>OV816029.1:31742912-34142912 GCA_929113105.1 Agrypnus murinus
GTTGTTCAATAATTTTTGAGAAAGATGAATAAAAGATTAATGTTCTATATGTGTATTATTACTATTCTCCCCTCTGTACCATGGTATGAAAGTGATAGCTATACCAGTATGAGAAAGAGAGAAGCAAGAATGAGGTAATTACCTACACACACCTGGCGATAATGATGACGTGTCATTAAACAAGATGAGACTTGTCTGTCAACGTCGACAACTTGTTTACCGTATGCATGTTACTGAGCATGCGTTGGATCTTGGTATGTATAAGTGACTATATAAAGTCGACAGTTGTTAGCGTGTACTAGTAGCAGACAGCACGTGTACAGCAGCAGCAGCAGCAATTACGATGATGTAGAGTATAAGCAGTCCTAATTATTGTTATGATAACGAGACCTGTGAGAGCGAATTATTTGCCCTGGAAATAGGTAAGTTGTTGTTTATAAAGCTTCAAGTTTGTGTTTGTATGCTAATTTGTGTCTATTTCGCTGCTGCTTGTTTAGATGAAGGCCCGGATGTTACAGATCATGCATCATCAACAGCAAGTACCGACAAGTACAGCGAGAACGGTCAAGAGTCGAACAATGAAGAAACAGGTAAGTGTTTAAAACTTTTGTATGTTTACGCTTATATTAATCGATTATTGTTTTAGCGTTCCACGCTGTAGTAGCATCAGCAAACTTTACCATTGTAGATACACCAGCAGCAGCAGCTAAAGGTGAAGTACGTGTTCAACTGCTCGGGGCCGTCCAGTATCCGTTGTATGTTACGAGACCTCCAGGGGAAGAAGAACAAAACTACGATTATATACACAACATCCAAGTAGGACTTATTCCACCTGACGACGACGACGCCTTGGGGTCTAAAGAATGTGACGTGGTAGTGAAACTCGAATGCGTGAATAACGTATGCCAGCATGGTATAGTAGTGTTGTCGGAAAGTGACTGGTTCGAGTTGTATGATATACGAGTCGAGGCAATGTTTAAAATTTCTTTTATGGTTGCTGCTGCCGCAAGGACGACAGTGTACTACATCGTGATAAACATTTGAAAGTCCATCTATGTGAGAATTTATACATCGAGATTATTCACAACGAGTTTTTCGGCAACAGGGTGGCGATTCATCAGAATGATCAACAACGGACTATAACCTTAAAAGATTACGAGTTTCAGTCTATATTGCATCTAGCACCGCTGATCAATCATCAGGCTCGAACGTTACATCACCTGGACTTTTCGCGTTTCTACCACGCAAACATAGAGAACGTAGCAGAAGGTCAACTGAGACGCCCTGAAGATGTCTATAAAACGCTTCCACCTACAGACTCCATCTTATTCACGACCGAACTGTTATGAGGGTACTACTTAGCTACCAGTTTAATAGACAACGCACCAGCAACAACACCTGGTGGATTGAACTCGTTCATTTTATTAGAAATAATAAAACATTATCCGCAAAAGTTTATCGATGCCGTACGTACACGACTGCAATCATATAAATAAACTATCTTAGAAATAGGTTGCAAAAATATTTGAACAATTTGCAAGTGTTACGTGATGATTTCAACTCATACTGTGTAATGAATAATTTGTCAAATAATATGTTACAATTGTCCATTAAATGTATAGCAAAATAAATAATATGTATATTTAAACATTGATGTTCCATTTACTAGCATAACTAAGGGTGAAGGGTGAAGAGACTAGCATGACTAAGGCTGAAGGGTGAAGAGACTAGCATGACTAAGGGTGAAGAGACCAGCATGACTAAGGGTGAAGGGTGAAGATACTAGCATGACTAAGGGTGAAGGGTGAAGAGACTAGCACGACTAAGGGTGAAGGGTAACTATATAAAAGGTAGATCGCCATCAGTGAGAGAGTACGCGAATAAAGCCGAATCTTTCCGATGGCGAACATCCTAAGTTACAAAGCAGACGGTAAGTAGTCATACTATGAGAAGGAGAGAGAAAGAGTTTCCGCTTAGTGAAAGGGATAAAAGGATCCAATCCCTGAGTTAGCGCTAAAATTCAAATCTAGGGGCAAGGGAAATCCAAGATGGCTCCTTCAAATGACAAATTCAAAAATGGCAGATGCAAAGTTGACAGAATTTTAAATGAGAGATTTAAATGACAGATGCAAAATTGACAGATTTATAATGACAGATGCAAAATTGACAGATTAAAAATTGACAGACGTATAAATGGCAGATGCAAAAATGACAGATTAAAATTGACATACGTATAAATGACAGCTGCAAAAATTGACAGATGCAAAATTGACAGATTAAAATTGACAGACATGCTGTTTTTTATGCTGTAGATTTAAATGAAATGACTAATAGATTCTGCTTTTGTATACTTTTAAACAGGCTTGCTGTTTTTTATGCTGTAGATTTAAATGAAATGACTAATAGATTCTGCTTTTGTATACTTTTAAATGCTGAATCTTTTAAATGTAAGGTTATTAAATTTCAAGATGGATGGTGTATCAGCAGTTACAAACTAATTGTGGATAAGGCTTAATTACTGGATGTGTTAAAATCTCTAAACGGTTTTACTATATACAAGAAGATATTATGGAAGAATTATTATGGCGATTTTTCTCGGTAAAATAAAATTAATGATTCTATTATATATTTATAAAAACATCTACTATGTATCAATGAATTGCATTCATAATTAAAATAATTAGCATATAATTATTAGACTCTAACTGCAAACATACTTTAAAATATATATAAATTAATCGGATTGTTTTAATAGAAAGAGAAAAGTATTGGGAATTAGATAACTTATCAAATAGGGCGTGGTCAGTAGCTTATTAAAAAGGTTGTTATAATATTATGGCATGCTAGATATACAACTGCGTTAATGACCTACCTAATGATATCTTGTTCTGACAGGCAAATTCTACAGGTAAATGCTAGAGCGAGAGAGAGAGAGAGAGAGAGAGAGAGAGAGAGAGAGAGAGAGAGAGAGAGAGAGAGAGAGAGAGAGAGAGAGAGAGAGTATTATTATGTACGTATTACAAATAAAATAGTAATCCATTTTCTGACACGATAGCAGCATTAGTATAGAAAATGATAGAATATTTGTTAAGTTGCAAGAGTAAGAGAGAGTAAGCACGCGACACGATGCGTCTAAGACAAAAGAGAAGAAGAGAAGAGAAAAGAAGTTCCACAAAAGTAGCAATTGATATGCGGCTACGTATCTGCTACCCAAAAATTGTTCCCAATTTTGGTTCCAGGCACATAATGAAACCGTCGAAATTACGTGCTTGTGACTATTGGCAAAATCTTAATAGCTGCACTGGTAGTTGCTGGTACGTAGCGATGACAAAAAATGCTGCTTGGGTCATTATCTGACATATATATTTTTGTTCTTGAAAATACCTAAATATTGGAAAAAAATGCATGTATGTATTCACAGTTATTATAATAATTGTACGTGGGCTTGATATTGATTTTATTAAGCATGAAGCAGCACGTCTCACCTTCGTAAGTACGATTTGTTGTTCACTTTTCCTTTTCTACATCTACAAGTTTTGTTTACAAAACTTACTTCACTGGGTGTTGGGCTGTTCCGTCCAAAAATACCTGTAGTTGTCAAAGTGATACTAAAACAATAAAATACATTTACATTTAAAAGTATACAATAATAAATTATATATTTCTTTAATAAAATATCTATAAATACAATTAAAAAATATATGTTATAATAAAACATAATTATGTACCATTATTTTAATAAAATACTGCACGATGAAAGTCAAAGAAAATATAATTAAAATTTTAATTCAAAGATACACAATAATAATATATATTTCTTTAATAATAGATACGTATTAAAACATTATTTTAAATATGTAGTAACTAAAACATGTATAATTGTTTTGAAAAATCCATACACTAGGAAAGTCAGAAGAGACAACTTCTACATACATTTCAATAAGTGTGTGCAATACCTACTTTTTACCCGTAAGATTGAGCGTACTAAATTACATCTTTATGGCCGGACCCAAAAGAGCGATTCTCTGAGTCCGCCTTGCACTCTAATTTGGTTTTTAATTTATCACACACTTTTACGAACTATGGGACACTCACTAAAAGTACTATAACTAACAATTGTGTTTTGGATCATTGTGTTATAACTAAGTTTGTATGTTTTGTTCTGAAGGGATACCCCAAATAATTCAACGCGCAATCTAAAATCCTAAATAGATCCATAAGATTGACATTAACTTACGCCTTACCTTAATAATTTCTTTGTTACAATAACAACTTAGTTCTATAGGATGCGAATTAAGTTTAAAAAAGATTTGGAGACTAGAATTAAATAAAGTAATTGGTAAATACACAGATTTTCTGCTAAATCGACAAATCTGACTTCTACATATTACAAATTTGTCGCTTTTGTTGCTCGGTGGTTAAATACGTCACTGCTTGCTGGATGGATTAACTCTCACAAGGTTGCAGCTCGATGCTGTATTTATAGGTGGTGCGTGCCTTCAGGGTGTGGCTGGATGCGAGTTTCTTTGTTTGATTTCGTCCTTAATTTGACTCCCACGGTTCTGAGACAGAAAGGTACTGAGAAGAAATGCATAGCGAACGTGGCCTGATAAAGTTGCTATATTTAGCTTGTGCTCGGTTTCAAGGGGACCTTGGCACTCTAGAACTGACTTAATTTAAATAACATTTCCATTAAGTGGAATATGATTAGAATAAATTATAGTATATTATGGAATAAAATTAGAATAAATAACAATATAAATATTAAACTACATAAAATAGACGTAAAATAATAAAATAAGCAGTTTAAATATTAAATTAAATTGATGTATGGGGCCGGCGGTAGACGAGTTGTGTCAGTGCATTACTCGTGTTCCAAGGGTGGTGGGTTCGAGTCCCACTTGGGGCGACGGGATTTTTCTAATTGGGAAAATCCTCCACCTCAACTATGGGTGTGTGTATGCTTGTTGCATGTTAAATGGGGGACATATGACCTTAGCTGTTGGTTCCCCCGTAGTGTAAACGTGAAATAAAAAAAATTGATGTATAGAAATAAAAGATATATGTAACTTGCGGACAATAACAACAAACTGTTTTCTTGAAATAAAATAATAAAATTTCACAATATCTATTACAATACAATACAATGACAGTTGTTCGATAAAACATGTTTCATTATCAAAGGTAGTTAACAAAAGACAAGCAAACATATCGATAAAGATATATATACACACACGGGTCCTCTTTGATATGTAATGGTTTGTGACAGGTAGCCAATATTGGTTTTAAAGTAAGGTTTGATCAATTAGAGTCAGAATAGCAAAACGAAATATTTCAAACAAAAAACATATACGGATTAAATAATGGATTAAAATAAAAGAACAAGTTAACGTAAAAGATAAACAACAAAAGTTAACTAACTTTCACAACTTTGAAGATCTTTATCTATTTATAAATGCATTAATTGGCTTTCCATTTAAAATCTGACAGTCCTCAATCTAAGCTTGAATTGCGGAATAGCTTTTCTCCACGACCACTACGGAATTTGTAAATTCTGAAATGAATATTTATAATTATATTCTAACTCTTGTTGTGGAATAAATATTTTAAAACACCCTACTTACGTATTTTGCATGTATTTCCTTTCATCACTACATATGGAATGGATATCCTGTAACAGTACAATAAAAGGACGGTTAGCCTTGATTTCATTGTTTATATTAGATGTCATACGTTTTTAAATTGTTGTGCTTGTTTTTAAGTTGTAAATACTGCTAAGTTTAAATTATCTTGTGGTTTTGGAGAAAGTACAGTCTGCTACTCGGTTATAATGGAAATTCGATGCTCCTGGTTCCTCCCGCTCGCTTTCAGCTCCCGAAACCTTCCAGAACATCGTCGCAGAATATTCTAATTAAATTCATAGTAACTTCTGACCACACCTGTGCTATCTGTTTTGAAATTGGTCAGTTACTGTAATAAATAATTGCATGTTTTCTGCTGTGTTAGAATTAGGACAGCTCTGTGAGATGGTGCAGTATCTTGGATAAGAAAAAATACAGGCGGCATTCAGTCAGAAGATCATTTTAAAAATGTGTAATGTAATTTTTTGTAATCATCTTTTTGCGTCCCATCTTTGATGTCGTACTTATTCCATTCTCTTGATTTCAGAGAGCTTTCCATAATAACCAACCTTTTGTCACAAACAATTAAATCTGACAAAAAACAACCTCTTGTCTATTAACCCCCGAAAAACTATTAGTTGTGTTTTTTCGAATGACTGAATGAGAAGTTAAACTTAACATACATGTCCTAGGTTCTTTACTTAGACTTTGTATTTTGTCACAGACTTTTATTTTTCAAAAATGAAAATATTGTAATTACTGCACACAAACATAAGGAAAGTAAAATCCTGAGTCGACTAATGAATCTTAAATTGTGTTGTAACGTTTTGTTTATAATTTAACATTTTTTGAGACTAAAAGATGACTAATGGAATCTCCAACTGGGTTCCTGAAACTCTACAAATATATAAAAAGAAATTTTTGAACGATTGGCATCATTCGTTTCATTTGCTCTTATGATAATTTTATTCAATGGGAAACCTTTGTTAAATTATAAAACGTCAAACTGACATTTTGTTGTCATAACCTTAAAATCTGTGTAGCAGAGACGATACGATTCAAGTAAGTTTTAAGCTTTGATTGAATTTAGGAATATTTATTATTGATATAAATTCTTTGAGGTTATATGATGTCTTCTCTTGCAACTTTACAATAAAATACATTGTGAACTCAAGGTGGGTTATTTTACAATTAAAATGTATCTAGTCTCGGAAAAATGATTTAACTTCTTTTAAAACAAAATACAAGCTCTGCTTTTATTTACACACTTTGATTGGTGTCTTGAACCTATGACGTTTCCCTTCGGCACTGTTTCAGACAACCAATGCTTAAACTGTTCAGGTAAATATTCCCTATTTATTTTTACTGTTTACTGCTTATTTTGGATAAAGTTAAATTTAATTTTCTTATATCATTTTTAGTTGAACTAACTGGACCCTCTTCGATTTATAAAGCTCTCTCATGCAGGGCCTCCCCTTAGATGATCTATCGTCTTTTGGTAAGCTCTTATTTCAAATTATTTTTTCTTTACCTATATTCTCGTATTTTATTTAAAAATAATGTAGGCCTTTTTAAAAACTGGTTAAGCACTTTAAACATTTATTTTATTCGTATTTTATTAAATTTTACATGTTACTGTTTGTGTGTGCAAAAAATTAACCATCTTTATTTCCTTTAACTACCCCTAGAAACCCGGATTCGTTTAGATTGCATTTTTTTATTTTCTTACTACTATTGATTTTTACATCACAAACTAGCCTGGCTTAGGTCGTTATCCCATCATGATTTATTGTAAAATCAGTTGAAACTATGCAACTGCAATAATTCTCTATTATATTATTATAATAAAGTGATCGCTTCTCTAGTAACCGTTGTCAAGGTTATTTTGGAATGTTATTATAACCCAACACTATTTTATTTTACTGCCAATAAGATGTTGTAGCTGTTAACATACCTAGGGATGTTATGAGTGTCGTAACTGCGGCAAATGTTGGTTAGGTTAGGTTAAGATATTTAAGGCTTGTTATGATTCATAACATCCGTGGTTTGTTTAATAGTTTATCTGTTTCAGAATATAAAGACGTTATTAATAAATAGTAGTATTATTTTTTGATATCTTCTTATCAAGTCATCAAATCTGTATGGGTTGATTTGATGCCATTGTTATTTTATTTTCATTTTGTTGGCTTGTCTTTGACATTTAAGTATGGTAATATTGCCGTACAGTATTACCGTACAGATATAGTTATGACTTATCATTTGGTTGTCCGTAGCGATTCTTTTCGTGAAACAGTTTTGTCTAGTGCGTTCTAAAAATGAGTGACATCAACTTCGAGCAACGGTGTGCTATCAGATTTTGCTTCAGACTTGGGCACAGTGCAATGGAAACTTTTGCAAAACTTCAGCAAGCCTACGGTGACAGTGTTTTGTCAAGGACCCAGGTTTTTCGGTGGTTTAAGGCATTTTCAGAAGGAAGAGAGTCGATTGAAAATGAGCCACGAAGCGGAAGGCCTTCATCTTCAAGAACCAATGAAGATAACAGAATCCGGGATCTTGTGCGTTCAGATCGTCGGTTGACAGTCAGAATGATCGGGGAAGAGTTGAATTTGACTCACACCACCGTTCATCAGATTTTGACCAATGAATTGGGGATGAGAAAAATCCCGATAATGCGCCTTGTCACACAGCAATTTCAGTAAACGAGTTTTTGGCAGATTGAAACATTCCTGCGGCTCCTCAGCCTCCTTATTCGCCTGACTTGAGTCCTTGTGACTTTTCCTCTTCCCGAGATTGAAAAATCACCTCATGGGAACTTATTTTAGGACACTCGAAAACATTCAAACGGCTGTAACCAACCAGCTGAAGGATATGCCAGTATCCGAGTTCCAGCACTGCTATGATTGGAAGAACAGTCTCCAGCGCTGTGTGGCTTCCCAAGGAAGTTATATTGAAGGAGACAATATTGAATTGTAATTCTATTCGAATAAAAAAATTAGTCTCATTACTTAAATACGGTGTGCCATTTTTCATTTTTTTTCTAATATTCTTAATTTTTTACTTATACGTTAAATTGGCTTAGGTGTGTATTATATGTCTTTTTTGGATGAGCTTATTTAGTTAATGTACTTTTGTTTTAAAAATACATTTTTGCCTACATTTTTTGTTATTAAAAATGAGCCACAAAGCCGCATAGTACTGTAGAGACAAAATTCGTGAAGTGGACCACGTATTTATCAGTGCTACGATATTATATATTAATATGAATTTTCCTATGTCATTTAATGATAGGAACCTGATCCTTAATTGATTTAATACAATTCTTGATTTTCCGAAAAGTTATTAACAATAACATTTTTGTGTAACGATTTAAGAAACATTTATTTTTCGAAGCTACTAAAACATTAAAACCAAAATTATTCGGCAAATCACTACATAAGGAAATAAATATTAATATCAAGTGAATATTTTTTATCCAACATGATATTCTTATAAACAATAAGGGATTTATAATAAACAAATTCATATTTATGACTTCTTAATCGAGTTGGAACATTGTTTATTATTTAAATCTATTTTGGATAACGACTTAGATTGAAACTTTTGAAAAGTGGATCGAGGACTAGATTACATTGTATAAAATCAACTAATTTTTAGATGTAGAGCATTTAATAATAAATAAATCTAAATAAACAAAAATACCTGAGAAAATGCTCCTCTATAAACCTAATGTTTATAGAGGATTATTAATTATTTATTGCTAACAATAGTCTTTGATACTTCATAAATCAAATTAATTTAACACGCACATTTATTTTTTGCAATGGATACACTTGGCACGAATTTTATGAGGTTTAACAGCGTCTTTAATAAAATTGTTAAAAAATGCTGCCATATAGGGGCGCTTCCGTCGACCCGTCATCATGAATATATAATATTTTACTGATCTTCTATTTACTAATTATGCATTCTTTTTAAAGGTCTGGAGACACATTTTAAAAGAATAATGATTAGGTATACGATTTCTATGCATTTGCATGTTTCTTCTGCTTATAGCAAACATATGCAGAGTTATATTTCTACATGTTTAAGCCACATATGAATCACATTTGTCAATTTGAAAGTGCATATAAATGCATATTTAGGTGTTTTTTATAAATGCATGCATATTTTAGCATTTTTTTACGAGTGTGCATATTTTACCACTTTTTGAGCGTTTTACATGCTTTAATTATGAAATTTCTAATATTTTTTAAATAATTTTAGCATTTTAGACAACCAACCAGGGGCGGCTTAGTTGAGTCTAGGGGAAACCCATAATTTAAGCTTATTGTTAAATACTAGGCTTTAAAATATTTTACTGCCTTAACCATCTGTGTAATTGTTAATACTATCTAAGAAAGAAAAAGTTTCAACTAAAATTTAAATACTTACATCCTGCGGTATTGTAATAAATAGGTATTAGGAAATTCCAAAGACCCTTTGACAACTTCCTGTTCATAGAAAAATTTGCCTGTACTTTTGTTTACTAATCTTGTAATCTTTCAATTAAGACAGTTCAGAAATTGCAAACTGCATTTCAGTTTGCAATTTTAGAGTGTAAAGATGGGTAAAGAAAAACGGTCTGTGTCTGTTACACTTCGAAGTTATGTTAAGTAATTCAGTGTTCTTACAAGTGACGATAAGGTATTGTATTGTACAGTGTCCGACGATAAAGTGACTGCAACGAAACGCTTTCAAGTTACACAACATCTAAACACGGTTCCAAATCAAAAGTGTGTTGCCCTGAAATCAAAAAAACAAACATTGTTACCGGGGTACCTTAATAATTCGCGCGGTGAGTCTAGCAAATCGATCGAATTTAATAAAAAACTATGTAGTGCATTAGTGGCTGCAGATATCCCGTTAAGTAAAATTAATCACTCAGCATTTCGTAATTTTCTAGAAGAAATTTCAAAAATGCCAATACCCGACGAGTCTACACTCAGGAAAAATAATTAATTCGTTTATACGAAGAGACCATAAAATCAATTAGAAAACATGTAGGGAATAACTACATATGGGTTTACATTGACGAATCTACTGACACTACTGGAAGGTGCGTAGAAACTTCATTTCCTTCGTTTTGTTAGTAAAATTTAACTAATTAAAGATACGAGGGAAGATCAATATTTACGGTCCCTGATATAGAAAGAGAAAGAATTTTTAAAACATTATTTATTTATTTCTCAACATAATCTCCCTGGACTTCAATGCACTTGGTCCACCGATGTTCCAATGCTTCAATGCCTTTCAGGAAGAAGTTTTCCGGTTGCTCCTCAAACCAGCGATTTACTGCGGTCATAACTTCATTATCGTCTCCATATTTTTTTCCACGCAGGTTTTCTTTTAATTTTGGAAATAGATGGTAATCACTGGGTGCCAGATCTGGTGAATATGGAGGGTGTTCTAGGATTTCAAAGCCAGCGTTCTGTATGGCAGCCATGACAATGCAGCTCTTGTGGACTGGAGCGTTGTCCTGATGGAACAAAATTTTGTGTGCCAACTTTCCTGGTCTTTTTCGGTCGATGCTTTCGCGCAATTTTGGAATTAACCCTGCATAATAAGAACCCGTTATTGTGTGTCCACGCTGCAAATAATCGATCATCAAAATTTCTTCTGCATCCCAGAACACTGTGGCCATAATCTTTCCAGCCGCCCGTTGAACTCGAAATTTGCGTGGAGGTGGAGAACCTCTGTGATGCCACTCCATACTTTGTCTTTTCGTCTCAGGATCAAAATGGCGCACCCATGTTTCATCCACAGTCACAAAGCGAGTGAGAAATTGCTTCCGATTGGCCTTCAGGTACTCCAAATTGGCTTCCGAATGCAGCACTCTAGAGCGTTTCTGATCGACGGTCAGCATCTTTGGAACCCAACGCGCCGAAATTTTTCTGAGATCAAGAACATTTCTTAAAATATTTTCAACTGACCCATAAGAGATGTTCGTTATTTCCGAGATATGGCGAATAGTCAGTCTTCTATCTGCCATTACCATATCATGGATCAAATTGATGTTTTTGTCAACGGTGACACAGACTGGACGTCCCGCACCTTTCGCATGTTCGCAAGTTGTTCTGCCTAATCTAAACTCACGAGACATATTTTTCACCACTTGGTAAGAAGGGGCAGAGTCCCCTAAAACGTCTGTCATATCCTTGTGAATTTCAGTAGGTATTAATCCTTTTTTTTGCAAATACTTTATCACCGCTCTGACTTCACTTTTTTCCATTTTTAAAAATTGTCTGTTATCGACCAGCTTAATTATTAATAACTTTCAGAGAACAACACGCACCTACGCAAAACTTGACACAACAAATAATTAGTAATGACAGTTCTCATAGAAAAATGAGTGACGATATCATGCAAAGCCTACTATGTCAGGGACCGTAAATACTGATCTACCCTCGTAGCAGAGCAATTTACGGATGTTTTATTTTCTATTTTGTTAGTTACATATTTAATCACAACAATATTTTTGCTTGATTAAAATATAATTTTTTTTAAATAACTGTTTTGTGCTAATTGTTTGTAACCGAATAATTATGTAGTTCGATAAAATAAAAATAAAATTTTTGTTTTCACATACGTGGCTAACGTTATAATTGGCGTTTTAATATTCGGAGAACAATCCCAAATCCTATCTATTAGCAATGGACGTTTTCAAGAGCACCAATCATTGTTCTGTGGCAAAATTGTTTAATGATTCGACGGCTATTTTGTGGCCGGACGGCATACAGTACAACAAAGTACTCCTGTTCGTCACCGACGCGGCACCGTGCATGATCAAGGCTGGAGCAGGCTTACAAGTTCTGTACGAAAAAATGATCCACTTAACTTGTCTTACCCATGCAATGCATAGAGTTGTGGAAAAAGTGCGGGAGATATATCCTAACGTAAACTCTATAATTTCAGATGTAAAAAAAATTGTTTGTAAAGCTCCATATCGCATACAAATATTTAGGGAAACTGCTCAAGAAGTGCCTCTCCCACCTGAGCCTGTAATAACAAGGTGGGGTACTTGGCTTTCTGCAGCAGAATATTATGCAACTTATTTTGATATTATTAAAGCATTTGTAAATAAACTTCAATTCATTAAAAATTCATTGGAAATTCATTAGATGAATCTCTTGAGCATGTAGAATTGTTAGGTGTTTCTTTGAATAAAGTAAAAGGGCCAAAGGGTTTGACTATAAAACAAAAATTTAAATACGTTATAGACAAAAATCCTGGTTTTCACTTAATTAAAAGCATAAACGATGCATTATCTGGCCAAGACATTTTAGACGAGCTAAAACATTATTCGCTTGTAGAATTAAACAATTTTAAGTATGCCCCAATTACGACTTGCGATGTGGAACGGAGTTTCTCAAAATATAAAACAATATTTAGGGATAATAGGCATATGTTTACGTTTGAAAATTTAAAAATGTACGTCATTGTGAGCTGTAACGCTCAATGTTTAGAAAATATAATTAATTAAATTATTGCATAGGATGTCTAATTAAAATAATTTCTGTAAATAAAATGTAAATAACGCTAAACAGGTGTTTTTTTAATAATGAAAGTGCATATATTTATTAAAAATTTCTAATAAACGCATATTTCATGATTTTTAAGTGCATATTTCACGTTTTTATAGTGCATAAGTGCATGCACATTTCAGCATTTTTAAGTGCATACAAATCCTATACCTAATAATGATCCTTTTATTTCTATAAATTACAATTTGCAAGGTGTTGACTTAACAATATTTAATGCTTTTTTGTTTTGGCAAGGATTTAAGGAGATGTTTTATTAGTTATTTTTTATTTAAGTTACTCTATACTAGGAAGTCGTAAAATTTAAAAAGTGATGCTAAGAATAATAAGAGCTATTATTATTGTTTCAGGCATGCATAATCATGATGCATGATGGTAATTTATATCCGAATTCAATAATATCTTTCTTGAAAGCATTCATTAAAATATTTCAAAATCTTTATTAGTTTAAAACAGTTTAAATCATGTTTTAAATTGGTTTTTTGTATGGGGTGTTTTAACCTCATTTTCGATAAAAAAAACATGTTTAATTTAAAAAACAACTGTTTTTGTTTTTTTAAAGTATGTTTTTTGCCAACCCTGGTTATAGGTATCACATGTGAGATAAATACCTATTATACGGTCGTGAGTAATGCTGGCCCGATTGTGCGAAAAATTTTATAAAACTAAACTAGAAGCTAGCAGATAAAATAATTTTTATCTGTACATAATTTTGTACTTCTCTGTAAAAAGTGTATCGTTGCTCTAACCCGTCAGGCTAAATACCAGAAGTTCCCGTATTAGAGCACTGGTGTCTCTATGGTGTACATAGGTCTGCTTGTGCAACGTATAGGTTTGCCTGTGCAACTTGTGAGCCATAGTTATTTAATTACAATTGAACCAACTGAAAATTTAATTACTTAATTACTTTACTACTTTTATTACTTTTTGTTATCATAAAAATACTTTACATATTCGAAATTAACTAATTTGTATCTTGTTTTGAAAGTTTAAGGATGAGTTTTTGTTCTGTACAACTTTAAAGGTAACTCGGAGAACTGTTTTTATGTATCTACAATTTTAGGAATCTATTCCCATCTGTACCTACATAAGTATCGTATAGATGTCGCTAACGATATTAAACACTTATAGCCCCTTTATTTTCAAATAGTAGCGACAACGATTGATCTCGTCGCTGGAGAAAAAGTATGTTGGCGACATTGAAAGTTATCAGATTTGACACATGTTTTACACTAAATCTTAGGTTTAATAATCATTGTGCACAAAAATATTCACAATTTAACATGAATTTCATAACGGACATTCATGTTATGTAAAAACGATCATATTAATGTAATATACGACTACAACATTTTTTAAACAAATTTTTGTTAAAATGACGAAACAATATGCATGTGGTGATTTTTTCTTTATTAAAGTGTGTGCCTGGTTTGCTCCACGATGTCGCTACTATATGAAATGGAGGATCTTTATAAACACTATTTTAGTAAGATGAAAAATAATCCTTAAATTATTTGTAAAACATAAACATATTCAATGAGTCCACTGTATTGTTGAATAAAGCGATACGTCATTTAATTTAATACGAACCTTAGCGTAACATTTAAATACCTGAAACCTGCATTTTCTTTATAGACTTTATACTTACCTTCCTAAATAGAGTTTACTACTCATTTTGGTATATTACAAAAGATTCGGACATTATATACGATATATTTCCAGAACCTCATTGAATTACTGCGTTCTTATCTCGCAAAACAATTAAAGAGAATAGCTCAGCTTTAGAAATCTGACCAATTACATCGTCTTTTGTAACCCGATGTGCAAGTAAATTTTTATTTAATAATATAAATAAGGTATATTAGAATTTTAATTTCTCAGAGCTTTGTTGATATTTCTATTATAATATTGTTCAAATGTTTGTTTAATTCTGTCTGGTATTTCAAAGTTCGGAAGATAGCCAGAATTTTAGAAAACCCACTTTACCTTCTAATCTTTTGTTAGCTGTGCACATTTGCATGTAAATGAAAACAAAAAAAGAAGAAAAGAAAAACAAAAGAATTTAATAAATTTCCTCGACTTATTCAATTAACGTCTACAAAACTTTTTAATACTGCAAAGTTTTGATTACTTGAAGTATAAAACCATGCTGATGTTCGTGATTACTTTTTCCAACGCCTCGAATTTATTTTGAAACTGCTAGTATGAATTAAGGAACACGTTTGGACAATAGAAAGGGTTGTAAAATAAGATTTCTCTACCATCTGTTTTCTCATTATTTTTATTACAAATACACAGTTTTTTATTACAACAACTGTAATAATACAATTTTCTTTAATAATATCATCTAATATCGACAATTTTGCCATTTCGTCCTTTTAAATCGTATTTTGTAAGGTGTTATTAAGGATAATAAAAGTGTAGTCTTATTCCGAGTCTGATTTTCGCATCCAGATTGTCCAATTAAGTCCAGGTATACTCTTAATATTTTAAACGCTTAAATCATTAGAATTATTCACAGCAGTTTAGTTTTCAACGCGAATTAAACGAGATGCTTTGATGTACATCGTAAAAGTTTTAGAGATCTTATTTTCAAAATACATAAACTGCGTCTTTCTGCTCGTAAAGCTCACCCTTTCAAAAATGTCGTAGTTTATGAAAATAAAAAACGAACAAAGCATGATAAAATGAGAGTAGCATCAAAACACGCAGGCAATTTTCTAGATGACTGTGTTCTTTTCCCTCTTCCGGACAAAAGATTTTAATTTTATTAAGAAATTAACCTTAATTTACTCCCCTCTTAAGTTAGATTTGTTTGGAAGAGTCTTAATAAGGTACAATATTTTAGATTCCCCGATGGTACTTCAGAAGAGATTCTTCTTTCTGTTAATTTTATGGACCTCATTTTTTAAATTAACGCTCGGTGTTTTTAAGAGTAGCAAATCGTGTTTCCTTGTAATAAATTTATTGGGTTTACTTAATAAAATAGGCTAATTATGTTCGATATATTTGTAAATGAATTAGGTATTGATCAGTCTCTCAGAGGTAGCTCAATGTAAATAATTACCTATATAGATTTGACTGCTTTTTTTCGGTATTAGTTGGAAGGAATGGAAAATTATAGGCATAAAGTCATTAATTATATTGTTGAACATAATATTTGTCACAAATAAATTAATCGCTATTTTTTAATCCTGAATTTAAATGTCTGATTAGAATTTTTTCATAGCAAACGGTTTCTTTGTGAATCATTTTATCTGAGGATAATTGTTTTTAATGTTTAATTGATAATGGGAGTTTCACTGACAGCAGTATGTCGTTCCATGTGTCATCATGTTTTTGTACTTTGCTATTTTCCCAGAAATACTTTCACAAGATTAGTTTTAAAAACTGTGAAATATTCAAACGCCATTGGTCTACTCTTGCCGCAAAATTTAAAGTTTACCGAAATATTTAAAAAAGAATTTTACGGTTACTGGTTAAGATTAAAAATATTTTGAATAAATCTGCGAGTATGTTTTTAATGACTTGCTTAATTACTTGTCAATCACCTTACGGACTTTCCATGGAGTCCATGGAGTTCAAACAAATTAAGTACTTAAGTAAAAACAATCTTATAAATTTTAACGTCATAGTATGCTTTAGAAGCTTCTTTACGATGTAAACAGTTAATAATCAAGGAAGCATTTTGTTTATTTTCAATGGAGCCTCCAAAAGTATTTAATAAACATATTAATTACTTTAAGTCAGCTTTTCAGGAATTCTTCAACGTTTTATTGTTTTTCTAAAGCGGGTTTAATTAGATTCTTTGTTAATTGGAAAGTAGTGATATCATGGAAAGCTCGAGTAAGGTAAATGGCAACTAATTAAACAAGACATGAAAACCATACCCCAGTATTTAAAACTTTTAAAATTTTAGCGGTATTATTTCAATTTTAAATTTTGCGGTGAGATTAGACCAATGGCGTTTGAATATTTTCAATTCTTTCAAAAAGAATCTTTTGAAAGTATTTCTGGGAAAATACTAATATATGATGAGTCATAGGCATTGAAAACCCCATTGTTGTGTCAAAACATGTCAATGGAATTCCTAGAAAAACAATTAAAAACAATTAGTCTCAGGGATAAAATGATGATTCCCAAATACCAAAAAATCTTGACTTTTAATCCATATAAGATGGAGCTTATTTCGTCAAGCAATGGATCCAAATAATGCTGGATTTGACTTGGAAATGAATTTTTGGACAATTACGTCGATGCCATAAATAAAATTGAACTGTCATTATTTTATCAATTAACAATTATATAACCATCAAGGTCAAAGAGTTTCAATAAATCGTGGTTGTCGCTATTTAGATTCCATTGAAACTTGTCAAAAATGTAGTTAATACTTAACCATTTCAGATATTTCCCAGAAAGTTGTTTTGAAGAGGCGGTTTTGTTACGCTATATATAGAAAAGACGTTAGTTTTACTAAAAGAAAATATTTTCTTTAAATAAATACAACCTTTAAAAAATTTCTGATGTTTTCAAGCTTTTTTTCTTTGTAGAATATTTCCGTCTGTTTTCGTAATAAAATATGTTTCCCACTGGAACAGAACGCATTTGCTTAGAAAATAAAGCCTGAAGCTGGGAATCTTCCAAATTTTATTTGTATAATAAATAGTGGAGTCACGTAATGTCCGATTTTAATTAAATTTCCTTCGTGCTATGATTTGAGGAAGAATGGGAAGTGCCTACTACGTACGAGCACAGTGATTTTAAATGCCTATGTTTTGTGTAATGTAATCCGACATTCATTCATTCGTAAAGACCCATAAACACGATAAAAACTATTTTCTGCTGATTCAAAAGCTCTTAAAAATCATAGCAGTGTGTCTTATTTATTAACATAATAAAAAGTCCAATTTACTGACCTATAAAACGTAAATTGGTAGAACAAGTAATACAAAACCGGCGAGATTAAAAGCTTTGATTTAGCCTGGTTTTGCATTTTCTGTTCTTTTGAGTAACTAATTTAATTTCGTAGTTGTGGTGTGTATTACTTCCATTTTCTGAACACGATGTTTTGTGTTTAGGACAGAGGCCTTTATATCGGTCTCTTACGAGCGATCTTCAAAGGAAAAGTTGAGTGTTCACGCAGTCGAGGGGAGTCGTTGTAAAGCTAATTTCAACCGTTAAGTGCCTTTTTGACTGTTCGCCGAACCTTTATTAAAAAAATACGGATATCTAATGACATTCTTTTCGGGTTCGTATTTCCTTAACAATGCTCGTTCTTGGGTAGAAGAACAATAATAGGAGAAAATTTTATGTACTGGTAGGATGCGATGTGTATAACATAAAAAATCAAAACCATTCAGAGTTCGTCCAATTTATTTATTATAGCTTTCTCAAGATCTCAGATTCTTGACAAATATGTGTAGTCTATCAAGAAAATTGCCGCTTAGCACTTTTTTGGGTTTTGAATACGATTTTACAGACTTCCGTTATACGCTTGTTGCTTAATGGCAACTACTAGGTACACAAAATAGAAAATCTTTTCCACGTAACGCTTCCAAGGTTTTCATAGATAAAAATTCTGAAAAATTTAGCCATCATATCTACGGGTTATAAATATATTTTTCAGATCAGATTTGTAATAATATATAGACTTACATTGTACAATATGAACAGTTTGACAACATAGAAAAATATTTATATACTATGTTACAAAACTCATCTGCCTTACTTAACGTCGTTAAAGGCACCTTTACATCATACTAAAAGGAAAAACTACACTCCACGGTACCTAAATAGTACAAAATTATAAAATAAAAATACAATATTGTGTCTAAAGGCTACAGAAAGTCTACAGTATAAATGTTAAGATTTGGCCACGTGGATGTGTTCTAAACTAATGGCTAAAAAGCCATAACACCGAGACACTTACCTGTTGATTATATTAAGTGTGAGTCTCACAAATAAGCCTAAATTTAACGTAGTACAGATATGCCATGTACTTAGAAATTAAATCGGACCGTTTAAAAAAGCAGCTAACAACAATGGAAGTACATACATATTATAGTATAATAGAGCGTAACTAAGCGTAAGTTAAGAGCATTCTGAAGTGCCTACTTTTGACTCTGGGAATTTTGAAAAATCAATGACACACACTGCATTGCTGTTTCATTTGCGATCACTCTTGAATAATTCACCACTGGCTGAGCAATACTCGTTGTCGTTCAAAAAATAAAATGGGGAAATCATTGAAGCAACTTAGTAGAACGCCCTTAACAAAACTCAACAGCCTGACTTTCAGCAATTAAGCAAAATATGCTTTATTATAATCCTACAGGACACTTAATGTAGTACTAAAATTACTGGCAATATAATTATTCACTTCCATTTGAAACTTAACAAAGCGAAAGATAAATAAAAAAATAATATATTCAGTGCCACATATAACGTAAATCAGTACAAAATAATCACATTTTCTATAATTACATCACATTTCCGGTTAATTTAAGAACACAGATAAAACACAAATCACAACATATTAGTTAATAATATAAATTTTTTTCCAATACGTTTTACGATTTTCTTCTTCATATTTTTATAGCAAAAAACAACAACAAAATATTTGACATAAAATTCTGAATATCACAGAATAAATACTATAATATCTAATGGCTCGTATAAAAAGTCTTTAGATAGAAATATTATAATTTTTACTTTTGAAAATCTGATCATTATTATCCACGTCATACTAACGTACTTACACAAAAAGGCAACAGAATTTACAAGAAAATGTTATTCTATCAGTCGGTCCACAAGCATGACAAAATTGATCATAGTGACATCATTTTGAGCTATTTTAGTTCGAAATATGAAAATTATATGCAATTATTACATTAGGTTGTAGTTGACAATTCCACAGGTAGCTCTGAATAAAATCTTTCATAATTATGTAATTTATAAATTTGATTGTAGTGAATGCAATATATTGTATGTTGGTGGGACTACTCAAAATTTCAGTTGCATTATTATTTAGTTGAGTAAAGGTAAAATCACCACGGATAAATCAAGTGCCGCAAAGAAATGTGAACAATACCCATACCTCAAAATTTACTGAGTGTGCACTCATTCAAGGACGTACTTCAAGTAACATGTAAAACTATTTATTATACAGGGTGATTCGGAAATAACTGATATCCTTTAAGGTCCAAGTGTACTCAAAAACGTGTGTTATTTGTTTCATAAATAATATAATAATGTGATAACTTTGGTTTTAAGTTAATAGTCTAGGAATGTTAAAAACTTGCTTACCTAACTTGTTTTGGAAAAAAAAATTTTTTATTTTAATTATTTCACATGTTATACGTGAAAAATTCATTTTAGAAAAACTGTACATTCAAAATTAACCAAAATAATACCACTTATATTTTATAGTATTTGAACTATTTTCCCAGAATTTTAAGAAAATCGTATGTCTAGCGACTAAATTTTTGCCAATAAACCTGCTAAAAAAGGAGGTAATAGTTTAGTTCCTAAACATACGATTTTCTTAAAATTCTGGGAAAATAGTTCAAATACTATGCAACTTAAGTGGTATTATTTTGATTAATTTTGAATGTACAGTTTCTCCAAAATTAATTTTTCACGTATAACATGTGAAATAATTTAATTAAAATTTTTTTTCCAAAACAAGTTAGGTAAGCAAGTTTTTAACATTTCTAGACTATTAACTTAAAACCAAAGTTATCACATTATTATATTATTTATTAAACAAACAACACACGTTTTTTGAGTACACTTGGACCTTAAATGGTAGGTATAGGGGAGGCAGTAGAGCTAATTTACCTTGACAAGTATAGGTCAAAAATGAAGTTTTCTAGAAAATTAATTTTAAGGTTTTATTGAATTTTGGATCCGGTCACCTTGGATCCTTTTGGATCAAGGTAAATTAGCTCTACTGCCTCCCCTCTATCTACCATTTAAAGAATTACCTTTATTTCTGAATCACCCTGTATAGAATTAATGAAGGATACTGAAGGATACAAATTCATTAATTTTGGATCCGGTCCTGACCTTGGGGTATAAGGGTATTAGTTATTTCTGAAACACCCTGTATATTTCTTGATTCTGTGGAGCATAATCCTTTTGAAACCCTAGAAATTAAGATATCTAATTGCATAAAATTTCAAAAATTCACATGCGAGCAAGCGCACTAAGATGCCTATAGATAAAGTTAGATTGAGATCAGGTAATACAGGTAGCGAGCTGTTTCGTGTTTTCGTTTTCCATATTGCAAAAAATGGGGTATTTTCACAAATGTCGTATCATATTTACTTTATTAGGCCTTTAAATACTAAAACATACAAAATCATTCGAAGTCTTTCAATTATCATCAATAATCAAAAATAGATTATCAGCAATCAGTCTCTCTACAGATTCAAACAGTTTCCGCTCTCATGAATATCAAACATGCGTGACGCTTGTGCATATAATTTTCAAATTTAATTTTTGAAACATTACACCCTAAATATGGATTTCAGCTTGTCATGAAGGGAATTGTCACGTTTAGCAAATTGTCGTTTTGATTAATTTTGTCATGCGAGTATCGTTAACAGGCAATTTTTATGTATTTCAAAAATTCCGCCCTTCACATCAAACACAAACTAATAATAATTTTATACGTGGATAATAATAATTCGAAAACGCTTCTTAATATTAGTAATAAAACGTTTAAGTAGTAAAATGTACAGAGGAATTTATAGTTTCTTTTTTTTATTTTAAAGGTCTAAAATCTTACACCGCTAAGACATACCCGATGAAGGATCGTCGCCGTCTGTTCCCACATTATAAGCTGGTGCGTGCATTTGTGGGGGTAGTTTTTTTCCAGTTGACTTGCCGCTGGTAGCTTCATCATCAAATTCTTCCCTCGGTTCCTCTTCGATATCGTCTTCAATATAATTAATATTATCAATATTTTTAACGAACACCGGTTCGGTATTAACAACGTGACTGCTATATCTCTGTTTATCAGAATCTTGCGATACAACAGGCTGTGTCTTTCTTTCGGATTCGTCGATGCTTTTATTCGATTTGTTTGAAATAACTCTATTGTCCTGACTAGAACTGAACGCGGTTTCCTCATTTTGTTTTTCGTTCGAATCGACTTTCAGTTTTGCAATTCGATTCTTCACGATCTGCAAATGCCGCACTACATAATCCTCACCAGGAGCTAACTTATGAGTCCTTTCTAAACACTCCTTTGCGTCTTCTAATCTACCTCGTTCCACATGAACCACACACAAATTATGTAATCCTTGAATATTTTGTGGATCCAATTGCAGAATTCGTTTGTAGCACTAAAAATACACAACTCACATTAAGATATTAAAAATTCTACAACTAAACTTACATTTTCAGCAGCATCTAAGTCTTTGATATTGTTGATATAAATATCTCCAAGGAGGATAAGGCCTTTAATGTGATCTGGGTGATACTTAACGAGTTGGTTAAGAAACGGAGCAGCTTCCAAGGGCCTGTGGTCGTCGGCCAAGAGCAAGGCGAGGTTAAACAGAGCACTTCTAAAATCGGCTTTCAAGTGAACAGCTCTTCTAAACCAATTCTCGGCTTCTTCTATATTTTTATCGTCCATTGCTAGCATTCCCAGGTTGAAATGCACCCTTTCATTAGTCCCGTCTTTGTGTAGTAACTTGAGCAAACGTTCACGAGCTATTTTCCGTAGCTCGGGGCGTCCAAGTTCTTGTAAGAGAATTGCAGAGTTTAAAAGGGCTTGTTCGTGCTCAGGGTCAATGTCCAAGGCTTTGTCCAGGTAGGCTAGTGCTTGCGAAGCCTTTCCTTGCTCGAGAAACACAACGCCAAGCTAAAACAAACACTACGATTGAAAATTTCCGAAGTAAAAGATATTAAATTTCAATAAATTATTTTCAACACTCAAAGATGGGCAGCGATTATAAAATAAACTTACGTTATAATAAATATCCGGATTGTTGCTGTCATATAACAGGGCTCGTTCATATACTTCTTGAGCTTCTTTAGTTCGATTTAATTTAATCAAAATATCCCCTCTGTTGATGTAAGCTTGTGTATAATCTGCTCTCATACTAATTGCTTGCCGGTATAACATATCTGCTTCTTCTAATCGCGTCGAGTTTTTCGAAATTAAATTAGCGAGATTCAAAAATACATTTAGGTGGTTAGGAGCAATACGTGCTTGATAGGATTCTCCAGGTTTAGCTTTCGGTAGAAGTGATTTTGCCCTTAAATAAGCATCCTCGGCTTCTTTAAACATCTTAAGATGGTTATACGTTCGCCCTACATTAATATGTGCTCCAACATCATCTTCCTGGACACTCACAGCTGTATGAAAGTACGCTAAGGCTTCTTCATATTTTCCCTGGCTTTCGAGAGCGTGTCCCACGTTATTAAATAACTTCGCATTGCGCTGATTTACGCGAAGGCCCGACATAAATATTGAATACTCGGTTTCCCAGTCCCAGTTTCTAATATACGTTTTAGATCCATGCGCCAAAATTAAACCTACCAGGGCGAGCCAAGCTACTTTTTTTCCTTTCTTCTCCGCTAAAACGCTCCATCCGTATGCGATTAACATGCAGAAACCCATCGAAGGCATGTACAGCACTCTTTCCGCTACCACAAATCCCACCGGGAAGAACAAATTCGATGCCGGCAAAAACGGAAGTACTAAGAACGCCAGGCTCTGAAAACAAATCAATATACTTTCTGCTACTCTATATATGTGTGCGGGTTAAAAATGAAGAGCTCTCGTGAAAATTTCGGCGTTTAATTTTAAATGACAGTGAATATAGTGGAATTGTAAAATTTTTGTAGATGAAACCTCTGTTGAAGTTTTGTTATTTACTTGTTGAAATGACCGGCTTTTGAATATCAACGAGATTCCTTGTGGAAACTCCGATGATGTCTGAATAAAAAGTGAATTTTACATACCATTAAAATAACGGCGTTCTGTTGCCTGTTGTCGTTCGTGAATGCTACGAAAATCAGGGCTGCCAAGAAAGCGTACGCCGTTATTGTTCCTATATTCCTAGGGTCTAAAATGGATTCGAGTAAAGGAACAGTTCCCATGGTCCAGTCGCAACACAGGTCGCAAGGGAATAACAACAACCATAAATTTAAACTTATTAAGTAATGATAAGTAAACTGTCTAACAGGCGTATGCATCACTGATGCTGGATTATCGAACCTTGTGAATACTGGCAATTGCGAGCCCATAATTTGCAGTCTTGCTAGAAGCAAACAGACAGTCGTAACAACTAAAACGCTCAACCGTTTTGTGGCTTCGCTTGACCACGGCAAATGATAAGCCGTCTTCCCCGTAATTGCTGTTTTTAGCATGTACTTTATTTCTGGCAAACGCACCTGCGGGATAACTGAGTTAATGGTTTGTTTTTGAAACTTGACGTGAGTGATTACCTTTTGCTGCACAAAAACTTCGTATACGGCACAAACTCCGGTGATTGTTATGCCTTGTTCTTTACAAAGCATCGCCGTCGCCACGGATACCATGGAAAGGGACAAACACTTCCAATCTGGAACATTATTATTAAATTAATTAAATCCAAATCTTCGCACCGAATAATTTAATAATAATAATTTATAAAAGGCGAAAGCGAGGGGAAAAAATAAATAGGAGGTAACGAATTTCCATAGTTCTATGAATAAAACATAATTGTGATTTTCACAAAGGAAAACTTTTCGGGGGACAAATTAACCTGGAACTCAATCAGAGCTTGCTTATTGCGTTGTTGTAAATTATCATAATGAGTTCGTTCTGCTTATTGTAACATTTTGCGTTAAAAAAGTTTATAAAAGGATGTCATAGTATGGAACATGGGGTAGGAACATTATTATAAAAGGAGTTTCAGATGTAAAATGGGAGCCATTAGAATCCAATTTCAGAATTGGCAGAGCTTTAGGATGCCACTGAACTGGAAAACTTGGACATGCAATTTGTCACAGAAAAATACTTCAGACGTAGTTACCTGTAGCTTTTTTGCTTTTTCCGGACTTGCTGTAGAGAGTAAACGCAGCCAAAAAGAATATCGATGAAAGAGTTTCAGCCCTGCCGACGACACCGGTTACCTGAAAACGTGCTACATTTAATTCCATGCATTCATACACTTTTCATGTCAAAACGTTTTCTTTTTGACACGTCTCCCTGATGTTAATTAAGTCTAATGAGACTTAAATTGCTAATATGGTGGAATATCATTTATACTTCCACTTTAATAAAAGTCACAATAACTTAGGAGTTTAAAAGGTATTCCCTCTCACTCGTTAGGTTACGGACGGTATTATGAAGAACATAAATTAAGCTAACTCTTATTAAAAGGAGCTGCTTAAGAGGGTCAAAGTCAGTAATATAACATAATTAAGAAACTCACTGCCTCTGTATGTATAGGATGTACTGCAAACAACATTGCCGCTGCAAAACTTGATAATTCTGGTAGGAACATGGAACACATCCTGAAAATATAAATAACCTTTATGAGAAAATTGCGTTTATATAAATTACAATGAATTTTAAAAGGTAACTATGTGCATGTGGAAACAAACTTAAAAACAAAATTAACGGCTAAAAACTAGGTGTAAGCAATCAATAACATCTAAGCTCTTTCGTTTAGTCACGAGACCCACAGTTAAAACTGATAGTTGTAGGTTCTAAGTTTAACTTTTCCCTCATGTAGTTAATTTTAGGCTATTATTATCAAACCAACGCAACGATATCACTAAAATAAAATAAAAGGTAATATTTTTCTTCTGTATTTTTTTCTTCTGTTTATGGGTCACGAATTGTGCAAACAAAGCCGAATATGATATGACGCTGTTAGCATGCGTCTAGCATTGAACTCGGTTGAAATTTAGGCAAAAACCCACATTTCTTAAAATATCGTTCATACGTAACGCAGTAAGACTCCCATTCGACCTCAGGGTTAGTGTATATATACGGTTGCTCGAGCAAAAAGCGAGCTAAAAGTGGAAATTTTATTCTGCTATCAGAAGTGGGTCGTATATACAGCAGTTGGTGTAATTTCGGTGCTTCTCTCAGCCAGATGCTGCGAAATGGTGAATTGAGATATACTAGACGTTAATGAGGATCAATATCTGATTTCGATTAATTACACTCCGAAAAAATTAAACTTTTTAGGCATTACAAGGTTTTTGAGCTTCCCTCAGAATAAAAATCACTGGCCGTTTCAAGCTCCCTGATAGGTGTTTCGCTTTAATATATGAAGGACAACGTAATGGAAGAGGAAATGGCTAAGCTATATAGAATGATAAAGTATAATAGGTTGGGGTTTAACATATGGCGGAATATTGGATATATAACTGATAGCAGGCCGAAAGTAACCATAAAATGTTAGGACCAAGAAGAACATGTAATCTTTACTTATGGTAAATTTCCGTATATATACGGAAAAAGCACGGAAGATTTATAAAACAAACCTAGGTTTTATTTTCTTTTATGAAAGCAACACAAACTCTCAAATATTGTAGATACTGATATGAAACACATCGGAAACTAATTACAGAAAATTATAATGTAATAGCAATATAATTCCTACCTAACTTTAGACAATCAACAAAGTTAATCCCACATTAGTTATATGGAATTTAATTAACGTCAACCATGAAGCCTAACGAAATATATGTGTGATGATCATTCATTATGTATGAAAACTGAGAACCAAGAAACAGTACGAACAGTATTTTAACCTACCAACACGAAAATAGCTTCAATAAAAGGTTGATGAAATTTTTTTATATAAACTGCAGAATTTCTTTGGCAACTTTTTCTGTTACACACGTTCAACTTTAACGATATTCTAGGATATCACTTAATTCAAGGCATATTGCAAACGTGACTGCAGTATTACATAATAGTATTGCACGCTTACTGCATAATCTCTCAGAATAAGCTTATTGAACAATTTGCAAACATAGTAATTAACAGTGAACGTTATTTAGCAAATAAGTTCGAAATCTGTAATTAACTGCTGTTAAAGGCTTTCGATAAAATAACATCAACCAACACGCTTTCAGAAATTCTTTCAGTGAAGTAACTTACAGCTAACATCTAGAAAGTGTTTTTTGGCTATCCTGGAAAAAAATGTGTTGGTTAGAAGTTTATCCCGGGGAGGTCTTCAATTATTGATTGTCAGTTTCGTGTTATTTTTAAGCTTTTAGGTCGACTTCCATTTAAAGAACTGGAACATTTTAAGCTGCGACCGTACATTCAGACGATGCGTCGGATGATGATAATACCTTCAAGACAGGTTTTCTATTATTACCTACAGTGTTATAACAGATTTTTTGGAAGTAAAATTGTTTAAAAAAATTGTGTTTTAGACTCTAGAAAAGATTTAATTACTAAATTATTTAGGATAATTAGTAGTTTAAAATTGAAGGTTTTTATTCGCAAGCGGGTAAATTGATTTAATCTTAATCAGTTCATGTGTTGCTGAAATTTCTGCATACATGAAATTCACGTTTTTTTAATACTCATAATATTGAACAAAGTCTAATGTAGGGCACACACGGTCGTCCGCGACCACATCTACGACCACGTCGAGGAAATATTTAGATATGCTGTAATTTATTACATAAACAACTTGGGCTTCTATCTGGTGTGTATATAATAAAATTATAAGTACCGTATTTCTTTAAAACGTTTTTATCACAATGAAAGACATTATCGACTGCATAATTTCTAAATAAAGATTTCAGTAGAGATTTTATTATGCACTCAATAATTATTTCTCTTATTTCGATATACAGGTTCCAAATAAAAACTGTACTTATAATTTAATTATGCATACCAACTTGAAGTCCAAGTCGTTTATGTAATAAATTACAGCAAATGTAAATATTTCGTCATTATCCGAACCACGTCCTGGACGTGGTCGCGGACGACTGTGTATGCCCTACACTAAGACTGTCAGCATAGTATGTATGTATTTGTACATATGTGCAATAACTAAAATTTGTGTCATATGATACATGGCATACGATAGCGCAAGGCAATGAAGTTTATATCAAAACTTCTTTTGGTGCTTTCATGAAATATGCATGTGCATACAGATTGTCAAAACATGTTTTATACTAAAGTTATACCAATTGTGGAGTGAATTATGGTCTACCAATGTTTTCTCTTTTGGTTTATTATACTATGGTGATCTAATAAAATCACTGTAAAGCGGAATGTAGAAAAACACACCGTATGTTAGTACATTCTAGGAAATATATTCTAGTTTGGTACCCTATTCTAGGTATGTAGTGTCACAGACAAAATAATATAAAATTAAACTATGCATTATTCTTCAAGTTGCATTTCAACTAGTGCAAATGTTCTCCAAGGCTGCACACACATTTCTAATCTTGTGAGAGTTTGCTGCTAAAAATATCTAACATATAACTGCACTTTACACCTGCATCCTGACTCTTAGAATGAGAGCTACTTGCTCACGTGTGACCTTAAACACGCGTCACAAAGTTGCCCGTATTACCATCTCCCCCTCGCCAATTCCTTTATATTTATGCATTTATGAAAGATATACAGGGTGTAATTTAATTGAAGGTTTTTGGGCGAATGGTAGATAGGTGGAATCGAGTAGAGCAAATTTTCCTTATAAAGTTTGTTCTTCAAATGAATAGTCTTCGAGAAAATGAATTTTAAAATGATTTTCAAGTCCGACCCTGTAACACTAACCTACCTTAATGCGTAGATGTGTAATTTAAAAATGTGATACCTTTTTTAGACCTACGTGCCTTTTAGAAATTGTTAGTGTATGTCAAATAAAAAAGTAATTTATGGATGCCTGAATGTCTTAACGTGAATAAAGTACTTTTTTAGAAATATAATCCATTACTATGAAAGGGATGCGTCATGCAAAAAATTTTATTAAATATGCATTTGTGTTGATATTAACTAACAGATGTTATAATAGAACATGGGGTATTTACACCTAACGGTAATTATTAGTTATGGAAGTTTTATTTTAGAGCATGTGGGTTATTTGTTTATCTACACAAAATATTTTATTTTGCTCAATCGGTCAACTTACAATAATCATGTGTAATTAATTTTTGAACAAGTGTTATCATATTTGAACGTAGATTAGAAATGCCCTCCTGAAGGAAAACATTTAAGAAACTTTATAAAAATGCAGAGAACAATAGTGTCTAAAAACGGGCAATTCAATAAACAGATCACAAAACTTTTCAAAGGAATGCTATCCCTTCTGGGAATTCTTAATATTTTGTTAGATTTATTTACAATACAATACATTTATTTTCAAAGCGGTAGTTTTTACATCTAACTATCAATTGAATGAATTAATTATTACGTCACGTCATTAATTATTACGTTGTTTTAATCGATGCCATTGTTATTTTTAAAATGAACGATCTTGTACGTTTTGAGTAGTTTAATTGCAGCTATGCAAATGATAATTTCGAGATAAGGACATGTCATGTTTTGATATCTCGTTTTACAGTAAATTTTAACTGTTAATTAATTTTATTAAGCTACCGATTTACTTATTATTTCTAACGATGTCCGAGATTAAATACAATTTAAATTCATTATCATTAATAAGAATAACAATTTGCAACCTAATACGAAATTCAGTAGTTGCAGTGTATTAATAACAAAAAAAAACCTATTTATTTAGGTGCTGTCATTGTTTAGTCTACTTGACAAATTATGTATTTATTACTACCTATAAACAGTTTAAATAGTAAACATCTTTTTGTTTGACATAAATTAAATGAATGATCAGCATAGAAAAAATAGCTCCTCCAGCACCAGGGCCGTCTTCAGTTTGCTGAATTTTCTGGGTGCCCAACAATTTTTAATCAAAATTTATTTTTGAGATAGTGCGGAATTTTATGCATTTTTCCCTTCTTCCTTTATTCATATGTTACCCATTAAGCCAAAACGTATAGAGGTTTTGCTCCAAGAAAACTCAGGTTTCTTCAAGAGCTCACCTTCATCATCTTGGAGCGTGGCATCGGTAAATAACTTTAATTAAATAAAAAAAATTCTCTTGCTTTAATAATAATTATATAAAATATTTTCTTTCCCCTTACCCCTTACTTACTAACCCCTATACTAAGGAGTCCAAGCTGAGTGCGAAACAATTGTCTAGGGGTGTTTTGTTTAAAAATCCGTGCCACTCAAATTGTTTAATTGTTGATTCAATTAATTTGTTTAATATCCATGAAAAGACTTTTAAATATTTTAGTAACTTTAATACTCTTTTACCTGTAGGGAATCTAGAAATGGTCTAGAACCTGCCAAAGCCGACTTGGTGGTTACATGCCCTAATGCTTTGTATTAGCTTGTAGTCATTTTATGATGTTCATAATATCGTTGTGTGTTTCATTCAAACTCTACCCTTAACCACGTCCCTAGTTACAACAACCACCAATCGTAACATTTTGGTGGAGGCGCGTCTTCTATTTCGGTCCACCCATTTTATATTTTACCCCTATTACCTTCATCATAAAATTACGTCGTATGTGACCCCGTTTTTTCTTTGATAGAGACTTGACTTCTATCTCGTCCTACCCACCTGTTTACACTGTTTTACACCTGTGAATTTTTTACTATAGACGCGGTTACGTTTTCTCCTATTTTTCCTGTAATTTAATCTTCATCAATTAAATCCTTATATCGAATATAAAAAAAACTTTTTAGAAAATTTAGACTTGATAAGGTTTGACTTAGATTTCTACATATCGAAAATACTAAAATACCAATAGAATATATTTTCCTTTTTCTCTAGTCTGTCAGATGACCTCTAAATAGTTTTGGTTATTTTACAGACTCCACAGATCAAGCACACCGAGTAGTAACGACGATTGCACAAGTGGAGGTCATAGTGAGACTAAATCGGCGAGTAACAGTGAATGAAATAACTGCCTGCCTAGTTATGGGTCATAGACCAGTACACCATACTGTCACACCAATAAAACTTTTGCAAGATGGGTGCCACGCCAGCTGACTGCAGAATTAAAAAAGTGACGTGATGATGCCTTTGAGGAACCTTTGCGGCGCTTTGACGCTGAAGATTAAGGCTTCCTAGGAAGAATTTCCACTGACATGGTCCACTGGTCCCTGGGTCCACTACCACCAATCGAATCCCAAAAAAGCGAGCAAGGAATAATGGCATAGCTCTTCACTAAAACCGAACAAATCCTGCAAACAACCATTGGCGGGAAAGGTTATGCTGACTCACTTTTGGGAAAAATGAAAAGTTATTTTTGGAAGAAACAGACACTATGCAGATCTCAGCCGTGTACTTCTGAGTACAAGTGTCTTGTACAATTATTACCAGTTCCACTGTTGCAACTATCCAAGATCTGTCTTTTAAGTGTTTTTCCTATCCGCCATATTTGCTAGACCTCGCCTCCAGTAATTCTCACGTCTTTGGGCTGCTCAAATAGGCTATGGGGGGCAAGTCTTTCAAGTACGACGGAAACGTGAGACAGGCAGTGCACGAGTGGCTACGCCCAACGCCAAAAGACTTTTTTACTACGGGTATTCATGCACTTCCCGAGCGCTGGAGATTAATTAGCAAATATATGTACCTGTATCCCTTCATTCATAGCATCAAAGTTTTTAAGTCCGACTTAAAAGTTGAAGCTAAGACTCCTTAGAGATTTAGTGTTTAGAAATGTTCAATTTTAGATTTCCCAGAAGGATCCATTATAGTTTAAGGATTGTACACATATTTCAGAACGTCTATGTATCAAAACATTTTTTTAAATGTTGTGAAAGGATCCGAGATTTTCGAGTTTCAGTTTTGAACACTCTTAAGTTTCATATCTTCATATTTGTAATAACTAATTTCTAAAATTTGTCTGGTCTTATAAGCTTCATTTATAGAGAATAAAATGCTAAAGCTCTAAAGTTCAAATCGAAATTTAGGGGATATTTAAAGTTTACTAAGAGTTAGAGTTAAAAGTTTTAAATACTCACAGGTTCGCAAGCACAAAAGTTCAGTGATACATATTGCTTAAAAATCTAGTTGATTTTAGGATTTTGGAACTTATAGTCTCAATTTACATATTCTAAAGCTCTATGAATAAAAAATTTGAGTACTCAAATTTCATAGTCTCATTCATAAAAATGATAAGAAATTTAGGTTGAGAACACAGGTTTAATATTTTGTTTCCATTTCATAGTCAATGAACGACAAATTGATATAGAAAGAAAATTTTCTTTCTATATCTATTATTCTCATTTTCCTCAGATGTCGTTACAGTTTTGACCTTCACTATTCACATTCTTCTTCAAATAATGCACTTATTATTTTCTAGATCATTTATTTTGTAGCTACTGAAATCTTTAAATCTTTAACATCTTACAATTTCACCCTATAGCATGATTGATTTGCCGATGACTTTATTATGCATTCAGCAGACAACATTTCTGTAATAGTCATAATTAAATCTGGTTCACAACTCAGAAAAGGATAAAGCCTCTGTACAGTACGATCCTATTACACACTTTCTGATGCTTTCAAACTTTTATGAAAAAGGTTCGTTAGATGACAATAATTACTGAAAGGCGTTTTCAAAGGAAGGGCAATTTTGATTTTTACATGCCTGTTTCTAAAACTAGATATCACCTAGGGAATCTTTTGTAAAAAATTGTTTTACTTCGTTCTGAGTCTAAAATGGCAAAAATGTAGAACTGAACATAACATTTATATCCAAGTTATTGTTGTGCATATTCATTCAAATATGGTAAGCGAAAATAAATTCTGATCTGCTTCTTTTGAATCCGAAAAGTTGGGAAATTCGTAAGATCAACATTATAATGTTTACAGATATTAGCTATTGATAATAAGCATAGAAGAATTCTTAAGCACAGAGTTAATAGGGTATTTGAAACGAACTTCCTAGCGGTACTGCATATACAGAAATACAGAATTCAGCCATAAAACGTAGATCGGTTTATGTACAATGAGATATTTCTTTACAAATTCAGAGCCACAGTTCAAATATTAATAGAGTTCGGATTCGATTTGAGCTAGAAGCTTGGCCCGAACAAATAGCAGCCATTGTTGTTGCTATAAATATCTGAAAATAAAATGGTAAAAATAATCTAATAGCGTCATACTAAATAATGGAATTAAAAATTGTAAAATGTCCGCTGTTATAATCACTAGGTAAATAAATAAATGCTTTTCATTTCACATGAAGTACTACAATATGGATACCCTTGGACTGAATATAAAAGTAGTGACTTGCGGTTGTAAATTTGTTTGTATGTAAATGCACGTAATACACATTGTTCAGTTTCTAGTTTTCAGAGGCAACGATCAAAACTAACACTGAGTTATAAATTGAAAACAGTGATAAGTATTTTGCGTAAAATAAGAGTAACTACAATAAAAGGTCCGTGCCGACATAACCGAAAAGTCATAACCACTAAAATGAATCCTTAACTCGTTGATATAAGAATATTTATCATACCATAATTTTGGTACCCTTGACATAATGACTTTGGCGACTTACTACTCCATTACGCAGCCAGCCAGTTTGTGGTGGTACTAGATTTACTAAAGTTTGTTTAAATTTGTTTCAATAAAATGCTGGGGATGAATGGACCATGCCGGAACATAAGGTTGCTTGATTAAAAAGCATCACTGTTTGGTGGGGCGTTTCTTTTCAAACTCCGACCAACCAATAAGTCACATTCTCTGAACACAAAGTCATTAAACATTATTTTGTGAATGGCTCTTTCAAACATAAAGGATTCTAGTAACACCTACTAGCATTTTGCTTTAGTAGAGACTTGGTTATAATACCCCTTGTAGATGTCAACCATTGATTCTCTCTTGCCAAATGACCATTCGTGTAAAGACCAACCAGCAAATGTATGGTTCCTGCCTATGTTACATGTGTTATAAACAGGGTGGCACGTTTTCTTACGAATCGATATATCGAGAAACTATAAGCTTTGTGAATAGATTTTTTTATATAAAAGCTGTTTCTATTAAAATAATTTTCTACTTAGTAATGCCATATTTTTTGTTGGTTATATACAAGGTGGTGAAAAAATGCTACTTTTTTAATCGGACACCCTGTATATTCTTACAGAGGTTTTGAATAGTCCTCCTGAAAACAAGTTTAATTACATTATGCACATGGCTTGTGACCCACTGTTTCGGACTTATTGACTACTATTCTCAGTAAACTGTCAATATTAAAATTGAGCTTACAAGGTTGCTATTCAACTTTTGAGTTGAGAGCTAAGGAAATTACAATTTCATCAATTTTGTGATTTATGTGTTCAATATAAAAATTAAAATATTGTTACATTTAATCAGTTTTTTAAATGTAACACCCAGTATATACAACACAGTATCTACTGTTGGGTACAGCGATACACAACAATATGGATCTGCTGAACGTCTAAATATAAACGTCAATAACCTTAGACATAACTGTAACTCCGTATTGTTGTATGTCGTTGGATTAATCTTCAACAATACTTATTACAGATTACATAATATACAGTTCAATTTAAAAAAAATAAATCCACGATCTTCGAAATTTGACAACATTGTGTATCAATATTTAGATTTATATTGGACACCTAAATCATAAAATAGATACATTTTTTTTGCAGACGTTGATTAGATACTTTCTTAGCTAAATTCTAATATTAACAGATTGCTAAAGATAATGGTCAATAAGTCCGAAACGGTAGGCGACAGACCCATGATCCTAATATAGTTCAAAGTTGTCTTTAAGAGCGCTACTCAAAAATGTAATAATATACACATGTCCTATTGCGAAAAGTAACTTCATTTCATCACCCTGTATATAACTAAGTAAAAATATAAACATATTATCATTTAGTTATATCTTCTCTTGCAACAGTATCTTATGCTAACGGGTGCAGTTCATCCAATACATGAAATTTCTTTTTAAAACAGGATTACTATTTTATGTGTGTATGTCTTTTCGGAGAAGGTAATCATACATTTGTATATTTTCTGTTATACGAAAAAAGCCTTAGCAAATAGCGAATAGTGCATCTGCTTGAAACGACACCCTTTTGTGTTCACACAAGTTCTGAATCTATGAATTGCTAAGGTCATTTTTGGGACATTCATTTCCAGTCAGGCAGAGCTGACCTAAATTATCTCTTAGAATTTTACGAAATGACGGACCTCAACATTTTCCTAAGATCGTGCAATTTTAATATTTTAATTGAAATCTCTTCCAAACTAGAAAAAATATCTTGGTGCAGTTTTTTTTTATTTTGAAGAATATAATATTCCCTATATTCTAAGCCTCTGGTAGAATAGGTTCATAAATTAATAGGGTAAGGAACATTTTTGTTTCAAAATATATTTTTTTTAGAAAAGTCAGCAATAAGGATTCTCATGCTTTAACAGGAATCTAGGAAGACGTTACTTATTTCAAGTACGCCAAATGTTGGTGTTATTGAATAGCATTTTTGAAAAAAGAAACTTACTGTGACACACGTGCAAAACTAAATATTGTCATGAGATACGAGTGCTTATATTTTAACTATGTATATTAACTTATTCAGTTTCATCTTCTGAAATGCAGTTAATCCTGCCTGTTAGTTTTTTTTGGGAACTTGAGGATTTTGTGTCTTCATCGCACTATTTAATGGTACGGAGCATTGATGAACTGCTACTATTCAGGAAAATGATACGCAATCGCTGGCCCGTGTGGAAACATAACATTCACAACAATGTCTTCCACTACAACATTTACACTTTCCAATTTTGCTATCCACCAACAAGTAATAAACATTCCTTTGTCAAGATTTTCCCAAATGCAGGCAATTAGACGGAACTGCCATGGTTGTAGGCTTACACCACAGTATGGTAGACATGTTTTAGAGTTCTTGTCTTGGTTCTTGGTGTGTGCACATTCCCTGCTTCAGATATCCAAACGCGTGTCTTCTGGATTCCTTGTTCAGGAATTCCACCTCTCACTTCCATTCTATAATATTGTGCTTCATGTACTTATCTACAGTTTGTTTTGGCCTGCTTTGTCACTGCAATGTCACTGGTATAAGCTGAAACAATATGTACAAATTGTTCAGCAGGTTTTAAATTATTTATACTTCCCCTAGATAGGTTGTGTTTCATTATAACTGTCCAGTTTTCAGCAAAGTCAGAGTGTATAGGTAAAGCACATATGTCTCATGAATACGCATAATTTTAATTTTTAGCTTAGTATTCAGTTCAACAATTGCAGCAGGCCCCATATAATCCTTACATTAAACAATCAAAGACGGTCAAAGAGACTCATAAAAAATAACCACTCAAGCATACCAGTTGATCGCTTAAAATACGTGATGTACTAAAGATTCTATAAAAAATTGGGGATTTTTATTGATGACTTTTTGAGAAAAGAAGTTATGGTATGTTTTGAAAACGAAACACGCCTTGACTCAATTCATCAATTTTTACCAGAGACAATTACGTTCTTCAAGATGCAAAAAACTGCAGCAAGATATCTTTTTTAGTTTTAAATGTATTCGAATTTAAAGCTTAAAAAGATTACGAAGATAGTAAGAAAATTGCATTCTTCCGAGCCCTTCTAAAAGACAAAACTTTTTATATAAAAAAATATATTGTCTTTGCGTTATTCCTCTCCGAATAACATATTAAGTTCGAATTGAAATTCTGAAAGATGAGTTTGGCCAAACTTTGCTTCGTGTCTGAATTATAGTGAGCGATGGAATACGTTGAAGAATATGGACATATTGTCGTTATTGTTCTCAATATCTTTGGAACATACTGAAATTTTTGAAGATACCTTACATTGTGTAGAATTTAAATATTCTCAAGAATTTTTTTCAAGAACTTGAAGAAAAATCTTGTATCTAATTGTGAAAAATTTGTTTCAGGTGATAAATTTTCATGTATACATTTAAAGGCTAATGCGGATTTGATTGATAAGATCATTTGATTATTATTATGTTATGTTGTAAAACTATAAAGGCGGGTAAAATACCCTTTTTACTTTTTTAAAATTAAATTTATTTCTATTTACATCACATTTTAAGAAGCTATTTCAAGGCATGTATGACCTAAAACAGACAAGTTACATGATTGTAATGATGTATGCAGATGTTTGCTACCTTACTTGCATCTTTAATTAAAAAAATATATATGTTTCAAGTTAACGATTTGGTGAATTCGTTAAAAACTTCTTCTGTAGTAAGATTATTTAGCTTGTGGCTAAACTATTTCATTGAGTTGTTGTCAAGCAGTTCCTTGGGCACAATTGACATAAATATAAATGTGGGAATTGTCTTTTATAAGAGATATCTTTAAAATAAGATACAAATTCCTGCGTTTTTGCTATAGCAATCTAAAATAATGTAATTTAGTTGTTATTTCATAGTTGGATATCTTAAAAATATCTAAATAATGTTGATTAAGCTGTAAAGATGAATTTTGTAAAGATAGGAACTTGTAACTAGGCAAATTAAAGTTATTAAGTTAAATTTAGTTATTTAATAATTGAATCTGAAAGATGGTTTGCTTGTTCTATGCAATTTATTTTATGATAGTACAAGAAATATATGTCATTAAAAAGAGAATTCTTTTTTCTATTTGTTTATTGAAATTGTTTAAACAATAGTTAATGGTTATAAACAAATATGAGGTTATGTACTATTTAGTTCCAAATTGGCAATTTGGTTTCCAAGTTCTTTGAATTTGACTATGTGTTTTAATAATAGTTACTTTTAATCAAATCAATATTCAGTACTGTGGATTTTATTACTGAGATAATTTTCTTTTTCGTAAAGAATTTTTTTTAGTTTACGAGAATGTAAATCTTCGTTATAAATTGGATAATGGAAGGGAATTTATAGATTAATTCATTGAAACCATTTTAATTATAAACCATATGGAAGAAAGAGGATTTTTATTTTATTGCTATATCAGTTGCTAATGCATTTATTTAGTTATAATCTAGATTAAGATAATGAGGATGACAGAAATATTACTACTGAACGTAAAAGGTAAAGTATTTAGTGCCCTATATTAAAGCCCTCCTAATTAAAAATCCCCTATATTAAAGATCCGCCTGTGAGTCTCAGTTTTGGTAAGATTCAAGCTTCACAACAGTTATTTTAGCCGAAGCATTTTCTTTTATGGTAAAGATAGGTGGTTTATATTTTGAATACATCATCACTGTGCTTTTACTGAAGTCTGTTGTGTTTCGTTTCTACTCTCAATTTAAATCAATTCAACATTTTTCAATATCATTCATCAACAACTTCGGGTGGTTGTGCCTCTTAAAACCGGTATATATTATAGCATTATTGTTGCCTGAGCGTGGGGCCTTTCCTAATGGTATACACCCAAATATATTATAGCATTATGTAGTTACAATTATTCCTAGAAATATATACAATGTACCAAATACGGTGTAACCAAGAATGGAAGCAAAATGTAAATACCATGATTAATTTGTAATGATTTAGTCGGTCCACTGACAGACAGAAAATCGGAAACAAGTAACAAAATCTTAGGGTAAGAAAAAAAAATACTAAGTGTCCATTCATCTTAAACCATTATGATGGATCTTCCCGGCATCTCCTAGTCAATTGTCCTTAATATTTGTTTTCACTAATATATCTACTTACATTTAAGAGTTATTTTTAGTCAAAGATATAATGAACTACAAGTCAGCATATTGCACATATTGCACATATTGCACTTCAATAGGACTCTTCAATGATAAACCACTTGAACCATATGCAATGCCGATATAAATGAGTTATTTTCAGGTCACTCGGTCACGACCCAGGTAGTACAACAATATCGGTCCAACATTGACACTTTATTTGTCATTGGGCCAATATTAACAATTTCTGACCGTTATTGTATTGTTAGTGGCAAATTACAATCAACCAATATTATAAAAATCAAATGTGTATATGATTGGGGCCTTGTTATTTTTTTCATAATTATACTTCGTAAGGTTTTAAAATGTTGGTATCTTATGGTTAATTGTAATTTAGCCAATATTGATGGTACTTGTTGAACCCAATAATGGCAAATTAATAATTTATTTTGGGGCGACCAATATTTCAAAAACAATAAATCTCCATCACTGGTGTATTTTAAATAAAAATCTCTCAACGTTTCTAAATATTGGTATCTTATATACATTCGTATCTATTCGTATAATATCGGTACATTATCATTTTACTTCAGTCAACCAATATTTTAGGAATAATGTACATTATTATTTTAAAACATTTTAAAATATTGTTGGCATATATGTAACATGTTATTTAACCAATATTGATACTTTCTGTCACTACTGGTATTGTTATTCATTTGTATGAGCCTGCCAATATAGTACTGCAAATATAATGCAATAGTTATATACCTACAGTTTTTATCCAATTTCTATACTAGTAGTTTAGGGAAACAATTAGAAGTGATGTTGCCACATTTTCACTGTTTTCAGCATTACATGAAATTGTGTAATCTGTCAAAATTTGCGTGGGAATTTTATTGTTCTTTCTCATTCTAGCAGCCACGAATTTGTATCTTGTATTTCTTTAAATTATAACAACGTGACAAGAATATTCACCTCAACTAAAGTGAACTCACTCACGTCTAGTCAAGAGGCGCAAAGTAAGCCCGCTCATGTTAAACAATATTAAAAAAATTTTTGAATAATAACAATAATAATGCAATAAAGTGATTTAAAGTCGGGATAATTTACATTGCTTGTGGTTAGTTGTGGAGGTTGGTCGTTTGAGTTAATTTTCTTTCATTTGTTGAGAATTCTTTGGACAACATAGTGCGGTAAGTACTATGATCTTTCATTAAGATTTGTATAATTGTTATAACTTTTATCAACGCCTTCTCTATTCTTTCTAATTTATAATTGCAAGTCTAAAAGTATTGGTAAATTATTAATTACTGTTGCTTAAGCTATAAAGGGGAATGCGTATAAAATTGAACATTTTTTAGATGGTAATGTTTCCGCTTATTTTTTTATTCAAAGATTTATAGAAATATGTCCAGCGATTGCCCAACAGGTTTTTGTGAGAAATTACAGAAGCAGTAATAGTCAATAATTATCAAAAGTGATAGAATCCCTACCTACTATGTTTAATCTAATTTACAAGGTTCTTTGCTGTGTTTAACCTCAAAATTGAATTGATACAACGATTGAATTGATAACAAACTCTAGTATACGTATTTCGATTATTAAATTTAAATAAGCACCTCGCTTTCAAATTTCACATTTTCAAAACAAGTAATGAACATGCAGCTTGATGATATAGTATAGTGCTTTACTAAAGTTTACGGAATTTTCTAATTACTCATTAGCTCAAGACAGCGATAGCGTGGAGTGTCGGAAGAATAAAACTTGAAAAGTTAAAAAAGAAAGATCTGCTTTTGTGTGAAATAGCGAATTTTGTTTTATTTATTATAAATTATTTATTTATTTCTTTTGGTTTTTTATTTTCTTGGTTTTGAAACAAATATTTTGTCTAAAATAATTATTAGGCACTTTTATTTCTAGTCTGCTTGATAACCTAACTTAATCTAACAATAAGTGAAAAAATTTATATTCGAGTTTGGTTAATGTAAATAATGTTGGAAATCTTCTGATGTAGTCATCACAGACAGACTTTTTAGCAAAATCTTTATAGGGTAAAAAACTTTGGAAGACAACAGTTAATTGAAAGAATACACAGTGAGATTCAAATTGAGTGAGGTCGGTTTGAATTTCGCGCCTTAGGTTTTAGTGTATTTCACGTTGTTAGTGTAGCACAATGAAACGTGTTACAGCGACAACTCGTCACTTTCTCGTTTACATCGTTGTGCTTTGAAACGTTATTCTGGGGATTTCACTGAATTTTAGATTTATTTCGCTTGTTTTCTTATTTTACAAAACAGTTCTTTTCTGACCTACAGTTTGTTAGACGATTTTATTATCTAGTAAGTTTATTATCTAAAATTAATGAAGTTTATAAGTTATATTGTTTTTGAGTTATATTGTATATGCCTAGGTTTGTGACCTATTTTTATTTTAGGTCATACGATCGTCATTTCATTACTACCTTTGTCCTCATTTAAAACGTTTATGACCCTTTGCTAACTAATGTTTGAAGCTGGGTTGCAAACATTTGAAGCTGTACATGAGCTTACGTATAAACATGTTTGGATGGTTAGTTTTCGAGATCTATTAGAAGGTCCACAGACAAGAAGCAAATCGAAAACATAAAGGGGCACATCCGCGCTTTGTATACTTCAGGTTCTGCAGAAGTAGGCTATATGGATCCAATTATATATAATGGAAATTACCTTTTTGATTGGTAAATACTGAGTACCTCATAAATCACAACAATGAATGTCTCACTAAAATCATCCATGTTGAATAGGGGTAATTACATTAATAAAACTTGTCCCTTCGTCACATTTATTAGCAATAAATATATTATCCCCTCTTTAATATTGTAACTCTAGAAGTCAGCTTGTGCTAGAATAATACAATACTAGATGTAGGGTTATTACGCTGCCAATTAGCAGTTCAGGAACGTAATTTATTGCAAGCCGATTGTTTGATCTCTCCTCTTTCTACTAAATCCGAATAAATAAATACACTTTGAATTGTAAAGCAATCTATCATCTTTTATTAGGTACCGGATTTTATGAGAAAAAAGTTTGTAAACGACCTTTTTTAATACCTTTTAATCTGCAAATAAACAGGTTTTGCTTTGTGTCTGCTTTATTTGTATTCGAACTGGGCTTTTATGCGAATGGCTATTTCTACCTAGACTTTTTGGATATGCCATTATACTGGGATAAAGAAATGTACAAAAGAAATAAGGAGAGTTAATTAACTTTGAAAAGCAAATATTGAAACAAGAATATCAAATATATGAAATATACAGGTCTTATGTAGCTACTCTAACTAAAGTAATTATGTAAACTATTAATTTGCAAAATTACCAACTCATTAACTTCATTAATTAGAGCAAAGACCAAGTTGGTAGTGTAACTGGATCTTTTCATAACTCTAATGAACTTTCCAGTATGTATATGATGGACTTTTACAGTCGGGAAAATATGGTTAACTTACTCACTCAAAGTAATTATAAAAGGAATTTGATTTATACAAGCCTTGATAAAATTAATTACTTTAGTGAGTGCACCTGCATGGTCTAGTCTAATGTAATATCTTCCTACCCATATATAATTCGCCATGAAGAGTTATAAGAGCCGCAAGTCTCTTTTAAAAGCATATTTTAAAAATATAAACATAATTTAATTATTTTTTTGTTTATTGTTTCAAGCCTTATTTTGTGGAACTCCATAATCATGAAATAAATAAAGATTATTAAAAGTTTCACAGTTTTATTAAAATATACCTGACAATATTGTTTCGACAGCTATGCTGTCATTATCAAAGGTAATGTAATTATAAACAAACACGTCGCTAAGGTAGATACAAAATAGGTAACTAGATAAAATAATAATAATAATAATAAAAATTAATAATAAAAATCATAATTAAACATCTAATACTTCCAGTAACGGAGAATTACTGAGCTCAAGTTGTTCATTCATTAAAGGTACCCTGAGTTTGTGTTTGTATATCTCAAAGGCTTCTAAAATGTCTAATTTGCGTTTGTTATTACAAAAATGTAGGAATTTAATATTATTTTGAGGAGTCATTGTGTGATTTTGAATTACGTGTCATTGTGAATTACGCCAAACACCTTTTAGAACAAAATCACACAATGACTCCTCAAAATAATATTAAATTCCTACATTTTTGTAATAACAAACGCAAATTAGACATTTTAGAAGCCTTTGAGATATACAAACACAAACTCAGGGTACCTTTAATGAATGAACAACTTGAGCTCAGTAATTCTCCGTTACTGGAAGTATTAGATGTTTAATTATGATTTTTATTATTAATTTTTATTATTATTATTATTATTTTATCTAGTTACCTATTTTGTATCTACCTTAGCGACGTGTTTGTTTATAATTACATTACCTTTGATAATGACAGCATAGCTGTCGAAACAATATTGTCAGGTATATTTTAATAAAACTGTGAAACTTTTAATAATCTTTATTTATTTCATAATTTAATTAATTCTAATAATAATTAGATTAAATAATACCTACATATAAAAGCAGTAATTTGTAAAACTGATTGAAACCTTCAACAGGGTTAGTTTTTGTAGGTCAATGTATTTTGTTTGTACCTAAGTACGATGACTCAGTTCTTTTCCTCAATCAATATTGTTTATTAACTGAAAACAAGCCCACAAAACTCTAGGCAACTTTAGTTAATTCAGTTTTAGAACACCGAGCTTAGTTAAACACACCAATAGAAGCTAAGTTTAAATTTGTCTTTAATTAATTTAAATATTCATAGTAAAACATCTGGAAAAACAATGGAGAACTATTTTTAATGTGGTAAAGAAAACTGCACGAAATGAGCATTGTAATAAGTGCAATGAAGTTTTAATTGCAAAGTAACTACCATTTTCCTGCCATTTTCAGTTTCTGTGCTAAAAGTTTGTGCAGTTAGTTGGAATGTTGATTATCCTTGTCCTGAATACTTCAGACAATCTTGATTGAAATTTGATCTGATGACACTGTTGATTGCATCATTGTCTTGATTTTATTTCTTGTTGGAACACTAGTTACTAAAAGATCTAAGCATACTGCATTGGCTTAATTAGTGATAAATAGACAAGAAATGGCGTCATTACACATCATAGCACCGGAAAATGTTTCTACCTTCGAGATTTAAATAAGAGCAATCCTCATCCTAAAAAGATTGTAAACTGACTGCAAATTGGAAAGCATCTTTGATCAAAACTGTTTTATTACAGATAACTTTTATTCAACATATACCTGAGACATTTCGATAAAGCAACTTCAACAAAATTCTGAATTATCAATTTGACAGCTGTAAATTCTAAAGTCGCTTTTGACCAAATTAGGTTGATTAGGAGTCATCACTTATCACGTTTCGGAGTTTATCGGAGTTATCACATTTCAAGCTCATGAAATAAAGTATTGCTTTCGTTATAATAATAAGACTTAAAATCTAGACAATAATTTGTATATTTCAAAAAATCCTCCTAATGTTTAATTGCTTCTCCACCGTTTTCTACTGATATCCTATGTAAGAGTCTCTCAGAATTTGTAATTTTTGTTTAGACTTTCAAATAAGAGGTGTGTGAGCATCATATTTTAAGAGCGTATAGTACCCTGACGAATAGAAACACCTGCAGGGCAACGGTAAAGGGTGAAGTATATTTTAGATACTTGGAAGGCGTGTACAATTCAGCCCCACTAGTTCTAACAAAAGTTAGTCAGCTCATACCCAGTGGCGGAACAGCCAAAAACAACGCGCGCTACAAAATGTGGAACAACCTTGCTATGATACGTACTAAAAGTATAGTTTTACTGTTTCAGTGAATTTCCGAAGCAAAGATAAAACTAAGTGGTTTGTTATATAGATTAATATAATAATAATATAATGTTTATTCATAATAAAAGTACAATTGTGCGCGTTTAATGTTCTTGGAAGCATACCCGATAGCAACGATGAGCAAAGATATTCTAGCCCGCCCTTTCGAAAAACTCCGGGTACCCGCACACGAGCATCAACCGGGAAGCCAGTTTTAGGTGTTATCTAAATAACACTAATAAAACAAAGTCTAGTTACAAGCAAATTATTTTTTAGAAGACAAAAAGTAAAGTATACACTAACCCACACAGAGAGAAATACTTCATAAGAGCTTTGCACAATATTGTTCAAAACGGTGTTGGAGAAATTTATATTATAATTGTAGAATCGTATTGTCCAGCGTTGTGTAGGATTTCGTTACTGAATTGTCTAACAGGAACTTACGACAATTATTTAACACAGTCAGATTTAGTTCTGCATTCTTTGGAACAATGTTGTAGAGGATAAGCTAGCATATTATGTTGAAGTATAATTGTAAAAAATGTTTAGAAAAATTCAATATTTTGTTTGAATGAAATCATAATACAGTGTTCAAACTGCTTGCTACTAATTATTGTGTTTCGCAAAGTTTATGGATGACATCCTATAGATGTCACCACTTGTAATTGTCGCTATTAATGTAAATTCGAGATTTATATATAAACAGCCGACGGCAAAAGAAAATTTTAGTGTTATACGTGTATATACTACACGTTGTATAGTATGTAAATACTATACATTGTATAGCTATATACATATTAGTTACATATATTTTAATATATGTAAAAATATATATTTTATTTGTGATATCTAGCCTTCTGTATAGAATATTTGTGCCAGAGTATTGCACAATTTGTATAAATGTGAACAAGTAATTTTGTTAAATACTATTAAGCAATTGTGGCACACACTAGCGCAACAATTGTACAATTTTGTATAAAATTGTATGCAATAACATTACACATTCTGTTTTAATAAGTAACACAATTTGTTATGGAAACTTATACACAACTATTCATTTGATTCTACAAAATTACTATTGACTTCCACAAAATCTTGACAAACTAAATGGCACAATCTTGTTTTATAATTGTACACAAATTGTCCCTGTCACTTTTTTAAGACCAATTTGTTTTACAATACCACACAATTGTTGATGAAATTTAAATACATTTTTCTCTGTGCAGTCAAATACCAACCACAAGCAATCGAATCGCAAACATTCAGTAGCTTAATAATTCTTATTCACAGTACTATGTCAGATAATGTTCCTCCAAACATTTCAGTTTGTTGTGGTCTCATTGTTTTGTCCAGTGGCGGAAACCTTTCGTTCATCGTTCATATTTACATTTCAATGCAATGCCAGGCGTCCGTGATCGGTCCGTTATGTATTGGAGGAAGCTCGCCGCAATCAACCGAACATGTTGAGATGCCCGCCCGACCCGTTGCCCGTGGGTACGGGTAGCTTCGGATAGTTCGCTTAATCGGACTACCTATACAGTTCAATTTCGAACTGTTTTGTGTAAAAATTGACTTGACTGAGCTTGAAGTGTTCTGCAAGCGCAAATAAGAGATTTTCAGAATAACTGCATACTGAATTCCTAGTGCATAATTTAAATATTGTCTTTCTTGGTTTTATTTGGTATCTGGTCTTTTATGGAAGTTTGTTACGTGTTGATTTCGTAACACACTGCATCACTATGCTTTTATACCTTCATTTATAGTTTGTTAGAGGATTTTCGCTCTCTTCCTACTTTAGTTGTGGTTATGAACTTTTGTCAAAAGTTTTTCCTGTTTAGATTAGGCCCTTACTTCATTTTTGGATTTTCGTTTGATTAACTGAAAAAGAATGATGTATCTACCGGCATTACCTTTGACAATTACGTTTTCCTTTTGGTGAATTAATTGCAAATGCATTTTGGTGAACTTAATGTGATTCCGGCGTTGTATTTCCATTTAATTTGGATGCCTTTTAGAAATTTTTCACTGTAGAATCCTTTTGAGGTTAGGAACGTGTTCTGCAAGGTTTGTATAATTACTGTATTTTATTATGTTCACTTCTTATAGCTTATTATCTTATGCAAGATACATTTTTTAAACGCCAATATCTCGTATATGAAGCGGTTTAATACTACTTCGTGGCCGCCCTCCAGCAAAGGTATTATTTGAATGCTTGCCATGTGCATACTTGGTAATTTTGCTCTATTTGTTCATGCCTTTTTTTTCATTGTTTTATCTTTTGAATTTCTTACTCCTTATTAATTATCTGCTTGCTTGCTGTTGTCGCATTTTAGTACAGTTACGAATTACTGGCATTCCTTCCGTTTCGATACCTGAAGGAACTTTTCAAACTACAACAACTAAAGAAATCAACAGTATCGTGCGTTACATGTAATTAAGTTCCTGTGTACGTCAAGCTATAACTTCGAACAAGCACTGTATAAATATAATTTGTTAATGTAATATATAGGCTTTTATTTAAATGATTTTCCCCAGTGTATATTACACATTGTAAAATGTATATAAACTCTGTTAGAATTCATTCCTGCGAGAGTGCCTGTTTATTTTTCTTCGTAAGGTTTATTAAATAATTATGAACTAGTTGGGACATATAATCGATTGTACAATCTAAGGTGAACCTACAGTCGCGGTAACATACCGTTATATTTATGACCCTGATTTAACATTTGTACTATTTTATTTTGAAGAGTCTGCCACATTGGAAGCAGTCGCAGATGTATAGTTCGTTATAGATATTGTCTACTATTTTAGTAATTTTATACCACTCTTGGCACCCATATAGAAGACATCTTGTGAAACCCACGACCTCACACTAGTTAACTTACAGCCGTCAGATTTAACTTCGGTTAAAGTTTCCCAATTAACCCCCCGTTTTGTGGGGAACAAGCTACTTTGCCTAGCACGTTTACATCTCCTTTTATGGAATAGTAATCGATATTTGTAGGCTTTTTATCAACTGCATTAGCAATCTCCTTTTCTGAGTGCAAGGTATCTTGTTCTCTTTTGGGAAGGTACGACTGGGGTTGCCATATGTCGCAATTGATTCGGATTATTCTCATTTTAAAAGGTTTGTCCCTATTAAAAACAAATGACCCTAAAGGTCCGATTACTAGTAGTAATTTCAGAACTGTATTTATTTTAACAGGTATATTGCATAACTATCGATGTGCTGTCCACTGCTGACATTTGATGTACAAATCTAGAACATTACTGGAATACCTTGGTAACCGTTGACGAATCTAAGTCATAATATTTTAATTAATTACCTGAGAAATATTTTTGCTTTGCTCTGGCTCTTAGCCTACCTTGCTTTAACTAAATTTCTAGAATTTTTTTGCATGTTTGGTTGCATATACCTTCTTATTGTCTACTTTCTATTACCATTTCATTGGCCTTTACCTGCTATCAATAGTAGCCAGGCAAAAAATGATATTGAAACTGCCACTCATTTTTCGTATATACATGCTTGTAAAAATCCCATCTCCAAACGTTGTCGGCATAAATCTCTCAATGGGTCGCATTGTCTAGTAACTACTTGTCTATACTTGCATACTTGTCTATTACTTTCCCCCTTCAATCTAATGTCAGATTACCACCAGTTGTATACCAAAAATTAATTTTAAAAAGCGCATGAAAATATATTAATAATAATACACAAAAAACATAAAAAACTAAAATATGTAGCAATCAAGAGAGAGATAAAAGAAAAGAAAAAACTTTTAATGGTCTTATTGTTCTTGATAAGTCAGATTTGCCTCAAAATAAATTAATGCTCTTGCAGTAATAAAACGGTATCAGATTTTAGGATTTATTTATTTTCACAGAATAATCTTTGCTGTGCTACGTCTAAAGATATACATTGCTTGTCTACTGTTTAAAAAATACCAATCTACACTACAGCTCATGACAGAATTCCTTTACTTGACTACAGTTCAAGACGAAATAAATTTTAACTGCAATATCTAAATTCTGAAACTACTCCTATTAAATGATTGTTTAACCTACTACGTTTACATAACTATTATACAACATACTATACATGACAATAAACTAAACACGGATAGTACATCCGATATGCGCAAACTTTTGATGTTGTGCTCCTCCTTTTCATTTTAATACAACATCGGGCCCCCTTCTAGGGTTTTAGATTTCTATACCAAATTAGCATGTAGGTACAAAGTTCTATGTAGCATTAGTGGTAGTAATATCATTTTGGCATTTGGTGTACACTTTTTAGATAGGTCATACATCTATATTTAGTAAGGTGAGTGACTCTTGACTATCCCCTTCTTGTATCCTGATAATATCGTTTCATTTCTTACAGAACGAAGGCATACTTGGTAAGGAAAACAATAGAAATTGATTTATGTATCTAAGAGAAACTAGACCTGTGATGGGATCAAATTTTAAATTTTGAGCCGGCGGGCACGGGTTTCAACTTGGAAACCCGTTTTGGGGTTAGTTTAATTTATAATGCGGTGGTTGGCTTCTACAGTCTTGAACAATGGTAAAGTATAATTGATCGTATAAAAAGCTATAAATAGACTCAGTCTCATAATTTTACCTAGCTACTTTCGGTTAGAAGATATCGTTTATGAATAAGTACAATAGAATTTTAATAAGAATAACGGTTTATGTAACGGTTTTACTGTCATACCCATTGTCTGTAATTAAATAATATTATCAAATAATATAAAAAGCTTGTTTAGAACTTCGGAGGAATCAAATTGATTAAGTGTTAATGGATTATTTACTGTCCAATTAAATTAAAGTGCGTTACAATAAGCATATTCATTTTTTGTATTCTTTTAATGCGAAATTAATTTGGTAAAACCAAACATTAAGTGGTGGATTACGTGCCAGATAACTTTAACCTCCACGGCCCTCTTGTGCAGGAATTGAGATACGCTCAATTAGCGCCTCACTTACTTATGTGAGTGTTGACAGTTCTCACTAATGGGAACGAGGTTACTAGTTACTAACTCTCCAGGCTAGAACCGGAGCTATTAACGTGCTCACCCGTCGTGGTCTCTTGAGACAGTCTCTTCGCCCCTAGTCCAGCATATAGACTTCCACTGCTGGACTTCGAGTCCAATTAAAGTGTGGCTGGCTAGGGCTTAGCTCTAGGGCTGCCTAGGTTTACCTAGGATTTTGTCATCCCATCCTAAACATAATAGAAGCGATTCAGCACAATAAAATGGTGAAACCGTCGGCGAACTTACATAAAGTTTTAGACTAAGTAGATTCAATTGAGTGCCTTATGGTTGAGTATTACTAATAAGCAATGGACATCACGAGCATTGCAGTCTGAAATGAGCATGCTCATCCTGTATTTGGTACCATTATTTATGAACGAAAGTCCGCCTAAAACCTCTTAACCGAACGTGCTAAGAAATTTGATTATGTTCATTTTAACCTAGATAATCATATCAAAAGTTTACTTAGACTCCCTTTCCGTCCAGTACTTCCATATTGCCAATGGATTTCGCTTCAATTTCCGATTTTTAAAATATAACCCTAGATGTGACACAACTATACATTCGTTTATGTAACGAAATAAAGTAAACGTTGACGTGTAACTTTGGTGTTGACCTTTGATTTTTGGAGGTTTCAGAAGAAGAATAGATCTTTCCTTATTGTACCAATAATTGACATATTGTGCTTAAAGAATTGTATCCAAACTCACAATTGGTGAAAAAGTAACCGGTCTTTATAACACTTTTAACAGATTATACGTGCTGTGGTTTATACACTATATTACCTATCTATGCTGTCTCAAACACATTTGTTTTTGACGTATGCCAATATAAATTCCAGTAACAATGTTACATTATTCATACATTGGTGTTTAAATGTTAAGGCGGCTTTTTGCCGTGAACAAGGTAACATGCGTCAAAAACAAATGTGTTGGTTTGAAGGTAATGTTCAATACAGTAAATCGGACGTTATATTACGAAGGGTCCTTTCTACACTGTCTTGTACTACACTAGTAGGTACTACTTTTGATCACCATGAAGATAAAATCTTTACGGGTAAGATTGGAATCACGAAATAAAGGAATCAGTATCAATTAAGCTTAAATGATACTAGGTCGGCATTAACAGAATTCAGAATACGTGAAACTTGATAAACGTTACATATAATATATTATTTTATGTTGTTGCATTTAGGTTCACGACACGAATACAGGTACGTTTTTATTGACATGGTAAATATTGTTGAATAAACCCGTTAATTAATTAGTCGTCCTACATGAAGATATCATCTGCTATCTTTGTATTCTCGTGTACATATTAAATATTGTGTAAATATTTACACTGATAACATTATAAATAAATATTTTCCAAATTCGCAACAAACCCTTGATTCTTTAATATCTGAGATTATAATTCACGTTAACGAAATAACTATTGTTCGGGCAAAAACGATTTGTATGGACTATTAGATTAAAAATGTTGAATTAGTCTAACTTGTAGGTCAAGTCTGACTTGTAGGTCACATCGGAGTTGTAAACTTATTTCGACCTGAACCTACATAGGATTTAATTGGCAACTAGTCACGACAGCTCTAAATGGCGAGTTACACAATGCAAAAGCAAGATGTGCTATTTGCATGCTATAACCACAGAGCCAAATGTGATTTAGTTAAGGGTGAGCACGTAGATAGTTCCAGTACTAGCATGGTGAGCTAGTAGAGGGTGAATAGGCAACCCCTTTCCTACCAGTGTGAACTGATAACTCTTACAAAACTAACGCGCTAATTGAGTGTAACTAAATTTCGTTAACTCCTAAGGGGACCGTGGCCATTAAGCTCAACGCAGGTGGGTCACCTTAAACAAAACTTTGGCATTCAGATACGTGAATTGGTAAGACGATTATGTCTCTTATTATGACTGGATTAGTCATAGGTCTTTTGAATCGCTTGTTAGTTTAGGGGATGGTCCTAGAACAAGGCTGGAGTTCTAGTACCGAGGGACTAATAAGGTTTATGTCATCAGTGGACCCTAATCACTGGGCTATCGAAATCTGCGACCTCGGGTAGTTTCCTGATCCACCGACCAGTCCGACTTGATTGGTCTTTAAGGGATGTAATGAATAATAATCGTGCGAGATAAATAATAATCAGTTTGGGATCACGCCAAATCGAACTACAGTGGTTGCTGTATTGTTGGCTATAATTTATAAAAGGAAGTCTAGCCGAAAAGAATGTAGTAATCATAACAAGCCTGGATGTCAAAGGTGCCTTGGCGTGTGACGAGGTAGCCGGAATTTTTAAGAATATCTAGATCTCCCATTAACTTATATGAGCTTACGAAACACTAGTTTAAAGATAGAATTGCCACTTTAGAAAAGAATGGAAAAGTCGTAGCAAGAGGTATAAGTAAGGGAGGTCCACAGGTGTCGTGCAGTAGACCTGGTTACTGAAATATCCATATTCACTTTTGAACATCTCCTACTCTGACAGAACAAAAATCCATTGGTTTTGTCGATGATCTGTTTATATTGGTCATAGAAAAGACGTCTGTAGAATCGCAGAACTACGCCAATATGGAAATATAAAACATTATGGAATAGGCGGAAAATAATAAAATCAAGTTTAATGAACAAAATTCAGTGTAATGTTAATTTCAACGAAGAATCAGATGAAGACTAGGGTGCTGACAACTAGATATATATACTGAGAAAAAGATTTATTTGCAATTAATACAAAACGATTACCGCAAATAAATTGTTATTTTGGATACGGCGGAACAAATATTTAATGACAAGGAACTTATTATTAGTTTGAAAATTATAAATATAGATAATTAAACAATAAAGGATGATTTTTTAGATGTAAATGTAGTAAGTTATCTGTTATAATGTACAAAATTATATTTAAACACATTAGTTTGCGATAAAAACAGTTCGATTGTAGACATAAAATTAGTTTATAATATTTATACAATGTTGGTTAACTGTTAAACTTAATGTTTTTATTTAATGTTAATACACCACGTTACCTACTAATCAATATGTTCCTTAGCATTTATTTTAGTGAATTTATTCTAATTGAATTAATTTATATGCAAAGTAAGTGTATAATATTAGTTACTACAATTATTTATTGACAAAATAAAGTTATAGTAATACTTATTCCACTAGCTTATCTGCTAAATAACCACATAGTAGTAGTTACTATAGTAGTTTGCGAGGTAAATCTTTATAAAGTAATAGTTAGTGTATTTACTTAACAATAAATTCATGATCAATTAATTTTACCCATATGTAGTGCTGGTGAAACTTGGGTTAAATTTTCATGTGTGAGCAAAGCAAAAATAGCAAATAGTAATATATCTGAGAAAGATAGCTGTTTATCGCATACTTGCCATAGAAACGTTTTTGCTAGACACAAACTATTGACGTATGTCATTCTGAGTTCTGACATGTAAACCTTGACAAGTATGGGATGATGTCTATCTTTCTGAGATGAATTACTATTCGCTGTTTTTCCTTGGATCACACATAAAAATTCAAAGCCAGATTTTACTAGCACTGTATATATTATTTGGTTATGACCTCGGTCAGAAAAACACAAACAGTTTTAGGAAACATTTAATTTTTATTGCACTCTCAAAGCTACAAATATATTATAATTACACAGTAACGCACCTAAATTAATGTCATTCACAATTCACAATCACAATTCACCACTTATTATTAAATAAACCTGCCCAAACGATTGTGTGTACCCCAAGCAGTGGACATGTGTAAAATATCCAAAGGAATGGACGCCAGCAACCGTCAAGCTATTCTTGCAAGTTTGCACTTATAATACATAATATAACTGTTAACAAATATTTAATAACAGATAATTTTTTTTTATAAACACATAACGTTACGTAACTAATACTCTGTTAATAAGTTACGTTAATTATATGTGTTGAAATGTTAAAAAATGTATTTTTACGTAGAACATTAAAATGTATTAACTATTACTGTAAGTAATTTGATGGGTAACAAATCTTATTATGGTCAAATGAGGAAGCACGGTAATTAATAAAAAAATATTGCATTAACTGTCATAATATGTTCCGAATTTACACCGTATAATGTCACTGTCAAAAGCAGCATAAAAATTTCTTTGTTTTCCAAAATATTTGCTCTTGTTGCCCCTGACGTGATCTTGTGATAAAAAAAAGCTTTCGATAAAAAAAGACGATCTTCCTAAAGAATCGATCGACTTAAGAGTATCTATGGAACTTTGGACACTATATCTATGGGGCCAAATTTGGTCCGATTCGCTTTTGTTTCACTACTCCCACCCAGATTACATTTTAATTTTAAGAATACGTTTTTGTCTACTTACATTCGTACCAGAATGCGGTATCGCCAGAGATTCACTGGCTTGTAATACGTAGGATATGTGATAACATATTGGGGAACCATCGATTGTCTTTCGTTTTTAGGTACTGTTATAGCAAAAAGACTAATTAAGTGTAGGTTTAAAAGTTTACAGCGACGTTATTTGCCAACCAGAATAGAAAAACCAAAACTACTACCAAAATCGTCATAATTTTGAAACAAATGCAGGCACATAATTGAAATTGTTACCAATTAGCTATTCTTGCTATGACACAGTTGATTCTCTAGAAAGACTCAAGTGGCATACCGGAATATTCTTTGGGACATCAACTACAGTTTACAGTGGATCTCATGTATAGTATTTCGAAAATTTTCTAGGTCAGAAAAGGCCGTATTTAAAAATTTCAAATGATAACTAGATACCCAGTAATGTCAAAATAAGTTTTTTTGCTTTTTTCTAACAGTGTCCATTTCCTTAAGGCAATCCAAAATATCTTTCACTTTTGAAACGAAGACGAATACTAATCTACTAGTATAGTAGATTAGAATCACACTTTTCTGTGCAAGTCTGTAAAATTTCGCTTGCATGAAAAAGTAAGGGAGACACCATCAATGTTCTAACTTACCTCCACATCAAGTTCTTTAGTTCGGGCCAATTCTTTGCCAAGTGAATTCAAACGTTACGTACTGTAAAATCTCGTACTGAAGGTATTATTTGCAATTATTTCAACTATGACTTGAATAAGTTTACGCTATCCCGAAAGCTCTTCAGCAAATAATAAACAGTAACACTCCTGCACGGTCCTTACGAACGGATATTTTGACGTTTTCTCGAAACGGATATTTTACGGATATGTTAACCTAATAACAGTTAAAAAAATTTAAATATCCCCCAAATTATATTAAATTCAAAATTAATTCCCCGAAACTCCTAGGAATCCTCATGAAATTACTAGATATCCCCATGGAATTCCCTTTTCTTGTACACCGTAATTCAGCTGGGGTTTGATGGGTAGTGCAATAATAAGATTAACTACGGTATTTTGAAAAAGTATGGATTATAATGATATAACTATTGTATAGGAGAACTTCGGGTAGCTTCGGACATTTAAATAAAATACCAAAAATGCACAAAAATAACCTTCATACTTAATGTTTACTTTGGAACTTCTTCAAATATTTTAGTACAAAAAATAGAAACATCTATTAGTCATTTTAGTAGTAATAATACAATCACCTTATCCCTTGATTTTTGACAATGGAAAAGATGGCGGATAGCCCCGGACATCCTCTTAAGAGCTTTTATCCTTGCAAAATGACAAAATAGTAATAATTATTTGTTAGATCAATGTTAATGCAGGCTTCGTGAGCACAACCTTTACATTTATAGCATTAGCTTCAATCTTCTTCAAATGTTTCTCTGCATATGACGCATTCGGTTTCTTGATCACGATATTCATGGAAAAGACCTTGACTATTTAGTTTTATTTTTAGTTGTTTACATATCATGGATTTAATTTTCTCTTTAAGATCATTCCTATACGGAAAAGATGTTAAAATCTCATTCTTCTGTGTTTTTTCTGTACGCTTCATAAGGCGCTTTTTAATCGAAGAGGTGATAATTTTGGCATTTTTGTACTAGTTCTCCAAATGTAGCGATATATTTTCATCAAATACCTAGGATAAACCTAATTACCTAGAAACTCCTTTCTTTTTGTTAAATTTAAAGCTATGAAAATTGTCCGAGGGTATCCGACTGTCTTGCGTCCGGGGCTAGCTGATTCCTTAGATGCTATATTTCTATTAATAGTACTTAATTTATGAATAAAATCAGATAAATAGTATTGAAGTCGTAAAATACATGTCATGACCAAAACTACGGCCCATCAATTAAGTTAAGCTACGATATACGTTTTCTATGCGATAACCTCCAATGAAGTTTGATAGGAGTGGACACAAGATAGTTGGCTGGCACACGGCAATACTGAATTATATTTTATTTGTAGGCGATATGGTACGCATTTCGATTTAACATTGTTTTTTATTGATGGCTTACTAACATAATTGTCCGGGGATACCCGCCGTCCGGGACTACCCGTACTTCCCCTAACATTCTAGTATATCACTTTGTGCTCGTTTAACCCGTGTTTTTAAATTATTCTAACAAAAATTAAAAGTACAATTCATTTGCAATTCATTCTATCCATTGTACAAATATGCCACTTTCTAACAGGAAGTGAAGACAGAGTGAATTTATTTGATTTGTGAAATTGGATAACAAAATAAGTGAAGGTGAGGATTAAAGATACACCGTAGCTATACAAAAAATATGTGTTATGGTGCGCGATTATTGACTATTGATCATTAATACTCAATTTGTTAATGATGTATTTGCTTTCTTTATTTATTATTGTTCCCATTTAGTTCTAAAATGGCAAAACCCATTCATTATATTTGTATTATTTACTTATTAAGTGAAAACTCCCATTTAAATATTATAAATTATTTATGTTTGTGTCTATAATTAGCTGAAGGTAAACCAGGAATTGTTTAATGTCTGACAACTAGTCTACTTCAAACATTTTTTTTCTAATATGTACACCTACACTAGAACAAAGCTCTGTTTTAATTTTTGTTTCGAAACTTTATTTTATTATTTCTGAAATCTATTCTAGTACAAAATAGTCACAAGACAGTTATTTAGAACCTTATCTACCAATTTTTTAAGCTTCACGCCCTCGAACCGCATGGGATTATATAACGCTCACCTACCGTAGAGAAGACATGAAACTCGAAGTTTTAGTGCAACCAAGCACGCGAAATAGTTTCATAGTTACTGACCATATGATTACTTTTGCATTACCGACTTCTTCTTGTGTTTCCTGTTTGGGTAAAATGTAATTTTTACAGTTTAATGTATATTCTGGATGGCTGTGTATTTTTCATTGTTTCCTTCCCGTTCTAGATTCTCCAGGAGCTTTTTATTTTTTGGTAATTTGTCATAATATATCATTTATTAATTAACTAGCGTTATTATAGTATGCAAAATTAATTTATTGGGAATAGAAATTTTTTTACTTATTGATTACCGATAAAAATCAATCAGGTCTTAAATAAACAAACTTAATTGAGTCCACAAAAAATTAATTATCTTGGCTGTAAAAAAAGAACAAACAAAATTAACCATGGAAAAGTCACCAAGATATTGCACATTATTAAATAGCGGTACCTTTCATTATAGGGACAGTCAATTCGCTTTAATAAATCGACTTGGTTGCTTAATGACATTATCCTTTCAGAGGTTTTCAGAGCCCCGTTTGAATCTTGCTGTAAAGAAAATTCTAAATTTCATCTCTGAAGCTTTAACAATAAGAGCCTGCGTTTGTGGTCTGTCAAGGATACTAATATAGAAATCATTCAACGAAATGTGGTAGTACAACTTAAGGATAAACTTTAAAAACTAGAATCTAAAAATTCCTATATATATTTGCTCAGAAGATTGTAGGAAAAATAATTTTGATGTTTTCAGGTCTTTGCTAGCACATAAATGAATGCTTGCGGTTGTACTACATGAAATATGAACTATTGGCTAACGTGATTGCATTAGGAGGTTAGGTTTTTAAATTATAATATATAAAAATCTATTGTAATTATACTATCAGAGTTGTGAGGTCATTTATTCGAGTTTAGAACCCAAAAACAAACGATGGGCCCTTCATGTTAATACCCGAATAGATTTGGGTAGAGAATGGTACCAAAGAAAGAAAAATTGGCTGGATCTGTTATAAGATGTTGGTGTTTGCATATCTTTGAACATAGTAAAGCTCTCCAATAATGCCGCCAATCTGGCACTCTGCCCATCACAAACCTCTTCTGGGGTGAAAACCACCACTGGCCCTAGATTCGTACATCAGACTTTTCTAGATTTTCCTACAATTTCTTTGGTCGTATAATTTCTCGACATTTCTCATTTCATCAAATAACACAGACAACATTTTTGTAAATTTTGTTGTTAACAGACGAATCCCGAAATAAATCTTTCATATGCTAGTGTAAAATAGACTCAATAAAACTTTAAATTACTAACACTGTATTCACAGTGTGACTGTATGTACATGACACGAAAGCCACCGCTGCATACGAGTCTTTGCGTCGTTGTGTACTTTTCGTGCTGACAGAACGGCTACAGTTTAATACAGATTCCGAAACACAGGAACCGCGATCCCGTCCTCTGGAGCTGAATTCAAACACTTAATTCTTAAACCCCAGAATTACTTAAGCAATTTACAAACCACAAACGTGACTGGGATTTAATGGGATTTACCCAATTTCTAAGAATTTGGACCCGCCGAGGATCTTTAATTTGGAAGTTAAAGTTCAGATAGAAATGCTAAGTTTAAGTAGTTAGATGAACCTTGGAGTTGATAACGGCACTAGTAGTCTTTGAAACTTCTTTGCCTCTTATTTTGGCGAGATGCTTTTGAAACGCCTTTTTCTACCTGTGTCATGAAATTGCCAGTTTATTTTTGGTGGTTTATCCTCGATTTTATAAAAGTATGAAACTGTTTCTGGAAAGTCAACGAATAGTAGTCAAATTCCAAATGCTTCTTCTTAGATTAACAAAAATAGATTAATCTTGATATATTCAATCGTTTCAAGTCAATTAAAGAAATTCAGACCCCTAAGTTCAGATATCAACAGGCATTTTAAAACTTTTATGACACGTTTTACCACTGTACAAAAAAAAGTAGTTTTTTGTTAACTTTACGCTTATACTACAAGGGAACGAATATTTAAGGTCACATGTCCCCTTAAATTTTCATGTGGAATTTGAACCCACGAACTTCGGAATACTACTCATAGAAATAGTGCTCACACCATTCGTCTAGCGGCGAAACCTAAAACGAGATTTTTCAATATTATTCCATTCTGGCAACCATTTGAGCGTCGATCAAGTGCAACTGAAACATTGAGCTGCGTGAAGTTGGCACCCCCATGTAAGAATTTCGAGAAAAAAACTATTGCATAATTTTGCCCAAGTTATGCCCAGTTTTGACCAATAGTTGTTTTATTTTGCCCAGCCCCCTTTAACTCGTGAGTCAAAAGCCGAATTTCTATGGTGTGGCACCCCCATAAGCGAATACTGTAGTATTCGCTTATGGGGAGTTAAGGAGGGCTGAGCAAAATAAAACAACTATTGGTCAAAACTGGGTATAACTTGGGCAAAATTATGCAACTTCACGCAGCTAAAAAATTGATGTTATCTATAACCACTTTTTCATTTATTGCCGTTTATACATCATATTTTTGTCAAATGGAGATGACAACAGGTTTGAGAATATGTGGCTTTTCTGGATACTGCCTACAGTTTGAATCTGAAGAGCATGAAAATCATGAAAGCATCGTATCATGAATGAAATACACTTTTTTCTTCTATCAAGGGTCTCGTTTTTGCTGAAGAAGAATAGTAAAGCACACGCAATCAATGACTTTCGCGATTCAAAAAAGGCAACAAAGAAAATTTCACATCCTCGCTTGTCTAACGATTTGTTCTTCTTATGTTTTGAAAGACTTTTGGACAAGGTAAATGACTATTAAAATAAAAATCGAACTAACCAATATTGTATTTGTGAGATAGAGTAATAATTATGTATGAAAAAGTTTTTGAATTGTGTTTTGAAAGGTTATTCCTACAGAGCCAAAATCCAATATAACACATTTTCCAAATACAGCTTGCCATACATGGCACGATGATGCAATTCATGTACTACATAACTTTTGAAATCGTAAAACTAAAATTTAATTTTAACTCACATGTTCATCTTCTTTCATTATACACTCCTTCTGCAGCATAGAGTGGGCAAGGACGATCCTATAGCCATATAGGCTCGAGGAGTAGGTTATAGCCTTACCGTCCATCTTTTTACTTCTTTCTTCTGCCTTATCTTTGACGTTGAATGTGATAAATCGTCTCCTTTCTTCATTTTTGTAGATGTTCTCCACTAAATCTGTCCACTTATCTTTGTTTTCTGCTGTGTTCTTCACTTCATTCAAATTTTCATATTCTTCTATAATACTTTTTCTCCATGTTTTGATCGGTTCTTTTCTTCAATTTCCTTTTATTGACCATTCTGTCGCTTGTTCAGTTATATCTGAGTTTGACCTTCTCAGTGTATCCTAGTTATTTTCATTTCTTCTTCTTATTATTTTTCCCACTGGTTCTTTATCTGTTATCTGCCATAGTTGTTCGTTTGTTATTTTATCTGTCCAATATTTTCGCAAACATTCCTTCAAACAGTTCCTTCTGCTGCAGTCTCCAATGCATCAATCTGTTATACGTAATGTTTTCAAACTCTAGATTTTCCAGTATTTTACAAAGTTTCCAGGTCAACCCACGTTTATTGTCAGCATTTTTTAGGATGTAGTCCATTACTAACACAGATAGCAAGGGTGATAAAGGTCACTCTTGTGTAAGGCAGTTTCTTATTATGTTTTCGCCTACAGCAGCATTCTGTAACACTTTTGCCTGTATCCTTTATAAAACAGTTTGATTAAACTCGCTTCTTGAATTGTTAATCCTTAGCGTGCTTATTTGGTCAATACATGATCTTTTTTGCCTAACCACAGCCTGATTTGCTCGCAGTAGCTTTTTTATCTCCTTTTTTATTTTCTCTAGTATTGTATGAGCAAAAATGTTGCTTGTGAAGAGCAGACTCTTATCCAGTTATCGCAATAGGTTTTATCTCCATTCATTGCTATTTTCAGTATAATTCTTGCAATGGAATTTTTTAGAGATTTTCTCTATCCAAATTTTATTCAGCAAACTATATGAAGAAGTTCACTTGATATGTTATCTATTCCTTGTGCTTTATTATTTTTGAGCTTTTTTTATTGCTTTTTCCACTTCCACCTTAATTATCCCTTCGCTCTTATTAGCGTATGCCATACTTCTACTAAGAACGAAATTCCCGAAATTATGTACGTTTCATTTATACTTTTGTCGATTGTAGAGTAAAAATATCTTATATAACTACTTTTTTTATGGTGCAACTATAACTAAGCTTAAATATAAAAGAGAATACTACTTTCACCGACGGAAACGATCACAGTTACGATCACATATAACGCTCCTACATGGTAACAATTATTGTTATCGATAGATTTCATAATCTGAGTATAACTTTTTAATCAGTTGCAAATACAAAAATCAAAAATTTGTGTTACAGAATATTACAGGTTAAAAATGGTTCGAATCAAATGAGTTTATTCTTTAAATATTCAATTCAATCGTTATTAATACAGAGAGATGTTATACAGATGAGCTGAGCTGATTGAACTTGTTTAGTAAAATCTCCCACGTAACTCCTACACAACACCCACAAAACTGTGTTTATCTTCGGAATACATATTTGAATTCGCCTTTGTAGTACAAACCATACTGGTAGTGACCTTTTTAATAACAATGAAGTCGATTGTATCTGAAGAGTGTCTGTATTTTGTTACTTTATACATATATCTGAAATTTGGTATTATTTAGAGTTACAGCTGTTGATAGATTTTTCTGGGATTTTTAGATTCGAGAACGATCGACGTTATTTGAACCTTGAGATTTTTCAGTATTTGAGAAAATGCGCACTGACCGCCGAAAGTACGATTTTTGAAAAATGGTTCTTTTGGGAAATGGGAAACCCCCATTCTGAATTATTTAGCAAAACACGGAAGACCTTGAAGGTCGATAAATTGATTATTTCAGCACGGTGGTGACTGAAAAAACTATAACATTCATAACTCAATACACAACCATGTATTTGTCTAGTAGATGGCGAGGTCCGCAAATGTAGATCAAGTCTTCAATTCTTCACCTAATAATCTTCATCATTAGGTCTTTGTCATAGATCAATACAGTAATACAGAAGTTTTAGAAAATTGCCTGTATTTTGCAACACCTGATGTTTTCGAGGTAGTCGTGGTGAGATTAGTAAGTAGGAGAAACATCTATAATGTGATTCTGAGTCTTCTTTGGAAACAAACTTCAGCAGAACTATTTACATAAGTAAATTAACTAAGTATATAAGATTAGATGAGCTGAACTTGTGTTAAAGCTGGATGTACTAGAAGTAAATTCAGAAAAGCAATCGATTGAATGTCCTTTATCCAATCATTAATAAAGTATATTTGTGAGATAAGTAGCAATATCTGTTCTCAGAGCATGATTCTCGCAACACAAATGTTTGAAATGAGATTATTAAATTTGCAGTGGATTAACAGACATATTGGAACCTTTACTTCGCAATATCCGACATAATAATAGAAGAAACGATATATGGTAGAAATGAATTCCACATATATTTATAATTAGAAATGTCATCCCTTGTTCCGCTTCAGTTCACTCTCTAAACTTGCCTTGACGCAGGAAATTTTTTTTTAATTCTCAAATTGAACACTACAATATTTATAACAATGTCCCCCTACGTATTCAACCCTTGCTGATGGCGAAGCAATTCAGAATTGTATTTTTATTGGCTTAAATAATCAAAATTCTACTTAAATAACTCATAATAGAATGTTTTGCTGAGCAGGATTATGCACGCTTTCACATTTCATAGAAATGGATAGGCATCTGAATTAAAGAAAACAAAAACATTCTAGACGTTATTTTCTCAAATATAGGTGTCATAGAACGTACTTCCGCGGACTGTCTGTCCTGTTGATTTATTGAAGACATAATAATAAAAAGAAAACTTGAAAAGAAAAACTGGTGTAGTTGTATAGAATCAATAGAAACGCCAACTAGCAGAGTTAAGCCTATTAGAGGTAGGTCTATTAAAGTTCGAAGAAGCAAACCCTAAAATAAAAATGGGATACTTACAAGTAGGTAGGTTTTAAGGGCATGTGCATCATAGTATTTTATATCCCCTATCGTCTATGGTGCGAAAGCAGGGTTTCTGCGACGAAGCCTTCACATGATTAAAAACACGCACGGCAGGTAGCTACGAAAGTAGAAGTTATTAAAGGTGAAGTCGTTAGATGTTTCAGCATTCTAAAAGCCTTTTTCTGCAGCAGTGCTTTCACTCGTAGGTCACTAAAAATATGGATAAAAAATTTGCTACTAAAAATAACTTAGAATTTATAAAATTATGAGACCCTTTCATAATTTTTTCTAATTGTATAGGCGCTTTTACGTACTAGGAATTAGATTATCTTTTGATACAAAACAGGACAAGATCGAAACTCTGTAGGAACTCTAAATATTAATAAATACTCATATTAGACCTTAGCAGAAAATTTATTAATTTAAAATATTGGAAAACACTTTGCAAAAACCCATTTCTAAAGTTCAATTAAAAATGTTCGAGACTGGACAAGGAGACAAGGACAAGAGAAAACAAAACCAATCCAAATTAGATTATTGTAGCATCTTTTATTCTAGATCAAAAAGTTTTCCCATTACTGAATTATTTATAACTTGCTGTTTTGCTAGGATTACATATAATCTTGATCCAATCTTTGAGGAATAAGACAAAATTCGGTAAAAATTGTATAAGATAAGTACTACGGTGAGTTTAGATTACAAATATCTTCCAAGCGACTCAATTCGAGTCATTCCAGGTCTTAAATAGACTCATTTCAGATCACATACTAAAAAAAAGTAACCTACAAAAGTATAATTTGCTGACGTGATCTGTATCTGTATCAGGTACGAGAGTTCTTACTGAGTTGTAGATTTGCTATCACGTATGTTGTTTTTTAATCTACGGAAAAAACCGACAAATCAACCTAGAGAATGAAAATTTAAAATGAACATACTCTCTCTTCAGCAGCTTAAGTGAGTTTATTTGTGCCATCTTGCTAAAACCAAAATCGTTTTTCATTTCTTACATTAGGCTAGTGGTCGAAAGCTTTTGTATTACTTTGCTGTAATGCTGTCCCATATAAGCGGCTGTCACACTTTATTTGTTATACTAACTGTGTAAACTTTTTGGTGAAGACAATTTATTTATGGCATCATTTCCTGAAATTCTAAAACTCAGAGACCTGCACGTAGCGAACTTATAATGGCATGAAGGAAATTGGTCAAAATCTCAAGTTTCTACTTAGATTAACAATAGAAAACTGCTTTTATCAAAAGCAAAAGTCAATGCACAATATTCTTGCAATCTTAAAATGCTCTGCTGCTGAAGTCTGATCTACCACGACGCAGAATCGTGGAGAAGCAGGTTCAATGGTACACAAGCTACCGTGTAGGTAGACCTGCGCACACTTCTGCGTACAAGACAATTAATAAAACACATGCAACTGATAATATGAATTTAACTATTATATTGTTAAATAATTTTACATTTTAGTGAACTTGAAACCAAAATTCCAGAAAAGGTTAGCGACTCAATGAGATGTTTCGTTCTATCAGTTATGAATTTTCAAAACATTTCTTTTATTTCAGGGCCTCTCATTTGATTTGTTTTACTTAAGAACTGTACAGTAATTGCAGCCTATTTGAATAAACAAGTAACGGTTTCGGAGGCCTTAGAAAATGGATTTCAAGTAGATACTATTAGATACCGTCAATAATTCTACCATAATAAATAAAAATTAGTAAAAATTGGATATGCTAAAGTACTACCAACATTTCTAAATTCTTATTTGACAAATAGATCACAGTATGCTTATGTTAATAGTCATAATTCTGTGTCTTTCATAGCATCTTCGGGTGTGTCCCAAGGAAGCATATTAGGGCCGTTGCTATTTCTAATATTTATAAACAATATTGTAACTAGATGTTGTTGAGGCATCAAATATCTTGCTTTTTGCCGATGAATTGTTATTTCAAATAATTGATAATGCATCGAATTGTATATAACTTGATTCAGTTTTATATTGATTGTCCTTTTCTACTTTCAAATTTGGTTTTATCGGTTCCTGATATAAGAACACAAAACTATTTTACGTTTACTAATACCTATCCTAAAACTAATTGTCATAAAAATTCGACATTATTTAAAGCTATATTAATCAAAGGCTTAAGTAAATAAATGTTCTTGTTACAAATACGAATTTGGACTTTTCACGAATTCGGACAGATCATGATTTCCAATTTTCAAATAATAATTTAAAAGAGTGTCTAATTACTGCAAAACAAAAATAAGTGATCTCTCAAATTTATTATAAGTACGTAAGTAATAATTCATTTCGAACAAAAAATGGTACAAAAGTGTGTGGTATCAAATAGTTATTTGAATCTTTTTGTTCTTTTTCGCCATTACTGTTGCCTTGCGACCAGATCACCCACTTTTCTTAATTACGCTACCTGTGTTTTTCTTGACAACCCTTATAACATGTCAAGAACATAGTTATTACCTTGTTCGCTGTATATTTCATGAAACTCGACAACAGACTTCCGCACCCTTTCTGGTCCGGATGGTATTATTATTTACAATAAATTTGAGAGATCATTTATTGTTGTTTACAGTAATTAACCATAGCACACTGTTTTAAAATATTATAAATCACGATCTGTGATTCATTACAATCCAACGCAGAGTTAGTCCAAATTTTTAGTAGTAATTTGTTATATGTGGACATAAAATAGCATTTGAATCAATTGATGCATTTGTTACCACACTACAAGAAGAAAGTAGAAAATTTAGACTCTCTAACCAGCAAATTTATAAATTTAATTGTTCTTAAGGTAAGGGAAGGGTAGAATGACTGGAGTCTATGAGCCTTATAAGAAAAAGTCCCACGGGAGCTGTACTTTCTAGGGATGAAACAAACGTTTAATAAAATAAACGTTTAAACCATCAAAAATTAAACGTTTAAACGCTTCCACAGAAAGATTTATGAAACCATTTCTCTATAATCCTATGTTGTTTTAATTTTTATATGCGGACGACTCACGTTAGTTTACGTCTACCACCACTAATAAAAACTGTTAAGAGAATATACAGAAAGACTCCGGCGGGCTAAATCGCTAAATGCGCTAAAGTGCGTCTGGAATAAGCTGTCGCAAGACGTAAATAAATTTAAAGTTAGCTGTCCTTTGAAGCTTCATTTACGATGATGTCCGTTTGCGTACCGTGTGCACTTAACTCGCTCTTACGGTTTCAGCGTAATATGGAATGGAAAATGATACTGATGAAAATTAAATACACCAAATTAAATCAGATTCGTCACTCGCTAATTAAACATAACAAAGCCTAGTTTAAAAGAGGTGTTTGTCCTAAAAAGAACAATCACCAAATAAATTTAATAAAATAAATAAACGTTAACGAGAACTGATTGCATATAGGTGTCTCCACATGTAGGTAAAGTAGCTTAAGCGTCAATGAGAACACGTGCGCGCCGACGAATAGCATCGCTTATGGTTGTTTAAGTCTTTGCGACAGCTTATTTCAGACGCACTTTAGCAAATTCAACAAAATACAAAAATAAATATAATAAACTGTGCTTTATGTGAAGTATTTTTGCGTACACTAAAGTCACTACTTTTCATCATCTACGATTATGGGTGTTTTGATTAGATTATTACCTTCATCAAGTACCGTGTCGGGTTGAACGTCGAACGGCAAATAGCCGCGGACAAAGTAAATTGTTACCTTTTAGCTCTAAGGATATTAATGTTTGCCCTATAATATTGATGTTCCATTGAAAATACTTTCACATATACATACGCGTTTAAACGTGTATTTTATATTAAACGTTTATTTATTACTAAACGTTTCCACGTTTAAACGCTGCATCCCTAGCTACATTCGAACCTTAAGCAATAACAGCTTTGAATATTTGTAATCATACAGATAAGATACATTTAAAGAAGCTTCCATTTCATTCGCATTAATGAATTGAGATGATTATTCAGTATTCATAAAACTTACAAAATGTAAGTGTTTTTTAACTAGTTCTAAAAACGAGGCCTGTCGGATAAAAAAACACCTTTGTTGCACTCATTATATAAATTATTGTTCTCAATTTTCCTAAAAGATTAGAGTTTTTTTTTTCACCTTTTTCGTCCAAAATAGTGAAAAATAATATAATGTAATAACAGTGTGGAAAAGGCTTTATTGCAAAACGAGTATGAACGTTGGAGTATTAGCGACAACGCATTCTGAAAACCTTGTTGAACAATCTCGAAGAATAGATAAATGTTTATTTTGAAAGATTTTCGAGTGCAAACAGAGCATTTTCACTCAAAATAGCAACAAATAGTGTATTGAAATACAAGGCTTTATTACAAGATGAGTATGAAAGTTGGAACTGATCATACATTTGTAGGTGTTGTATGTAATTTAAAAAAAAACAGTAAATTCTAATAAAAATGTGAAAAGAGCTTAAATAAAAGTTTGAGCATGAGCGATAATAATAATCCAAGTTTTACGAGCAAGTATTGCAATGGCCCTTTCTGCAAGCGTGTTACGTACTACATTTTCTACAAAAGTGTAGTGTTCAAAATTAACGAAATTTTTATGTCAAAATGACAAGAATGCCCTTCTTTGCACGTTTCGCGTGTGGTAAAGGATTTTCCACATCCCAAATGAGTGCGGGAATCTTTTTCTGCATCTTAAGAGAATGCAAAATTTAAGAAGTGTCTTAATATTAAGAATTTTCATATCAGAAAAACTGTTTTTATCTACTTTTTGTAGAAAGAATATTGTATTCACTATTAATTGCAAAAACGATATTTAGGATATTATATAAATAATGTGTTTTATTGTGTCAATGTGGTTTTCGTCAAATTCTGTTGCATTACAAAATGAAATAAGAACTTGTAACCAAAACGGTAAAAATAGTTTTCAATTGTTACAACCAATATTGAAGGAATTTCCAACCATACCATTTTTTTGTCCATCTAAACTTAGTAGATTGTTGCTCTTCCTTTTTAGAGTGAGTTTTAATTTGACCTGTTGCGAATTTTCCTAAATAAGATATTTATATTGGTCTTTTTTAAATTGACAGACCAAATGAAGGAAATGGTGTTTACTCTTGGTGCTATTAGGTATTAGACGGTTGAATGTACTCAGTTCAGAGTCATGGTCATTAGCCTAACGAGTTATCGAAAACTCATAATTGGCATTTTACTTAAGACCTTAGCTTTTTATCATCTACTTACTATGACTAAATATCACATTGGTTATTTATAGTAACTTGTAACTTCAAAAAAGTGTCTAATTAGACTGGGAATAAAAATATCACCCAAGAAACGCAATCTGTTCAAAATTCCAATCAAAATTTTGTTACTTTCATATCCTGCGCCTTTTACAAAAAGGGAAATGCTTTGAAGGGATCTTTTGCAATTAGTATTTTTCAAAGTGAGATTTGAATATATTGTAGGCACTCCATAAGAAACTCTATAATGAAAATGGTTAAATTCCCAAAAGAACGATAACAAAAAACCTTGCATTAGAGATGACAAGCTCGTGTTACTACTAACGATCCATCTTAGCAAACGAAAAGTACATAATAAGACAAATTTAGGGAAAAGACGGAACACTGAAAGAATCTTTCTTGGGAAGGTCAAGGCCGCCAATTTGTATTTAATTCGATTCCTGAGAGAAAATTGGTGTAAATAAAAATAACCAATTTGAAATTGAAATCTAAGGTATCAAATGAAAATTTGGCCATTTATTTTTTTTTAAGTAATAGGAATAGTAATTATTTAAAAACACAATACAGCTTTAAAATATTTACAATAAATTTCAGTATAGATATGCAAATTATGTTTATATTTACATTTTTAACAAACAAAACATAAACTTCAATTGGGAAAGTGAAAACACCGAACACAATCTGAATAAGCAAGTTTATAAAAATTATTTAATTAATCTGCATATTCATGACTATAATTAATTCTGAAATAATCGCAAGCAATTTATTCAACCAGAAGAATTAAGAAATTCTGCAATAAAAATTTCCTTGAAATAGTTAGCATTTTCTCATTAATCTAATTCGCTCTTTCTGGTGAGTAACTGTTTCCACATGACATACCAAATTACAAATGAGCTCAAAATGCATGCTTTTATAAAAAACACTTTCAATTTTTAGTTTACAGTTTAAAATTTGTTAACAATAAGATTACCATGCATGAAACAGAAATCTTGCTAAAAAAACATGTTAACCAATTTGTACTGACCTAAAGTACATGAGGCAAACGACCGAATGGAGCAACATGTTGACAAGATGATACCCCATAGGTTCCAGCTGTTGAAACAAATAATTCCATCGAAATGTTAAAACTGTCAAGGGTCGATATGACTTGTGGCTTTGCTCCTAAACAGTCATAATAGTCATAATATTAGGACTACATTAAGGCTTTTTAAGTTAAAGTTTAAGTTAAATAGAGAAAGAGTTAGTGGAAATAAGAGTTTCATTAAAGCAAACAAGATTTTAAATTAGGGAGGGAATGTTAAGTAAATTAATTTTTCATGAAGTAAGGAATACTGAAAGTTAAGTAAAGAGAAGAGTTTGTCTCAAAACTCAGAAATCTGGAAAAGTTTCAATCGTTTCTACAGATATGATGATATGAGAAATCAAAAATGGGCAATGGCAGTTTGGGCAAAACTTTTTTTCATATATATGAAAAAGTTCGAAAAACGTTAAAAAAAAGTGTTTCGTTCATTTCTGAAACTATAAATCCGATAATGTATATTTCCTCCTTTAGTAGAGGAAAATCGAAAAAGAAAAGTGTTTTAGTGTTCATTGGGATAAGGTTGAGTTTGCAATTTTCACTGAAAATAAAATATTTATAGGGTTAAATTGAAAAAAGTTTATAGAAGAACGAAAAATCGAATCTTAAAGAGGTCTGCCCTATATGTGCCCACTAAATTTTCATCCATATCTGAAAATGTTGAGAATAGCGAAAAGGGGTGGTTTCGAATCCGCTAGGGGGTTGCATGTTTCCATGTATTTTGCCAATCTTCGTGTGGAGATGACTTTTGCATCGTAAGTGCCGGTGGTGGTGTAGTGTTCAAATTACGTGGTACGTTGAACTTCAAACTTGGAATGGAAATTCTCACCTATCCACTGTTCTGATTAACATGTGAAATTGCATGCAATTACGATGGTGTAATTAAAGTTGGGTAGTTGGAACGTGCTCTCCATCGCGAATTAATGTGGATCCATAATCATAATATGTAACTTTTGGGTACGTTAATTTAGAGAACGAGGAGAATTATGTATACGGAGAGTTGTTTGATCCAGACTTTTCCAGGGAACATTTCAATTTTACATAAGGGGAGTTAATTAAAGGTTTAAAATATCAACATGAGTTGGCGTTAATACGAGGATTAATAATTAAGTGCTCAGAAGTGGGTTAGACTGTTCTATAATGTACTCTTGCTTCTAAGTAGAGAGAGAGTGGAAGTATTAACTTATTAAGTTATTGTTACCTTGTGCATCGGGGTACCCCAGAAGTCGTTAAAGAAAATATTCATTAAAGGCGTGTGTGGCCTTAAATCTCTGTTATCTTTAATCGCACTGATATCGTCGAAGACGAATCCGCAATAACAACTGTTGTGGTATACAACGATGGAGGTAATAACCACAACAGCTCCGAGTGCATGCTTAAGTGCCATTTTATTATTAAATACAGTTTTAAAAATTAAGTCGTTCACACCATGGTGTTTCAGTTGTGCATCTTAGCATTGTTTCGTAGCACATCTCAAAAGTCGCTCCGAAGAAGACACTCCCATTTATGTTGAAGAAGAAAAACTTGTTTAAACCGCTTTTTGATTTTATATTCTGTATGTGTGCGATGATGAGAGTGTTATTAATTCACAGCGTCTTAAAAAAACAAAGAAAATGAATTGGTGTATTAACCGGGCTTGCCCTCCTTTCTGAGGCCTGCAGGGCGAACAGAGCGCGAACATGGGCAAGGAAGAAATAAACAGGTCGGTTTAAAGGGCTACCCCGTTTAATCTATAATCGATTCACACACACAGTAGAGTATCTTATCCGAACGTATTATACTCGCGTTTGAGTCTTATCACTGCACGTATGCATTCATCACACATGCCAGGAGAGACTTTGTACACCTACACACCTTCGCATTTAGTCGAGGACTGAACAACACAAACCTCGCACTAGAACTGTTTGCTGCCATACTGCGTCTGTGCATCACGTGACCCCTAGTTTTGCTCTTCTGGTGGCCGTGGCCAACGCTCAGGCGCAGAGCTTCCACCCTGCGTTTCAATACCCCCTTAAAGCATAACACTGATATTTCTTCCCCGATTCCACTCAGCATCGTGATCAAATAAAACATATATGTACCATTCGAAATGAAGTTTTCTTTTCTACTGATACTGATTATTTTCCATGTAATTCCCTCTGTAGTATGTTGTACAGATGAAATTAAACCAATTGCGGTCTCATCTCGTGCGGGCGGCTAACCTGAGGGGCTTTAAATTAATCTTGGCCTAAATTCGAAACAAGCCATGAATGTAATGTGTACCTACTCTGTTGTATCATCGCAGGAGTTACTTGGGAGCATCCGTTCCCTGAGGGTGCCGTATGGCTTACCATGCATGATCAAGATATAAATTTCGGTTAGTAATTATATTGTGGCTATAAATAATGAAGCCTGTTATAGTTATCCACAAGAAGCACAAGTGTTACCTCCCTTATAATTACGCCCCTATTTATCTTGGATAACTTAACTAAACTTGGTAAACTCGGCAACTTGCACTACAATGGATATCGACGGTTAGCAGCGGGTGGTCGTACGTCTTTACATTGTATCTTGTTCCGTATGAAGGGCTCACCTTCCCGCTACAAAGACACCCCAACTTGTAAATTCGAGAAAATGTGGTTTATGTTATCATTCGTTGTAGTTATATAAAGGAGATAAGTTTCTGTTTTGTTAAAACCTTTGCAAATTTATGCAAAAATATGTCTAATTAGCAGGATCTCGCGTGATTATCTTAAGACTTAATCTCTTATCAGCAGGTAATGCTTTACAAGGGTATAACTATATGCTTTTATATGATACTTACTGTATCATATCGTATCAGGGGTTTGCTAGTTACCATATTTTCACCTAACTAGCTTTTGCGTAGTTTCAGGTCTTTTTAGTTAAGTATAACAACTAATTATTGATATTAAAAGATTTTCACTAACTAAATATCTCCTGAAGTATATAGTTAGGTATTTCGTAGATTGGTATCGAATTTAATATCCTAACATTGTACTTCGCTTCCCTGAGTAACGGTGGTTTTCTATCAATATTAACTTAATAATCTAATTAATTTCTAGAAGTAAGTTGATTTTATTACATGTATTACCATTGTTTAATTTTAAGAATATTTAGGGGAATATGTATTGTATATGAATATCAATAATGTTTTGCCAAAAGAAGGAATGTACCATAAACAAGACATCATGGATGTTATGGTCATTTGTCATGCACGAGCACAAAGGGTTCAATACGAATTTTTGAAACAGCTTCTCTATTAAGAAGGCTGTTAAACACCTCTTTTACCATAACTTTCATTATTAATTAGTGCCCTGTCAAGGCTTTACAGTTGCGGCATGAACGAAGCGCAACCTCCTCCAAAAAAGCACTTATTCTGGATAAAAATAATTTGTGTTGTGTGTACTTTGTTATTTATATTTTTGTTACTTACTGTTACTATTAGTATGCGTTATTGTTAATAAATCTAAAACATAATACCTGGTCCTACGAGTTTATTTATCTGCGATGCAAAAACTGAATGACCAACAATTAACCGAAAAACAATTTATCACAACTACAAACTCTTATCGAAAAATTTATCGAAACACATTTGATCGACCCACAATTTATCGAATATTGAATATTACATAAGGTATGTCGACTATTTAATTTGTATTGATTATAAATATTTGTATTGCTAGGTTTAACCAGGAAATTCTATGTAACAGTCATTTTTCTAATTACAACCTAACCTAACTTAACCTAACCTAACCCAACTCAAACCAACCCAACCTAACCCAACTCAAACCCACCCAACCCAACCCAACGCAACCCAACTCAATCCAACCCAACCCAATTTAATCCAATCAAACTCAACCAAACGCAACCTAACCTAATCTAACTTAACGTAACCTAACCTTACCTAACCTAACCTAACCTAACCTAACCTAACCTAACCTAACCTAACCTAACCTAACTGTATATCGGTAGTTGTAATCAACGCTCTCTAATAAAGAAAATAATTCATGGATAAATATCTGTTCAATATTATAAAGAAGTTGTTAAAATAAAGTAGCAGTGTCTCCTGAAGAAGCTCTGTTAAAGTTTTCACTTATAAATTGGAGTAAATTGGATTAAAAAGTGTTTTATATATCTTAAATTTTGACAGTTTGTAATCTATCAAAATTTTTAAATTGAATTACTTTTTATGAATTATATGTGTGTGGGGACATCCTTGTGTTCTTTAACAAGTTATATGGTCTTATACTATTGGTTTCATATCGCTCTACTATAAATTAAATCGATATTTTAAAAAATTGTGCAATTGGTGAATAGTTTTGAACTGAAAAAACAGTAAGTTTTTATTAAGTGGATTTTATATCACAGTGATATATTGAAAGACTATTAAGCGTTCAAATAGATAGATTCTTCCTATAGTTTGTGATATGTTATATGCGTTACATTGAATTGGTGTTTAACTGAAGATTTTATAGTGTTAAAGTTTATAATTGACATTTGTCACTATCACTGAAAAAAATTCTAAAAAACTGTTATTATTCCGTTTCCTGTGGATTATTATACCCAATTTTATTATTAGTTATTGAGTTAGATATATTTTATAACTCTTGAAATTAGAATATAACTTTTAAGACATTTTATAACAGTTACACTTTACAAAGTTACAATAGTGGTGAAAAACCTTACAAATCGTAAAAGAATTTGCAAAACTTAATATTTGCATATTTGTTAACTATTCTATGTATCAAAATAATATATAATCTAGAAATTGTAAAATAACTAACAATACCTAGTGATTATAAGTGCAAAATAAAGGAATCAAAATGATAAATAAAATCAAAAAAGTTATAGATCTTCTAAAAGGAAAGTGGGTAAATAGATCGAAAAGTGAAGAATTAAAAAATGAATTTATGGTAGCAGCAAATATATTAGAAGCAGTAACTAAAGAAATACAAACATTACTAGAATATAAATATTATGTTTTATAAAATATGTATTTAAATATTGTTTAAAATGTCTTAGATGGGAAGGTGTTGTATATTAAAGTAAAGTTGGCAACACTGAATGAAAAACAAAAAGAAAGAAAAAAGAATTGAATTTATGATGTGTGGTTGTATTTAATTTGAATAAATAGGTTATATAAATTACTGGATTTTATTGATTACATTATCAACAACACATACAATACAACGAACTAACTAAACACGACCAGTTAATTTGCGAAAGAGAAAAAAAGAGACGACCATTGATAATGGTTAAAGGAATCGGGAAAGATGTTGAAGAAAAGGAAATTGTTCCTCTTATAACACTACAAAACCCACAAGTAAAAGCGGCTATGGGAGGTAAGGATATAAAAGAATGTTTTAAATATCGTTTCACGAAAAATCATAGAAACAAGAATTTGGTAAATCATGTATATGAGGTGAATAAGGAAGTCTACCAAGCAATGATAAAAGCGAGAAAAATAAAAATTGATTATTTATTAATAGAAGTTGATCATTTTGACCCTTTCATACAATGTTTCAATTGTTTTAAATATGGACATCTAGCAAAACGATGTGAACAACAGCAATTGTGTTCATACTGTGGGGGAAGCCATAACCATAGGGAATGCACTAATTACGACCATCCACCAAAATGTGTAAATTGCTGCACTATAAATGATAGATTAGGGACGCATTACAATGCTGAACACGAAGCAACATCTGTATCCTGCCCACAAATAGTCCGTGCGAAGAAAATCTTCAATGACAGAACAGATTATGACTAATACTAGTAATCAAATTAAGTTTATGTAAATAAATACTGGACGAAATAAAAATACACTGTTAGAAGTAATGGATATTTGTAAACAGGATAAAATAGATGTACTATTAATACAAGAACCATACTTAGGTAATGGTAAATGTATAAAACAAATAAAAACACAACAATCATACAACACGAAGGGAACGTAAATTTTGAAGATACCGCAATATACAGAACCTGACATAGCAACGGCGGATATTTCGATGGGAAAAATCATGGGTAATATTAGAGTTATAAGCGCATATAATCCTCCGCGTACAGATGTTAACATTTTATTAAATAAAATACATGTTTCAATGGGACAACGACAAAATGTGATAATAGGTGGTGATTTAAACTCTAAACATAGTTTATGGGGAGGAGATAACAAAGAATACGAAAACGGACGCAACCTATTTAAATTTACGGTAACGGAAAATCTAATAATCACAAATACCAGAGATAAACCCACTTATGAAGTATACAAGCAAAATCAACATATTCAATCATATATTGATGTTACGATGATTAGTTATAATTTAGAAAATAAAATAAATAATTGGGAAGTTCATCAAGATAGAATTACAGCAGAGGATCACCACATTATAGTTTTTAATTTAAATTTACAATATAAGATAATACAAGAAGATTATGATTCAACATCAATTTTTCAAGTGAAAAATACAAATTGGAAGTCTTTTAACAAATCGTTAATAGAAAAACTTTCAAAATAAGAATATACATACGGCGAGACTAAACAAATGCAATACGAAACAAGATTTAAATTTGTTTGTAGAAGATCTAACTGAATCTATCAGAAACTCATGTTTAGAAACCATGCAAACAAAAAGAATCAAACACTACAAATGTCCTTTTTGGAATAATGAGTTAGAGGAATTGAAGAAAGAGTCAAATAAGAGAAAAAAGACGAATAAGACAGCCACAAGACGCTATACAACAGCAGGAATTACATAGAGCATATAAAGAAATTCACGAAAGATATGTTAACAAAATACAAGAAGAGGCTCAACAAAATTGGAAGACATTTGTACAACATCAACAAAAAGACGATATTTGGTCGACAATTTATCGAATATTCAGAAGAACACCAATGAAAAAGTGCCCAGCGACAATTGAGATAGATGGAAAATTTACTGAAAATGGTATGGAGACAGCCAAAGGTATACTAAAATATTTCTTTCCTGATGATCCACAAGATGACACGAAAGAACAGAAAGATATAAGAAAAAATGCAGAAGAAGTGTACATAAACCATAGACCAGGACCAGACATAAATATGGCAGAAATTCTGGATGTAATTAAAAACATGAATTCAAAAAAAGCACCAGGAGCAGACAATCTTAATTTAGAAATTATTCGAAATGTGATACAAAATCATACAAATTTGGTTCAAAATCTTGTCAATACATGTTTACACATGGGCGTTTTCCCCAAAAAATGGAAGGAAGCACATATAAAAATATTACCGAAATCGGGAAAAGAAGATTATGAAAATATAAAATCATATCGTCCGATTGGATTGCTTTCGGTCATGGGAAAGATTTTCGAAAGTATAATCATCAAACGCCTTAAACATGATTTAAGGAAAAGAAATCAACTAAATGAAAGACAACATGGTTTCATGGAACAAAAATCGACAATAGATGCACTTCATGATGTTATAAAAATAATTTTAGATAAAAAGAAAAAGAACCATGCGGTTATGATATCACTTGATATCAAAGCTGCATTTGATAACGCTTTTTGGCCAGCTATCAAAAAACGCTTAAAAGGAATGCAGATTACCAAACCAATCTATGAGATATTTAACAACTATTTAAAAGATAGAACGGCTAAGATTGCCATACATGAAGAAACAGCATACAAAACATTAACAGAAGGATGTATTCAAGGATCAATCGGGTGACCAACCCTATGGAATGTATTACTAAACGAAATATTCGACATCAAATTATCACAAGGGTGCCATTTACAAGCATTTGCAGATGACATATTATTAATAGGTTATAATAAAAATCTTGGGCAATTGCAAATGAATATAAATGAAAGCTTACATGCAATACATAAATGGGGACAGAAAAATAAATTAGATTTTGGTCCTGAGAAAACTCAAGCCTTGGCCTTCACTAGAGGAGCTAGAGATTTACAATATAATATGAATGGTAAAACGATTCATAATAAAGAAGACTTACAAATTAAAGTATTAGGAGTGATACTGGATGAAAATCTTAAGTTTTATAAACATGTAGACTATATAATTACCAAAACTACGCTAATATATAAAAAATTAGTCAAGGTAATGAGACCGACATGGGACCTAAATTCAGAAATTATTAGGATATTATATTTGAGAGTAATAGAACCCATTGTTAGTTACGGATGTAAAATATGGGCGACGGCTCTGAAATACAAATATATAAGAAATAAATTACTGAAATTACAAAGACCATTTGCTGTAAAAATTGCTAAAGGTTTTCATACAATATCAACGACGGCGGCTTTAGCTATAGCAAATATAATGCCATTAGATATTCAGATAGCTAAAGAAGCAGAAACAGAGCGAGCAAAAAGAAAATTCATTTATAAAACAGAAAGAGAAGAAATACAATTACAACAGAAAATTAAAATTGAAAATTTAAATCATCCAGCCAATAGAAATGGATTGCGATATGAAAAATTTAATGGTAACACTGAAGAGCTTCATACAATCATGAAGAACAACGATTTAACAATATTTACAGATGGAAGCAGAATGAACAACAAAACAGGTGCTGGTTTGCAAAGCTATATCGGTATAATTCAAAGTCAACGAAAAATTTTTAAATTAGCAAAAAACTGCTCGGTATTTCAAGCAGAATTGTTGGCAATTATGGAAGCCTTAATAATATATAAAAGGATATAGAACAGCAAAAATGGTGTTGATAGTCTCAGATTTTAAATCAGCGCTTGAATCGTTACAAGATCGAAACAGCGTTAATCCACTTATATTTAAAATTCAGAAATTAGACGAAATAATTAAAGAAGAAGGGAAAGAAATAGTATATACATGGATTAAAGCACACACAGGGTTTAAAGGAAATGAAGAAGCAGACAATGCGGCTAAAGAAGCTACCCTATCGGAACAAATACCAATGTACAACAGAGCACCAATGAGTTTTTTAAAGAAGATAGTTAAAAATAAATACCAAATTGAATGGAACTATCGATATATAAATAGTACAAAAGGCATAAAAACTAAAGAAATTATTAAATCAACGGTGGAGGCCAAGAAATGGTATGAAAATAATAAACCAGACTTTTATACCACGCAATTACTCACCGGACACAATTTTACGAATGAATATTTGTATCGATTTAAGATAAGAGCTAGTCCTATGTGCCCATGCAATGATAGATTTGTGCAAACGATAGAACATTTAATTTACGATTGTGAACTAATAAAATTTAACAGACGTGAATTACTTCAGATAACTATTCTAAATAATGTGGACACGTTTAATTTAACAAAAATTCTAACAAATGAGCAAACAAGACAGTTATTGTTACAAATTATATCGGACATATTAAAACAATGCAAAGAAATTAATGACAGTTTTAACGATATTTAAAATAAAACTAAAATCTACCTTGTAGCTACCTTCTTAGGTATTTGTTTATTGATAGAAATCATCATCATCATCGTCATCATGACCGTTGGAACCGGAACTAGTGCTCTTTCTGATCCGATAAGTTCAAGTCATTTTATTTACTTAATTGATATTTCAAATGGCGACTGTCAAAGTTCCATTTCCAGTTTTTACGAGTAACGATGTCGACCTATATTTTATTTTGGTAGAGAGATACTTTGCTCGTATGCTGATCAACGATGAACTCGACAAATATAACTTATTAACACTAAACTTACCTTTCGACGTTTTAGGCGCTCATCGCAACTTGACCATTAAAACTCCTAGACAAGAACCATACACTACCTTGAAACGGGCAGTAATAAAATTTATTATAGGCCCAAGGTAATCTCGCATTAATAATCTTTTGGAGACTCTTCAATTCTCTGGTAGTGTCAAAGAATTGCTTTTTAACATTGAGAAGTTAGCTATCGATCTTGATCTAACTGAAGAATTGACCAAGGATTTTTTAATGGCTAAGCTACCAACAGAACTTAAAGTTCAGTCTTTCAATTTCAATGACTTGCCATTAATATCCTTTGTAGAAAAATTAGATTTAATTTATTCTATGCAAAAGGCACCACAACCTTTAACTACTACTGCATTAGAAGCGAAACTAAACAGTTTGACGACCAATCTTACAACCATTTCCAATGAGCTTTCTACTATGCACAAACGGCAGTCCACTATGACTTCCAGCATCTCTCCACGTGTTAAACGCGCTATAGTACCAATCAAACTTACTACCGAAAAAATCATCATCGTTTAGGTATACGATTCCTACAGTATGCATAGCTGCGAATGTTATGACGTGTCCTCTCACAGATCAAAACTTCATCACCTTCCCCTGCACGTTTAACGACAAATTCACATCCTTACTTTACTGTTCCATATCTTCATCTCCTATGTCCCCTGACCTCCTTTCCCCGTGTTTCCTATTTTCTTTACTATCCAATCACAGCCTCGATACTTGCTTGTTTAGTGACCAATTTCTTGCTTATCCTTCCCACACCCCAAATTTCCCCCATTAAGTTACATCCAGGGTTGAGCAACATCCACTGTTCTTTTGAAATGTCGTAACAATTAAGAGAGCGATTGTGACTCGGTTAGTAGCGTGCGGGACTACCGACCAAGGGACCCGGGTTCGAACCCCGGCCCATATATCATCAGATTTTTAAAAATCGCATCTCCCTCGGAAGGCAATGGCGAACCACCGAGGTATACTTTGCCCAGGAAATTTCCCTGAAATTAATAAAAAATCCAAGTACTATGTACTTGGGGTGGTTCGGAGTCCACCTTAAGCTGTAGGTCCCCTATATTTGTGAGCACTGAACACACACAACACAAGTAGAGGAGGGAAATGCCAACGCTCTGCAACAGAGCACGGCACGTAGAAAAAGAAGAACAATTAAGAAAATGATACCGTCTTGTTTGATGTTAAATATGACCCCTATTACCCTGCAAAGATCAAGCTTGCCTTGTGTCTCAAAAACCATGAAAATAAGAACTCCAAAGGCTTTTTTAAAGTTGCAGTAAACAGTCTAAAATATTTTATTTCTTAGCAGCACTAAGGACAAATGTCTGTAATAGGTACATTTGTTAAATAAAGACGATTTATTATTATTATTATTATTATATAACGCATTAAAAGATTAAAGCAAGAAAAAACCTTTCTGTTGGGAATTTCGCACTTAACATAAAATTTTATATATAAATCTAAAAAGCTCATTTACTTTAACCACCTTTTTTAATTTATTTATAATGATATTTTTTTTATATTGGTGGGTAACTTTTGTCATATTCTGAATCAATCCTCATAAAAACATTTTTACAGAAATAGCCAAACTATTTATTATCAAATGTAAAGGATAAATTAAATTAATTAGAAGTTTTGAAGCATATGTCAACTGCTTCCAATGTTGAAAAGAATTTTCAATTTTATATACCATCAAAGTATACAAGAGAGTTTTGCGAACTAAATAAAGTTTCAGTAATAATAATAAACGGTTGAATATCTTATTCCCTTTCGTAATATTTTTCCAAATTCATTTCGATTCAAATTCATTTGAACATAATAAAAGAATTCTGGGAGTCCTTGATTAAAGATTTTCGGTGAAGCCTTTTATTGTTTTTCAATTTACTTTTTTCTTATTGAAATTGAAGTAAGTGTAATAAGTACAAGTCAATAGTACACTAAAAAAAGTAGTAATTGCCGAAAACTCGCTTTAAACGGATCAAAATTTTGTTAAGATAAATTCCTTAAAAAAAGTTGTTGGTTCTGGTGTCAAAGTATTCATTTTATTTATTGCTTCTTAAATAGATAGAATTATTATTCAAGGAAAAAATTATGTTTGCTTGTTTGATTAAAACTTATTTTTAATAATTTGTTATAGATATTAAAATTTTTGATACGTAGATAACAGATTTTGTTAACATGATACATTTCTCTTTATGTAAGTATTATAAAATTTTATATTGAAACTACTTATTATTACTTTTCATTTAACAAAACTTTTTTCAGATTTAGGTGTATTTAAATAAAAGACTTATATGTTTTAGTCTTATTAGTTTTAGTTATTGCCTATAATATATTCCTAAAAATGCTAAAATAAGAATAATGTTCTTTTATTTGAAATGTTTTACTTAACATAAAATAAAATTCTTATTTTGAAGCAATTTTATAGAAACAGTTTTGCAAAAACTGTCAATCTAACGGTAACTAGTAACAAGCGGTTGAATAGCTAGCTTCTTTCCGTAAGATTTTTCACTGTCTTGAAGTTTTTCCAAACATTTAGGTGAATTCTGGAAGTCCTGAACTGAACATTCTTGGTAAATCTTTCTATGGTTGTTTAATATTACTTTTCTTGCTGTTTTAGATTTAAAGCTTCGAGTATTTAAAACATACTCTATAAGTAACTTATAATTATAAAAGATGAATTAATAGTAATTAAATTTCCTTTAATTGTTCAAGAGGCATATCTGACGGATCGGTTCGAAATTCCGAATATTATCAGATTGATGCATTTTGATCGGTACAACCAATTTTTCAAAAGTCCAACAAACTTTTACCCACAAGACAAAATTGATTAAATCGTTTATTCAGTTTGACAAAAATTAAATTAAAAAATCTTGTTTTCAAAGTGATCACATATGAAATTTGGCTCATTCTATGTAACAACTTAATTGTCCTATTTGACAAAAGCACACTATTAAACGAATTGTAAGAATTTAATAAGAATGACTATTACAAGAAAATTAAAAGCATTACATTTAATAGGATCCATTTTTCTGTTGAAGCTGCAAATTTGCTTAACAGAAAAGAAACATTTTCTAGAAATCAGTAAAATAATAGAGTAGCTGTTTGTGAAAATGTAGACTATTTTAACGCCTACCGAATATATCCAATTAAGTAATAGTATTTTACATTATTAGCAAGGTAAACCTGTTTTTACAGGCGATAGATGGAAATGACTGGCGAGCCGACAGGCGAGCCTGGCTCCTTCTTGAGCCAGTAAAAACAGTTGCCTTGCGTATAATGTATAATATTTTATTTGTTATTCATTTAACAGTAAACAACACACAATTTATTGCATCTATAAAACCTGGTTCTAGTCCTAACAATGACAACAAAATGTGACACTTTTTAAATAATTTTATGAGCCTTAGAAGTGTGCGTAGACGTAGATGTTGTATGACAATTGATCTATAAATGTCATATTTTACTAACCTTTACAATTCAGTTGTTCGTAAAACTAACTTTTTGTTGTTTGTGTTCTGTTAGATTAAATGACGTTTACGAGTGAGTAAGCTATTGCTATAGCAACAGCAAAATGGTTAACAATTTCCTTTACATGTCTGTAAAACTGACATTGTTGCGTTTTCATACTACATTTTTATCATTAATTACATTAATAATCATTAAATTGGCCGCTCTTTGTATTGGGCCCTATCGCCAAGCAACGAGTGTTGTGTCAGTGTCAAGTTTTTCTATAAAATTGTGAAAAAACGTACGCCATATCCCGCTACCTATATAAAAAACCCGTTATCGCTGATGGTTCCTAACAAGACTACGAAAGATCTTCTCAACACCTCCAGCCCTAAAGGTAGGTCCAGTAAACTAAGTTCGGTCAATTTAGAAGTGAAATAATAAATTATAACTTATAACCAGTAACAAAAATTACTATTGTTTATTATACAGTCCACTCGATAAACGCAACAGACATGTAAAGTCTTGGCCAGCTTTTATTTGTGAATAATTTAAAACAAGACGTTTTATCGGATTTAAATTTAGATTTTTATAAATCTAACGCTAAAACATATTTTTTATTTAATATTAGTTTTATTTTTATTTTTCCGTATTTTATATTTAGTAATTATGATGGAATTAGTTAATTTCTAATTTTAATATACAGAGCGCATACATTGCCATCTAGCGACAAACAACGAAACCTTACTTAAAATTCGGTTTGCTCGATAGAAGGCTCTGATTGGAATTATGACAGTTTACAGAAGATTTATTTTAAAATTTAAAATTACTTTTTATTTTGATTATTTAAGTCTAATTATTGTGAATAAAATAGTATCCATGTTTCGTTGGTAAAGTTTCCAAGCCTCGTGATATTGTTTGACCGAGACGGTACGTTTGAGTTCGTCGGTACATCATATCGTTTGTCTTGTAATGGTGTCCGTTACCAACTCAACATGTAATATACTATTCATTATTAACATACTCAAAAACAATAACTCAATCACAATAAGCAACTATTGCTTTTATTAATAAACAGCGATGTAATGAATAAACTAAGAACAATAATAAGACAGTGGTACAAAGTTAGTTGCAATTTTGTTATAAAAGGCCAGTTGTTAAAAGGCTAAGATCAAAGTGTAGTGTGTAATAAAGTAGTGAATATACAACACAGAACAACAATTTTCCTATTTTAATTTGAATGAAAATAGGTGATTTTTTGACCTCTCTGAATCTAAATCTTGAAAAGAACATGTACTATCACCGTTTCAACATTTTCTTGTAATTTCATCCTATAGATTTTTTTATGCAAGGATCTTGCTATATTATTTGGGAACATTAAATTAGTTGTCTTTCCATTATGCTGCAGAAACTTTTTCAAATGGTCAAGTGACGTTAGACGTCGAAAAATTTTAAATAAATATTTTCCGAGTTTTAGAATTTGTCTATTAAACTCTTACAATTATAACCAGAAACTTTGTGCATACGGTTCCATCAATAATCTGCTACCATGTCCATCCAAGTCCAAACAGGAGTGTAAAAAATCCCATATGCTGATATAGTAGCTTCAGTAAGCTCATAATAAGCTCTTTATGATAACTGAATGCTCTCAGTCATGGGAGTCTTCTGTTTTTGTTAACAGGTCCTCAAAAACGTCTTCATGAATGGATCATAGTACGTTTTGATTTTGAAATATAACCACCTATTTATTCAATTGAAGTAACAATCAGTAATGCGTTTTTTTATTTTCTCACCTTAGAATTTCTGAAAGGCATTATTTTCTAAGTGCAACTAAGCCAAGCCAATAAACATTTCTTTATCACCTTTATACTCAAACCATGGCTCGTATACCTTTTTCACTCAAAGAAACAATGGATTTGGAAACAATAGAATCTTTCAGATTCTAAATAAATAAGAGTTAATTTGTCCAGTTTATAGATGGCGTGATCGTCTAAGCCGTATGTCTTTCCTGAAAGAAATTGATAGTCCATGAAGTATATTCACTATATTTAGATACACATTTCACTCACTGGAAAGCCCGATTCTCAGAAGGGTTGTCGATTACAGTCTTGTTTATATTTTGTCGTTGGTTGTACATTAAATAGCAGGTTATTACCACAAAGTAAGGCTGAATTACTTTGGATGCAGTTTTTTCAACAAACATATTAATACTAATTAATTCGTGCTTAGGATTAATCAAAGGACCTACTCTTGACTTTGTTGTTGTATTGACTCAACCCGAACCACTGATATTTGCACGAACTCGTGTGAAAATCAAATGTGTACACTTGTCCAACTTACTTTTAAAACCTGTAGCGAGCTCATTATCTTGAATATTAATTCGCTTCGTAATGAATTGGAATACGGCTTAAAAAGAACATATTTTTGCATTAGAGCTTAGGCAAATTTAAATATTTGTATGATTTACGATCTGAAATAGATGAAATGTTTATTTTATAGTATGTAAACATACTTATATTTCCACTTCCACCAGTATCACATTCCTCTTTTGGTCACGTATTTAAACCATATTTGTTTGTCGTATTGTAAAAAGGTAAACTAAATAAGTTAATTCTTCAAAACATACTAATAAATTTGTTTTCTCAAAAACATAGAATTTTTGTAACAGATACATTTTCTGGTTATCTTTGTAACATATTGGCGTTAAATTATTATGTCATTGCACTTGGTATCACGTTGTATATTAGCTTAATTAATATTTCTCTTCCAAATTTTATATTTTTTTAATATCGCCATTTAGTTCTTGCGCTTTAACTACAAATTATCGTTTTTTCGATAATCCCTATTTGGGCATAGTTGTTTTCGATTGTTCCGATTTGTTAATCAGCTATGAAAGTCCTTTTTGTAAATTTGCGGAAAACTACAATAAGAGACGTCAGAAACCATCAGATTAAAAATAATCTTTCTTCTTTTACACAAGTGCACCATGGGAACACGGCGTTTTTCTTCCTCTCGTTGAAACATTGGTGCCACAGACATGTCATATTTGGTAATGTTTTAAAAATATAATTTCTTGACGCAAATACCCATTTGATGGGACAATTGATATGTATGCTAATAGATAGAATGAATTTGTAACTTTTTCCAGTATTAGTCATTCGTTTGGAAGTAGAGATCAACCAAAATACAACGTTCCTTTGTTGGTGAAAATTAATTTAATCCGTCATTTTAACGACCCTGAGATCTGCAGGTGTGTTTGTTAATAAATAATTTCTCTTGTCACTAATGATCTGATCAATAAATTTTCCTCTGTAAAACACTTTATTTGTTTGTCCGACTAGCTATATTACAATTTATCGTCCCAATCGTTAGGCCTTTTAAATACTTTATTTATTGGTCAAATGTATTGTTACAATTGGCTTGCACCCTTGAAGTTTTTGACTATTTATAAAGTAGCTTAAAATTTTATTTGCTACATTTTATGGTCCTTTTTAGGCAAATAGACTGTTTATTTGAGCTAAACTTTCCCCGACATTAAATGATCACAAAGGAATGTACAGTTTTTGAAACAATATTTTATATTTTATCAGAGTCATAATTATAGTTTGGATAAGGTTACGTAACAGCAGACCTATTTTATGGTCCTGAATTGGTTTAGTTGTCCTCACATTAACATGAAAGTAAATTTGGCTTAATCTTGTAATAGTAGTAATGATGGTTGATTGGAACTTTCTGGAATATAATCGCGCCTCTTCAAATTTTAAGAAAGGAGATGAATATTTTAAAAACATAGAAACATAATTAAACATCCCTGGCTTTTTAAAAAGCTATTACTAATTCGACATGCAGTAGTAACCAAATAAACGATAAGAACTTTAATAACTTAGAAAGCGGAAATGATTGTGAAGTTGAAGGTTTATTTCGTCCAGAAGGTTCAGTTTTGTTCTAGCAGTAATTTTAAGGTGTACAGATTATAGTACCTATGTGGATTAATGTTAATCCATTTAAAAAGAAACGAAACATAAACCAGACGGATTTCTTTTCTGAAATTGTTGATTCCCGTCGCTACTTTTTAATAACAATAGCAAATAATTTGGATGGAGCCCTCTACATTATCCATTTATTCCTGTATTTAATCTAAATTTGTAAGTCTTTGAGATTAACACCAACGGCACCTGGGAATAATTTCATTTAATTTGATTAAGTAACTAGTCTAAGTCTTAGCTGAGAAATTTTGCTATTCTGTATGTTTGTAGTATGCTGTTATTCGTTTATAAGAGTTTTTATGTCCATGTGTGAGGTTTTTTATTTAACAAAATAAGAATTTGTGTCTTAACAATCTATTTTTTAATAGTGAGAACAAAAACAAAAAGTGAAATGTGCATTTGTATAAAGGATGACAGATAATATTCCTAAATATCGTATTTGCAAAAGGAACATACAGAATGCCACATTGGCTCTCAGCTGTTACACAGGTTGCTTTTTTTTAACATTCGTCAACTTCAACAACGTGTTGGGTTCATGTAAAGAGATATCTTTGAAACACGATAATCCTGATTTTCCGAGACATTATACGTTATTGTTATTGTAAATTAAAGCATTACGAGTCAATTTTGATCATGATGGGCTACCGTGTTCGGTTTGACAATTTTTGCTTGTTTTCAACGCTTATTTACCATACATTTCCTTGACTGGCAACCTACCTTTTAGTTACTACAAATTAAAATGAAATCAATTGTTTCATATTGAACAAAAGACATTATTTCAGGTTGGAGATCATTTTAATAGTTTTAGTTTCTTAGTTATTTTTCTGTCCTTTGCAAGGACTGAATGGGAAGATGTAAGATTTATAGTCAACCGATTTATAGTTAACGAAAGAAGCTGTTAATAACTAACTGCATAACTATAATAATAATAATAATTGCTACAACCCATAGCCTGGAAACCAGGCCCCAGAAGCTATAAGCTTGTGCGGGAGGGAGGGGGCGATTATTATTATTACGTAGGCCCTAAATGCGGCTGCAGCCGACTTACAGATGGAACAGCGCAAATCCCACATTTGTGTCACAGCTAAGGAAAACGCAGAAAACCTTAACCAGATCTGCCGACACCGGGAATCGACCGTGGGCCGCTTGGGTGAAAGTCCAGCACTCTAGACAGTACACTACCAAGGCTGTAAAAAAAACTTTCAAACAAAAATGTATCTTATTTGTCATTCTAGTTATACACCAAAATAAATTAATTGTGATTTAACGATAAGTAAAGTGTAGCAAATGCATAATTTGTGGTTAGAAATATATAATTTATTTGTTAAAAGCAAACGACAATTTAATGATAACTATACTTTAAAATTCTACCTAAAACAACAGCTTCACTATTCAAATGAGTGGTAGAAGCAAGGATCGTTAAACACCCCAGAATAATTTTATACGTGAGATTTATTATAAACTGTTGCATACGTAAACATAAAATGATATCGTAAAAAGAAAACGGCAACTGTTACCACATTATCAAGCAAATTACACATTATCAGTTTTGAAACAATGAGTTGTATAGGCGAAGGTAATCTTCAATTACATTCATGTAGTTTAACAATCATTATAAGCCTACGTAAGATGTTGCATCCAAAATAAAATATTCCACTTGCAACCGTTAAGGGTCCAACAACTTCACCTACCTTCCCCAAAACTTTCCGTGTTAAATGTAAAACCGAAAATTAATCTTCGCAGGATCCTGTAATAAGCAACCTACACTGACGGATTACTAGACCTAGTTACTTGGACTGGTCAGAAACCGACATTAGAACTTACTACATTGTCTGCTCTGCAAGCAGAAATATGTAATTGTAGCAGTATGGGAAGAATTGGAGAAATTAGCACATAATGGCGTACTATTAATACTATTAATCGCAAGGGATTGTGTATTACAAAGAGTACGAAGGATGAGAAACTCGCAAAGGTTGAATCAGCATAACTCTATTCTGCTCCAGAACCTACAGATAGTTTAGCCTAAAGTACATCAAATTTCCCAAAAGCATCTGAAGTGCAATGAAATCACAAAAAGTAAGTCATAAAAGAAATAAATAACTGCTTTTATGAAGTAGAAATCGTGGTTGATAACTTGTTTCCTATATTAATAACTACTTTTAAAGAATGTCTGAACAAGACAGGATTCTAATACTTAACTGCTGACCATGTAACAATCATATCCTACCATATATTGTGTGTATGTGTGTATACCATGTATGGCTGACTGTATAGCAGTCGACCGCAAATGACAAGCGAGCACAAAGGAAACATTAAGATCTTGTTTTGTACGTCGCGTTTCGTCCTCCGACAGAAGTCTGCGAGAAGCCTTCTCATTTCGTGCGGAATAAGAATATTGGCGTTTATGACTTATTTATTAATGCGTTGTTTACCTCTACATCGTTGTCCATATCTGAATATCAAGTAAAATATTATATTTAGTATTCTACACTTTAACCAACACAGAGTTAGCTGAAAGTAAGGCAGTTTTGGACTTAGGTTAGATAAATCTTAGGTTAGGTAAATCTAGGTTAGGTTAGGTCAAGCAGTTGAACGGGTTTAAATAAATTATGAGTTAAAAATTGACGAGAAAAATAATTTTTCTAGTCTAAGGTCTAAGTAAATTCATATTTTTTATTAATAGTTTACATTTTTTGTATTTGTCGTGAAAAAATGTATAAAATACTGATAGTGGAATCAACAATTTATAATGTTCTGATATAGGCATCCTGCATTACATGTATGCACAATGTGTTGCCTATCTTCCAGGCGAAAGAAGGATGTCACTATTTTATTAATTTTAAAACAATAAAGTTTTGCATTAAATATGTTGAGAATACACACTACAACACTGTGAGATGGAAGGGGATAAATTTTAAACAGATTCTTCACTTGAATTTCACTGACTCAATTTCATGATGGACGATCCTATGTCGTTGGTTGATATTTTTACATTTAGATATTTTAAAGCCATTTTATGGCATGTTTTCACCTGAAAATTATTAAAGGCATAGGTAAGAAGGTATACACAAGTATTTATTTCTTTACTTACATTTTTTATTATTGAATTTCAAGAAAATGTTTTATTTCTTTGAAGATTCATAATTTTCCATAGTAAATGGATATTTTTCAATGTTATTTGAATTTCTAAGTAAAATACTTTACTGCAATATTGTTAACCAAGTTCTAGGGAGCATTTGACACTAGAATGTTAAAGTGGGGAACTTTTTATAGAGAAGGTTTAGGCCTTTGAAATCCCAAAATTGTAACGTTTCATCAGGGTCTGCTAGAATGTTAAAATTTAGTTTATATTTATAATTTTGGTGTCAAAATCTATGTAAGTTTTGTTTGATAGGATCTTAGGATTAATTTTATGGTAAGAAAATGATGCAGCAAGCTGTTTAAATATTTTCATTTGAATTTTTGTGAAGTAATGTTTGTGAGAAAATTCAAGATGGTTGTCAATGAATCCTAACTCTAAATTTGCATTTTGGTAGCCATATTAGGTATCAAAATGAAGGAAAAGTTCTCATATTTCGTTTTATAACATTTATTTAAACAATTAATTTTATTTATTATTAACAATTTGGTTAGAGAATTTTAGTGTAAACGATGCTATTTTGTTTCTAGTAAGAAACCAAATTAATTTAGTTTTTAACTAGGAAAATCACTAGCGATTTGCAATTGTTTTCCCAGTTATTATAAAAACAGCACAAAATTTGGTTACTTTCTCTTGAATTTCCATACAGAGCAGAAGTCATGACAGTTTGTACGTTATTTTGATAAAATCTCGAGGTTATGTTGTTGAACTTTACGTTACTTAAATGTCAACAAAGTGAGGTTATGACAATTGTCATCTTGTTTTTATTTTTTTTTATAAGTTCTTAATAATTTAATTCATAATATTTATAATGAACAATCAAAGTGAACTAATGTGAAATAATACAAAGGTTCAGTGTTTAAAGTTGGTGTTCAAACTGTTATTATTATTTGCCGAAATATTTTGGAATTTTATTTTGAATGGAACAAATTAAAGGAAGATAATGGAAACTTGTTACAAATAACCGAATTAATTTATGTACTCAAGTCATGGAAGATACATGTTGCGCTTTTAATAATTATAATTATCTTCATAAATCACAAATAAAAGCAATTTGAAGGATGATCTGGAATGTACTCATCTTGTCAATAAATAAGTAGGTAATTTTACCAATGAAAAACCAAAAAATTTTATAAATTTTACCAATTATAACAGGAATCTGCTAACCTTCAAGTTAGGGCGATTAACTTTTTTGTGTGGTGCCAAATAATTTTAAAATTTAAAATAATTTTCAATTTTTAATTTTTTTAATAGTAATTTAAGATTGTTGGATAGATCAGATGAGAATTAAAAAGGACAAAGAGAATTAAAATGTCTCTTAATTCTTATTTTCTTAAATCTATTTGACACCGAGATTTAATTTGATTTTGTTTCATGTTTGTTTAATTAATTCTAATTTAGAATTTTAATAGTTGTTTTCTTTTCTCTTCATGGAATTTTAAATATTTATTTCTTTTGTGTTCATAAATAAAATTATCCATTGAAATGTTTAAAAAGAAATTTATTTGTGTATTTATTTGTGTCTGGTCCATTAACAATGTTTTACAGATTCAATTTAAATAGCTTCCTAATTAATTAGCGACCCGCCTGATTTCGACTCATGCATTTATGGAACTTGTTTTCCAGTTTAGAAATTATAGCCGGAGAATTATTTTATTATGATATTTGGTTGTGTATATTTTCCATGTGACTATTTTACCATGATTTTGTGTTTGTTGTCAACAATAACAAATTTATTTTGCAATTGATAACCTTTCATCTTTCATCAATTGTTGGAGGGTTTATTATTCCCTACAATAATTTCTTTTATTGACATTATATACCAAACCCATCCAATCTATATCATAACATTATGGCACCGGAAACAAATATATCACAACAATATGTAGAAATCGTATTTTAATAAGTGTGCAGTTAGTAGGTAAATGCTAGATGAGCGCACAAAACGAGAAGTCATTAGTACCGAATTGTATTGTCCGTCGAGTTAACAGACGACATCAGAAGGTCTTACAGCTTAGAACGAATCGCTGTAAAATCCATTAAGGTAAACCAAATCATATCTAATGCTTTTTAAATAAAGACCCGTATAGATTACATCAAAGAAGAAAGGTGACATATTCGCAAAAATACAGTGATTGTGCGTTTAAGGAGAATAGCTTTTACGAGGTAAGAGTACAGCGTGTTTCAGATAAATAGCTTTAGTTATTTTTAGTTTCTTTACAGACAGAAGCTATTTTTGCTTTAATGTTTGAATAATCACACTCATTATATATTTACATCACAACATCTCGTACAGTGATACTTTGGAATAAAGCTCCTTGCCAGTCTCTTTGTAGGATCTGTGATACACAAGACGAACTATTATATTACGAGTTCAGTAATACTACCAACCTATGGTTTAAAACAAATAATAAAAAGTATTCTGTTTGGTTTCATTAAAATTTAATCTACGAGAAAAATAATAAAACAAAGTGGTCCGCTTTTAAAGGTGATATCTAAATATTCAATTATTCATTATTTTGAAATAATTGTAAATTTATAAGTCTGGTGTGTTGTTTCGCTCAGAATATGAGAAAATAATAATAACGAAGCTTCAGGATATTGCCGCCACTTTATTATTACGTATTTAAAACCTGTAAATAACGTCAGTATTTCCTAGTTTTATAAATTATTCTAATTGCCTGTAATCGCCTTGTGCTCAAATAAATTTTCGTTTGCTATCGTTACAAATTCTAAATTACTCAGACCACGCAAGGGTTGACCTACATGACTATAAAAAAAAAACTTGTATATATTTTTAGTGACACATTTTATTTTTCATATTATTTTTATTTTACTAAATTTTAAAATATTACCTCTCCTTTAAATTAAGTTGTATGTTTTACGGCTACACATATACCTTTTGACAGCGACGCTAACTTTTCAGTTGCAAGATTTGTTACTATTCACTCAGACAGACTTGAAATGCAGTAATGTTCCGGATTCCAGTGGTGCTGTTTGTACAGGATCTATTGTTTTAGGTATTTGTACTACCGACGCACTGCACGGTTAAAATGGAGAAATATTTACACAAAACCCCTTTTGTAGCACTCTTACGCTCTTACCTTCTTAATTTTTTTTCAAACCCGATTATGGGATCAGTCTAGCTAGAATTTGGTTAACTTGATTTATTTTAATCTTGATACTATAAAGGAAATTTTCAAATAAAGGTAGCTGGCAGCATGTGTCGCAGAAATCTAATTTATGTAATATTGGATAAGAGATTGCGATATTAGATACTTAATTTGTTTGAGAGAAGCGGTGGGTGTAATAAAGGTCGTTCTTTAGCTTTTCTGATTAGCAAAAATATCGTTCGATTTCCATAAATCTTCTTTACAGAATTTATCTGGCAGTGGAAGAATTCTAATATTAGGTATCTCTTGTAGCATTTCACAATACATTTAATATTTTTTTAGCTTCTTTATTAAATAGAAAAGTAGTTCAAGGATAAAACAAAACAAATTGCTGCTGTAAAATATCCAAACCTTGCTTCCACTTTCAAAATAATTAAATTTTTCATCTTTGATTGTGGAAATATAGTAAAAGTAATTTATCATTTCTTATAATCACCTACCGAATATCTCGCTTCGGAGTGATAGGTAAAGCAACTTTAGTTGATGACAATTAGTGGCTTAGAAATTTAAAAGCTACACAAATTTGTTGTTGAGCGCCACCGCGTTTTGAATTCTTTAATCGGCAATCGTAAAACGTCATAGAATTTTCAATGAGTGAAGTTGAGTAACAGTGCTATAGGAATGGGGTAAACCACCCAGACAGCGTTATTTTAACGTGGCGCACCTAATAATTTAATCACAACGGTCGCTCTTTCGGGACTGGTATGCCCTCATCAGCGCTTCGTTCAGTTCTACCTGGTGTAGTGGTGTGTTATAACGCTTCTCGTAACACCTAACGCCCAAGCGTCGGGAAATCAAAAGGTCTCTAACACTTCTCGAGACGTCAAGCTAAACAATAGCGGCGCATCATAGCATTTTGCTATCGGAAGTACTACCAATAAAGTTGGTGCATTTATCATGTCACCCAGATGCACGTCTATGCGTGCGCATAAACATGGATGGTACTCTTGAAGGTCTCTCGAATTGTCAAATCAGTGGGAGTGATAGAAATGTATAAAAATCTGTATTTAAAATAAAGATGGATATAATTCATATTTCAACGCTTCTCATAAGCATGTCTCTGACGCCTAGGCTCGAGACGGTTTCTTCTGATCACAAGGCTGGAACAGCACAACCATAGAATCCAGCTGGCTGGTGGGATACAGTTTCCCATCTGCCGAAGATTACCTACTCCCCCGACCAGGATAAACCTCAATCGAATTCCCCTTCATCGGACTTGGTCAAATAGCGTGTAACCAGCGCAGCACCATAAATGACTTTACCCTCAGGCGTGAATTCAACCCACACGTGCGATAGCACTTGCATGCATCTCTACCGCACAATTCGGCGGTAGTTTCTGACTGTATCGCCAGTTTCGGTAGGCGGCAGACCACAATACGCCTACCCATATAACTGGTCCTAGTTAACCTAGCCCAGGCTTGTCTGGATAACGGTGCTTCAGTAAAAAAGTTTAGGTTCCCCGCCTGGGCTCTCAGGATTAAATGTGTGGTAGAGATACCCGCAAGTGTTCTCGACGAATACTCATAAACGTTGCAGAGGAAGCTCTGCTAACATGAGAACCAGTGTGGGTGGATTTGAATCTCGCCTGGGATAAGGTCTCTCAACGAGCAATGAGTATCCCGCTGTTTGACTGAATCCCAAGGAGGAGAACCGAAGTGAGGTTTATCCCGGCTCAGAGGGGTAAATCTGAACCAATGGAAAACTGCATGCCACCAGGTACTGTAGTTCAACTAGAACCTCTCTACCTTAAAGGGAGCTGATGCAAAAAGGGGGTATCATAGTCTTTCACTCTCAAGACAACTTCACCTGAAGAGGGCACATACCGGGGGTCTATGACGAATAGACCTGCAAACGAAGCTCTGTCGAGGGCCCACCAAGCTTATAATCTGGTAGATCGGGGTTGCAAAACCGCTTAAAAACCAAGTCCTGCCACAATTGAGGTTGGATTCGATTGGGCAAGTGGTTCCCAACTTTTCAAGTTGGGGGAAAGTCCGAAGCTGGACGAGATACCATCTCTCTAAATGGTGCCGACGGGCGAGCACGTTTATCGCTCCGATACTAACCTGGAGAGCTAGTAGAGGATGGATAGTAACCTCGCTCCCACCAGTGAGTTACTGGTAGCATTGCTTAGCAATCGCGCGCTAATTGAGCGTATCTCACTTCGAGTCCCTTAGGGGACAGTAAAAAGAGTTTGGACATTTGGACTTAATTGATCGGATGTTTAAACAGAATACTGGGTAACAATTACAGTTTTATAAATCGAACAATGGCCTATTATAGATGCCCAGGTATTAGGCTTTAAGAAAGGAGAATGCATACGCAGTTCTCAAGATCTATGTATCTCCCGTTACCCAGATTCCTGGGATTGGGTAGATTCCAGTCAGTTTTATGAGTGAACTCCGTGTAGTATGCACCGCTCACCCAATAGGTGAAGTCTCCAAATCGTGATAATGTCAAAGCACTTAAAAACAAATCCGAGGGCAAGATGGACTCAAGTAATGTTTGCCATGAGGGACCTGTCCAATAAAGGTATAATTTAGTAGGTGCAATTATAGAATCTACTAGAAGTAGGTTTTGCTTTTTGCAATACAGTAGTTTTAAAGTAAAATAGTCATATGCGCAATTTGTTTCTTCTAAAATTTTAATTGTATATTGAGGTGATATAAGGCTTATAAACAATGATATGGCCACGTTGGGACGACAAAAATATACTGAGATATTAAATTTAAATTAAGATAATTTTCAATTTAATTTGATAAGCACCACGTTGGGATAGACATATAATACTACGGTGATATAAAGGATTTAAGTTAAAATTATTAATTTTAATATTTCTTGTAGTTTGGCTAGCTAAATAAAATAAATACCCTCCCATAATTTTATTTACCCAGTAGGATAACTCAATCTTCTTAGATTTCTTTGTGCGTGAAACTAACATAACGCACCAAAATTGAACTTACCAGTTCTATTACCTATAGTTACTTCAAAAACACCTGAAATTCTGCAGCTGGATGAAAACAGTTTATATAATTTTTGTAACATGTAGTAGTTAAATGAAGTTGTACGACACACAAATAAATAAATGTATATGAATTACCCACACAGATTTATTATTGACAAATAAAAACACAACAACACAAGTTGAAGGAGAACTTCATCGAGATTTAAAAAAATACAGTAATTGTTCCAGCATGCTCATTGCTCAAGTGAAGCTGTATCTGTTTACAACATGACAATAGTGTTGCTAACAATCTTCATTTCAGCAAACCTTACACAAACCTTACAGCAAATAAAATAAAAATACTGAAAGAATTCGGCTATACAACAAATAGCGAGCGTACTAATTTCTGCAAACAAGTTTTATCAGTAATAAAAATATTTTTAACGAGCGTTCTTTAAATTGACTTTCCAAAATCTTTGTTTAATTTATTTACAGAAAATAAAAATGTTCATACTTTCCAAATATAATCTCAACACGAGAACACACCACTTAAATTCCCGCTGGTGAATTAAGAGGTCTACTAAACACACCACAACCTTGAATTCTATCAGCTGTCACTTCAGTCGATATTTGTTGGTCGATCAAAGGTATTGAAAAAAAAGATCTTCTTAAATTTAAATAAAATAAATTCCATTAAATTCCTTGTCTTCTATAAAAATAATGGTAATGATTCTTCATTAATCCAATGATACATACACAGGTACGTATAAATCTTACAATACCTAAAATTCTATGTGGGTTTACAAAATAAGGTATGGGGAAACATAACCCTATTTAATTAAAGAATGCAAATTTTTGGAATTAATCGGCGTGGATTCACGTGCATGATTTAGCTAACTGAATTTGTCTTTTCTTGTAGGTTCTGATATACGTTTTGTTAAAAACAATCGAAAAACATCAACTTTTCACAACTTCAATTGTTCATGACTTCACATAAATTTAATATGTGATCATAATTAATGAATTACTAAATATAATTTCATACAAATGTAGTTCGTCGAAAGACGAACAAATACATATAATACACTTATAAAAATTATTAATTATTATATTTCTAATTTCACAGCATTATTAGAAGTGTGGAAAATCTCTGAATTGTATTTATTAAAATTTAAATATCATAAATTGATATCATCGCAATATATTTTTAAAAATGGTTCAAAATCTTTTATTAAACAATGTATGGTTTTAGATTAAGATTTCCGGTAATTAGCTGTAGTCTTTTATGTATGTGTTTTAAAAATAATGTTACTTATATGTTTTATTATCTATTTAAAAAAAAACTTACAAGTATCTTTCATTAATTAAATATATATTTAGCAATGCATGTTCTTAAATGTTGTGTCAAATGCACTGGTAAGCATCTTACTATAGAGTGTACAAAACCAAACAGTACAGTATCGAAATGCGTCCATTGTGGCGAGAATTATCAAGTTATCGAGGATGTATAGTCGCTAAAGAAATGCAGAAACTGAAAACTAGGTCCATGAAAAACCTAATTTACCCAAACAACCAGTAAGAGATAAACAACAGGTAAATGCTGGAACAAATATCCAACCAAAAAAACATATGTCAGATAAAAGAGTAACTATGCCATATAGTCAAGTTGTAGCAGGTACAGCTAACATTAATAAAAATTCTCAAAACACAAAACAAACTACGTCCATGGATCAGACTTTGGAAATGATCCTAGATAAATTAAATAACCAAGAAAAACTGTTCACAAAATTTGATGAGCGTTTAACCAAACTAGAATATAGCGCCAAAGGAGCTATCCTTAAAAATAAAAATGGATAATGATCTAAGAATCATGGCATGGAATGCCAATGGATTTCTGCAACACCAGCAAGAATTGCAAGCAGTCCTTGACATAGAGAAAATTGATGTGTGCCTCATATCTGAGACTCATTTCACGATAGAGTCATACATCAAATTTAAAGGATTCAAAGCCTATCATACAATCCACCCGGATAATGCAGCAAAAGGAGGAAGTGCAATTATTATAAAGGAGTCCATTTTACACCACCAAGAAAAGGGTTATCAAACAGCGAAAATACAGGCCACATCTGTAAGTATTAAAACTAAATTATATGAAATAATGATCACCACAATATATTGCCCACCGACCCATACTATAAAGAAAGAACAATATGTAGACTTCCTCAGTAGCCAAGAAAATAGATTCATCGTTGGAGGTGACTTTAACGCAAAGCACACACTCTGGGGATCTAGACTAACTACAACTAAAGGTAAGGAACTTTTAGCAGTAAGCCAACGTACTGGCCTACTGACCTGCATAAAATTCCTGATCTCATAGACTTCTTTATAATCAGGAACATCTCAACCAATTATATCCATGTTGAAGAAGCATGGGATATGAACTCAGATCACTCTCCGATACTATTAACACTAAGCGACAGTGTAATCCAAAAAGAAAATCCACCGATCTTAACTAATACGATGACAGATTGGCAAAAGCTTCAAAATCCAACTTGAGGAACTTATTGAGCTTTCAGTTCCATTAAGAACAGAAGAGCAACTAGATGACGAAGTTGATCTGTTTGTCAAAAACATTCAACAAGCAGCATGGGATAATACACCTCAGCTTATCCGTAGAACAAAAGAAAATAACTATCCTAAAGAGATTAGGAACATTATTTCAGAAAAGGAAAGCTCAGACGGAAATGGCAACAGACTAGAGCACCAAGAGACAAAACAACTCTGAACAACGCAACTCAACAATTAAAGCGCGAAATTCAGCGTATCAAAAACGAGTCGATTGGAGACTACCTGAGGGAATTAACTAATGACAACAAAACAGATTACTCACTCTGGAAGGCTACCAAACGACTAAAAAGACCTGTTCTACATAAGCCTCCAATTCGAAATACAGATGGAAGTTGGCCCCGAAATAATACCCAAATAGTATATAGGTTTGCAGAGCATCTAGAGAGTATTTTACAACCAAACGATGGAGAACTTCAAGACTGGAATCAACCGGAACAAGAAGATGTTATCATCAGACCTACCTCGCCAAAGGAAGTCTCAGATGAAATTAAAACAAATATCAACCTGAAAAAAGTTCCTGGCTTTGACCTGATCACTGGCGAAGTATTGTCTGCCATAACAACTTTCACAACTTTTACAATCTTACCTATCCGAAAGATATTTTAGAATTAAACAGGAAGATTCTTACTCTGGATTAAAGGAAATTAGAGCAGGGGTACCACAAGGTAGTGTGCTAGGTCCGGTACTTTACCTACTATATACTAGTGATATCCCAAGCCTTGAACATGAAACAATAGCAACATCTGCAGACGACACCGCAGTCATTGCTGTCGGAAAAGATCATGAAGGGGCCGCAGAGAAGCTTCACACCTCCATTAATAAAATTAACACCTGGACTAAAACTTGGCGCATCAAGTTACACGAAAATAAATCTGTACATGTAGACTTTACTAATAAACAGAAGCAACATCTACCTATTAGAATCAACGATACCCAGATCCCTTATGCTGACTCGGCCAAATATCTGGGAATGACCTTAGATGCTAGACTCCTCTGGAGAGTCCATGTTAAAAAGAAACGCGAAGAGTTATGCATAAAACGGAAAAAATGTATTGGCTACTTGGAAGAAACTCCAAGCTGTCTACATATAACAAACTGCTTCTGTATAAGCAAGTACTAAAACCAGTTTGGACCTATGGCATTCAACTCTGGGGTTGTGCCAGCATAATCAACATTCAAGTGATCCAGCGCTTCCAGAACAAAGCACTAAGGAACATCGTTGATGCACCCTGGTACTGCCGAAACAGAGACATTCATCAGGACCTTCAAATGGATACTGTTGACCAAACCATAGCCAAATTTGCCAGTAGCCATGAACAAAGGCTACTCAACCACGTGAACGTCGAGGCCATCCAGTTCCTGGACAACACAAATATATTAAGAAGACTCAAGAGAACGAAGCCTTTTGAGTTAGTGAAAGAGTGATAGGCAAAGCAGAGCATTGTGCGGGTTGTGCTACATGTTAAGTTTAGTGTAGTTAAGTTACTAGAACACAAGGCAAACTAGTCAGTAAAGACCTTAGTTTAAGAATTTTCAAACGTAATAATCTAAGTTAGAAAAAAATTGCTCATTGATCTACACAAAAAGATCAGATTGTAATAACATTAAAGGACCTATAATGGTTAACTTTAAATGAATAAAAAAATGCATGTTCTTAAATGTTTGCAAATGTCACTGTATTTTACCAGTTTTCTTCAGCTCAGGTTTTTTAACTGAACAGCTCATCAACCAATGAAGTAAGTCTCATAAATTATGGCATAAATTGAATTCTATTTAAAAGAGACAACCGTATTGGATTTTATCCCGCATTTATGTTATCATAACCTAATGGATTTTGTTAATTATTCTATAGTTAATATTTTTACACAAAACTATTTATATAACACCAATACAGGCACGCATACAGGCCCACACACGTACACGCACCCTGATGAAGAATCTAAAAGGGTCGAAATATAAGTTTCAAATAATAACCTTTCGGCAACAGAGCATGTGCCCTTGGCAGAGGTAGTAACACCCTACTTAGGCTGCAGTTATTAGTACTATAGTGAACCAGTATTCAATATATTTACTCATGAAAAAAATATTGTACTTATGATTACGGCCTTTCGAATTCTTTTATAAAAACAAAGTGTTTCTATAAAATTCTAACATGGTTTAATCGAATCGGGTCAAAACCATCGTTTACGAAACGTAGTAATTAACAAGTGTGCGTCTTTTCGACGCCTTATCATGAGACGGCTGAAACCGAAGCATACCACCGACCCAGCATCATCTTCAGAGAGCGTCAGATTCCTTTCTATTTTCGAATGTGCGCGTGCTTGTTGACACCGCTACTCCGATCCTTTGCTGTTAATTAACAAAATAATGTTATACGCTTTTTACGGTTTAAATTTCCAATTTAATTCTGGTTTCCTTTTTGAAGGACTTTGTAGTGATCATTTTTGGGGAGTATTGGTATTATTGGTTATATATTTTGTAAATTTTTACATTTCCTGTTCCGTTTTAATAAAGGTACTCTTTTACTACTTCTTTTGGAGGTGATACTCATATTTTTAAAAATGTCGAATTTTTCACTTAGTGGATTGAACATTTAAAAATTATTAAAATCAATAGTTTTTAGTGAGTGAATCCTTCTAATTCATTTCTGTTATCTGGAATTGTCAGAATTAAGTATATATTCTTCCGGAGCAACATCACCACTTCACCGCACGCCATCGTTGGGTAAAGATTTTCTTTATCTTTTTTGGTTATGCGAACTATTCAGATCTTTTCCTTTTTACCTTAATACCAGTCCTTTTTACTTTAGTTTGTTAGTAGAATATATACCTTGAGTACGAAACATTTAATTGATGATACCGGATCATTAAACCTGAAGATTTGTCTAGGGCCCTCACCTTGAAAATTGAAGCCAAGCCAGGTAGAATATGAGTATCTTTATCGTGGTATTGATTTTTTATTAACTTAGAAAATCGAATTTTGGAATAAATATTTTTATTGCTGACAAACTAAAGTTGAAAGAATCTTGATGGATGGCACCAAAACCAAAACACAAATTACTGTCTTGAAAATGCAATTAATTTTTTAATTTTTTTTTATTTGTTTACAAGAACCAACTATCTATATATCCTGAAGCAGAAAAATATTTTCCCAAATCCAGGCTCGATCTCTCGTGGGTTCGGATGGCTTCGCTCGGTAAGCGTCATAGTCAATTACGGGGGTGTATCAAAATTGTTAAAAAACAAAATTTTCCTTACGTCAGAATATCTCGTTCGAACTCTCGTGCGACGGTATGTGAACGTAAAACGACATCAGAAAAATTTTTTCTTAATAAAATTTTTCCATATTTTAACAAATAAGGTGATTTTTCGCCGATCGATGTCTTTTAAATAACGAATTTGACAGATACCTAATTTCACCTGTCAATTTTGATTGGAAGTAGAGGTAATAGCCACGCAAAGTTTTTTCCAATGAGCATATTAAAAAAAATTCCCATATGGATCTGACACTGTATACGTCACTGTATATGCATATACTGGTAGTATTTTAAATAATATTGGCCTTTTTCATCGACTTATAAATCTTATTGAGTTATGGTTTTATAATTATTGGAAATGGATATTGTGTCATTGAATATTTCTAGTGGATCCAAAATAAGCGGAAACAATAATCTTATTGTAACACCATGTACAGAATTCAAAAGAACATTCTTTGATCAGAATCACCATGCATATTTAAATATATGTAAAAATAGTTTTAATACATAAAATATCTGATATTAACTGAATAAATTTCATTTTAAACCTATAAAGTGTTTAAATAAAGCTCTCTTTTATGTATTTTCAATGAATTTAAAAGTTGGTTACTGATCTTGAAATTTTGTCTGTTCATCCTTCGTCCGTCTATTCGATTCTTTAAATTTAAACATTTTGATTTCACATTCGGATAGATCATCAAAAATGTAGAAAAAAAATGTATGACACCAACTAAAATGGTGGTTAAAGTTGTAACGTCACGTTTTTTTCAATTTAATAAATACCATTTTATATGCATACATAATAAAGGAATCCTTGGTACGGTCCTGGCAGTTTAGCAAATTCAATTTCGTCAAAACTGCAAATATTATGTTAAGCTAAATAATGCTTTCTTTTAAGTATAAAAGAATTCACCTTTGTACATTCATAAATAATATTTTAAATTTCAGCAAAGTTTTCGTTGGTGCAAACATTCATTTTAAGACGTTCCCATGCGGATATAATCTTAGTTTCTTCGAAAAATACATTAATAAAATCCATTTGGCTTTAATTTATTATTTCCTTGTACGTGTTTTTTGTTTGTAATCGTTGCAGATGTTAACTATGAGTAATGTCCCACTTTCGTGAACGTTCTTTGTTCTAAAATATTAGTTTTGATTGGCTTGTTAAAGCCGCGTTGTTTTGCTATTAGCCAATTTAAAATATCCCCCTTAAAAATCATTTTGTCACTATGTAAATCTGACGCATTTTCAAGTCAGTCGGGCAGTTGGGTCTCGTACCCTAAAGTAGCGACCGGTCGGACGGTGGGTGTTTTACCCCAAGTTAGCGGGCTTGTTGCAGCATTTTGTTTCCCGTGTTATTATCGAATAAAATTAATCTAGTGGAAGATTATTCCGCAACTAGAGTTCTAGTTGAAATTCTTAGTGAAATCAGTCCGCAATAAACACACAAAGAGTGCGGAACTCTTCTGTCTATTACCGTATACGTACAGGGGTTGTAGGCCGACGGTACTTCCCAAATATAGTTTACGTGTTTAGTTGTGAAAAATACAGAAATCTCATTTGATTCAATTAGGATCGTTATTATAAATACCGTACCGAAATTTAATAATTAGATTAAACTATATTTTTGAATGCAAATTCATATAGAAAAATCTTTCTTCCCGGCTGGGACTCGACCCCAGGACCCTCCACTGTCTAGGTGGTATCTCTACCAACTGAGCTACCGAGAACGACTATCAGCAATGCGTGAAATCCTCCATATGAATTTGATATTTAAATATATATAAAAAAATTTCTATATGAATTTGCATTCAAAAATATAATTTAATGTAAATCATTAATCAACTTAATAAAAACTTTATCTAAAATTTAATAATTAGTTTCGTACAATTTAAAGATTTATAATTAAAATGTAACAAAGTATTTTGTTATCCTATTTCAGTTCTTTTAATAATTTTCATAGATTAATAATGCTGTTATTATTAACGAAAAACTATAAATATCGATTTAAACGTAACGCGAACTAAGTTTTCATGGGATCTTGTTTTTAATGTAATTCAAAAGCGGAAGTCCTAAAATTAAATGACTTCTAAAACGACATATTTAAGTGTCGTGCTACCTTTCAATAATGAAAAACATTTTAATAATTAATCATATTAACCAGTGGTGGTTTAAAAAAACGTTTACTAAATGAAAGTAATTTACAATTTAATTTATATGGTTGTTTCGGTTACTTAAAAAAGTAATTTTAATGAAAATAGTTTTAAAACAAAACAATTATTGTGAACTTTAATTCTTTGGTCTGAAGTAAGAAGCGGTGTCAGCAATTGAGGTGTTTTCCAGATTTTGCATCTTCATCAAGTTATTAATTTTGGTATTTAGTGTTTTAATGTAAACAAAAAGGCACTAAGTGTTAATCAATTTGTGAAGTAGCATCGAATCAAATAATTTGATCAATGTATTGTGAACTGAAGGACATTATTTTGTTAAATATTGAGTAAGTTGCATCATTATTCTTGTATTAATTTAGATTTCTACTTGTATGTGCATATATGTATTTTTCCCGCAGTTAAGAATTCTTACGTTGGGTATTTTTTTAAATCTACAACTATGTTTTAAAAGAAAACTTTCTTATCTTTGACTTTGATTTTGTAAGGTTGAGCCGTGCGGGTACAAAAAACAACTGTATGGAGCTATTTCTTTAGCGAAAGATTAATTTATTAGTTTTTCATTACTCATTACATAAAAACGATTCTGACATAACTAGCCTCTTTTGTTTCTCTAGGCCGATCATAATCCAAGCTGCTGGATGTAAGTTTGGTTGCCTATTGTATTAAAAAATCACTTACAATTTTTATTTCATTTATAAATAAATGTATTTTTGAATCTAACCATACCAGATAATATTGGACCATATATTTATGAACATCTTTAATATATTTCGACTAATTTGATTTTTAACATAACTGAACATGATTAATAATTGAATTAAATTTAATAAATCTGATACCGGTTTCTGTTTACGAGTATTAGGTTATTATTCTTTATATAATCCCAGGACTTTCCTAAACAGACGGCGCCCAAATATTCTTTTTTTTGTGTTTAAAACCAGCCGTATTCCCTCCGTTTTATAATCTTTGAGCTATGGAAACAATACCCGAGTCCTGAATTTAAAGAGTCCTTTACTAAAGAGATGTCTTGAGCAGTCGGAGCATTTATGAGTTGTACAGGAAAGTATCACATATTTTGTGTGTAAAGAAATACTTTGTTTCAATTGGCGCCCAATCGCGGGGCCTTGCTTTTAATTATGTTACAAAGTGAAAAAATGATATAAAATTATTCAACTATAGGGAAAGTGTTCAGCTTTCAATCAATCAATATTCGTATAATGTTAATATTTATTATAAAATACGTAGTGAGCAATACTAACTATAACTAACCTTTGACTAGTTAACTTAGCTAATAAGTTATAATAAATATATCCAGTACCTGCTACATAATTTGTTTCTTTTCATTCCGTATTAAATTTCATAAAATTGCGTCCACTTAGCTAAAAATGAAATTTAGCATCCTAAAATCTATAAATTTAGTACAAATTTTCAAAGAAAGTTTTTATGTTATTTTTATGCATTTATTGGCCATTAATAATTTAGGAGTTCAAGTCTTTACTATTCTAGCTATCTACTCGTTTACCTAACAGTAACGTGGAAATGGAATCCAAATAGCTGCTCATTGTTGGTTAAAACTAATGAGGGAATCAAAACTCAGCACACACATTCGGAAGTGCTAGATTATGGTTCTCCTCATCGTCACGTTTACAACTACGTTGTAACTGTCATCCCTAACCTACCCAACAGTGTAATAAATCTTTGCATTTCAAATATGTTGACCATAACTTTTAGCACTCTGAATTCCAATAATACATATGATTAACTTAGATTGCAATCGGTCAACTGAAATGATTTCTACTGATAGGGTTCAGTTTTCTATGTATGGTTTATTGATGTAAGTGCATTCAAAATAAATAAATAATAGCTCTAATCTTTCTGTACCAAAAGTGTCTTGTTTAGAGCAAAAGCTACAAGTTGGGTTTATAAATCCAACGTGCTAACTTTTAAGGAAGGAAGGCTTTTGATATACCTGAAGGATGTGTGGTAACTAAAACATTTTGTTCAGAAAGCGTCGGTGGTTGCTGTGTTTAAATTCAAAAGCAATTTAGTGCTTTGAGGTTTGAAATGTACCTATGTAGTTGCTTCAATCACCGTAAGAGTTAACGTGCGAGGGAAAATCTTAGCTCTAGAAAATTTACAAGACTTGGAAGTGTTTGGTTGTTATAGATCGACAATTTTTAGAAACAAACAAACCACTAGTTTATTTGATGATATTCTTGACAGTAGCATAATTTATATAGCCTCTTAAGAAGAAATAATTAATAAACAGTTACCTGTGACATATAATTTATTACCTGCTGATTTTTGCATTGAATCTATACTTTATTATCCACCATTACGAGCCTAGTCACATATGAATTAGACCACTGCTGTTTCTGTAATTGATATTTATCATTCAACAAATAATTATCAATGATTAAACGATTATGTTTTTGATTGTTCATGATATTAACTAGAGGCAAACAGAAAAACTTGATCACGAGGATGAGAAAGAAAATGCATCTCGAAACATACAGCGATCATTGCACGACACGCTGTTATCTAAATGATAAGATAAACATCAGATGCTCTTCCCTAGAAGGATTCCCTAGCGGCACAAACTGATTTGGATTATTTTATGTGAACGCAACGTGTATGTTTTTCTGTGGCACCATATTCCTTTTTTAATCACGTATTTATAACATTTTTGCTTATTGTATTCTAAAAAAACGAACGAAATTAAAGTTAATTCTTTTAAAGCACCCTAATAAATTCGTTTTAATAAAAATATATAGCACTTCTAGGGTAAATAGATTGTTATTTTGACTCAAAGTTCTTCACTAATAAAATGTTCACAAAGGAACAATACGCTATTAGCACTATAATTCATGCTTTACGGGACATCATTATAGCTAAGTAGAATTGTACTTTATAAGCTGTTTTCGGGGTCTCGGAATTTTATGGAAAGTGTCCGCAGTTTTTAATGATCATATGAGAGATATTTTCATCTATATCTGTTATTGACAGAGAAGATGTAATGTTTAACGTGTTAATGAGTGCATAGTTTTAAAATATGGTCACTCTTCTTAAATCTTAAGATGATATACACACTTTATATTACGATGAAACAGTCTGCAGGGGTGTGCAAAGGCTTCCGCCTGGGCGACTTTACCGTTTAGCTTTTAGCGATAAATTTGTATCGTGTTTGACTAGAAGAATTCTCATATTTTGCTTTTGAGTTAAAAGAGTTTTAACGTTTCTGGTTCTGGTTATAGTTTGATAATTTAGTGTGATAATTTAGAGCTGTTGGGTTCCGGTAAATAATTTGAAATAGTAAAACGTACCAGGATTAATGATGTAACCTAGCCTTTTTCGAGAAATTAGAGAATTTGTCTCGACGTGGTTAACACCTTTGTTGATGCTTATTCAAGTTTGAGAAACTTGTGCGTAAATTTTTGCAATTAATGATATTAAATGTTGAAGTTCTTGTTATATAGTAATCACGAGTTTCATAACTTTCTTAAATAAATTACTCTTACATGTGGATTTAAATTAGCTTTAATGACAGTTTTTATCTTCGTTTTTGTAGTAATTAGAAATTTTCAAAAAAAACGAATATTAACAAAATTAACAAGTCCAAAAGTGGAAATGATTGCAACGATCGATAAAGTTTTCAGTTTTGATAAAGGGGTTCAGAGTTCAACGACAGCTGCTCAGGTTCCAGAATTTTTAATATGCGACAGTGTTTGTGTTATTGTGATCAGTATTAGTCTTTACTTGTGTCAGTGCTAATATGGATTAAGGTTTAATGGATTATTAGCAAAAGATATTTGATACTTTAGACTTAGATATATGTAGATACTTCATAAATAATCATTTTTGAAATTCATTCAAGAAATAAATAAAGTAAATTGGCTCTTGATTTAGAAAACACTAAAAGTGTATTTAGAATGGGATCCCTAAATAAGTTAATGTTCAATGATGTAGTTCATAGTTGTGTCTGTTTTCTAAACATAATTTGTGCATTGCATATTTTGCTAACTACTTTTCATGAATTAAATTATTAATAATCATTAATTTAAATACATCCACTGATAAAAGCCATCAAGGGAGAATTACTAAATATGTTATACATTACTTACTAAATAAAAGACAAATTGGAGGCATGCTACCGATGTGATAAGAATCTTTATTACTGTGTAGATAATTTTTTTGTTACCATTGTAGAAAATACTAGTAAAGTTCAAAGCAATGCAAAGTACACAATTGCCACAATTTTATGCAGTTACATGCCATTAATTGTAAATTTTATACAATAATGTAATTTTCATAACAAGAATATGACGGGATTTTACATTAACTAAAATAGGTCTGTCAATTGTTCCGTGCAAAACTAATCACAAATAAGTGTTCCTATGCCGGTAGCAATCTAAATGTATTGGTTATCCATACCATCAAACAAATTATATAAAAATACACACAACTAGTTATGAATAAATTATAAGACAAAACCCTATTATAGTTTAATGGTCGTTTAGAAAAACAAACATAAAACTCAAATTTAAACGTATTGGATATAACGGGAACGTTTTTTTATTGTTGAAGCTCTATTCAATTCATAATTATATTTTTATGACTATTTTTCTTGTTTACATGGTTCAGTTTTGTATTAATAATTTAGTTATCGACTTTCATTGCTTTATCCAATTTTTCTCAAGAATTGTTTCAGTGTAATATTCACTTTTATAATACATTTTTGTACGTACTTTAATAAGATAGCGTGTTACGTAATTATATTTACAAATTCAAGACTTTTTGACGTTAAAAAAGTAATCTACTCTAAAGCTTATATTATGTTTTTTCAATTTGTAAATTAATTTAAAAAAAATTAAAAATGATTTAATTTCGGAAAACATTTTAAGCCACCTTAACACTTGTTAACATTTAATGTTTAGGTATTTATAAATAGTACACAAATTGATTGAAATTGATAGGGTTTGAAGAGAACCATACGAAATTCTACTAAAAACATTCATTTTTCAGTATAATAACTACCTTGAATCATTAAAGTCATTCTATTCAATATTTTAAACTGAATTTTAAAAAGTTATTTAATTTAATAATTTAATTTATGATTGCTTATTGATATCCGTTTTGTCCTTGCGTTATTTTTGATTTTATTGTAAAGAATTATGATAAATATTGATGTATTAATATTTTCTACGTACTTATCTACACTTTTATAATAAAGGCTGCAGATTCTGTCAGATGTTGATGATGGTTTTTAAATCATTGAAAGTGGAAGCATTTATGTAAAAACCTGTCGGTTTTATTGTCGGTGGCAATTAAAGAATTTCTTTTTCTAATATAACGGACACGTCAAATCATGTACTGCATGATTAATGGTCAACAACTGAAACCCAAAGTTTTCAAGTTCGTCAAAAGAGAAGTTCTCACTAAAATTCTATTTGGGCATGGGAAAATTAAAAGGTTTGCCGATTCGAAATGAGCTATGGTTGCCTTAAGAGTACCATCTCGTTTGAAAATAATTTTAAGAATTTGTCGTTAAGCTTTCATAACCTGATAACGCAATTTTAAGCGATTGTCACGAAGTTTAAACAAAGAATTTGTCTTTCCTAATAATACATAAATAAATAATTAACAAAAAACATACAAAAATCATAAAGTACCACAACTAAAACACAATTAAACAGTTTATTTGAATGCTACAGACAGAATAATAAAATATTATTTCCAAAAAAATAGCTTATACCAACAATATTAAATATCACGAAGACCTTTGGATGTATTATAACAGAAGGTAGGTACAACTTAAATTATTTATTTTAACCTACCATCCGTTTCAGAACAAAAGGAAATTTAGGATTGAAACAACTTAAAAATTACGGTCACTTACGATTTTATTCTTCAGCAAATGACAGTAAAAACTTGAATGATTACTAAAAGATGTTCGATTTATGGTTGCATCAACTATAATATTTCGATAACTTTCTTAAACTTGATTTCTAGAGTAAGATGAGCAATGGGTAAAAACTTGATATCTGGAATTCATTCCTGTCTGTTATAATAAATATAAAATTAAGCTAGTTTTTTGATTTATTTATAACCCCATTTGACACATTCTTTCCTGAGAATGTGTTTCGTTTCAGTCACTCTTATGTTAAAAGTTTAGTAGCCTGAGGAAAAAGCTTTTGAGAATAAGCACATTTTATTCTAAGAATCCATTTAAGTCGAGAGAAAAATATTAAATGCTAGAAAGAAAACTATTTACTTATCATTGGTGGATCATGCCATTAGCAAAGTGTTTCAGAATATCCTGTAAATCTCTCTTTTTTACTTCAACCCATGTTATGGAGCGTTTTTCTTGAAAATTCAGAACGTAGAGAGATCAGGTGGCGATATGCAGAATTCCGTAAACATTTACTGTACTGTTCGGATATGCACAGGATGGTGTGTTTTGAAATTTTTAAATCCATTTTGTTGCGATTATTTAAAATCTGAAGATGAAAATAATTGTTAAAAGTTAAACAGATACCTTGTTGTATCTAAGGGTTATTAATTAAATTCAGTTCTGATCCTCTAAAGTGTTTTTTTAAGTTTAAAAACAATTGCTAAAAGTTAAACAAATTCCTACTTTAACGTCTAAGGGTTAAATTCAGTTGTGATTCGTTAAAGTTTATAGATGGACTTATTATTTATAATTAGTTGTGACTGCTAAAGATAAAAATCTCTTAAATTTATACAATTCAAGTTAAGTACAGTGTCTGTTAAAATTACTTGTCGTACCTGAAGTGGATTGAAATAAATTCTCATTTAGCCGTTGTATGCAGGTAAAAACATCGTTACCGAAATATGTACTGGCAATTAGTCAAATGCAATGTGTGGTTAGGAAACACCGTTAAAATATAGTGTTGTGATGAACCACAGTACTTACAATCCATTATTAGTTTCTACATTAAACAAAATATTTAGATATTAGTTGAATTCCAAACTAAAATTTATGTAGCTCAGGGTTTAATTCAATTTTCTATTTTGTTCACGAAAATGTAATTTTATTATTGAAATTTCATTCAGTGGATTTCATAAAAATTAACCAAGTTGCGAAGGTTGTTAAATGTTCAAAAAATAGCAATATATCTGTAATTTTCAGTCATGTTCAAATTGTTCTATTACTACGAACTAACATTGTTTATAAAAGCTTTGTTGCAAATGTGTTCTGCTTGTTTATTTTTGAATTAATGTCAACAAGAGCTTAACATTAATAAAGTGGTTATAAGATTAATAGTGTGATGTCTGACATCACATTTGTGTCACACAATATACTAGACGCTTATAAATTGTTTTGGTCTTATATGGAGTTAATTTAAAAATCGATGGATATCTACCGTTTAGAAATTGCGAACGGATGTTAATTTAACATCATTGTAACCCCGGTCGTCTACATAGAATATGGTGGCTCCCAATACATTTTAAAATAATTCTTATTTCTCTGTAAGTTTGCAAGTTTTTTAATTACCACCTGCTACCTGAAGGTAATTTGTTCGAAAGCAATAAGAGTCTTTGTTTTTGAAGCAAAAGCCGCTTCAGGTGTTTAAATATCATTGTAAAGTTGTTGTTATATTTGAATTGTTACGACTTTCACAGATTGCACACACCCGCAAATGTAAACGGTTTTGGGGGTTTTCGGGGGCGCTGATTACGAATATGAACTCAGATTTTTTTCTATCACTTCTGGTTTTTCACAACAAAATTTGTGAAAATAATGGAACAATCAGGTTGTTCGGGTATTAAACATAACATAGTAAAACAAATAAGCAACACAATTCCTAAAAATTATTTATACTAAAAGTATACATGTTCAACAACATGTTAACAAGTTAGAAACTTTTTTGTTTTTCTTCAAAGCTTCTATTTTACGATGTTGCTTGTGACTCGTATTCGGCTCATCACGCTTCAGCATCTAGCAGTACTCAGCCATCTTGTCGTATTCCACTTTTCCTGCTATCTTCGTTCCATTTTCTTTATTTCTCAGTGAAATCTTTCACCCTGTTCTTCGCTTACGGCTACTAAATTATTGGGAAAGTCAGAGTGAAGGAAGTGAAGTTTTAAACTAATGAGGCAACCCAATTTCTGGTTGTTATCCATGTCTTCGTAATTCTCACACTTGTTGTTACCAAGAGAATGTAGTGCCAGGAGATAATAGGTTTTTCTCTTTAAGTCTCGAGCTCTAAGTTATGCTGCCTCTTTGCCTCTTACTAGGAATTTTCGCTGGAATCTTTAAAATCAGTATCTTCAATCTCTTATAATTGTTTTCCAAATCGAAGCTTAAAGGTCCAGAATGAGTTATGTCTAAGTATGTAAGTGTCTAAGAGACGGCTGTATTGACATTTTGAAATTTTGTTTTACCCTCAGGTTGCGATAACTAATGAGATATTGTTTACTAAAAGTAACTTTTATATGGTGTGCGTTAATCATCAAAAGGATCTTCTAATTAGTGATGATAATTTAGAAATTTAATTCAGAGATAGATCCAATACCTATGCAATATTTTAATTACGTACACAAATGGGCTTTTATGCCCTTTGATGTAATTACATACTATAAATAGTCATGTACTAAATGTTACTAGATGTTACTTAGAGACTAAATTAGATATGTTTCATTCCTAGGAATACATTAAATGTGTTTTTGTAAACTAAAAACAAATTTAAGGTAGCCAAAAACAGTAATAATCTGCTGCCTATAACTAAAAAACCTGACGTGATGGAATTTTTCGGCTATTTTTCTGGTAATCAGCACCCAAAAATACGAGGGTGGTTTGATAAGTCAGTGACGTTTTGAATAATATATATTTATTTCGACAAATAAGCGTTTTATTTCTCAACATAGTCTCCTTTTTTCAATACATTTAGTCCAGCGTTTTCCAATTTTTTTATTCCTTCCAAATAATAGGGTTTCTCAAGGCCCTCAAAATAGGCGTTTGTTTCAGTAATGACCTCTTCATTCGACACAAATCTCTTACCGCCAAGCCATTTCTTCAGGTTTGGAAACAGAAAATAGTCACGGGGGGCTAAATCTGGAGAATATGCTTGATGGGATAGCAGTTTGTAGCCCAATTTATGAATTTTTGCAATGGTGACAACACAGGTGTGCACCCGTGCAATGTCTTGATCGAACACTTTTTTTTTTCGCCAAATGCGGTCTTTTCTGCTTCAAATCAATATCGAATCTGTCCAAAAGCTCTGAATAATATTTGCCGGTGATCGTTTTACCATTTTCAAGTTAATGGATGTGAATGACACCGCGTACATCCCAAAAAACTGTGGCCATGACCTTGTTGGCCGACATCTCCACATTGGCCTTCTTTGGTGCACGTTCACCCGGAGAAACCCACTGTCTTGATTGTTCTTTGGTCTCTAGTGTAGTGTGATAGATCCATGTTTCGTCTACGGTAACGAAACGCCGCAAAAACTCGTTCGGATGGCGGCTGAACATCGCCAAACACTCCTTTGAAGTGGTCAAACGGTTGCGCTTTTGTTCCAGTGTGAGCAATCGCGGCACCCATCGCGCGGATAGCTTTTTCATGTCCAAATATTCATGTAAAATGTGATGTACCCGCTCAGTTGAGATGCCTACAGCCTAAGCCACCTCACGCACTTTCGTTCTCCAATCGTCCAATATCATTCCATGGATTTTATCGACGATTTCTGGCGTAACCTCTTTTGGGCGACCTGAACGTTCGGCGTTACTCGTGCTGGTACGACCACAACGGAACTCAGTAAACCACTTCATAACCATTGAAATTGATGGTGCAGAGTCCCCCATAGTATTTATTAAGCCTTTCCTTGGTTTCTGTGATGGTTTCTTTTACGCAAAAAATAATGCTTAATCAGCACCCGAAATTCACTTTTTTCCATTTTCGTTAAAATTCACGAGGTTGTTTGCTTTCAATGGTTGTCAAACACAAACTAAATGGCGTAGCCTTATCAAAATTTTACAGTAGTCTATTCATAGATGGCAGTTGACGGAAGCAGTGTCGCATTTAAAGTTACTGTGCTAGAAATTCAAAAAGTCACTGACTTATCAAACCGCCCTCGTATATAAGAATCATCATTGAGACTCAAGAGAGAGGGTTCCTTGTAGGTCTGTTTTATTAAAGATTTTTGTTCACAATTTGACAATTCATGAATCTGAAAAACCTTTTCCCGAATCTAGACTTAATTTCACGTCGGTCCGGATATCTTCGATCAGTTAGCGTCAATATGTACACCGCTAGGTCACCCAGACTAATGTAATGCGATAACTAAACTCAAAACAATTGTTAACCATCACAACGAAATGAAATCCAACTAGTATATCGTTACATTTAACGACAAAATCACAACAAAGCGACTTTTTCTTTTAATTCACATCAACTTGATGCTACTTTAACCAGACACCCGTGTACGCCCGTTTTCCAGCAAAACGCTGGGGATAAATATACGTTATTCGACAAAAATTTTAAGCTCCATATGACGCGCCAGCCTTTTAAATTTACCAAGACAAAGTTTATAATACAATGGTAATAATTATTCATAAATTAGAAATAGGAGATGTAAAATTATTCAACTATTTATTAATCGAAATTCAAATGAGTTTCTATTTCAAATGAGTACCTATCTAATACAGTCTTATATAGAAATCTTATTAGTAATAGGTACAGGTTATTTAAAGGCAAAAAAAGAGAGAGGTTTTGTATGCACTCGAATAAGTGCATAGTTATACGAAATATTTATTGGTGGTTGTTTGATCTATCTCCTAAGTTTAATACTCTATTATAAATATTCTACATACATACTACATGTGCAATCGTAGGGATAATATAATTATATGAATTATATTATTATATTAATCAATATATAATTAGATTAATAATTATACAGGGTGATTCAGAAATAAAGGTAATCCTTTAAATGGTAGGTAGAGAGGAGGCAGTAAAGCTAATTTACCTTGACAAGTATAGGTCAAAAACGAAGTTTTCCAGAAAATGAATTTTAAAGTTTTTTTGGTTTTTGTGGATCCGGTGCTGACCTTGGATCCTTTCGGATCCAAAATTCATTAAAGGTTTTGAACTATACTTGTCGAGGTAGATTAGCTCTACTGCCTCCCCTCTACCTACCATTTAAAGGATTACCTTTATTTCTTAATCACCCTGTATATTTGATTCGTCTAAGGTAAATATGTAAATGTGTTCTATAATCATAAGGCCTAGGTATATATTGGATATACAGTCGTTTTCTAAATCATACAATTTGAGTTAATCTTACCTACATTTTAATGTAGTCGGTTTAAAGTGTGTTTAAAGGAATTTACATTTATTTGTGTACCATTTATTACTTCGATTCTACGAATATAATAAACCTATATTCCTTCTAATTAGAAATATTCTAGGAAAGTACTTTAGTACACTTTCATACCCAGGTGTCTTATCATTCAATTCTCTCGAGTTCGTATGGCCGCATCCAGTTAGCCATGTCTAGTTGTCCTATGACGCAAAAAACATAATGGGATAATAAATGTATAAATGGGATAATTAATGTTTATTAATCAATATGTAGGCCATACATAATATTAATATGATAATTTTTTAATGTGTGGAATATCTTAGGGCTCCTTTCCTATCTCCTACCTCGTTTGCAAAGGAAGCTGGAAGTAAAAGTAAGAAAAATGGGTTGGTCTACCACACGATGACATTCCAAGCTGATCAAAACTGCATTGTTTTACATTGCTCTCCACTATTAAAATTAAAAAAAAAGTATGTTCATGCTTTATTAGGTATAAGTATTCGTATATTTGCAGGGAAGATCATAAATAGTTAGTCGCTTAGCAGACTTGAGAGTCAATCATAAATTGAATATCAGACTCTTAACCCGACACGCAAAGAAGTTGTTAACAATTACTCAACCGGAATATATGATTTGAGTGCTCTAAACAACGTTATCCTAACTGAAATTATAAACAAAGGTCTGTCAGATCAAACAGAACAGCGAACTCTCTTAAGTGAGCTTTAGACGGAGAAGTTAAACCTAGATAGTGTCACGTGGGGTTTTCGTGACTGGAGGACGTAGTAAGAGGTAGGGAGAAATTAAACACAAGTCGTAGAAAACAACTATATACTAATAACAATAAGAGAGTACAAAGGTTCACATACATACAGAGAATACATCGTGAGGACGTACATGTCTTCCTAAACTAATACAATCAAGAGGGAGGTCGGAACCAACCCTGCTCTAGCACTAGGTCTACAAACTAAGCGTAGGAGTTAAACTCCTAGTGATTTACAACTAAGCTTGGGTAGCCTGGTCACAACTTCCCATAATTTCGCAGAGAGTGGGCGTTTAGCGCAGCCCACTCAACTAAGCCACTAAGCATTACATAATTTAAAGAGTACTCACCAGCTTGCTTGTAGATGTAGTGTTGGAGCCAACTTCACTGACTGATTTGAATAGCTCAAGCAAACTGGTTATATACTGCTGAACGCGGAAGAAATTAACATCGTAGTGGGAATCAGTGGGTTGAAATTCCTCGTATGAAACTAAGGAAGTTCGTGCTTCCTGGTTGCAGGCTTGTGGGTAGTTTACATTCGAGCTGCTGGTGCCTGGCACGAATCTGCAGCTGTGCGGAAGTGTGGTAGATTCTCCTTAAGGAATGTGCACCTGCTTGCAAATTGTGTAAGTTGCCTCGCATATACGGAGTAAGTAGGCGGATATGTTGCATGCCAACTAATGCAGTTGTGGGGGAAGCGAGAGCGCTTCTTCGAAGACCTCACAGCTGGCCGCGCACATGGCTCCAAGTTGTTGGTGGTGAGACCGCAGCTGCTTAACTAGCGTGGGCAACTGAGTGTGGTCTTGCACGCTATATTGTACGAACGGAAGAGAAGTTGAGTTTTGTATATAATATTGAATTGTAAATATTTGCGTTTGTGACAATAGGGTGCGTGATGCTATAAGCCACCGGTCTTAGAAACTAACACCTACGTACGTACTTCAGAGCTTGGTTAAGTCATTTTAAATAATTCATATGTTTAACTACTATTTATTAGGTATTTCACTATTTTACTTAATTATTAAGCTAGTCTAAAAAAATGATGGAACAGAATTTGTGGCCATACTAGGTTCAATAAAGGTATTCTTAGGAATTTTTACTTTCAATTCTTTCCAATAACAAAATGGAAAAGTTTCATTTTAACTGTTTTTCTCAGACTCGCTTTATTTAAGTGTCATTACAGTTAAAATTACATATTAGACATTTTGAAACACATCCTTTAATACAAAATAATATATTAACTTTAAATCAGATAAAAAGCTTAACTATTGTAAAGTTTATTAATTAAAGAGCATAAACTATTGTAGTATATATTTTGATTCGCCTTAATTAATTAATTAACTCAATTATTTAAATTGTTTGAACTAAATAAAAAATAAAATTGATAGGTCTAGCAAATGAAAAATATTAATTAAATTACATATTTTATCTAGTTTTATTCTGAATTCCATTTATTTATCAACAGGTTTTTCTTTATTATCTATATATTTAAAACACAAGGCTTATTTTTGTTTCAGTTCGTTTGAGAGTTCCACCAGGCCGATTCACGTCGTTCTTTTTTTATATTGAAGCTTTCGCTGTGTAGATTAGTCAACACTATTTAATTTTTATATTTTTTTAATGTTTATATTTTTAATTTAAATGAATATAAAATGTGTAATTTGAGACGCGTTAATCTGATATTCACTTGGGACGCCCTCTCACTTTCTACGGTGGTAAGTTTTAGAACTATTCACTATTACTAATCTAGGTTTTAGTCAACACTATTTATTTTTATTCTTATTTAACTTTTATATTTTTAAAACTATCCTGTTTTAGTCTGTGGAGTTTTAGTTTAAATTTTTAGCAATATTTGTAATTGATGCATTGCAATATTCCCAAGACCGATTGCTTCGTCACGTTTTGGTACTAAACATCCTCCCTATACCTGCTTATTATGTCACCAACAATTCTCAGTCGAGTTTCACAGTATTTGCTGTGGAGCATTTTCACAAGATTTGATATTTCTGCCTGTCTCTGTGCGCTCGTTCTTTCGAAATTTCTAAATTCTACAGATTGGGATATTTGATAAAACAGTAGAATAGGTATGTCTAAGAATTAATGTTTTATATTTTAAGGAGCATGGACAAAATAACTGACAAAGTTTCAAAAGCTGGTATATTAAGTATACATATGTGATATATAAATTCAATGCAAAATTTTATGATAAGAATAAGTCGGGGTGGGGGAGGATAAGCCGGGAGAGGAGGGATAAGTTGAGAACGAGATAATTCGGAGGGGCAAGACGGAAAAAGCAGTAAGACGGGGGTAACTAAAGGAGGAAGATAGGATAAGTCGTGATTGATGGCGGAGGGTTAAGGGGGTGTTTGTTAAATAACGCGTTCAAAAGTTCGTCTGATAATGGTAAGCTTAATATTTGCAACTGTTTTTGGTCGATTGCGTTTATTTAATAAATGTTACTATAAAATAATCACTCTTGGAAACCCGTAGGATCGTAATCACACAAACAAATGTTGTTAAGGAATCCCTTCAATAAATTAGCCTTTTGACCGTCATGTCTTGAACGAGGTTTCCCTAGTTATACTTATTTAGTAACTACTGTCATAAAAGGTTCAATTAAACTTATCATTCCTTCTATGTTTACGTAAATACCTATGTATTTAAAACTTAAAGATGCACAAAATTACCTTAAGTTGCCGTTAGCGTAAAATGTCAACATGTAACGCATGTTCATTTAAATTCGTAATCTAGCAACCTTTGGAATTTTAATGAAAGAAGACAGAGCGACAGATATAATACGTCGCAGATAGAGACAGGCAATAATCCAAAGGTTGCTAGATTACGAATTTAAATGAACACCCGTTATATACCAACAATAGCATATATTATTACTACAACCTTCATAACCATAAACTTTTTTAAATCTGCTCGTGAGCCAAATTTTTACAGATCGTTGCGGTCACGGGGTTCTTAAATGTAGGCGTCGTTGTTTGGGTGCCAAGTTGCGTACGAAGGGAGCTGGGTAGTTTACAATGGTCGGCGATAATTCTCGAGCGCCATTTATTTTAGCGTGGTATGCTCCACGGATCCGGAAAGCTGCTAGTGGAGAAACGGTATCCCAGGGAACTGCTGGTATTGTAGAGGTCAGCCCTACCTGCATCACTTCGTGAGTGTCTACCTGCTTCCCTAAAGCATTTTAGATTCCCAATAGGCCGGTCTGCTAGGTGCTACTGGTATCACTGGTTGGTCCGGTTGTAGCGAGTTCTGCCAACGAACTCAATAAAAGGGCTAGTGCACACTATTTTATAGGTGCTCGTGGAGCGTGGGGGATATGGTAGGAGTAAGACGGTGGCGAACGAAGAATAACCGCCAGGAAAAGGGACGCGTAGGTTTGCTTGAGTCTGCGGTTTATCCGAGCGGCTATAGATTGTAACGGATGATAATCTTACACAAATAATTAAAAATAAAGTAACTTCGTTACACTTACATTGGGTTAATGTTCATTTCTGATTGTGATGTTATAGTTTCAGCGATAATCTTCAATCAATACTATTTACAAACAACGAAATAAACCACAACATTAATCCATAAGGATTAATTTAACTCAAGATATGTAATAGATAACACCATTATAATATTATTTTAGTTTTTTAAATATTTTTTCTCTTTTTCAGCTTCATTTTTTAGATTTTGCAGTAAACCATGACATTACTCACTAGGTATTATATTTAAAAAATATATTAGCAAATAGTTGGTAATTACGACCAGTGGTGATTATCGTTGTGATTAGCACGCTATTGGTTTGTTTGACTAAAGTTGTAACATTTGATTGATTGATAAATAATGTGTTGAATTGTCACATTAATTTTACTTCATTTTAATCTATATTTATATATTAAGAAATACAAAACAACAAAAACGGAAAAATTAAAAAAATGATAGACTATGGTTCGATAACAAAACAAACGAAAATGGTATAGAGAGAGGTTATTAAGTTCTAAAGACATGATCACCGAAAAGAACAACTACATGAAGAACAACTGGACATATTCATTTGACAGACTGAACACATCCAAGTATAAATCGATCATCTCAATAGGCAGGAAAAGGGAGCACTCGAAATGGTGGTGTTACGTAACCTTAGATTGCTACTCATAAAAATGAACCCGTTCAGCTCGTTTCTGATTACTTGAACACAAGTTGCTCTGTCGGCTTGTAAATGTCGAATATCCTAATTCGAGTGTGGTAATCGCGTATTTTTAAGCATGCGCGCAGGTAGAGATCACTTGAAGTGGCTGCACTTCAAGTGACCTGCTCTTCTACCTGCTCGAAAGGAAAATCGGGTATTTTTATTTGTAATTTTCCTATTCAGCTCGACGAACTGAATATTTTAAAATCAAGTTTGGCCTTGCGGTGTCTGTAAGGAAAAACAACCTATCATATAAACTTCTGCACGGTGAAAATGTATCATATTGTAACAAGCGAGAAAAAGAAAGAACCTCTTCTTCACACAACTAATGGAATATTCTACAGCATTCGAGAGAATGACGCATCACACCAAGTATGTAAACCAGACGCGGTTTATCTAGCGCCTTCCAGAAATACATAGTAGGTTCTAGCGGCTTCTGGTACGATTATATGAGAGTATAAAAACGACTTCGCGGATAAAAGAGGATCAGTCAACAGTGAGTCATTAACTGTGTATCACGAAATAAATAGTAAATGTGAAGATAAATGTTGTATTAGAAATTCATAGTCTGTAAATAATAGTTTTAATGGTTTATAATCATAGCGTTAATTTATAGTGTATTCATTAGTGTTTGTAAATAAATATTTCTTATTAATAGACGATTTAAACAGCACTTTCGTTATTATTTTAAAAAGAACGTTACAATATTTATGTTTCTGCACATTTTTTTGAAGATCATTCACAGATCAGCTTAAGCAGTGCCGGCGTAGTTAATTTAAATTTCTTTACACAGGCTGCCGTGACGGTTCTTATTCCATACAGAACAGAAAAGGCATAAATCACCCACATCACCGGTTTCAATAAAACTTGGGTACGTGAATAGCTGTTGCGAATTTAGGCAACACCCAATCAATTAATTCGATCATTTATCCATTCACTCCTTCATTTATTCATTGGTTCATCCATCAATTCATTCATTCACATATCAATTTATTCAATAATTCATCTATTTCTCCAATTGTTCATGAATTCATTCATTCAATCATTTATATAGTTAATATTTCAATAATTGATTAATTAATTCATTCATCGATTAACTCGTTCACTTATCCATTTCTGACTTATTTATAGGTTTATTAATTTATTCATTCATTTATAAGAGCATTTATATCAGATGAAACAAAAATATATGTCTAATGCAATAAAAGTAAGTGCCTATCTTCTAGCCTGCCCGTTCGAGGTAAGCACCAACAGTACTGAACCAGAGCCAACTAAAGCTTATGACCTTACACCTAGGACTAGTGACGTCACGATAGTCATCGTGGTCATGAGAATGAATTGAGAAACCATGCCGTTTAAGCGCAGCACGCAATTGTCACGAGATAAATATTTTCGTATGTTCTTAACAATGCCAGCTTTTTTTGTAAAAATTGTCACAGTACGATATAAAATAACATTACTAAATTTGTACAAAATATAGGTTTTATTTACGCAAGACACTGTAAGAACCTCTCTATAAATTATAACTTCTGAACTGAAATTAATGCAGTTAACATGTATGTATACATACTCAGGATAGTAAGGGTAAGCCTCTTATGAAAAATCAAATAAGAGCTTGCCAAACAACATAAAGTATAATGGACTACAAAGTCATTGATCTTCTTCGTCTTCTCCCCTCTTACTACCGGTGGTGATACTATGAGCCCTGTTTTTACCCAAAGGCCGAGCAGGAAGATAGTCTAGCTCGAGAGGAGACGGGGAGAGAGAAATGTTATTAACAACACAGTTGGTCACAGATTAGATGACAGCTCGGCGAAAGACATTGTTAAAAATAATATATTTTGATTTAGAGCTTTTAAATAACTCCCCTGTTTAATAACTAAATACTTCTTAATTTCAAGGTTCATACACAAAGGTTCATACCGGATAATCTCTAAATATTTATCAGTTGACAAAATGTTACTACAGTACTGACGTTTACTTTTGATATTGTGAATTATATAGCAGTTAACGCGGATCATCAAAATTAAATCAATTTTTGAAAACAACTCGTGTGGTGTACAGTACGAAATGTTGAAATTCTTTTGCGGCAGTTTTAATTCACCATTCGATTGGTTATCAAATATACATAGTCATTAAAAGCAGAACCTAATAGTAAAAATCTTTTATTGGTAGTTAATTAAAAAATAAAATTGTTAGTATTGTTTAATAATTTTTGAAATTAGTATTAGTATTTGATCTTTATTTATATTTGTATTCTTTAAGTTTTATTTTTAATAATAGAATGCGTAATCGTTGTAAGGTCTCATTAACAATCAGAAACGATTGTTACAGCAACTTTGAACGTATACATTTTAATTGTTCGTGAAAAAGTAACTTTATATAGCTATTTCTACCTACGATGGGGAATATCATGTTAAAATATTAATGACTAAGTAACAGTAACAAATGCGCTTATAAATGACAAAAAAGAAAGTCCCTTTCCAATAAATTCAGAAAAGGCTTGTAACGATATTAATTTGAAGCCTCACGATAGAACTGTTAATTATAACACACTTATTACGCTACATCAAAATACTGAATACTTTCAGAAATTGCTTCCTTAAAACCAAGAACGATACTTACTGTACTTATGTACCGTCGAAAGATCTCTTTTTGTTGACAAATTATCTTTCAGGGGTAGGTACTGGTTTCTTAAGCTTATATATTGTAAAGAAAGAATAAGGTTTATTGAAATAATAAGAAATATGGGCGCCATTTACTTGAAGTCATTACAACGCTTGATCAGAATCCACAAGTAAAAAAAGATTCTGATTAGATTGATCAAAATTAGTTACATTAAATAACTAATCATAATTAGTCAGGTGTACGTTAGTCAGGTTACTGTAAATGTATAACTTCAACAAATGAGTGGGCCAACATTATCACAATAAGGTTTAGTTTAAATTCTCATTTATTCGTAGATCAAAAATAACTTTTCGTCTAAAAATACAATGTTAAAAACAATCTTGAAAATATTTCAATAATTGCTTTACTAGCAAAAAACTTCATAAACATTTTTACACAAATTTATTTTACAGAACTTACTGCTAACATAAAGTTTATCCATTAATCCTTGATACATCGGTAGATTTTTGCAACCCTTAAACCCACACAAATCACTACACAATAATGAATTTTGTTTCACTTAACTTTAAGTACAAATTACCTCACACGTTAACACTTATTTTATTATCAGAAGGTTGTATTATTTCAACGTAAATAATATTTCGATCCTGCACAAGTTCTGCAATCCACAATATTATTATTGCAACGGAAAAACAACGGACTGAAGTTTACTTAGCTTTAAAATTCAAATTCGATATTGAATTAGCTTCACTAATCATATACTGACTGCACATTAAATTAATTATTGACTTTACTAAAACAAAATGCTAAACTGTTAAATAAATTCCTTAAATTTATTTTTTGTAAACGGAATGACAAAACTTAAACTTATTCACACTTGCAAACTGTATCGGATTCTACTTTTAATTTTTATAACTGTAATTTCAAAAACACAAATCAGCGTCAAACGCCATCAGGAGTTTTTGGGGACAAAGCGCACGCAGCTTGGACTCGAAAGCCGCTATGAGACTGACTGCCTTGGGGATAATATCTTCAAAACTAACTTTTTGCTAATATTTTTAAGAAAGCAAAAATAACCACCCTATCAAGAACCAAAATGACACACAATGCGCCAATTACGAAAAGTCATTCTAGAATTTATTTGATTGAAAAACATGAAATAAGCACATAGCGGAAACATAAATTTTATTTAAATACATTTATACGTACTATTTTCTCTCTAAAATTTTTATCTTGATATTTTATTACTAAAAACAAATTTATCTACATGGGAACGGCTTTTGCAGCTGCCTCTAAACTAACGAAAAACATTATTATGATCAGAATAAAAACTACAAATTTAAACTGACAAAATATATTCGAATATACAGGTCCGTACTAAGATTATTTTAATAAATGCATTTTCAAGTGCATTAAAATGAACTCTGAGATTTTAATACGTTGCAGGCTATATGGTCAACCCTCGGCTACTCTCATGACGTCGCAGCCGAACTACTTACGCTAGGTGTACACTTGTAAACTTTAGTTGACTCTAATTAGGTCGATTTTAATGAAGCTTCGACTTACTATACTTTGGAATGCTGATAGTCTCATAGGCTACGATAAGTAACCAGGCGACTGAACAGGTTGACACCAAAGAGTGATAATTATTCCGCAATTTTATTTAAATTTACCATCACTAATGTATATTTTATTAAAATACTTTTAATGATCAGCAGGACATTATTTTTCATATTTTACTACTTATTTTGAAATTTCACAGATTTCAGCTTTATCATATTTCCTTTTTAATCTAGTCCTGAAAATATATAACCAGCAAATATTACAATTATAAAAATAAATAAATAACAAGGCAATGAACCGAGAAAAATGACGATTTGAAAGGTACATGCATATATCTGAAAATATACTCGTGTATCAGCAAACATGCATGTCGGTGCTTCTATAGAATTTTCATTGCACAGCATCATATAAAAGCTATAAACTGTAATATCTGTAAGTACCAGAGGGTATTTCAAAACATGCTTTTTTTATTGGTTTTTTCTTTGAAGGTTTTTGTTTATAAAGCAAACACGTTATAAAGTCACTGCTTTTTTCGTATATAACCAACGCAATTTTATAAGCGCAAAGTAGACAACTTTATGGTTTTATTTCAAGCAATTAACAATTATTTCCACCTTTAGAAACCTGTAAACGCCTATACAATACCAATCTTTTCTTCTGTTTTATTACCGCTTAAAACAGCGTAAGACCGTTTCTCTTTATTGTTAACTGTTAAATTCTTTTATTCAAAACGTACTGTTAATGAAAAATAAAAATACTCTATATATAAACGAATCTAACTGGGATTGTGAAATGGCAGTAATGTTGGCGATGACGAGAAAGCAGCTTTTGTTGACGCGGCTCCTTCAGAGCACTCACTGTTCTGCATAATATGACGGATTATGAGCACATTTCTAAAAATCCCAACCTAAGCGATCTGGGCTGAATCCATTTTACATAAGCACATATAACACCGACCACTTCTTGCCACTCCAGATATGCTGTAATGCAAAAATAAAATTGCTTTCCTGTTTTCCACCTTTTCTATTTTGGAATTTAACACTGCACCAAACTGCAGCAAGCAAAGATGAGAAATTTCATTTAAAGTTACTCCGAATATAGTTACTTTCTTTATAAAATATGTATTTTCATAAATTCAGCATGAACCCGTTTTTAAGTCACAATGTGTTCGGAATTTTCTTATTTAATTTTATATGAGCCTCAAATTCTAAGCTGTTAAATATCTTTCAAGTGGTTGAACACTCTCAATAAACTTTTTCCATCAAAATGTAGTTTAATGAACGTACAGATTTAGTTAGAAAATGTTTGTTTAAAGTAAACATTATTCTGTGTACATCCTATATACAGACCATGGATATCATGCACTGTACCTGTGTCCACTCTATCAAACGTCTTATATAACCAAATAAAGGAAATAAGGCTTCACAACTTCATCGAATTATGTTTCTCGAGATCTGAAACCTAAGAATAGACAAAATCGCGAAAACAACCATTCTCCACGCCTTCACTTTTCATAACACTAAAAAGAACTAACATTTTCCATGTTTAATTTAGCAATTCACATATCTATGGATATCATCAATGCATTGAAATATATCAGTGTTAGAAATAGTAAACAAATATTTTGAAATGTTTTGTTAGGTGTTAAGAGGATATTAAAATTTAGACGTACTAAATACATATGCAAATCTTAAATTATCATAATGAAGTTTAGAAATAGAGTTCCATTAAAAAGCAGCATTGTAGCATATATACATATTTATTCAAATTATCAGAATGTGAACTTTCTGACATAACTTATTGCGTGATATTATCACGATCGATTATCACTATTAAGATAAGCTTTTACATAGCTTTGCGGCAATCTTTGATGCATTATAAAATAAAACTAATTTTTCTGATTTTTTTTTCAAAAACTGTTAATCAGGTAGCTCTCTTCAAAAAGTGACAGTTTAAATAAACTAATTGATACGATCCAAAATTTCACATAACCGATATGTCTATCTCTTTCTTTCAAGGCCAGCTCTGAATCAAAATTATGTTGCTCACACATTACTATGGGTTTAATTAATCAAGATTTATCTTCAAGCAAAATAAAAGGTCTTTTCTATTTATTTGATAAATTTTGGAATTTTTTTAATTCTAATTATTTTCAAGGCGCTTCAATTTTTTCAGCCTAAAACAACTAATGTAATATTACAATGAAAATAACGTTTGCATGAGAAATTTGGGGAGCACTATATTCAAACCATTATGATTTTATTTGACCATTGGTAAAGAAATGTCAACAAAGCTTTTAAGTTCAGACAACAACAGCATCTATTTGAACAAGAGAACAATAAAGCATAACACCATCATGTTTGGAAAGTCTGATGGAGAGAAATATATTGTAGTTGTATGACGGTGAAAGAGTCATACAACAACTAAAGATATATTATAGTATTAATAATATAAGCTTTCCTGTTACTTTTAAAAATCGGTGTTATACTTCTATAACATCTTCTATAATCAAAACATTTACAAAGCATTAAGTAGTTACTAAATGAGTGATTACGAAAGGCTTTATAAAAGTGTTATAGAGGTAACCAAGACATTCTGGTGACTTCAATATGTTAGATCCACTGGTACTATAAGGTTTCCAAAATAAAGGTGTTGGAAAATCTTATAGTACCCTCCATTTAAGCTCTCTTACCGCGATAATAATGTTGTATAGCTGTTTAGTAGTAGAACTTTGAGTTTTATAAGTTAGTGATGTAAACTGTTATACATTATCAATAAAGCAAACATTGTTCATTGGAACCCGATTGGGAATCGGCTTAGGTCTCCTAACTATATTGGCCAAAGCTCTAACCAAGTGCATACGCAACTTCTGCCTACGAATTAATTGCATTAATTCAAGTGTACTTGATATATTTACTTTATCAAGTTGATGGACCGGCATTTCGTCTACAACACCATTTAGAATATTAATTTAGATGCTTAATAATAGGATATATCGAATATGTTCCGCTCGGCATGGAAGATTGCATAGAGTTAGGTCATCACATGTAGAAGCCTAAATGAAGAGTGTAGTTCCAAAGTCCGTCTTATACATTCTAAGTAAAATGTCACAATTCAACAAAAACTGTTTTTGGCTATCTCAATGAGTTTAGAAACAAATGAATGACATAATTCATTAATATGTACTTCTAAAATGATGTGTTTTAATTGAAAAATATATTTCTTAATTAGTTTTCACATTATAGTAATTAACATTTTGGATAAGACTAATTTTGGAAAAACACTTTGGATTAGAATGGCTTTGCAAACAAACAGTAACGAAAACAGCTTTTATGTTAACATCTTTATTGTCAATCTAATTTAAAACAATCTTCCAAGTATGTTTATCAAAAAATGATGCCTTAAATAAACAAAAGATAACTCAAAACAAAAACTGAACCTAGTAAAAAAAATGTAACTCTAATAAAATTTAGTTTACAAAGATCTGAAGGTCTTCTGAACTATATTCTCACATCAATATCATCATCTTCAGAACTATTTTCATTCTTCTCAACTAAGTCTTCATTTTGCGTTTTAGGCTTTTCTGCTTCTGAGTTACTACCCATATCTATAGCATTCCAGCAAACTGGAGCTTGGGAAGTTGTTGCCATTCTACACCAAAATGTTTTTTTAATAGGTTATCACAGTTCTTAAGCTTTAACATTTTTACAGATTGTCTAAATACTATTTGCTCCGAATTAGTATTACTCAGGCTTTTTCCCTTCTTCAAAATAGATTTAAAATCTCCAGAATATATAGTTTATTTCACCTTTTATTAAAATATTACCAGACTTTTGAGATTTTTCAAATATGATCCGTTTCGATGGACCAAACTGGAAGTGCCACTGACCAGGTGGCTTGATAACCTCTGTAACAGCTGTTTTCCAATCTTCTACTTGAACGTTTTTTCCTAAATGCCAGACAGTCCTAAATTCTCTAAAAATGTCTGTATATTCTTCCGGCTGAATAATTGTATCCAATTTTCATACCCGCTTTTCAATTCTTCCTTACACCATGTCAGAAGGAATATAGGAATGCCCAGGAACAGCAAATGTGATTACTATTTTCGTAATATTTCTTGGTGATTGAAGTTTCAGCCATCGAGAAAGCATGCCTAACATGGTCGTATTTTTGTTTTGACCGCCGCATCCGTCGGCGAATAGTTTGGTGGTATTATATGCTAACAAGTCAATGTTTTGAAGACAATGATAAACTGCAGAGGCAATTTGGTTGGAACCTTTTGCGAATTCTGTCTCCAACCAAGTGTAAGTAAAGACAGTTTCTCTATTTTGAGGGAAAGGGGAATGTCCTTGAGAAATAGTAAAATTGTAACAATAACGCTGTCTACTAAGATATGCAGCTTGATCTGAAACACGCAGCAAAACCATATTTTTTGACAATCAAAGGATAACTTTATTATCCCATCTTCTTCAGTTTTAAGATGATTGAAGAATGCTTTAAATTTAAGAGTATGAAGCCTTAGTTGCATTAATAATCCTTCTTTTTCATGCAAAGAACTTCGTTTGATTTTTTCTTTTAGTTAAATGCATTTGAAGGATGCACCCGTAGCTGGCATGCCAAAACGGATATTATAATTTTTAACAAAAATATGTCGAAAAAATAATACTTAACATTCAATTCTGATTGTGCATTTTACATCTTCCACATCTTTCTTATGGATAAATCGCCAGATAGATATTGCCTCTGGGATTTTCCACGTCCATAATGAGAATCCACTGGTTTAAAACTTTCTATAAAACGTTTTACTGCAAGACGTTTGGAGTTGTATAAGCTTTGCTGCGTGTATCGCCACCTCTTAGTTCCTGCACACCTACACCTGTTTCTAAGTGCCTCTTTACAACTCTTTGCACTCGTTCCTTAGACACACCTAGTATCGCTAGGAAAGCTTTCTGACATATTGGAATGATTTTCTTTCCGCCTCCTCTAGTTTGAGGAGCATAGTAATGTATGGTTATGCCTTTTCTAGAACTTCCTTCCTTTACTTGTCTGCTTCTCTTAGGTGTTTCCGCCTTGGTGTAAATTAAAAAGAAATTATCCTGAGAAATCTTTGCAGACTCTATAAAAAGCTTGATGAAATTTTCGATTATCTTGCATACTTAAGTCTGTACACCTGTATGCATTGCAATTGTGATTTTTACAAGTATCTGGCAGAGTGGGAAATCTTTTGGATGAATATCTAAAAAAATATTAATATTAATATTGTTAATAATTATACGATTACATAACCGAGGTCGAAGCCTATGATGCTCAAATAACAAAAAAGCTTTGCATTTCATGTTTCCCAAACTTAAAAATTAAAATCTTAGAAATAATAGAGTGCATAGTTAAGGATATCAGTGAGGACTAATTTCAAACTTAGAGATCAAACCGAGAGAAAGCTAAATAAACTGTTGATAGAAGTGGCATCAATGACACCTGTTGGTAAATTATTTCACACTTGAAACACCCTGTTCACTAAAAATTATTGCCGACATGCTACACGAAAGCATTCTTTCTTCAGTTTCATTCTACGGCCACGAAGTGTTGAATCAGGATTAATAGTAAAAAATGATCCAATGTCATATCCAAAAATGCCATTCAAGGCTCGATAAGTCACAATTAATTCACCATGGGTACGACACATTGCAAAGGTAGTAAGAGTCATAGTAACAAGGCGTTCTTCGTAATTGAATTTAAAAACAATAACATAACCTTAAAGAGCCACTTACGTAGCTTTCTTTCCAACATTCTTCTTCCATATATTTTTATCCGCTATTCTTTTTCTTCCTTTACTTTTAGTAGCTTCGATAATATTTCCTTCCCAATTATGAGAATGAGAATGCATAATCATAACCTGATTTATTATATTTTATACACAACATACGAAATTAAACCAACAATCAAACAAACTGAAGTGCAACTTAGTAAGTAGTAAACGAATTTTATAAAATGGATAAGACGCAGTTTCAAAACAAACGTTTGTAGTCGCACTACTGCGTATTGGATAACGCCGAATTTGTTTGCTTCAGGCAGAGTCGTAATAAACGCGAAAAGACTAGTTTTGGAAGTAAATCTTAGTTGCATACGGTGACATGATCATATGAAATTATTTTATCAGTTGACCCGAAATTTCAATTATTTTGGATAAAGCGGTCGTTGGAACTACACTCCTCAAAGGACGTAAGAAACATCGAAATATGTTGGTTTTTTCGTTAATTATATTATAATTATTACCTAAAAAGAGTTTTTTTAGTTAAAAATCAGAAAGATTAACAGTAGTTTGTAGATAAAAGGTGAAGCCTGTCTTCTGTTGTTAGTATCTTGAATTGGTTAATAAACACTAAATGTTTTAGTGTAACCTACTTTTTCTATCACAAAAAATACACAGCAAAGCTTCGCGATTGGACGGTAGTAAAACAAAGGTTATTTAACCCGGAACAAAAACAAAACAGATTATATTAATTTTCAAAAATTCTTACGCAAACTGTACAACACAAAATATTTAATACTTACTGTACAACTAAAAATTGCCTCGGCTTGAGATATCTTTCTACAAATTTAAATTCAGGTCTCAGGTATTGATTCCACACCTCACAAATTATAAAAGAAAAAGATAAAGGTTTAAGACACAAGAAAATACATATATTTGGGCGCCATCTAATTAGGAAAGTCCAGTAATTTTTTTTATAAAGGTATTGACTCGATACCAGTAACCAGAAACTGGAATCAGATCTAATAAATTTAATTTAATTTTTAGTCATAATCAGTTATGTCAAAGTTATGTCAAAGTTAAGTTGAATAAAATATTTGAAGACTTTCATAAATATATGGTCCTGTAATATTTTATTTAATTGATTTTAAGTATAGATTTATTGTTAAAATTTAAATATTTATTATACAAATTTAAATATTTAAAAAATAATATCCAATGGAAGAATTCTTAACGACAGGAAACGATAAACACCAAAAATTGGTCAAAAATATTCGATTCAAAAATAATGGTTCAACTTACATCAATAATAACAAAATAAAATTCATTAAGTCACAATACCTTATTCAGATAGTTCAACCTGATTTCACCTTACAAAGCAATTGAAAGAATATTGCTTTTCCATCCAAACAAACACTTATCACCAAACTCGATCGCTCGATAAAATTAAAGAATCTGGAAAACACCTTACTGACGCCGCTACTGAATTTGATCCAAGGAAATAAAGTTCGCAATAACGGTCTCTCTTTAAAACTAATGTTTAATAACGTTCTCCTTTTCTCATAAAAAAATATAACCAGCACAACCATATAAGTTCAATTATTAAATGTTTATTTAAAAACACTCTTCATTAATAAAGGTAACACCACACTTAAGTGTATTATTTAGTTTAAAACTTTCTATTTTAAATTATTTTAAAACGGAATCCGATAAGATCTTGATTTACGATAAATTAACTTCGGTAGACACAACTATAAACTGTAATAGCTGTATTTTTGATCAAACAAGATCATTCAACAAAACTGAAATGCCTCTGTCAAACATTAACTGCACTTTGATTATAATCAATAACTAATACGGGAATAATTACTGGATTTCAGTAAAAACGATTCTAAATTAATCACTGAAATTTCTACACTATTATCTGTATTTGAACACACAACTAAAACATAGGAAAATGCCAAAGACAATCAACCCTCGTACAATTCTCTGAGATCATGGGGAAGGCAAAGGAAAAACGCCACTTCGTTCGGCTGTGTATTCAAACAGCTGTAAACTAAAAAGTATTTCGCGGTGGTATGATCTCTTGAGGGGGACGAAACTTTTAAGCAAACCAATAGATAAATAGCGGGATTTTTATCAGCCAACAAAATGCACCTACGTCATTTATTACAGAACAATCTTAACGAGAACTTAAGGGGATTCTCTTTTGAATCTGTACGCAACAGAAAGCAAATAACCTCTACTAGTTCAGTCTAGACAGCCCGTTCCAGAAAATTCCTTTTGTCTGTATATTATTTACTAGTAGAATTTCAATGCAATGTGTTTTAAAACTCAGAATCAAGGTTTATTATATTTTAACCATAAGGAAATTTTTGTTAAAGCTAATATTAGGTTTTAGCCATTATAAGCTCGAAATTAAAAACAATTTTTTTTATTCTGGAACATTTCATTTTTCGAAAAAATAAACATTTGTTTGGCGTGAGAACGCTCGCATCAGTAAGAATTCTGCTAAAATATAAGATATTGCTTACGGATATATTTCGAGGTGACTCTTTTGTACTTGAAGAAACATTATTTAGATTAATGTAATATTTCCAGTTCCCACATAATGGAAATTTTACTAAACTGCTAGGACCGTACTGAGATTCCTTTAATATTTGTTAGTTTTAAAAAACGTAACGTTAGAATAGATGCTACCCCATGGTTTTTAGATGGGTAGTAAATAAAATCCTAAAATTCCTAGACTTTGAGTAACGAAAACCAAGTAGCGTAACCAAGCAGCGTGTCGGTGACACATAACTTAAAAGCCTAACGTAGAAGACTAAAAGAGAATTTTTCAATTAATTAAAAGGTTATAACCATTAACTAAAGCATACCGAAATAGATGCCCGGAGAGGTACGACTTACCTCTTGTGTGGTAGGCGTGATTTTCCTACAAAATGAAGAGTTGTTCCTGTGTATTTTAATACACAGGAAGTTTTAACTACACCTACGTGAAACTAAACCTCAACTAAATGCGCAGGAAACATTTTAGCTTCCATCGACTTAAAAACCTCATAGAGAGAAATTACATTTTAAACTTCACAATACATAGAATGCATACTACAACTTGTTTGAAAAGAATTCACAGCTAAACCGGTAAAAAGAGAATTAATTTTTAAGACTTTTAAAAAAAGGTAATATGCAGAATTTACCAATGAAAATTCCCAAGCATAACCAAATATTAAATAGCTAATAAAAATGTCTAGTTAAAGGCATGACCAAATTAAGAGAGAAGGTTAGATAATAACACAATAGAAAAAAACTTTTTCAGAAGAAAATTTTAGATTAAAGACTGAGATGGGCAGTCGGGAACTAGGCATTACAATGATTTTTTCTGAAGCTTTAGAAAGTGCGCTTCAAATAATTTGTTGTAAAAAATGTGAACAGAGTAGCATTAAATTTATATTACTACCTCCCAATATCACACAAGTTAGTCACCTACTAATGTGACCTTACGAATATTAAAAACTGAATAGCGTTAGTGGACAATACAACACAAGAAATGAATACAAAAAAATAGTTCTTCCCAGTTTGCTAAACAGAAATCTTGAAACCATGGAAAAACAATAGCAAAAAAAATTTGCCGAATGCAGAAGAAGAAAAGATATTGCATTTTAAATCAAATTAACAGAAATTAAGTTTTCAAGATTTGCTTTGCGAACAAGAAGTTATAGAAATAGCAGATAATGCTATTCAGCTATTTAAGGCGAGCTTTAGGAGAGAGGTAATATCAAAATATTTTTCTAAGAAAATATAATAACATGACAAAGAAGAAGAAAGCTTAATGATTCTGAAAGCTAGACCAGCGGACCGCAATCATTGGGTCATCAACCATCCAGCATCATCTAGCTAAACTTGTCATAATTCCGTTATTTCTCGAGTTACCCGACTCATTCAGGCGTCAGATTGAAGTTAGGTTTTTGATCTTTTAGCGTATATCAAGAAACGTGCAAGGACGTTGCACAGTAAAAAAGTAGCAGGTTCTAAATGTAAATTTTTTCAAAACTACAAAAAAACCCTTTTTATTTTTAACTGTACCAAGCATATACTAAGATGATCCTATAGATCATCAAGAAAGTTTCTAAAGAGTGGTAGTTGTAACACAGGAGCAATGTCAAGATTTATAAAAACACTAAAATTTGCCTTCAGAGCTTGCTACCTTTCTACTGTGCAATGTACTTGCACGCTACACTCTGAAAGATTAGCTTTAATCTGACACCTGGATGAGAAAATAACTCAAAAAATAAGGGAGTTATGGCAAGTTTAGTTAGATCATATAGAGTGTCGGGTAGCAGAATTTGCAAAAAATCGAAATTTTCAAAAACTTTGACCATTTTTAATCCAAAAGATCTGGAAAAAATAATTTAATGTCATTTCATATGTATCTATGCAAGGAAAAAAGTTGAACAAAATTTACGACATTGAAGCACATAACTCTGGTTGATTTGGCATGAAATTACCCTACTGTATTTTGACAACTTCTCTTAAAGATCTAAAAATTATACATCTAAAGTTATCCCACTCTGCGGACACGGTTAATATCTCTGGTACAAATTATATGTAATAGATTGTGAATAGTCTTTGCTACAATTTCATATACCTCTAATCAAAAAGCCGCACTTTTTCCCATGTCTCTAAACAGCGGGGGCGACTGCCACAATGAAAGGTATCACTACATACAGAATTCTAAGCGCCAGTGGTAGTACAGACTAACAATGGTAATAGTTGTGATTAGAATGAATGTGAATAGCTCTGTCCTGCTAACTTACTGAATGCTCGTGTTGATATTGGTTACAAAGCTGAAAACCAGCTTTTCAAATTCTATGAGTTAACTTTATGGCTCCCGGTTCGTATGACACATCTGACGTGTATATCCTCAAAACTCATTCAATGGTCTAAAACTTTTGTTAGCATCAAATAGAGAAAATAGAACATGGACATAATATGAACTTACATATTTCAAATAGTAGATCACGATATGTAAATTAATTCTGTTTGAACGGAAATTGAATTTGTGCTATTAAATATTAAATGCCCTAATAACTGAAGTTTAATTTTTGCATCTGGCACTCGGGGATAGAGATTTCACTCCGGATGACGTTAGAGTAAGTTAATCAACCACACCAATATGATCGATAAATAGCCTTTGGGGATAGGTCGTTTAGTAACTACTGGGAAACTACAATTTAACATGTTATTACATTTTACAATTCCATACTAAATAAAATTTGTCAGATAGACGGTGTATTTGTAATATTAAACTGGGTGAAATAACTAGCTGAACTAAAGTTTTTTTATGGTAATCAATAAACTATAACCTAATAAACCTAAAGTCGTTTTACTATAAAATGAGTTTAAAAAAGTAACATTCAAATCATGTTAGTTACTTTCTATGAAAATTTTTTGGGCTTTGAATTCTTGTTAAAGTTGACACTATGTTACAGGAAACATTCAAAAGTTGTAGCATATTAATTGTCAAGATTTGTAGAACTGTAGCTTACAAAATGAATTTTACACGACTAACTTTAAGTACAGATGTGTTTGCATACACAATTACGAATGGTGGCTCTGGATTCCTCTAGGAGCCATTACACATAAATACGAGGGTGGTTCAAATATAAACCGGAATTTTTGAATAAACGCGCGAAGAAGTTAGTGTCGTTAAAGTGGCTGTACTGGATGTTAGATTGGTCTGTTACAAAGCGTAGAGAACAGCTGGGACCGCGTAATTTCGCTTGTCAGTGTAGTTGTAGCCATGAGTGAGAAGGACGTACCAGTGTCTGTTGCGCAACGCATTATTATTCGTTTTTTGGTCAAAGATAATGTAAAAACCGCGGAAATTTATAGGAAATTGCTCGAGCAGTTCGGGAATGAGTGCCTCTCCAAGACTCAAGTGTATGATTGGTGTTCCGCTTTTCGAAATGGCCGAGAAGTGGTGGCAAACTTGCAACATGCGCGGCGCCCCAAAACAAGCGTTACCGATGAGAACGTCCGCGCTGTAGAAAAACTCATTTTGGGAGACCGACGCATTACTGTACGCGATATGGCTGCACAAGTGGGCATCATCATAGGCAGTATTGAGCAAATAATTCATGAACGGCTCGGTTACCACAAAATATCAACCAGATGGGTGCCAAGACTTTTGAATTTTGACCAGAAATTCACACGCTGGGAAGTTTGCACGCGTCTCCTACAGATCGAAACGACGCGAGATTCCAATCCGAACTGCGATATTGCTGCAAGACAACGCCAGACCGCATACTTACGATGGAAACATTGCACGAATTGGGTTGGGAAACACTGGAACACCCTCCTTATAGTCCCGATTTGTCGCCATGCGACTATTATTTATTCGGTCCATTGAAAGAGGCACTTGGCGGACAGCGATTCAAAAGCAATGCGGAGGTAGAATCTTTCGTGCGCGAATGGTTACGTGACAAGCCGAAAGATTTTTACGAAAAAGGCATCCTAAAGCTTCCGGAGAGATGGTAAAAGTGTGTAGAGTGTGACGGAGACTATCTAGAAAAACTGTAAAACATTTCAGCTCTGTAAATTAATAATAAAATTTTTTACAGCAAAATTCCGGTTTATATTTGAACCACCCTCGTATGATGGAATATAATCTGATATTTTTGCAAATAAGCTGCCACATATTATACATGTTAAAAATAAATAGATTTGGAAACATTTATAAAAGAATTTCCAAGTGCTTCCAATGTGACTAGCTCTGCAACATAGCAAAATGTCTTTTTTTTGAGCAAATTATCTGTCTATTAAAAACTAAAACAACAACCAGTGACATGTAATTACTTTAATGTCGGTGCAACATATTCTCTAACTTGAACTGAGGAACTGAACAATCTCTATTAATCTGAATGTTGCACCAAGAAATCTCATCTACACTAGAATGGTCATTTGCTACAAAGGGGATATAAGGAACACATAATCATTGCCATCCAAATGTCATCCACGCCTTTACGTCGATATATCCTATTCTTACAAATGAGGTTCTGATGGTATGAAGAATTCAGTTCGGATCTCCGAATAGAGAAAGGTAGAGAAGATTTTGAAAGTAAAAGTGAGAAATTGAAGTACTATCAATAATACGTGGAATGTAAGAACGCTCTCTAAAAGTAGGAAACTGAAAAATTTTGAATTAAGAAGAGATTAAAGATCGACATCCTAGGTATAAGTTAAGATCGATGGCCACAACTAGGCGACTAGATTAGAAGGCCATAAATGGAGCGAAAACCATAGAATAATACATATATTATACAGCCATCGTAGAAGGCATTGCAAGCAATTCTTACGGTCAGATTAGTAGCGAAACCAACAGACACAGTACTATGACAAAGAAATTATAAAAAAGGCAAATAAACTCTTCATTGTAGAAAAATGTGAATAAATAAAGACATGGAAATAGAAAAAAATGGACAGAGGGTGTAAGAAAGTAAAGAGTTTCCTCAAAGATTATATACGAAGTAATCAAACGATAAAAGATGGAAACGCTTTCCATTCTCCGAAATTTTAAACACGGGCTTGAGATGCAAAAGCTATCGAAAATCTTGAAAAAGTTAATAGAAACAGTTAATAACAAAAATGGAGATGGACTTAAACATCAAGCAAGAGGCAGACTATGCAAAAAGTAAAGCAAATACTAAGGAAAATTATAACAGACCAGTTTTAACCCTGAAGTACTATCGTGGGGTGTTTCGGCACTCCAGGCACAATGTTTTGTCTAATATCTTCTAAATTACTATATTCGTGCCCATCAAGCCAAATGAAGCAAAGAAAAGTTCTGTTAATTCATGTAAAAATCTGCAAAGAAAAAGGTAAAAAGCTTACACAAGCAATAAAAAATTAAATGTAAATAGAGAAAAATTCTTAACCAAGGATTTAGAAACGGGGGAAAATGAGAAAAATTTAACTACCAGAAATAAAGACGGACTCTGTAACGTACTTATTATTATTTAACGCATGGATATTCTCCATATAAACAAATAAAACAATACCGCTAAAACAGTAAATAAATAAATAAATGTTGTAGAACACTTACTTTAAACATATCCCTAGGCAGAGACGCCTTATTGATTTAAACTATTTCAGTGAATAGTAGTTTTAAACTTTGCTTATTAATTTAACTTCAAGAAAATCATTTACATTTCATACCACACTTCGTGTTTTAAAACATACACAACGATTAATGATCGTCTGAAACCTACGTGAAGTGTACATTTTTACATTTTAGCTTAATTTGGGATCCCATGCTAAATACATTTTATTAAATTCTTTAATTAAATTTATGTACAGCGTGTATCCAGATGGGGTTCACAAAAGGAAAAACTTTTTATTAATAATTGTATGACAAGTCAGTCTTCGTAAAAATTACTGCTTGCTACAAAATTATAAACAGGTATAACAAGTATTTCAATATTTCTTATAATAAAGTATTAAACTTAGAAGATGCATTATTTCCTAAGGAAAAACCGACTAACTTTCTATACTTTTCTCTAAAATCATGGTGTAATGCTTGAATCAATGCAGTAACAATCAAGTAGCTCTATTAACATTGTTGAAAATTGTCATTCGCCACAAAAACCTTCCAGCTCGCCCGTATAGATTAATTTACAGAGCTTGCCACGGAAATAACTATTTGAGTTTAGTAAGTGATGTCATCGTTACGAAATCGTTTCCTATTAGCTGTTTCCATGATAACAAAGGTACGAATTCTGTTGTAAATAGAAACGGTAAAACGTAATCTACTGTAGATCTTCAAGCTTTTAACATTGAATTGTATAAATAACAATACTTTACATTGCACTCTGAAGTGACGCATTTTATTCATTACAGAAAATGTGGAATTTTGATATGTTAGGAAACGTATTTTACTAATTGCGTACCTCCTTAAATATTTGATTGGGTCATTTACCTACTTCGAAGCTACATGTACATTTTCCTAATTATAGATATTCTCCAAATATAACAAACAGAACTTTATTATGTAGAATGTAAATATTTACCGCTTCAATTATCAATACTAATTTACGGTAGTGCGGTCAATATTTTTCTTGTGTCAACTAATTAATGCAATTTCTTCAGAAATACTCCAATTATTGTCTTATAAATAAATTATTAGATTAACGTTGTCGATCGTCGGCAGTTCAGGAGAAATTTATAGACATTTTATTTAGCAGTCATTTAGATTGATTTCAGCCAGTTTTTCCTATGAATAATTGACAAAAAATTGTTAATGATTATGCGATAGTGACAGGTGTTTGAAATTGAAGTTGGTAATGAGTATTTGATTGTAAAATTATTCTACTTTAATATTCATGTCATATGCATACTTCAGTAATTAGATTTTCACTCGTACTTTGTTTTTATAAAAGGATAGATCAAACAAAATAGTAGTTGAGTACTTGAATAGCAGTAATTTGTTTTTTTTTCCTGTTAATTCCTAGAACCGAGTCACCAAATAGCTGCGATGTAAGCAATGTTTACGAAGTTAAAACAGAATTAATTGCATTTATTAATATGAACAACTTCGTTACCCACAAAAGGGAGATTACTAATTGGGAAACGGTAACAACTTTTAACGGCAGTTAAATCTGTCGGCTGTCAGCTAACCGGTGTGAGGTCGCGGGTTTCACAAAAGGTCTTCTGTAATAGGCGCAAAGAATCGTCTAAAATAGTTCCAGTATTTGCCGACAAAGTCTGAAAAGAACAACACATTTGCGACTACATCCAATGTGGTCGACTTTTCCCAATTTAGATATCTCGATAGCTGTTAATATAAACCCCAGATAACACACATACGAATAATAAGTCTTCAAGTATGAAACACAGTGCTTTATGATCAATTAAAACAAATTAACAATCCATTCAATTAGGTACAATATTTTTAATCAAGGTGAAATAGCCTTGGCAAAAATATATGCACGTTATTAATTCTTCTATATATTTGAACGGGATGAGAATTCATGCGAGCGGGAGTAATTACTCTAAACCTGACTAAACCTCAAGTCCCAAAACAAAGTAATCAAAAGGTCACAATAAAATTAACGCGACTACAATCAGATTGTGCAATCATTAACACCAGTAGTAAGTTGTTTAACCAATATGGAGCAAACTTATACGTATTCGCTCGCAACCATTCCTAACAATGTAAACTGATAATATAATATACAGGGCGCCCATTATGTATGGAATATAGTATATATCTCGGTAAATATCGACTTTATAAAAAAATTTGTTATATAAAAGTTGTTTAACATTTTATTTTCCATAATAAGGTAGCATTCAATTGTTTTTATTTCAGAAAACAAATTAATAATAAATAACACTTTAATTTTTTTAAATAGCAATGTGCCCTTTCATTAGGCTCATTTGATAGAGATTTTCTTTCTCTTTTCGATGACTTAAAATCTTAGTACCCTTATATCAGAAAGTTTTTGAAAAAAACGTAAAAAATGCTTATTAAGTTAATTTCACCAATAACATGAATCTAGATATCCGAGATCTCTTTCATTTGTCTTAACAATTGATTGTAGGATTTTATTGTGACAGAAGTTTGTTTATTTAATTAAGTTGTTGGTACATGGAAAAATAAAAATGGTTCATTTAACAGAAACTGAACGTATAGAAAATTTAATTATGGTCGGTTATGGGGATCGCAAACGAACACAATTAGAAGTATGTGAAATTTTTTATGAACGTTATCCACATCGAGAACCAATCACCCAGTCAGTAATTAGAAGTATGTGAAATTTTTTATGAGCGTTATCCACATCCAGAACCAATCACCCAGTCAGTAGTTAGCAAAACCTTGAAACGGTTTAGGGAAACTGGCAATGTTAAAGATCTCGTGAAAACTGGTCCGCAGAGGTCTGCGACAAATGAAGATAAAAAGCTCGATGTTTTAATAGAAATCGAAGAAAATCCAAACATTTCAACTCGTCAGTTAAGTTTAAACCATGCCGTAAGTAAAGGTTCAATACAGAAAATATTACATTCAGAAAAATTACATCCGTACAAACCGACTTTATTGCAAGAACTATCCGAAAATGACTACGATCGACGTGTTGAATTTTGTGAATTTATGATGGAGCGAATCAACAACAATCCAAATTTTCTTAATAATATTGTTTTTTCTGACGAGGCTACGTTTTGTTTAAATGGAAATGTAAATAGGCATAATTGTCGATATTGGGCCGCTGAAAATCCCCATTGGATGATCCAAAATCATACCCAAACACCACAAAAATCTGTGCAGATCACATAATTGGACCTTTCTTTATTCGTGGTACTCTAACTGGTGACCGTTAGTTGCAATTATTGCAACAGCAAATTATTCCAGCTTGCCAAGCAAATCTTGATGATCTTTGGTTTCAACAAGATGGAGCACCGCCCCACTATCATTTATATGTACGCCGATATTAAATGTGGTATTTCCGGCCCGTTGGATAGGCAGAAGAGGGTCTGTGGAGTGGCCTCTCCGATCTCCGGATCTTACACCTTGCGATTTCTTCTTCTGGGGATATTTAAAGTCAAAAGTGTATACAAACCGACCCCAGAATGTGGCCGAATTAGAGCAACGAAGACAAAATGAAGCTGCAGCAATTTCTCCCAGATCGCTCAGAATTTTTTTTCAAGCTTTTCGTGATAGGTTGGGCCACTGCCTTGCAGTTAATGGTGAACATTTTGAACTCTTTTCGCTATGAAAACCATTTTATTGCTAATTTCGTTTTGTCTTCCAGCTTTATAAGAGACGTACATAATTTTCTGTTCATTTGTTTTATTTTGTTTTTTGTTCATTTGTTTTGTTTTGTACATTATGTAGATGCACATCTGTTTATTTTAGCGTAATAATTCGATACTTTACGATCTCGGATATCTAGACTCATGTTATTGGTGAAATTAACTTAATAAACATTTTTTACGTTTTTTTCAAAAATTTTCTGATATAAGGGTACTAAGATTTTAGGTCATCGAAAAGAGAAAAAAAGTCTCTATCAAATGAGCCTAATCAAAGCGTACATTGCTATTTAAAAAAATTAAAGTGCTATTCATTACTCATTTGTTGCTATCTTATTATGGAAAATAAAATGTTCAACAACTTTTATATTACAAATTTTTTTATAAAGTCGATATTTACCGAGATATATACTATATTCCATACCTAATGGACACCCTGTATATGCATAGGTACTTAGATCCAAGTGCTACGCGCACATTAGAGAAAACCCATTTAACACAGAGAATCATAATATACAAATATACAGGTTAAACGTAGCGTGATGCAAGGAGACAACCAGCAACCAAGTAACTTACGTGAGCAAGAAGCTCAGCGCAGTGGTCTGTTAACAACCCAAATATAAAAAGAAGAGTGTAAGAAGTTAAGGCAAAATAAAAAGAAAAGAAAAGGTCTGTAACAAACAAAATCAATTATCACAATGTACCTTAGATGGAAGGCGACCTTGTGATAAAGTTATACCACTTACTTACGAAGGATATCATTAGGTAATAAATAAAATGGCAAAAACAGATCGACTCATAATATGTTAATTACAGCTTTTTAAAGCTCTATGCATTACTTGCGCTTCATTCTGTATATAACAAATAACGCGTGGAAAAATTGTAAGAATTTGGGTGGTTTTTTATCATGCTCAAGCATAAAACGAAGTCTGTGTGATTATACTAACGGTTAAATAACTTAATTATTTAAATAAATAAAAACAAAAATAAAAAGTGAAAATAAATGGACTAATATTTAGAGATGTAGTTGAAGGGGAAATATGGGAAACCGTACAAATACTTAGGAGGATGCTTGATGAACACTTGTAATAATTTATGAAACAAAGAAAAAGCTTAGTACCAAAGCATCCACAGTACTGAAGTAGTAAATTAACCTCCAAAATTGGTTGTATGGTACTTTGCAATTAAGACTTTGAATTAAAGATTTCCGAATCGAAGCATAGTGATGTACTATCACTATGCTTCACTATGCAAAATGAAGAAGACAAACAGAAGAAAATCAGCTAGGATGAACACAAATAAATGGATGTATTAACGCTTCTGATACAAAGCGTAAGAACATGCAAGATCTTAAACAGGAAAATAAAATTATGAAAAAGGAGCTGAAATTAAAGAAGTTAAAAAAGAATTACAAAAGTATAATACGGAAATGATAAAACTTAAAGAAGAGGAAGACAAACAAATGAGAAATTAAAGATAATAAAGCAACAGACGGAAAGGAAAATTACAGAGGTTGAAAACAAATTAAGCGAGAGTATAAGACATACAATAGGGAAAAGGAAACTTAAATTATGGTAATATTGGAAACTATGTAAGTGGAGATAATAAAAAGTCACTGAAGGAAGCTGCAAAGAATTTTGTACAAGAAGAAATCGTTGTAAACACAACTGTTGACGATCCTTGTAAAATAAACAACAAAACTAGAAAATAGGGAACAAAAAACAAAAAATATTTAATATTTCCAGAAAATTAAAAAGAAAAGAAAAAATTAAATTTAGAGACCTATAAAAACTATTAAATTAGACCTAACATATCTAGAGAGTGTAATCTAAAAATAAATATGTCAAACAACACGGAAAGAAGAAGAGGATTCAGAAGAAGCAGCAGTTCTAGGTTTGGCTACATATGAAGAATGAAAGAAAAGATACTGCCAAAAAGCTATTAAAAAGCTATTTTCAGGATGGCTTTGTGATGACGAACAAGGTAATGATTAAAGAAAAAGAGAATAAGATAATTAATTTTCAAGCAAAAAACTCGTAAAATACACAAAGAGATTAACAGACAATAACGTTCTCAAATTTAGTTCAGGGCGTGTGGAATTCTGAAACTAATCTAAAACAGACTACGGCTACGATTTTGTAATTTAATAAGAAAACATTTTTTCGGTACAATTGCATTTTTTACAATACACATTTTATAAGTAACACACTTACCAAACAAATACGAGCGCTAAATATTAAATATATCAAAACCTACCTTTTTTAAGGCTTTTCGAGAAGGCGCGCTGCAGTGTTGCCGTCGATGATTCGGAACAATTTTACGATTTTTATTTTACGATTTTTTACCATACATTGAAACATTAAAGGATTACTTATACAAAAGTCCCACGATACGATAACGTTTTTATTAATTACACTGAAAATTACTATAACAACATACTGTAAAGCTCATAAACAAATACTTACTGTAATGCTCCGACGTTTGAGATCTTTTATATCAAATTGTAGTTCAGGCGTAGGTCTGATTTTCATAGCATACTAATTGTAGAGAAAAATAACAGGAAGTAGACACAATAAAAAATATATGGGCGCTATCTGCTTTGATAGTTTTTAACGTCAGCATTCGAAAGCAGAAACAAATACTGGCAATGTTGATTAAATTTAATTAATAGTCATGTTTTGTTACGTTAATGGTAAACTGGTTGAGATACATTAAAGACTTTCACAAGTAAATGGTCCAATATTATCATAGTAGTAATTGATTTAAATTCTCATTTATTCGTAGAACAAAATAATGAATTGTTTTCACATAGAAAAATTATAAGAAAAAAAATAATACTGTTCTCGTAAAGGATCCTTAGTGACAAAAGAGTAATTAGATAATTAGCAAACAAATTACATAATCATGATACACAAGTCATCACATCAACTTACTCCTAGTGAACAAAATATCTAATACTCCTTGATACATTGGGAGAATCTAATAATTCTCTAAGCTTCCCACAAAGCAACACGTGAACGATAATAACCTCATTACGTTTATCACTAAAAACAAAACATTCCACAATGCGTAGATGAAGGAAGAAATTGAAAAGTTTTAATTGCAAATACCATTTTCTTTTACTTAAAGTCGTAGTTATAATTTCACTATAATTCACTATCATCTTTAATGGAAGACCAAAAGAAAAAAAAACACATAAGTTCAACAATAACTCTTATTGTTTATTTAAAATTATTAAAAAGATGACACTTGAAGGTGTATCAGGCTATAATAGCATCAAATTTATTAGTAGGTTTAAAAGTACAAGTACCCTTTTGTACCGTGTCCCAAATTATTATTGCAAACTGGATCGCAGCAATTAGAATTTTAGTTTCAAACTTGGTTAACCCTTGTATTTTCTTGAGGGGTTTTAAATCATAATTTATCCAAACCTATTCTGTTCACTACTTAAACACTTTAACACTAGTTTCAACTTATTAATTCGAAAAGAACTTAATTTGGACTTAGCAAATTTATTTATGAAATTCTTTTAAAATTCCCTAGGCCACATTACTAGTCGATTGATTTGAACACTATACTGTACTAAATTAACGGTAAAGGAAAACTGTATGCATCTAATTTGGTGTACTGAATTTCACACAAAAACTTGAATAAGTTGCCCATCACTGACGGCGAATCACACAGTATTTTACGCCAAATTACAGACCGCGTACCGTCTGTCTTGAAGTATCAGGCCAGACTCTAAGGGGTTGAGTGAAGAATATGGTCGCGCCATAATCTTTTAAGAAAATAATTTTAAACTGGTCTATCCAAGAAGAGTTAATATTTCTTTGATTAATGGGAGAGCCGACGCATAAAAAGAAACTTCGAGCACAATTCAGGGACTTCACTAGCAATTTACATGTGGCTTCAATATTTTTTATACGTTTGCACTTAAAAGAATTTATTTGATTAGCACGTACACGAACTAATAAATTTAAGGTTTAATGCGTTTTCGGACAGTTTATTCCCTTGTAAAAAAAGCCGATATGGTTTTTAAATATTTATAATCTTAATTTTGTCTATATTTTCGCCACGACAAACAATTTGTAGCTGTGGGAAGGTTCTGCAATGAACTTTAATATTTACGTAGACGTTAAATGCTATAAAATAATGCTAACATGATTATTCTAGGAACAATATTATCTGTTACATTATTATCTTATCAATTTTATTTTAGAAGGAATATCGTTTAGACGAAAACATTTTAGGGTACCCCTGACATTAAAGAACGCCGTTTAATTCGGGATATCGTCTATATTTTTAATCCAACTAAAATATATTGAAATACACAGACAGTGCAAAGGTTTTTTTACCATTAATGCATATAAAATTACATTTCTATAAAATTGAGAATTTGAATACGTTATTACAACACATTTCATAAGTATCACACTTACCAAACAAATTTGATCGCTGAATATTAGATATATCAAAACAGTATTTTTTAAGGCCTTTCACGACAACGCGCTGCGACGCTGCCGTCGATGATTTTCGTCACACCGTAAAAACGCCGCCATCATCATATAAAAAACTGACGTGCGTCGTCGCCGCCGATTGCTGTCTAACCAAACCTAATCACGAGAATACTATTGATTCACAATCATTTTTAATTATAAAGCGTAAATGTTTTATATGTAACCTTAAACTATCACATAAAAGGCCAGCGATTGGTCTAGCCAATTCGTAATGTTACAAATCTCAAAACTTTAACTAAAACAATACTTATATTTACGCACTAATGCTCAAAACTCCGGCTGAGACTACTTACCTAATCACATTATTTTCAGGTGTCGTCGATGTTAATCACAAAGGCTCATTAATTTCATATTAAGAACAGAAATAAATTAATGAACATTATAGAGGGCAACATTTAAATTTTTTGTTATTATTTTATAGAAAAATTACCACGGGAATCTACAGTTTGAGAAAATAAATCTGTTTTGTTCATGGTTTTGAAAATATTGACTAAAGACAATTTGTTGAACCAATCTATAGCAGGTGGTTGCTTATATTTCATTTCCAAAAATATTACAAAGCAGGCCTAATTAGAGACCTTCTTCTAAATGACACAATCTTATTACTTTTTATTAAAGAACATGGATCAAGACATCAGTGTATTTTAAAAATTCTAGAATACTCATTTAATAAAGTAGCTTCAGTACATTAGTTATCCACATTCATCCACAGCGACGTTTATCATAATTTCTTTCTTTCTAACCAACCACAAGTTGGACCTGATGTCATTATAGCCAATAACAAAATTGAACCACATTTCCTTTCATATTTTTACAAAACATACAGACAGACATTAAATTTTGTGGAAAGAGATGAAGTTCATGAAAATGAAACCCTATCTGTAGTACAATTGTGCTTCATAAAATGTAAAATATAGTTTCGAAGGCAATACATTCGTTTATGAACATTTAGGGTCAAAGAAATCCGACTCAAGATAAACAAACTATTTGCTTGAAACGAGATCATAAATTCCTGTATATTTTTAAGCTTTGAATAAATAATGTTTTTTTACATGACTAAAAGAGAAACTTGATACATGTGTAAAAGGAAAATGTTATTTTTATCCAACCAATAACCGTTGTCTGATAGTACAACTTGTAGTTTAAATATTTTATTTAGTTATTTTAAGGTCGTAAATACTAAATACTAAAATTATCTATAATTTAAACTTAGCTGCACATGTGAATGCGGAAAACTTAATAAATTAAAAAATTAATTTAATTAATTTAAATTTTTTTGTTAATATTGACTGTATACGGAAAAGTGAATACGGGAATTTTAGTTCAGATTATTAAGTTACAAATATAAAAATGCACGTTTTGCTACGCTACACTTTTAATCCTAGAATTAAAGTTACTTATTTTTTAATGTTGTAGTTGATGCTGAATGGTTTAATGCTAACAACTTTATTCTGAGTAGTATATTATTGTTTGCTAGTTTAATTAATAGGTATTTTGTTACAAAAAGGAAAATTTTATTTTATTTTATCAGCAATTACAATATGCATTTTTATTTGTTTTTATTTCTATAATGACCACATATGCTGGATAAGCAGTAGCGCCTACCAAACTTACCTTTAAACCCAAGTTGGTAAAATCGGATGAATTTTTAAACGCTCTTCGGGCTGTGTTTCCATGGTTGTGGCGCATCAAATCGATGGAGCGCTCGCTGCTATTAATTAATTAATTTTTCGATAGAGAGCTTATATGTGATAAAACGTGGTGAATAAAACGCTATTATATTAAATTCTTAATACATTAACCTATCAATTTTTGGTTGTATATGCTACGATTGGGTATACAACCAATGAAGTATTTATACAGTAAGGAATTATTAAAAAACCATGTACAAACTATAAAGAACACTTAGTATTCACGCTTAGTTATCTTGAAAACTTATTTTTTAAAAATTAACATAATATTTACAGCATTTTATACGAGTCTATACAAAAAATTGTTTATTTCGATATCAGAATTGTGCTTAGTTATATACAAAATTTTCAGAACGTTTATCATTGTCCCCTTGAAAATAAGCCATTATTCTATTGAACATAAATTTATTTGAGTTACAGATAGTGTCGAATCATTACTGAATTATTTTCATCATTCTACACCGAACAGCGTCTTGTTTTTGATAAAACTCCAACCATAAATTTATTATTGATAAGAGTAATAACTAATTTTCTACAAGCTAATCTTGTGATGGATCTAATTCTCAAGAGAATATACTTGTATCGCTGCCAACCAACCAAAGCCAGTTGCTCGGAAAATATTCACATATTTTTTGCTTTAACTAGGTCTTTCTGATCATGTTGATCAATGCGAAAATATAAGCAAGCAAAGACGACGCTCGTATTTATGCTGCTGCTGTAGAGTAAGCAAGAGAATCGGTTAGGCTTTACGGGTCAATGTTTTTATTACCAGAAAGATTTACAGTCAACTGAAGTTTTTTTATTGGCTTTTGAAAAAGGCGCCCTAAGGGAAAAAAGCTCTTATATAATAAACTGCTCAAGTACAGTGTTCTACAATTGTATCAACCGCTATATGAGTATGAAGTCTGTAAGTGAAAGCATGGAAATAAATGAACACTCGCGTTGCCCTCCAGTGTTCAAGATAGAACCCATTCGCCTCTAACCCTCGTGTCATTGTAGATTATATTCCACCCCCTACCCCTAAACCGCATGTACCAAGCCATATTTATGCGAATTTTGGTGATATACAACTCGCGCTACTTGTAATTTGATTTATGCGAGCTGAATTCTCATTAATATCTCATTATTGTATCTGTATTAGGAATATACATTTTACCTGGTGGTTGCAGATATAGGACTAATATGCATAATGTAATAAATATGGCGCGGTTGGTTCGTAAACGTTTATTGCATCAATTATTGGAAAAGATACATAGATTATTAAATTTGATAACACCGCTGTGATTTGATATTGTCATTTCGTGTTTAATAATACATGAAAAGAAAATGAACACGAATATTTTACGTGTCATTTACATTGATTATTATAACAGAAATTGTACGAACACTAGATAAACCGTTGACCCTAACCTAATTCAGAATTATTTATTATCCAAAACATGAAATATAAAAAAGAACAATAATATTTATAATATACTCCTACATTAATATTTATACCACTAATTATATTTTACTAAAGGACATTAGGACAAATCCGTCTAATTTACCAGTAGAATTTAATTAAATCTTTGTACAGATTAGAATCAGATAATTTAATATAGTTTTTCTACTCCTATTAAGTAATATATTCATTATATATACATTGACACGTGAGTAATAAATTTCGTTATGCCAGAAAAATTCAGAAACAAGTAGAAAACGGTGTGCAAGGTTCGAATTTGAAAAGTGTAGCTTTCTATTGACTAGTCATAGAAAAAGTACAGTATTCTACTTGCGTGTAATGGTTGTTACTCATAAGGATGAATTGCGACGCGAACCGTAGGCGAGTCGTAATGCATCTGAATCATTACACGCTCATTGAATAGTATACAAAATAAAATTGTATTACTTTACTCATCTTAACTTTACTACTACATTTTATAAGCTAATATTACACTTGATTGTCATCCATAGAAAGTGTACGCTGTGAAATTAAACGGGGTGGTCCTAATATCAATTTCTTTTTAATCTAAAACTACTTTGTCAAACTATTTTTCCATTTTATCCTGCATTAAAAATGATAACTAACGCCTGTAGGCATCGCTTTCGTCTTCTTCTTTCTTCAAAGCTTGTATTAGAACTATCCCCATTACTGCATTGCACACCTGAAATCAAAAAAGAAAATAATCATTAACAAGCGCTTTTCTTGAACTTCCAGTCACGTTTGAGAGACAGCATTTGCTTTCGTCAATTATGCAAGCACCGAATGCAGCTCTCAACATTTCAAACTTCTTATAAATAAGTTCAACTTGTTCAAATAATTATTGCAGCATGACGGATGATTCAAATTATGCTACATGTGATCAGTAGAGCATGAATATGGAGTAGCTACCAAAGTTTCTAAACAAGCTATCACAAAGCTTAAAAGTTACTTTACCAGTTTTTCCACGCAATTCGCAGGCTGTCCGTAAAAATAAGGGTTTTACTAAAATTAGTGAGTTTGAGAACAGAAATGTAATTGGAAAACTCTGGACTTGTTTTATAGATTGTTGTTTATTTCTCAGATAGTTATATCGAAAAAAAGACTGGTGGATATAGAGACAGAAAAATGAATAACAGTCTTTTGTATTTAAGAATCGGCCGTTGTTTGAATATAAACTGAGTTATTTAGGAAACAAGATATAAAATGGAAAATTGGACCGAAGACTGTAAGAGGAAATTGGGGGAAATTAAATGAATCTGTTTATAAAACTTTCTTTTTAGGAAACATTAAGCACGAACGTCTTAAATTTTTCTTTTACTTTAATATGCAATATATCATTTCGTTAACAGAACGTTTTTCTCAACAAACGTACAGAACATTAACTTAAATAAAATTAGCTTGTATTTGCTTTAGCATAATTATAAATAGGTAAATAAAAATAATTTTAAAAATAAATTAAGCAATGAAAAATGTAGAAAGAACGGTATATGTATGTTACATTATGTCACCACGTGTATGTGTTTGTACTAAAAAGACTAAAAAGTCCCTAATCTAGTAAATACGCAAACATATTACACCCATCCGTGGTTGGGTAGATATCCAAAGTTTTATTTTAACGTGGTCCGACAGCGGTAATTTATGACCATGGTCCACTTTAGGGGACAACGAATTGAGTTACGCTCAATTAACGCGTCAGTTACATTTCTAACAGCTACCAGTAGCTCACTGATGGGAAGAAGGTTATCTATCCACCCTCAACTAGCTCTCCAGGCTATGGACGAAGCCATTTACGTGGCCTCCTATCGAAGTTCGTCTCAGATGGAGTCCCATCACTCCTAGTCCAGCATGCGGACCTTCACTGCCCAGACGAGTTCAATCTCAAACTTGGCTGGGTCTTGGAAACTGGGTCTGCCTAGGATATTTCAAAATTTAACCACCCCGCCCTACCATATTAAGACTGTCCCGGCAGAGCCCCGGCCGACTCTGCCTAAAAGTAGAAACCCGTCAAATACCAACTAGGAGATGGGGTTGCCTTAGCGAAACTCCGGCAGTAGTTGAGGCCAGGACAGTTAAATTTTTTTATTTTAGAAAAATCCTACCGCACCAAGTGCCATTTGAAAATATTTAATTTGTTTGTAACTTGCTTTACCTACCTACTTTGGTAAACACAATATTGCAACTTTTTCCTCATCTTCCTTCATGCATAAAAGTTCCTATTAGAAGCATCTTTTATAAGAGACAGTATAACTGAAAACAATTTTCTAAAGATTTAGAAATATCTGTCTAGTCATTGAAACTCAATAATATCTATATTTTTATAAGAAACACGTTTCGATTTTTTCCTTTACCTATCTGCCAAATGTTACAAACTACGAAAACTCTTTTGGCTACATCAAAACCCTTCTAAACTCTTAATGAAGTTTTTACCTAAAAAGACTAACAAAGAGAGGATAATGCTGATTTTACTACACCTGCTTGTTTGATTTTCAAGAACGAACACAGGAAATTTTAATACTCGCAGAAAACTGTTAATTATTAGACGGCTTCTAATTTACCTTTCTTCTCAAGGTTTCTGAAATGTGCATTTTTTGTTTTTACAATTATTTATATCTTGCGTTAAATGGAGAATGTTTGGGTAATACCTGTCCTTTCGCATCATTTAGTGATAATTATAGATCTCTCAAAAATTTGTTAGAAAATGTGTATCCTTATCACGGTATGGAACCTTTCGGCGCGGCCGCTTTGGCGACGGTGTTTCGACGACAGACGATTTCGGCGAAAGTACGTTTCGGTGCCAGTTCTGTTATTTGCGGTTTTTCTATGTAAGTATTTATCTTCGTCTTTCAATTTTTTAAAATCTTCTGTTACGGGTCAGATATTTTTATAATAATCAGAAATATATGCTTCTTACAATAGAAATTGAATTATTGTAAAGAATACATTTGTTTAATAACTAAGGTAACTTTAGTGTCACTATCGACTAATAAAGGTATAAGTTATGCTTCAATAATATAGCAGCAGCGTACAACTTCTTAATTACACGTCTTTACATAGTTTGTAGTTGACCCCACCCCCCTGACTACTTTAATATTCAAAATTCTGGTTCGGAATTTAAAGATCTTATGCTAAAAAACCTAACCTGATCTAACCCATCTTTACAAACTTTTGGATTGGCTACTGTTTGGAAATGTTTACAGTATTTATATTTTAAATACTGTAATACTGTATATTATAAATATAGTAAAAATGAAAAACCAAAAGTGGACAAATTACTAATTCGTATATTAGTAGAAGAACTAAATTCCAACACAACTATGGTAAAATCGCACAATAATCTGACTGAAGAGACATAAGATAAGGGGACTGTTTAAGAACGATATTGTTCAACGCTGTAACGGATGAAATTATAAATAGAGTTAGTCAAATAGTATGCTTTGCAGACGACCGTAAACAAGTAAACAAAACAGTAAAGCATCATAATCTAAAAATAGCAGCAGAGAAAATTTGATGATAATAGCTAAAAAACTAACAAGCTGCAAGTAAATGGTGGAAAAGGATTAATATCTAAGATTCAGGAGTACAGTAGATGAAGTGAGATTACAAGCAACAAAGGCGACACTGAATCAGGTCAACTTCGACATGTAACATGGCTAAAATTGAACATGAATATTGACAGTAAGACTAGAATTTATAAAACCTCCGTGAGACCCATATTGACACATGGAACTGAGACAAGATGAGAAACGAATAAAACAAAACAAATTATGCAAGCAACGGAGAGAAGACGTTAAAATTGATAACCGGGAAAGCCTTTGAGACAGTGTTAGGAACATGTAAGGCTAACTGTCCGCGAAAAGGTAACTGAATCCTTCTCTACAGTGATCTATTAGCCTATTACCTTTTAATATACAATAGGCCGTAGTAATTGTCTTTAAGGTTGACACATTTGATTCATGACTAATTTTATGAACGTTATGGGTGTTCCTTCCCGCCTTTAAGACGAGCCGAAGCTCGAATAATTGAGTTACGCTCAATTAGCGCGCATTGTCGCTACACTGAACAATGCTACCAGTATTAACTCACTGGTTGGAGCGAGATACTATCCATACTCTACTGACTCTCCAGGTCAGTACCGGAGCGATAAACGTGCTCACCCGTCGGCTCCATCTCCAAGGAGGCTGTGAGGGACGTATCACACGACCAAGGAGATTTCACCTAGTCTAGCTTCAGACTTTTCTCCCAACATGCTGTCCCTAGCTGTTGGGAGCCACTGCCCGATCGAATCCAACCTCAATTGTGGCAGGACTTGGTTTTTAATTGGTTTTGCCACCCCGATCTACCAATATATAGGCTTGGTGGGCCCTCGACAGAGCTTCGTCCATGGGTCTACAGCTAATAGACCCCCAGTGTGTACCTAGCTGAGGTGAAGTTGTCTTAATTGTGAGAGGCTATGTGTTCGCTTCAACAATTCTTAAGTGTAAAGGCTTTTAGAACTTCTCCCAGCCACAGTACCCGGCTGTAGCCCGGATGATAGGGTGGTCGGGATAGCTCCTAAGGACAATTACATGGTGGCATGCGGTTTCCCATTGGCATGAATTTACCCCTTCACACCGGGATAAACCTCACTTCGCTTCTCCTCCTTAAGATTCAGCCAAACAGCGGGTTCATAGGTGACCATAAATGACCGAAGTCAAACAGCGGGTTCCGTTTGATGACCATAAATGACCTCCTCCAAGGCGAGACTCGAATCCACCCACACCGGTATCATATTACCAGGGCTTCCCCTAATCGGTATGAGTAACCGTCGAGAATTCTCAGGAATTTCTCTACCACACACTTGACCTGACTACTTCGCCCATTGCCCAGTCATGTTTCCATGCCCCGTATCCAGGTTCCAAGGATAGGTTAGAAGACAGCCAGTTTTACGGGTGTGCGTCATGTGGTCTCCCACACACCCGAAGTGTTAGGAACACACAAATAAGGGAAAACGACACAAATATGGATTATCAGATGTGGCGAAATGGGTCAGAGGCAGACGAAAACGTTGGAAAGATCACGCCAAACGTATGGACAATGGGAGACTCGTCAAAATAGCAATGATAGGTAAACCAGACACCGAACGACCGCGAGGAAGGACAGTTAAAAGTGAAAGGACAGCTGGGTTTCAACCTCCATCGAGGATCAGTAGAGGAACATTAGGCAATAACAGGACAAGCTGCTAAGAATAATAATAAGAAAAATATGTATTAAATAAAATAAATGCAACAGACGTGTATTTTTTAAATTTATTACAAGAAAACTGTTAATTTTAGAAAAAAAAGTGTCAAGAATAGGTACCGATAGTTACCGATAGGTAATGTAGATTTTGATAGGTTATATCTTGAAAATTATAAAACTGTCAAAATATGAGTTTTTCGTTAATGTTTAATGAAAGTATTAAAACATTATTGGCTATCTGACACATTTAATAATATGTATGCCATTGTTAACACTGACATTATGACTGTTGGCACCGAAAAGAGAGTCGCTGAAACGACCCCTAATTATTTTTTTTTTCATTAAGGATCCTTTAAGAGACTAGTATTATTTTTTGTTCTTGTGCCTTTTCTATGTGAAAACAATTCATAATTTTTTCTACGAATAAATGAGAATTTAAATCAATTACTACTGTCACAAACGGAAATATTTATACTTAAATATTTTATTCAAAACTCAACTTCTCTTCCGTTTGTACAATATATAGCAGGCAAGGCCACGCTCAGTTGCCCACGCTAGTTCAGCAGCTGCGGGCTCGCCACCGACAACTTGGTGCCACCTGCAAGGTCTTCTCAGAAGTGTGCTCGCTTCGCCCACCATTACATCCGTTGGCATGCAATATCTACGCCTACTGACTCCGTATATGCGAGGCAACATACGCGATGTGCATGCAGGTGCACATTCCTTCAAGAGAATTCTCCAACACTTCCGCACAGCTGCAGATTCGTGCCAGGCACCGGCAGCGCGCATGCAATCTACGATACTAATTACTTCCTCGTCCAGCAGTATATAACCAGCTTGCTTGAGCTATTCAAACCAGTCAGTGTCCATGGCTCAAACACAACAAGCAAGCTGGTGAGTACTCTTTTAATTATGTAATGCTTAGTGCCTAGTTGAGTAGGCGGCGCTTAATCGCCTACTCTATGCGAATTATGGGTAGTTGTGATCAGGCTACCCAAAGCTTAGTTACCAGGAGGTTATCTCCTATGCTTAGTCTGTAGACCTAGTGCTATAACAGGGTTGGTTCCAACCTCCCCTGTATTGTATTAGTTAGGAGGACATATACGTCCTCACAATATGTCAACATGTATGTTAACCTTTTGTACTCTGTTTATTGTCTTTAGTATATAGTTGTTTTTTACAACTTGTGTTTGATTTCTTTCTACCTCTGACTACGTCCTCCAGTCACGAAAACCCCACGTGACACTACTATGAAAATATTGGACCATTCACTTATGAAAGTCTTTATTTAATGTATCCTAACTATTTTAATATTAACGTAACCACACATTACTATTAATGGAATTTAATCAATATTGCCAGTTTCCGTTTCTGTTTTCGAATGCTGACGTTAAAGACTATCTCAGAGCAGATGACGCCCAAACATTTTTTTTTGTGTCTATTTCCCGTTATTTTTTCTTTACAATTAGCAAGTTATGAAAATCAGGCCTACGCCTGAACTACAATTGGATATAAGATATCTCAAACTTCTCTTTTCATCTTATGTTCTAAGTTTTCTTATATACACCCATGTTTATAAATTTAACTATTGAATACACCAAAACTGCTTTTCTAGAAAATATGTTCGTCTTCATATCGAGTTTTCATTGATACAATGAGCCATCATCTATCTAGCAACAAGTAAAAAAAGTTATTTCCTAAAAAGTTAATTTAATACGTACAGTACGATTAAATTAAAATTGCAAATAATCGTCTCAAGCCGTTGCATTTACTGTACATTGATGTAATACATAAAAGCTCACGGATAGGGCATAACCGTTTAACCTCTTTCATTTCACTTGGGGATAATTTAACACTAATTGATTTTATTAAAAATACAAACGTAAATGAAAATAACATTTATTGTAAAGGTATATTTTTTTATAACAAACCACGTATATTCGTGATAAAATGCATACGTACTTACAAACAACCAAACAACTTAACCTAATGGTTTTACTTATAATATACTAATATAGATTATATTTGCATTTTAATTTAATAGCATTATATAGTAGGCTACGTTTATTAGATACCTATAAAATTAAGGTTATGATTTAACTTGTAAAATATTGCTTATTAATATTTAAATAGCTATCCAACGTTTTTTATGTGTTCAACAAACAAAACTAATTTTTATGTTAGGTATTAGTTTTTATTTTATTTATTTTAGTTATAATTTGTATTTATTCTGATTTAGAAATATTTTCAATGATGTTTTATTAGTTTAGTTACTTATTTTATTTAATTATAAATAATTTAGTTTAGTGCATTACATATCAATGTTGTAATTGATTTTAGGAATGTTGGTTAGTTAATAATAGCCTGTTAATACTTCATTAACCGAGGTTTATTAATTTTCTTCATTTGGTTGCCTAATTATTTATGTCATCCACAATAATCAATTGTGGATGACATCTAATACTGAAATAAAACCAAATTTTGAAGTCTGGCATTTTTAATTAATCTAAAGTCTTCACGTAATACTTTTTCTCTCTTTAAACATCTTATTCAGCTGTTTCCTGGTCCTATTTTTGTCTTACCTGTATAAGATATTTTTCAATTATGGTTTCAATGTAATTATATAAATTAATCAAAACAATAATGAGCTCAGTGTGCCAATTTAGAGCAAATTGTGAAAAGGTTAGCGTACTCTTCGTCTTTAAGTTCTTTTGCAATAGGGAAAAATGTGACTGGAGACAGATTTATCTCGTTACGAATAAGTACACAATACAAAACTATCTGAACAGATAATAACAATTACACTGAATGAGGATTTAAAATGTTTAATATAAAAAACCACGAATTCAAAAGTAAAACAAAATACACAATAATGGCATCTACAATTATGTCAAACAAAAAAGAGGCTAAATAGAGGGTAAAACCGCTAAAAAAAGTCAAAATTAATGGATGAAAAATAAATTTAAACATCAAAGCAAAAACAAAATACATCAATTTAATTAAATTTCTCCAATCAACCAATTTGCAGATTGCATACCTACTAAAATTGCCTTTGCATTAGTAATATTGTGCATTTTTAAATTAAGTAAATTAAAATATTTCACATTAGCATTGGAAGAAATTTATAACAGTGTAAAACAAATCAAATGCTCTTATCAAAAGAGCCATAAAATTTGTTTATTTATTTAGTTACTTATTCTTGCCTGATTTTGTATTTTATCTATTCCTGATAAATATCAGGAATAGATGTTGTGCGGGTGCATTACTAATTAAGTATATGATTTTCTAAAGTAATGCCCAATTTATCACTTTCAAAAAGTAATTATCTGTGATGTCTTTATTTGATGTCTTTATTTTATTTTAGTATCATCAGCTTCTGTGTTTTGGAATTTGCAACAGTACTTGATTGTAAAGATTTTCACTAATATTTGCATAAATATTTGTTCAAAAAAACTTCTGCCTTAAATTTATGTCAATTAAATAACTAAGAACAGTTTAATTACAATTACTTTTTTTTTGGGTATGTCTTCCTTGATGGATCCATGTTCACTGCAGTCTATGGCTTATTGTAATTACCCTAATAAAGTAAACTCACAACCAATCTGTAATTGATATCCCCTGAATCAACAGATACAGGTCCTTTACAGGGTGTGCCTGAAAGTCTTCCAGTTCCAGGGTCGGACTCCCAAATATGTTTTGCCTTTTCCTGCACAGCGCATCGCACTTGCATAGGATGTGAAAAACTGTTTCTGGTTCCTTGCTACAGAACCTGCATGCAAGGTCACCATAGAATTTACCAATTTTCCAGATGTGTTCTTTAACAGTCGCATGTCCGTGAGAAACCCTATGGTTATCTTTAGCTGTGGCCTACTTTGACTAAGAAGTTCTGCAGCTCTCTTTTGGCAGGGTCCCTTGTTGAAGGTTTTGCTGAAATTACGCCCTGGTCGATTCTTCCAGTACATTCCATGATGAGTGCGTGTCCTCTCCTTTATAAAGCTTCGGACAGCACTTCGTGAGATACCTTCTGGGCCAATGTAAGCCTCACTAGATCCCTGCCTAGCCAGTTCATCGATTTTCTCATTGCCGGAGATACCGCAATGCCCAGGTGCTTATAACAGTTTCACCGTATTATGTTCTGCCAGTGCATTGAATTCGTTGATGCATTCCCATACCAGTCTAGATGATGCTTTAGTGCTTGATAAAACCTTTAAAGCTGCCTTGCTGTCTGATATAATATAGATCCGCTTGCTCCTGTAAGTCCTCTTACTGTTTTCATGCGCACACTGTAGTATGGCGTATATTTCTGTCTGAAAGACAGATGCGTACTGTCCCAGGGGAAAGCTTAACTCTACCCTGGGAGTCTCAGCATATATACCTACTCCGGTATCCACCTCGGTTTTAGAACCATCTGTGTACGAGATTAGGCTACCAGGTGCAATTTCCTGTCTAAATGTCTCGTTACTACCTCGATCCTGCATGATCACCTCGAATAGAGAGTCGTCACATGTTTTTGAGGTCATGTGGTCCGTCCTCATTTCAAGTAGAGCCCCCCCCAGACAATTAATTATTCTAGTATGACCTGTACCCGTATGTATCTTGTACAGTGAATGATGTACCCAGTCTTGCCTCCCCCTGAATCGCTATTAGTACAGTAAAGCTAGGGCCAAATCCAAACATCAAAAAAAAAGTTCTACCCTTGCCAAATTGTTCTATACCCTCGTAGTAAAGTGATAAAAAGTTGCACGACCCAGAGCGTCGGGTTTGTGAAGAAGGGGGGGGGGTTAAAAGGGGTAAAATGGTATGTTTCAACAGTTTTCCGCAAATATCTCAAAAACTATGAGGTCTAGCGCAAAGTTCACTATGTACAAAATTAATCTATATTAAATTCGGAACAAAAATGGTTCTGCGCATTTTTGTGCTGAAGGCAATGCTTTCCGTTATATGGAAGGGGTAAAAATATAATTAGGGAACGCAGATACAAAAGCAACTGAATATACAAGAGAACTTACAACTTGGCACTAGCGGCCTTGGGAGGGCAAATGGTTTGGCCGGCCCCTACTCTTTATTACCAGCCTTACCTCATCGCCTTCCGTCCCCTATCTTCTCTAACCAAGCTTTCAACTCCTCCTGGCTCTTCACCCCAAACCCGACGCTCAGGGTCGTGCAACTTTCTATTGCTTACTACGAGGAGAATATAAAACAATTTGGCGCGGGGTAGAACTTTTTTTTTATGTTTGGGTTTGTCAATTGGTGAGCTAGTTTTACTCTCGAATTGCGCGTTGCAACTCGCTTCATGAAAATCCCGCGTTTGAATGTATACGCAACTTATGCAATGCTATACAGTCACTAACAAGCGTTAGTAATCGCGCATTAGCTAACGCTTGATATGTGCGGGGCCTAACTGTGCTGAAACTATACTGTATTTTGTATTTGTGTATCATTTTTATATGAATACAAAATAGTTGCAGGACGAATCATAAATAAGTTTCCATTATTTCTTATTGGGAAATTAGCTTTGATATACGAGTGCTTTGGATTACGAGCACATACATTTCTGGAAATAATTATGATCGCAAACCAAAGTACCACTGTATATCGAAACATCTCGCCTGGGATAAGGTCATTTATGGTTACCAAGGAACCCGCTGCTTGACCGAGGTTATTTATGGTCACCAATGGAACCCGCTACTTGACCGAGGTCATTTATGGTCACCAACGAAACCCGCTACTTGACCGAGGTCATTTATGATTACCAACGGAACCCGCTGCTTAACCGAGGTCATTTATGGTCACCAAAGGAACCCACTGTTTGACTGAATCTCAAGTGCGGAGAATTGAAGTGAGGTTTACCCTGCTTTTGGGCTAATGGGAAACTGCAGGCCGCCAGGTAAATGTGCTTAGGAACTATCCCGACCACCCTATGACCCGGACTGCAGCCGGGTACAGTGATGGGAGAAACTCTGAAAGCCATTACACTTAAGGAGAATTGAAGCGAATACATAGCCTCTCACAATCAAGAAAACTTCACCAAATACGGGTACACACCGGGAGTCTATAACGTGTAGACTTAAACGAAGCTCTATCGAGGGCCCACCAAGCCAACAATTGGTAGATCGGGGTGGCAAAACCATTAAAAAACCAAGTCCCGCCACAATTGAGGTTGGATTCGATCGGGCAGTGGTCCCACTTTGCAACAGCGCATAGCTGGGGAATAGTCATATTGCTGGACGAGGTACTACGCTACCACCGAATGAGCAACGTGTTAAGTCAATTGCTCCGGCACTAGACCTGAGTTAGCTAGTAGAGGGTGGATAGGCAACCTTGCTCCGACCAGTGAGCTGATCTGGTAGCAATTGCTGCACAACCGGTTATCCAACTTGCGCGCTGATTAGGCGTATTCCAATCACTTCCTTCTGGAATGGAACGTGGGGGTAAGTTCACACAGGTACCCCACGTAAAACAATCATGACATTCGATGTATATCGAAACTTTGGGTGTTCGGGAGACCACACGACGTTCACCCATAAAACTGGCTATCTTCTACCCTATCCTTGGAACATGGAAACATGACTGGGCAATGGATGAAGCAGTCAGGTCAAGTGTGTGGTAGAGAAATTCGTGAGAATTCTCGACGGTCGTTCATACCGATCAGGGGGAGCCCTGGTATGTGATACCGGTGTGGGCGGATTCAAGTCTCGCCTTGGATAAGGTCATTTATGGTCACTAAACGGAACCCGCTGTTTGACCAAGGTCATCTATGGTCACCAAAAGAACCCGCTGTTTGACTGAATCTTAAGGAGGAGAATCGAAGTGAGGTTTATCCCGGTATTGAAGGAGTTCATGCCTATGGGAAACTGCATGCCGCCAGGTAACTGTGATTAGGAGCTATCCCGACCACCCTATGATCGGGACTGCAGCCGGGTACAGTGATTGGGAGAAGCTCTGAAAGCCATTACACTTAAGGAGAGTTGAAGCGAATACATAGCCTCTCACAATCAAGACAACTTCACCTTACTGAGGTACACACTGGTCCATAACGTGTAGACTTACGAACGAAGCTTTGTCGAGGGCCCACCAAGCCTATATATTGGTAGATCGGGGTGGCAAAACCATTAAAAACCAAGTCCTGCCACAATTGAGGTTGGATTCGATCGGGCAGTGGCCCCAATCCCTGTCTCGGGGAGGAACTTGTGAAGGTATGAAATAGGACTGGAGGGTTCCTCTATCAACTGAGTTCTGTTGGGGGAAGAGTCCTATTGCTGGACTAGGTACTTCACCCCGTATGAAAGAGGACGGGAGGGTTCCGGGGGTTGAGCACGTGTTAACCCGATCGCTCCGGTACTAGCCTGGATAACTAGTAGAGGGTAGATAGGCAACCTCGCTCCGACCAGTGAGTTGACTGGAAGCAATTGCTATGCAATTCGCGCGCTGATTGAGCGTATCTCAATTACTTCCTCCCAAGGGAAGGAACTTGGAGGTATTTTTACACGGGGACTCCACGTAAAGCATGCAGTTAATCTGTATATCGAAACTTTGCTGATTTTCAAGTAATTTCAAGAAATTCCAAGTAAACTGAAGAATAATGATATTTTTACCCTCCATATCTCCGTAACCATTGCCTTCAACACAAAAATTCATAGAACCATTTTTGTTCAGAATTTAATATAGATTAATTTTATACAGAATAAAGTTTGCGCTAGACCTCATGGTTTTCGAGATATTTGCGAAGAACTGTTGAAACATACAAATTTATCCACTTTTCACCCCCCCTTCCCCCAAACCCGACGCTCTGGGGCGTACAGACTTTTATCACTTACTACGAGGAGGGTATAGAACAATTTGACGCGGTGTAAAACTTTTTCTTTTGGATGTTTGGGTTTGGCCAATTTTTGAGCTAGGGTCCGGACCTGAGGTCTAGAAGAGTCTCCATGACTCAGTGGGTGTGGTTCTCATAGTCCCTGTAAAGCCCAAACAGGCAAGTCTTTGTTCCTAGTCTTAGTTTGGTGGTTTCTTGTATAACTTTGGGCCACCAGACCAAAGCTGAGTATGTCAGAGGGGATCTAACCACTCTGGTGCACAACCAGTGCACCATTCCTGGTTTTAGCCCCCACGTCCAGGCCACGTCCTCTCAGGGCAGAGGTTATGAAAGATGTACTGTCAAAGGCCTCTTCTATGTCCAAAAAGGCACCTAGAAGGATCTCTTTGTTATCGAGCGTTTTCTCTATTCTACAGGTATGGTAGTGAAGTGCTGTTTCTGTCAAAAGACCAGCTTGATAGGCAAATTGGTCCTCGTATAGTGGTTGGTGTATCAGTATACCTCCCCTATTACAATAACGAGTTTTATATAACCATTACAATCAGTAAGTAATGATGGTATATGTCAAATTAATAATTTCTCGCCTTAGAAACGTTAACACTAATGAGTAAGCATTATGTAATAAATGAGTAACTGCAATTTCACAGAAATTTCTAGAAGAAAAGGAAAACTAAAAAATAATTAAAATAAAAGAAATGGAATACGCTCGAGTTAACCGAGTTAACAAGAAGCGAGCAGATTTGTTTATTGTGCCTCTTAATAAGAAGCACAACGTTAAAGAAGATTCTGAAATGCCAATAAGCTATTATAGTAATTGTGCGTATACTTCAGATTTAGAATATGTGCGGAGAAAACGTTTTACGTAAATATTTACTTTTTTATTACTTCTAACTGGAAAAAGTAACTTTAGTAAAAAAAGATCAATAAGCACATTTAAATCGTTTATTTTAACAAAAACATGTTCTATCTGTTGTCAAATCCCAAAATCCTCAAACCCAATCATGTTGTAAAAACTACTGTTAAAAGTAAACCAAAATGTTATATGTGCAGAAAAATCCGTATTCATAAAGAAACATACCCTTCATGCTTCATGTAAATCGAATAAAACAGTAGCATTATTTATTTCCAAATACACGTCAATAACTACGTTTACAAAACATAACCAAAAAAATGTCTTCTTTTACAATGCAATTGATGTTCATATATATTCAATTTGATCGATAACCCCGAACATCAACAGTTTGTCATGAACAGCTTAAACGGGCATTCAAACACAGCCGTGACTAATCTATACTAATCAATGTAGCACGAAGCACCTCCACGTACAGGATAATATATACCTATAAGGACCTGCTTCCACAGTAAAACACAAACCTCGATTCGAATTTTTCACCCTCTAAACGCTAATTGTGACACCTCACACGGAAAACCTTTCGTGAAAGTAGACGGTAGATTCACAACCTGTTCTATTTGACCCTGTACTGGATAAAATAATAAAAAGAATATAGTGCTTGTCTGATAACCAAGTAAGTAATTAATAGGGAAAAGAAAGCTCGTAATTTATCGAATAACAAAAACTACCATCATCTTGGGATTTAATTTGAAACGACTTTAACAACGCCATTAAATATTTTAACTCGTGCAAAGAAACAAGGGAACATATTTATGTTCCTGCAAATATTTATGGTGGTGGTGTGTGACCTAGGAGTGTTAAAGCGAGCTTAAAGATATCAATGGCTGGATTGCGTGAGGATATGGTATCAGGTCAGAGACTTACTTAGAGAGTGCTATTTAAACTTCACCCTCTAGAAATACATGCTAAAGGATTTTGTTGTAAATAATCATTTCTAAACGGTTCTCCGGTATTTCCTGGTTGCATAACTCAATTTTGACATAAATATGCCGTTTTATTTACATATAACTTCTTGTAGTGTTTACAATAATAGCTAAGCGAAATCTGCATACATTTATGGGTAGAGTAGAAAATTGCCACAACACAAAACATAAAACGTACAGGATATACCTTACAATGTAGTAAGATTTTATACCCCCAACCTTTATTTTAAAATCTTTGTTAAAATAAACCAGCAACACATAGCATGCAACACGACTAGGTAAATAAGTTACGTACAACAATTAAATAATGGATTTTAATAATATCTTAATCGATGGAGATCCCAGGAAAGTAACAAAAAAAAATAAAGAAAGTGTGCTCTTTGGAATTAGCTAAAGCATGACGAGTTAAAGTCCTGTAATGTATCAAAAAAGTAAGAAGAAATTAAGATCCTGCCACAGTTAAAATAATTTAATTAAATTATTCAATTACCCTACATTAACGTGCAACTATTCATCAAGGTAGTGCACTTGCAGTATGAAATGCAAGCCTGCTGCTGGAAATAAACTAGCACAGCTGGTATAAATACCGCATCCCTTCTTGGCCACATGCTAGCAAGAGACCTACTTGGGACACGCGTGGTTTTGCCATGCGCAACGAAATCGCTGATGCAGCGAGCGTGGTATGAGCCCGAAAATTGCTGAGAACAACACGTATATATTTAAGAGCCGTATATTACGAGTTCATCACAAGCCACCACTCAGTTCAATTTTTTAATTCATGCAACTACAAACTTACTACGGTGACTTTAAAATGTTATTTTTTTCTGGCATACTTAGGGGAGTTTTACCCTACCTTGGCTGATATGACGAGTTTCTGTGCTTCCCTAACTCTTTTGTATTAATTAGTAGTTTATTATATTGTTAAACTGGATTTTGCGTTTTATTCAAAGTAATGTATTTTTTGGAAGTTTCAAGGCAAGCAGACATTTTTATAGGGAATAACTTTTCCTTGCAAATCCACAAATAAACCAGTTGAGAATGCGCAGAGCTAGCATTGCCATGACGAACAAAAACAACTGTATACTTAATAAACTAATTTATTTTTGAAAACTAATGTTGTAACACATTAGTTGTCATAAAAACTAAAATTCTAAGTCCTAGAATTTTTTGTTAAAAAAATTGTTGCTAAAAATGTTTATTTTTTTGTAAATTTTTAAAAACTACAAAATTTTTCATTTTTCAAAAATTTACCAAAATTTTCGGTGGTCATTTTGACCACTTTCCCGAAGAGATACAAAAAAATGTTTCAACCAAAAGTTTCTTAGAATTTGATGTACTATAACATTCCAAAAAGAAAAATTCAAAAAATTTAACAGGGAAAAAGGCGACAGACCGACAGACTGACAGACAGACTTCACGAATTAAGAGACGAACTTTTGTTCGTCGAAAAAATTTCCTTTTTCAATGTCTACCAATGAACACTGTATGTTACAAAAAAAAAGACCGGAATTATACATTAATGTTTTATAATTTGCTATCTTGTTACATATACTACAAATATTCTTATTCAGAATAAGTTCTCATGTTATATGCTTTTCATCAATTTCCGCTGCTCATTTACGTTGTGAGCATGTCATTATTTATTGCTCTGGATTGGAATAGAATTGTACTTTACAATTCATATGACCATACTCTAAGTATGTTACTTCCATTTGATTGAGACATTTAGCGTTGGAATGTTGCTTATAAGATTATTATTAAGCATAACTAATTACACATATTATGTGCTCTAGTTTAAATAAGAGCATCAGGTTTCTTTGTTATTAAATATGAAGACGTTCACGGTCTGTGTCTATGGACAAGGAACAACTTCTGGGTTTGGACCGTATCATACTGAAAACAAATAAGGAAGGTAACGTTTCGCCCGCAATTGGGCTTCTTCAGGAGAATAATTGAAACGCTTCCACAATATATTTTCTTGTACTGAAGTTTCCAAACTATTCCTGATTGAGGTAAGTATGAAGTTGGCATCCAAGTTTTTTTTGTGAACACACAACTTGCAGTATCAGCTACACTTTTTCCTTATTAAAAAGTTGATTATTGCAATACATTTTCTAGTAAAAGGGAGCAAGGACTCAATTTATTAATTCACGAAAATTATTGACTTTACCTGCTATATGTTTCACGTTCTAAGAAACAGTCTATTAAAAAGAATATAATCTTTCTAAAATTATCTCTTTAACCTTTAGGTCTAAAACAATAAATATTTTAAGGGGGTTATTAGCAAGATAAGGAAACAGATTTGATTAATTTCGTGAGGCGTTTCATTTACGGTGTTTTTCTAATTTTAGTAAGTAGTCTTATCGAAATACGAAATCTGCAGTGAATTAAATAGCATTTTCACTATCTACACTAAAATTCTGAAAAATATGCGATTAATCTGTATAGCTTAAATATAAAAATTTTCATTACTCAAAGGAAATGCATGTTTTCGCCTTTATGATTGACATTTCTTGGAAATTCTTTAATTGAAAATTCGCTTTACTACTTTTACCCGATAACATTTGAACTAAAGTCGCTAACTTTCACACTTTATATCAAATTGAAAAAAAAACAAGAGTTGGGAAATTATTGTTTAAAATGAAAGACATTAAACCTCCTTTTTCCGAATTAAATGTTACGACCTCTCTTCTGATTTGTTTTAGAGGCGAAATGGCACGGTTATGTGAACCTATATCTGGTTTTATTGCCTCATGAAAACTGGAAACCACTAACGTCAATTTAGCAGGTTGTTAAGTTTTGACGTTTTTAAAGAAAATTAGAGTAGGTAAGGCAGAAGGTATAAAAGTAAATTGTCAATGTCGTTTAAAGTCGTTTTTCCAGAAATGATTCTACTTTATTTCAAATTTAAATTCGATTTGTACCCACTATCTTGATGGCTTTAAGCTGCATGTTAGCTGTACAATAAAAATGTTATTACCTGTAATGACCTTTCTAAGATGTAATCTAAAATTTGAGAAATTGCTAACATATATGTAACTCGCTAGTAACTATTACTTTAGGTCGTTTTCTTAAACATTGTAAACGTTCAGGTAAATTTTTCAACACTAAGTCGTTTTATTCATTTTTGTATTTAGATAATTTAAACAATTAGGTATTTTTTGTTGAAAATACTTCTTATTTTTGTTATTACCTCTTTTATTTGGTAATAACCAGTAAAAATAAAAACATTTTGCGTACAAACTGTAATTTGGGCATTTTATTACCAGAGAAATCCAACTCCCTAGACTATAAAAAGGCTGGCAATTACAGAAAGTAATAAGAAGGGATCTCGCTTTAGAAGAACGAAGACAACTTAAAATAGTAGAAGAGGTTTTAATATTGTTTATATTCGGTAACTACACAGGCTTTTTAAGAAATCTGTATCGGCGTTGATCAATGTCAGTGAATAGTTGATTGGTATCGAAAAAAATTAAAATAAAAAGAATAATTTTTCAAAAAAATTATGTTATTTATTAGGACTTACATTTTATAGCTGCTTAAAGGTTAACAGTAATAGAAAATTAATATTTACTGGTATATATATATATATATATATATATATATTTACCGCTAGTGTATAAAGTGAGGTCCGTATGAACAAAGTTCACGTTTCAAGTGAGGTCCGCAAACAAAGTGAGGACAAGTATACGGACCTCACTTTGAAATTCGATAATATTTCGTCTAGAGCTTTTCGAAGCTATAAGTTGGCGATACTGAAAAAATGGGCTGGACCTCAGATGTTGCCAAAATGGCTAGAATTATACAGATTAGTTCAAGGAGTTGACGCCTGGAGTCGCTGCGCCAGATGTATATTTTTCAGACGTATAATTTCTTGTGTGAAGCTTGTATGAATGATGCGCAAAGTGAGATCCGAACAAGTGGCAACGGTGAAAATGAAAGTTATACACTATTGATTTTAATTCTATTACAGAAGAGAACGGAAATACCCTAAATAGCCGATTTTATTTCTTACGAGCGGAAATCGGTTTAGAAAATTTGTATTATTGTGTTGTTACAAAATTTAAACCGATAGGGAAATATTTAGATTTAATTTCATAACGTCTGATTATTTGTAATTAGGCAATTAAACTAAAATACATTGTAAAAGAGATTAATAAATCTTCGAGGACTTGCAGCCTTTTTATTTTTTTGTATTAATTAAGAATAAAATATTTTTTTCGAATGACATTTCGCCTAATCAAGATTAGGCTTTTTCTAGTCTTTAATAGTATATTAAGGGCTTAATTGAGTGTCTTAGAGCCCGTGCAGTCACCTGAAGCGAAAACCGAAGACGCTAAAACGATAAAGGGCTCTAAAACACTAATTAAGCCCGAAATGCGTACGTTAAATGTGCGGTCTAAGTTTAAATTAAGTTTAATTTAAAATAAAAATAATTTTAAAAGTCCTAAACTTCAAGTAGGTAGGTGCTATGGTCTATAATTATTCTTGTTACTATGGAGACGTCGTAAACAAAAGTAGTAAAAGGGGGTGCTCCAATTTAGCGATTTACGCTCTAGAAACAGTCCGCAAAATAGGTCATAATCATGTCATAATCGCCCGAGCGGACATAATGTGTATTATATATCCAGGGACTAAAATGCATTTTTTTAAATTATTAATTAACACTTAGAAAACACTTTAGTCCAGTAGTATATACGCTATTTTTTGCACGTCCTAAAGGACTTAATCGCAAAAATTCAAAATTTCGAAAATTTAGTTACATGTCATTCGGACAATTGCCAAAATCACATAGTTTCCGGATAATAAATCCTAACATGTACCGCGATTACTTTTTTTTTGTTGTTTACTTGTTGTTGTTGTCAAGGAAACACTTTACTCCCTCAGGGAGTAAAAGTGCTACTTTACTCCCTCTTTTGGGAGACTAAAGTAGAGCCTTATATATCGTACGTGCAAAAAATAATAAAAGAGCATTCTTAAAACTATGATTCATCAAATAAAGACGAATAAACGCAACACAAAGATGAAAATTCAATTTAAGGAAGAAAAAAAGTTATATGAAATGACACAAATCTTTTTGACGTTTTTCGAGAAGTAAATTTTTCAATTTTGTTTTATAAAGAAAAAAACAAACATTAAAGAAATGTCCAAAATTCTAGATTCTATGCAAATCTTTAAATGGAAATAGCAATTGTCATGAACAAATAAACAAATGAAATTTTGTTTTTGTTTGTTTTTGGGCGAGGAATCAGGATGGCGGAGCATCCTTCGTACCTTATGGCACCGATTGCTATGATAATTTGGCCGACCCTACTAGAATTTAGCCGAATATGGGGGAATTCCACCCCAAGTAGGGATTTTTAACGTGCCAAACATCGCATTGACACGGGACCTACAGTTTTACTTCCTATCCTAGAAGAAGGCATGTTTTTAATTTTTCTCCGCTATTAAAAATTACCAGCTCAGCCGGGGATCGAACCTGCGCTCCTTGGATTATGAAGCAAAAATGCAAACCACTAATCCACCGAGGCTGGCAAGTTTGTTTGTATTATTGCTTTTAGAAAGAAAAGTTAGACGCAACATACTCTGCAGACTATTTTTCTGCATTTAATACACCCAATAATTAAATAAGTCATTTATTAAATTCATTGAAAAAAAATTTCATTACAGATTTAATCTTTAAATTGAAATAGTAATCATTATAATAATAATAATAATTAGTACAACCCATAACCTAAATCAAGGCCCCAGAAGCTATAAGCTTGTGCGGGAGGGAGGGGGCGATTATTATTATGTAGGCCCAATGTGCGGCTGCAGCCGACTTATAGATGGAACAGCGCAAATCCCACATTTGTTACAGCTAAGGAAAACTGCAGAAAACCTTAACCAGATCTGCCAGCGCCGGGAGTCGAACCCGGGCCGCTTGGGTGAAAGTCCGGCACGCTAGACATTACACTACCAAGGCTGTATTATGAACAAAAAATAACGGTAGGTAACCCAAAATAGTATATTATGCAACAAATGAATGATGATGTTCGAGTTGCATACACTATTTTTTTCTTGGACCGTTGCTGATTTGTTACTTCCAAGTGGAATTCTGTTATAAGTTGTAACCTCAAACTGGTCACCGGGTGACGATCAGATGAGGGCTTTCCTACACAACTACTAAATGTTTTCAACTTTCATTGTATTATAAAAGCTCGCAATGAATTTAATTCTTACTTCTCAAGGCAGGCTTATAAAAATTGATAACTATAAGTACCAAATATTACAATCAAAATGTCTCTTTTTAAATTAATATTTAATAAAACTAACAATAAGAATAATTTATTAGAACAGATTTAGAATATCAATTATATTTATTATTCACTATGTGATGATGGATGATGAGGTCGTTCCCAACTTTATAGTAGAGTAAATTTTTGCATTAAGTTCTTATTTTTTACTATCTAAAGATAGCGACTTGAAATCTTTTATAATGCCTTCAGTACTGGACCAATATAAAATGTAATCTGTTTAAAATGGGGACACGCCCCCTCGGGGGGGTGAAACCCCCATTTTACACTCCCAATATTTATACATATATATTTTTAAATATAGTTTATTTAGTAGGTACTTTTTTATTATTTTATTATTATGTGGTGAACAATTTATAAATATGACTGATGACATAATGCAACACTATCATTCAAAAAATTAAAAAGTATTTTATATTGGTACAATACGAGGGTTGCGCTGTAAATTGTTATTTATAAAAAGAACGTTGCATTTTTTAACAAAAAATCTTTATTGTTTTTCAAAATAATCTCCATTCAGACTAATACACTTGTGCATTCTTTGAAACCACTTTTTAAACATTCGGAAAATTCATTTTCTGAAAGGTCCTCAAAAATTCTTTAAAATTCTGTAACTGCTGCATCTGCGTTGGGAAATCTTTTACTTCGCATCATTTTTTTAACAGTTGGAAACAAAAAAAAGTCGCACGGCGCCAGATCTGGGCTATACGGAGGATGAGTTACCAATTGAACTTCCGTATCTTTCAAAAAATCCAATGTTCTGGCAGCAGTGTGGGAGGATGCGTTGTCATGATGGACTAAGATGTTACGCAAACCGGTCCTTTGGCGACCTGCCTGTAATTTTGCAAACATCTGTGGTAAGCCACTTCGCAGTACCATTCAGAATTAACAGTTCTGCGATCTTCAAGTGGAATAACAGCAACAGGACCACATCGGCGGAAAAACAGCAATCATTTTCTTATTGAAGCTTCTGCCACGAATTACTTTTGTGGGCAAGTCTTCATCTTCGAATACCCAAACACTAGACTGCTGTTTAGTTTCAGGGTCGTAACTGTATACCCAAGATTCGTCACTAGTTACAATGTATACCACTTGCCTGGAAGCTCCTCAAATTTTTGCAACATAAATTTACACCAGTCTATTCGAGCCTGTTTTTGACTTTCTGAAAGCAAATGCGGTATCCAACGGCTTGCTAGCTTTCTTACACCAAGATGTTTATGCCAAATGGTATTCACCGCCGAGGATCCAATCTTCACTTCCTCCTGAATCTCCCTATAAGTAATATTTCGATTGGAATGAATCAAGCTTGCCACACGATCAACATTTTCTGAACAGGCAGCTCCTGCAGGTCTTGCTTCGTCTTCTAGCAGTTCTCGCCCTCGTCGAAATTCTCGGAACCAATGACTAACAGCGGATAATGGAGGGGCAGCATCGCCAAAAGCTGCTATCAAATTTTCATGGCTTTGCTGGTATCCTAACTGTCTTTTATAGTCGTAGAAAATCATAGCTCTAAGGGCAGTTCGCGGAATGCTCATCTTAACTGAATTAAAAATGCACAACTACTTATCTTACAAAATTAACTACGTTTCACAAGGAAATCGGAACGTTTGACAATTGTGGATAACAAATGTCAACTAATGCGACATTCAATTGTTGCAATTGTTTCTAGCCAATTGAGCTTCCATGGCCTGTTACTAACTATTAACAGAGCATCCCTTATATCAATACTTTGCTGGAACTTTTCTATCCTAAATTTATGATATTTGTGACGGTAGAAATTCCTTGATAGAAGCTCTTTCAGATCAGCAAGTGTATGTATATGTTGTATTATTAGCAACTACATGTTTCACTTGTGCCTATACCAATTCTATTGTAGTTAAATAAAATATCCTCGGTTGAAATGACCTTACCATAAAGCCAATCGATACTGCCACTTTTTCAAACTTTGTGTTGGCGATTTCTCAGATAATAGATTAAGGTACGAGTTGCATACAAAGCTTTATGTTGGACTGCTATAATTAGTCTAATCAATTTAGAAAAAATAGCGGAAAGTTGAGGTAAGTCCATGGATTTTTGCATACGGCTTCCTTGTGGGTTATTAAACCTTAAAAGTCAACACCTGTAGGTGGTGAGGTCGAAGAAATAATGAGGATAAACTACGCCCCCTACCGGTTTTGTCGTTTTTCTCGGAAACTATTAGGGTTATCTAGATAAAGGAGGTTAGGTAAGATAAAGCTTATTTAAATCCCTACCAAAAGTGTTCGAATTTTTTTTCGTACTTCGCCTTCTTTCTGTGTTATCGAAGAAAGGAGATATGTCATACACGGATCAGCAATTTGCACCAGTAAATTTGCTCAAGGAACTTTCTGGCGTAACTTTTTATGGTCCCCTATTGCCATGAAGTAGCTAAGAAAGATTCGTTCAGAACCGGACGCCATCGTGGTACAGTCATCCTTTATCTTAGCATCTCTTCGGCAAAATCCATCAGGCGATATTATCGATATTCTTGATAGCAGTCGGCTGAAAAATTCGTATTGGCAAGTTAATTTTAGAAGAGTACCTGCACTACTGAATTTTTGAATCCAACCCAATACGTACAAGGTGTTTCGCCTTTTTTGAAATCATAATTTCCTTTATTTATAAGTTCTTGGTACTAAATCATTACGCCTTAAGGAGACGTAACGGTACGTTTCAAGCAGTCTTTATGGAATGCTTCGTGTTTAGCTCTGATCAATCTTTTGCGAGAGTAACTGACGGATACGCCACACTATAACTAGTTGATGAATATGACCTTAGTCCAGCATTTCTGTCCAGGACAACTTAGTTTTAGCCCATGCTACTCGTCGTTTTGCAGATACTTGTCAGCATCAACTATGCTGTTTATGAACTAAAATCTTCTTAATCCTCTAGCTAACATACAGCCTCAAATCATTATGTCTTGAGGAAACTTAACATTAAGCAGTTCTAGTTTTACTCTCGCAAAAGAGTAATCAGAGCTAAACATGAAGCATTCCATAAATACTGCTTGAAACCTAATGTTAAGTTTCCTCAAGGCGTAATGATTTAGAGCTCTATGTCAGCTGGAGGATTAGTAAGATTTGAGTTCATAGACGGCACAGTTAATGCTGAAAAGTCATTCACAATAATTATTGGTTGGTTAAATTTAAATTGCAGATTCACATACAGTTCTAATGAACTGTATGTGAATTTAAAAAGCATTTAAAAAATAACTAGAGTTAAATATTAAAAATACCAAGAGCGATATTAATCCCCCTTCTTATATCGTTTTACACTTAAATATGGATTTTATATGCATTCTTTTTGGCCTAATAAATACCCTAAATATAGAATAACCACTTTTCTTTGCTACAAGCCAAGATCGGTTTAGGTAGGAAGATAAATACATATATTCTTTTTAACACGTACCGTAAGGAAATTACAGACAAATTTTTAAATTTAATTAAAAAACGAGATGGAACAAACTCAGCATTTTAAATTAGGCGACAATATTTACTGATTTTACTAGCATTTTCAGAATAATTAACATATTATACAGATTTACCTCTATAATTATTAGTGAAACTAATCTAACTGTTAATAATAATTAATTATTAGGAGTAATACATTTAGATTTTAAAGTAAAGTATCTGGTACTTAGCTATCAATTCACTAATCTGCCCCAGTAATAGCAGGCTGTTAATATTACTAGCACAATTACCATTAAAATGATGAGAAACACAAGAATCTTGATAGTTAAATCTAATTTTTCGTCTAAATTTAATTGATCTAAGCGGTCAAGCATTCGTTTAAACATTCTAGAAGGCAATAGAACAGCCAACAGGAAATAGTTAAGTTAGGGAGCCAGTAAATAGTCCAAATAGTCTGGAGAAATAGTCTTACGAAGAAAACAGAACAGACATTTTTTATAGAAAAATTAATTATCTATCTATTTTATTTAAACAATTTTTTTGTTAAATTAATATTTTAAGAGTTATTACACTGTAATGTTTTCCTGTTTCAGTGAGATTTTAGCCGTTTGCGAATTATTTAGCAAAACTAAAAAGTGAAAACTTTGCTGTGTAATAACTCTTAAAACATTAATTTGCAAGCAATTAAAAAATTGTTTTAATAAAAAAGATAGATAATTTATTTTTCTACAAAAAAGTCTGTTATATTTTTTTCGTAGAACCAACCGTTCTCGAGATATTTTTAAAAACGGGTTTATTAAAATGGCTACTGAAGCATACCCGTCTCCGCCACACCAAATTAGTTTTATACTGACGACCGACCAACTAACAAATTCCAATAATAGAATAGCATGCATTTTTGCTGATGATATTGAAAGCAAATGATGGCAACAGCGCCGGTCCTCATGTTATACTTAAAACCTGTGTATAATTTGATATTGGGGCTCACTTTGCCGATTAAATCGTATCTAATAATATGGTCCTCACGTCGTCAGTAGTATAGTGTAGCCTCACTTGGTATTATTATACACAGCAAATAAAACTTTTTTAAATTCAAAGAAATCTGTGTATATTTGCGAGATACATAACTAGAACAAGTAAACAAGTGCTGACAAAAAAAATTTGCAAAGCTGTGACCATTTATAAGGGTGGTCCTCATTAACTACGGTTCATGATATGTCCTCACTTTGATAAGTGGCCGTAAATATATATATATATATATATATATATATATATATATATATATATATATATATATATATATATATATATATTTGATAAACATTTAATATACAAATAAGTAAACTGTACTATGATTAAAAATATTGATTAACTGTTTTATTTTGAGCAAGATATTTACATTTAAATCGTCATATTTTATAAATATTTAACACAAATTTTGAAAAATATTATAAATTTGGACATTTATAATATACAGTTGTTAAAAATCCATACCCAGTGAAGTATATTAATCCAGTAAATAAAAACCTAAGCCTTCTCCATAAAAATATTTTTTTCATATATAATTCAACAGGTGGTCTAATTTTTTCCGACAAAATTTGTCATTTCAGAAATGAGTAGCTTTTGCAACGAAAATTACACGAGTCGACGAAGGAAACGAGTACAATTTTCCAAAAGCAAAAGCTACGAATGTCTTAAATGACAAATTTTGCAAGAAAAAATTAGACCACAAGTTGAATTCGGCTTGGCAAACAAATTACTAAAAAAGCCATGTGTGAATATAAAAACCAATAAATACCCGTGCATTAAAGGAAAAACAGAATTAGTAACAAATAGTGTAAATCCAAGCAAGTAGTGTAATGTAACTATCGACCACACGATGATCGTATGGGTAAAGTATAGCTGGACGCGGTCAGAAGTTGAACGGGTGGCCCATTCTATCTTGGATGTAACTGCTCGGCTGAGGTAGGATGGAAGCTCAGCAAAGCTGAATCCTATCCCATTCTACATTGAAATATGTATTTCAAATATGTAAATTAAAAAGTAGAATAAATAAAGATTTATTATTTATTTACTAATTTACATTGAAGAAATGAGAAGAAAATCTCGATCAGGTACAGTAAGTATACGAAATTACTAATAAAAAGTTATAAATAGCTAAGTTTTAATTCAAGAATATTTAAACACAAGAAAAAAATGAGTTAAAACGTGAGATAAAAAGGATTTAAAAAAAGAAAATTATCAATTAAAGCACACTGTTTGGTAAAAGGCTTGCTTTAATGGGCACCACTCACGGTCTTCCGCGACCACGTCGCCGAAGACGTCGGGGACGCGGTCGGGAAGTTGGGAGTTCGAGATAGTTTATGTAATAAAATTATATGTATCGTATTTAGTTTAAACCTTTTTTATCACAATGAAAAACATTATTGGCTGCATAATAGTAAATACTTCTAATTAAATAAAGAGATTTCAGTTGACATCTTATTATGAACTCAATAATTATTTCTTTGATAATCTATTTGAATTTTCCATATACAGAAAACCAAGACAAACGGACATAATACCAAATGAATATTGTCACCATAAAGCACATAAAATAGCAGCCTACAGATCGTTAATACACAGAGCTTTAACACATGCAAATCATTACAATCCGAACATGATTTACAGTTTCATTAGACAAAAATATTATAGGTTAGCTGTCAAAAGAATACATCCCATTGACAATCAAACAGAAGACACAAATTACATATCTATACCATACTTTGGCAAAATATCAGAAAAAAATGCACATATAGTACTAAGAAAAATCAACAATTATAAAATAACATTTAAAACCAACACTAACACTTTTTCATTTTTATTTAATGCTAAAGACAGAACACATGATATCATGAAATCGGGCATTTAACGTTTAAATTGTTTTTTTGTAGTTTGGTATATATTGGGCAAACACTTCGAACTAGCTGTCAAAACAATATTGTCAGGTTATATTTTAATAAATACTGTGAAACTTTTTACTAATCTTTATTTATTTCATCATTATGGAGTTCCACAAAGTAAGGCTAGAAACAATAAACAAAATTATTTCTTTTCTTTTGATACACACATTTTAAAGAAATACGATACTTATAATTTTACTAGCTCAAGCTGAACTTGTTTATGCAATAAATTACAGCAAATGTAAACATTGCCTCATTATCTGGGCCACTTCTCCGACGACGTCGTCGGCGACGTGGTTTTACATCGCAGTTATTTTGACACATAGCGAATATGAAAAGGAAAATCAAAAACCAATATTAGAAATTTTCACAAATTTTGCGTTACAATAAAGAATAAACCATAGTAGTGAAATGACTTTACTTCTAAAATTGTTCCATATTCTGTAAAAAGATGTTTTCCAAATTTTGGTTGCTCTCGGGCAACAGAAAAGGGCTTCGACTTTAGTTTAAAATTTCACATATTCAAAAATGGTGATGTTCAGTAAATATGAAAAATTTATATTATAAATATACATCTAAATGTATATATAGTTTTATAATACACTATTGCGTACCTAAACCTAATTAAGTAATTTACAGTATGTATTTCTAGGATATTCTTAATTATAATCTGAAAGGAGATGTTTTATTGACGGTAATTTATTGCCATCTAAATATTTATGTACTGTACACTTAATTAGATTTGTAACAAAACCGTTTTAGTACGTACTTACCTGAATTTTTCTCTAAATTACAAATTGTCAATATATTAGTTGTAAAGGTAACTTTTGTCTGATTTGGTCGTGAAATTTTTTTTGTATAAACTAGGTGCATAACAAAATATCCTCAACAAACAGTTTACGGAAAGACACGTTTGTTTTGTTAATTGGACATTATTCTCTATAAATTGTTGGTAGTAAGTTATCCACGATAAGGGTTCTCGTTTTAAAACGCAAGACATTAACTCTTTGAAAGAGTGCAACACTAGTTATCGAAAATTTCTTGATCTTTTGAAACAATGCGCGTGTTGATGCAAGACAAAAGAAACTTAAAGTGGAAATCTTAAAAAAATTGTAAGAAATGCATACCTACAGAACGGATAACATATTTTCTACTTTCCACAGCAAAATAAATTTTCCAAAATTTTAAATTTAGTGTTTACAAAATGATCCCGAACCTTGGATTACTGGCGATAATTCTCGCAAAGCTTTTCATATTGTTAGTAAATTGATGATTAATGATACAACTGAAAGAGGTATTAAGTTAATTAATGAATACAGCAATATTCTAGCAGAAGACAATTTTTACATTGTTATCGATTATCACCGGCGGTTAGCTAGACTGAAAACATCAACGTTAAGGGTGGCCCTATAAGAGTCTGATTTAATTTCACTAAGGATCAACTAATTATGATTAATTACCGCATGAATCGAAAACATAAATGTAATTAATTAGATAAACCTACCCTCGAACGTCACCTAATATATTGAAATAGAAAGCGGTTAGTTTTAATTTTCTTTCCTTTTTCCTGTATTCTCCTTGATTTCTTTGGCAAACTTAAAAGTTTCTGCTTCGATTCGTCAAAATGTTTGCAATACAAACTATGACTGGTACTTTCTGTTTTTTCTTTTGGCATAAACTCTTCCATAGTAATTACATTTACATCTTTTCTATTATTATTTTGTTTTGTACATACACATAAAAATATTACACTTGAATGAAATCCATGATAAGAATAGCGTGTCACGTGTTTCAGGAACAAGTTAACGCTTTTCCGTATAATATAGCGATTTTATCCAACTCCAATTCGACATTCAGCGAAGTCGAAGTCGTATCCGATCCGAATTTTTTCCGATTTCTATTCGATATCCGATTTTTTATCTGATAATTGAATTTTATCCCATATCCAAATTTTAACCGATATCCGATTTTTATCCGATATCCGAATTTTTTTCGATATTCGAATTTTTATCCGATATCCGAACCTTATTCTATATCCGAATTTTTATACGATATCCGAACTTTATTCGATATCCGAATTTTCATCCGATATACGAATTTTAATCCGAAATCCGACTGCTAAATTATATTCAAATTTTTATCTAATATCCAAATTTTATCCGGTACGTGATTTCGACATCCGAATTTTTTTTATTTTACCTATACCTTATATATATATATCTCATATAATATACCTTAGGTATTTATTACATTGCTAAAATAAATGACTTACTAGGCCTAAAAACATATTTTGGGAATGATTCTTTCCGTAATAGACCGGATAGGTTACGCAATACAAATTAAGGAGTAAATTTATGTAACGATTTTCACCTAATAGGAGTGCCGAATGAGAACGATCTGTTTGAAATAATTTACTAATGTTAGTTCAGTATTATTTACCACGTAATAGGTTACATTAGTGTTAAATCACTTATTAAGTTATTTTATTGACGTCACTACGTCACAATACCACCTAACAGGAAATATCTTCTATATTTATTGAAAATAGAAATGTCGGAATCACATGATAATTTCAACTCTGTTTTTGACATTTTAACACAGAAGTGCGAGTTAAACTATTAGCAGTTACTAAGAGTCTTTCGACAAAATTTTGGTTGACTAGTTAGGTGGATAATCCGGTATTCCGCCAAGTCTATTCGACGCACTTTCGACGTCAAAAATTACTTAATAAGTATCTGGCTGCCTACCACCTAAAATATCTGATATCTCTATCCATCTTATTTTTCACTTCAAATCGATGTATCAGAAAGTTATTTTTTGTTATTTAAATCAATCAATAAGTATATAGAACTATAAAAATATAGAAAGAAAATATTATTTAAGTCATTCCAATAAATCATGCAGAATAGGCCTGTCAATATATATTTTGGCACTATAAAATTTTGAGATGGGAACTTTAACCTAGGTTATTTTGATTAACTTTCGTTGAGAAACGACATTTGAGTTAAAAGAAAATTTGATTAAGACATTAAGGATTATGGCTGTAGTCAGTTAAACCTATTGTATTGAGATTAGGCGAAGATTTGAGTTGTAGCTACTTCTGCTAGAACTTCAATTAAAGAAATATTTAGGAAAAGTATTACAATAACATCTGTATAAATATAAGGTATAAATATCTATATAATATTGGTAGGTATAATAAAATTATTGACTTCAGAAGCGGTAAGTATTTTAAATTATACAGGGGAAAATATGAGAAATTTCATTATGGATCATTTACGGTAGAGAACAAATACATGTAAGTAAATTTTCGTAATTTCTTTAAATTTTTATTTTTGGACTAATATTTCAAGTGCTTATTGACATTACCTTTTACTCCCTTAATTCATACTAATTCAGCAACAGCTCTGCTTATTTGTTTGTGGTTATTAGTATTGAGATGATATGGGATCATCAGATTGAAAATTTACTTGACAATTTGGAATTTCGAAGTATTTTAAGACTACGATTTGATCGTAAATACAAATATAATTATTTCATGCATTAAATAAAAAGATAGACATGCTAGGATATTAGGTTTATTTATTCTAAAAGCTCCATGTTAGGTTACAGAAAGATTTATCAATTTTAAATAGAAATTATAGAAGGAAGAGTTTCATGCAGACGTAACCTAAATTTTTACATAAAAAGTTTGAATTTATAAAAAGGATAGAAATTATTTAGGTTGGTTTATAGTAATACATGTTTTATGCAACCCAAGTCACATGTTAGAATGGTTTGTCCATTTTTCTGGAAGGGTTCATCTTCTTGTTAGATTTAAGCTTTACGAGTCTATAACGTAAACCAGAATTTTGTTTATCCCATGTAACTAAATCAGTTTCGGGTACATACTTCACTGGAAATAGTTATATTAGATAAGTTATTTGGTATTTATAATGTTACATTTTGCCTACGGAGTCTTGCATTTAGAAGGTTTGTGCTCATAAAGATGAATGTATCAGCTTTATAGATATGTACTGAATTTTTCAAATGTTGGTTTTATTTTGATATTTTGCACAATTGTTTGGATGCAGGCACTTGGAGGATTGTATGCTGGACAAGTTTGAGTAGCTTGATTTCATATATGTTGTTATTTGTATGGAATCTTGCAAAGCATCGTTTGATTTTTAACAACGTTTAAACGGATTTTTATTTAAGTTTTTCTTTTATTGTAAATATTTTTCTATGTAAACTGTATATGTATGAGTTACTTTGGGTAGCCATGTAATCATTTATTTTACAGGTATAGCTGTAGTTAATGAGTTTGCTTTGTAATTAAGTTTGAATGAGACTTTTAGACAGTTGGTTGTGTTTGTTAATTTTCTCAGTTAATGTTAATTTTAGACTGTAAGTGTCTTATGTTGTTTTAATCGTTATTTTTCCAGCTACATTTCTGTCTTTTTAGAATTTAGTTTAGTGTTATTTTGAACACATGTTTTGCGGTAGTGACTCATGACATTTGTGATGTGTCGTTGTTTGTGGAAATTTCGCTGTTTTTTCAACTGTTTTGGAGGAAACATATAAAAAGGATTCGAAAAATTAACAATCTCAGTCGATAAAACGCATGGAAAGAACTCGACTCATTTCGAATTTTCTGAAATAAAGGTAAGGTTATTGTAAACCATATGATATTTGCGTTGGAAGTCAAACTTCAATTTTTAACAAAGTGTTAATGTTATTGAATTGTTACCTGAGACATAAATTTAAAGAAGATTTATTTTCGTTCTTCAACAATTATATGGAATCGTGAACGATTTATTTAAATTAAATCAAGATTTTATTTATTTCCATTATTAATTTGGATAATCGACTCGTATGAATTTTTTCGAAGTCAGCTGTTTGGATCAATGCTGTAGTACCAATTGTAAAATACTTGAAATGGATTCATTGACGTTTATATACAAGGTAAATCAAAATTAAAAGGATCTGGTTCACTTTAGAACAACAAAAGCATAAAGACATTTTTATTCAAATTCAGAATTTATTTTTACTTGTTTGAAAAGTTTTTTTAAACAACAAGGTCGTAACATTTAGACAATTTCAACTTGTTTATTCACAAGAATAATTAATTTCCGTTAGATAAATTGATTTAGTACTTGTAAATATTTTTCTTATTTGATAAACGTAATTGATGTCAATTTGTTCAAATGGAGATCGGTTGCATCGCCCATGTTAGGTGGCAACTATAATAAAACACATTTGAGCAAGCTCAACAAAGATTTTCTTCTTATTTCTATATTTTTATTTTAAACAAACAATTGTTTTTATTTTTCGTTTTTGACAAATATTTTAGCTATTGTTAATAAAAATAAAATATCTGTATTTCAATTTATGCGTTTATTTGTGTTGGTGTTTATGCAAGCATACAATAATTTTCTTCACATACAGAATTTAAGATTGCTGTTTGTCCAGCTGCAGAATTCCAAGTGTAATGGCAGTAAGTTTCTTTTCTTCCAGGTGCAAGAATCAAAAAGATTTTTTATCTCAAGTTTGTTTATCTCATGCTCTATCAAATTTTAAGCCTGAGTTAGTCTATTGGGAGAAAGAAAAACTATTTGAGCTGTTACATTTTATTTATCTAAAAAATAATGTCAGTATACATTTAGTATATTATGAAATAATTAATTAAAGATATTTTCTACTCATTTCTGAAAATATAGTAAATGTTACATTTAATTAACCTGTTATAAACAACGCACAGCTTTTATAAATTCGTGTAATTTATTTAGGACGCTTTTGTGATTCTTTTGTTAGTTTACTTGTTATGTGAGCCAATCTCTGTATAAAGAATGGTTGCAAAACTAGCCAAATTGATAATAAATTTTATTACAATATTTATTCACCAGTAATACCATAGTGATTGTAATTTCGACAGACAAGTTTTATGCTGGAACAAAAGATTGTTTCGAAATTTATTGAAGAGACTGAGAGAAAACTAGCAACAACAAAAATATTACACTTGAATAAGAAGTAAATGTCAAATTTTGGAAAAATTCCTTTATTTCTTTACCCTAGGTTCGATTTTTTCATTAAAAGCTTAAGATTTTTAGTGGTTTTGGTCATTTACTGGTTTAAAACAAGAGTAGAATAATCACTTCTAGTTAAAATCATTGGAAACAAGAAGACATTTACATGTACATACGTTAACCAGATATGCAAAAATTAATTCAATCCACAAATTAACCAGTGCGTAATTTTAAATTTCTGCAACTGAAGATAATATTAGCCTGTTAGCCTATTAAGCTAGCTAGTATAAAGTTGTGTATGCGACTCTTTATGATGTTAAGAACTTTGTACGTTATGGGTTAACGCTGAAGTGCATTTCATATTTTGTACGTTTTATAGCATACTATTCTGAGAAAGCTGAATACATCCCAAGTTAAGAGAAAATTAATTGTAAAGAATGATACAACAGTATGCATTTGTGGCATATTTAAAAGACCTCAGCCTTTGAACATATTCACTGTATTAATTGGGAGAACTATTGAAAGAAGTAATTAAGTGTTGATTTTCTGAAGAGCTTAATTACTTCTTTCCGCTGGCTATTTTAATTTCCAGCTCTTCCTGATTATAAGGTTACATTATTTTCATTTCTCGTAAAAATATCTTTTTTGTTATCCGATGAAGGCGAATTTACAGGAAAAAATAAGCATCGTCAAGAGCTGCAAATAATCCACTCCCACTCAAAATCCTGGATTTTTCCTTATTTTCAACGGGATTAAAATTGATAAAAGTGTTTATTTCTGAATTCTTTTATTATGATGTACTTAGAAAAGGAATTATCCTATTGTTACGCAACGGTGTGGCAACACAGTTTTGGGGATATTATCACGAAAACTAGTATTGATTGATAAACTAGATAATGCCAACTTCTCAGCACGTGCCTAATAGGGTCAACAAATACGAACTTTACGTTTGGAATAATCCCAAACACATTTAATTATAATTGGAAAATTGAATTCCAAAAATACATGATACTTTACTAATTAAATGGCGCAATTATATTCGAGAAGTTAATTACATGATGATTATTTTTGCTACCATTTCAAGTGTTTTATGAAATATTTCATAAAATGCATTTTTCATGTAAATTAAAAAATGTTTATTTCAACTAAAAAAAAGTGAACAAAGGAAAAAAGAAAATCATTTGTAAATTCTACCATCACGCAATCATGTCTGAATTTTTCCAGGCAACGAGAGCGCTTTTCACTTTACGAAACAAAATGACAAATCTAATATAATTTAAATATTATATCAGGAAATCTCTTAAATTATGAAAGTGGTCGAAATAATAGGCCGAAATTTGTAAAAATTAATTATGCGTTAATTAAAGGTCAAATGGTGAAAAGGAAGTGATGGAAAAACGGCCGTTATTTAGTAAAGTCGTCCTTGTCGCCAACGAAATCGTTGTTTTCCGTGCAAACGTAAAATTAGGAAATACGAGAATAATTTCCATAAGATATGACTAGAACGAAATAAATCCAGAGACCTAAAACATGCGATGTAATGTCTACTTGGCTAGGGCGGTTTCCGGAAAGTGTCAAGTTCCGGTCTTACCGCAAAATTCTAATCCAGACGGCGACAAAAGGTAGCACGTCCTATAATAACTTGCAGTGGCGCCCCTTACATTACTCCTGCCATAATAAACAGGCCAACACACATCTGGTGCACATTATTTATGAGCTTTCTCCAAAGTACTTTTTGAAAACTACACCCCAAAGATGCTTGATATGCAGAAAATATCTCCTGCGAACGCTTAATAACCACGATTTATGATTTCGATTTAAAATATGTTACCAGACCTTTATACTTTTATTCAATAAGGGTTTACTGCAGTTGGACAAATTCATCTTATAGATTTATCGCTTTAAAATCTGAAATACTCCAAAATTATGTTATAAAATAAATTCTTTTGTAGTGTGGAGTAGCAGAGGCGCCCCTGGAAATATCCGTTCCGGGTCGCCGATAATTTTTCTCGCATTGTGGTTTCTCTTTTACGAGTTCCCCTTTTATTTTGGCAGTTACGCAGGTTTTTCTGACAAATTTTCCATATTATATCTTTTAGGGTAAAAGGTTTACTTTTAGACGCATTTGCTGCCTAAATCTGTTTTATATTATACAATAGCCGTATAGAGCCCCATCAGAGGAGCATCGCACATTTAATCGTTTTTGCATTACTCTCGAACGACTATGATGCACGAATTTAAACTTATTAATTGAAGTAGCAAAATTCAATTAGCTCAACTGAAATATTAAGTAATTTCAGACCGCTATCTAAACTCGTATAATTTAGTACTGGAAAACTCTCGGTTGCTTCGAAAACTTTATTATATGAAATACGAAATATTGAAGTGGCATTTCTTGAGGGAATCACTTATACTCTATTGCAATTCCTTAAGGTAAGATGTATTTGAAATTGTTCGAGCTTCGAGGATGTTCCGGTATTGACAGTATTGGTAGATGACTGGATACTTATTTTCAAACGTTTTAGGTCGACTTCTTGATGTATTTCTGATCGTATGGTGTTTAAATCCCTTTCTTTTATATCCTTTGCTTTTATCAAAATGTAATATTTTCTCTTTCGTAAATCCGTCAAGGCTTTATTTATATTTATCTACATTTTATATTTATATGCATGGGCGTGGTTGAAACCGCGAATCAAATTCTCGAATGTAAAACCAAATAAATCAGAGAATTTCTTTTCAATAAATCATAGAAAATTCTAAAGTAATTGAGAAGTTTACAAATTCAAAAAGAGAAGTTTGTGATTACAACTCTTTCGAGAATTAATGGTCGTTAATCGTTTATACCTAAGTGCTTTTAAAGAGGATAAGTTGTACTAAGTGAAATTCCTTTTTTTATTGAATCCATCAGAAGTACTTTTCATAGTTCGAATGATATACTGAAATTTTACTCATACTACGTAAAGTAATCCATTTTCAAACAAAACTCTTCTTCAAGTAGTATATAGTTCGAATTCAGAGTTTTGTTCACGTCTTTACTATGATAGCTTTACATTATCGCCTGGTAACAACCATAAAACCAAGATTATTTTATTACAGTACAATTCACATTTCTACCGTTATAAAATTGTAATATATGCAATTCTGATAAGTGTTCCTCTTAGTTTATGCAGTAAAATGCAAATTTCTACAATGCATATGCAGCAATTAATACGTAATACTATTGTTGCTCAGCAGAATATAAAATATAATAAGTAAATTATTATGTAAGAGCTTAATCCTTGATTTCAAGCTTTAGTTCGTTACTCCTATTTTGAGTATGCTGTCGTGTTATTTGGTTAAATGTGAACAAAACATAAACATTAAGCATTTGACCCTTTGCTTTGATTTAAAGATCAAATAAAGGAAAATATACCATATAAAATCCAGGGTTGAGATTTTACCTGAAAGTAGATCGGCACTAATCCAATCTGTGTGCAACCTGTGACACCAAGTTCTACATAGGGGTGACTGTTCTTTACCTCCCTTGATAATCAGTCTCTCAACGATATCAGATTCCGAGGGAAATAAAATAAATCACTAATGATGTCTTTTATTGAAAAACTAATTTTTTTTATACGCGATCTTTTTGTTTTTACAAATCCTGTGATGATCAAACAAATTACATTTAATATATTATAACATAAGTATTAGGTACACTATTTTAAAATTAAATGAATAAAATTTTGATGATTTCTGTTTTAGAAAATAGGCAGGCATTTATTCCACCTTGTTAATCATTTAATTTGATGTATTAAATCGCAAAAGGTTTGCAGAAAGCAGCTGCTTTGAAATCAAAATTTTAGAATCTCAATTAACATATATTTCGTGGTATCGAATTGAAGCAAGTTAAAACTTATGCGAGTGAAATCCGTTTTCCACGGTTTGAAATACTGTTTTATGCACGCATTCTTCAAAATTCATTTTAATATCGCTTGCAGTAGAGTTCCTCAATGAAAACTTTAACTATTATTTTAGAGTTAGGACACCGATGTCAAAATCTATCTCTTTCTAGGCCAAAACTAAGCTGTCTGAAACAGAGATACTTTTTTCTCTCTTTTTACTTTAGTGACAACATTCAACAGCAGTCAGTTATGAATTTTAGGTTATGCTGTCATGTTTATTTTTATGTATGTAAATTTTTTTAATGTGCACATTATCATTGTAGAGAATTTTTAAAACTACTATAGTACATTTATCACTTTTTCCACAGCTTTTAATAAAGTATTAATTGTACCGAATTTCAGATTTATATAATTATCATACTGACAGTTTAATTTATTAAACCAATTTTCATGATCACCAATCTTCTAATAAATAGTTTCAAAATATGAAATGTCACTAGGAAAATTTGACATGCGTGTCTTAACTCTAAATAACACAGAGCTAAGTTCATATATAGGAACCGTAGCTTGCAGGAGACTAGATCGAGTGCAAACGACAACTAATCTGCACTACGATTTTATTTTGTGTAGAGAATAATATTCACTTATACTGGATTAATTTTCGTAGAATTTCAAAGGTACTGAGTGCCAGTGGCGTAACTACCGCCCTCGCAGACCCTGCGACGCGGGAGGGCGCAACGCTTCCAAGCGCGGTGCTTTCATGAAATTTTATTTCGTTGAGAATAGAAGTTTTAAAGCAAGCATTGGAGGTAAAAAACATTCTATGGAAACAATAAAAGGCAATTATGGATATACAGCGTGGCGCACTAAATGTCATCCAATTTAATTTTGTTCTTAAAGCTATAGTATTGGGCTATCACCTTCCAAATTCTGGGCGCAAGTTATTCAGTTCCTGAAAATTACGCCAGGTGGAGTTGGAAGTCACATGCATTTGACATTGGCACAGTAGTTTGTGTTAATGTTGGAGAAAGGAAAGGATTACCATTGCACAGAAGACAAAAGTTGTACTACTGTTCACGGAAACAAAGAGGGTTACAGTGACTCAGAGACGTTTAGTGATCACTTTGGTACACGACAGGCCCCCAGCGCACAGGCAATACGCAGATTGTCTCGCAAATTTGAAAGCGGTCTGTTTTGGAGAATAAGCAGCCATGTAATGCTACTGTTAGTCGAGGAAGAGTTTGTGTTACACAATGAGGGGCGTTGTAAACAAACAAAACCTACGATTTTGGGGAACGGAGCACCGGAAAAGTGAGTGTGTGGGTGGTAATGTCCAGTCATGCAATCACCGACCACCTTATCATCTTTTTCTCCCCAAATTCATGGCAAGAGGTCTACCAATGCAAGCATTGTGGTTTATGCAGAATGGAACGCGCCCCCACACTGCGAATATTGTGCTTGATTTATCACACGAAACCTTTGGCTTTCGTATAATGTCACACAGATTTCCTGACCGTCCCATAACCCGGACATCAACTCACGTGGTTTTTCATTTGGGTTTAAAAAAATGTGTACCACAGGAATCCCGAAAATGTGGTGTAATGCGATGCAATGTAAGGGTGCGTCTTGAAGATGTAAGGCAGTGCGGTGTGCATATGAAACATGTTATCCTTTATGAATACTTTTCTATGCTGTTGTGATTACTTTGTTATCAATTCTGTACCAATTTCTTCCAAAATAAATATGTAATTTATAAAACAAATCGTGCGTCACACTTTACATTGCTCAAAACAATTAGGAGACTATTTATCTGCTTTGATTACGACGCTAAGTATAACGCTAATACCTTTCCGTCGTGATCAGCGACAACAGATTGACAATTCTTGGAGAAATATATTTTATATGGAAAATAACAAAAACAATGGTTTTTGATACTTTAATTCACCACTCTGCGTTAAAGCTCGACTTAAATACAATCGTGGAATTAACAGTAATTACAACCAATATCCGAAGCGACAGCTATACAATGTTAATCACATTTATCGGTAAACAAAAGTAAAATTTGTTAAATAGGGGAAGCCCACTTAACTAACAACAGGTGTTCAAGGCAAGGACGACGATATGAAAAGAATGTATTTTTCACGTATTTAATGTGTAAGATATACCACTGGGCACGTAATTGTTGCATGCCACTGAGCATCACTTTGGAATACTAATTTTAACAGGTATAAACAATGGAAGGCACGTAATTTTCATATGAATCTCTATTCCAGCGCTACATGGAATTTAAGCAAATGAAAAGATAATGTATTAGAGGAGAGCAAACATAAGTTTCGCAGGGGCGCGCAATCTTACGTAGTTACGCCGCTGCTGAGTGCTCTCAAGTAACAATTCTTGTTAGGGTTGACAGTTTTTAATTTCATTAGCTTCATGCAGCACGTTTTTTATAATAAAAGAGAAAAATTGGTTATCTATATTGTGGTATGTAAACTTAAGTAGTTAAAATTATATAGCATCCCTTAAAACTGTGCGAAAAAATAGTTAGTTTAATCTTCTCAAGAGTACCTCAAGAGAGTCTGGCTTTTCCTATCTAGGCGGACGCATCAAGTCGAGGGCAAGCTAGCGCGATCTGTGTTTGCGGTGAATTTGCCCGTGTACCGCTAGCAGAGTTTAAATCCGATTGTAGAATTAGTTTGGTTATCTGTGAAGAGAATTCCGTATTGTGGTTCTACTTAGAGACTAGTTTTTGTGGAAAGACTTTTTTTAAGTTCTGTGTTGTATTGTAGGTTTATGCACAGTTTTTGTGAAGAGATTCTGTACACTGATTTACCACGGGTTGCGCTTGTTATTAATGCTGAATTTAACGAAAGAAATGAAATCGTGTGATCTCGTTACTTGAGAGTATGTAGAACTTGCCCTGGTTGTTTTATGCCGATTAATATAAGCGTGCTTCAAGGGATATTATTTAAAGTATTAGATATTACAAGTACCCGGAAAGTAGCCCGTTTTAATATTAACCAGTTAACGCTCATCATCTTCTTTAAAACGTAGCTAGTAAAAGCTTATGCAACATTTCAAATCTTCATTTATACCGCCGTTCAAGTTTAAAAAGAATCAATAGTAATAAAATCAAAGTTAATAATGGAAATTATTGCAACGTTCGAAGAGTCAGTCTTTTGATAAGTGTTGTTAGTGGTATTTTGTTTGTGTGATCATTGGGTTATTGTTTTAGTGAGTTAAGCATTTATTTCAAAATTGCACAAAGTAATAGAAATAAAGGATTAATGCCCCACATATTTTATGTCAGTTGTTTATAAATGTTCTTGTCAAAATTTCATTTGTTGTTAGCGTAGATTTTTAAATTGATTTTTAAATAAAAAAATTTAGAAAGAACGTATGTAAAATGGGATCCCAATTCTATTTTTTAAAAAATAGTAAATGGTCAACAGAGAAATAAATGGATATGAAATTAATATTACAGTTATCAAACCGACAACACATAAGGAGTGTGATCAATGTACAGTATCTCGAAACTAATAGGTAAAAATCTGAAATTCGGGATGAGATGCAACTAGTAACATTTGAGTAGTAGCTTTTTGAGACATTTCGTGGACAGTTTCTGAATTACGATTTTAAATTTGAATTTGGAATGCATTTATTTGCCCAATCAACAAAGTGTATTATCTATGTGGTAGAAAGGTTACAGCAAGAAACTAACATTCACACTCTATAGTAGCAGATTTTCCACTATGTAACAAACTTTTGGACGAATTCTGTTATTTACATTTGCTACGACGACGTTTTATTATTATTCATTCAGGACGCAAAAGATCCCTGGCTAGCTCAAATATTTTATGCGTAATATTAAAAACGAAACTGCAGAGAGCACATGGTCTAACCCATAGCAATGATTTTTCCGCCTTTCATCGCATTTATTAAATTCATACGAAATAGAATGTTTTAAATAATATGCATACTTTTTATTTGTTTTTAATGTTACTATTCCGCAGTCCATATAACCTCAGGCACCCGTTATGGCACGGTTAAAAAGTGTTTTCGTCAAAGAAACGACATATTAAAAATCTTTATTTATATTAGCACACTGCTCTGCAAACTCTACTCGTCTTTGTCGATGGGCTTCTGTTAAGAACCTAGAACCTAGAAGAACCCCTTTTCTAGCAGCAAAATAGTTTCTGAATTCCGAATCTTTGGTCCGCGACGCCGAAAAGCAGTTCTGTGTGTTGCTGGAAATACGGTTTCTTCTCTAGCTTCTATAACTATAGGAAAGGGATTATTGTAAAGACCCACTTTCCGTGTTAGTCTTTCTTCCTTAAGCCTAAGAATATTCTTCTTATCAACATTAAATTCTTGTCGTACTAACTACTCGTTCTCTGCTATTTTATCCAATATAGCTCTTTCAGTTATTCTCAAATGTGGAGGCATTAAATTAAAAACAAATTAAATTCATTGGTTTTATTGTAGATAATATTATGAGGAACAATTTCTGCTAATGCCTTTTTTTTAATCCGTTGATTGGTATAGGGCAAGTTAACGCTCGAAGGGAGGTTAGTGTATGTGAACTGCTTGGTACGCGTCGCGTACTATCACATATTGTGCATCGTAAATCTTTGTGCATGGGAACAATTTATCGTCTCATAGTTTGCCTAATTTACATTATCTTATTTCATACTTACATTTATAGTACATGTAATTGGTAATTCTTCATCGAGTCTTCATCGACAGCTTGGTCATATTTAGTGACGTTTTCGCAGGTCTGCCCACTGCAATGCAGACAAATAGTGGAGCACTTAACGCCTGCTTTTCTGCATCCGCAAGCTACTTCAGATTTCCCTTTGCATTTGGAGGAGATGAGTTGTAAAAGGTTCCATGGCACGGGTTCGGCGGCGCTTGTGATAGGTTCAAGACCTCGATGAGTTCTTCGCCAACCCCATTCCTCTATCCAGAGGATTTGAAAAGGATCCCCTTTTCAAATCCTAACCACGATTGAACCTGATGGTAAGTTCGGAAAATATTCTGTCGCGCAGAGCTTTCGATGGGTGGTATTGCTGACAAATTAAATGTCTTCTTTGCCGCACTCGTGCAGAATCTTTTGTACCTCAGTGTGTTTAAGGATTTTTCGTTCTTATCGGCCCAGTATAAGGTCATCAAAAACGATCTCCAGTGGCAAGTAGAACTTGGCGTCGACAATTTTTGCTTTAAATAATTGAAGCGTTGAATGGAATTCCTCGTGTTTAAGAAGACATTAACCTGTTGGTTTTGCTCACTGGACTCGCAGACAATAAATGTAATGTGTTCTCCAGGAAACCGGCGAAAGGTAAAGCGGCCACCACAATTTTTGTTTTTGTTTTCCTCACAACTTTTTCATTTTTTATATTATGCGGAAAAGTTTGAAATAAAAGTTGTAGACAATCGTATTGCCGACAAAAATGCTTTATACAAATTTTTTGTCGGACCTACTGTTACAGAGATAATTTCAAAAGAACACTTCATCCCTTCTTTTCAAAATGGGGGAAAAAGCTCATATGAATTTGAGGTCGAAAACTTCAAGTTAAGCTTTTCTAGATTCCGCCTGCATGCTGGAAGAAAAAAATCTTATGTACTTCCATTATCCATTTCAAATGTTTAGTTTGACTGGACTAATAGAGGTACAATAAAAAGGTATCCAGTGCGTTCAGTTGAGAAGAGTTCTGCAATAGAGTCAAGTGGTATATAATTAGGCTATAGACAAAATTACGTTGTCGGTTGAAATACCTCATTATACTTAGGTTATAAGTTATTATTTAGTTATTACTCTTCTGCGTTTTCGATGAATGAAATCCTTTCTGCTATGAAATATAGCGCATTTATTGAATTCCCTATTGAAAATATGTAAGTACATATTTACATCTTTTTCAAATTTAAAATTGTATGGGTTGGAAATTCTACGAGAAGCTTGAAAACGAGAAAGCAATAGGACTCATGCACAACATTCATTACAAGAAGAAGATTCTAAGCCGAAAGGCTCATATTACTTGCTCATCATTCTTAATTCACACACTCTACTTAGGATACATTAATCGCGTTTTCTTCTGATCGGTATAGGAGTGCCTGAAATACTAAAATGTTTTAAAATGTCTATAATACAAAAAGAAGCAATTTCTTTCCTTTTTTGTATCCTCATCAAAGTCCTATGATTGTACTCCGCTTCTACGAAGACGACCATAATTCTTCTTTACACTTTGAGGAAAAATTGGTACATTTTCTTAATGCTACATTCGCTACTGTTATTGCTTTCGTTTTGTGAAATGCGAAAATCCGTTTGCAGAATTGATCACACACACGACGATGCAAAGAAAAGCCGAAGACTGGGGTAGATTGAGAAATATTGAAATAAAATTGTAAAAGGAAAACGTTCGAATATTGAGCTTTAGACACGTGTATTGTATGAATAGGAAACTACAAAACCAACTTTGAATTCCCACTGTTCGACGTTCCTGTTTAAACAGTCATAAGGACTGTATTCAAGTTAAGACCCTTAACTGAAAAATTGTTCGAACATAAAAGAAAACTTGTAAGTACAAACTTCTACAAAAGTTATTTCTTGTAATATTTTTTACTTGATTGATCGACATTTTTCGAAAATTCAGTTTGGAAGCCAAATATGTCTCTCGTTTCTAACCATCTGAAATACTTCAGAAAGAAACTACTGAAAACTTTTCCTTTTATATTATGTAACATTGCGTGAATCATTGAACATAACAAACTACAAAAAGCCACTAAAGGGTAATAAATTAGGACTAACATTTTTCAATAAAATTGTTTTTTCTCGCTTTTACCAAACCCCTTATTTTAAAATTTTCCTTTTTTATATTATCCAAAGGCTGCTTTCAAAACATTTTCTTTAATAGATTGTATCATTAACCTTTTGCTCGAAGTAAAACCGGAAGTTTTCCTTTAGAATTCGGTAAATATTCAATTTTTGATTAGATCCATCGATTTGGGAGTTCTGGATTTTTATCTTGCGAATTCAGAGGCAATAAGTAGCAGTAGGTGGACGGAGAAAAGGGTGAATGTGTGGCAGTTTTTATCTTACAATGGGCTGAAGTTGAAATGGATATTTCCTTGTCAATATGCGTTCAGCTCCCTAAAGACCTCGGGGAATTTTCGTATTACGTATACATTTCTTTTTGCAAGAGGGTGAAGTGCGCCATTAGGCAATTGTTTTTCTGTTGATTTTCCATGGCCGTTGAATGTTAAAAAGCGAAAGAACAACAAAAAGCTAGGTTTATCTTTAAAATAAAATTTTCCAGTTTAAATATATCGAACTTCATTTAGAGAATGATTTGTTAGGTTAAGTGCTAGTAATTTGCGGAAAGTTGTGTTGGTAAATACGTACAACAATTTTACTTTCTCTTTTATCCGTACTTCCGTTTACGTTCTTCGAAAAAAACTAATTTTCGAAGCAACTGTAGCTTCGTGAATAAAAACCCAATTTCAGTTGACATTGTAATGGAGGTACGAAACCACAAAGCTGGGGTCGAACTTTTTTGTACAGAAAAGGGGCTAGTTGCGCATATATCCCTGTCGCATTAGTCTTGGAGTTCCCATTGATTTTACTATTTTAACTTGGCGTTTTCGTATTTTAGAGGGTGAGTTTCTTTAGAAAAACGGATTTAACCATCCGAATACAATTCTTAACGCTTTTGAAAGGGACTTTGCAGTACTTCTACTGATCAATAACCTTCTTAATACATTTCACTAGCTTCAAATGGGAAGAGGAAGTATTATTTTCGACATAAGTCACCGGATATGTTTCCCATGATGACAAATCGTTTACGCACAACTATGCAGCATTTGGCTTGTGGAATTACAACTTGTGTTGCGGAAACTCATTAATAATATTTAGTGCTGCAGAGCTTTTGGTTCACCCTGCGGTCTCTAATTAAAACGGAATGCCATTTGTGTCTTCTCACTTTATTTATATCCGGAAAAATCTTTTTTAATGTCGTAAATCAACAATATCTGGACAAAATAATAACTACAAACCTAGAGCATTGTATTAATAATTATTTTTTTACAGATGATTATAAATCCATGAGCAGGGGATGTTTGATGTTATCAAAATGTTATTTGTAATTTCGGATGTTTGTAGGAACATTATATTTAGGTAAAATTGTTCCCTTGTGTGACATAACCGTACACAATGTTATCAGCTGTCTGTATTTTGATTGCTTTCAGAAAAAAGCTTTCGAACAAGGCTACATTATTTAAATAGCTTTTGAGTAAATAGCTCATAAAAATAGAATACACATTACTATTCGTGTTTTACATTGCCGAAATTGGTTTTATTTGCGTGTTTAACGCGTACTTGGAATTGTATGACTTACAATAAAATGTTATTAAATTCAAATTGAGGCTTGAATACTACAGAGTGTTATATTCGGTGATAATGATTTCATATATTTATGAGCTACTGTTTGTTATCGAAACTCTCATAGGGGAAAATGATCAAATACTGCACTACTGTTTGATAACCATTATTCGCGCAGATATTATTTCTTTCCCGTCCCATGTTCTCTGTTTGTGAAACGAACGACAGTAAAAACCTCCTGTATTATCTGATTTATCCTACATCCAGTAAGAATCTTATCGAGTTTTCTAAAGGTAAGGTTTTACTGTAGCATCGTACAGTTACGCAAAGCAGTCGCCATTGTTATAATGTCTCTAAAATATATTTTGATAATACAATTTATATGGTAAGTGGTATCCCCTCAATCACATATTTTGGCAGAATGTCAGAAACGATTGGAAATATACTACGAAAAACTAATTAAAAAATAATTTTTAAAATCAACATTAATACTGTTTCACGATATCATCAAGTCCGGCGTTTAGCATTTTAATTGCTATTTTTGTAACTCAGTATACATTGGGCAAACCCTACGAAGTTTCAACATAAGAAATAAAGAACACTGTACGTTGTATTTCTATGCTGATTAACATAGCGAAGACAAAAAACAATTGAAAGTCGCGTTTTCAAGTTACCTTCAAAAGTAAAATTTTTAAAATGGGACACAGTGTATATTTTTGTAGAAATGGATGGACGGTGACATTATAAATACTAAAATCTGTGTTTATTACCTCTTTAAAATGAAAAATAAAAAAGTTATAGGACACTTTTCATATTTCTCATTCATTGAATGACTGGAAAACGCAACCTTCAATTGTTTTTTGTCTTCGTCATATTAATCAACAGAAAAACACTCGATCATTATTGGAGATACGAAGTCAGTTAAATTAGCAGTTTTTTTTTCTTCTGATTAACATGGCGAAGACAACATGACAATTGAAGGTCGCGTTTTCGAGTCATTCAATGAATGAGAAATATGTAAAGTGTCCTATACATTCTTCTTTATTTTCCATTTTAAAGAGGTAATAAACACAAACTTTTGTACTTATAATGTCGCTGTATATGAATTTCTACAAAAATATACAGGATGTCCCTTTTGAAAAATTCTATTTTTGAAAATATTTTTTTGTCTTGGTCTTGTTAATCAACAGAAAACGTACTGCTAATTTCCCAATTTAACCGACCTCGTAGCTTCAACAATAACAATGCGCCGAAAATTGCGACAAGTTTGTATAAGAGCACTGAATGAAATAATTTAATATTTATTCGTTTTTCTTTGTTTATGTTAATTTTTTAAAATTTTTTAAAACATAAACGTTTTACCTAAGTAAATTATTTAAAAAGGACGGGGTTATGTGCCATTTAAAAAAAATACTTCTACGAATCAAAAATTAATAAAATTTCAATAATTGCGACACCAATAAGTGCGATCTCTAGTATTTTAATCAGAAAAGAATGATCTAGCTGCCAAAACAGATTGAATATAACCTTACTTTATCAGGTAATTGACGATTATTTAAATTTTGATTCTATTTAAGATGATATATTTTAATAATTAAACAACTTTGCAACTTACTTTACAGTTAAAATATTATTATATAAAAGAATAATTCCAATAACGCACAGGTAAAGTAAAATAAACTCTCATTTCTTATATTTCTTATACGAGTATGTATATATTACATTTTGACAGGTATAGTAGCATATGAAAATGTTTTTAGAATAAAACACAGAAGTAAAAGCGCCTTTTTAACAAAGGAATATGTCTAAAATTACATTTAAATTAAATCTATGTATCCGATATGTGTCTATTTCTTGTTTGTTCAACTAAATGCTTCGAAAAATACAGATAAGGGTATGTATAGACGGTTTTTTTGTAGACCTCCAGTGAGAAGTTCATCGTTTCATCTCAGTAAATAAGATTCAAACTATTCTAGAAAGAATTTATACGAGTGTCTTAAAATGTGTCAGTGTAGTTTTTGATAGGGTGGTTATGTTCCTTCTTTTAAAATTATTAGCGAAAAGATATTTTTGCATGCCCAAAAGTCAAGTCACTCTGATATAGTCAATGAGTAGAGAAGTGACGGACGGGTCACGTAGAGGGCTTCGCCTCCGAGAAGTTCCTGAAGGAATTTTATGTTTGTTTGTGTTCCCAAAATTACAGTTATAAGTATAAAATAAAGGAAATTATATGATTTAATTATTTCTTCATGAAAAGATACTGCTAACCTCAGTACACATAATTACCATAAACTTCAGTCAATAACAATTGTTATAGCTTCAACATCGATAACAGTAGTTCAGAGTTCTACATCTATAATATGTGAGGTAATGTGTACCTAATATTAAGTTAATTTAAGGGCATTATTGTGCAAGTGATATTTGCGAGTTTAAAGAAATTTAAAAGATTGTAAGGCTCTACCGATTTATCAAGAATTAACGGATAAACTGTACAATAAAAGTAAGTTTTGTGTTTAAACTCATTCATTGTACCATTACTATGAAAACTTTTTGTTAAGTATGCAACCATTTTCTTCTCAATAAGAATTCTTATTAGAACACTATTATGATTGGTTTTATTATTGTCATTTGAGACAAAAGATTACTTTATCTACGAATAAATGAGTATTTAAATTAACTTTTATTGTAATGATATTGAACCGATGATTAATTGAAGTTAATCAATTATCTAAGCTGTTTCAACATCAATTGAACTAATGGTGATTAGTTTTATTTATTCGTTTTAATCAATATAATCTGGATTCTTTTTTATTCGGCAGTTCAGACCAGAATTGTAATGACTTCGAATAAATGTCTTCTATATTCCTTCTTATTTCAATAAACCTTATTTTTCTTTACAATCTATAAGCTATAGAAATCAGTACCTACGCCTGAATGATCATTTGTCAACAAAAAAGAGATCTTAAGCTGGTCTTAAGAGATCTTATAGTACAGTAAGTATCGTTTTTAGTGTGAAGTAAGCAATTGCAGTAAGTATTCAGTATTTTGAATTTTATTGATGTTACAGTAACGTGCATCGTGCGACGTTTGTTTTGGTTATAGTTGTTAAGTTAGAGTAAGTAAACGTGTTAGTTACAAAGTTCAAATTTGAAATTTTCAGTATGAGTCAACGCGCAGGCGGATTGTAGAGCCTAAGAAACATTTTCTAGTTAATTGTTTAGCTACCGTCGCTTAATATTGCCTGCGGTACATATTAAGTTGCTAAAAGTGTCATTATTTTAATTTGTTTAATCTTGCATCGATTTACATAAAATTACAAATTAATCATAACAGCGACATAAAAAAAGACGCTGACGGAAATGAACTTTCTAACGAATTATTGTCAATTTCAGATCTATTTTCTTCTCAATCTGAAACCATTTTATTGTGCGTTTTGCTGCGCTCGCAGTATTTTATAAGCTGCTAGTGATTATAGTGATTGATAATCTCATAATGAATTCGATTGATGCAAGTCGAGTCAAGTCAAGGTTTAATATCAACCGAATAGGAGTTCGAAACTGTTTTCATATTTCTTAGTAGTGTATCTACCTGCATACAAAAACACAACAAAACTACAAAGATAAAAAGGACATCTAGTTGGCTTAAATTCCAAAATAGTGTGTTTGACGACACATTACAAACAAAGTAGGTAGGCTGTTGGTCTTCAGACAACTACCCATTATTCAATTGTATGTTTCGAAATATCGATACAATCAACGTATATAGATCAAAACACGCTTGAGAACATACATCAGCTATTAGCTGAAATTGATTATCTTAATTGCCATGGTTTTTAGTCTCATACCACTAATGACCTACATATGTAGTACATATGTGCCATTCCACAAATTTAAGCAATCAGATTTAATTTCCAAAGCGAGCTCAACGTTCCACCTTAACACAGTATACGAATGGCACTGACAAAGTTATTTCCCGAAATGCAACGTGCATTTAAGTAATTACAATGCACAATTGTAACACACATATACGACATTGTAAGATTTAATTGCTGCATATGTTGATCTTAATTTGCTCAATTTATATACGCGATTAAGTGAAGAAATGGTTGTTTGTTCTAATATATTTGTACCGAGGATTGATTGAAAATAAATTCACTTTTACTCTATTGGTTAAGATTTCCTAGTTTGAGGTCAATAAAGATTCTATTGAAGTAACTTACTGGCAATCAAATTAACAAAGTGTGATCCAACGTATGTGCATCGTTCAACTTCACAATGAAGACTTTCAAAGTTATTTTTTAGAATAAAAATCAAACGTAAAAGTGAACGAACATAAAATAAAATTGCACGTAAGATTCTTTCGAGTTCCTCCAAGAAATAATGTAGCAGTAAAATTGTTTCCAGCAAAAACTACTAGGCGGTTTTGGTTCTTTTAGTTTAAAAGAAGTTTTGCAACTGTTTGAAATTCGTGTCGTAAAATCGCTCCGTGTTCAGTGAAAAATCTAGGGAATTAAAAACCGTATATCTGCAGAAATACAACCAAACCACGTTCTTGAATATTTCATTTCTTGAAGTGGTATTACTGCTGACGCTAAACAAAGGTTCAGACGTAATCCAATTACTTTGCTTTGCGAATATTAAAATTACAACTGTTATATATTATTTTTCTTGGCATTCGCTACGGAAAACGAGAAATTTTCGTTGCTATCATTTGTACTAATTTAGATGCATGACGCGTTAAATGCCTAAGCTTCAAGAAATAAATTCGAAATACTGGATGTGGAATAATTTTTAGCCATTTATTATGACCCTCACCTTTGGCTAATAAAAATGCTTACATCGAACATAAAAATACCAAAGGTTCTTGAATCTTTTCATAGGATTTCTTCTGGAAAATCATATTTTTAGATAGTGTACACTCAAAGAAATATAGGTAATCTAAAGTCAAGAAACGTGGTGTCTAAATCAAAATGATCCAGATAATTTTTAATTCTAGACATAAAATGCTTGAAGAGAGATATTGGATTATCAATTTAAGCATTGTTTTCTGCTATTCAGAGAAGCAAGTTTAAAAGAAGACTTTTAACTTCTTGTATCAAAAAAAGTATGCTTAATGTGAGAACAAATACGTTCTTGAAATCTAAGTATTGTTTTAAGCACTAAACCACTTCAAATAAGAATCTTTGCATTTTAAAAATAAACATTATTTTCTGCAATTTATGCAGGTGTGTGCAAAAACAAAATTTTTAACTTTTGGTTTCAAGAAATTTTGTACTTAATGTGAGAACAAATATGTTCTTGAAAACTGTGCATTGATTCAAGCACTACAGTACTTGAGATAAGAATCAATGTAATTTTAAATAAGATATGTTATGCTGAATTAAGTTAGTTAACATTTACATTTCTGAAATTAAAACGTTAAATTCTTCATATTACAATAATTCTTCTGGAAATGAGAGTGTAGTGCAGTTAAATCAAGAACGTTAAGTGTTGCTTCTAGCTGCGTCGCTGTTTACACTAGTTCAATATTGCTTAGTTGCACTTTTTGTAGTTGGTTCTTTTACGTTATAATAGAAGCACGTGTGCGCTACATTTCCTGTGTGGTGAAGTATTAACCTTCAGTGATAACTTGTCAAAGGCAATGGGTGAACTGATAAATTATATCCAATATTATATATTTCGATATCAGAATGGTGACAAATAGAAAATTTGGGACAAAGAGATTGCCACAGTAAATTATTCGAAGAAATTTTGAGAGAATGGTTCCTTTACAAATATGCCATGTTAAGTGTGCTAACGGTAATCTTTCTATAACTTTAGTCATAATTAATCAATTAAAGTATTAATAATTACCGTTTTAGATTAATTTCGACTTCATTCGGCATAAACTATGCAGAAAAATATGCTTCTGCTGCCTTTTCTCAACAACTGGGAGGTTTTTAAATCAAGATGTAAAAAATACGCTAGAAATATGCTATACACTGTATAGCAAGTACAAACGTACTTTGCTTAAGCTGGCAGCCTGGACTTATATGGAAATAAACGTTGTCAAGGTACATCTTTGTACTGACCATACAAAAAAAATGTTTTTATTTACTGAAGAATCCTCTTTTGTGGTATGTTTAAGATGTGATTCGAGACTGGCAAGTTTTCTATTTTGTAAAGAAATATGTGTATGTATTTTTCTAAGTAGTTGCATCTAAAATAAATCTTTCATGTGACATTGTTTTCTTTTATTTTGAATACTAATTCCTAAAAACCAATCACTAAATTCAAGATAATAATGCTTAAAACAACATTTACTAATTTCTTCAAATAAGAAAGAAAATGCTTAAAACATCATTAAGTCATTTCTTAAAGTAAGAAACAATTAAAGTTAAAGTAAAGAAGTTGAATGTTTTAAATTAAGAATTTTCATGTTAAAATTAAAACAAATTCATGTAAAAATAAGAACATAATTTAAATAGATTATTCTACATTCAAGCTCTCGTATTCTTGAATTGCAAACAAGAATATTATTCTTATTAATTTCTTAAATTGAAACTAGAAACTTCTTAGGTTCTAAAACAGCATCAAAATTCTTAATTTAATGTACGATTTTCTTATTGCAAGTATTATTTTTCTCTGAGTGTATTATGGTCGCGGCTGCATTTTCTATAAAATTACTTCTCTGTATGTATTGTTAAAAAGCTAATTATAAAAGGAAGGCAATGGCAACAAGTAGTAGGCAGCTAATGTAACACTGTTCTTTTGAATCGTTTTCTTAGTGAGTTTGTTAATAACCTAACATTTAACGGTCATATTTATTTGTTAATTTGAAATTATCTTCCTTTAGTTAAATTGCCTACAGTTATTTTAAAATCTTGAAATTTTTAGCTGAATATGTAGTGTTGGAAACCATTCTGAATGATCCTGTTTGGGTTTGACCCTAAAGTGTTGGATCGTTTTGTCATAGAAACCGTATTAGTTGTAGAAATACCTTTAAATTAATAGCTTAGAATATACTGCAGAAATATTACACACAATTCTGTACATCTAATATTATACCAAAATTTGCTTTTACTACTGGTAGTATTTGTTTTAGATAGGTGAATGATAGCGCAATATGCAATGTACCATGAATTGGACGCTAAAATTGTCAAAATCTTTTAAAGCATTTCCATTTTTGCGTTCGAGATTTGGATAAATCGATTTTTCAAGCTTGATCTACTTTGGGTATAGGCAACACTTTGTACTCCTACAATGCCGTGTTATCAATGTATTTACTTAAACTTTTACGAGTTTGGGACGACACATTGTTATAATTGTTTGATATTTTCACTTTATTTATATTTCTCTTTTCCTTTGTTAATTATATTTATATAGACCTTTTAAGTTGCTTAATCAACAGCTGTTGGATTAACTATTATACACTCGGGAAAAAACACACCACTTGAAAACGCACCAAAAATAACAAAACTTCAAACCGTCATAACTAGCCGGATTTTGGACTAATGAGTGATGAACCTTTTAGTGCTAAAAAGTGTCTAGTTTTAGGGCGTGTAAGCGAATGTTAGGTTAAGACCTTTCCGCCCCTTGCGATCGCCCGCAGAAGAAAAATGTTTTTGATTAAAAAAATTTAAAATCATTCCAAAAATGTTTTTATTTTATAAAAACGCCGACATCAGCGTTACCCGATCGTGTGTGTGTGCGTGAGCGCTCGCGTGAGTGTGAGTGTGTATGCGCGATGTGTTTGTGCGTGCGTGTGTGTGTGTGTTAATTAATAGTGTGTGTTTCCTCCTTTTTGCTGGCGCACCTCTAACAACCTCGCTGTCATGTTCTGGCATTCTGGGGAATGTTGTTCCACAATTGCGTCAGTTCTATTCCCAATTCTCGAAGTGTAGTTGGTGGTCTCTGCATGTTTCGCAGACAACACCCCATATTGTTCCAAACATGTTCAATTGCGTTGAAATTTGGACTCATAGGTGGATGAGGAAGAACATGTATGTCGTGTTGCTGGAAAAACTCCTGGGTGACACGAACAGCGTGCGGACGCGCATTGTCTTGCATAAACACAAACGTTCGTCCCGACAATAAAAATTATTAATTAAATTAATTAAAAACATTTTTCGACATTTTTGAATTTGGAAAAGCAAAGATTCAAACTCAACCGATAATAATGCCGCTGGCAAAAGAGGAAAAACACCCGACAAAATGCAGGGTAAATTTCAAAAATTCATAACTTTGCGCCAAAAAATCGTAGGCACTCGAAGTTTTCAAAACTTAACAGATAGGGACTGAACTTTATTGGCCAGGCGGTCGATTGGGCTACCGATTTTTTTGGTACACCGTACAAGCTGTTAAAGTTTGATATTTTTTTAATCAAAAACTTTTTTTCTGCGGTCGGTCGCGAGGGGCGGAAAGGCTTTAACGTAACATTCGCTCACACGTTTTTTGTTCACTTTTTTGTTTATTATTATTTTTAGTCGTATTATTCACCTTTTCTATTGGATTATTTACAATTTTTGAGTTAGCTCATAATGCGAGTTTTGAGTGGTACTTCGCTCCTGTCTTTACACTTTACTTGTGGTAAGCTATTCTTCTGTAGCCAATCGCCTTAAAACAGCAAAACCTGATAAGTGTGGATGTGATAGAAACGAGGTGGGATGAAGTTATTCATAGAATGACATTAAAGTAATAGCGACTACTAGTTAAAATCGCGTTTAAATTGAGGCTTCGCCCAAATAAGTATTTTCAGTTATAGGTTAGTTCGTTATGATGAGATTAGATTCAACCGTCTTTTACTAAAATGAAACTGACGAATATTCCAAGCTTATTTTACAGATATTTTAACGGTACGTTAATCAGATTATAAGAACTAAACCTTTAACTACTTAGTCTGAATCTTTTATTTACTTAGCTAGTCCTAATCTAGTAATTATTTAACTTTTACGCATGAATTAATAATTTATGCATATAGAGAATAATAAATATTTGGATTTTGGGAGTCTTATTAAACTTTTTTTAAACATCGGGACAGAAAATGGAAAAGAAGAAAATAAAACAGCAATAATCAACTGTGGAGTGCGCCAGGGATGTCCCCTATCACCGTCACTATTTAATATGTATATATATATTGACCAAGTCGTTAAAGAATGGCAGAAAGATATAAAAACACATTTCAGAATTAATAATGTACACATGGACACGATTCTCTTTGCAGACGAGCAAGTAGTCATGGCAAATACAGAAGATAACTTGCAATATGGGATACATAAACTAAATATCATCTCTAAAACATACAATTTGGAAATATCTGACGTAAAAACTAAAGTGATGGCCTTTAAGGGAGACGAACCAATAAGAGCCAAGATTCTCATAGAGAACAAAAATATAGAGCAAGTCAATTGTTTCAGATATTTAGGCTTCAACGTAACATACGCAGAAGACAAAGATGTACATAATAAGCTAAATAATTTCAGATACATGTGTGGAACTATTACTCGACACTTGAAGGAAACCAGCAAGAAAACAAAGATGAAGTTCTATAAAGTAATGGCTGTCCCTGCCCTATTATATGGCTCAGAAAACTGGACTTTCATCCATAAAGAAAAGAACCAAATCGAATCAACAGAAATGAAATTCCTACGAAGAGTAGCAGGCTACACATTGCTTGATTATAAAAGAAATGAAGAGATACGACAGGAATTAAATATATTCAGTATAATAGGAAAAATTGACCAATACAGAAATAACTGGAGGGAACATATATTTAGAATGAACGATAGCCGTATCCCACAACCAATCCTACACTATAAGCCACGTGGGAAAAGGAGAATAGGGCGACCCAAAAAGCGGTGGACTGATCAATTTCCACCACCATGAGACCGGAAGAAACCTTAAAGGTTTAAACCTGGAAGTTGATGATGATGATGATGATTAAACTTTTTTTCTTACTTTTCTTTTGTTTATGGTTGTTGGTTTATGTAATTAATATAGATCTACGGTAAGTTTAGGCGAGATTTGAAGTATTAATTAATATTTATCGATACTGCTTGCCTCCGGTGTTGTAAAGCCATTAAGAGAACTGTTTGTTAAGCGGTTGGACCAAGTCGCCCTCGCCTTTTATATGTTGGTCTGGGAAATACCTAATCAACAACCTGGGTTTCTTTGGTAATTTATAATCCCCATGACCGTTAACTATTTCTGTGCTAGCTATCACCTCGTGGGAACGTCTGCACGCTTTTTAAGGTAATTTTAAATACCTTCCTCTTTGTTTCAAACAGGCGTTACCATAGAACCATAGAAATTTATATCTAGAATTGACTAGTAGATTTTGCTATCGTATAATTCTTTTTTCTTTTTCAGTTTTTTATTACAAAATTCTTCCTGTTTAATGTTAACTGTTTGCCAGCAAGTTCTAATTAATTCAGAGATTTTAAAAAAGATATTATTCTTAATATAACGATTCGGATGAGTAAGTATGATTTCAATTATTTTTTTAAAGTTTTAAAATAAGCAATTACTAGAACAAGCACGTGGTATTGCATTTACTTATATTGCTAAAACTTATATTGTTTCTACTAGTTCATGGAGTAGTCATAAATATTTGTAGACGAATTTATCAGTTAAAACTTTTCTACAACCACAATTCCTGTACACATGGAATTGATTATGTTTAACTGTCGCTTTCGTTGGGTACAATTTCTAAAGCGTTTACAAATTGTACCTATTGAATTATTGTGGTTTCTTAAGTACTTCAAAACTCTTGAAAATCTGCTTTAGGTCAAAGTTTGCTTTTTAAATAATTCTTGCTGACGTCATGATAACAATTTAGAATTTATGATTCAGAAGCATCAACAACTTAAGACCAGTGAACTATTAGGAAATCTAAATCTCAACATAATTAGGAATTACTTTACAGAAAAAAACAGATAATCATACCTCTATTAATTATAAAATAGTCACCAAAAAGGAAGAACGCTTTAAATTCTTCAGAATAGAGAAATTGAAAACTTGAAGAGTTTTATCTTCAGAAATAATCACTTACAACTTCCTGGCCATTTGTGTCAATCTCTTTTCTGCTGTATTTTCAAATTTACAACTACTAATACAAACAATGAGAGATCCTGTATAGCAAACTTACAACCTTGTAGTTCTAAAGAAGCAATTGTGTTGTGGTTAGCAGAAATTTATAAAATTTTCCTAATATCCTGAAAGTAGTTTAGAAAAATTGATATTGCAAACGTTATATCATGCATTAAACTTTAACAATCTCGGCTACTATTTGACGTATACACATGCTGCAAGGTATCGTAAACTTTCCTAGTGCATAAACGTTTTGTGTTACTTCAAAACATAATTCTAGGAAAAACTTTTATGTCAAACTGTCATAAATAGTCATTTATACAAGATAGCAAAATGAAAAGTTTAAGGGACTTGACTTCCTCTTTTCCTAACTCATAGTTCTGTTAAAAACAACATCCGTTTTCTTCAAAAGAGTTAGCTTATCCGCTTAGAACTTTAATAATAATTCCAATTTTACTTTGTTCCACTTTTTGTAATGTCTTTTATTTCCAGTAAGAAAATAATTTGTGATTGGTAAATGAAAAGAATGGTAGTTTTAGAATATTTCCTTTCTGGAATAATTTGATGCTCCAAGTAATACAAGGATATTGCATTTCACAAAGTTTCTTTAAACGTCATAAACTTCGAAACACGTTTATGTGTAAGGAGAAAATGGTAAACTGATATTGCCTTAACGTCTACTAAGTTTCTCTGCTGTCTATTTGTCTACTGAAAATTATAGAAAGACACACTATTAATCTTGAAAACTTAATAACAAAATTAAATAAATTCTTGTTTACTTTCATGAAAACGATTAGAACAAGAATGCAACATTAAAATAGCCTTACTTTATACTTTTATAAATGCGTGTAAGCATACACGACCTCAAGTACATAAAACTAATTTACCCTTAATGTTCAGTTTTATCACACTGCTAAACTGATTGAACCTTGTAAGAATTATTAGCACAAAAGATGTAAAACTTTTCTGTAAGCTGTTGTAAATGAAAACCAATATTTGTAAATATGTGCACATATATTTACAGGCGTTTAAATAAGTGAGTAAGTTAATGTGATAATAAACATTTTTCGAAGGAGTTTATTTTAATCGCACAAATTATTTATTAATTTGCACGCTGTACTAATAATTAGGCAAAATACGTCTCTAGCTGAATTAATTTAAACCCAAGAAGCTATCAGTTGTTACGTGATGTGAGGTTCCGTTTACACGAAAAGCCCTACGCATCACCAAAACGCATAGGGTACTTTAATTTATCGCATGAGGTTGCAAAATTTTAACAAAGTGCTTTGCAAGAATTCCGGAATTAGGCTCTCAATAGAGATTATTAATTAATAGTAATAATAGTAACAATAATAGGAGTTAAAACATCATTCAATTCGATGATTGCTAATTATTACTGGGTAATTCATCGATTGATTGTTAACACATCAAAGACACAGACAGCTCAGAGACCTAAAGTTCAGTTTCCTGCCTGAGGTGACATACAGCCAAAGAGCAAGTTACTTTCAACAAAATGAAATTATATAATGGGTTAACCACATAGGTTTATTCGAACTTCACATTCAATCCATACAATTTCAACGAGATAAAGCGATTTAACCATGAAGAGCCCGTTTATAAATAGTATATTACATGTTGAGTTGGTAAAGGATATCTTTACAAGCAAAGCGATAATTGTTTGACCGAGACGGTACGTCGAGGTCAAACAATATCGCGAGGCGTGGAAACTTTACCAACGAAACATGTATACTATTTTATTCACAATAATTAGACTTAAGATAATCAAAATAAAAAGTAATTTTAAATTTTAAAGTAAATTTTTTATAAACTGTCATAATTTCAATCAGAGCCATCTATCAACCAAAAGATGATTGTGAATAAAAATATTTTATTCACAATCATATTGCAATATGCACATTTCATATGTTGTAAAAACCTTGGAAAGTAAGCTATTGCTATAGCAACACCAAAGTGTTTAACAATTTCCTTTACATATCTGTAAAACTGACATGTAAAGATATGGCCAACTTTTTTTTCTAAATAATTTAAAACAGGATGTTTTATCCGATTTAAATTTAAGTTTTTATAAATATATTAAACGCTAAAAACATATTTTTTATTTAATATTAGTTTTATTTTTATTTTTCCATATTTTATATTTAATAATTACAATGGAATTAATTAATTTCTAATTTTAAAATACTGAGCGCATACATCGCCATCTAGCGGCGAAGAATAAAATTTCTTTTGGTCGATAGATGGCTCTGATTGAAATTATGACAGTTTATAAAAAATTTATTTTAAAATTTAAAATTACTTTTTATTTTGATTATCTTAAGTCTAATTATTGTGAATAAAATAGTATACATGTTTCGTTGGTAAAGTTTCCACGGCTCGCGATATTGTTTGACCTCGACGTACCGTCTCGGTCAAACAATTATCGCTTGGCTTGTAAAGATATCCTTTACCAACTCAACATGTAATATACTATTCCTATTTAAATGTTTTGTTATAAACACAAAGTTAGTTATTTTTAGGTTTACGGTTATTTGTACTTTATGGCTTTTAAATTTACGTAAGCGTTTTCTCTTCAACAAAAATAAAGTTTTTATTATTCTCTTTTTTTTAACAGTACTATTGGAAAAACGTTTTTGTGTTGTTATTGCACCTTTCATTTCCACACGCCGTTTTTTTAGTTTACCCCCTGGTAGGAAATGGGATTTTGACACTGGGAATGTAACAGGAAAGGGATAAATATTTTCTAGATGGGTGCAAAGTGTGTTTATACAAAATACGAATGGGCGTTAAAACGGGTAATGAGAAGTATCAAGGAAAGGAAATTATAATCGTAACAGCGCTTACTAAACAAGAAATAACGTAGAAGCAAATTTAATTGTAGGAATCAAGTTCTCTCTCGAAGCACCTGCGTGATAATTCTAATCTAGTCGAGATTTAAATTTTGCATGCTCCTGAAAATTTAATTTCCGTTTACTATGAAAGGGTGCCTGCTACATATAAACGGGAAATATTTATAACTGTTTAAGACGTTTCTTTTGAAAAGTTTATAGGCGAGCGATTTAGTTAAAACCTTTATATAAAACGATGAACATCGGGAAAAAAGAAAGCAACTAAATAAACTTCTTAACAAATGGACATCGTTAGTCTGAAATGCCATTTTGCGTTATTAGGTTTGTTAAAACTTAGACGTGTATCTATTGCTATAAATTGCGAGGCCAAACGATAACGACGAGGAAAGACAAACAAAAACAAGGATATACACATTAAATTAAATTTTCAGTTTATCATGCTAGCAATTTTAGATATATACATGCATAAATGAATAAACAGCAGACATATTCCAGGGTTCTTTCATTTTCAGTCTAAAATAAATCTGTGTCGGAATAAGTAAATTCTTGAAAGCATTTTCTCTCCCTCTTTGCCCTGAAAAACATATATAAGACATATCCTAAAATGTATGTTATTCAATTTAGTTACATTAATATCTTCAGGGCGTAATAATGTGTGAAATAATAAATATTTTTATTAATGTAGACGATTTCTAAATGACAGCAATTTTCTTTAAATTATTATAATATTATAAAATATTTTAAATTCAAGTTATGGCTTTATATTTTATGAAAGCCTGCTGTGCTCCTTTTTGTCATAAAATATTTAATATATTTCATAAATTAACAATTATTTTTATAAACATAATGTTTATAAAAAGTAATCATTTACAATTAAATAATTAAATAATGATTTAGTTTTTAACATAAATATACATAAGCAGTTTAAGCAATTACTATAAAAGTGAGGAATAACTTTTATGTAATTACTCCTTTTTTTAAATATTATACTTATAAAAAAATGTTTATTTATAAAATAAACAATTCAACAAAACACGATGATAAATGACATTCATCAAAGTAGCAAAATATATCAACAAAATATAAAAACTCATTACTAGCAGTGTTCTAACTAAATTTACTGAAATAAAAAGAACAATTACTACAAAAAAAACGTGGATTTAATTACTGAAATTACAAAAAGTAATAAGATAGGAAAAAGACAGTGAAGTAAAAAAAATCGTATTATTCAGAGAAAATATTGGGAGGTTGTTGGTTCGAGTCGATACCAAAAAACACTCGTTTGAGATAATAACTAAGAATAATCTTAGCATATCGAGCACTTTTAACTAGTACATGTCCAGAAGAAAACTAATCGGAAACAAGAAATTCCGAATAGCAGTTGAAAGTATTAATTTAAAAAAAACTTGTTCATAGCTGAAAGCACTTAAGCACAAGGTACAATACTATACTTTATACAATAAAGTTGCTCGCAGGTTAAAAAAATCAAAACAAGGAATAAATGAAGCCATACTTAACATTTCACCTTTGGTTTTCTGAAACAAGATCATTAACTGTTAAGAGATATAAATGTCTATAAATGTTGATAACGTGCCTACCGCTAGGTATTTATTTATTTTAATACTTTTTCTCAAATTGGGTAATTTAAGGCGTTTTTTGTTTTACAGTGTCAAAGAGCAAACCAGATTTGAAGAACCCTACTTCATCGTATGTAACCGGTAAACGGGTACACAGATAAGTTACTATCTTGTAAACTACACATCATAATATGTTTCTAGTCATCTCTCTTTTTGTTTCTTAGCCCTCTCTTCTCATCCTTTAACGCTTCTCTTCTTTCATGTTAAAACTTTTAAAGTTTATCAGTTTGAACCAGTTTCAACTCATGGAATTAAAGGTAACAGTAATGTTTTATTATAACCAACTTTAATCTGCATATGAAAGAAATAAATAAAAAAAATTCTTATTGCCAGAAGAAAATCTACAAAAATAAATATAAAATATAAAACTTTGTCCAAAACATAATAAATATGATTTATTATTATGAAATATTATTAAAGACTGCAAAGTTATATCCATAAGGTTGCATAAAACATTCAATAAAAATGAATACAATACAATAAAAATCACCACAAATTCATTATTTACACTATTTTATTTGATCAAACACCATCATACACTTTATTAGACTTGATGTAATTCCAACGGACTAACGTCGACTACCGTAGCCAACCAAAACTTCTTTTGCACAGGGAACCAACATTGTCGCTTAAGCGCCTCAAGCTTAAGAATATAATTATATTTTCACAATAAACCGTTTAAAAACGTTTAATCAAGTGAAAAGAAGGTTTTCAGAAGTTTTCGCGCTTCAACACGTTTTATATATACTTTAATTGTAAAATTAAACATTAATGATTTATGTAGTAATTATATAACCTGTAGTATATCCTAAATTGGCAATATTATTTTGAAACTGTATGTTAAATATTTATAAAATATGAAGATTTAAAGGTAAATTGTTTGCTCAAAACGAAGCATTTAGTAAATACTTCTAATCATGATGGATTACGTTTTATTAAGTTTTATTTGCTGCATTATGCTGCATGTATTATGTATGCATAACTTTTAGGCAAACCGAATTCGCATTATTTTCCTTTTAAAAATTTAAGTAAATATATTTCAGGTATCTTTATGAAACACTTTATGACACACTAAGTAGAAAAAGGATAAATTTTAAAGTGATTTTTTTTAATTGGAGTAATTTTTCTTTGACAGTTAACGGTTTACTATAGATACTTAAAACTTCCACATAATTAGGTATTAAAGCCATTTCAAGGTTTGTCTTCACCTGGAACAGATCAAGAGTATGGTTGTGGAAATCTACACAGATATTTATTACTTTACCAGCTAATTTTATTGTATCATAAATAAAAATTTTCTTCAGATACAACGATTTGGGATAGTTTCATGTTAAATTTGTAGTTTTCAGTGTTGAGAAGTCTTTGAACTTAAATATTTCATGGTAATTTTGTCTAGCTAGTTCTTGAGTACATTTGAGACGTAAATGCCAATGCACGGATCATTTATTGTAGAAGATCTGGGCATTTGAAAATCAGATCGATGCGATTAATCATCGTATTGTGAAAGAATGAAAATTTATGTAATAATTGTTCTATAAGATTTAAGGATAAAGTTTATAACTAGAAAAGGAAGCAACACAATTTTTAAACATTTATTTCAAATTTTAATAATTATTTTGTGTAGGGGAAAATTAAGTTAGTTAGTTTATAAGTAAGTTAGTTAGTTAGAAAAATAAGTTTAGAAAATTAAGTCTAGCTAGTTCTTGAATACATTTGAGACGTAAATGCCAATGCACGGATCATTTATTGTAGAAGATCTGGGCATTTGAAAATCAGATTGATGCGATTAATCATCGTATTGTGAAAGAATGAAAATTTATGTAATAATTGTTCTATAAGATTTAAGGATAAAGTTTATAACTAGAAAAGGAAGCAACACAATTTTTAAACATTTATTTCAAATTTTAATAATTATTCTGTGTAGGGGAAAATTAAGTTTGCATTTTAGTATAAGTGTTTTGTATTATTAAAAAGAGGGAATTTTCCCCTATCCATTTATAATATTTGTTTAAACAATTAGTTTCATTTTTAATAACAATATGGTTATGTAATCTTAGTAACAAAACTATTCATTTGTTTCCCACTAAAGGTTTTTAGTTGGAACTAGAAACATAACCAAGTTATTCAATTGTTTTTCAAAAAGGTATAAATTGAGATCAAAATCTGGTGGCACGCTCTCGAAAAAATTCAGTTGTACAGAACACGAGTTTACATGGAGAGCAGAAATTGGAAGATTTTGAGGTTATCTTGTATTATGATACGTCGAAGTCAACATCCTTGCAAAAATTGAAGGTTATGTTTAATGTTACGTCAAAATGTTAAAAGTTTATAAAGTTTTTTTTGAATTTAAGTTATGCAATTAATAATAAATCATTTTAAAATAAATAAACAGTTCCGTGAAGTTAATTAGTGATTGAATTTTCTTTTGTGGATAAATTTTTTTTATGATAAAGATAGATTTTTGTCATTTGAATTAGGATGGAATTTGGAAAATTATTTATGAATAAATTTAAATGGATTTACCTTATGTCTGAAATACAGATGGTCCTAATAATTTCAACTTTATTTAATAACACAAAATCTTTTTAATGAAGAGAGGTAGAATTCTGTGGAATCTCGACCATTTTTATTCTGAATCATATGGAAACAGGAAATTTTGCAGATTACTACTAATTCAAATCGGTAATGTTATAAGGCCCCAGTATTTTGAATTTTATGTAAGGTAATTATTTACTTTTTAAAATAGTTCTAGTAGTGCTATAAATATTAACTAAACAAGACAAAGGGAATTATACTGTCTTATAATTCATTTTTATTTCATTCTTTATATGGTACCCAATTTTCTTTTCTGTTTATTTAATTTTAAGTGTTTCGTGTTTAAATTTTAATTTAGTTTATTAGGTAGTAAAGTAACCTTGGGTTTGTTTATTTTGTTTATGTGTGGTCAGTTAGCAATCTTTTATAGATATAATTTAGTTAGTGCCCTATTGAAGCGACTCGTCTGAGAAGTCTCATTTATGTAAAGAACTAACTTACTTTGCAAATTTACTTATAGCCGGAGCATTTTTCTTTGATGGTAAAGGTAAGTGGTTTATACTTTGTGTATATTTTCACTGTATTTTTGCCAGAGTCTGTTTTATGTGGTATTTATTTTAAACAATTATAAATCAAATTTAAAATTTATCACTTTTCAATCATTATCGATTTATTTGGGACTTCCCCAATTATTTATTTATTAGACCCGTATAAACCATAATATTAATATGTAAGATATATAAATATTTAAATATAAATTATTCCATGTAAAATAAGGATTAAATGAATAACTTAATTAATTCTAATAAATATTAAGAAACATTTAATATTTAAAATACATTTAGTAAATAATCAGTTTTAATACCACGAGAGCAAACGAAAATAATCGATTATACCTACCGAGCGACGAGACGTATTCTGCGAAACACCACGACAGCGTAGCTGGAGTGGTGTTTTAAGGAATACGTCGTGTCGCGAGGTAGGTATAAGATTATTTTCGGTTGCTCTAGTGGTATTCGATACGATTATATAACAAATAAAATTTAGAATCAACTATTATTTTTATTGGTATTAATATGCTTTTTTGATGCTTTTTTGACAGATTAATTTAATTTATTGCATGCACAGGTATGTCGATGACTTCAAAATAATTGTTACTCTGACAACGATTGCTTGAACCAATAGTGTTGCAGGCTTGGAAATACCGAAACGATTATACAACGTCGTGAAGCGTATATTCACTTATCTATATGTGGTAACTAGGATAATTCGCAACTACTATTGGCTAATTTTATTATGAGTTGTATAATCTTAAATATATTATGCTGTAGGTTTAAAATTTTTAAAATTTTTTATTAGTCTCCTATTAAACAGATAATCTAACGCAGTGGCGCTCAACGTAATCGCTTTTATTATAGTTAGTTGAAATAATAGTTTGGTAATTTAAGTTATGTAGTCTATATTTTGAAGCTATGACTAAATTAAATAGAACAGATACTACCTTCATCTTCTAGTTTAAATTTTATAACTATGATTGCCTACACGAAGAACATTCGTAACAAGAAAAAAGTTCTTTGAGGCGCAATTGTGTAGATTTAAATTTAAATGAAAATTTCAAACAAGACGTCTTATTTCCATTTTCTAAAAATGAAGAAAAATTGAATAATATTGTCGCAAAAATATACTTTCATTTTCTACGGAATTGCGTGTTCTACTCCCTACTCGAAATTTTGAAATTTTTCGTAATCAAATAGAAGGCAAAGTTTATTGCATAATATCAGTCAAAGTTGACGCGATACATTTATATTAACAACACCTGTGCCTCATCTAGGACAAGCCTGATGTAGACACCTTGATTTCCAGACGACAGATAGCGCGTCCCAAGGGAAATTGTGAGAGAATTTGGGAACGCATTCACGGGTTTATGTCTTCATTATGCTACTATAAACGTCAATAAGTCTTAACTTATTAGACAATTTTATTAAGATTTAAGTACCTCTTGAATAAATTGCTCGAGTAAATTCAGTAAAGTGTTATTTGTTTCCTGAAAATTCGTTTAAGTTCGCGACTTTGAGGTTTACTGAGGGAGCTCTTGTTTATACATCGGAATTGGAACGTGCCTAAGCAATTGTAGAAAGCCGTGCTTCTTTAGACAGGACCTGTGGGATGTTAAAATCACAGCCAAAAAGCCTCTGAGAATAAATTTAAATTCCAAAAATAAAAGGTCTACTTTACACCTTTTATAACGGTTAATAATATCTTTTATTTATTGAATTTGAAACGAAATGGAACTCGTTTTGTTCACATCCAGATACAAATTGGTAACGGGAGTAATCTCATAGAAGTGGGATTGTATTTCAAGTTTCTTGCACATGGTCCGCGATAGCGGATAGCCTTAAACAATATAAATGCATTGTGCATTGGGTATTTACAAGAAAGGTCTTGGCTATGGTCCTTAGACGTCCGGAGGAGATCACTTTATACCGATTGCAGGGTATCTCGGTAATGTATATCCCTTACGTGCTTTAATCAAGGGAATTCATGGTAGAATAACAGGATAACGGATATTGCCTGACGATATTGTCTACATTGGACGCGAATGCTAAATCAATATAGGAAATTTTCACTCTCCTTCTGGCCTGAACAATAATAGAGGGCATAAAATACCAATTTAAAAATTTATGTTCTCTGCTTTTATGTACGAACCTTTTGATTATCACTTGGTGAAAGACAGGTTTTATGAGTATGACAGGACTATATAGAACTTGTTATACTGTCAATTTACCTTTTTTCAAGGTACCCCATTAGAAATATTTTTCATTTAATCTATCGATTTTATGGTAATTTCATTTAGTGTGTAACGTCAACAAAATACTAATCCTGAATTGTTATATTGAAACTTGGAACTCATTACGAAGTGGTTTTTAAATTGCAAAGTGAAAATAAACATTTAATATTTAATAGTCAAGGAGATCGATTTTAATATCTTTTCATAAGCCGCTTTTACTTTTTAGTAGACACCTAGCATTAGAAAAAAAAACAAAACAAAATTTTCATTAAGGTTTCAGCCCCTCAAAAATAATTACTAAATCGGCTATAAAAGTTCTATCGACAACCTATTTTGAGGAAACTAGCCTCCATTTACTTTTATAGTGTCTATAATACCAGTTTAAATCCAATCACATCAAGACTCGTCTGTGAAGTACTTAGAGAACTTATTGGAGAAAATGCGCTTTTTTCCTCACAATCCATTGAATTCTACTTCAATTTTATTTTTCCTTTCAAAGTTGATGTTAAGAAATAATCTTTTGATGTATGATTATTTTAAATTATTATTTTAAAGAATTATTTTAAAAATAGTTAAAAATTAAGGTGCAGGCTGCTATGGTATTTTTTGGAATCGATAGATCACTTTCACAGAGCTATATGTGTTATATCTATCCGTACGTTTGTTAGTCCGCCCGTCTGTCGCTGTGTCTTGTACATCACAGCTTCTCATTTAGATATTGGGACGGCTAGAAAAAAGGAACAATGAAACTATATGTTCGACCCTAGAGACCTCCCATCTAGATCAGATCTGATTAATAACCACTCCCCGCTCTTTACAAGGGAGTCATAGGTTACAAGTAACGCTTCTGAAAAAGTAGCAACGGGGCTATATTGAATAGATTCTGAAGACCTTTCGTTGAAGTTAGATCTGGCAGCAATTTTGCAAATAGTGTATTAATAATTTGTAGAAAATATTTTAATAAAATTAATTCATTAGGGTATATAAGTGCACATGTCTTATCTTCACACCAATTGACCATAGCAATAAAACTACAACCAATAGAGATATCACTATGTGATATTTTCAATATCTATTCTAGATATTGAAGAAGATATAGAAGCTTTCCTTGCCATCTGAATTGTAGAGTTTCTCTGTACTTCCCAGAAATATTGTACCATTCCGATTAACCCAATCAGTTTAAAATAACTATAATCGCAAACTAGGGTAGCTCGTTTTTCAACTTTTTTTTAGAACCGATTGGAATAAGTGAACCACCCATAACAGTAATTTGCGTGTAAAATTTCAGCCTGATCGGACAATATCTTCTATGAGCCCCGAGTTTTAAGATTTTACCCAAAAACTAGCATGTATTATGATCATAGTGATCAGTAACGACCTCAGACTCATGATTAAGCACAATACGGACCAAGCGAATCATTCAGGAGGTGAAGGGAGGGCAAAAATGGGTTCTGGATGCGTGTTTTTGTACAGCTCTTTGCTCACCGGATGATTCGGAGATGCTACCTATCAAGTGACCCAGAGTCCACCACGTAGAGGTGACTGCACTTCAGACGCCTCCCAAGCCCTATCCAGCCAAACAAGCAACCATACGTAGGACTTATTCAGTGTTTAAACTGAATCATCGCCTGCAGGAAAAATGCTTACAAATTGCGCCTTGTTATGAAATGAAGGTACCCTCAGCCTTGAGAATAGTATCGGCAGAATTTGGCTCAGTTCCTAGCTTAACAGTACACTCTACTGTAATTGTGTGACATGAATACTTCGTGAAAGACCATTCTGGTACTGTATTGTCAGGAAGGAACAACTTTTCAATCAGTTTTGCATTTGAAACGCGTCTGAGAACGGGTGGAATAGCGACGCAGACATCTGGGTTATCTCAGGTAATCGCATCATGATAATCTGTCGCCGAAAGGTTGAGTTGAGGTACAACATTGTATCTCACTGACCGAGAGCTTGCTTTACTCATCTCAAGCTTTCAATAATTTCTGAAGTGCACCATGCCGTACAATGTTCCATGGGTTACACTTGCAAACATAATACTGTGATTATACATATTCACTTCCAGGCCACAATGAAATTAATATAAATAGTGGCTTACATACTGACAGTCTGCGTACCTCTGTGTACCTTCATTCAAAGTACAGAGCAGTCGTGGACAACTCCATCCAGACCAATGCTTACTTTACCTTGCAGAAAACATTCTCCTAGCCATGTTGGCAGACTCCAGTTTTCTGTGTGGAAGGAACAAACCAACTCTCGCCCAGTGACACACAATACTTCAACTCAATTCTTAGGCGAAAAAATTTTTACGCTGTAATTACTGTGGATACCTGCGCGGCTATGCTACCTGTTCTGAGGGAGCGTTTCTGATTGACTGAAAAAAGCAGAACTGATAGAAAAGCTGCCTCTTCCTGATAATACCGTACAATAATGGTCCTTTAAGATGTATCTATGGCACACAGTCGCTGTAGAGCGTACTGCAAAGCTAGTAACTGAGGTATAATCAAAAGTGGAAAGTGGGTAGTTGAGAAGAACGTGATCGCCAAATTCGGTAAATACTGCTCTCAAGACAAATAGCCTTTCATATATTATATAAAATATATTTTCCTCGCACACGATGATTCTGATTAAACACTGAACAAGTCCTACGTATGGTTGGTTAGGTGGAGTTTGGGAGCGTCAAACTCTGGGTCACGTGGTAGATCGCATCTCCAAATCATTCGGTTAGCGAAAAGCTGCAGAAAAACACGTATCCAGTACGCCCTTTTTCTTTCCTCCAAATACCCCCAACATAATTCGCTTGGTCCTTATTAAGCTTAGTCACGAGTCTGGGATCCTTACGCTACAGGAGTCCTTTTATTGATAGCCGTTATTTGAGTGTCTTTAGCTGAAACTTGAAGCTCATAGAACGGACAGAAGGTATTGTCCGATCAGACTGAAACATTTCAGGCGAATTACCCTTATGGGTGGGTCACTTATGCCAAATCCACCTAAAAGAAATGTTGAAAAACGAGCCACGCTATTGCACACCAGTACAGACAAACCTGATGCCAGTCACAACGGGAAATTGCTCCCTTTCTTTTTTTTTAGGAATCGTATTCAAGGTCTAGATCAATTTTACTTCCTTTTGCCGTCGTAAGACCTACAGGGAACAGAATGGTGAAGAAGGTCTTTGTAAATATTCGTTGTAACAAAACAGCTCAGCTGTTTGTCTTACATATTCTCATATATTACCATCGAGTCGGTGGATAGATCTTCAAATCTTTCTTTTACTTGCCTGCTTATTGCCATCTGTATTTTGGTGTGAATCAACATTCTGATCAAAGGCAAGATCCACTATAGCTTCCTTCACTCAGATCCCACAGGTGTCGGCTGAATGCAGCAATTGGTGTCTGCTTAATAATTAAATTGTTGTATTCTGCTAAGTGCTTCAGAAACTGCATATGCATTGGGGCTTGCATGTATTGGAGAATTTCCAGGTTTTGTATTGCGAATTATAATGTGTGTTCATTTATATGACTCAGTCTCCACCATTATGATGTGAGATATTAATGTCTGTCGATCAAAGGCTCTGTTATTTAAAATCTAAGATTGCAGTGTTGGGTCCAGATAAAGCTGATGCCGTTTTCAGGTTTACATTTAATCATATTACGAGTGCAAATCTACATAGACATATTTTCGCCCTAACTAGTGATCGAACCCAGGCAAATGCTCTTAGTGAGCTACCAGGTCAGCTTACAAAAGACATAATATTTAGAAATGTTAATCTTTACCTTAAATTAAGAAATCATTTCCTTAGAAGATTATTAAAAATATAGATTAGCTTTGATAATTGATATGTTGTCGACGAACGGCCGCTCCATCAAAACTTAATAAAGTAGTTATATCTAATACACTTTGTGTATTTATAATTATCTAGTTCCTACAGTAAAAAAATGTCAGTTTTCTGTAGATTGTCCTGGTAGCTCGGAGACCTAAATTCGATCCCCAATCAGAACAAAAATTTTTGTATGTGGGTTTGCATTTATAATATAATTTAATGTAAAACTGAAAATAAAATCAGCCTTACCTAGACCCAACATATCTGCTGACATAAATACCTGCGTCATTTTAAAAGGGCCTATGGTAATTCATGATATAAGTCCGGTAAACCAATGTTTACAGTAACGAGTTTTGCTTTAATTTAAAACGAGTTACTGTAAAAGTTTTACTGGACGTATGACGTAGTGCGTTTTATTTCATACTAAAATTATTGAATTATTGGTTTAATTTAAAAAAAATATCTATGAAAAACGAGTATCTGTGGTAACTATTAGTCGAATTCAAAATATGGACATCTTTGAAGAACGAGTGTCCATGATACTGAATAATACATGATTGTTTAGTTGATTTATTTTATTTAAGCCCTGTAAAAATTTTTTATATCCACTTTCCATGTAAATGGAACTTTATAGGCATTTATAGTGACTAAATAAATGAGAAATTACTGCTACAGCCCTGTAAAGTCTTTCGGGCTCCTAAAAAAGACCTATAAATTCTACAATGCTCATCAACAAAAAGCTAATGGAAACTACTTTGTCACTTAACCAGAACACCGTGACAACATCGTCTGGCTATAAATTGTTCTACCGTATTTGATTACAAAATGTCTTTTTATAAAAAATATACAATAAATTAATGAAAAAACGCTAGTAAAGCTAGAAATAAAACTTTACGCGGCACACTTTGCAATTAATCTTTACTGGGTTCACTGGATTATGGAGGCTCGCTACTTCGTCGCTCGCCCCACAAACTTTCCAGTTCGCCAGCAAAGATTAATTTACAATGCTTGGAACATAAATAACTATTGCTGTCATACTCGACTGTAAAACCTCAATTTCTGGTCTGAGAATTTTGACAAATTCTCTGAAAAATGTGAAACTGACAAATGTGACAGTATGAAATGCAGGGTGAACGAACAAGCAGTCGCTCGAGGTGTCAGATCCCACTAGTATCCGAGACTAGCCCGAAGACGGAGGATGGGCAGTCGTTAATGGTGTCGGGAAGCACTAGCATCCGAAACTAGCTTGTGGGCAGACCACACGGCGTTCACCCTTAGAACTGGTTGCTGTCTACCCAATCCCAGGCCTGTCTGGGTAACGGAAGACGCAATCAGAAGAAAATGTGTGGTAGAGTTACACGCAGGTGTTTCTCGACGATGACTCTAAAACGTCCGGTGTGGGTGGTTAGATTCTTACCTGACGTCAGTCTCTTATGGAGCTAAGTATCCAGCTGTCTGACCTAGACGAATGGAGGAAAATCTAGTAAAGTTTATCTCCGTCAGGGAGTACGCGCGCTGACCTACGAGAAACTGCATGCCATCAGGTAGCGTTTCAGAAATGACAGTACTGGGGTCCGGCTTTGGCTGTGCAGTTCCAGTCTCGGATTCCCAGAAATCGTCTAGAGATCTACGCTTAAGTGGCGTTGATGCAAAAATACATAGTATCTCACGCCCAAGATAACTTCACGCTAACGGGTACACACCGGGATGCTACTTTGATGGGCCCTGTGAAGTAGTCTCAAAAAGAAACTCTGTCAAGGGCACACCAGGTCTATAACTGGGAGATCGGGGTGGCAAAAGCGCTTATAAACCAAGTACCGCCACATCTGAGGTTGGATTCGATCGGGTAGTGGCCCCAACTAAGGCTTGGTGAAAGAACCCTCTGGAAGGTTCCGATGTACCTAACCTAGGTTAGGGAATAGTCCTAATGCCGGCGGATGAGCACGTATTAAGTTAATCGCTCCGGCACTAACCTAGTGAGGTAGTAGAAGGTGGATAGGCAACCTCGCTCCGACCAGTGAGTAACTGGGAGCATATGCTAAGAATATGCGCGCTGATTGAGCGTATCTCAATTACAGCCTCTTGGAAGGAACGTGGAGATTAAGTCTAACGGCAGATAATAATAATAATAATAATAACTAGTACAACCCATAGCCTAAACCAAGGCCCCAGAAGCTATAAGCTTGTGCGGGAGGGAGGGGGCGATTATTATTATTATGTAGGCCCAATTTGCGGCTGCAGCCGACTTACAGATGGAACAGCGCTAATCCCACATTTGTGGCACAGCTAAGGAAAACTGCAGAAAACCTTAACCAGATCTGCCGGCACCGGGAGTCGATCGCGGGCCGCTTGGGTAAAAGTTCGGCACGCCAGACATTACACTACCAAGATGCTCCACGTAAAACACTCTTGAAATCTATAAGTAGGAAATGCATTATGCATAAGTAGGAAATAATGCACAAAAGAAATCTTGATAAATTTCCTATATCGGTGTGTTTCAAACTGGGCGCTAGGGTGCCACAGTATACATATAAGTAAGTAGTAAATACATTTTTATTAGGAATTAAGTTTGAACCGCTAGTTATACAGTACCATTGAAAACTTTGGTTGTTTCTCCTAGTTTTGAGACGACGTAAATCATAATCGTAAATACTAATTAAGAAAATTTTGAGTTTAAACAATTTATAGTGAGTTATTGGGCTCCTTTATTAAGGATAAACCCATTTACAATAAATTATGTTTTCAATTCAAATAAATTTTCATGAGCATCACTTCTTTACATTTAGAAATTAACTATAAAGCTAGAACTAAAAGCCGCAAAATTTCCTTTTGAAATTTATAGATTTAATTTATCAAAAGCGCACGCAATTATGGTTACGCCACTGTTATGAGCTTCAATATACTGAACACGATCTCACATTCAATTTGTGCTATTTTTAAAGATCAAGAACTTTAGGTGACATTCTTCAAACATTTAATATTCTTGTTAGCAGTCGATGTTTTTGTTACGTCTTAATTTTTCACTTCGTTCGCTATTGTTCGCGAGGCGCTGACATTTCCTCATTCGAGGTTTCAACGATATCGTCTACGTTGAACAGGGATGTTAAATTAATACAGGAAATGTTCACTGTCCTTTTTGATTGGAACAAAGCTTAATGGGGTATATAAAATTTCAATTTCTGAAAAGCTGAGGTTTCCTGTTTTTTGAAACGTGATATGTAGAGGTTAGTTTTTGATTGATATTGAGGTGTAATAAATGGTGATGTTGAGCACGTAAAAGTGTTGTTTCAGACAGTTATTGCATCGAAGCGAAAATATAGCTAATTTCGCTTGCCATCGCGCGACCTCAAATTACGTTTCATTGTAAAACTGTATAAAAGCGAGAGAATATGAATATTTTACACGGATGAAGTGCGCGGCAATTACATGATGCATTGTGTTTGAGAATAATGATCATGATGATTGCACCTATCACGAAATTATAACGTTAGGATGTTATTATTGCGGTGCAAAATAGCCACGCATCATTTCGTTCAAGTTATTCCTAAAAATATAAATTTCAGCAACAATTCTCCTCTTCATTCATCCAACTGTACATCACGCAACCAGACAAGGATATAGGATTAAATACGAGGAAAGTTGTTCCCGTGTAAGCATATAATTCGAATTCCCAGCGAGTCTAACTTGGTTTCACGACAATTCCTAATCCTTTCCAATTAATCACTTCAAAGTATATAAAGTTTGCAAGGATCGTGTAGCTTAAAGATAAAGGCTAACATAAATCCAGGACTAACAAAGAAGTCGGAGAAATACTAACAGTATTTTTTCAGTCGTTCTTTTCAACCGTAACGTAAATGCGGACTCTTAAATTGATTCCTTTTAAAGAAAAGTCTTAAAAGTAAGTACTTACATGCAGCATGCAGACCACCATTGCTAAACCAGCAACCCAACCGGCCTTTTCTTCGAAAAACCAAGTCAATTCGTCAACGCAACCATGGAAGAATGGATTTCCCGTTACGCTGTCTCTGCATTGGCTTGGAAGGGGCTGTTTCAAAGTCAAGTAATCACCAGGACCATCAGCTCCGCAGCAACCAATCTAAAACAAAAAATAATAATACAAATTAACAATTTAGGATGCACAACAGAACACTCAACGAGAAGAGTTTCTATTTCATCAGCATATCACAATTGTTTTTGAACTCTGAACGTCACTAATTGCAAAAGGTAAGTAATGCGACATCTACCGATGGTTTTTGTACTAATTGTCATAGGCAGATATTAAGAGCAAAATTCCACATCGAAACGTTTCCTAATTAATTTTAAAAGCAAACGCTTCAATTTTATAATTAATAAAAATACAAATAGTCCCCCCTCCCAACCAATCAGTCAGATAGTCGATGTTTTTTCTTATTAATTTGATAAAACCCTACAGAAGAAATTACTGTAAGAAGAAATGGAAATAGAAATAAATTACATGAACACAGGTGTCCCCATGGAGAAAAATTTCATTTTCTTTGAATGTAATCGGATTTTTATCAATGGATTTTTCTTCAAATTAAAATACGGCTACCTAATTTATGTTGAAAAGCGTTTTCAGTTTGGGTTGCCGAACTTTAAGGGATTATTCTATACAATAGCTCGGTTGAATTCACATGAGACTGACCTTACCTAGGCCTACATCTAATAACCTGAGTTTATCTTCTAACCAAGCTACCCTCCTCTCTTGTCGAGTTTATATTCGCCGCTCACAGAATTACAATGGCTTTATCATTTTATTTTAGGTGTAAAATGGGACGGTGATCAGTTTATAAATTTTATACACGCAAGAAAAAGAATGTTAAAATACGTGACATGCAAATGAATTATGCAAAAAAGAGTATTATTCTTTTATAAAAGAAATATATCATTAATATTTTTCTGACTTGTGCAATGTGTCTATGATGGTATTTTAGAAGATACTTCAAGTCATAGATGTTGTGGAATTTAAATGCTGGAGTTTTAGCATTTTTTGCACATTTACAAAAAGATGTCGTGGAAAGAGAGAAAAGGTTCGAATCATTTCAAATTTAAACAAAATATTCTTTAAAAAACCGTTCGTTTGTCCGAGACATATAGCCCTTTGAATTGAGTGCGCGATCTGCCGGCTGAATGACGAGTAGTCGGTAAATTGTTTTCAGCGGATACCTACTGTAGATACGGTATAGTTTCAGGTATTGTTAGCTAATGCGGTAAGAGCCTAATAAGGAACGAATCCTTCATTGTTTTATAGGATTACAAATCACCAAGACTTGGGCTACAAATAATCGTAAGTATTCAGCCACGTATAGTGATTTACAGTAACAGTTGGATTTCTATTTATATATTTAAAACACAAGGCTCATTTTTGTTTCAATTCGTTTAAGAGTTTTACTAGGCTGATTCACCTGATTCTTTTTTATATTGAAGCTTTCACTGTGTATATTGGTCAACACTACTTAATATCACAATTAAGGATTGACTCTGTAGATTAGTCAACACTACTTTTTATTTTTATTTGATTTTTATATTATTAAAACCGTTATTGTAGTCTGTGGAATTTTAGTACTGTTATTTTTTAATTATTTATAGTTTTAATTTAAAAGCATTATTTGTAATCGATGTATTAGGCCGACTGACCACTTACATACGCTTGCTTCGCGTATGTGGAGTATATTCACCAAAACTGGAGAAAATGACCGATAAAGTCTAGGAATTTGCTATATTAAGCATATAATATATGAATTACATGAGAATTTTATGCTAAGAAGAGATGGTTAAGTCGGGGGAAAAGTCCGAGGGGGAGTTAGATGGAGGGAGTAAGTCAAAGAGGAAGATAGGTCGAGGGGAAAGTAAACCGGAAGAGGAGAGGTAAATCTGAGGGAGAGATGAGGCGGTGGTGAGCCGGGAAAGGAAACAGGAGAGTGTAGCTAAGGGAAGAAGGGCGGGTAAGTCAGGGCTGTTTGTTAAATAATGCGTTTAAAAGTTCGTTTGAGAGCGATAAGCTTAATATTTTCAACTACTTTTGTTCGATTGTTCGATTTTGTTGGATTCGTTTATTTAATTAGTATTCATATTATATAATCACGCTTGGAAACACCTAATGATTGTAATCACACATCGAACATTGAATATATAGAAATCCTTCAATAAATTAGCCTCTTGACCGTCATGTCTTGACGGAACTTCCCTAGTTGCTCTATTTAATTCTGTCAATCGCACTGGAAATTTTGCTTAAAAAAGTGGTTCATTCATAAAGAAGCGTGTGACAGTTTACGTCTGAGTTCCCATGTCTACATAAAACACAAAACTATCAAACAACAGAAGCGTATTTCTTAGAAGACTGTTGGTAACGCTTCTGAAGAAGAAAGGTGGAAAGATTTAAACCACTTTTCACTTTTGGAGATACATTGTAAGCTACAGGTATTTTGACCCTGTTACTTAAACAGCCTTTGCACTTAACCTTGAAGAAAAAATATTCAGTGATTTTAGCTGTTCACAAGAAATTGAATTGGGCTGTTTTAGAAGGGTTAGCAAGATATAAATATTTTAGGATTTACGGATCTACACTACAGGAATAAGGAGGATCTGAGATGGACAGCTTTGGTGTTGCTTGAATACTTGCTTGTGAATCGGTCCCAAATGTAAGAGTAAGCAGTACGGAAGAAGTAGCCCCAAATTAAAAATCCTGAAATTTATGATGATTTCAAGAATTAATCAAAAAACAATGGTTTTACACAAGCACCTTAAAAATATATCCCTTCTTTCTTCTCTCAAAGCAGGAAAAAGAAGTGTAAAATTTTAAAAACTGATAACAATAATTAAAAATAGATACATCAATCAGCCTAGAAAGACTAAATCTGTAAAATCTCTAACTGTAGAACAACTAGTTCCCGAACAACTAGAGTTATTTGGAGAGAAGCGTAAAACAATTGCAGTCTGACCATTTGCCAGGGGCTACTGCTCTCAAATCAGGAATGTACCTGGAAAATGAAATACCCGGGCTCGGTCAATACTTGCGACTAGCAGTTACAGTTTACTGTAATAAAACTGGCCATAGGCTGTAATCAACAAAATGAAAGCGACTGTAAACACTGATAACAAACGGCGTGTTGAAAGTCACAGAAAGGGTTTGCACAGCGATGGAGAAAGCAATGAGAAACTATTTCATTAACTTTCCCACTAAATATAATCATTATGATAAGTAAAACAAAATTAATGATCCTCAGTCATGAAGTCATGAAAACTTAGAAGTATTTTTCAAGCTGATAAACTGCATAAGTTAATATTGGAAATGAACAGTTTTGCAGAACAATAATGAATTAAGAATGCGTGAAGTCTGATGGTCAGATAGTGGTAAATACTCAATTGATAATGAACTATTGTAATTTTCTGAAAACAACGACAAGTTGGCATTTTCATAAACAAAGACCCTCATAGATCAGTCGTCAGTTTTACCCCTCTCTCAGAAAAATTAATTATTTTACAACTACAAGCACCAAAAGTGAAAGTAAGCATATTACAAGTACATACCGACATTAAACAGTGAAGGCAGTGAACTAGAAGAATCTTATGAACAAATAGAATAAAATAAATACCGAAAAACGTTAAGAAATATGAAATCGTCTCACTGTTGGAAAATGTGAAAATCTGTTCGAGGAATACGCACTTGGAAAACGTAACGAAATAGGAGACAGACTAGTGGAATTTGTCCAAGAAGAAGAGAATGGTAGTAACCAACGCACTATAGGAACTGCTACCTAGAATACTATTTCTACATATATTTGAAATTCGCTTCAAAACACAGAATAAAAATAGTGAGACAGATTAGTAAGAAACAAAATGAATTATATCATGATTGGGAGAAGCTGTAGAAAAAGCATAAAGTCAGCTGAAACATACCAAATTCAGATATTTCGCTCATAACTCCGTTACGTGCAACATTAAAACGTATTAAAAAGTCTTAAAAGAACAGTAAAGAATCCGTGGTAGTTCAGTGGGTATGGCACTTGACGACCAATCTTGAAGTCCTGAATTCGAATCCCAGAGATGATACATAGATTTTTTAAAATATCTTAGGCTTCCAGGTCGACCCAGCTTGTGGGAATGAGTACCTAGAACATAATTTCCTGGTGTAATAATAGGCGGTCCGTGAGTAAAACTAGCCACTTTATCACTCCTGGCTACCGAACGGCTTCAGTAATAGAGCTTACCCTGTTAGACCCCATGTGCCATCTTGGCCTTTGAAACTGCGCAGGGGCTATTATTATTATTAAAAGAACAGCAATATTGAGGTTGCGAGATTGAGAAACAAAGAAACTGGTTCCATAGTCGAAGACCGTATAAACAACGAACTACAAGCAACACAAATAGTTAATAAAGATACAGAAGATGTAAACATCAATCAATCATTATTAAGAACACAGTGTCTAACATCAACTAAACAATTACACCCTACAGGCAAAATAAAAGAGCAGTTAAGTACGAAACGAAGATACAACGAAATATACGCAAGTGCAAAGGAGGATTGGTTGGATGGAAAATATGACGAAATAGAAAGACTACAAAAACTACATGACTCCTTGAACGTACATAAAAAAGGCAAAGAAATTGTAGGAAGCTACAAAACAAACAATGTAACATACTGCATCCGACCTTGGATGCAGAAAGCAAAGCAAAACTTACAAAAAGAGAAAGAATATATTAAAGATCTGTTTCAAGATCACAGATGAGACTATCATTAATGGAGCAAATAATAGATAACGACCTAAAAATAATAAATAAAGAGGTATCACATAACTTAAAAACGTGAACATCAAAGTTCCTGGCCTAGACAGTTACCTGTAAAATTGTAAAAATGACTCAGCGATAACCATATATGCAGACACACAGAGCTCTTTGATGTGATCTACAGAGCAATATCAAGAGATTGTCTGGTCTTAAACATCAGCGCATTCCCAAAAACAAATAACCCAAGAAAATGTAAAGATCACACAACCATAAGCTTGATACATACTAGAACTGTTGCTGAAATGCATACATAACGTAGACTATAAAAAATGGCCTCGAAGTCAACCTTCGAGTAGTAGATATACAGAAAGCTACTTCGAATATCTTACTTAGACAGAATCACTAACAAGGAGATTTCCAAAAGAAACAGAACTAAACACTGAGAAAGAGATCTGAATGGGTATTTCATTGTTAAAGATGCTTGATATAGTTCTCTATAGGCTTAGAAACGGTTTGTACTTAACATACTTGAACACCTTAGCTTTTTGATGCTTACATTCCTGAGTACTTTTTACTGAATACCAAACCTACAAAGATGTCCATTTGATCAACTAACTTGAGACGAGTTGACAGACTGAAATACTGAACAAAGCTAAAAACTTTTAAATAAGAATCTCAACATTTTCAAAAATACCTTCTTCCTTGATTAATCTACTTCTACAAGGGAAATAAAAAGATTTGTGCAGTTACTTTCGATGCCTTCCCGCTCTTTAGATTTTCAATTGAATGCATTTTCCAAGCAAATTCGCTAGATTTCTAACAGAAATTCAAACAATAACCAATTTGAACGAAACAGAAAAAAAAATAGAAAAACTGTTGTTGCTGTAGAACGTACAAGCAATAAACCGATCGCTTCCTGCAGCTATTTGATTTTGTTTATTTATTAAAAGGAACTCGTAATATTGAGTAACACAATGTACGTCAATCATTATGTATTGTGTAAGCCTTATTACCTTACAGAGATAATACCCCCATATTAAGAAACTACGTTCTTTAAGCGGATATACTAGCATTTTAGACATAAATTTTAAATAACGTAAATATTAACAAAAGAGAAATTCAAGGATTAATCAATACGGTACTAGTGTTCACTTGTTCAGTTAAATAGAGCTTTACATGCAGGTATGAAATCGTTTCATGATATATTCAGTTGAAGTAATCTCGCTAGTTAGTTTAGTCCAGTATTCGCTTCGGTATGTTTCAAATAATGTAAATATTCATGTTAAAAGTGTCTGCTGCGGGCACCACAGGACTTTCTTTTACCAATATTCTAAATAAATAGAAATGAGCGGCCTTCCGCAAATACACATTCAAAGTTAAATTTTTTCTAAAGCTATTCGATATGATACTAAAAGTAATAACACAACACAAAACGTATATTATTATTGAGGCCCTTAGTTCAATAATGTAAGTAAGTGCCGTTTATGATTTCAAAGATACAGCATTTTAAAGTAGTCTTAATATGTAGATCATACAGCAAGTATGATCGTTTGCCAACAGCTGGTCATATCGTTATAGCCGTTTTTGAGTAAAACCAAAAAAATTAAAAACTCTATAGGTAAGCTGCCCACCCCTTAAGTGATTTTGACCAAAAAGTTCCATGTCCGGTCTTAGGGCCAACACGAAATTAAATTTCAAGTTTCAGAGTGGTACTTCCCACTCCCACACACATACAATTTTGTAAAAATGGTATTTTTGGATTCACGGGACTGAAACGTCCATAATTCTCAAAATCTCGAGTTCAGCTTCCGAGATCGACTTCAGTACTTTTTTCCTATTTTGTTAAAGCTTCCCGTAAGAGAAAGGAAAAATAAATCGTAGCCTCCAAAAGTAATTATGTATTCTAATGAATAAAACACCAAAAGCCTATTGACTAGTGATGGGAACTTGGGTGTCGAGTGTCGTGATACTATTCGTGGTCGTGACACTTGAAGTGTCACGACTCTTAGTGTCGAACAGTATCGCTCTTATTAGAGTGTAATTCGAAGTTGCTTGATCATTCTTACAAAGAAATTAAAGGCAGATTTGTTGAACTGGCCAATAATCATTGAATGAGACGTACATATAAAAATATTTTATTGTGGATTTTTTTCTTTTGTATTAGTATAATATTGACGGTGATAATTTTATCTTGGGTTTTCAGCAAAATAAATTAAAATCAATAATTGAAGTTGAATAAGTTCCTCATGTACCTAATTATTATTTCAGCTTCTTATATTTATACCTTATAATGTATTTTGAAGAAAAACTACTGTCGAAACACGTGTAAATAAATACAATGATCATTAATTTTAATTAATTCAATTTATTTTGCTGAAAACCCAAAATAAAAGTATCATCTTCAATCTTAACAAAAACACGATCTCGACTAAAGACCAACGTCGTCAGCGAAACTACATTTTTAAATAGTTTTTATAATAAATCCAATGAATAGACTTGAATTACAAGTTATTTATAGAATTTATTTCTTTTCTTTTAAATTTCTGTTTCATACTATGTATTTGCTTTTATAAATAGTCTTTTAATGTACTTAATGCATAAATATATATCTAACCACAACAGAATTTACTCATATAATTGTTTTTTAATCCATAGTTTGCTTAGGATTTATGTAGCTATGAATCTTGACTGCTTCTCGTTTCAATTGGATTACACTTGCACTTGCGCATGCATGATGTAAAGGCGAAGTGTCGTTAAAGTATCATGAAGATTCGACACTTCTCACGCCATATTGTTTCGACTCTCAAGTGTCGCGACACTCGGGTAGTATCGAGACCCCATCACTACTATTGACCTATTGAAATATATGTAACAAAATAAAAACGAAAATATATCTGACTTTAGTATTCTCAGCAGAACGTATTGATGCAGCATGTATGTAAATCAGTCAGTAGTGGTAAGATAACATGTAAATTAAGAGCAATAGATGGCTATGGTTCTAAAAATACTCGTGGATGGCGGTAATCAAGCAAAATCATTCAAAAAATTACTATGGCAACGTACACTGTTTCATAGGTCGACATTTGAAGGTACCGGTTAAATTTAACAAATCTAGACAATCTTTTAATTGAAATAAAAAAACATACAAATATACATCACATAGAAAAGCTTTTGCACAAACACACCTTTTAGGTTATCCTTAGAATGATCTCGAATTTTATCAGCTTGCGTACTAGTTCCATATAGAATACAAAATTTTCTTCATTAGGCTATTTTCATGTTCACTAGTTTCACTTCTTAGCATAAATGTACATCCGAATCAATTACCTTTTGCAGGTGGTTATTTATCCTAAAACGATGATTTTAGTTTTATTTTGCAATAAACTAGAAAGAGGTAGAGTCAGCAATTCCACGACTAAAAGGAACTCTGTTTTGTGTTTACACTTCTGAGATTTTATCTTATTTCAATGTCAGTTTAAAATGGACAACTTTGGTCCGGATACTGCTTCTTTAGAATCGGCTAGAACGAGAAGAAACGGCTAAGAGGAAACCCTGCGTTTCGCTTTTGTATTTATAAGATTAACAGCGGACCAGTTTAATAATGGACACTTTTAGTTTGGATTGACAGTTTTATCTCCAAAGATGCTTTCCAATTTCCAGTTTGTAGACACTACACGTTGAAGAGGAGTCAAGGAAAAACGAGCTGAGAGAAATCTATCTGAATGACTAAATGACTAAACGAGTGGAAAGGCTGGAAGGGAATGGCTAGCCTATGCTATGAAATATCACAATCTGCGTCTTAGTTTTGTAAGTGTTTCTAGTGATATTGTTTTATAAGTACTTAAGTAACTTAAATCTAAGTTTTTTACGGCACAATTTGACAGCATTCCTATTCCTAGCAGACACGTCGACAACTGTCACAAACTAGATATAACTACTACAGAGATTCATTCAGATTATTCCCTTTACAACCAAGTTGACACAAAAATGTGATGCATAAAGTGTTACTCTTTGATTGCGTTAAATATCCCAATTTCTGAATTCAGTTCAGTTCCTACATTACAGTTCTGAATTCCTACATTACAACAGTGAGACCAAAAATGTAAATTTTAGGGGATAGAGGACCTAGCTCTTGGTCCTTATTAATGGCAGTGGTCCTCATTGTAGTTGCCCAATATTATCTTGTCCAGTGCTGTTCTAACTAGTTTGGTTGATGTTTTTCTTGTCCATTGTCTTTTTGATTTGTCTAGCAGGCCTTTTTTCTCTTGTACTTTCCCTTGTTGGGTCCACGCAGAACGCGATATTTATCGTTCCTCATAGCCTAATTTCCGTTTTTTATGGTTTCTATTGTTTCATTTTATTTGTTTATTTCTGCAGAACTGTGCAATTAATAACGTGGTGTAGTATCCATATTACGTAGCATACATTGGTAGAACAATATTTCAAATCCCGATAAGGGTCCACGCTTCGGCACTATACAGAAGGGCGGAAAACACAGAAAATCTAAGCATGCGCAGTAATCTAACACCGATTTTTAATTCTTATTCGTTAGCCTGGTTTTTAAATATCTCTCCATTGACTACATAGCCTTTTTCACAATCAGTTAAGACATCTGTAAGTAGCTGTTCGGAAAAAGCCCATTTGATGTCAAATTCCTGAGATTGTTCATGTCCTTTTCATCTACTCACAACTTTTTGTTTTCAACACAGGTTGACTGTGAGATGGATATCTTCCTTACTCATTCCCGACTTTTTGTAATATGGAGAGAAGCTCTTTATACTTGACCTTATTGAAAGATTTTTTCGAAATTCATGAAACTCAAAAACACATCGTAATTGCGCGTTGAATGAACATCTGTGTATATCATTTATAAAGATAAACTGAATTTTAATGGTTGAAACTTCCAGTATGGTATATACAAACAGTTCCAACTGCCAACAGTTCAAGCCTGATGCAATGAACGCGGTTGAGTTTTCAAATATCATGAATTGGATAAAACGAGGTTGTACTTTGGAGGTTGAGGTTAGAATATTATTTATGTTATATTTATTAACCTAGTCTTAATAAAATCCGTTCTGATAATCTTTTAAACTTTAACTAGGTATATAGGTAGGTAGTATAGGATCTTAATAATGTTACATTATGAAACTTATTGGTAATTGTTAATAAGAATCAACAAAAATAATTCTCTGAATGTAAAATCGCTATTAAAACAGAAACATTTTAAAATCGTAACAAACTACTAAATACATAGTAAAACTCTGCAAAAGATAAATACTAAAATGCCATCGGAGTTGAGTGGGAGAATAGGCATTCGTAAACGCTAGAAATCTGGAACTGTCTATGATCTTTCCTGAGTAACATTCAGTAACATCTTTAAATAAGGCCTAAAATATGTCAAACTGGTATCTCGATGGTCTATTCTATTTAAGTTTCTGGCCTTCAATTTCTTCTCGAGTTCTGTATGCTTTATTAGTCTTTATTCTTTTTATTGGTTTTAAAACTTGACTGTCAGTAATGTCTATTATCTCAGGTTTATTTTCTTCGTTAAAAAGCTCGTCCACGTACATTTCTTACTACTCCCCTCCATAAGCCAGATGACTTTACCGTCTTTGTCTTCAAATATTCCTAGTGGTCTTTGTTTGAATATACCAGCAGCTTCTTTGAACCTTTTGTGAAAATCAAGATGGCCCGTTGAGAATTTCCATAACGTTTATTTACAAGGATGCAGTAGATCTGATTTCGTGTGATATATTCTTCTCTGTCTGATGATGATGATGTAGGTCGAAACATGTATTGATTACAGCTAGTTAAAATTTATTACGGAACTGAACCAGTGTTCCTCATCCGTTGTTGCTTATTCCAAGTGCATATCTATCTACTCTCATTATCTCGATTTCTTCCGACAGTCGTATTCAAGTCGCCTATAATGAGATTGGTTTTATTCCTTTTACTTTTCTTTGAACCTTAGGTCGGTATAGAACTTTTCGATGTCTTCTCCGGCACTGCCTGGTGTGAGCGCATGTATCTAAATAATGTTCATATTAATTGACTTGACATTCATTTTCAGTATGTAGCAGTTCTAATCATTGGCAATGTGACTATTTTATATTTTGATATCTCACATTTTCTAGATCCAGACCATCTAACCTGACAGACCTCCATTGCACGTGAACGCGGTATGTGTGTATTTTTCAAACATTTATTTCCTACTTAAGATGCCCGAGTATGAGAGCCGGTTCTACTTGGCTTTCAGCCACAGCCATGAAGGTAAAAAGTATGGCCCTAGATGTTGGTTATCTTATTACTTAAACTAAAAGAATAAAACAGATTCCTGTTTATAAGGCATGGGACTCATATTGATCAACTTTTCACTAGTGTACAGAGTCAAACACATGCTACACTTTTTCCCAATTAAACATCATTTCTTCAGAATGATCAAGGCCATCAGAGGACCGAAATCAATGTTATATGCTTACATCTACAAGTCCTAAAATCTGATGTACAATACTTTCCTAGTCAATGGGCGTTTTATCCTTCGCCTATTTGTATGCTACAAACAATCACCCCAGTTTGCTGTCTGCAAGGCATCGGTTCAGAAAATTCTACAGTTCGTAATAGCGTTCTAAATATAAACGTATCATGAATAAGAAATTATTGGTACAGAAGAGTAACTTTTGTATGAATCTACAATCCATTAGTAAATGAAATTCACAGCTCCCTACGGAGGTTAAAGTCTGTGCAAGGCTTTCGTCTAATATTTAATTCTATATTTTTGCATAAACGGCTACTATAATGATCAAAATGTATTCATTTATATAGCTAACACGACTTATTTATGGATTTTGAGATCAGTTTACTTAAATTAGGGCATTTACAGTAAAGCTCATTATACATTATGTATGTACACTTGTACAGTTTTTCAGTCTAAGTCACTTATGACAGTAATGCAAACACATCATTCATACTGATTGATTTTAAAGTCGAGTACTTCTCTTAGTTTATTTGTCTGTTGAATTCTATTTATGTAAATGCGAGTTTTCAATAAAGTTTCTGAGCACTTTTCAGTATTTTTATAGCGTTTATCACGCTTAAACAGTTTATTGAAATCAAGCCATAAATAAAGAATGTCGTTAAAAAATACCTTAGATAAATAACTATTTAAACATCTTAAAGCTGTTCATTAGCACACGTATAGGGTCTCAGTTCGCGTTCCGGTGCGACTCCGGGCGGTCTAAAGTGTTGACACCATAAAATACCAACACTTGGGGGTGTAAATATTTTGCTGAGGTTTATTATATCGGATCTTCGAAGGGGATATAAAGTTACGAAGAAAGGGCCATGAAATAAAGGTTTACACTGCTGCTGCGTCAAGAAAACTTGTAATGAAATTTTTCTTTTATGATATTACTTATAATATCAAAAACCGGTATAACTTTTAAATTATGAACTTCCACTTTAAATTTAATATTTCCTTTCAAAATTTATAAAATTGCCTTTTTTGTATAATTTTAGAATTTTCTGGCATTTTAATAGGTTTTTAAGAAGGTGCGCGGATGCAGATTATGAAGGAAGAATCCAAAAATTCTTGAGAATCCTCAAACTATTGTATACCTACTCTACACTTTAGAAGCGTTAACATGCAAGGCGCAAGCAAATATTCAAAAGTTGAAGTTTACTGAAATAACTAGTCTCATATTCAGCAGATGTTTTTAGTAATGGTTACTTTTGTTTGCAAACAATGCCTTAGCGACTATTCACAACTCACTTTGAAGTGTGCATATATGCTACCTTTGAAAGCGGTTATCTCACTCGTCTTGAGCTTGTTTTTCACTTTGAGACAATTACATGCAATTGCAATAGCGTTGGTAATTTCAATGCAAATCTGTTTTGTCAATTGTTGTCTGTCAAGATAAATTAAATTAGATAGCGTTTGCAGAGACAGAATGATATTCAGTTTCTAGGAGAAGTGGATTTATTTACAAAATTAGCGCGCAAAGCTTGCATATCATGCTGGTGAGGCATGCGAGGCATTTGTAGAGACAACTTAAATTAATAATAAATAAATTTGGGGAAAGGGATATCTATTTTAGTAAACAAGCAGAACTGTTCTGATAATGCTCTAATAATTCTATTTCCATTATTTGTTCGCTGCTTATAAGGTATATTTCAAGGCCATGTGATTATTATTGATAACTGATTAAAATATATCATTTCGCTTATTATAGGCTTTTTTGCTCTCTATCGGACAACCAAAAGGAATATTGATTAGTTAATAGGTATTTTACTGACACAATCTACACAGGGTGAATTTTATTGAAACAGACTAGAGTGTTCTTGTGTAAGTGTATAAAAAACGTTATGAATAAAAATATAGGATGATCGCTCAGAACACATCGAATAAAGTAAGGTTGTTAGGGAAGAGGGGATAATGAGAAAAAAATGCAGATGAAAATCAATAAATCTTTAAAGAAATGTTAAAACCAAAATTAAAATGTTTTAAAATGTTGTGATAAGAAGAAGAAAAAAGGAACAAACTTATCAAGAGGGATGAATGGACTGTTAATAAGAGGAATAATTTGGTGCAACAAAGAAGAAAAATAATAGTGTCTCTGTTGCAACATATGTGTACCAGGGAAGCTAAAAGTAACTTTGTTCATGTTTGTGTTTTAAGAGAATTAGAAAAGTTAAAGAAGCCAAGAGAGAAAATTCATAAATTTTAAATAAACATTTGCTAATTTTTATAATCTGATAATGATTTAAATTTTTTATACACAGTTGAATTCAGCTTAAGGCTAGATAAAAACATAATTTTAAAGAATTATTACTTAAATTTTGAAGCGAATTGGCATTACTATATAAAAGCCTATCAATTGATTTGATGTGATTCAAAAATATACAGGTGTCTTTATTGAGCAAATAATAGAATTTTGAACCCAACAAACATACTGTAGTCCTTTATTAAAGCTAGTCAATTTAATTTTTTTATTTTGATATTGAGATGATATGGAATCATCAGATTGAAAATCTACTTGACAGAAAGATTTATCAAATTTAAATAGAAATTATAGAAGAGTTTCATGCAGACGTAACCTCAATTTTTACATAAAAAGTTGGAATTTATAAAAAGGATATAAATTATTGAGGTTGCTTTATAGTAATACATGTTTTATGCAACCTAGGTCACATGTTGGGATGGTTTTTACACTTTTCTGGAAGGTTTTATCTTCGTGTTAGATTTGAGTTTAACGTTAAGTAACGTAAAACAAGTCTTTCTGTTTCCCATGAAACTAAATCAGTTTGGGGTACAAATTTCACTGTAAATAGTTATATTAGATAAGTAGTTTGATATTTATAATGTTACAATTTGTTTACGGAGTCTTGCATTTAGAAGGTTTGAGTTCATAAAGATGAAGGTATCAGCTTTGTAGATATCTATTAAAGTTTTCAAATGTTGGTTTTATTTTGGTATTTTGCACGATTGTTTGGATGCAGGCACTTGGAGGATTGTATGCTGGACAAGTTTGAGTATAGTTTGATTTCATTTATGTTATTATTTGTATGGAGTCTTGCAAGGCATTATTTGATTTTTAAAAACGTGTAACAAATTTTTATTTAAGTTTTTCTTTTATTGTAAATATTTTTCTATGTAAACTGTATATGTATGAATTACCTTGGGTAGCCATGTAATTATTTCTTGTACAGGTATAGCTGGAGTTAATGAGTTTTCTTTGTAATTAAGTTTTAATGAGATTTTTTGACCGTTGGTGTTTTTGTTAATTTTCTTAGTTAATGTTGATTTTAGGCTATAAGTGTATTATGTTGTTTTAATCGTTATTTTGTCAGCTACATGTCTTTTTAGAACTTAGTTTATTCTGGAACACATGTTTTCTGTTAGTGACGTCATGACATTTGTGATGTGCCGTTGTTTGTAAAATTTAACTGTTTCTTCAACTGTTTTGGAAGAAACATATAAGAAAAATTAACAATTTCAGTCGACAAAACGTATTTAAAAGATCCACGTCGGCTCGTATAAGAATTTCCTGAAATAAAAGTAAGGTTATTTATAAACCATATGATATTTGCGTTGGAAGTCAAACGTCAAATTTTAACAAAGTGTTAATGTTATTGAATTGTTACCTGAGACATAAACTTAAAAAAGATTTATTTTCGTTCATAATCAATTATATAGAATTGTGGATGATTTATTTAAATTAAATCAAGAAGATTTTTTTGTTTCCATTATTGATTTGGATAATCTACTTGTATGAATTTTTTAAAATCAACTGTTTGGATCAATGCTGTAGTACCAATTGTAAAGATTTAAAATGAATTCATTGACGTTTATATACAAGGTAAATCAAAATTAAAAGGATTTGGTTCACTTTAGAACAACGAAAGCATAAATACATTTTTATTCAAATTCAGAATATTTTATCTATTGTTAATAAAATTACAATATCTGTGTTTCAATTTATCTATGTGTTTATTTGTGTTGGTGTTTATTCAAGCATACATTTATTTTTTCACATATAGAATTTAAGATTGCTGTTTGTCTAGTTGCAGAATTCCAAGTGCAATGGTAGTAAGTTTCCTTCCTTCCAGGTGCAAGAATCAAAAAGATTTTTATAGTTTGTTTATCTCATGCTCTATCAAATTTTAAACTTGAGTTAGTCTATTGGGAAAAGGAAAAACTATTTGAGCTGTTACATTTTTATTAAAACTAGCCATTTCAATTCAACACTATATTCATATTTTTATTTATCTAGATAACACCTAAATATGGACACTTTGATTATTCTAAGTAGGTGAATAAATAATCTACTACAGCATGTATATGTACTGGTCAATGTAATAAACCGGGCAATGTAATTAATGGTCTTCAAGTCTCATAACGTAATACTTCAAGCTAACAGTAACCTAACTTTATCCGTAGCTTTTTAATTCATTGTTAATTGAGCAGCCTTAATCGTTAATGGTTAAGCCACGAATGAGGTTAGGTTACTGTTAGTTCGAAGTTTTACGTTATTAGATCGGGGGACCATTAATCACATAAATCATGTGCAAAGATTATTTGACAAGTTGAATTTAAATACACTTTTACCTTACAACTATTGTCAATCTGCAAATACAGATTCCCAGTTATTGCTATTATTAAAATAGTAGCTTTTGTCTGCAAGATTTAGTTATTTAATTATATATAGAAGAAAGCAAATTAAAAAACCAATAGTGTAAGACTGAATACATTTTTTTAAATTACAAAGAAAACCCAACCGCCGCATAAACAGCCCGCTCGAGCAGTGCCCACGCGACTGAAAGTGTAGGTACACTTGGTCTTGCTTTACCTATAATGATTTAACTTTGCTGAAAGAATTTCTCAAACGTGATTTTTCTATTTATCTAGTGCAGTTTGGGCAACATGAGCATTTTTAAGGCAAGAAAATCTGCATTCTTTAGCATTTTTTATTGTTACTCAGCCCTCTGTTGTACTTCTGAAAATCTACCTAAGCTGCGAATAAAAAATTCTGATCATTGGTTTAGTAGTAGAATTTGAGTTTTTCAGGCACATAACAAAATATTTTATAGAATAAGATAGATATTGATTACCTGTTCCCTGGCAGTGATATCAAAAAATAAATGATATTGTCTGAAATTACGCTACTAGCAGTCTGATATTTAAAAATATGTTTTTAGAAAAAAAAAACAAATAATCCCTAATGGGCGTCCCTTGTGTTCACCATCAAAACATATAGCAACGTATCATTCATTCATCACAATTCGTTGCAGCACAAAATAAAACAAGGGAAACATGTGGGTTTGGTACACACAAACTTTATTCCACTGGAGGCATTTTAATACGTCACAATTTAAAAAAAAGAAGATAACTCATTTGTGATCAATATATCACTGTCTACAATTTTAGGGTTTCAAGTTCGCATAAAAATAATTGTAATTCAGAAAACATAACCTCTATTACTTGAAGATGAAGCGTTATCAAAATTTCACTAACTTTATGGTTTTATGCCATTTTTCATAATTTATCTGCTCTTTTCTGTATTCAAGAATGTATTCGAAAGGAACGTGAATATCAAATTAAGTACCATTCTAAGTTGCAAATATAGACATTTGTAAGATTGTAAAACTAGGCTTTTATGTGCTTTCTTGTAGAGGAATGATTTGTGGAAAAGGATGTTATCTAGCTATTTCTCGTTGGAAATATAAAATTTTCAGGTAAAGCAGTATGGTTATAAAGTGAAAATTAATTTTAATTAAATTATTTATAATGACTTTTAGTAAAATTCTTCAATTTTCATAGTTCAATACTATCCATAAATAAACTCAGAATCTATTTCAATTTATAAACAAAATAAATATAATAGAACCCATATTTTACAAATAGGGATCGATATGAACAATGGAACAAATAAATCTGACACTGAAAGTGTATTAAAAATTAAAAAATATTTATGAATATGAATTGATAACCAAACCAACTTGTTTCAGCAGCATTTACATAACGGTTAGTTAATAATATCCTTAAATAATAGTATCAAATAATCCTTAATTTATTATTAATAAAAGATCATAAGAACTGTTGTTTATCATAACACTACATCAAACGGTCTCCAAACCAACAACATGTTTGTTATTAGCGCATGCCAATACATAGTTCAGTGATAGTATTAACTTGCTCACGGCAAAAAACTGTTTGAAGAATCACACAGTATGTATGGAGAAAGGAATAAAAACTAAAATATTTAATTGGTAAAGAAGACAAATTAACTTTGCTTGTATTATGGCAGAAAAGCTATTGTGTACTAAGAGAATCAATGAAAAACCGAATTGCTACCAGTTTTTGATCACCTGAAACACAACCTAGTAGTGATTTGTCATGCTGCTAGTGAGCTATCACAAATGTCAAAAATTCTTAAAAAAAATTTTAAAATTGTGGTTGAGAAGTTAAGAATCTCAACGGCTTGAAAATGCAGATACAGTTCCAGTTTAAAGGTTTTAAATATTCAGAGTTTTCAGTTTCTTAGCTCCAAAGTATTCAAAACAGTTAATCGATTAATTTGGTGGTGTTTTACAGTTTTAGTTAAAGTTTTAGAATTTGGATTATATTTTGAACTATACAATTTTAAAGATCAAAAGTTTCAGAGCCTCCACTTGATATTTTAAGGTTTGAGTTTTACACTTTATAAGTTTCAAACCTTACAAAGTTTCTACTATCCATTTTTTTTTTCTAGAGTCTTCTGACTTTGAAAGCATATTGCTCGGGAACTACTGAACCAGATTAAATATTTTAAAAACGAGCAAATAGTAAATTCATTTCTACATACAATAGTAAAATATTATAGTTCTAACTGGTTTACTTTTGTTTTTATCGGACGATACGCAATAAAAGGTACCCATCTTTAGGGACAATTTCATTGAAAGTAAGTTCACTAATTTTTTTCTCAGAAAGTATATGTCATATATCTATGAGAAGGGGGTTAGAAAGAAGCCTTGCGGTTCTTATGCTATTAATTTTCAGACAAAATAGCTTTTTATTTAAGATTTATGTGAGAAAATAGCGAACTATACGTTCTTGTTTATTAATAGAGATAGCGTCAAAATTGTTTCGCTAAATCAACACTTTTCATGTGTAGACACTATTGTTTTCAAAAAAATGTTTCTAATTTTAATAATAAAAACGCGGAAATAAAAAAACGATTTTTGATAGCAAGCGGTTTCGACAAAAAACGATTTTTTTGATATTGCACTTTTATCGTTAAAATTCGGAACATTTCTTTAAAGAAAATAATGTCTACATATGAAAAGTGTTAATTTAGCAAAAAAAATTTGACGCTATCTCCATTAATAAACAAGAACGCATAGTTCGCTATTTTTCATATATATCTTAGATGAAACACTTTTTTGTCCGAAAATTAATAGGATAACAACCGCAAGGTTTCTTTCTAACCCCTACAAAAATCTCATAGATATATGAGATATACTTTCTGAGAAAAAAAATTTTAACTCACTCTCAATGAAATTGTCCCTAAAAATGGATACCTTTTATTATATATCGTCGGATAAGAATAAAAGTATATCAGTTAGAAATATGATATTGAACTGTTACATGTAGAAAGAAATAAATTTACTATTTGCTCGTTTTTAAAATGTTTAATTTGGTTCAGTAGTTTTCGAGCAATACGGCATCAAAGTCAGAGTACTCTAGAAAAAAAAAGGATAGTAATTGCTAGTGCTTCAGAGGTTGTTCCATGGTACAACAACTTTAAGTTTAGAGTTTCAGTTTGTTAATCACAATATTTTCAGACTCAGGTCGGAGTGGTAACGTCAGTGTTGACGTGTGATATCGGTGAACTTTTTTTCAGTTAAAGGCAATAGATTTTTTAAAGCAACTTATTATTAAAGTGCTATATTACTAATGGGTAATTCCATCTTAAGTCACCAATTTTTCTTTTAAGTTTTAAACATGACCGTCTTGGGTTTTATTCAAATTTTGCACAACTGTTGTACTCCTAAAGATTACTAACATCTAAAATATTATATTTTTTAAGCAAGCGGTTTTTAAGTTACGCCCTTCTAAAGTGTACAAAATGAGGGATTTTTCCTTGAACGAAACAAAAACTGTTTTTTTGTACGACCATGCTATTTCGGATTGTTTACCATACTTGGTTTTAGAACAGTAGGTTATATTTACTGATTGCTAAGCAAAAACGCGTCGGTAAGTAATTATTTACCGTTCAGTTCTGTCAAAAACAGAACGGTAAGTAAATTATATGTAATTTATAAAATAAATGCATGATCTTTAGATGTCTCTTTCGCGAGAAATCATTTATTTTCTAAATAATTTGACTATTTAAAAAAATGTATGTTGTTTATTTAAATTTGTTCAGGCCTCTTCAATATCCCAATTATATTCGTTTTCAGATTCACTCATTCTCACGAGTTTGACAAATATCGTGACATTCAAAAATAATAGTAATTACAAACGTATCCATGGTAACGACAAAACCTACTTAATGTTTGGTGGATATACAGGGCAAAAATAAATTATTTTAAATCTATTTTTTTCGGGGATATATCCTTAGTTAATACCTTTGTATTCATAATGGTCGTACAAAAAATAGTATAAGCATCTCAAACAGTAAGGAGTTTACCGATCTCCTCCAATATTATATCCAATATAAACATTATCGTCGATCGGTAAACTGTCCTTACTGTTCTTGATACTTAATATACTATAAGGTGCATGTTGGGCTTAAAATGATGAGCATGGCATACTTTAAGATGAAAACGTTTTAATTTCATATCCTAAAGTTTTGATCTTAAAAAAGACATAAAGTTGCATATCTTTTAAATATGTGTGGCAAATTCCAACTTAGAATCTCAATGGGATCATTAGTAATACATTTTTTTTAAATTTTAAGGATGTGGACTATCCTGTATGTATGTATGTACGTGTGTGTGCACATGTTTCTTTATTCATTGACCGATTGACTTCGAACTGCTTCCAAAACACTTATAATTTTCCGGGCTTCCCGTATCTATCTCGCATTTATAATATTACCCCGTCGGGGGCTACAATTATCGGTTTTCTTCAGATTTTCTCGGTTTTTTGGCCTACAGGTTTTCCTATTTGCCAGATTGCCTTGGGATCTTTAACATAAAGATAGATGAGGTCAAGATGACCAAAAAATGTTTAGTGGTTTTTGAGCTATGGTTATCAAAGGTTTGACGAGATAACCCGGTTGTTAGCTCATGGAGAGAGTTAAGCAGGGTGTGGGGGAGAGGTAAGTAAAAATGAAAAATAATTTGATCGTTATATTATATCTAGATCTCTAGAGAAGCATTAATATGATCTGATTATATAATCTGTAGGAATAAGCCATAAGAAATTTTCTCTGTAATAATCTATAGTAGATCAGTTATATCTTACATACAGTATTGCTCACTTAAATCTATACTTAAACCATAAATACAAGAAATGAGTCGTCACAAATCGCCTGGGCAACCATGGGAGACGCCTAAAACTTTAGTGCATTCCATCTCTCCCTCTCCCTCTCCCTCTCCCTCTCCCTCTCCCTCTCCCTCTCCCTCTCCCTCTCCCTCTCCCTCTCCCTCTCCCTCTCCCTCTCCCTCTCCCTCTCCCTCTCCCTCTCCCTCTCCCTCTCCCTCTCCCTCTCCCTCTCCCTCTCCCTCTCCCTCTCCCTCTCCCTCTCCCTCTCCCTCTCCCTCTCCCTCTCCCTCTCCCTCTCCCTCTCCCTCTCCCTCTCCCTCTCCCTCTCCCTCTCCCTCTCCCTCTCCCTCTCCCTCTCCCTCTCCCTCTCCCTCTCCCTCTCCCTCTCCCTCTCCCTCTCCCTCTCCCTCTCCCTCTCCCTCTCCCTCTCCCTCTCCCTCTCCCTCTCCCTCTCCCTCTCCCTCTCCCTCTCCCTCTCCCTCTCCCTCTCCCTCTCCCTCTCCCTCTCCCTCTCCCTCTCCCTCTCCCTCTCCCTCTCCCTCTCCTGAGAGAGAGAGAGAGATGAATGCACTAAAGTTTTGTGCGTCTCCCATGGTTGCCCAGGCGATTTGTGACGACTCATTTCTTGTATTTATGGTTTAAGTATAGATTTAAGTGAGCAATACTGTATGTAAGATATAACTGATCTACTAGATTATTACAGAGAAAATTCCTTATGGCTGATTCCTACAGATTATGTAATCAGATCATATATTAATGCTTCTCTAGAGATCTAGATATAATAATATGATCAAATTATTTTTCATTTTTTGTATTCCAAATTCCAACGTTATAATATGATGGTTCCTAATGGAGACACACCAGCCTACTTGGAGTCCACCACAGAGTGGTCACTCCTACGGGTATAGCACAATTCCATGTTCTCAGTGATGACGCAAGTTGAAAGCCGGCGGTTTCTAGTATTTTCATACCGGATACAAATTTAATTTTCGAGGCTGTAAATTAGTTTACAAATTTAATATTTAATATTACAAGAAAACTCTAGGATTCTAGTTTCTACTGAAAAAATTGATTAAAATTAGAATAAAGCTCAATTCTAAAACTTGACGAATCTAAAAGAATCTATACGCCAATTTTATTAAAATTATTATATTTTAGATATAATCGTAAATTTTAATTATTAGTTTTCTAATGAAAGCTTGTTAAGTCGCCTTAAAACTAAAAGCAGGAAAAGGTTAAAAGCCGGGGCCATGAATGAATTTAAAGATTTTAGGGCTTTACTGCAGGGTAAATTTAGTTAGTGGACCTTGTACACACATTAAAAGCACCATTTTACATATTCTCGCATAGCGAGTAACATAACATGGGTCAAATGGTCTGAAACCCCTTGTGGCGAATGCGGATGCGATGCGGTGTATGTCTTTATCCCTATCTCAAATAAGGTAACCTCAGTGGAGGTGGTAACTAACTCTACTAATACCAATATATACATTAGCAACTAAATATTTGATTAAATAGATACCGCCGACTCGGTCCGCAATTTGAAACTTAATGCACACAAGTCGGTGAAATGATACCTGAATCGGTAGCGACCACATCAGTAAGTTGTCCATTAAAGTTCCATTTGTAAATCAATACATTTGATCAAGTGAATCCTCTTCGCTACGAAATGGCTGTTTTCATCGGCTGAACGTCTTTTTGATTCGGGAAACCGATATTTTATTGGTGATGTACAATTTCGAGAAAATAACGACTCCCTTTATTCACATTTCACGAAGGTTTTTCCATCACGGGCTTCCCAAATCTACCTTTCCATATCCATTTATTTAATTTATATTTTGACGTTACATCTGATATCGTAAGGGCCTACACTTGAAATCGACAAAGCAATAAAGTTGCATAGTAATTACCTGGGGAATACAGGGGAATACGCAAAAGCAAGAACCAATCGCAAATGATACAACAAATTAAATATTACGGGACCATCGTTAAATGTTAATGTTAGTGTGTTTGAAAAATGCATCAACGTTTTACGCTTACGCAGCCTTACGAAAAGGAAACTTTTCGTTCATAAATAAATATGTTGGTGACGCTCCCGGAATCGAATTGCCTCTCGCGTTCCCTACAATCTCAATCGTCCCATTGCCTTTACATATATAGAGTTATAAAAGGCGCCTCCTCTATCTCGTTCAAAGTCATTACGTTTTCAATCAATACACAAGTTAGTCACGATGAGGTTAGAATTGAATTATCTGTTTCGTTTTATAGACTTCCTAATTGATAACGAACGCAATCACCGCGTAAACTTGAGAATTTTCACGGTTCAACGATTTTTGAATACACTCTCACCCCACCTCATTGTTATATTCCGCCTATCCCTAATATTCATTATCCTGCTCTCAACTTTGCATGGATTGACAATCTCATTAGGAATAATACTTCCGCTTGCTTCGATGGTTCAATCATTTATATTATATCATATTGGGGAGGCTGGGAAAACTTGTCAGCAGAATACTTATTTGGAAAAAATAGAAGAGATTGAATTTTATTTTTAATGATTACTCCAAGATTTTATTTTGAAACTGATTATATCTATACGTAACATGGAGTTTATTTATATAGGATCTCATCATTTTGTAGATTGACATAAAATATACCCAACGAAATGCATAACAGATACATTTGTAACTTCCTTCTATTCACTTTTCATTCATTCAGGTCTTTATTGTTAACATCAGAAACTATTAAATATCCGTTCTACTGAACTGAATACAGATGCAGATCAACCATATTGCAACATTTAACAAATTAAAGCTGAGAAACACGATTTTAATTACATCAGCATTAAGAAAATACTTTCAACATCGCGTGATATCTCCAAATGCTACGAAAGTTACAATGAATAGCTTTGAATTTTAAATCTAGACAGACTGGAAACTGTAGGAAAACCACAAAAAAGAGAAAAAAGGGATAAAAAATACAATATCGTTAGGCGAAGAGCAGTAACTTTTGTTGTAATTATTTTAGAAAGGTAAATTGAAAGGATGATTGAAGTGCTGATTGTGCAGCCACTTGGTGTGTTAACCATTTAGTCAGAAGTGAATAAAATTAGTAGAAGAATAGATAAAATAACATGGCATATGCAGAAGGGGTGTCTCAGGAAAAACATAAATTCATGTCCAAGATGCTATTAGTAGAGTAAGATTGAAATATAATTTCGAGACGGCCGGCAGAAAGAAAGGCAGATATCCATATAATTTTACTCATTTGCCTAGCAATTCAAAAGTAAATTGTCCAATAATGAATTTATTGTAGAGTTTTTATATCAATTTTTACATTTTATAACAACAGATTAAAATAGTTGTTATAGGGTAAACGGTACAGTAATTGTCCACTTCAGAAAATTTAAAATTAAAGAATGTGTAACTTGTCCAATTTATTTACCAATAATCATATGATGTATACCATTTTAAAGGTTATGGTACCTTTTTAAAAAAACAAATTGAAAATAACACAATATGTGTAAATATGCAAGATACCCTCACTTTAAGAGAAGTCTGCAAAAATGTATAGTTATTGGCCACTGTTGTATTTGGTAAAAGGTTTATAATTTATTATTTACATTATTTAAATGACCGGGCTTAATTGTAATCTACAGGTAGGCCCTATTAGGCCTACCTGTAGATCTGTAGGTTGTTGAGGAGATCTTCTTTTCACTCTTATTATTCTGGATTGGAGCCAGAAGGGAGACAATCAGCGGTAACACTACGGTTAGCATTAATTGATGGTTGTCGCGTATAATGTGTTTTATATCCACTTTCTATGTAAATGACACTTTACAGGCATTTATGGAAACTAAATGAATGAGAAGCTATACCTACAGCTCTGTAAAATACAGGCTCCTAAAAGAGACTTTTAAAGTTCTACAATGCTCATCAACAAAGCGCTAATGAAAAGTAATTTGTTGCTTAATCACATCATCATGACAACGTCTAGCTATAAATTGTCCTATCGCCTTTGTTTATAAAATGTCTTTTTATACAAAATATGCAATAAATTAATAAACGCTACTAAAGATGGAAATAAAACTTTGTACGCTCCACGCTTTGCAATTAATCTTTACTGGGCTCACTGGATTATGGAGGCTCGCTCCTTCGTCACTCGCCCCACAAACTTTCTAGCGTGTCTGATTAATTTCAAAGCTTGCCACGTTGTAGTAATTTACATTGCAAGACCGTCACTTAAAACTTTACGTGCGAGCACGGTACATAATAAGCGAGCGTGTTATCCGTGCATCTTTGTTATGCATACATGTTATCTTTAATAAATCATTCTAACATTTACTAAAGTATAACATCACAAATCGTGAGATATATATGAATGTTTTAAATAAATATGTATGTTGCTATGCCATTGAGGATAAAGAGCCCGTAGTAATTTCACAACGGGCTAGCCTGTAAAAAGAATCTTTACCCCTAGAGACAGAGCTCAATAACCAGTTACGTACGAGTTAGTATAACATAAATAACTGTTACAGAATTCAAGGTACCTGACATATACACAACATAGTCGTTGCTTGGCGATAGGAGCCAAGAAATAGAAAGGCCAATGCAATTATTATAGTGCGAATAATTATGTTTTATAAATTTATGTCTACATTTTCCTTTAATAAGAATTATTATATGGGTGTTACCATCAAACTTTCTACTATTGTCATTAAAGACAAGTAAATAATTTATTTTTAAATAAATGAATATTTCAATTAAACCCTACTGTGATAATATTGGACCATTCACTTGTAAAAGTCTTTAACATATCGTAACCAGCTTAATACTAATGTAATTAGACATGATTACTAATTTAATTTGATCAATAAACCAATATTCTTTTCTGTTTGCGAATATTTAGCTTCAAGGACTTGTAATAAGATGGCGCCCATATTTATTTTTATTATGTCTATAAAACCTTATTCTTCTTTATAATTAATAAGCTATGAAAACCAGTACCTACTTCCTTAGCAATAATTTGTCTTTAAGATGTCTCCAAATGTCTGCCGTGGCATTATAAAGAAACGTAAATATCGTATTTATGAGCTTTACAGTAAGTATTTGGTCGTTGAATTTTTGAGAATACAGTGACGTTCATCGCGCGGCAAATTTTATGTTTTGATTCCGTAATTTAGAGCTGCGAAATTAAGTAGTTACAAAGGGTTTAAATCTTCATTTTCCTAATAAGCTTTTTCTCTTGTATCCTATCCCTTCCTAACGGTGTCATCGTATTTATTTATCTTCTGGGTCATCTTCTTGTATGATAGGTTGACTTTCATTCTCCTCCAAGCTCTCCTGCTGCATGTTAAATTCATGTTCTTCGTTGTCTACGTTATATTCCTTCGAGCCGGATTAATTTTCCTTGTCCTTATTTAAGGAGAATTAATTATTTGTAATTATTTTCTGAAAAACTTTCATCACTCTTTTTTTCTTTGTAGCATTTGTGGCATACGAACAATTCTCGATCTTCTAGATCTGGAGTGTGTTGCTGATTAGGTTTTGGAATGCACTTAACGTTTTTGCTTCTTTTATCCATTCGCTTTTGTATTTTAGTCTCTTTGGATTCTTCGCATTTTTTCTTTTTATCTCATTCCTTTTCTGCATTTATTTTTTGTTATGTGCTTTGTTTCTAGCAATTCTTGATATTTTCTTGACGTTATGGCAAATTGTAATCGTTGTGTTTGTCGTTTTCCTTGACGCTTTGGTGATTCAGGTTACATCAGGAGGTTAGTCAAAATTGAATTGCGTCCTGTTGTACTTACAGAACCAATATCTGTAGGTACCAGTTTGCTACAAATTGCCTTATCACAATCTGAAAAGGATACTTGAAAAGGAAGTTGGAATGAGCTGGTATTTTTAGCTCAGATAGGTCGACAATATTTACCTGTGTTCACAGGTTTGTATTTGAGGGTTATCACTTTGCTATTGAGTTATATCGAGTGTTTTTTTAAATTTGACGTCGAAGGCGACTATGGGTAGTTGATTGTGAACGGATCTTGATCGTATTAATAAAGGTCATTGTCAAAACGTTCAAATCCAACCTCTGTTTTCTTTTTTCTGGTTTATTCACAATCGACTATTCACAGCCTACGTTGACGTCAAATTTAAAAAAACACTAGATACTATACAACACTTGTTCAAGATTAATTCTAGACGCCGAGTTTAGTTCATTCAATCTGTTGTTATAATAGTTCCATAGCCGGTATAAAGGAAAAAAAATGTTCGTTCTCGTTATTATTAATAACATTATTCATTTTCTTAAATATTTAAACCATATCTCTTCCAACTATCTTAAGAAAAGTTGAATAATTTATTGTTGTCATTTCTTTGTACTTTTATCTGGAAACCATCAAGGCATTTGCTATAGTCTGCAGCATTCGCATCAAAAGTTATCGCTTTTTCACTTTCAGTTACTACTTTATTTAATAATGCTGTAAATGTCAATTTTATTATGTTTTCACCTGGGTTGGCAGCAAGTCATTGTCTCGCAGTCTTCTGCCAACACATTTTTATAGGGCGAAAATCTGCCAGGTTTTTCGCCAGGATTCTTAAGGCGTTAGGATATACTGCTATTAACTCAATGCCCAGTTCACAACACAGCACACTTAGGTGATAGGTGAGATGCGATTTTCGGTCATCAATAAATAATATCACTGCAAGTTTTACCATTTCTAAACCAAATAAGGATGAAACATATTGCCAATATACTCGTAAAATTTTTGTGCCGTCGTTCACCCATTATTACTACGGCCGGTACCTTCCTGGCACTGTCGATGAAACTTTTTCCGGTGTTCTCTAATACAGGAAGACAACCATTGTACTGTTTATTACAACACGAGATTATAGGTGTTTATTTTATTCACATCCCAGCTGCAGACTTGGCACTCTTTTCCTCATCTTATTTAGCTTATCCTAAGAATATCTAGTCTACTTCTTATCACTCACATCCTACTTGTCATTCTTTAGCTTTTATTGTGGTAGTTACAAATACATTTCGCAATGCTCAGTTTCTTTCCAAGTGTTCGTTTTTTACCTTCTCATGGCTCCTATTCACACCAATTCTTCCTTTTTTTTTCAGCACGCAGCATCAATGTTATTTACCATATAGATTTTATTGAGGAAAACGTCTGGGACAAAAGTGCGGTAGTTTTCCATTAAAAGAAATCATTAAAATCATATAGGTAGAATAAATATACACAATAAATATCACTAGTTACGCGTTGCCGTTTATATTTGTAGAAAGTCTGCAACAATTCTTCAGATACAAATGGGATAATACAGAGTCTATTCGTCCAATTATCTGATTCCGATACGTTGATGAGCATGGTGTTAGAATTACGAGCCTACATTGTTTTTAGGGACCGACCCTTCTTTAAGACTGAAGACTGATCTTGGCTTCAGTTGGCAGGCGAATAGCACTTGGTACTTGCAATTGACCGCGGTAGATAGGCTTCTTTCAAATAACAAATGACTCACTGCTTCTTATGAGTAGTTTGTCTTCGTCCCTGAACCGCTTTTTCAAAGCCATTACAACTTTAGGGTAGTTTGCTGCTGTTTGTGGATAGTTCTCTACGTGTTCGCGAAGTTTTGTTCCAAGTTTCATCGGTTGCGCGAGATATTGGAATTTGTCGCTCTCATGTAAGGTTTTTTTCGACGTGGATTGGTTTCAAATTGTAACCAATTTATTTCTTCAGACTTCCGTCGAGTTTTTTAATTCTATTTTTAATAACTGAAAAAATGACGCTGTCTGTCCAGAACACTCTTTCGCGTTTTCACGCTGAACCCTAACCGACAAATCTACATAAATCCTATTCCTTCTAAACAAAAAGATTTTCCTTGGTATAATGGTTCAACACCAAATCGGTTCTGCGTCATAGAACGTGACACGACCATGGATCGCAAGACTTTGGCTTCCATGACCATGATTCCAATTTGTTCTAATCCAATTGCTGTTTAACTGGTGCTGGACTTGTGAGAACAGTGTGTGGGTTTAGGCTGAGGGTTCTTGTTCCACACTTGCTAAATTTCCTTGTGCTGCTGGTTCTTGTTTCTGATTTTGTGAATTTGTCTGGTCTTGTTCCTGAATTGACGAATTTGCTTGGTCAAGGTTCGAAGAACCGGCCTTATTCTCTAATTCTACTATGAGCTCCGTCTCATTAAAGTTCGCACACTTCTATTTCTGTTAAACGGCACCCCGCAATTTTCATAATGGTTTTTTTGGTTTTTCGAAGTAGCTATTTCTTATTGCTAGAGTCTGACCTCCTATATTATAAGTTAAGTTGTTTTATTGTTCTATTTCGTTGTGTATTTATATTTTATATTTTAAAACAAAGTACACCTCACAATCTTCTTCCCAAAATTTTCTTTGGTCTTCAAGGTGACGGTTATTTATTGTTAAAACAAGGTATTGCTGCTTCACCTGTTTTATAAAATTTTATTGAGGTGGGGATCCCTCTTGCCGCCTCTTTGCGATCGCAGATTGATCAGAGCTGAATGGGCGGCGTGAGGAAACCATTCGATAGAATTTCAAACTTAACACGGAATAAGTGTAAAGACAGTACTTCACTCTAACAACAAGAAACAGCAAAAATAGAGTGTGCGAACTTCAGTGAGACAGGGCTCGTATATTGGTATAAATGCCTCTGCAGAAATCTCAAATTATTTTCATCTGTAAAGTCTAATGAAGCCAAAGTAACAATTGCCGTGAGTTACTGATTAGGACTCAAAGACTGAAAATGAGTTTAATTCTGCTAGTATTGCCGGGTTTCCAACTAAACCAAACTAAAGATCTGTTTCTTCTTTTTCTATGGCTGAAAATCTTCTGTTTTTTGTATACCTATATTTGATAATGCTATCTAGTTTTGAAAGTCTAGATGGAAAAATCTACTCTTGTACTCCTTTTGCTGGACTATCTAATTGTTAAGCAGCATTTGATATATAATTTAGATACAATATTTTATCTAGAGGATTACAAAGCTTTAACAGTAATAAACAAAATACGAAATGAATTTATATCGAAATATGGATATTTTCATGAATAGCTGGGGAATAAGAGGGAGATACTTTAAAAACAAAAAAAAAATCCGTTGAATTCAGGATATCAAAGTTCCGTATTGCTTATACGAACTTGTTAGGGAATCTAATGAAACCTCTTTGTATTTTGTAGAAATACATGAAATGGAATTACAAAGGGCGGTGCACATCATCAAAAAACAAATATATCAAAAACGAGATGAAAGCGCACAAAGCTACACTCGAATACACTCGCAGATTGCGTAGCACACCATTATTACCGACATCTCCCTTTCTTTCCCCTTGTCAAGGCAAATTTAAAAATCCGAGTATGCAACTATATCATCGTAATAACGACTGTATTTGTATTGGAAATCTCTAAGTCAAGTCCATTTACTCTGGCATACAAAAAAACAACTTTACCGACCCCGTCACAATATCCGACAGGAGCCAATATTTATCTTAGGCTTACGCAGCGCTGAAAGTGTGTGATATTCCGGAAAACGGTATTTGCTTTTTCTGGAAATATTTCTAGGAGCCAAATAAGGTTCACCTACCTCCTCTTGTACCATGGCCAGCGTTTGTCGTGAGAGCTCGTGATGAGAATTCATGATCAAACGGCGGAAGCTTTCCCTAATTTGAGGCTGAATATGTGAATCCTTGGTGCTGTTCTCCAACAGGAACGCCGATCCAACCGAACCGAATATGAAACTCAATGCCTGGCTTCCAATATACTGTAACAAAAACAAAGTGTCTGTTAGTTACGGTTTGTTAAAGCAAACTGAAAATCTAACTTTAATGGTGAATATAACAACGTAAGCTTTATACTGACGCTCCTGAAACTTTCCTAATAACCCATGTTGTAGTACTTAGCAGTTCACCCATAAAATGTGGTATGAATATAAATAATCGATCAGATTTTATAGTATAAATATTAGTAACCACCGATCTTTTTTAGCCTTTTCCTTTTAATAATTGTTTATTTTAGCTTTTTCGGACACTCAAGCGCAAGCGTGTTGGATATTATTTAGTGCGTTATTTACTTGATTTTACGGTCACTGCGGCCGAATAAAAGGTCAAAGCAAACAGCAATTATCAGGGAAATTGGATGAGATAATCCGTAAAATCAAAATTAAAATTGTTCCACTCAGGAACACTTGGGCGCGGACCAAAAATGGAAAATTGAAGATAGAATTAATGACGTACAATATTCACAATGCTCTATCAAAGATTCCTGACAATGACTTCCAGATATGACGGGCAATTTCTGCTGGAAAAAAGCGAATCTTATTTCATTTTTCTCAAATAAAATTTTATGGGCGTAGGTGGAATGAGAATGTGGGTGTACATTGTACGTCTCTCGTTTGTTAAAAACTTTGCGTTGTCGTGTCGTAATTCTTAAAACTAGAAACGGATGTATGTTACTTCTGCAAACATTGTGAAGCTAAGACTTCCTCTTAAACACAATTTATGTTGAAGCAAGTGCTGTTACACTTGCATGTAAGACTTGGAGAATTTAATAACGAGTAGTTCTGGTGCTAAATAAATCTCAAGAAAATGTTTACGTTTCACGTGTATATTTTAGATCTTTTTTTGCTTCAAATAAATACCACATAAAAATTTTTCACACAAAGTAACAATTTTTTTCTCTAGGAAAAAAAGACGTTGGTATACTAGAGTATATATTCTGATTTCAGGTCACATCCTAGCCAGTCGGACTGAAAATGGTGAAAATCCGTCACATCGAACAATAAACGGAGTTGCTTAATTTTTATATTACCTGAAGAAAGCCTACATTCTACAAAGTTCTAGACACATAAATATCTATAATATACATTCGCCTCTGAAAACCTGAAAAGGTTCGATCTTTCATGTTGAACTTTCAAATTACAAGTTTGGAAGGTATGAGTGTTGATAATATGGAAAAATGAAAAAAGTTTTTTTATTGGTTTTCGCCAATAAAGCGATTTATTGAAGCCAAAACCACTTGATCTGTTAATATTAGATAATATATTTTCGAAAAGTTCAGTACATTGGTATCCATTAGCCTTTATAAAAAATTAATTTGAACCCATTTATACCAATCGCAGCTTAAAAACTCTAAAAAACTGTAAATTAATGCGAAAATATTATTTAGTGTTTCCATACTTATACATAAGTACCTATTAGGGAGGCCGTTATTTTGCAAAAGTTAAAGTTTTTTAGGTCTCCCCTCCTAGATCTCTCTAAAATGTCATAAAATGAGCTGTGCAAAATTTCAGCCCAATTGGTCAATATTAACCCGTGCCACCGAGGGGTTAAAGTTTTAAATGGGATTTAACATGGGTTTGGTGCACTGCTAATAACTGTGTGGCATAACTTTTTTATCTTTCTATGATTTAACGTGAAATTTTGTATACTTATGTTGTTGAAGTTGCTTAACACGAATCTGAAGCAAAAAAACTTTGGCAGTTCCACGAAAATTCACTCATTTTAGTGAAGTTGATCATTTTTCTGACAGCTGTAAACTGTCAAAAGTTTTTCTGACAGTTTGAATTTTATCATGTTCGTGTTCAGCAGTTTCAAAAACATAAGTATATAAATTTTTAAGTTTAAACATAGAAAGATAAAAAGTTTCGACACAAAGTCGGTGGCACTGGTTAATATTAATCAAATCGGCTGAAATTGTGCACAGGTCATATTTTTGACATTTTAAATAGATCTAGGAATCTAAAAAATTTTAACTTTTGCAAAATAACGGCCACCCTAGTACTTATGAAGTCCTGAAGAAACGAAAACAAACAATTGCAACTTTTAAAAATTATTCTAGTTTGAGGGCTTTAGTACACTGAAATGAATTTTCAGCAATTTAAGTATTTTCCTTGTTTGTTTTGAAACTCTAATTGACTTACGTGAAATGTAAAGGATACTAATACAATTTTTAAAAACGATCGGGTTTTGTTCCCTATTTATAAATTCACTTCCATCGACCAACAATAAATAAAATTATTTTAGCCACAAATTGAGCGCCCTCTAATTACTCAATTAGAAAAGCACGCTGCTAAAAATTAAATATAACTCAACTTTATCAGGTATATTGAAACTTATAATTGACTAAATAAATTATAGTTTTTGTTTAAGGTAATAACATTAATCATTAATCAAGTTTGCAACTTACTTTACAGTTGACATGATATTCATTAATTATAATAATAATAATAATAATTGCTACAGCCCATAACCCGGAAACCAGGCCCCAGAAGCTATAAGCTTGTGCGGGAGGGAGGGGCCGATTATTAACCTTAACCAGATCTGCCGGCACCGGGAGTCGACCCCGGGCCGCCTGGGTGAAAGTCTGACACGCCAGACGTTACACTACCAAGGCTGTTGAATTATTTTAATAATTCAATCTAATAAAAAATTAACATATAACTCTAATGCATCGTTTGTATTTCGTTTCTCTTGCTGTATCTTTATCAGCTGTATCAAAAGTCCATCAAGTCCTCAAACCTGAAGAGCCATCTCAAAGACTGGGCATTCTGCCGATGACTTTTATGAAGATGTGAAAGAAATATCGTTTAATCGTTCCCACAAAACTGGATGTGCTCAGGACGGTATTATTAATTGTTATAATAATAGGCACCAAGAACAATGTTCAATTAACGCTTGAGCCGGTGTGCTTGGCAACAAATTATTGGGACCATTTACTTTACCTAATATACTAGATAGTTTATGACAAGTTATCTAAACATTTTATAAAACAATTTAGGAAATCTTCTGGACGATGTGTTATATGAGACTAGACGAAGGATGTAGTTCCCACATTTCAGTAGATGTAGATTGTTGTTCGGATAGAGGGATTGTTAAAAACGAACAGTAACATACTGTGCACTGTGCAAACAGTAGACCAACAGCGCTTTAAAGTATTAATTGTAAAATGTTTAGACATTTAAACGGAACGTTTCCCAACCGCCGGTCCGTCAGAAATTTTTACTGGTCCGCAGAAATATAACAGTATCAAGATTTCTCTGAAAGAATTTTTTTAATTCGTGTTATCCTGGAGCTAACGTAGGATAAAATAGTTTATCGAAGTTGACGAAGAGTCAAAGATGTCTAAATTTATACGGAGATGTGTTGGGGTAGTATCCAGTAATAGGTAATAAGGAAGATCTTCCATTTTAGAATTTTTAAGCAGGTTAGGCGCACACAGGTCTTGGCATACCGGCACCGAAAGAATTTCTGTCTTGCGTCCCCGATTAACGCGAACGGATTTCGAAGGGCCACAAAACTTGCTTCGATCCGGACCGTTTTTTGTGTGTCGATGCGTTGGGTAGTTCCAGTCTTAGATTTAAAGTCTTGGCCTTCTTCGGCAAGCGGTTTAGGCGGCTGCCCCTGCCTTACGGTAGAATGGAGCGAAAATGTGACAGTGGAATATTTGCCAGGGCAGTACCCCAATCGTTTCCACCGGGGGCAGGGACTATGGGTGACATGGGGTTTTTGGGGGCGATCGAACATGTGTTAGCGGCATTCGATGTCATGCGACCTGCTATGAGCGGTGCATTTATAGGTTTTTCCGTACCTCTGCTCTAGGGAACTCCGCCCGATTTCGAGAGAGGGTATCTTGAAAACTATAGAATCCAAAACGACTATCTTGGCGTCAAACGATGGGCAATCTCAAAATGATTCCCCTTCAAATGCCGTGCGAAACCATAAGAAAGAAATTACAGCGGAAAAACTTGAGGTTTTTTATTTGCTTTTCACCCAAGAATCGTGCTAAAGTATGAAACCACTTCTGGGGGTCTTATATGATTGCCTCTTGGATCGTTTGTGCATATTCCCGTTTTGGACCGCCGCTCCCGAAACCCACTCGCCAGCATTGTCGGTTATATCCCTGCTCCCTGTCGAGATATCTTGTTCTGGTTTTGAACGATGGACCGTCCTATCTATCTAGAACCCGGTTATGGTCTTCGGCGCCACACCCCGTCCTGCGATCGTTTTTCTACGTTCGTTTGGCGAAAAGAAAAAAACTCCGGCCTCTCGGTACACACCGATTTCGGGCCGGTCCCCGTTTTGGTTATTCTAGATTTTGTAAGCGGATGAGGTACGAAAGACGATTTTTGTTATTATAAAGAATGGATATTTATTTATTTTAGACTGTTTTTGTGCAGTGTAAAAGTTTAGTTATTATTATAAGTTTTATTTTGCAAAATGTTCTTTTTAATTTTTTACCTTTCCGGTCCGCAAACAAATGCTACGTCGTTTGGCGGTCCGCGAACGAAAAAGGTTGGGTACCGCTGATTTAAAGTATATTGTACAAGTATCTCTGGAATCATGTTGAAACGTATAACAGCGATGTAATACGATTTTGTACCTAATTAGAACAACAGTAACTTTGCAAAAGCATTTGACCGGGTTGACCATGATACCCTATTAGGCAAACTGCATAGCTTCTCTGCATCTGATGCCATCCCCACGTTTACTTGCTTTTTATTTATCAACTAGAAAACAATATACCGTACTTATATCGTAACTACTTTTCCCGATTGTACAGTGCTAGATGTGGAGTTCCTTAAGGATCAAATCTTGGACCACTTTTGTTGTTAACCCTCCATCTAATACATGCCCCAATTAGTCGAATAATGAGGATTTTTAATACATGTAAAACTGTTGACATAATTTTTGACTCTATCAACGTTTGAACCTGTAGTAATGAAATATTTGTTTCTGTCTCTTATTAAAGCTATTATAATTATTATTAGCCAAGTTAAGTTTTTTATCTTAGGCATATACAGGGTGGTCTGGACCACCCTGTATATGTATTAATATTAAATTTAAGGTAAATATTAATTATAAATTAATGTTATACATTAATAGGAATATTATAAATGAAAATCTGTATAGAACAATTATTATCCTGACTGAAGATCGAACCCAGGTCTCCGACTTTCCGGGTCGTCACGTTCAAAAGTTTCTAGACACATACTGTTTGAAGGCGAATTAGTTTCTTTGACAATTTTAATTTGTGATACAGATCGTTCCACTTTTATTGGTTGATTGTTTTTATGTAATTTCTACTCCACATTTTTGCTGCATTAGTGTGTCGGACTGCAACTCCAATGTATAGAGGTTCTTTCTGCGTTTACTTTTTGATAGGTATATCTGTTCATTTAATCCTTTTTTCGTTTTATTTATAGTATCATTATTACATGTAAGTAGTTGGTATAACTATCTGCAGGTAGCTCACGCTCTTCCCCTCCTCTACCATCGTTCCCAATTCCTATCTTTTTTTGAAACTTTGAGTTTTGCATATCAGAACCTTCAATGCAGATATTGTGTATTAGGGTAAAAGGATTTATTACAATTCGAAATTATAAAACTTCGATTTCTTATTAGAGATAATGAATGTGGCGGTAATTTTAAATATGTGCTATTTCATGCTATAAAAAATAAATATTGGATAAAACAGTTAAATTATTCTCTTTGTCACAGCAAATTTTAGTTTTCTGTATAGATCTGAAACATCCTTGCTATTTGGAAACATTGAAAGTTATCCCAAATACAGTCATGTAGGGACATAAAATTTATTTGTACCCCTTTTTCATTTGTAATGAATACTAAAACGGTTTCCTAGTTTAAAACTTAATTACGTTATTCTACCGTCTATTTATTTATTTATATTTTAGGGTAGAGACGAGAATATCCTAAAGGGATAAGGGGGAACTTTCCTCTCTGCGACATGTGTAATCTTCTCTTGTAAATGTAAACGTTTATCCCTTATAAAGATGGTTCTCCCCCTTGATGTCGCCCTAACTCTGCGAGAAACAAAATTTTGCAACAAGTCTAATTTTACTAATGTACAACTCTGTATATATAGACACAGATTGATTACTTGTGTAACACGATCCTCTTTGTAGTTTGTAAAAACGCTTGTAAAGGAAAGGTTTCTTTTCTACTCAAAGATTTTGAATGTTTACTTTGAAGGTATAACTTCAAAATGGAAACAATACTTTATTTGAAAATTCATTGATTGAAAATCATATCTAATTATCTATTGCTATCTATTTTAATGAATCTTGTCTAACATTGTTCGTTTTTTTCGACAACCGATGTGAATTTTATGTAAGATAAAATTTTATTACGATGTTGACATCATCCTACGAGAAGCCTCTGCCAGTTTAACTTTTTTTCAACCAACTTTTGAAGCTGACAAATACTTTTTATATGATTCTTCAAATAGCTTACAAACACTATAGGCTTTTATCTCAAGCATTTGCAATCTAATAAAAGTAACTGTAAAAGTTTATACTTTTTTGTTTTTGGGCTAAACAACACACGTTTCACAAATGATTAATATTACGAGATTATAAACTGCGTATTTAAAATAAGGATATCAAAGCATGAAATTAAATCGAAATAAGGTAATTAATAAAAGTTTACAATATTTAATAAGGTTTCTATATCTAACAATTGTTTCGATACTACACATTATTATCAAATTGAATCGGATTTTTCACATACAGACATACTACTCCTAATGAATGATGTCACCATAAAATTCGAAAACTAATAGTTTCTATGTCTTTAGTTAAAAATGTCGCTTCGTCCCTTTCTGATGAACATGATCCAATTATTTGAGGTTTCATATCTAGCGAAATAAATTTTGGCATTATAATTTTTTTATTAAATAAAGAATTATTTCCGTATTAAGAATATTTATTATTATTGTTATCGAAACTAATTAAGAATATCAAATAAAATGAAATTATTAATACCAAAATCTCCATATAAATTGACGTAAACAGTCGACATAAGCCAACATAAAGCAGTCAAGGTAAACTTTGTTTTACAAAGCAGTGAAATGGTCGTCATAATTTTTCAGAAAATGCGCGTTTTGTTCTACAATTTTTGAGTTAAAAATTCATGTCATTGTCTATCCATGGGTTTACAGAACGCATTGAGATATTTCTGAAACAATATAGTGCGCATATCGTTACTTTGCAAAACAATGGCTGCTTCGACTGATCTGTGCCGACATAGAGTTCCTGTATAATAATAATAGGTTATATTATTCATTATTTATTATACAGGAACTGTATGTCGACATTTCTTAGAGCAACATCTACGCAGACGGGTATACTATTAATTGATATGTTTGACGATTTTTTATCAGATAGAGATTTCCGATCAGAGAGCATTCCTCTCTTGTCTTTTTTAGAAAAGTTTCAAAGAAAACTCACATTATTAGAACCAAACATTTTTGAATCAGAAGGTATGTCTGTCTGTTAGAGAAGTAAATGATAAGCGCTGACCTAACTATATTATTATTATTACAACAGTTAATCGTGCAATTGCACTGCTCACTGCTGTAGTGCTTTTTTCGGCCTAAGATGGTACTTACAACGGTCTTTAACAACTGTACAAATAATTTTCATGGTACGTAGACATTTTCGTGTCTCATTCACCTTCACAAGAGCATTTTAATTCAACTTCTACTATAAAATAGATTACTTCACCCTCGTATATTTCGTACCGGGTTTATTAAGGTAACGACCCAATGCACCTATATATTTTCATAATGATAGCTGCAAACTTACACTCGTTAACTTTATATAACCTTAAATTTAAATAATTTAGTAACGAAAATATCTCTGTTTTCTTTAGAAACCCCTTAAGGGTTTTGAATACCCTTGCTTAGTAACGGTAAGAAATCTCAGAGTTTATAAACAATAACTAAACAAAAATGCTTTCGTTACCACTATATAAATACTATATAACATTTGGCGATATAATGTAGTGTTGTGTCTATTGCGGTTGCTCTGTGCATATAATGGTGTTGAAAAGACTTTGGTTACAAAATTTCCATTACTCGTTCATCTGGCAATTGCATCTTTTTTTTGTATACTTATTTGTAATATTATAACGTCTAACTTTCTGACTATCACTCTCTATTTTGCTCCTTTTATAAATAAAAATAATACGTGTACTTTATTTATAAATTTTTTTGTAGTATTGATCAAAATTCTATTGCGGAAAACTTTTTATAGCAAACATGAACTACTTTACCTTCAAAAATTAAATAATAATAAAAATAAATTTCAATTTATCGATTTTGAAAATTGTTTATGTGTTGTTTTTAATGATCATTCAAACAAAAGTTCGCTATAAGACTACGTTAAACGAATGCTAATTTTTAGTCAAATATTCAATTTTGAATAAGGCCCATGTAAAGTGACTCTTCTATTTTGCCACATACCGTCATTGCGAAAGGCAATCTTTATACTATTATATTCTTATATTTCAACCATAAATACATGAAATGAGTCATATTCGTAATCACACCGGAATAAAGAAATACGACCCGAGGTGAGATAAGATAAGGGTGCAAATTTCACGTTGCTAAGAATTCAGTGACGTACGTTAGAACCAAAAGATTTTCATTGCCTCATTCACATTTATTTTTAATTAGAAACGGGTTTGTTCCCCTAATGAATCTTTCTAGCTCATTTATTCTTTATTTTATCATTTAGATTACAACGTGGCCTTCGCGTAATTCTCGATGCATTTTACATTTTCGCCCACGTGTTTGTGATGACTGATTTCATGTATTTATGGTTAAAGTATAGTAGTAGAAGTTTAAGTAACACTACATGGTGTTATTAGAAAACGGTTGGTTCATTATATAGCCTTAAGTGATACAACGTTACCGAAAGTGTTGCTATAAAACTTGAACGTGTCCAGAAGTATTTTTAAAATATAGCAACCGAAATTACCCTAAGTGTTGTTATATTTCCTTAGTTAACCAACCGGTGATACATAAAAATGGCCTGTTTTTAATAAGTCACTAATCGTATTTAAAATATAACATTCCACAAATAATTAAGCCTATGAACAGAAAACTTACATATTGTAGCAATCTTTTATACTGAAAAGGGACGTGACTCATAACAAAGTCTATAAAGGTAATTTGCAGGCACTAAAGCTAACGTAAGTCGATATAATACATCTTCTCGGGTTTAAAGTATCGCTTGATCTCCTAATTACATAATATATATTAAATAATACTTATTTGTTCTTTCAAACAGATACAACTTATTTATTGTCTTATAGGATTATTAAATGCTAGCATAGGATAATTAATATAATAATCACTTTATGATGCGAGTATCTGTTATTTTAGTTTGAACTTCTTCAGGGCTAGGAGTTCAATCTGATCGTTATACCAACTTGTTCGTGAATCTTTAAGTTCTAGTTCAGTTGATTTACTTTAAGACGGTTTATGCATTGTTATTACAACACAAGCACAAAAAGCAACTTGACAACTTTTAAAATTTAGATGTTGCACTGTATGTGCGCTACTGGCAACTTCCTTATGCTATATCAATTTAGATGGTCCAAGAGGAGCTTAGAGAAATAAAGAACAGCACCTACAGATTCTTTCTAACCTGATAACCTTAAAGAAATGAAACGAACATCAAGTTGATTCCAAATAACTGTGCTGGAATGAAACCGTAAGGATGTCTTTATCGTAAGGGTGCATAAAGTAGTTTCACCCTGAAAATACTTGATTATTCTTAAGAAGCTTCCACGAAGTTTGAAAAAGTGTCAGAAATAAAATTATGGTTCTTGTAATCGACTTTAACTGTCAAATCGAGAAAATAGCTTTTTTGAAACTGATATTATCTAAATTTCTAACTTTAAGACTTTGGCTCAGGATTGGAAAGAAATGTAATTATTTCAGGTTCAAACTTTTACAACTGAAAAACTCCCATAAAAGTAACCTCATCGAAAATAGTTGAAACATAACTTTTTTTTCTGCTTTGGAACAATATGTTATGAACGACTAAAACTTAGCGCAATAAATAATTCAACTATATAAATATACATTAAATTAGGCTCTGTTTAAAGAAAAAGGTTCTGTTATTCATTTCTGGAGATATCAAAACAGCACAAACCATTGATCACTACATTTTGAATTGTCAACTGGATAATCAATACTGTAGGCATCATGGATATTTCCGCGCTCCTTTAGGCTTATTTGTCCCGGGACTGAGACAGATAACACCCCGAATTCTAGACGCGATAAAGAAAACACATTCAGACATCTGGGTAACGATTAATGTAGCGACAATGCAACCCTAATATATTCGAATGGAAGTCCATGAGAAGGACTAATTTATCACCGAACACGAGTGACTCTATCTCGGCGCGGGCAAACTTCTGTGATTATTCCTTCGGGTTGCAATGCATCGGCTGGTTGGTTCCACTTTAAGGATCCCGTCACACCTGATCCCGCAGGGGGAAGTGGTGAGTTCGCACCTCGGGACGGTATCCCCTGAGATACGGAAGACCTCTTCCGAGATATGTAACCTAAAGTGGAAACGCGGCTGTTACAATGTTATTTTAGCTCGCCACACCCGCGTAGCAAAAGATATTCTGACACCAAATTACATACATGCTTTTCAGGATGCGAATACGACAGTGGAATTCGAGAGAAATACTAGAAATACGAAAAGGTAATTTAGAATCTACAGGTTGGATACAATACATACTACGCCTTAAGAATTTTCCTTGGTATCTACTTTCAAAATTAAATAATGTTTCATGGAAGCCTTAAGAAGAAGAGTAACAAAACTTTATCTGGTTGGCACAAAAGAAAAAATTTATTAACTTTAGTGAAGTGAGCTTTCTTAAAGATAATTAGTTATTCATGATTTCCAACTTTTTCGTTCAGCAGATTAAGATTAAAGGGTATGATCTTGCATTATTTATTCACTACATCGAGCTGCTATTAAGAAAGATGCAGATATTGAATTAACCAGCTATCAGTAGTTAGTAAATCCTTTTAATATTAACAGGTTTACTTTTCTGTAAGCAAACATTTTATTAAATTTTCATAAGTAAAAGGAAGTCTTCCTAGAATATTCTATGTGTAGGCTATATCTGTAAAAGTAACACTTTATGAAATATTAATGTTTTCTAAATCTGTATATCTAGATAATATGTGAATAGGTCGCTAGATATGCAGCAAGCGTGACCGTAAATTTAATATTTCAGGTGTATATCATTCATAAAAGTCCCTTTGAAATAATACAGCATATTAAAGTCAAATGTATTCTAATTTAGCGTGTTGCTAGTCTAATTTGGACATAGAATTTAATTATTTTCCATAAACATAATTTAGACGATATCAAGTCTTTTCAGGTATAAAAGTTGAAATGTATGTAATATTAAACGCAACAAGCATACACGTAAATGTATAACCCAGCGAAGTAGGAAACAAAAAGTATACAGAAAATATGTATATCAATCATACAAAATTTAAATATACAAGGTTTAAAGAAAATAAAATTTTCATGTTCAAAAATTTGTATCTTTGGTCTAGTGGACTGAACACCCTGTATATTATTCAACAATAGATATTTATAATTAGCTGAAAGTAACTTGCAATATGTAAATTTTATTTGTTTAAGTTGCATTTTCAAAAATGCGAAATATCGACATGCATGTACCAACCAAAAATACTTAAAATTAAGAGTAGAATCGAATCGAATATATAGGGAATTCCATTTAAAATAAAATAGTTGATAGCTCCCAGCGCTTCTGCCACTGTATGCGTTTTGAAACGCCGTTGCGAAATAGCCTTTAGGTTCCGCAGCGAATTTTTTTATCTCTTCTATGGACTGGAAACGATGTTCCCGGAAAGAGTCTGCTGATCCCAAATCAGGCGAATCATTGGGATACAACAGTTGTGTTATGTTTAATAACACAATTATTAATAAGGAGTTATGTTAATAAGGAGCGCCGGGGCATTATCATGGTGAATTTACTTTCGAATAAAACTCTTTATTGAAGGTTTGGCCAAATTCGTATGATGAACTTTTGCTAATTTAATAAAACAGTACTTCATTTAAACGTTTGCCGACTGAAAACTAGACAACGTACAGTAAAGTGATAAACGGCATATTACTTCTGAAGAAGTACTATGAGGCGCTAATGCGCTTCCATGCAAGTATCTACTCATTGGTCCGCTATTTTTAAAGTTCGGTTTCATTTTGGACAAACCTCTTATGTAGCATATCCATTATCCAGGTCATCTAAGTTTTGTACTCCATCTCTTCCCATTTCCATTTTGGACCTCTTTCTTACTTCTTTCCCCCGCTTTTGCCTATGCTATAGTTTCTTATTGTTTTCGTGTTTCCATACCTTCTAACTATCCCCGCCAATGTAGTCTTCCACTACTTCACTTATTATTGATCCGTTGAATAAATAATTCATGCAAATTTTTTATTTCATCTTTCCCAACCTTTCTCTGGTTTTCTTCATAGACTCTAACGTAATCTTTTTCTTTCCCATATTTCGATATTTTAATATTTCTTATATACATTAACTTTGGTTTGTTGTCAATATTTTATTTTATATTTTACGCTAAAAAATCGAAAATTGTCTCACATGCAGCAGAGGTAGATATAATTTTTTGTTTGTTTGAGATGATTATTTTAAAATGCAATATAGAGTATACTGCATTTTAATTTAATAGCACTGTATGTTAAACTCAGTCTACTTCGGTAATCGAGTAATAAAATAAAAGTTTACAAATTAATACAATACTAAATTTCTCCTATTCAAACTTATACTCAATAGCAATTTATAATGTTGGTAATAGTCTAGTAGTAATAAATAGACATTACAGTAACGTAACGGGTTGTGTAGTGTTGGAGTTAAATCAAAATTAGTTTCGCAACTTTAAACACTCATGTGCTCAACTGAAACAGGTGTAAATCTGACTCTCAAAAAAGGGGAAGCTTGGTTAACTTTAACGTTTAGATAGTTCTAAACTCACTGTTTGAACAAATCTTAAATTATACAAAACTATTTTATAAAGTTAAGTCTTAATAGAATTGTTCAGGAAAACTATTTAAGTTAATCTTCGGTTATCTTACATAATTGCAAAAAAGTAAACACAAAGCAAATCCACAAAAAATAAAGTGCTTTGAGAAAATCCCAGCAATTTGCGATATCGTAAGAATTTCAATAACTAAACAGAAAGGTCGAACAGAACGATTTTCACAATTTTGTAATTTTTACTAATAAAATACTACCGAACAAAAAATTGATTAATCTTTGCTTTGAAAGACAGGAATGAACAAAAAATTATTATTTACAAGGCAAATATTCTAACTCAAATTGAAAACACCTAAAAATTGTCTTCTAATAGAACAGGTATATTCTTTCGCAATGCTAGAAAATTATAAACAGCTCCGCTTTATTTATAATGAACATGCATATGTTTGATAACCAAAGTTACTACAGAAAGGAATAACTGCAAAAGAAGGAAACTGCATTTTTTTTAAATTGTTGATATTATATAATTTTTCCGAGGAGAGTATCCGCTTATTTAGTTCACATGAGCTTTATTGCATTCCAAGCATTTTAGTTTTATGAACCAGACCATATCTCTTTCACATTGATCTTCATCACGGAATTTTATAATTAAGGTTTATTATTCTTTTAAAATTTAATAAGCCTTTGTTTATAGTCTAAAAGAGCACATGCCATAAATAGCTGTAAAATAAAATACTAATAACTGCAAACAACTTTCAGGTTATTGAAACAACTCCATTCAGAGGTATTTTGGATAAAATATATGTTAATAAGTATCTAGATTCTCTAGATATAGAGAAAATCAAGAAAATCCGCGAGTCTTAGAATTTAGTTATAGAGAAGAAAAAGCTAATAAAACTATAATAGAATGCGATTAAAATCTGCGGAGAAGTATGGAATTCTATCAGAGCAAGTCCTCAAGAAGAAGTAGTCCCGGAGCCACAGCAAGAGATTTAAAAAAGAAATAAAAGAGAATTAACAAAGGCAACCCAACGGCTCAGACGCACAAATTGCTGTGTATCAAGCTTTGAAAAGTATCGAGTATAGTATAGTATAGAGAATGTTCGAAGATCTCTCAATTTCTGAATTTCTGTTTCAGATACTTGCTGGTTAAAATTGTGTTAAATTTCCAGACAGTTCTTAAATAGTAAAAAGTAAAAGTGGTCGGGCATTGAGATAACCTAGACAATGTAAAGTGATACATATGCAATATGTACTTTAACCTGCCGAGTTGACAGGAAATTCCAAACAGGAATAATATACAAAGTCAAAACTTTGTAAACTATGACACCAACGTAAGCGTTCTTGCTATCATAAGCTGTTTGTGTTTATTATCAAAAGTTTATTCGATGGTGTTTAATGTTTTAAATAAAATTGATTAACGGTAAAAACTGCCAGCACTTTACTTAAACAAGTACTTGAATTAAAAATCGTTTTTTAATTTAAGATTAAAAGTAGGATTTATTCTTCTATTTATTTTCAAAAGCTATTGAAGAACAAAGAAAGAAGAGAGATTTTATTGTAATAAATAATCTAATAACCACAATAAACTATTTACACTAAATAAGAAATATTAATTCTTCATAACAATCATAACTCATAAACCAGAACGAAATATTTCATTTACAAGCATAGCTCAGTACGAAAGAAACATTGTTTAATACAAATTGTCGTTGTCAGATTATAAATAGTACCTAACGTTCAACGTTTATTTATTCCATGATGGTATCAGTTTAACTGAAAAGGATGCATGGAATCAAGTAATTATTCAGTTTGTAAACAATCTATTAATATCGCAGATTAGAACTCGTAATGTAATTTGCTTATAAACCCGAATGTTTTTTATTATTATTAATTGTTTTAAAATTAAATTCAAGGCCGCCAACACTAATAAAAATTGCCCCTTAATCTAATACTTACGTTATTAGTTAACCAAATGTTCTCTTTGAAAATCAGATATTTTTATTTTAAAGCTGTTATGCGACATAAAAAAAATGTCTAGCAGAGTGCAAGACCGGACTGAAAACATTAACTTAAAATAACTTGGAAAATAAATATTTTAGAAAAAAAAGTATTGTTCGTTATTAATTGTTGTTATATTGGTCTACGAACTTTTGTTGAAAATTAAAATTTTCTTAACGTACATAGGTGCTCGCAGAAATTTGTCTAGGGTGGGCTAGTCTAAAATAAACGGCATGCTAGGGGGGCAAGCCTGGAATAAATTGCATGCTAGGGGGTGCAAACCTAGAATAACCGGCATGCAAGCGAACAAGTGCCCGTCCTTGCCTTCCCACTGGGCGTCTATGTTAACGTATAAAATACGTTTGTAATTTCTTTGAATTAATTGCTCAATGCATTGAGTTTTCCAATATAAACTTTATATACGTGTAAAAATATTGCACTAAAATGTCGTTGCTGATACACAGCGCGGCTAAGCGAACGGAAAAAAGGTTAAACCTTATTTTTCAAGCGAAAAATCAAATTTAATAATTTGATTTTTATTTTAAACTAATTTCTTTAAGTCAATAAAAGTTAAATTATAATAATTGCGTGAAATTGATAAAATATATATTTAAATAATATATAAAAATATAGATTTCATTTATTAGACTGTACGTATTCTGTTTATTCTTCAACAATATTTTTTAATACGCAGAAAAAAACAAAAACAAATTCTCAACTTAAAAAGAATTGTAATGTTTTTCATTTGGTGGCGGCCCCTGGGCTGCAGTCCACCCAGCCTACCCTTAAATCCGGCCCTAATTACAGTAGTATTTAGGTTGCGTGCCCACTTCTATACCATCTTGAATTTAAAATTATACGTATGACTTCCGTCTGGCATCTGCGGTAAATATACAGTTTAATTTAATTAAATTTATTTTTTAGAAACACTCGGCAGTGGTGGCGAAGCTTTTTGAGAAGTGGGTCAAATTTTGTCCATTATTTTTTTAAATTCTAGCCCGTGAGTCACTAAGTCAGTGGTGTCACTTGGAAGGGTTAGGGGTAAAAGGGGTACCAATAATTTGAAACACCGAAATTTGTTAACAGACCGTATTTATCAATCATCACACCATATTTATCAAACCATTATGTTTGATATGGTCTGGAACTTCTATCCTTTGTTTTTATATTTTTAACCGCTGACATAGTACAGGACTATAACTAAAAATATTTATATTTAGAATACAATAATTTTAGAAAAATTTCTTATTAACCAATTTAAAACCACTACTAAACAAAAACTACCAATTATTTTTTTGTGTTTTGACATTTTTATTAACATTAACTGAAGCTGTTTAATACAAACAAAAATTAAATAATATATTAGAACCTAAAAAAATTTAACGTTGCGTAAACGCAACGTTGGGTGGATAACACTTGTGCCAATGCACAACGCCGACCGGAGACACAACACTCACCGTGAATACTACGCTGACTGGCAGTTTTGAACACTTTGCTGACCGTAGACACTATGCCGACCGCGGACACTATGCCGACCGTGGAGACGACGCCGACCTCTTAAAATAAATATCGCTGCATACCTAGTCGATCCTCGACACAGCATCGGTCAGAAACGGGAGACCCTTAAGAGCCGTCCCTGATGTGAATAGAATCATAAAGTTCCGCAAAACTAATTAACCTGTTGGTCAATGTTGATATGGTTTTCACAAATATAATCTCTGAGATGTTTTCTACAATACGACCTTAGGTTGTCCACGATTGGCAAAGTGTCCACCGCTTGTGATTGGCATAGTGTCCACGGTCGCCAAAATGTCCACGGCTTGCGGACGGCATAGTATCCACGGTTGACAAAGTGTCCACCGCTTGCGGTCGGCGTAGTACCCAGGGACGGCAAAGTATCCACCGCTTGCGGGAGACGTAGTGTTCATGGTCGCAAAAGTGTCCAGTAACAAAATTTATTTTAAGGGTCGGCAAAGTGTTCAAAACGGTCAATCAGCGTAGTGTCCACGGTCGACAAAGTGTCCGATCGGCGTAGTTATCCTATACCTTTTTCGAATATTTTGCTTCTTGTGCAAGTATTTACTTGCACAAGAAACAACACTGCAACTACAACAGATTGAAAGAGACTCACCATTTAATACCAGAAATGCAGGAATTTTTAATAATGCAGGGTATGTACATTTGTGTTACTCATCAAGCCAATGTTGCGTTTACGCAACGCTCAAATTTATAATCACGTTTTTTTTCTGAATTTTTTAAAATTACTTTTAATTTTTAATTTAAACGCTTTAATTTTTTAATAGTTTTGAATGTCTGTTCTTTCTTTTATGATATAAAAAATAAGTTTATAAAAATCATCGCGTGGGTCGTTTAAAAAGCCTTCGTAGATCAGTGTCTGAACCACGGGTAATAAGTTCGCCACCTCTGCCTAGGGAATAGAAGTAAATAGTGCCAGACGCAGTTTCAGCTATTTTAGAGAAGTCGCCCAGAAGAGATTGTAGCAGTGAACGTGTGTGGAGGATTGAAGAAACTATTTTAGTGATAATGCTTTTAAAAACGAAGTTGTTTGAAGTTGCTTATACCTAAGTACATAACAACATACGATTGCGGCCAAAGCGCGCATAGTGGGCAGAGGAGATACCAAGACAAGTCCACGTGGCTCATACCATGTTGCCTGGTCCGCAGTAATTGTGCATTGCTATGTGCGTAGAAGCAAATTCCAACCCTGAGTGTATGACCTTGAATAGCAAAACCTAAGATAATAGAATGTTGTAAGACAGAGTCGCTTAGTACCGTACCGCATAGGCTGCTTTTTTCGTGTGTTCTTCGGAACGCAGATTAAACAGCACTGCCTTATTGAATTATTTCTACAAATTATTATAAATTTCTATAATTTAGTGACACATACTAATAGATAGTAGATCCGTGGCTTTATTATATTCCAATAACATTGGTACAACATACTATATCATTCGTGCTATAGGTTTTATATTGTTATGTAAACAGTCGGCTATTTAGGCAATTGTAACTTGTAACTAATCACAGCTGGAAAACTTAAGTTTGCAGTTCTTTTAATCTCAAAATGTAATGAACTAAAAATATATTATTATAAATCCCTCCCGCACAAGCTTCTGGAGCCTTGGTTTAGGTTATGGGTTGTAGTAGTTAAAAAAATGTGATGTGTGATACTTACTTAACAAATTTCATAGCTTGTATTTGTTTAATATTACGATTGCTGTTTGGTGCGTTACACAAAGGGTTGAATTTGCATGATTTAGATATTAAGTCGGAATTAAAATAGCCATTGTTGTCGAGACAAGTATTAGATACCCAGGTTTTTGTGTTAAATATTAAAATGTGTTCTTCTTTAATCAAATACATTTTCTTTGTTATATGTTGAATGCACGTCCTGGAAATTCACTTTTCAAAAGAAACCCAGTCAGAGAATTCAATTACATTATTTAAAACCACTATCACAATATAAAGTTATTTTAAACATTAAATTAAATTACTCGATATTGGATAGGCACCGAAGCATTATAACTGCTTAAAGCTGCTTTTATGAAAGGGTGGTTTATAAAGAATCTACTAAATTATGATTGTCTACCTATTTCATTTCCTTCAAGCCACAAAGAAAATATTAACAGACGGAAAGTTTTCCTCCTTTCAGAATTATTACGTTTTGTATAATATTAAACTTTTGTTAAAGTAAATCTTTAATAAAACAACTTTCATCTTGCAAAATTTCTTTAATCCTACATTTGTATCGATTGTAGGTTTATATTTAATTTTAAAATTTTAGGGTAATATAGTTTTGCAATTTATCTCAATAAATGAAATGTCAAGTTGCTATTAAGCTACTAACCGTACATAAACTAAAATTTTAAAAATTCTAGTCTTTTAAACAGAAACCTATAATATTTGGTTATCTCAAGGCTTAAAAAAACATGTTTTTCATGAAAAGCTACCCGTCATTTCGTATCTTCTCCAGTAATATTTAAAGGAAAATTGATTTTCGTGGTTACAGACAGAGTTAATTCATTCAACGGAATGTGCATACATGGGGAAGAGAGAATGTTTGGCATACTGCTCTTGACATTGGTTATATAAATGCGAATACCGAGATAGATGGCCCTTTGGTCCATCGATCATTTCAGATCGGTCTGGTTATGATCGGATGACTGCATGGACTTTGGGCGGAGATTGAGTTGCTTTATATGATTTAACGGTATGTAGAGCAGCCCTTATATTTATATATTGCAAGGATGACTTACTCATTTTTCTCTCCAATAAATAAGAATTTAGAGGGAATGTTATTAGTTCATTTTGAGAAAATAATAACTGCTATATAGCTAGCAGTGATTGACAATGACACTACAATTGAACTACATTTGAAAGTTTTGAATTTTTGTAGTAATTTACTTTAGTGCAAGCGTAATCATTCATATAATTAGACACTAAGTAATTATTTTTGTGTCAAGATAATTACTAAACAAAAACGAATTAAACTTTTTGAAAGATTGTCTGCTTGTCTAAATGATGATTAATATTTATGTCGGAACATATAATTTATTCTTTAAATTCAACAAAAGAATTATCAGTAGTGTAAAGCTCAGGCTTCGTTTAAATTTTGTATTGCATGTTTAATTAAGAAAATAAACGGCTGCCAAAGTAGTTTTGAATTCACCTCAAAATCATTAATTATATATTAATTTGTTTAATTAATAAAATGCCGTTGCTAGGAGCTGTCGCCAACAATTATACTAATACAGAAATAGCGTTTTGCATTTATACGCACTAATATTGCTCCGGCACCGAGCAAGTTCTGAAATTGCGAAAATTAGCACGAACACCGAGCATATAAAAAAGAACCATAAATCGAACGCGCGCGCATCAATAAACAAAACAACCTAACCTCAACTCTATGAAACAACACATGCTCCGAGCTGTTTTTATTCTACAATAAATACTTGACATCTTGTATTGCTCTATCACATTATAATTAGTTCTTCTTAATCTATTTTTTAAATATGCATGAAACGACGCCAGAAACTTCTAAGCAATTGAACATAACCTAAAATCAGCTGATACACTGATCAAAGCACGAACTCTTCGAGCTAAAAAACTTGCATGAGTGCATATTTAGTGTGTCAGCTGTCGCTAAATCGAACATTCGGCACTGAGTTCGTGCCGAAAAGCATAAATCAAATGCTTGCACGGCATTAGTTTTAGTCCGTGCAGCATCGGTGCATATAAATCGAAAACGCTGTTCCAATTTAAAACAACTCTAAATTATACACATACAATATGTTAACTGTGTTATATAGAACAGCAGTCGGCAAGCTACGATGTGATACGAATGCCACTCGAAATGGAAGGAGCAAAATTTTCCAGTGGCGCCCCAAAATTACAATTATTTTATATTTTTAATACTACATATTAAACTTCTGAATATAATTTAAAAACATGCGTTTGTTCTGTAACGTTCTTTTTAACATAATAACAAAATATGCTGTTGAATCATCTATTAATAAAGAGAAAACATTCACACTTAACACACACTAATTTAATCTTAATTATTTAGAAAACACAATTACAAACTAACTATTAACAAAGTATTTACATTTAATCACAATATTTATTTCACACACATTTATATTCTAACTTAGATATTTATTTATTACCACTGGCTTCTACTAACACGTCTAATTGCTCGCGGTTAACTAATTGATTCCTTTCCGTGCAAGCCGGCGTTTATATACTGTATAATCTTCTAGAAAATGCACTAGATTCTTCTAGAAGGTCTATTGATTTTTCGCGCCGTCTATCACTCACGCTAATGAATCACACATGCAAGTGCCGGCGAACCACACTGGCAGATGTTGATGAGTCATGCAATTCTCGAACATTCGACGGCGATGTTTAGAGGGCCGATTACGTTCATTACAGTTCGTATGAATCCTATAACATGCACTAGATGCGAGACTGTCGAAAGTAGCTCTTAGCAAAGAAAATATTCATATGGTACTTGGCAATCGAAGAAGAAACGTCAGATTTATCGAGGAAATCCGTGGATTTTCGATAGGCAAATTTCTACGATTCGATTTCAATTGACTGGGTCTCAAAGCGATCAGAAACTCATAAAATAAGGCAGGTTGATTAGAGATAACTAACAGACAATTATTTCTAAACAATTCGTTTTAACCCAAAGTCAAAACAACAAAGTTTGAAATGGCGATATAAAGGTTCCCATTCCCTTTGGAAATTTTAGTTCAATCAAGATACGACAACAATTTTTTGGAATTTTGAAAAGGCGTCCTTCGTCGACTATTTACCATGTGGGTACATCATCACTAGTTTCGGAATTTTTCAGAAACTTTAAGTAATGTAAAAACCCATTTTCTTGCAAAACTTAAAAAAAAACATTTTAAAGCAGGTTTAAATTTATGTTAAATAAAGAAATTGTTAAATTTTTCCATTTATTCTGCTGAGAAAGCCAATAGCTCGACGAGATGAGAATGGTCCTAGTCTTCAATTAGTTATTTTTTGAAGAAGAAGATTAGGGTGCATCATGTGCCCCACAAAAATTTAAATATTTTATACTGACCTGTCCTTATTTTAATTTTGTGATACATAACAAAGTAATAATATACGTAATTCTTTTTTCAATTATCACATCGTTTTAGGGGTCCTCTGTTAGCATAAAATTTCAATGTTAAGTAAGTTATAAGTTTATCGGTAAGTATGGCTTAAGACAGTGTTGCATAGTTAACCTAGAACAAAATGAAGGTCAATATCACTGAAGATAGTTTATTTGAACAGTTAGTAAGCACTGCACGGTAATTATACACCTACATGAAGATAAAAATAGCACTAATTGTTTGTGACTTTATACAACATATTGAGATCTACTGCTTCCTTCGCAGGCTTGGAATTTCTGCCCTACTTTTAGAAACAACTTGTAGCGTATTCTGATACCGTTCTTCGTCTCTGCTGGATGCTAAGAAATCGCTACTCAGTTTTATTCCTCTTTCGACTGCATCATTTACAACGTTGATAGACTTTATGTGACACAGTGACGCTTGAAATGAAGGCAAATTAGGCCACAACGTTACATCTTCCGATAGAAAGTCTGTTTCCAAATGGAGAATACTGAATGTAAACCACGAATCTGAAGTAACCAGGTCAGCCAATGTAGTTGAGGCAGTTAGGTCATCTGGAAACGATGACTTGCCAAACCCTGCACCGAATCTGTTGCTTGGCACAAGTGAATCAACATGACCATCACCTGGCCTTATAGTGAGCAGTTTGTCAGCTAATCTACGGCGTTCTTCTTTCGGTACTTTCGTACTGAACAGTAACAACGGCACCATGTCAGTAGTGAGATACCACAAATGGCGTTTGAAAGCTTTGATGGCACTCCTTGAAATGCCCTAGTTCACCATTTCATACTTTAACAGACGTTGATACAGGCACAAATCATTCCATGGTGCATCCGCAACACACGAACAAGCTATCCACCACGAACTGTATATCAGTGTTACAAATTGAACAAACTCGCGGATTTTGTCAACCTAACTTTTTGAGGTTATTGTTCTCCGAGGAAGTTTGCTGATCTCTTTCTCGAGAAGACACAATTTGATAGAGTACCGTAGCTTTGCCATCCACCGCGCTTTGTGAAGCGCACCCGGTTTATTGAAGGTTATGGACACATCTTCATCCTGTTCGTTAGCCAGAAAAACTGTACCTAACTGCAAGAACTCTTTGTAATCATCACGGCATAGATCAAATTACAACATGGTGGCAGCATCCCGGAGGACACGCTCTCTACATTCAGTAATGAATGCTGCTGCTTCGCCTTGATGTGAAGCCATGTTGATGGTGTCTAGCGAAGACCGCATGTTAGACTGAGATAGGAGCGAGAAGTACTTTCTGAAACGTACAAACAAGGAAACATCAGGAGACTTTGATGTTTCGATTTTCAGATCATTGAAGACCTGAGAAAGCAGTACCTACCCAACATGATGCCTGCAGCCGGACCATAGCAACGGTTTATTCAGCTTTTGCTGTATAGCTATACAGGCAGCCGATAGATGGCCAGTGTTCGAAGCAGTTGTGTCAAAAGTCATGTTAACAATACTATCGCAACTGTTCTATGATTGGAATAAACTAACAGTGGCGTTAGCTATAATATTTCCACATGCCTCGTCACTTCCTGTTTTATATTGAGGTGCCCCAAGAAGCTGCACTTTGTCGTTAGTGCCAACTATAACAACCAGTCGCTCTTCTGTTGCGTACTTGTCAGTCAGTGATGACATAATTTTGAAGTCCCAGTGAAGTGTTGCCATTTTAGGTGCAACCCATTGTGCTTTGATTGATTCTGCTGTAGCCTGGACTCCCTTACGACGCGACCTGTCAGTAGTGGAATATGAAGTTGAAATCTTCATATTTAAATCTTCATATGAAAACCGGTAAGTAGATCTAATAGGTGTTAGGTATTGGTAGGTATTAGGTAAGAATGCAAATTCTTCTATTATCGCTCACTTATAATAATAATGCCATATTACGGACACAGTACTGTAAAATTTTACTAATTTTACATATTTCTTATGATAGCAATTGAATATTATCGCAATATAACCAAAGCTAGCTTTTTGTGATCGATAAAAGGCAATTTCCTAATGTACTTACCAATTTGCTGTCTTGCAGACAACTGAGGTTATAGCCAATAATGTCAAAATAATAAGATTTGTTTACAAATGATATTTCAAGCATTAGTTTTACCAAGGTAGAGGGTAGAAGCTCATTGAGAATTTTTCGCTATAAATTCTTATAGTTAAAACTGCAGGTGAATGGAGGACCCATAAACCGCGGTCTAAACTGTTCAAATTTTTTTTTCACAGTACAGTACATCGAATGTAAAAAAATTAAAGTAGGGACAGGTCAGTATTATAACCTTGGGGCATTTGATGCACCCTAAAGAAGATGCATCGTTACTTGTAACGAATTTATCCAGTTATTTCGAATTATTCCACCTTTAACAATTTTTTGGTCAACTGTTGCAACTCTGATTAAAACAACTAAATATTATGTAGCAGTAACACCAAAAGTTTACCAGGCAATCAAAGAAAGAAAACAAGAAAAATAACTCCTTAGATAAGTCCATGGCTGCCTTTGACGATGCTGGTTTTGAAATTTTGAAACAGCATTCCTTATTTTCCTGATCTGTTGGCAGTGGATCAACAAAAATATAATTTTTTCCAACAATTCAAGCACTGGTCGTTTGCTTCTGTCTTATTATTAGACACAATAATTAGTGAACTAATTAATGCACTAATATTTTTCTTAAAATAAATGCATTTTTCAAATAACATATTATTGCTTTCACTCTTGCAATACGCCTAGATTTTTTTATAAGCTATATTTAAACAGTCCAAAGCAATAAGGGGTCAACGATAGGGGAACCTCTGAAACTATTCCCTCGCCACACATTATTCTTGGAGAGCGATAGATTTAAAAATACTTTGAGATTGATACCAGAAACAGCCGGCGTAAATAAATTAATATTAGTTGTTGGTTAATTATATTGTATAACATATTAATATTGTTAATATGTAGAGTAATTGTAAAAAATCATCAAAAAGTAATTAATAATAAACGATAAAGAAACAAAAAGTATGAGAAATGACCTTCATTAAGGAAACAAACAACGTCAACAGACAGCATGACCGCATGGAAGGGTCGCTTGATTTCCGACTACAAAACCACGTTTTGAATTCCATGCAGTTCGTTTAATTTTTCTTATTAAAACATTTAATATATATGGTGTCCACTCTCAAAGTCGATCATAGGTAATTAACGTTGTGTATTTTACTTTTATGTATAGTATTTATGTATATATAATATGTATAATATTTATGTTAATTGATTATACATTACTATCTTAGTATTTAATTGTGTTATTTTGTTTTATTAATAAAAAGAACATCAAAATAAACCAAGTGCATGGGATTTGAATCGTGGTTTTGTAGTGGGAAATCCAGCTATCTTTCCACGCGGCTGTCTGTTGACGCTTCTTGACGATTTGCTTCTTTTAATGAATGTCATTTATTATCCTTTTTTATCTGTTTCTTTAAGGAATTGTTTATCTTATAAATAAACATAAGAAAGAATAGTCACATACAATTTTATTATTCCTTAATTTTATAATCACTGTTTAAACTATGTACATTTATGTTAAATAAAAATAAAAATTACCCCGCTTTCCATCCGGATATAGAACTCGGATTCAGTGCACCTTCCACTCGGACAAGCTGTCTGTTGATGTTCTTTGCATCTTTTTGAATGTTATTTATCATCCTTTATTGTTTGTTTCTTTTTTATTATTAATTACCTTTTAATGATGTTTTTACAATTTCATACAGTATATTCAGTTATTATTAATTGATTAAAGTTAATTAATCAACAATTAATCTTAATTCAATAAAATTTGAATATTTTACTTTTTTTCTTAAGAGAAGAATAATTACTTTTAATTATTACTAAAAAGTTACTTAGATTTTGTTTTTACAGTGATTACATAAGCGCCATAATTAAATTTAGGGCCTACGCTAAATAAAAGTATCTACATTTCCTAGCTAATAAATGCAACATAGATATAAATATATTTTAATTTACAATTATTTGGCATCCTCACCTATGATATTTGGAATATTTTTATTTTATCTCCTCTTACCAGTTAAGCGTATGTTAAAAATTAGTTAAAATCATTTAATTAGGCATTTCGCCTACAGATTTATTTTTTTAGTAGGTTTATCATGTAGTCATGAAGTTATTATTTCATGAGCACTTTTAAGTACCCTCTGTTTGATTCCGCATACTTCATGTACATAGGTGGTCAAAGTGCTTAAAAACATCAAGTGTGAATGCGTAAGTAAAGATCAAACACGAAATTTATTCGAGTACTCTTACTTGTTTACCAACCATCGCAGCAAAGTCCTCACCGGTATTTAGGTTTGTATGTCTTTCATAATAAAGTAAACGGAAAATTATAAATAGCCGCAAAGTAATCAATCAAGAAAACTTGTATTTTGAGTTTTTCAATTTCTTAGAAAAACCATCGCGTTTTTTGACAATATGATAATTTCAAGAAATAAATAACTATTCTAAATCTTTTAGAAAAATGAAAGTAAAAGAAAATCTATTTGTAAATGATCGCGAAATAAAGGATCAAGTAAACCTTATTTCTTTAGTTTTTCATTTTTTTCAGGAAAGACGTTGCGATCCCCGATGAACTAAGAATTACATAAATTAAAAAATATTTTAGATCTTTTAAGCGAAAATAAAAGAGACATTGATTTCAAACTAGACAATAAAAATCGATCAAATATGAAAGATGTTTCGTCATTTGCATTCCAATACAAAAATTAAAGATGTTTTTCCTACAAAATGAAAATTAAGTACCAGATTGGTTTCAATTTTGCTTTAATTTACAATAAAATTATTTTTGAACAAGGGTCGTTATATAAAGTTATTTAGACTTTGCGATCGTCCTCCTTTGAATAATTATAGTTGATTTGACCAGAGTAGACCTATGTAGAGTAGACCATTGTAGTTAGTAATATTATATAAAAATCATTAAAAAGCAATTAATAATAAAAAACAAAAAATCGTGATAAAAGACTTTCATTAAAAAAACAAAATACATCAACAGCGAGGATCGCCGAATAGAAGGTGTGCTAAATTACCATTTATATAACGCGGTTCTGTTCTTCGATTGTTAAGGGATAATTACTTTTTTATAAATACTATATTTATAAAAGATTGTTTATTTATAAAATATATTAAATATTTTATTTAAAAAAATTAACCCAACCGGCGTTTTTTAATTAGAAGTGTAACACTTTTGACCATGTTGGCTGATGATGTGTTTTGCTTCTTCAATGAATGTCATATATTGTTTTTTGTTTGTTTCTTTTTTATTATTAATTACTTTTTAATGATTTTTTACAATTACTAATTATAATTCGTCAACTTATTAATTGATTGACATTAATTAATCGAAAATTAATATTAATTCGTTTACGTATGTAAAATGTTGGAATAGTGTAACAAAGAGGGAACATGAGTTGAAAAAAGATGCTTTCGCTTCAGGCTTACTTAGAAGATAGTATTTATTTTATAAAAGAATAAATATTTTAAAAGCATTCAAAATATAAATAATAAATATAAGTAACTATAATTGAGGTAATAGTGTTTTTTTTAAAGCAGTAATTAAATAGTAACTGAAATTAGTTATTTTTTAACAAAGTGTATGCAGTAGTTACGATGTATTATATTTCAAAAATAAATCAAGGGTAGCAGGTGTGGTAAACAAACCATTTTATACACTCTTTCAATACATTAAGGCAGTATAGCAGATACTGAATACGCAGATCCAATTACACTAAAAGATGTTGACATTTCCCAAAGGACATTGCAATTCTGAACTGGTCACGCGAACATTGCCCATCGCGTGTCAGCCAGGGTGGAAGTAATGTCCCTTCCTAGTATATCGTCTTTGTCAAACAATCCTTGATAAACAACCACCTCATCTACCGCAAATAACATTTCATAAAGTTCAAAAATCCAATACTTTCAATGTTATTTTAGAAGAGAGAAACAAAAGAAATGAATACAGTCAAGTTGAAAAATGCAATTACTTAGCTTTACTTATTGAAATGGACAGAAGGGAGTCTTTCTAGAAAAAATCAACAAGTAGAAATGAAAATAAAAAGGAGTATCAATGTAGGATATAGGTCATTTTTTTCGTGTTTCCTTGCGTGACGTAAAGGTTCAATTTAATTCTCGAATCCATTTGTATATGCTTACTTCAATAAAAGCCCTTTTGAATCGAATCAAACTTTTGGAAGTTTTTGAATAGAAAAGAAATAAGCGACTGCATTTGGGTTAATTTGGGGTTTTAAATATCGAATTTAAGAAAAGTGGTTCGGTCGTTTACTTTACATTTTAAATAGATTGAAGAGATTGGCCTGAAATTGTAGTTGATATATTTATTTCTACACTTCTGTTACCTGTTTGCTTATTGTTGAAGAATTTAATAAGTACCTACACATTTTGCATTCATGTTAAATCAATACCTTTATTAATAGAACACATGTAGTTAGTACGGTCATTTTCTTCAGCATCTTTATTACGCCTCTTATTAAATTTTATTGAACAGTCGGTTCTGAACATAACAGAACGAATAGGCGTACCATATGACAGGTAAAACAAAGGTTAAAAAAGTAGTCATAAACAATAATAATGTTAGGCAGGATATAATATTACGAGCTGACAATATTAAGTAGACCTTTGTAGTACCTGGCTTCTATGTTTACATCTTGATTATATCTGTCTTTGGTGCATTTTTCTGGAACGGACGATAAAAAACCTGCATGGGAAAAGAAAGTAGAAGATATGACTCTTCGAATGTACCTAGGCAACAAGTTACGGTTTCCAGCAAAACCCATACTTACAGGTGGAGGCAATGACATTTGTGTTTAGCGATTTCAAGAGAAAAACGCTGTGTTTGTTCATGAGGTAGATACAGGAGTAAATAAAATTGTTTACGTAAATAGTTACTATCGTTTCTATACTATTGACAATGTAGAGACTGAATCTTCTCAATTTGATGGCTTTAGGATCCAAGTATGCCTGCACTAATGTTAGTCCAAAATAGGTTCCAGTGAATCGATGGGTATCATTAAACATTTCTCAGCCGTGCTGAACAGGCTGTTTTCGATTCGAATTTAAGTGGCAGATGCACGAAAACGCCTAAAAAGGTTTCATGGACCTTAAATATCAAATTGATCGAAATAGCATCTAGAAAATAGATATTTTTTTCCAAAATTAAACCCCAAATATATGATTTACCTACTACATAATAGTTGGTAGTTGAAAAAGACAGCCAAACACAGAAAAGTCGTCGAAACCACCAGACGACTTTTAAAGAGAGAAATGACCATCATGAGATGTATGAAAAGTTGCTTCAACTGCTAAAAGTGTTTGGTGAATTAAATAATTCCGAAACAATCAATCAAGTATTAGGTGAAAAACAAACGCTTCATGTTTTTTTATTTATTTATTTTTGGACGAGAAATCAGGATGGCGGAGCATCCTTCGTACCTCATGGCACCGATTACTATGATCATTTTACGACCCTACTCGAATTCCATCCCAGTAGCGATTTTTAAGGTGCTAAACATCGCATTGACGTGGCACCTACAGTTTTACTTCCTATCCGAGAAGAAAACATGCTCTTTAATTTTTCTCCGTTATAAAAAATTACCAGCTCGGCCGGGTATGAACCTGCGACCCCTGGATTATGAAGCAAACACTAATCCACCGAGACTAGCAAACGCCTCAATGTTGTCATATTAAACAAATAAGCTGAGGTAATCTTCAAATCAATACGATCGGATAAAGTCTTCACTACTTGAGGTTTATACAGACGTCTTAGATAGTCTTTATAACCAATCCCTTTGACGATGTTTCTAAAGAACCCAAATAATGACAAATCTTGTCCTTAGTGAGGGTATTTACATTAACGATATATGCGAGTGGAAGTGGTTTATTCTTCAAATACTTGAAGATACGAAAATGCGAAATCCAGCCTAACAGAAAAAACCAAACCTGTAAACTTCTGGCGAATCGGACTGGTATGAGCTGCTTTCAGAAATCTTAGAGAAATATTTAGGTCAGAAGCCTAGATATATTTAAAAAGAATGGTTTAAAACCAATGTGTTGCCTTGTTGCAGCATTAGTAGATTATTCTTATCCCGATTATTACAAGCATCAACATTAGCAAATAAATTTCACTCATCAGAGACCACACGTACTCATCAGAATAATACGTAGAAGAATCAAGCGCGAATAGAGAGGATAGCCACGATGAGAGGGAACTGAGAAGAATTATCGATACTGGACGTACAAAACGAATTCTTAAGTGATACCTAGATCTAAAACTTTAGGAATAAAGGATGCTCCACCACCCGATGAACCGATGACCTAAAATAAATAACAACCAACTGGATAGATAGAGCCCTGTGGAATAATTTGACGGAAGCTTACGTCTACCAGTTGATACAACAAGCTGAATAATGTTATCAATGTTGATGATCCTTTACCTGCAGCGACTATTTCAACATTAAACTCCTAGTATAAATTCGTAATTTGTACTAAATGTAAAATAAATATTTTAAACCATAAATTTTTCCTCACGTTTAGTAGAAATTTACAGCATAAGATTCCCTTTAATATGTAATGACTCAAGCAGCAGCTTTTATTATGATTATTATTTATAAAGCCTACCACTAAAACACATTTTAGTCTTCGACAGCTATTTTCTTTATAATAGAGGCAATATAAAACTAAACCATGAATTTACCATGAGACTTTAAAAAAAAGAAAGAAAAATAAATTACCGCTCCTGTGTATATTTACCTAGAATATATTTACACAACAAGCAAAAGTGTAATTTTAACCTGAATGGCCTATGAAGACACCGAAAAAAAAAGGTTTAAGCGGATTCATTTTCGGTACATTACATTTACATACTTTGTTACTGTTCCATTTTCAAGATTCGCTATTAGTAATTCCATTAATCTCCAACTGGACTTCCTTATTTGTCTTTTTGCACCATTAACCCTATTATTTGGTCATTATCTAAATTATCTCGAGATGTAATTATTGTAAGCCTGGATGTAGATTATACGAGAATGAAAATTTAAATGGTGATGGAATGAACAAATACTGTACACAAGACGCTACGGTAAATGTGTAAAAAACCTTTTATGGTTATTACATCATTCTTAGTAAAGTAAATCGAGAAAGTACAAACAATCATATCATCAAAATCATCAACTCCAATCAACGAGTCATTATCGAAATAACAAAAACCTAAATTTATAGAATAGTGTTTGTTTTAAATAAATTACTTTGTAAATGAATTCTAATTTGTAGATTTCAGAATTCATTCGTGTACTTTGTAAGGTTTTTGAATTTTGTTAGTTTTTTTAATTTTTACTTCTTCCGTGGACTTTTTCTTCACGCCATATGTTAGCATGTTAGTAGAAGTGTTTGACTGTTTTGCTTGTTTACGTCAATGGTCGGCCAATGACGTTAATGCCCAGTTGACTGGTTAAAGTAAGATAATGTTACGGTCAGTGTAATAAACCGGCCAATCTCGAAAATTGCATAGAAGCATATTCACCAAATATCTAATAACTCCAACTAACGCATAACTTAGCAACTAATCTGAAGCTTAATTGTTATTAATTGCGCGGCCGACTATTAATGTCATTGGCCGGTTAGTAAACCGTAGTAACATTGACCGTAACATTAAGTCTATATTTTCAACATTTCCTACTTTCTAGATAGTCATTGACGATGATAACCAGTCAATATTATTATCAGTACTGAAATTAAACAACATTGTCCACATTCATTGGAAATTAACGTCAATGTCCGCCTTTTAACGTCTTTAACCAACTTAAATGGGCTATGCCGGTAATGGCCGATTATTAACGACAATCAAAAAGTACTTGCATAAGTAATCGCAAGTCACCGTGAGTACTTGTCTCTCAAATGTCATCCAATTAAGATAATTTTTTTGCAGAATATAGACCACTATGGCCCTCCCAGCCTCCCCCCTATGATTACGTGCCTGGATGTAATAGAGATTGGAAACTACAAGTTAATATCTCTTACGAATGTGTTAAAGAACGAATTATGGCACTCTTTGAAGAAAACTCAGTTTTAAATTCTAACTTGTTTGGTTTTTGAAAAACAATCAACTGAGACAGCTCTTATTGGAGCAACACATTTTATTCGAAATTGCTTTAATAATAAAAAAATTGTATTGCAATTTTTCTGAATTTAGTAGAAACCTTGGACTTAAATACACTTATAAAAGTAGAAGGTAGAAAAGAAAAAGTAGATAAGGGGATTACCACTGCAATTAATATAAAGTTATTTAACAAATAGAGCCCATTATGTTAAAACAGGTTCCACATTTAGCTCACCAAAAAAAGTAGAATTGGTTCAACTTTTTTCTTATATGTATTAACGATTTACCTAACATTAAAACCGATGTTATACCGAGAACACATCCAGAATAGTTAAAGTGAAAACGTGACTGGCAACTGCAAAAATTACAGAAAAATGTGCATCAGTGACAAACCAATGCCTTGACACGACTATCGATTTATCGTTCCTTAACGATGTTGTTAAGGATCGTTAACAACATCGTTAACTATCGAACCTTTAAAAACATGTTACATATTGTAACGATTGGGAAAACCCCCTATACGCCGCGAAGAACATACTAGAAGATTCCCGGCCCATATACGATGTTCGACATATCAGCTGGCGACTAGACGAGCTATAATACACGAATATGTTCCAACGTTTTCTAGAACGTTTATATGGGAGATATAAATTGTCGTCGCGGATGGAAGAGAATTAATTAGTGTTCAACCGGTGTTAAATAATTAAATACATAATAATAATAATAATTAAATATAGTGTTAAATAATTAGTTAAGATTAAATTGGTGTATGTAAATAATATTTCTCTTGTTAATAGACGATTAAACAGCATTTTTTGTTATTATTTTAAAAAGAACGTTACTGTGGTGTCAGGTGTGAGATTTTAAAATAAATAAATAAAATCGCGTAATAAATCAAGTGCTTTGAGAACAAACTTTTAGTTAAAGACAATTCCAACGAATAAAAACAATGGCGACGAAACTGTTAAACGACCTTAAGGTTGTAGACTTAAAACGAAAGTTGGAAGAGACAGATTTGGATATTAATGGAAAGAAAGAACGTTACAATACGTTTTTCGCTCACAGAGAAGCTTTAATAAAATTACTTTAATACTACAGACCAGATTGTAATGTATACTACCGTAATGCACGACTATGCTTTCATATTAACCATGCAAAAAGAATTATAATATATCTTTGGATATAGGCATTGCTAAAAGATTAAACTAACAAGAACATATTTGGCATGTTGTTAAACGAGCCAAAACCACTATTTAAAATAATCTAAATAAAGGAACCCTAGAAATATTATAATTAACTGTAAGATTTCATTTATTTAGTGACAGAATCAATAATAATTAGATACTGCAGATCTACTTATGACAATGCAATTACTGTATTAGAGATTACACAAAAATATATATTAAGAATTATATCAAATAGAACTAGTATATACCCTTTTCAACCAGTTTTCAGAGAACTCGAAGTACCTTAAAATAAGACAATTATAACCTATGATTCAAAAAGTTTCAGATCTCATGAGGCTGCGAAAATAGAACTTACATATGTGTTAGCTTAGTACAACTTAGAATAAACGTGATTACCTCTAACCCAACATCACCTAGAAATTAAAAATAATGCGTGTAAGCAAACATGCAATTAAAACCATTAATTCACGGTATCATTTTGTAAAGTTATAAAATAGAAATTAGTTGAATTAATTTAAGATTTTTTGAGTTATAAAATAGTTAGAAATTATAATTTAAAATTAGCGAAAATTAATGTTACAAAATGTTTACAATTGTATGTAATCATCATAACAAATTATAAACTGCTTATAAATATAAACAATAATAAAACGAAATAATAATAAAATAATTCTTGTATGAAATGTGCGTGTGAAGGTTGACAATTTAAATTTGCAATGGGCTATACCTCAGCACCATAAAAATATACCAAAAAACCCTCAAAACTATTTTTATAATATGAAGCGTAAACTCAAGCTATGCACTAACCAATCCGTCTCCATCTACCCTTTCACCTCCAGTCACCTAACTAACAGAATGAAATGGCTATACGCAGGCGGTAACCATAGAGCCTGTACTAGTTGATGAATTGGAAAACTATGGGAATATATCTATATGGAAATCTATCTTTTATTTATCCCAGGTAGCAAAGGTACATCATAATGACGTCAACATCTAGACATCTAGTGATAACTCATCATAAGAAGTCAGTGGACCAGAAGTCAACGTGATAATGACATTAACATGACGTGATACATATCACGTCATATTGTCGTCTTTTTTAGATAATAGATTTGTTTATACCGATGTCTTTATTTTACCGGTTTCTAAAGTCAAAAACTAAATATTGCAATATGGCATTTTGTATCGTAAGGAATATTAGCATTATTTCCAAGATATCTTTTTCAGTTTCTGTTATATTTTCCATAATGGCATATGATTTAGTAAGGCTGTAGCAAAGGCTGATTGTGTTTAAAGTGTTATTGCAGCAAAAACAAACATTTATCTATATTATATCCGTTCAAATATTAATATTTTTAGTACATTTTTTATATTTGATAAATTCCAATAGCTGTAATTCATAATCTTCAATACGATAGCACTACTTTCATACTTTCAACCAATCGGCGTACGCGTCGCTTACGCGATAAGCGCGCGCAATTCATCTTGGTTGTCAGTAACCAGTCTTTGTTTTGTCGTTTATGTGGATTTTGTCTCAGCTGCCATTTTCAATTTGAAATTTTAAGAAATCAAGATTTTTGTGGTGAAAAACTTAAGAACTTAAAGTACGGCATTACTGATATATTTGGCAAATGCGTTTATTTGGTTTGTAAGGAAAGTTTTGTAGCTATGCCTATTATTCATAGTATTTGGTTTATCGTTTAAGTCTTCAAAGGAAACATTATAACTTTAGATGTCATTCATTAGAAATGACGGAACAGTGGCCAATAAATTAGACTACGAACTATGTTATCTTTAATTTTAATGAGCAAATTCTTGATTGGAATTTTTAATATATTTTTTGTTTGCTGTAACCTTTTAATATATGTTATAACTTTCATCATATAACCTTAAAAAGTACTAGTAACTTTATATGTAGTCCTAAAAATCTGGGGGAAGGAGGGTACCAAACATAACTTGAAAAAGACGTCAAATTAACGTGTTTGTAAGACGTGAAATTAACGTCTAGCATATGACGTCATTGGTCTGAGATACTAGGAAGTCATTACCACATCATGTTTACCAGTTTTTTCACATGCCTTTGCTACCTGGGATGCAGAACCTCCTCACTATGCAGTCTCAATTAGGCAATGGTTCCATGATCATTACACAAAACAATCGATTGATTGAAAAAGAGGTCCTGTTGAGTAACCACCTACACATATTGCCATTAAACTATTCTCTGTGCGGGAATCACCTAAAATCTGTTGTTTTTAAAAACCAACCTGACTCAATTGAACAACTGCGAGAAACATATGTTTGTCGGCTCTATTATTATCTTGAAAATAATGGAAACCATTTTAAAAATGTATTAATTGGAACAGAGAAACTGAGATTCTTTAATTTCCTTTTTTTTTAAATAAATTTCTTAATAAATCAAAAACTATTTAATCAAATGTAGCTTTATTTGGTACCATAAAAAAGCATTTCTTAAGAACTTTCAATTAGGTGTCACAAGTAGGAGGTTGCCATTTAGGACTTTTTAGTTGAGGTGACTGGAGGCGTGTCAGTTAATAGTTAATAGTATTAGATCCCCCTTCCCTATTACAGAAACTATTTCAAGTGGTTCTTAATATCTTTTTTTTGTACTGAGGTATAGCCCATGTCAACTTTTGAGATTATTACCCTGTATATGTATTGATAGAAAAATAGATAGAGAGCGATTGTATGTAGCTCGGTTAGTTGGGTGAGAGACTACTGACGAAATTTCCCTGAAATTCCAGGTACTATGTACTTGGGGTGGTTCAGAGTCCCCCTTGAACTGTAGGTCCCTTACACTTGTGATCACTAAACACGCACAACGTAAGTAGACGAGGGAAATGCAAACGCTCTGCAACAGGGCACGGCACGCAGAAAGAAGATATTATATATTGTGTATACAATATACTTATTTAGTACAAAATGGTAGGAATTTGTTAATTTAATGATAGGGTGTGGTGTTTGATATGCTAAAAAATGTTACCTAGATGATTTATTTACCTCTTACTGTTTGTATTTATTTTGTTCGGTTTGTTTAATAATTCAAAACAGTCCATTAGCCAATTCTAACCTGCTGTTATCCTTGTCCACAAACACAAACCTTTTTCGGTTTAGCCGGACTAGGACACATCAATATCTTTGTACTTACACTGATGTAGAAATATGTAATGTTTTTTTTATATACATTTCCATAACTAACTTAAACTTATTATAACTTATTTACTCTATACAATATTAACCACACAAAAAAATCATTGAAAAGGATAAAAAACAAAATATACTGATCTTGGTTTTACCCACAGCTAATTAAGTAGTAAGTAAACCTTGCTTGAATTTTCTTATTGTCTTGAATGATTACACACTGTTCAAAAGAGGGTTCAGTTTTTATAAAATGTCTACACTTAATACGTAAAAACTTATGAATACTTCTTTTTCAATTATTGATTAAATAATATTCAGGTTTTCATGACCTAAATCATCATTCACTACATAAAAAATGTATATTACATACAATTTTAATAAGCCAAAGCTATATTTTGTAGGTTAATATTTAGATAAATATATACGAAAAAAGTTATGGTTTGGTGTAGAGGGAAAAAGCAATTTTAACGAAAATTAACGATTAAAAACCACATTATTCAGGTACCCTCACTACAATTTATACCATGACATGTTGGGCCTGCTTTAATTTATTAAGCTTTTTTTTTGTTTCCAGAGCTTTTATAGCTTAAATGAAAATTAAGTTAAGAAGACCAAAGTATTTTAGATGCGTGGGTTTTAGAGTCAGGGACGTCGTTTTCCCTTGCGTACAACCACTACAATAAATATAAATAAATAAAATTTCTTTCTTCTTGGGTGCATTTCTAAATTCATTAAAACTTTCAAAAGCACTTACAACGACGAATACCTTTCTCTTGCATTTTATTTCTCTCTATCTCTCTCTCGCTCTATCTTACATTAATACACAATTAATTATAAAAATGTTTTTAAAGTCCCTTTTGATGCCGGTTCTCATATTAACTGAAAACTTATACAAGGTAGCAATTAATAGAAATTTTCTTGATTAAAAAAATTGCATTAATGTGAAAAAAAATCATAGGAATTGTTTGCAATTAAATGGTTTTCTTAGAATCCAAAACGAACGAAATATACCTAAAGTATTGTATATTTATTTTTAACTGACGCCTTTTCAATTAGCACAAAAAAATAATATTGTCCATTTTCTTTGTGTGTACTTTGCTGTGTATATTTCCCAATCAATTCGAGTATAAACCAGATAAAACATTTAATTGAACATGTATTTTTGTTGTGTGCGACCTTTGATTTATTAAAAGGGATGAAGCGATTTTTAAAAACAAATAAAGAAAAAAAATTGAATACGCTTTTATTTCTATTCGTAAATTTGGAATTAAATCAATTTAACGTGTTTATTTACAGCTCTCTGAAACTCTGCTGTAATAGTGAAAACTATTGAAGAAATTAAATTTGCAGAGTATCTGTATAGCTACACAGAATACTTGTCATACTTGTCAGAATAGAAACAAGCTTGTCATTGTTATATTAACACAGTTTTATTTATAATTAACGAAATTGTCAAAGCACAACAATGAACTAAGTGTGTAATGTATAATTTATTAAAACTTTCGATAAAATATTCATATGAATTGGGTACAAGGTGATCCTAATAAGAGGAAGTTGTAAGAATTACACAAATTGGTGTCAAACTACTGCTGCAAATTCCGTAATGGTTGGAGTTTGTACGACATTGTTAATAATCTTGGCCTTTGTGCAAATAGTTTATAGAACAATGGATTATTTTGTGAGTTGCATAGTATGTGTGTTATACTAATTATAATTTAGTGCATTTCTCAATGCACAATTGCACTTGTACGAGTAAAGTATGCAATAATGAATTAAGAGCATAAGACGCGACCACATTTAAAATTAATTTATCTTAACGTATTCCTTATTCTATTTCTCAAAAAAACATCTATGTAAAGAATAGACTTTTCGTTTTTTATCCTACCCTGCGTTATCTAATCGAACAGAGAAGGGCACTCGACTGCAACCAGGCAATGACGGCAACCAAAGCCAGCACGCCGGCTGCGAAGAGATACGAAAAACATAATCAGTTGCCCAACTATGTTATTATAAGAAATAAGCTACGTTATTATTTTGATGTTATATGAACATGTGACTTAATGTGACGGACATTAAGCTACATTTTGGGCTTAAAATACAAATTAAGCAAATTATACTCATTGACTCGTCATATTGATTTTTTAATAATATTTATACTATAGTTAATTCTCGTGCTATAGTAAAGTTTCTTATTGTTAGCTTGTCGTTCTTTTTGCTTAATAGAAACAGCAAGCGGACTTTGAAAAGTATTTGGATGAATACGAAAATGACATCATTGAACCTTATTGATCCTTAACTGTTATTGTAAACGTTAAGCTGTAGACCGTAACCATGGATCTACCTCATTAAATTGCAAAAACAAAAAATCGTAATAAAATACAAGCAGCAATTTACAACTTGTTTTAACTTTTCTATTTTATATCTGTTTTATTAGCAAGCTACCAAATAGAAGATCAATGAACAGAGGCCTTTTTCTTATTGTTTAACTCGACTGATGTATATTAAATTTACTTTTTTGTTTCACTCTAGTCAAAGCGCATGGTTATTTTATTTTAATTATATATTAGAGTTTCTGCAAACCCATACAGTAAACATAGCAGTGCTCAGCAAATACACGTGCATCCGCAGTCCTGCATACAGTTTCTGCTACATGCTGCAATTTGATTATTATTAATTGCTTTCCTGTAATTCAAGGCAATCTAGTATACTTTTAAAGCTTTGCTTAGAATGAATGATTTATTTTAGGTCACAGTTTTAAACAAGGTGGGATCGTACCCTTAATTTTTCGATAACCAACAGTTATAAACCTTTACGTATATTTTTATTTTTCTAATATATAATTTTCGAAATTGACTGCCATGTTTCTTAACCTCAATATCTCAACTTTTTAATTCGTTTTAGTTTGTGATTTTTTTTTAATTTTCTTGGATCATGCAAAACATTCATTTGTTATAAATTTGGATCATCCCCGTATGCTATAATATTTGAGTGTTCCGTTGATTTATAATGTAACGTGGGGTATCGTGACTGAGGGTCGTAGTCAGAGGTAGGGCTAGCAAGTAAACACTGGTCACAAATTAATTATATACCAAACAAGTCACAATACAATCGGTTACAAACATGAGTATGAGGACGGACAGGTCCTCCAAAAACTAACATTACACTAGAGAGTGGTCAGAACCACTATGTACTAGCAACAATCTCTTACAACTAAGCATTAGGAAACCAGGTAAGTGGTATCCCTGGGTACTAGCTTCTAGGCTCCTAAAATACTATAACTAAGCACATTATGGTTCAGGTAATGAGTGCCCCTGGACACCAGATTCTAGGTCCTCAATTAATTAATAAAAAGGTTTCTTACCAACTTAATTCGGGATCATGGTCGAATGGGAGCCGATTCACGACTAAATGTTAGTCTTGAAGTTAGCTGTTTATATACTATATCCTCATGAATATTGCGGAAACCGTTAATGTATAAATGAATATATTACGTATAACGAGATGCATATATAAATGCATACTGTATAAATGGATATATTACTTCTAATGAGATGCATACATTATCATTTAAATGGCGATTCGTGCAGATGCTTTCTGCAGGTGGTCTCGTCGTGTGGGCAGCCGCTGCATAGACAAGTGCTACCTTGGTAATATTTGCACTAAACGGAATGCAATTTGAGGAATTATGAAATTATTCAATTCAAAATAATTCCGTTTGTGACACTAAATCAGTTCTGATTTCGCCTAAGTGCCAATAGAACTCTAGAAGTACGTAAGTACTGGTGTACTCTAACCGTCTCAAAAACTTACAGCATTTAAATAATAGCTACCGACTACGATGCGTCGAATAATTAGATCGATCAAGATGGGAGAGACTCATGGACGACACTGTATAGAGCCTATCCTTAGTGAAACAAATATTTGGATTGCTCGATGATACGTTGTTGCATATCCAAATGGTGAATTTGAAAGAAATCAATATCATGCCCTGTGTTAAAATTGTGTGACCCTTGATAACGTTTCGAGTTAAGGTTTCAACTACTGCGCTTCTTTAAACGTGGTTCAGTATCACCTAGAGTGCCTAAATCCTAAATTTTAAACAAATCACATTTTCCGTGTTATGTTAAAAGGGAATGTCCATTATCTCTGGAGGTCAGGCTGTTAAAGACTCAAACGTTGTCCATTAACACACTGTTGAGCATTAGCCATAGCCACGTCTAAATACTGATTTTGAAAGAAATTAGTAACATGTGCAATACCACTTTTGAAGCGCTCTGGAGATCAAACGATACAAGCACCATGAAGTGCCTCATGTAAACATGTTTCAGGACTGCCTAGAGAATCTGAATCCAAATCTTCAAGACAATAGCGTTAACTAATTTTTTTTATAATAAATTGTTTGGTTGATTGGTTGAAAATCGATTTTAGAATATAGGCCAAACAAGTTAAATTTATAAGGATATTTGTTAATTTAATGGACCTTTGACATTTCTTTTAAAAGGATTAAAAGAGTCATCGCTCAAGAGGAATGAAAATTCATATCGTCTGTTATCTTGACATTCCCAAAATAAAATATTAATATAATGTTAAAGACAGGGACAGACAGGGGTTATAGGACCACAAAACATATTACAAAAAAATGAAAAAATCTCAAGTGTTCAAATCTATGAAATTTTCATTCGTTGACTGATTGAGCTATGTTCCGTTGAATGTAACTGCGGGCATTCTTCTCTGTTCATTATAAAAGTTGCATGAGCTGACTTGGTTTCTTTCGCTTTGATTCTCCATTTTTAGCGATTGCTTTAAATTTCTATGTTATTTAAATTGTTTTGGAGATTTTTGCAAGGTTTGGATTGAAAACAAGAATGCAGTGTCGTCTGCGAAAGTTGCAACTTCTATGTTGCTACTGGAAGGGAGGTTTGCGGTATGGAAGATACAACGAATGAATTTCAATACACTTCCCTACGGCACGACGGCTCTAATAATGAGATACAGTGACGTATATTGAACTTGTTGCTTCACCAGGAAATATATGTCTGTCAGGCAGGAGCTTAGGAAGGGAGAAACAAAGGAGTAAGTACGTGGTAGTTGTCTTTTTAACTTAAAAAGTAGGCCCTCGTGCCATACTTTATCAATTGCCGGATTGATATCTAAGAAGGCTGTTGAGAGGAAAGGTTTTCTTTTTAAAGCATTTACAATTTTATGCACAATTGTGCCATCCGTTACTCTGAAATCGAACTGGTAGTCTTGGAATAAGTTTAATATTTTCTACAACTGAAGTTAGTCGTGTTAGCAAAAGCTTTTCGAATACGTTGGAGATTATTGGTAGCAAACTTATTGGCCTATATGAAGTTTGTTCTTCTGTTTTTCCACTTTTTGGTATCATAGCAATTTGTGAGACTTTCCATTGGCAGTGACCAATTCTCCGAACAGCATTGAAAATTTGTTTTAGGTCTTTGAATTTCGTAGTTGATCATTCTTGTAGTTATTTTATTGTATCGTACCAATTCCCAGATCGTACCCTGGTGCTGTTTTTGGAGTTATGTTGTTCATGATTGTATTTTTGACGTCTGAAAAATAAGTTTTTTGATCGGTAATTCCATTTGTAGTGGAGTGTCTAGATAGTCGTTGATCTGTTTCTAATCTGTGGTGGAGTATGCTTCATTTGGTTCAAATACTTTTGCTAGGAGATCAGCGAAGACTCTTGCCTTTTCTGTGTTATTTATTAAAAAAAATAAGTAAAATTTATTAAAAAAAATCAAATTATGTAAAGTAAATGCCATCTGAAAAAATGTGTTAATACCAGAAAACACGATTTTTAATTCTCTTTAGAAAAAAATTCGGCCTTTAAATCTAGCGGAGATTTAGTCCATTTTATATAAATAAGTTGATACACATTTAGTAAAATGGCAACGCTGTATATCTGTGACTAGGCATTTTCTAAAGCTACAAACGGGAAAGAAAACAAAGGGTGTTCTATTGCTACCGTACCCATACCACTGAGGCATCACTAATCGTCCGGCACTTTCTCCTCTATGTGATAGGTTTGTGGAGACTTAGTCACCTGTCTAAGAGCTCTTTTAATCTAGGGTTGTGTGTAGGTAGGAATGAGATGAATCCCGGCGGGTAAGCACGTTAATAGCTCCGGCACTAGCCTGGAGAGCTAGTAGAAGATAGCTAGGCAACCTCGCTCCCACCAGTGATTACCGGTAGCTCTTAGAAATGTAACTGACGCGCTAATTGAGCTTAACTCATTTTGTAGTCCCCTAAGGGAGACCGTGGTCATAAGCTTAACGCAGGTAGGCTACGTTAAACAAATATTTAAAAATATTGAGAAATGTCTTGTTAAATAATACCTAGCCCTATGTAATAATTCATAACCTAGATGCAATTATTCAAAAATGACATGCAGAAAGAATTATTAATAGACAGAATGGTTTGCAAACTATGAAAAGGTTTGGTACTCACAGGTTACATAAAAGAAAATTTTATGTAATATAAATAAATATATTTGGTGAATTAAAGTTTATTTTCTTATTTCAATATGCTTTATTTTATGTATTTGTTTATGTTTATTAGCGGAAGTTTAGCAGCAAAACAGGTTTTTCTACACTAAAGAAGAAATATAGCAGCAAAAATGGTATTTATCGGTTGATTTGGTGGTTACTTTTATGGGTAAAGAATGGGTAGATAATTAGTTAATGAGTAAAAGCGTCTTTAATGTTTATCTAGATACAGTACAAAAATAACACCCTTCTAGAAAGCACCTAATTGTTAGATTATTATTGTGTTGATGTTAGTAAACTTTACAGCTCTAAAAGGAGATGTCTGCATTGAATACTGTTTGCGTTTCTGCCTCAAAAGAACATTCTACTATAACATTGATTCTCCACTTCCGTGTCTGGAATGTGAAAATTCTCTTTTATCCTTCCGAATTATAGGGCCTAAAATCGCGGTAATAATTTCTCGGGTTATACATTAAGTACTTCTCATATAAAATGTTTAAAAACGTTTTTATACCTTAATGCCATAATAATTGAACCCCTTTTAAATGTAGTATATCGTGTTAGTAGCAAATAACCCACTTTTAAATGACGGCTCTTATCCTCATGGGTGAAAAAGTGACCAGGAAAGAAATTACACACCTAGGTATTATAATTAATGAACCACTAACTCGGTTGTAGTAATCCCTGAAGATGCGCCGTTAGACATGAAACGTTTCCGTGCTAGTATGCTGCTCTGAAAGTGCGAGTTCCCTAATGGATTAATTAAGCAATAAAGCAATTTTATTTCACTTTAATTATAGCCAGGGTGATATGTCATGGCACACCCAATTTAGGTGTGGCCTATCTTCCTCTTGTCTGACACAATTCCATTACTTACACTTTATTTTCGTTACGTTTTCGTTGTTATCAAGTTACTCGGAGCCTCACGCATAATATTCCAGTTAAACATTGTGACATAGCGACTTGTTTGTATTTTTTAATATCACGCTGATTGGAAGGCGCTGATAACGTACACGCACGCCTTCATTAGAAAAACGACTATCGCGATGGGGTAAAACTTACTACCGCTGGCAGTTATGTTTGCTTTTATTAACTACCTGTTTACGAGGCCATTTTTATTGCATATTTACTTTATGAATCAATAGAAACCCAACAATAACCGTATTACTACGACATAAACGACATAGTTGTCAAATTATCCGTGTTTATAGCCCCTTAACCCATTTTCAACCGCAATTTTTTTGTAGGACTTCTAATTGTTTTTTTCTTAGTGGCATAGCTATAGCTCACTTGGAGGAATTAATTTTCTTTTTAATGGGTCTGATCGCACATGGAAAAACAATTAAAGGTACTTCTAATATAATAAGGCTTGCTTTAAATACTGGCCTCATTGGAATTGGACAAGAATTAGACAATGATAAATTTCATAAACTTTGCCTAGGATTAGGGTATTCGATGCTTAACATAAGGAATTGTTAAAATAAGTAGATATCTCACTTGCTCTTATTATAAAAATTCATTTTTGTCAACTTGCATGTATACAGTCTTAAGAAATCAATTCTCAAAATCAAAGGGGTCAAAACCCTTAAAAAAATACTTGAGTTACGCTACTGATAAAGTATAGTGAAAAAGAATATGTAGTAAACGTACCCAATTATTTTTAGTAATTATTATTATTCTTTAATTTTCAAGAAGCTACTATTGAGTATTCCTAGCAATCTTACTATTAAACAAAGATGTAATAAAACAAAGAGCAGTACATTAAAAAGCCATTTCTGGTAGAAAAACCTTCATAATAACTACTTAGAATTATGTGTACTCAAATAGTAATAAATTCAAAGACATGAATTTATGATGAAGTCTTAGAACAAAATAACATTCCGTTTTAGCACAAAAGGGTTAATAACCTCCCCATCAGTTTTTCTGCCTTCACCAACTACATAATTATGTAGTTGAGTCAAAATTTCTCAAACGGATCACCCCAATTCGTTTGAAAAATGTTTATAAACGTTAATACATTTTTTCAATAGTATTCAACATGCTCAACATTAATCCAGATGCATTTTGCGAAAAGAAATTTTTGTAAATAATATTAGTTATTAAAGTTTATGGTCAGTTTTTTGAAAAAAATATGCTACAGACGTTCTAATGAACAAAATTTTCTCATTTCATCGTTATTTTAATCATCATTAAACACATATTTGTAGTGATTTTTCCTGATTTGAAAGGTTGCATTTTAGTCAATTATTTATAAGTTTGTTTATAACAAATTCAAGTAAAACTGTCTTCTGGGTCTTATTTTGACTCGAAAGAAAAACGACAAATACTTCTTTCGTTTCTTAAAAATATGCCGTTGAGAAAAAAATGGCCCAAAGTAAAAAAAAAAGTTATTTGAGTTTTTCATCGTCGCGCAAGGCTTGCCAGTAAGCTGCGACTTGTCATGGTCGCGTCTAAACTATCCTTCAACCAAAAACAGAATCACGCAAAGGCCACGCTGTAATCTAAATGATAAAATAAACATAAATGAGCTAGAAAGATTTAGTAGCGGCACAAAGTGATTTCAATTAAAACTAAATGTAAAATCAGCAATGAAAATCTGTTTGTTCTAGCATATGTCACTTAATTTTTAGCAACGTGAAATTTGCAAAAGTCATAGTCACGTTTATAGAAGTTTCTATAAACGTGACTATGACTTTTTTTATTAAAAGGGTTACAGCATAAATTTGGTTGCAGCATTTTATATTTAAAATAGCTTAACTCAATTAGACATATTTCAGTACGACGACTGGAAGCGAAATGAGTAAATCAGGTAAACAATAGATCAGTATAAACGAAAATTGTGCAAGAATGGACATATCTATTAGGGTGTATCACGAAAAACTTTTTTTTGAAATTCAAAATTTCAAGTCGATAAAAAGTTGTCACTATGGTCACATATTTACCAAAAAATGTTTTAGTCAAATTGAAAAATATTAAGGTCTCCCGGAATGGGCCTAAAGTTTGATTTTAAACTTTTTTTTTTCTTTTATGGAATTAATTCTATTTTTGGAATAAGAAAAATACTTAAAACTAAATAAAACTGAAAATTAAAATAAATTTTATTTTCTAAAGAAAAATAGAATAAAAATATTAAAACGTTAACTTTGAAAAAGTAATTCAAAATTATTACATTATCTCTTGATTACATTATCTCTTGATAATTGACGAAAATTTTAGAAAGTTCATATTAGGCATCACAGTTATAAGCAGTTCTCTCCTGCAACCAAAGTTTTTTTGTTAGGCTGTTATATTTTTGCATCATGCATGTGGATTAATGTTGAGCATGTTGAATACTATTGAAAAAAAGGTATTATCGTTTATAAACATTTTTCAAACGAATTAGGGTGGTCCGTTTGAGAAATTTTGACTCAGTTGTTACAGGTTACGTACTCGATGCAGCTAGTCTTCAGAATGACATATTATCATGTAGATTATTTTCTACTTAGGTGTAGTGTTCGTTCTACTGGGAATTGTTTTGTAATAATCAGTTTTGTAAATCAAATATTTCTTTAATCAATAATTTTACTGTTAACTAAGTCAGCCACTTAATACCTTAAGACTTATATCTAAAAGATATTTCTTAGTTTTTCACTTACGCATATTGAAATCGTTGTGCATTATCTGGATACCATTAATGAAAAAAATACCATAATGAAGTGGTAGATGAAAACTAATTATGTGGCTTTTACATTCTTTAACATCCACTTTTAGTGTAGTCGTGCATTCGCATTCCTTTTAATATCTGTTTTAAAGTTAACATTTTAACTAAATTTAATATTTGCCGCCTGAAATATCCTTCACAGAATGAGGTAGAAGAAGAAGACAAAAAAATTGAGATTATGATAAGGTGGAATATAATTCATCCCCAAAATCACCCCAGTTACACTGTTAAGACATATACCAAAATTACTTAGTTCTTATTACACATCTTTAGCATTGATTTTACAAACCTATGGTTGCTTAACCTTTTACCTGCGAGTGCATTTCTACGGATACATTTGGTTCAAAGGGTACTGTTGGCTTAGAGTTAGTTGGATTTAGGAAGTCGGAGCAGAACTTGATCTATCTATGAAGTACAGCTTTGGAAACCACACGGCGGGGCTGATATATAGAGATTACATGAATGTTTTACGTGCGGTTCCCGTGTTTACATACCCCCACGATTCTTCCCTGGAGAGGAAGTAATTGAGATACGCTCAATCAGCGCGCAATTGCATAGCGGTTGCTCCCAGTTACTCACTGGTCGGAGCGAGGTTGCCTATCCACCCTCTACTAGCTAACCAGGTTAGTACCGGATATATAGATGGATATATAGATGGATATATAGATTAATGATATATAGAGATAGAATTTTAGAAGTTAAGAGTTTAAAGTTTAGAAAAGTTGTGCTTTATGATCTTTATACATATATTACTTTCATACCTTAAAACACCTGGAGAACTAGCATATAAAATCAACTATTGAAGATTAACTCCTGGCTGTTACAGGCCTTAGGTGTTTGAGATTTTAAGATTTAGAATTAAAGATCAAACATTAGTTTATTAAATTTAAATATCAATGAAAAGGTCATTAAAAGTCACATATGCCAACGAGAGAAAAATTTAAATTGATCCAGTTGAGTTGGAATTTAACACTTGCATATAGACCACATACATATATGGGAAACATTTTAAGTAATGTTTTTTCTTTCTTTCTTTCTGTCCTTCAATTTACCCTTGCGGGCGTCGGATTTGCGTTAGTTTCTTGGATTTTCATCCACCCATCGCTTCCAACCCTTCCTATTTTCCGTCATATTTTTCATATCCTCTAGCGTCTTTACCCTTCTTTTTCTTTCCTCTATTATTTACTAAATTCATTTCTTCTTGGTCTTCCTTTCTTCTGTTTGTGTTATTTCTTGCTTCATGTTCTTGCCTTGCTATTCTATTAGGTTCCATCCTCAACAGGTGTCCATACCGATTCAATTGGCGTTGTGTTATTTTGTCCATTATTGGTTCTTGTTCGATCATTTCCTATATTATTTCATTTCTTATTCTATCCTACTTTGTCTTTCCAGATATTTTTCTCAGATACTTCATCTTGATTGCGTTTATGTCACTAATATGTTTTTTTTGTATTGTCCAATTTTTACTAGCATATACACCGTTGGTATTACTATTATATTATATATTCTTAGTTTCGTTTCTTAATTCAATTATCTCTTTCCTAGTATTTTGTTGAGTAATATAGTAATAATAACTCTAGCTGTGGTGCACTTGCATTGTATTGTAACGTTCTTTTTCAAATAATAATACAAGTGCTGTTTAAATCGTCTATTCACAAACAAATATTTATTTCTATACACTAATGAATACACTATAAATTAACGCTATAATTATAAACCATTAAAAACTATTATTTACAGACTATGAATTTCTAATACAACATTTATATTCACTATTTATTTTGTAATACACAGTTAATGACTTGCTGTTGACTGACTCTCTTTTATCCGCGAGTCGCTTTTATACCCTCCTACAATCGTACTAGAAGCCGGTAGAAACTACCATGTATTTCTGGAAGGTGCTAGATAAACAGTGCCTCGTTTACATTGTTGGTGCTATGCGTCATTCTCTCGAATGCCGCAGAATACTCCATCCGCTGCTCGAGAAGGGGTTCTTTCTTTTTCTCTCTTGTTACACTGCCCCCCTCTTCAAGTCTGTTCTGTCCCAGAACAGGTTTTATGATCTGGTTCCTGTAGAACGGGTCATGACGATATCGACAGTCTTCACCTCGACTACACGTTCCATTACGGTAGAAGTAGCAGTCTACACTCTTCGTTGGCCTTGATGCGGGCTGTGGGTCAAAACTGCAGACGAAGATCTTGACGTCCGTACCTCTAAAGACAACTTCCAGCATGTTTCTAACGATTCTCCAATCCAGCTGGTCCCGCCCACAGCCGAGTTTGGGAACTGCCAATTTGTTAATTCCCCTGGTAAGCAACTCTATTCTCAAATTCCATAGTGCCCTCCACAAGTCGGCGTAACTCGGTTTCTGGTAGTAAAACTGCTTGGTTACCAAGTAGTAAATGGATCGGTCATGATCAGGCAAGCGTAAGGATTTACCAACAGAGGGATTTTGTTCTCGAAGTTCATTCAGCCGTCCAAATTTATTTCTAAACACTACTGCGATCCCCCTGGACATACGGAGATCCGCGGAGACACAGTGGGCAATGGAATAATCACCAGGGACCCGGAAGAGATCTTGTTGCATCTCAGTCGTGACTCCGAATCGCGCTTTTCTAGTTCCAGAGAACGCAGCCATAAATTCTCTAAAGGTTGGCTGATCATCTTCAGGCCTTACGATTTTGATAGCCACCTCGGCCTCATCTTTCCGATCCGGGACTGCGTCATTATTTCCCTCACAGTGCGCCAGACGATTGGAGTGTACCACCTTTGGTTTCCCCCTTGGCAATTTCTGGATGCGATAAATCAAGTCATTTATTCGTTTCTTCACCTGGTATGGACCCTCCCAATTTCGCTGTAACTTTGGAGAATAGCCACGACGCCTTTGCGGGTTGTATAACCAGACAAGCTCTCCAGGTTGAAACCCTCCTTCTTGGGCTCTCACATCGTACGTAGCCTTCATCCGGTCACTCGCGATTCGACTATTATTTCGGGTTCGGTCGTGAATATCCTCCAACTTCTTCTTTAAGTTGATGACATAATCATTTCCAGCTACCTCCTGCTCTATAGGTGGAGACCCAAATTCCAGATCACACGGTAACCGTAACTCGCGTCCAAACATTACAGACGCTGGTGACTGACCGGTTGTTTCGTGGACCGATGCACGATAAGCCATCAGGAACAGATGCAGGTATTGGTCCCAGTCTCGTTGATGATCGGAGACGACCTTGGCCAAATATTTGCCCATTGTCCGATTCATGCGTTCTACCATTCCATCGGACTGCGGATGTAACGGTGTGGTCCGAGTCTTGCGAATGCCCAACAATCGACAGACTTCTCCAAAGAGTACAGACTCGAAATTACGGCCTTGATCCGAATGCAGCTCCATGGGCACTCCGAAACGACTGAAGAACTCTTTGACTAGTATGTCAGCAACAGTCGCAGCTTCCTGGTTTGGTAGGGCATATGCTTCTGGCCATTTGGTAAAATAGTCCATTGCCACTAAGATGTATTTATTCCCATCGTCAGTTTCGGGAAATGGTCCGGCAATGTCTATAGCTATTCTCTCCAGAGGACTACCCACATTGTACTGCCTCATGGGTGCTCTTCGTTTCCCCAAGGGTCCGTTGCCAGTGGCACATAGTTAACATTTCCGGCACCACTCCTTCACGTCTTCTTTACAGTTGACCCAATAAAAACGCTCCCTAACTTTCTCCAAGGTCTTTTTCACACCGAAGTGTCCTCCGGAGGCACCGTCATGGAGATGTCGCAATACTGTAGCCACTCGGCTTCTTGGAACCACGAACTGAGACCTAATGGTGGTGCCATCTTCACTCTCCAGTACTCGCTTCAGGAGATCGTCTTCCACCTTCAAGGACTCCCATTGGGCCCAATATGCTTTGAGCGTTCTGTTGAAAGGGCTGACGGCCTCCCAGGCAGGCCTTTCTCCCACGCGCTTCCATTCCAGTACCATTTTTAGTTCGGGATCAGCCTCCTGCTGTCGTTGCAATTCTTCCGGCAACCAATTGTCGTTGACGATGGTAGTCCTTAATACTTGGCAAACCCTCTCTTCCAAACGAGAGCAATGACGGCAATCCGTTGGACAGGGTCTTCTTGAAAGAGCATCGGCATTTCGATGACTAATGCCCGCTCGATGTTCGGTGTCAAAGTCGTATCCTTGTAATCGTTCGATCCACCTTGCGACCTGGCCTTCAGGATTACGGAATTGTAGAAGCCATTTCAACGCTGCATGGTCCGTCCTCAATAAAAACTTCCGTCCTTACAAGTATTTGTAAAAGTGCTCAACGGACCTCACGACGGCCAATAGTTCTTTTCTGGTCACACAATAATTCCTTTCGGCTTTAGACAAAACCTTACTAAAATAGCCGATGACCTTTTCTTGTCCATCCTGTATCTGAGAAAGTACACCCCCAATGGCCAGATTACTTGCATCTGTGTCAAGTATGAATTTCCCTTCTGTCCGTGGATAACTCAATATTGGTGCGGTTGTCAGGGCACGCTTCAGCTGTTGGAAAGCTGTTTCACACTCTCCGCTCCAAACATACTCGCGTCCATCTTCAGTTAGCCTTGTCAGAGGCTTCGCTATATTGGCAAACCCAGGAACGAAACGCCTATAGTAGGTACATAACCCAAGAAAACTACGAACTTGGTGTTTATCTTTCGGTGTTGGCCACTCTTGAACAGCACGAATCTTATCGGGGTCGGCTGCCACTCCATTTTGTGATACGACGTGCCCAAGATATTTCACTTCCTTTCTGAATATGTGGCACTTTTTCGGACTCAGTTTCAGATTGGCTCCACGTAGTCTTCGGAACACTTCCTCTAGATTTTTCAAATGTTCGTTGAATGATTTTCCGACTACAATCACATCATCTAGGTATACCAGGCAGGTCTTCCACGACAACCCTCTCAGGATGGTCTCCATTAGACGCTTAAAGGTGGCCGGAGCGTTACATAGACCAAAAGGCATAACTGTAAACTGCCATAGTCCAGAACCAATAGTGAACGCGGTCTTCTCCCGGTCTTCAGGTTCCATTTCAACTTGCCAATAACCACTCTTCAAGTCCAAAGTCGAAAACCATCGCGAACCAGACAGGGTATCTAACGTGTCGTCGATGCGTGGTAAGGGATAGCTGTCTTTCTTGGTCACGTCATTAAGCTGCCGATAGTCCACACAAAATCTCGTTGACCCGTCCTTCTTACTGACCAGGACCACCGGTGATGCCCATGGACTGCTGGATGGCTCGATGACCCCTTGTTCTTCCATATCAGTAATAATCTTTTCGGCTTCTGCTCGCCTTGCTAGAGGTAGACGCCTCGGCTGCTGACGGACAGGCATAGAGTTGCCTGTATTGATTTTATGTTTTACTATATTTGTCCGTCCCTTCTGGCTATCGTCAAGAGCGAAGATATCTTGGTATCGGTGAACCAAACCCTGTACCTCTTTCACTTCCGTTCTGTTAAGGTCTTCGCACGAACTAGTAACCATACCCACTAATTTTCCACCATGGTCTTTGGGCACTGGTTTTGGAACATCAGCCATACACCTGGCTACTCGGAATACTGGCACACACTGTCCCACAAGGGTACTCTTCTTCAATGTCACCGGATCCACATTAACGTTCATAATTCTCACCGGTACTCTCTTTCCAACCTTGATCAGCGCTTTTCCCACCAGTATGCCACTATGGATCTTCTTATCACAAACAGGCTCCATCATTCGCACACATCCTACCCGAAGATCTCCATCCAAACCCGCCTCGACAACCATCTCGCTTTGACCCGGCAATATCACATCTTCAGTCAGCAAAACCCTTACAACCGGATCTTCTCGTGGGTGCAACGGAAGTTCTTCGTTACCGACCTTTAAAACACCCTCTTTCAAATCCAACGTAAAACCAAATTTTCTCAGGAGGTCCATTCCCAAGATGAAGTCATCAGTGATATCGGCTACCAGCACCTCATGATCACGTTCTTCACTTCCAATGCCAATCTTCATCTTCACCACTCCGCGTGTTGGTATCGCTTCACCTGTTGCTGTACGGAGTTGAGTAGTTGTTGATAACAGCTTCATACTTGATTGTAGAACATCAGGGCGTACGATGGATTTTGTCGCCCCCGTATCAATAAGTAGTGGAACAGTTCGGTTAGCAATTTTCCCATCTACGAACAAACTGCTGGTACTATTGTTTGATGTTACGGCATGGATGGTGATCTTCGGGGCATCTCTACTCAAGGTCAACGTTCGCCCCCACTCGTCGACCTTTTTTAACTTTTCCGACGGTTGTACTTTTCTTATTTTGGGACAACGGCGTTCTACATGTCCTTGTTCGCCGCAGTTCCAACAACGAGGCCCTCGAACTTCTTGATGATTCTTCTTACGGCTTTCTTCCTTCCGAAGAACTCTCAGTACTAACTCCTCTAGGTGATCTTTAGAACCTTCTTCTTCCTCCACAACGGCCCGAACACGCCCGTGACCTCGGGACGCTTGCTTTGCAGCTTCAAATTCTAAGGCGTGAGCAAGCGCATCATCAGTTGTTCTTGGTCGTGCTAGCCTCAATGATTGTTGTGTTTCCCCGTCTCTTAACCCATCAATGAAGATCTGCACAGCGAGCTGTCCCAGAAATGAATCGGGTGCCGTAGGGTACGCCAATCGGACAAGCCGCGCAACATCGGCTTCAAACTCCTGCAGGCTTTCTCCATTCTTCTGGATACGATTCTTCACTTGCGCGTGATACACTTGTTGAAGATGCGCGTCTCCATATCTCATCTCCAATCTAGACACTAACAATTGATAATCAGTTTCCTGTCCTACTGGGATTGTTTGCAGGACGTTCAACGCGTCTCCACGCAAAGCCACAGTTAAAGAAACGGCCTTTTCCTTGCCTGTCCATCCGTTGGCCCCAGCGGCCGCCTCAAATTGTTTGTAGTAGGTGGACCAAGGTATCTTTCCATCGAACGTGGGTGGTTTTACTTTTATCCCTACGGCAGGAACCTTTTCTTCTTTAAATTGTTTCTTTACTTCATTAAACGGCCACTCAGAAGTTGAGGGAAACCGTAGTTGCCTCATTCTATCTTCCAACATTTCGATCATATCGTCTTTCTTAGTTGTTGGTGGTAATTGCATTTGGGCTATTTTCTCTTCTACCATCTTTATTACCCTATCTTGTTCCGCCAATCTACCTTCCAATAGTCCTAACGCACTGGCATTCTCCAAAAATTCTTCGAAAACTTTATCTTCCAACGCTTTGACATTTTCCAACAATTCTCCTTTCAGCATTTTAACATTTTCTTCCAGTGCTTTAGTATTTTCAAGTAATTCTTCTTTTAAAATTCTAGAATTCTCTTCGGACTTTTCCAGTAGTTCTTCTTTTAGCATTCTAACATTTTCTTCGGACTTTCTAGAATTTTCTTCGGCTTTTCTAGAACTTTCTTCCATTTTACTTAACAACAAACTAGTATCAATTGCGGGTCCAGGTATTTCGAAGAGGAAACTTTCAGGATCTTCTTGCTGTTCTATAAGCCATTCTTTTAGCCGATTTATTAACACGTTTTTAAGACCAGTTGTTTCCAAATCTCGTTCTTCCAGTTCATGTTTCAAGTCTATTACTTTCAGATCTTTCAACAATTTCATCGCCATCTTAATTGTTTGTTGAAATTATTTTTAACACTAAAAATTTAATCTCACAGCACTTTATTTAATTATTACGCGATTTTATTTATTTTAAAACCTCACACCTGTAACACCACTGTAACGTTCTTTTTCAAATAATAATACAAGTGCTGTTTAAATCGTCTATTCACAAACAAATATTTATTTCTATACACTAATGAATACACTATAAATTAACGCTATAATTATAAACCATTAAAAACTATTATTTACAGACTATGAATTTCTAATACAACATTTATATTCACTATTTATTTTGTAATACACAGTTAATGACTTGCTGTTGACTGATCCCCTTTTATCCGCGAGTCGCTTTTATACCCTCCTACAATCGTACTAGAAGCCGGTAGAAACTACCATGTATTTCTGGAAGGTGCTAGATAAACAGTGCCTCGTTTACATTGTTGGTGCTATGCGTCATTCTCTCGAATGCCGCAGAATACTCCATCCGCTGCTCGAGAAGGGGTTCTTTCTTTTTCTCTCTTGTTACAGTATCTTGGTTTTGTTCTTTCCTTTGCCATTTACTACTTTACTATTTTCCGTGCTAATTTACATTTTTAAATACTCTATTTGTTCTGTCCGTATATCTATCAACTTCTGCATTTTTTCCGAATCCGCTATCACCACACTATCATTCACGTACAGCAAAACTTCTATTTTTACTGACTGCAATCTATGGTATCCTATTAACGTTTGTAGTTGTTTTGTTTTTTATCTGGTATTTTTTATTAACTCATTCTTTACTATTATAAACAATAATGGACTGCGACTATCCCCTTGTTTAATACCTTTTTTCCATTCAATTTCTTCAAATTTTTCTCCTGCTACTTTTACTCTTCCCTTTACAGTTTTATAAGTGCTTTCTATTACTTGTATCAACGTTTTCTGTCTATTCTACTCTTCCTTACCTTCTTCTGATATTGTTTGAGTATATTTTTTCCATGCTTGCTTATTTTTATTCTCGCTTTTACTTCTTCGTACTTCTTTTCCCTTTGTTTGTGTATTTCCACATTTTATTCCAAACATTTTTTTCGTGATCTCTTTTAAAGTGTCTCTAAACGTGATCATTTTTTCTTCCAGTGTCCATATTTCTTAAAATAAATAAAGATTATTAAAAGTTTCACAGTTTTATTAAAATACAACCTGACAATATTGTTTCGACAGCTATGCTGTCATTATCAAAGGTAATATAATTATAAACAAACACGTCGGTAAGGTAGATACAAAAATAAGTAACTAGATAAAATAATAATAATAATCAGAATTAAATATCTAATACTTCCAGTAACGGAGAATTACTGAGCTCAAGTTGTTCATTCATTAAAGGTACCCTGAGTTTGTGTTTGTATATCTCAAAGGCTTCTAAAATGTCTAATTTGCGTTTGTTATTACAAAAATGTAGGAATTTAATATTATTTTGAGGAGTCATTGTGTGATTTTGTTCTAAAAGATGTTTGGCGTAATTCGATTTTTCAGGATGTTTATTTTTGTAATGACGTACGTGTTCTTTATATCTTATGTCAAAATTTCGAAGTGTTTGTCCAATATATACCGAACTACAAAAAGAACAATTTAAACGGTAAATGCCCGATTTCATGATATCATGTGTTCTGTCTTTAGCATTAAATAAAAATGAAAAAGTGTTAGTGTTGGTTTTAAATGTTATTTTATAATTGTTGGTTTTTTTTAGTATATGTGCAATTTTTTCTGATATTTTGCCAAAATATGGTATAGATATGTAATTTGTGTCTTCTGTTTGATTGTCAATGGGATATATTCTTTTGATAGCTAACCTATAATCTTTTTGTTTAATTAAAGTGTCAAACATGTTCGGATTGTAATGATTTGCATGTGCTAGTTGTTTAATGGTTGATATCCCTTTGCTAAAATCTGATTTTGTTAGTGGAATAGTTAAAGCTCTGTGTACTAAGGATCTGTAGGCTGCTATTTTATGTGTATTATGGTGACAAGATTCGTTTGGTATTGTTATGTCTGTTTGTGTTGGTTTTCTGTATATGGAAAATTCAAATAGATTGTCTGCGTTAATCTAGATATTTAAGTCTAGAAAGTTTATAGCCCTGTTTTGTTCTGTTTCTAGTGTAAATTTTATATTAGGGTGGATACTGCTAATAAGAATTAAAAATTCATTGATAACCTCAAAAGAACTGTCAAAACAAGCTAAAAGGTCATCAACATAACGAAACCAGAAGATAATGTGTTTAGAGAGGTTTAATTCAAATATTCGATCTTCAAACTTGTCCATAAATATGTTAGCTAATAGAGGACTTAGAGAATTACCCATAGGTAAACCATCCTTTTGTAAATAAATTATGTTATTAAAAGTGAAATAATTTTCCATTTTCCAAAAAACTGAACCAGACGATAGGTTACAAATCGAAATACTCTGTTAGAAATTCATTAGAATTAGTAGATAAGCTGCAAAACATACATCTTCCACCACATTCAAAACTTGTTAGTTTTGATATTTGCAACATGTTCTCCAGAATACCCCCACAAGAATGTATTCCTTTATTAGATAGTTTCTTGATCAATAGTAATATAGAATTAGTTAAAAGGTTAGAGTTAATTCAATTATTTGACCTTTGTATAAGTCAAAATTATTTCACTTTTAATAACATAATTTATTTACGAAAGGATGGTTTACCTATGGGTAATTCTCTAAGTCCTCTATTAGTTAACATATTTATTGACAAGTTTGAAGATCGAATATTTGAATTAAACCTCTCTAAACACATTATCTTCTGGTTTCGTTATGTTGATGACATTTTAGTTTGTTTTGACAGTTCTTTTGAGGTTATCAATGAATTTTTAATTCTTATTAACAGTATCCACCCTAATATAAAATTTACACTAGAAACAGAACAAAACAGGGCTATAAACTTTCTAGACTTAAATATCAAGATTAACGCAGACAATCTATTTGAATTTTCCGTATACAGAAAACCAACACAAACAGACATAACAATACCAAATGAATCTTGTCACCATAATACACATAAAATAGCAGCCTACAGATCCTTAGTACACAGAACTTTAACAATTCCACTAACAAAATCAGATTTTAGAAAAGAGATATCAACCATTAAACAACTAGCACATGCAAATCATTACAATCCGAACATGATTGACACTTTAATTAAACAAAAAGATTATAGATTAGCTATCAAAAGATATATCCCATTGGCAATCAAACAGAAGACACAAATTACATATCTATACCATATTTTGGCAAAATATCAGAAAAAATTGCACATATACTAAGAAAAACCAACAATTATAAAATAACATTTAAAACCAACACTAACACTTTTTCATTTTTATTTAATGCTAAAGACAGAACACATGATATCATGAAATCGGGCATTTACCGTTTAAATTGTTCTTTTTGTAGTTCGGTATATATTGGACAAACACTTCGAAATTTTGACATAAGATATAAAGAACACGTACGTCATTACAAAAATAAACATCCTGAAAAATCGAATTACGCCAAACATCTTTTAGAACAAAATCACACAATGACTCCTCAAAATAATATTAAATTCCTACATTTTTGTAATAACAAACGCTAATTAGACATTTTAGAAGCCTTTGAGATATACAAACACAAACTCAGAGTACCTTTAATGAATGAACAACTTGAGCTCAGTAATTATCCGTTACTGGAAGTATTAGATATATAATTCTGATTATTATTATTATTTTATCTAGTTACCTATTTTGTATCTACCTTAGCGACGTGTTTGTTTATAATTATATTACCTTTGATAATGACAGCATAGCTGTCGAAACAATATTGTCAGGTTGTATTTTAATAAAACTGTGAAACTTTTAATAATCTTTATTTATTTCATGATTATGGAGTTCCACAAAGTAAGGCTGGAAACAATAAACAAAATCCATATTTCTTATTTGTTCTCCTAGTTCTTGTAATTTTCTATCCGTTTTCCAGCATTTTCCTTCCATTTCTTTTTTTGGTTTCCTCACTACGTTACCCCATACTTTCCATTCCTCTGTTTACATCTTTTCATATTCTTGCATTCCAATCCGCTAATATTATTATTTTCTGTCATTTTTTCATTGTATTCTAAAGTTCATTGTAAAATTCCATGAATCTCTTTTCTTCTGTATCTTAAGTTAGTCTGTAAATTTGTTTCACTTTTTCCTATTAGCTGGATATTCAGTTTTTCTATTTTTCTTAGAAGTTCCAGTTCCTTTCCTGTTAACGAGATTACATTCCACGTTCTATACCTATCTATTCATTTCGTCTTCTACTGTTATTCTCATTATTATTATTATCACTCTTAATCCATTCTCGTTTGTATTGTTTTCTTTGACTTATATTTATATTTTCAGTATCATTTCTTTCCCTGTCATTACTAGCTTCTAACCTTGTTCTAACCTTCCAATATACTGCATTCATATTATTTATACTGTTTTATATGTCGTTATCGTTTGTTTTCGTCCTGTTTTTTGTTTTGTTAGTTTTTTCAACATCGGTCTGTGTTCATAGTCTTCTTTATGTCCTTATTTTCATCATCTCTACGTGATCTCTCCCTCACTGTTCTAGTCTTAGAATTTTCTTCTTCCACATCATCAGGTAGGTACTCTTTCTCTAAATCTTCAGCTTGCTCACTGGTATAGACCTCTCCATTTATTTTTGTTGCTGATTATATTGGCTCTGTGTTCCTTGTTTCTTGCTTTTATATTATTAATTATTTTTAACGGCCGCATTTGATTTGTCAACCATACAATAGTTTAATTTATAACATTTTCACTACGACAATCACAACCTCGATCCCCAAACACATGTTTTTTGCTACAAATGTACAATTATATTAATCTCATTCTAGTTTATTTTTTAAATGTTAGATATAAATGGTATCTCAAAAATTTTTGTATATTTTGCATCTTCTAAGTCTTTAAGTGCTCGGCTAACGCCTCGCATTTAAATATTCCGACCTCGCTCTTAAAGACCTGTTTACAGGACTTATGACATAAACACCTATTAACATTCCTTCCATGATTCTATGTATTTATTCACTTAAAGAATCTCGCTAAGGGACATAATTATAATATGAATGACTATTGTAGTCTAATTGAACTTCTAATAAATTTAAGTGTTTTATAAAACATCGTCCTGGTGTAATTTGATATCGGACAGTTTTAAAACCAAATGAATAAATAAAAAGAAACAGATGGTTTATTTTATGAACAATTTAGACAAGCAATTTCATCTAAGTTGTATCGTTGTTTCAGTTATTTGAAAGAGTAAAGAGTAAAATTAGTGAATGCAGAATTTTACGAAGTTTTTCATGTTTCTATAGTTCAGCGACAGCTGTTTATTTTTGTGTTTGTAAAAGAGCAATATTGTGTAATTTTGTGTTGATCCAGTTTTGTGAATTAAATTATTTGAACACGGTGTTGAAAAGTATTGATTTTTTTGAACTTTGTAAATGTTACGTAAGTTTATTGTTTATGTACCGATTATTTTTGTTATGTTGTATGAAAGCGTTCTCATTTGGTGGGGGCTTTTATGCAGGGTATTGAAACTTTACTTAATAATTTTTTTGACTAGTTGTTATTTTTTTAAATTCTTGGTTTATGAATAAACATATTTTTAAATCTAATTAGACTGAATAATATTGACCCATATAATTATGAAAGTCTTTATTTATATTTTATCCAACCTAACTTTGACATTACCGAATATGACTAAAAAGTTGAATTATATTTATTAGATCTGACTCCAGTTTCTGGTTAATGGGGCCAGGTCATTATTATAATTACCATCATTATCAAAACTTTCATAATCAGATGGCGCCCAATTATATACATTTTATTGTGACTAAAAAAACCTTTATCCATTCTTTTACAATTTGAAGCTATTGGAAACAATACTTACATCCTGAAATTAAATTTGTAAAGATAAGATCTCAATCTGGGGAAATTTTGAGCATTACCGTAACGTAAGTATAAACATTTTGAAGATTATAAATGTAAATTTAGTCTGGAAGAATAAGCGTTGTTTCAGGTGTCCTGAGTATTACTCATGCAGCCATAAAATAACTTATAGCCATTTTAAATATGCAGCAATTAACAATAAAAATTCTTTATGGTCATAACCGCTTTGTTTTTTTTTTGTTGATTTTTGGATACATAGTCAAAAGCTACCAAAAAAGTAGATATTACTAGCGAAAATTGAAATGCGAAAAAAGTATTCCAAGTAAGTTTATTACAAAATGTTTGCTCTAAGGCCGTGTACTACGTGCGGGTTAAACGTGACAAATCTACTTTTGTGTTTGTGTCAGTGTAAATGCGTCATATTTTTCCGTTATAATTGCTAACTCTTTCGGCGGTCGTGTACATTCAGTCTAATCAGTGTTTATACTCAAGACCTCATAAATCTATACGAAAGTGATTTCTCCAGTCATTATAAGTGTAGGTATACAAAAATGTATGACTCTTTAACAATTTCTAATATAAATCAAACTAGTGTTTCTACCTTGTGATAGTTATACAAATAACACCAAATTCTAATAAGGTTAATTTAACACAAAATCAGAATCACTGCCAGGCTTAACGCAGTCTTAAACTTCCAGAAGTGGTTTGCGTAGGCATAAATATATTAATCAACTATGAGATGATTAATTAACACGAGCGTGACACTGCAGTGTGAGGATCAATTGAACGAAAATAAACTTGCGGGTATTAGATTTAAAATCGAATATAGCCGCCGAATTGCAAAATAAACAAATAAAATCAGGATTAAAAATGGGCGAATTAAAAAAATAAGTAGTTAATGAATATGATTATTATATAGTTACTGATACATTATTTAGAGCTATTAAAAGAAAATAATTTTAACAGTTTGTTGAATAATGTACTACTGATTTCATAATGATCTAGGACAGCAAGGCTAATATGATGCTGTGTTATTCTTTCTTTTTTCAAATGTACATGCATAGAATAAAATAATAAAAAATAGCATCATATTAGCCTTGATGTCCTAGATCATTATGAAACCAATAGTACATTTCCAATATTTCTAATTTATAATTCATATTGAAATATTCGATCGTTTAAACAATACAGTGAATTCAAAGGTATCGTGATTATATGTATAATCGAAATTGCATAAAGGCACAACTTTGTCGGAAAGCAAATCAAAGGCTATTTCTAGTAACGGAATTATTATTGTTAAATAAACATTATAGGATTCCACATTCAAACTCGCATATACACAAACAGTGTGTTTCTATGTAACATTAACCAAGTTCATTGTATATCGTTTTACGTACGGTATACATACACTGTAGTAGTTTTGTACACCTTCATATTCAAAGCAAACATATGTTAAACAGAAAATTGTATACAGGATGCTTTATTTACATAGACAATTGAGTTTCTGTGTGAGGTTTTCACCATAACCGACGTTCTATTCAATTCAATGAATGATCTAGATTCAATTCGCTCTATGTTGGTTTTACAAACAGACAGATTCATATCGACGGTTCGTTATCAGATTTTAATATCACTAGAACTGCGGTAGTCTATATCTCTTGCTATTTTAGTTTGCCTTTAATACAAGAAAAATTAATTGAAATGACAGATTTATTATCAGGTAGATTAAAGTTACCGGGTAAGCATATTAACAGAAAAAATAAACGCACTAAGGAAAAAATAATAGTGGTGCAGTGTAAATTATAAAATTCCCTACTTGAAAATGCTTTTAAATTAATGCATTTTTTAATAAAGTGTTTTTAATGTGCATTAACTAATAGGGAAATACAAATAATGGAAAAGTTTTGTTTTTATAGTTGAAAGGTATTAAATTATAATTTGTAGCTATTTTATTTATTTACTTTTTGTTTAATTTTTTATGAATGGCTTTCGTTTATTCTAGTTATTAAAACACGATTAGACATAGAAGAGTAATCAACCGATGACTAGGAACGATTATAGAAAAAAGAATAAAAGCCTACAAATATACATTTGAATGCTACTTATACAAAGTGTTTCAACGACTTATAGTATAGCATTTGAAACCTAAGAATCCTATTTCCTACTAGAAAATGTCGACAATACTGAATAAGCATCAAGCTAAATTAGATAAGCATTAAAACAAAGCTAAAAAGGTAAAAGTATAGCTTTTATTAAAGAACATTGCCACGCTTGCTTCGGACAATCCGCTGGTCCTGTACTTGAATTAGTTTTAACCTAAAGTTAATGACGATGAACAATTATATCGCGACAACTTGTCAGTCAGTTCTATTTACTTTATATTGGAAATCTATTTTCTTTGTTATTATCTATACTAGCAAAGATAAGAATTATCGAGTTTTAACGAATAACTAGGGAAACCTCGTCAAGACATTATTCGTGAGTGATTATTTAAATAAACGCAACCAAACATAACCAGTTGACAATTCTGAGCCTAGCACTTTTCTCTCCCAGTTTACCCTCCTATCTTCCAACATATCTTCCTGTCTGTATTACCCCTCCCCACCGGTAAAATACGGAAGTTCTATCTTACGAAATGATAAGAATAAAATCAAAAATCGATCTTGTTTAAAAATTCTTGAAAACGTCTATTAGTACATATGTATTTCAAAAACATGACATAAAAATAGTGTTGACAAATTTCCAGGAATTTATTTTTTGGTTACTTTCCATAAATATATTTCTGGAAATTTATTGAAATAGCAAATGTAAAAAATTGATTCGCAAAGTGTGTTCTGTGGAACCCTGGCGTTTTGTAGAAATATCTTGCGGTTCCGCGGGACCAGTTGTAAAGCCTGTAATATAACAAAAGGATACTACTTGCAAAGCTTTAAACTTTCCTACAATAACGGCCTACTTACTATAAAGAATGAAAGCTTTAATATAAAAAAAGGATCACGTAAATCGGCATAATGGAAGTTGTAGTGGTCAGACCTACAGTCAACCAGAATTATCAAAGTAGCTGTAGCAAGTCATTTTGTCACAAAACAATTTTCATAATAATCAATTTACCTAGTTCTGTTATTACATACAAGTTCAGGCAAAATATGTAATTTATTTTTAAAAATAACAACTATTTGGTTAAATATAAAATGTTGGGGGTGTTTATTACAGTTTCTTTGGGGTTGGTAACTTGATTTTATGTTTAGGGATAGTTATTACAGGTTCTTTAATGTTGGTAGTTTGGGTTGCTAAGTGGTAGTTAAGGGACGTTGGGTTTTTGTTTTTAAAAACAGAGAGGAGGTTTTTGGGGAAAACAGAGAGGAAGGAGCCATATTTTCTTGGTTTGTAAAACTGAATATAAATTCATGTAAGTGTATTCTGTTAATTGAATTTATGTTGATTCTAGTTGTGTGGTGTAATTTTTGTATTGTTTAATTAATCTGAAACTCAAATCTCTCGTTTGAATATATATATATAAAAATCCAGCTCTAGGCAGTAACTAGATTCGTTTGATACTTTTTAATAATTCATAAATTTATCCTTTGGATGTGTAAATATTACTAGAAAATAATGTCTTATAACGTGAGTCGTAGCATTACAGCTAATTATTGCCAATTTGATATTTTATTAGTGGGTAAATACGACTACTGCTGTTATGTGTTTTACTGTCAGTTGTTATTGAGTTTTTAGGTTAATATTTATAACCTAACAAAACATTTTACTTTGTGACTAAAAAAATGAAGGGATAATCTTTTGGTCCGGAACAAGAGATTATGTTACCATAAGGTTAGAATTATTATTATTTAAAAGTGTATTAATCTGCACGGTGGTAATAAAACCCATGATAGGCCGTGTAAGAGAAAATCTGATTTAGTATTTAAGAGACGAAGGCTCCACGGTGGCTTAAGTCCATTGATCAGCCGGGTTGTAGAACCGTCCAAAGACTGTTGGGTACGAAGGCTCCCCGGTGGCTTAAGTCCATTTGATAGGCCGTGTCGTAGAACCGTCAAACTGTTTTGTTTTGCATATTTATATTATTTATATGTGCTATGTTATTATTTTTCAGTGCTTATAACACACTCTCGCTTATCTAGATACGAGCTTTCCCTGTTGTTGACAGTAAAACTATGTCTTGCAAAAGACGTGTTCTGATATAACCATATATGGTTTGGTCACAACGTATATGTTGCTATGTCAAATATGATATAATTTTTGTTCAGCAGTCCTTGTGTATTAATTTTAATCTGGCACGTTTACCTTGCCTAGTTTATCTGTAAATCTTTTTGATTCACTCTGTTTCACTCATTTTTGATGTTTTATGTCATTGAGAGATTTGCGTTTGTCTATTTATAAATGCCTGGTATAATCACACAACTGTATCAACTTGATAAATTGATTTATTGACCTGTATTGTTTAATGTAACCAAACTAAATAATCATTTGATCACATAATAAACTTGAAGCGTGTACGTATTTAAGCTGGGCTGGCATATAATTTCATGGAGGTTTTTAGTGAACTAGCCATTTAATTGTATCAGTTTAAATACGTCCCTCCTCGCTCAAGATTAAGAATAAAATAATAAAATAATACCATCATTTTTAATTGTTCTTTTATTTGTGTTCTTTTTCTTGTGTTTTCTCTTTCTCCGACCGTATGAAGTAGATCAATCGTTATCAACCTTGGTCACATGTTATAAAAAATAATCACAACGTAGGATCCAGTTTGTTAAATATCAAGTTTGTTTTTTTTGTTATATTTATCTTTATAAAGTTTGTCATTTGTAAGGTTGGTAATACTGTGTCAATTTCCGGTTTGTTAAATATTTGAATTTTACGCGGGTAGAGTAAGATGGGCCGTGATCGTCTAGTGGGTAGGGACCCCGGCTCATTACAAAGTCTCAAACAAACTGGAACAAAAATAAGCCTTGTGTTTTAAATATACAGATAAAAAGTAAGTAGTGTTGATTAATCTACAGAGTTAAAACTTTAATATAAAAAAGAATAAAGCAAATTGGTCCTGTAGATCTCGTAGACATAGTGGAATAAAAATGAGCCGCGTTTTAAATATATAGATTAGTAAATAATAATTGACCTATAATAATGTAAAATCGCACCAGTCATTTATAACTTCTTTAATAATTTGCAAACGTATCTCGCGATGATTTGTTTTGTCGAAACAATATGAAACAGCTATATAAATAAGCAATTGTCATTTGTCTACGCAACCTAATAACAAATTAACCGCAAGTGGTGGTTGCAGTTAACTTTTATAATTGTGAATAGTTCTAAAACTTACCACCGTAGAAAGTGGAACTCTGACTTCGTGCATCTTGAATTAAACATTTTAAATTTATTTAAATTAAAAATATCAATATTAAAAATATATAATAATTAATTTTTGTTTTGTTGATTGATCTACACAGCAAAAGCTTCATTATAAAAAAAATAATCGCGTAAATCGCCCCAGCGGGACCCTCAAACGAACTGGAACAAAAATAAGACATGTGTTTTAAATATATAGATAAGGCTGATTCTCACTATACGACTAGACGGCGGCAGGCAACCAGCAGCCACCGGAACGACAAAATGTTGCATTAATTCACACTATACTGCTAGCCGGTGGCAGGTAACCAACAGGCACCGGACAGACAGTCCCTTCCAAAACTAATAACTATGCGTTTGTTGCGTTCAATTTTGTCATTAAAAAGGTAATTTAGATAAAATGTCATTATGTTCCTTTTATAAAGATAATTTAAAAAGGGATTAACAAGAATTAAAACGCTTAATAAATATCTTACGTTAATTAACAGCGTTTCGTGGACCACGGTCCCACATATTATTTAGATTATTTTTCATCGTTCATTGTAGAATGTAAAAAACAAACACTGATTACAGAAAAGTTCAGTAAATTTGTATGTTACGGTCACCAACACGATAGTTTCCGGCGATCGACTGTTTACATAAACCGTTTCTTTTAGGAACGAACCAACACCGACCTGCAAAACTTCAGTGGTGACCGACAATGGTGACGACCGGCAATGGTCGGTGTCGGTGATGGTTGATGTGAATACCTTCATAAAAATGCGCAATATAATGTTTTGTCAGTCCGGTGGTTGTTGGTTGCCTGTGACCGTTTAGTCGTATAGGGAGAATCAGCCTTAATCCACCACCAACAATCCGTAGTGGTGTCGCATTATAAGAACATAGAGGTTTGGACGCAAGGCAATTGGTCGTGGAGACTTCAATAATCGATAACTGGACATATGAAAGAAATGCACGTGGCGCTATTTGCATAATAACAATTCTTCAAATATGTATGTACATGTATCTTAACACTATATTTTAAACTCCCACCATTTTTAAAAGTCTACATCATTTAGATCGTATCTTGTTCTTAAATGTACAGTAGGTTCCGGTTATTTACATCAGCGACTTAGAGAAATCAAATTGAATGAAAATCAAATCCCTTTCTCTATTATTATATGAAAATCTTTTCGTTTATTGAAATCACCCAATTCTGTCTCTGCCGGATTTTTGTATCATCATCCAAAAAAGAAACATAACATACAAAACTTTTTTAGTATTTACTAGCAGCTTCTTTACTACCTATTGTAATTCTTGGGGTTGGGATTTCCCATTTTTCCTACATTACTTGAACGTGACGCTTTTAACGAATAGAGGATTATAACGGATCTTTTTTTTTCATTTTTTTCCGGAAGAACCTTGTTTCTAAGAATCTTCATAAACTGGGGAAATCTGGGTTAAGAAACGGTAAACACGTTGTGCGTTACGTCACTACTACCTACTATTATGATTCACAGATTCCTTTTAAATCCCGTAAGTATACATCTTATACAGGGACCACTTAATTACATCTCCACTTAATAGACTCAAAAACGTCGTGTACGAACGTGGTTCTAATAAGCAGCACATACCACAATTGGTATGCTTGTATTTCTAAGTTCGTATTTCAAAATCTTATTCTGAAAATTTTATTAAATCTAATGGACGTTTACAATTTGCGCTTCTTTAACATCATCGAATTTCGGATATACAACTTTTGTTCCACATTTCTTTAGAAATACAATGTCTGCATGTATCAACCTAAAAATGTAACTTCGTTACCGAAATATGTATTGGCAGAAGTGTTAAATACAGCGTGTGGTTATGAGACAACCGTTTAAAATATAGTGCTATGATAGACCGCATTCCTTACATGCTATTATTAGTGTACTATATCCTAATTTTCGCAACCATTTAATTCTGTTCTGTGTCCTTATAAAAAAGAGAATTGCTTTATAAAAATGTACAACTTGCTTGTCAATGATTATTATTTACGATACTAGTATTTCTTATCTATCACTTTGTGCTAATACTAGTTTAATTATTCTAATCTAATTAAATATAGCAACAGTTCCTATTCCGAGAAAGTTTTTATTGTTTCGCAAACTGAACAGCATTTTCTAAAATATGTTAAGTACAGATGTTTTAGTGTCGATATTCTTCAATAAAATTGAGATTGTAAAATTGAAGCGTATATACGTACATATTATTCGTTAACAATTTACAACCCCTTACACTGTTTAAAAAAATAAAACCGTTAAGCTCTGTTTCAATTTTTGTTCGGTAAAGCATTAATATCTGTTTTACCTGACTATCATGAAACAAAAAGTGTAAACTATTTGTTATTAATTCGGTGGGTCCAATTGCCGTGTGCGCAATTATCGCATGCGACCAATTGTCGCGCGTCCAAACGTCTGCGTCCTTTTGAATTAAAAATGAAAATTAATCTTTACCAAAAAGATGTGGCTGTTTACTTCCAATAAAAGAATGTAATTTCTGCGCCCTAATGATGATGATTTTCTAATTTCTGGTCCTGGTCATTAAATTAAATGTCAACCGTTGCTATTGAGCTTTCTTAAAAGTGCGCCTGCTCTATCTGAACGTAAAAAGTTCCGCTGATTGAAGTTTTCCAAACCAAACCTCCATATTCATATCTTTTATATATTCACTCTTTTCTTAACATGGAAGATATGTTTATCAAAGAATACCCACCACGGTCTTAGAAGAAAGTCTGTAAGATTTAGTCTTGTTACATGGTTTTGTTGTAATGCTTGCAGACACTGTAGCCGTTATGAATGCATTTGCACTGATAACGTGGTGGCATAGTTATTCTGAGTAGTTTATTTAGTACTGTAATGATATTCATCATAAAATCAGTCATTACATATATATTACCTCAAGAAGGCATTGCATGCTAAGGGATTGCCATGACAACAGTAATCAACAACAAGAGTATAAAATAAATATCTCATAGAAGTAAACATGTCTTTTATTGTTTTCTACAAGAGATAACATATAAGTAGTGTACAAGACCACACACAAGCAACCTGTATTACTACATTAATTTTCTAAACACTACATTGGTGACCCCGTAAGAAGAACTTAGATGATCAACACCATATCTTCAATATTCCATTGCTCTGGTTTTCTGTCTCTGCCGACAAACGCAACCTGCAACCTGGAGTTCCTTGAATTGGTTATTTGATTATCTCACGCAAGCAGTCGACTTTCAGAAGTTTATAAATATCCTTTTTTATCATTTAAATAAGATAAGTAAACTATATTTTATTGGTTACGTTTCAATATGGCAAAGTTAGTAAATTTAGTAAAATTTCCTATTTTTGACAGTTCGCATGTACAAATGTATTGACATTAATCAGGACTATTGAGTCCTGATTAATCGATACTTTGACTTCCTACATATTGACAACGAGATTCAAAGATATAATGTTCTGATTTCAAACTTGCCATATAACATTTTGCAACTCCATTCGAATCTAATCAGGTTTATTGATAACAATAAACTTTCATTCGAACCATACACCACGTTCATCAACGAACTATTAAAATACTACTTGGGTTCTTCTTTAGATAAACCTACTTCATACAACCCAAAATCAAATACTATCTCTTCTCCCAAAGAGATTACAGATTTTTGGTTACAGCAAAATGATTCACCTGAATTTTTTGGTCTAATTAACCTATTTAAAAACGAAATCATTTATTCTTATAATTTCATAAACACAAACTGTAATCAAATATCGCACGATCCGTCACAAATTCAGGATTTTAACCCCCAATTGAGTGACGATACTCAAAACGTCATTTATCAATGCAATGTTCTTTCAGATGCACATGCATCCACTGATACTTTCTGTATTAATAATTCTGAACATTCAAATTTTGAAAAGCATGTTTCACAGGAATCAGAATCTCCTAAAACATTCAAAAAAATATCACAGTCAGTTAGGGTACAGCTGAAGTTGAATCCTAACCAATCACATCATTTAAATCAGAAATTGCAAGAGCTTCCGAAAGGCCGACGGCTTGGGGATATCAACCGCCGTATCTTCTACGAAGACTTTCTTGGATCCAGAAAATAATTCCTGGAATCTACAAGCTACGACACCTCCAGTTCCTGATGGAAATCACATCAATAACGTTCCTCAAGAACTAAAAGCTACGACACCCGTAGTAACAGCTCCTGAAAAATGTCTTCAACAATTCTCGGACACAACGATGCCGACATCTCTCGTTTCGCCATTGGAACAATGCCATAAGAAAAGATTGTTTTTGGATATAACAGAATTAATATCTTTTTTTCTTTATTTAATTTTGATGTTTAGGTTGTTTTCTCGGATAACCATCAACGAACTTCGCAACAACCTTAACCAACAAAATTTTGTTATGTCAAAACGCGAAATTTTATGCAAAGGTCACGCGATTAAACAGCCTTATTACCTCGTAATTAGAGCAATGCGAACATTCGACTTTTTGCTAACCGAGAAAATTACAACAGTGCAACTGCTATTGACCGAACTCAAATTATCTTATCATAATAGCAAAATCCATTTGGCTAATAAACTTTGGCATTATGTGCAGTTTCCTGTGCATGTGTAACTTTTCAGTTATACACCATAAACACAAGTGCAAAAATAACAGTAGTGACTTATACATTTCCACGTGAGCCTTGTCAACTCGACATTACATGATATCATACATTGATAACATTCAACTAATCAATCCTTAATAGCATTTGGACCTCCCAAATATATGTGCTACCCGATTAAGTTTCAAGTGTTCATTCTCCTCAAATAACAGGATACAAGATGATTCAATCATACTCTCCAACAGGCAATTTCACCTAGTACTTCCTACAATCTTAGGACAATGCTATGAATGCTGCCTCTGTTTTATGAGTACAACCCCACTTCTTCCATTCCTACGGATAAAATGAATATAACTACGTTTATCAATGTTGACCACAAACTTACTACTTAGGCTAACGCTTTTAGATTCAATTAGCATAGTTATTTTTAATTTTAAAAGTTACAACAAATAAATCGTAACGCAAGCATCACTTATTTACGAAGCACTTATTATGTTGTTCTTTGGTTTTGTTCACGTTCCTAAATTTTATTTCTTTCTTTCTAGTAAGAATTACAGAACGTCCTAACAAGTGATTCCTGTACCATCAAGTTTATTTTAATTAGGTTAAGTTTGCGACATCACCTTGCAATAAGCAACACATGTCTGGCCCTAAGTAATTGATGCCCCTTAGCTATCAGCAGCAAAGGCCTTTCAATTCTTTGATTATTAGCACCTAATTCTTAGCATAAGTTTTATTGTCTTAGCATTAAGGAACCATTGAAAAGATGCAAACGACCTCAATTTTTCTGTAGCTAGTATACATTAAACATGCCTATACATACAAGTACGACATTAATGTATGCTATTTTTTTGTTGAGGAATGCATTAAATGCCCTTTTGACTCACGGCTCATTTCTTTTGGTACATGTTTTTACAGCCTTTTTTACCCGGGGTGTAATGTAATGATATTCATCATGAAATCAGTCATTACATATATATTACCTCAAGAAGGCATTTCATGCAGTAATCAACAACAAGAGTATAAATAAATATCTCATAGAAGTAAACATGTCTTTTATTGTCTTCTACAAGAGATAACATATAAGTAGTGTACAAGACCACACACAAGCAACCTGTATTACTACATTAATCTTATAAACACTACAGTACCTCCAAACATGAACTTTTGTCAAGATTATCCATCATACCTCCGAAAATACATGCTTCTTTAGTAAGACGATTCTGGCGGCAACTGGAATATAGCTACGTATAAACTTTCGTCAACGATTCGTCCATTCTATCAAATAAATACTAATAAAATTTCTAGAATATAGTGCAAACGAAATGAAAAACTATAGAAAAATATATAAAGAATTTCAATAAACAAAAATGAATTACACCTAGTATGTGTGCTATTTCTTTTTAAATTTTTTTAGTAGACTCATAAGACTGATATTAATTTGATACAAATACTAATAAAAATTCTAGTACGTAGTTGAAGCGAAATAAAAAAAAACTCATAAGAAACATAATATACGTAGTATATAGAAAAACAAGTTCAATAAATAGAAATACTACTTATAATTATGTGTTTTGTTTTTCAATTTTCACTCATACGCGTAGAAGTCTTAAAAGCTGAAATATAGCAAAGATCCAATAAAAAATTATCCCGTTTTAAGTCACAGTTTCAAAAATTCGTTTATTAGAAAGTAAAATTTAATTACTATTATGTGAATTACTTTTTTTGAAATTTTCCCTCATACTTGGAGAAGTCTTAATTAAAGCTGAAATACAGAAAATCAATGAAAATCTTTCAGCTTGAATATCTTAGAAAGTAAACTACAATGGGAGATTTTTAAAAACCCAGTTTTCGAGATTTTCAGGGAGAATCTAAGTGCAAGGTCCGTAAATGAATAATAAAGCTTAGAAATATAGGTAATCGCAATTCCGCCATTTTCGCGCTCAATAACAGTTGCAATACGGCTGCTATCGAAGCCGAAACGTTCGTCATATGAGGCGCGTGACGTTCTAAAACGTTGAATTGACGCTTAGTGCCAAAATGTACATAACTGCAAACAAGTCGGGTTGTCGATTATTCCTGCTTCCTGTTAATTAACATGTTCCGCCATTTTCGCGCTAGTTGCGTAGTGGAAATGTATAAGATGACCTAATCTTTCTAAGCCAGCTTATACATTTACGGACCTTCTTTTAAGTTTTAAGCTTGCTTCCAAATCATTGTTAATCGTGTTATTAGGAAATGATTTTTGTTCAATTGTTATTCACAAGAAGATTCAAAGATTAAACATATATTTGTTGCACAAAAACAGACTGCAAGGCGTGCACTTTGCATATTCGTATTAATCGTATCCGTATCACAATAACTGTGACTACTGAAGCATGAAGACTGACTGCACCTTAAAATTATCTTACTATTTGTTCTTAATTTTCTTAATGGCAAATAAATATTTCATCTTCTTATCACTTATTTAAATTGAATTGTTTAATTGTAATTATTCAATTATTTCATTAAGTTATTTAATTGTAAGCAACTGGGAGATACTAGAAACCCATTCAGTAGAAAGAATAGAAAGAAAGTGCTACATCTACGTATAGGTATTATCGGCGTATGTTCGGACTGTGTTATAGTCATTTAAGCTACAAGTTCAATAAAAAAGTCTTTAAAAGTCCATGTAAAATAAGAATTTGATGTTTCGAACTCGATTTTTAAATTTCAAAACTGTGTTATATTTTTGGATTCTTGAACAATACTTCGAAAGTAGCGAATTATGTTCGTTGTACTATTACTTACTGAATAAAATAAATATGTCCGTCTGACATTTGTTTAAGCCTACAGTGCCGTATGTTTTTACCGTACTTCTGATGTAAAGTTTCCGGACTATGCGATGCGATGCCGTAGGAATAGTCCATTTCCTTACTCAAAGCTAGATAACACGTTGCTAGTCTTGATAAAAATTATTGATTATCTGCAATCTCCATCTACTATTAGCAAGTCTAAATTTGTATCCCTTTCTCAACGCAGTAGCCTACATGGGGTATTTCTCTGAGATTTATGGCGAATTTGAAAATGTCAAACGCTATTTTGATTAAGTGATACTAGTGAGAGTTGGCGCCCAACGTGGGGCCAAAATTAGAGTAGTTACCCACAAAATGGGGACTGCTTATTGGGAAACGGTAACAACCTTTAACCGAGTGAAATCTGTCGGCTGCCAGCTAACCGGTGTGAGGTCTCACTAAAGGTCTTCAGTAAAGGGTGCCAAGAATCGTCTAAAATAGCTTCAGTGTTTGCCGAAAAAAATCGGAAAAGAACAACACATTTGCGACTACTATCAATGTGGTCGACTTTTCCCAATATTGGCTCCTAATCTTCAAAACAGAACTAGTGGAAAAATTCCTTACGGCTACCAATAAACTTGGAAATCATTACGAAAAAATTAATTATAGATCTGCACAAATGCAATTCCCATATCACAACATAAAGGAAAAACTAATTTAACGGTGATGCCACTAAAATATTCTTTAAAGAATGTTCTTCACACGAACGATCAAAACGAAGAGAAGTCTCTTATCAACAACAGGAAGTTAGTTCCAAACAAAATGGCAACTAAAAGGAGAGAGAATGCGAGAATCCCTAAACGCTATACAAACTAACACCAAAGCATAGCTATACAGGGTGCTACGAAATTAGCACGTAACAAGGTAACAATTTACCAATGTTCTCTTACGATAGGTAATTTTGACATAAGGTTCTTGGTGTCCAAACTCACTTTGAACCTCGTTTAACGCGAAATCAACCGTTTCAAATTGTGTCCCCAATAAAAAAGCTGGCGCTCATAGGCAACCATACTTCTATTTGAATCAGCCAACCTTTCATTGTTTCCATGACCGAAAAGAATTTTACTCTACTGAGCTCTTTGAGACTAACGTAGGTATTAGAAGGGCTTTGTGACCTCATTTACATTTTTAGTATATTTCACCGTTTACACTGTGATAACCAGTCGTGGGGAATACATTTTGGTTGTAAATGCAATTTTGGAATTTAAGTCTTTTAGTTAAAAATGATTTCGAATTTGAACTTTTTATTGTTGATCTTTTTCCACGACTACATTGGCTCAAGATTAAGTGATTTTGCTCTATTGTATTTAAGAAGGTGACCTATTATAGAATTAGCCATTAGTTAAAAACAATGCTTGTTTGTAACTACTTGATTTAATTAGTTGGTATTATAAAAATATTAATTACCTAATTTAAATAAAATCAGCAAAACAAAATTCGTTTTATGTTTCTTTAGTAGTAAAATAAATTATAAATGTAAATTAAGTTATTTTTAATGTAAGAAGCTTTATGTCCGATATGGCAACGTAATATTCGTGATAAAACCCACTGTATAACGTCCAGCCTGAACAAATAAAATCATCAAATAAAATACTGCTGATGACGTTTACGGTTCTAAACTTCGGATTTTATCTCCTGTTATAAACGAAAATTTGACATACCCTACAAAATAAGAAAATTAAAGCTAGGGTGGATTTTAGTCCTAACTGCAATTTACTATGATTGCACGTGGTAAATGGCAGCAATACAGACAAAGTAAACTATGCAGTATACGGGAAACACGACGAAAATAATAGTTATTCGACGGTGCTATTTTCTACATGAGTGACCCGAAGAGCTTTCCATTAGCGTCTAGTTTTCACATTTCACCATAACTACCCTGACGGGTTAGTGGTGCAATACTATTACCTCCACCGGTAACGACCTGAGCTTCTCTATTGACTATGTCTGGTGACCTTTAGTCTGTTATTACTGGATATTTTGTCTCTTTTCAAATTGCTGTGTTTAATGCAACAAGCGCAAATTAAAAAAAATAATAGAGTAGCAAATATGAAAACAAAAAACCCAGAAATTGAAGAGCGAGCGACGTTAACATTTTCCTCTATAAAATGCATTTCAATTTTATATGTACGCTCGAGTTAATATTTCATTGGTAGTATTTATTTTGTAGGTAATATTATTTATAGGGATTAATGTCCATGACTCCATCTATGTATTTTTATCAAATATTGATCTAAAGAATAAATATTTAAATGTTATTTGTTTTAACACGGAAAAATGTAATTATTCAGCTAATTATACTTACCATTATTTTTAAAGTGCACATTATAAAATGTAAAAAAGAGAAAATCAAGTCCATTTACGATATCTCTACCAGAATTTACAAACCTGCAGTAAATATTTCATTAGTCATAAAGATAAACATTCGAGAAAAGGAAGACTTGGTCATTAACCGTGACAGGAAATTGTAAAATAAAATTCAGGAATGAAGGGGGAAAATGGAGAATTTAGGAAGAATTCATTCTCCCTGTTCGAAAGTGAATTTTAAAAGATAAAACTGGGAACACTGAAATACCATTCAGAAAATGTGTGTCTACCCTGGATTAAAACTGGCTAGCGTGACGGGAGTTTATTTAACGCAAGTTTGCTAGCTTAAAGTTAATTAGAAACTAATAAACGACACATTATGGTGTTGCATTTATTAGGTTTTGTAACAATAATAATAAATATTCGTTTAATCTATTAAAACTAAATTCCCTGAGAAATTAATATCTGCAGAAATTGTAATACTCAATATTGTGATTATACATTTTATATCTTATAAATATTAGTGAAACAACTCGGTTAGTACCATTCTGGTATGTGGCACTATGTCGAGAAGAATGTAACTTTTCTTCCTTATATAGTTATAACTATTAACTCAAAATTTATGCTTAATATCCAATCATTTCAAATAATCAAGCTGTTTGAGGCTATATACTTATTGAAATGAGAGCATTAACCAACAACCCTGTCGTTTGAAATTTCATCTAGCTGTTACCATTTGATCGATATTAATACAAGCCAAATAAATAGTACCTCATTTATATTTTAATAAAGAAATGAAAATGATGAATTCGGTTTGATAATGCAGGATTACAACCGAAAGAACAAACAGATCTTGAAAGAATAGACGAAGCAAAGAGAATAATAATATTAATTGAAAAAGAAGATAAAAGAACTAAGACTTGAAAGAAGAAAACTGGGATCAAGAGAAGAACAATTTGAAATAGAAATATAAAACAAAGAGGAAAAAAGAAGAAGACGTATAAGGAAAAATGCTTAATATCATTATAAAAAAATGGATAACAGCATAAAGTTGTAAATAGATACAAATACAGATATAGAAAAACAAGTTGGAAGTATCTACGAAACCATACGTATGATAAAGAAAGCGCTAGTAAAATAAAGAAGGGTTTATATCGGGTCACGCCTTTGCTCTTCTTAGTTTGTGTTAGTGGGGGAATATTCGAGCATTAAAGTTGTTTAGTAAACTACAAACCAAGCATTGGTGTAGTTGTTTGTAATTGAAAGAGAATTTGATGATATTAAATTTTCCCAGAATTAAGAAAATTATTTGGCAAATTAGGACCAAATAATCACTTGCTTTTTATGTAGGTTACAATTTTCAGCCAAAATGACTGAAAATAAAATAATTATTCTTATGCTCGAATATTCTCCCACAAACTAAGAAGAGCAAAGGCGTGGCACGACATAAACCCTTCTTGATTTTACTAGCGCGTTCCTTATCGTACACTCATATGGTTTCGCAGATACTGTTTTTTAAGAGTGTGGGCGAAAACAGAATATGAGGATCCGAGTTTTTATTTAATGAAAGGTTGAACTAATTAATTGAATTGAATTTTAACCAATTACTGATAGAATGGGCTATATAAGAATAAGTGGAAAACATTAATTAAACATATGAAACAAATTAAACATACACAAGTGAAGTAGCAGGAGATGGTGAGAAAAGTAAGTCTTATGAACAGATGGAAAAACATCTATTCACAATTATCAAGATATGACATTAAAATAGTAATTAGGAGATTTCATTCGGAAAATTGAAAAGGAAAAAATACGACGTTGCAGTAAACACGAAGAAACAAGTGATAATGAAATGAAACTGCGAACCAGGTAGACCATTTATTATCAATGTCCATCATTAAAATAGAGGAAGTTACTGTAGAGCAGGTGCAGTCTTGGATCTGCTTAGTAAAGGCAGCTTTTAGACAAAAAATACAAACAGGAAGATAAACCAGAAGAAATAGGTAAGAGAAATACGAAATGATTAACCTACAAAGACCGGATAAACAGAGTACAAGAGTAGTATGAACATGAAATAGAAGAACTACTAAGTAATACCGAGTGTGATAATAAAGTAGAAAATGAATGGAAAGGTTAGTAAAACTGCAGTGATAAAAATTATAAGAAAATAAGAAAATTAGAAGAATTATGAGAAGAAAAATAAAAAAAGGAATATGATAAAAAATGGATGAAAGCAGTGGAAGCAAAGAAAAATGTTAGATTATGGCAAAAGGTAACTACAAAAGCAAAACAAAAGAAGGATAGAATACAAAACAAATTTGCGAAAAAAAACAAAAGACAGTATAATAAAAGCGAAGAAAATAGAAGAAAAAGTAGAAAATGAAAAAAATTCCGATGAAGAAGTAGAAGAACCAATATCAGAAAACTCCATCTATCAATAACAAGTAGCGCTAGAAGAATGGCATTATTGAATCTCATTTATAAAAAAGAAGTCACAGTATGTAGCAACTACGAGGAGATTGCGCTACTACATACAGCGTATAAGATTTTAGCAACTATTGTAAAAGGAAAACTAGAAGGAACTTCTATCGGACTTTCACTAGAATTTTAATCGGAGAATATCAATGCGGTTTTAAACCCGAGAGTCCGTGCCATATCAAATATTTGTGTTTACGTAAATCCAAGCAAATTGTGTTAATATGATATGGTAATTGGGTACACATTGCGTTCATGGATTTTTAGTAAGCCTACGATACTATAAACAAGAAAGAATTATATATGGTAATGAAGAATTTATACCAAGAAAGGTATTTGATAAAGATGAGATCGCAAAATAACAGAAAATACGGAAAAAGTACATGGTAATAACTAATAAGTCAAACCCATATAAAGTAAAAAACGAGCTAAGTCAATCAGACCCGCTGTCAACAATGCCATTTATGTAATATAGCACTGGAAGGAATAATAATAATAAATAAAATACATACAAAAGGGATACAATAGGGCACTATAATAGACGAGATACACAATACTAATTGAAAATATTAGCCCGAATAAGTCTCAAAGAAAGAGGAAAGTGCTTGGAACTATGTAACATTATGGTCGGCTGTCAAGCGACAAGCCACTAACGTATTATGATAGATTCTACGTTCCAAAATCACAGTACAACATTTCACCTTATACGTGAATTACGTATTTATTACGTGTTAATTTAATGTTAATCAATGAAGATAAAATTTCAGTATATGGTATATGGGAATGGGTTTTCATGTGGTGGATCACTTAAACACACTCCGTATCATCATCTAGCAATTATTAGAATTAGAACCTCCGCTGTACATAGTATTTGTGGACTACAGGTGAGCGAGAAGAGGGGTAATCCACTAAAACTAGTCAGCTTTATAAAAAAATGGTATAAAGAGTATAAGTGTAGAGTTATGCCTGAGAGCATGCTTTCAGAAGAATTCGTTTGTAGGTATGGGGTATGACAAGGTTGTATTATGTCCCCATTATTATTTGCCCATTATTATTATTTTAAATACTAAGCCTAGCATTGTTAGACAAACTTTTAAACACTTTATTTAACAAACACCCCCGATTTACCCAACCATCCTACACTTAGAACTCCCCCCGACTACTTTCTGAAATTAAAATGCTCCTCCTTCTTGGGGCCTAAAAACACACCCTAAAAAGTCTAAAACGTGTGTTATGTCTCAACTCCAGAAGAAATTAAAAGGAAGAAATTTCAAAAAGAGTCAGTACATATATATCGTACGTATTTTCAAAAATGCATTGACATCCTTTCTTGTCATTGAGTATTTAGGATTGAAAAACATTTCGAAAATATTTTGCGCACATGCTTTGTCAATAGTTATTTTAATTTAAATATCCAAAAAAACTTCATGCTATAAACATTAGTTTAATGTTCTAGAAGTATTTAGATACCAAAAACGATTTAAATACTACTACTGTATTTAAATTCTTTATAGATTTAATCGGTAAGTATTTCTGTGCTACAAAAGTATTTATTATTTAAATCCTGTCTGCTGTTGCTAAATAAATATTTAGGATTCAAATACTTTTAAATAACATTATTTCCGGCGTTACCAAGTAGTAGGTTCCATTATTCATATATGATTTGTTCCAATGCAGCCTGTTACTAGTGAACATATATAAAGTAAGTATGTGGATTTTGTTAAGGTTGATCGTTTTAGAGAAAAATCACAGATCAAATGATTAAATTTGTGGCTGGGTATATATCTCTTTCACAAATAGCACCTTCCCAACAACACCATTTCCTAGTATACCAAGAAGGAACATCTTTAAAAAGCTGCAATATATCAACCATTTACATCTAACACATAGGATGGGTGCCTGGTTTGGGTAAAGACACAATCAATGAAAATACGGGAAATAGAATGGAGAAAAATCTATTTAACTGTATAGTTGTAGATCTACAATTTCTGTAACTTGTTACACAGTAGAAATTAAATCTTTTTAATTATAGCTTTAAGCGATGTGTTACTGAGAAAATAATACGCAAAAGTTAAAATGTATAAGCCCGATTAATAAAATAATATGATACAGAGAATATTTTAATCATATGGTGAATTAGTAAGCAAAAGGAGAAAACAGTTAAAACTTACAGTTAATAGAGAACAGCATCCTATAAATAGTAGAACTAAGTGTGATTTTTAGTTCTGAAGACGAATTAGCCTAGCTTTGCGACGGTGTTAGCTTTTATCCAATACTTTGATACTTGAATTTATTTGTTCTTCACTGTTTCCGTGAAAATCGCCACTGATAAAAGAACTTTTGGTCCTTTTGAATTATATTAATTGAAAACTACTGACTGCATCAGTAGTTAGCAATTGTGTTGAAAACTAAATTAATCAAACTTAAAAGACTATTCAAATAAAAATGAAAAGTTTTCGTTATTGTATCAGCCATTTACGTTAGAAGTTTACAAACTGAATTAATTCAACATATTTGGCCGACACGTATATCTTATAAAATAAAAATTAAATTAATTGCACTCCCACTGACGCTTTTCCGAATCATCAATCTGACAGTTTAATGGTTTACCTCAAAAAGATCGCTTACACAGCTACAACATGCAGATATTTTACCATTGGAATTGTCTACCGCATAAAGAGAATCTAATTGTAATTGTATTTTCTTCGTTTTTCTCTTTTCTTTTTTGCTCTCAGCATCTGGAAAAGCGGAACTTTGCAGCGTGATGGTTTCTCTAAGTAGGTAAATTGCGCTCGTTTTGGGTTTTCAGTAAACATAGTGGTTAACGTACATTTCAGAATTTTACATTTAAGTGTTGTCTAAACATTATATGAAATGCGGATTGCATAAATGCACCGAATTGCTATGTCTGCTTGCGAACATTCTGTATTAGTTATAATATCCATAATTATGAAGTTCTCTCAGTTTTCTGCTGTTGTTTTATTATTCTTTATTTCCTTGAGTTTTCCTGTATAATTTCAAGTTCTGTCTTAATTATCCTTCCTTTTAAAACATAACCTCTATAAAAATGTTGCTCTGTAGATAAGACTCGGTCGTAATTAATAATAAAAATGAAAAACTGTTTATGTAATTAAGGAAACTCGTTTTCAGGGTATTCCATTTCAGATACTATGTTTAAGTGGTAGAGGGAGCGAAATTGTCGTCGCTTTTGCTAAATGCTCTTGGACCATACAGCTTTATCTAATAAACTGATGTAGTAATCAAAGGAAATGTGTACGGAAGAGCCTTAGGAGGAGACTTCCTTAATAGTATGATGTCGTATAGACAATATAAGTGACGTTCACTTTACTCCAGGCAGCTTCTACATTGCTGATATAATTAACTCGTGGTATGTTGTTCTACTGTGTCAATATAGCCTATAAGCACACTCACTAAATGTAAGTGAAGTTCAATAATGTAATTTAGTCTTTAGAGTACAAAAACCTTTTACTACTGATGTATCCTGCAAAATACCGAACTTGCCTTAGCAAAAATACTTAAAACTCACAACGTTTACGGCTTTTCGTGTTTAAGGGTTTATTTTGTTTTATGTATGGAGGGAAATCCGTACGAACAGAGTGGATTCGCGAGTAATGAAAATGCACGTTTACGACTGTGGCGCAGACTTTTCCTCGTTCTGTAATTAAATCATATACAAAAGCTTCCTCTGGAGCTTTGCACGGATATCATATAACTGTTCTCAGGTAACAAAGATACTACCACTATAAAAGCATTTGCAATTATTAAAGAATGATGCTCTTTTTTTTGAGGGCACTAACATCAAAATTTCAGTCTAATAGAATTTATTTTACTTTGTTGTTTACTGCTATAACTAACTATAACGAGGAGCTATAGTAGGAAGAACGAAATGTTCTTGACCCTTGTTTGTTATTTCTATTCTACAACTTCATGTACTCTTATCTAGGAAGGTTCAAAGCATACAAGAGCCATGGTTGTAATTGAATTGCAAATATTTAATTAAGATGTTAGTAACCCTGAAAAATATTCTGCAACTTTTGTTTACAAGAAATGAAATTCAAATTTCCATTTGTTGTATGGTATTCAAAAGAAATACCTATATACAGTGTATACAAGCGAGAAAATGATCCATACTATTAATTGATACAAAGATTGGCACAACGTGGTTGGCGACATTGGATTGCAACAAAAACAAAAAAATGAGGAATTATACCGTATAATTAAGCCATTAGTCATTCAGAAAACCTAGTGGTATATGACGAATCTATTTTGTCGCTAGCGTTCAACAGTCGTGGATCGATGGATGTTGTTACTGTTCTTCATATTTAAGGTCCTGACATAAATCTAACCTTGAAATATTTTTTTATTTTATAACAATTTATAAAATATTTTAAATATTATAACCAACCTTCAATACCTAATATAAAACTTTCAAGGACAGAATTCCGTGTTACAATGTTCTTCCAGAAGTTTGGATGATACTCGTCGCCTTTACCTCGTTTAGTTTCTAGTTCGTCTACATCGTCCATTGTCACCATCGCTTTCAAAACATTCGACATCTTCTACTAGTTGTTGACAAACAACCATTCTAACAACTTGCAATTTAAGCTGCACTGTTCAAAACAGCGTTAACGGCTGTCCTTTATAATAAATGGAATGTCATGTCAAATAATAGAAAAAAATGTTTCTCCTGTTTTTACTAGAGATTTCAGAAATGAAGAACAAAAGTGCAGTCCATCAAACCACTGTGGCTGTTCGCTAACAGTATACTAGATTTGTCATTTAGATGTTTAAGAAAAAAATTTGTTATCGAAAACGAAGGCCCATGCACTCAACCGGTTTGTAGCTATATCCAATGGATATGAAAATACTTGGAATTATCCATTTTTGACACAAAAAAAAGGAATCGAATTCGCCACAAATAGCTAAATTTCCTTTCAAGCAAACCTGGTATACTCTGTGTAATAAAATATTGTCGAGGTTAACAATTAACAAATATCAAAAACTTTTAGCAATCTATTGTCACGTCACGTTTTCTTCAATTTAATAAATACCAATTTATACGTATAAATAATAAAGGAATCCTCAGTACGGTTCTGTTAGTTAAGCAAATTTAATTGCGTCGGAACTACAAATATTTCATTAAGTAAATATTGCTTTCTTTCAAGTATAAAAGAGTCACCTTTGTGCATTCATAAACAATATTTTAAATTTCAGCATAGTTTTCGTTGGTTCGAGCATTCATTTTGAGACGTTCCCATGCATATAATCTTAGTTTCTTCGAAAAATACATTAATGAACTCCATTTGGCTTTAATTTATGATTTCCTTGTACGTGCTTTTTAGTAGGTTTTGGATAAACATCTCATAAATATCAGCGTATCGCATTAGGGGCCGTTCATTAATTACGTAAGGATGATTTTGGCCATTTTTGACCCCCCCTACCCCCATGTAAGGGCACGTAAGATTTCTCGGACTCCCCCTCCCCCTTCTTACGTAAAATTTTATCTGGTTTTAGAAATGGATCCATTGCACTAAAACTCATAATTTGAAGTAAATCAAAGATTTTTATTTTTTACAATATAATTTTGATTATACCATTATATTATTATTAGATTTAGATTTAGATTAGATTTTATCATTATTAGATAATTATCTAGTTTTTGGAGAATATACTTTATAATTAAAAGTAAGTTTTTAAATAATCGTTAACTAAGTAAACAAATCAGTCGAACAAACTACAAACGAATAATTTTTTACGTAAAATTAGGAACGAATAGATTTGCAATAATCTTAAAGAAAATAAATTAAACAAATTAGGCATGCAGCACCCGACTCATCACGACGTGTTGACGGACGGATACAGAGAGTAAAAAAGAGTTGGGCTGAAGCCGTCATTATTGGAACAGCATAGAAATTGCGAGGGAAAGTTGTGAAATGATGTTAGCTTGATTAAAATGATATACAATTATGACTAATCATTCAATGCTATTATTGCGTGATAATAAAAATGATTTTTTTTTTCAAATAATAAAAGTAAGATTAATATACAAAAAGACCGTAATATAATTTTTATTTTTACACATCAAAGATTTTAAAAACTTAATCAGCAATAAAAAATTTTAAAATAAAGATATGTATAAATAGAATTGTACATTAAAAAAAATAGTTCTCATATTTGTTTTCCCGAAAGTTTTGCTCTCAAATATTCATCAAACTATGCTAAACATCGCTTATTTCGACTTATAAAATCTTACGTAAGAATGGCTTTGACCCCCCCCCCTTCCCCCGAGATAAGGGCATGTAGACATTTTGAGAACTCCCCTCCCCCTCGGGACCCTTACGTAATTAATGAATGGCCCCTTATTGTAAACGCGGCAGATTTTAACAATTGGTAAAGTCCTCTTTTCGTGAGCGTTCTTTGTTCAAAAATATTAATTTTGACTGGCTTATGGAAGCCACATTGCTTTGCCATTGGTTAATTTGAATCATTTCTCTTAGAATTTTTGTCACTAGGTAGAATCAAGTTTATTCTTAGTGAAGTCAGTCCGCAATAAACGCTAAAAGAGCGTGGAGCTCTTCTGTCTGTTACCGTATACATATAGGGGTTGTATGACGACGGCATTTCCCAAATACAGTAACGTGTTTAGTTGTGAAAAATACAGAAATCTAATTTGATTTAATTAGAATCGTTATTATAAATACCGTATCGAAATTTAATAATTATTTTTGTACAACTTAAAGATTCAAAACTAAAGTGTAACAAGTATTTTGTTACCGTATTCCAGTTCTTTTAATAATCTCCATAGATTAATAATACAGTTATTATTACTGAAAAATTGTAAATATCGATTTAAACGTAACGTGAACTATGTTTACCTGGGATCTTGTTTTTAATTCAAAAATGGTCAAAAAGTCCTAAAATTAAATGACTTCTAAAACAACATATTTAAGTGTTGTGCTACCTTTTAATAAAGAAAAACATTTTAATAATTCATCATATAAAGCAGTGGTGATTTAAGAAAAACTCTTACTAAACGAAAGTAATTAACAATTGAATTTATATGGTTGTTTCGGTTACTTAAAAAAGGAATTTTAATGAAAATAGTTTTAAAACAAAACAATTATTGTGAACTTTAATTCTTTGGTCTGATGTGACAAGCAGTGTCAGTAATTGAGGTGTTTTCCAGATATTAATTTTGGTATTTAGTGTTTAAATATGAAGAAAAAAGCACTAAGTGTTAATCATTTTGTGAAGTGGTATCAAATCAAATAATTCGATCAATATACTGTGAACTGAAGGATATTATTTTGTTAAAGTTTGAGTAAGTTGTATAATTATTCATGTATTAATTTTGATTTCTACCTGTATGTGCATATATTTTCCCGCCGATAAGAATTCTTACGTTGGGAATTTATTTTTTTTAAATCTTCAATTATGTCTTAAATGAAAACTTTTTTCTTTTTCTTTAATTTTTATTTCATTTATAAATAAATCTATTTTTGAATTCAACTATACTAGATAATATTGGACCATATACTTATGAAAATCTTTAAATATATTTCAACTAATTTGACTTTTGATATAACTGAACATGATTAGTAATTAAATTAAATTTAATAGATCTGATACCGGTTTCTGTTTACGAGTATTAGATTATTATTATTTTTTACATAATTTCGGGAGTTCCTAAACAGATGGCGCCCAAATATACTTATTTTTTACTATAATTAGCCTGATTCCTTCTTTTTTATAATCTGCGAGCTATGGAAACAATATCCGCGTCCTGAACTTAAATTTGTTAAAGAGATGTCTTGAGCAGCTGGAGCATTTATGAGTTGTACAGTAAGTATCAAATATTTTGTGTTTAGAAAAAGATAGTGTTACACTATACATACATCTAGTTCTAGAAATTTAAACTATCAACTACTCAACTTTAAAAAGTGAGTATTAAACCTAGAGGTAACCTGCTTTTCGTATTTATATCGTTTCAGCGTTCAAAGTTTAGGTTTTCAGTCGCCTCAAGAACATAAAGTCAAAACCCAGCATAGCCAAGGCCATAAGCAAACTAAATAATCCAACATGGAAAAATAATGTTTCTTCTTTAATTACAATGATTCAGATATTCCCAGTTGTAAGTGTTTGTGATTTTCAAAATGTAAGACTTTATTTTCTAGCAATGCACAAATTTGTACGTTAAAAGGTTTTTAACTTTCTTTCAGAGATTTCATGTTCTAAGATACCACAGCTTAAGAATACTTGAAATTTTATACGTCGCGGCATGTCGTTGCATTCCAATGCCTTAATTTCTCCAAATTTTGTAATTTTGTAAAATATGTAAAATATAAACTATGAAAATATATTTTCCGAATTTTAAACTAAACTGTAAAGTTACCTGCTTTGTGTTTCGATTTTGCTTTTTTTTCTTAATTTAATATTCTCAGTTTTCAAGGTTTTTACTTTCCGAGTTTTAAAGCTTTAGATTACTTATAAGGAAGATTTAAAATTCCGATGCAGTTTCGAAATGGTAAGTATAGTCAAATTGTTTTGAAAACTAAGAGTTGTAATATATTATAAATATTTAAAGTAACAAAGCTTGCGGGTCTTCGATTGTCTTATACTTTCCAAGGTTACATCAGTTTCTAACTCAGAGAGGTCAAATTTAGCCACAAGTCTGAGAAGGGACTATATAGATATTTTAGAACAATCTGTTACCTTCGAAAGTTTTACAGTTTCAGCGACTATTAAGTTTCAAGTACTCGTTAATCGTGATTCTCAGAACTATTAATTTTAAAGCACCACAACCTTAGGTTTTCAGAAGTTAAATCAAAAGCTACAAAGATTTCAAGGACTATTCTATTCCATAGTCACGTAGTTCACAAAAGTCCTTAAAAAGAACTCTTCTAAGTCATGCACGGCTTTACTAAGTTTCTGTTTGACATTATTCAAACTCTTTTCCTTCAGCTTCAAATCTGCTGTGTTTCCTATTTATTATATGCGTTTTATGCGTTACCCGTTGCATTTCCGTATTCTTCTTCTTCGCCAGCAGTATAAGCCTAGGTCGGTTTTGACTTGATCCACAATACATTTCCATTCTCTTCTGGCCTGGGTTTTTCTTCCAGTTCCTAACACCAGGCGCGTGCTGGTCCACCGGGAGTTTCCCGGTGGGCCTTTATAAAATTGCCTGGAAAGGCCCTACACCACGGCTAAATTTAGATTGCCAACAATTAAATTATATTTAAAGTAGAAACAATATTACCTTGCCGCTGTTCAACTCGACCGCAACAGTGACGATTGAATCTAATCTTCTTCGCAGGTTTTAGCCTTGCCAACCATTCAAGAACTCGATAGTTAAGAAGAATCGAAGTATCCTAATATTGTGGATGCGTTGCGTAATCATATTTATGTTGATGACGTAATTTGGGGATATGATTTTGTAATTCTGCCCAGAAACTTCAATTAGAGTTAATACAACTTCTGCGATCCGGTGGATTCGAGTTACAAAAGCGGGCAAGTAACTGTCCGGAACTTCTTGCGACTGTACCGTCGGCTGATGTCCAAATGCCACTTAAATTCGACAAAGAAGAACCTATCTTTATTAGGTTTTAGGGACTACATGGCCGACGTGTTTTTCTACTTGTGTTACCCTAATGATCGCCCTTGTACAAAAAGAAATATCTTATCGGAAGTAGCGAGAATTTATGTTCGTTTAAGATTTTTAACTCCAGGGGTTCTCGGTGCAAAAAAGGCTGATGCAGCAAATATGGATGGTGATCAATAGACTTGGATGACCCTGCTCCTGAGGCAGTGATCAATAACTGGAATTTGTTCAAGTTGTAATTTTCTAAACTTTCAAATTTAAAATTGTCTAGATGTATTAATTTATACTGGGCTGTCAGAAAAAGAGTTGCATTCTCGGATGTGTCTGAAATGTGCTGTAGAGTATTTAAGGGTTCAATATTCTGACGGCTCTATCAGAGTTTTCTTGGTGCGCGGGAAAACTAGAGTTGTACCTCTCAAAAACCATCATCCCACGTTTGGAATTGTACGGTGCTGTGTTTGCAGCAGAATTGGTGCAAAATCTCATTGATGCTTAGAAGTAGCAGATCACGTTTGACGATACGATCGCTTGGAGGACTTCCAGACTCCAAGACATTTGCCGAGTAACTTCATTTCAGATATCATCGCTCCTTCGTCATGGTATTACGTTCCGCCAGCAGAGACTCCAGCTCATAGTGCCTTACGCGAACCTTTGCCCTCACAATTGCTAAATCATAGTTTGTGGTGGAAGGGACCTCGTCTAGCTCTCTCGTCTCCCAGACTCGTGGCCACAACAATCTTCATTATTTGCAAGTTCTTTTCCGGAAGAGGAACGTAAAATTGTACTGACAGTTACTAATGAATATGGATGGTGGTGCCCTCTAAGGGAGTATTTTCCGGGACCTAAAATTGGTCCATCACGCCAATTATTTTGATATTTTCTACAACGTCTTTTGTCCATTTCTTGAGGGGCGTCCTCTTCTTCTCGGTGTGTTGGGTTCTCATTCTGTGATTATTTTAACTATTTCATTTCTCTCCATCCTGGTGATATGACCTATCCACTTAATTCGTCTTGATTTTATACTTTTTACTATGTTTAGATTTTTTTAAGATTTTGTTCTAATTTGGTGTTCATGCGGATTCTGTAATTTCTATCTTCTTGTACTGGTCCATATATTTTTCTGATTATCATTCTCTCCTATATTCCTAGCTTTTTCTCACTTTCTTTTGTTATTGTCCAGGTTTCTGAGGCATATGTTACTACTGGTTTTATTATTGTTGGATAGAGTCTTATTTTAGTTGTTTTGCTAAGTATTTTAGATTGTATTAAATTTATATTTGCAAAGTAAGCTCTGTTTTTGATCACGTCTTTATTATTTCATCATGTCATGTTTTGGCGTGTACTTATATGTGGTTTGTAGGTCTCTGGAGAATTTCTCTTTTTGTTCTATTTTACTTCTGTAGGAGCATATGCATTTATCAGTGTTGTATTATTTCAGTGTTAATTAACTTTAAATGGTTTTTTGAGGAATTTATATTAAGATTTATCATTATTCATTCTTTGACTCTAGTCTAGAATCAACTAACATCACTTCGCCACCGACAGCTAACCAACTCTAAACTAATGTCTATGCTCAAGTCTTCAGTGATGACTAAAAACTCTTTCTAATTTTAGATAGATTGATCCATAAGTACGTATGTAAAAGAGTTTTTAGTCAATCTTTTTCGTGATTCTAACACTTGCTTTAGAAGACTTTAAATTCAGTAAAACATCAGAAATGCAGCATATTAGAAGATTATAACTACAAAATTGAAAACCATTACGATAGGATTCGTCAAGGCAGGTTATAAAACACAAAACTTCAAAATAATTTAAAGATAATTTAATTTGAACAGATTATTTTACGACGGTAGGTGTTAATTAAAAAGCTTATAGATATCAGATTTAAAACGGAATAATTCAAAAAATTAATATCAGTAAAATTTATTAATCACCTCCAAATTGTATGTAAATAATCGTAATTAAAATGATGGTACATTCATATTGATCAATTTTTAAATTACGGCATAAAAATTATTGTAAAAATGTTTTAAATGTGCTCGACAAACAATTTGCTGTTCCCAAACGTCACAATGTTTTCTTTTCGAAAAGTTTTATTAAACTTTAGCCTTTATTGATATTATTAACATAATACTACACATTTATAATTAAACATTTAATTTAATAGAAATAAAAATTAGAGCACTATATGTCTACACTTACAAATTGTCTGACAAAAAGTAGTAATAGTTGACATTATCTTTGACCTAATTTACCGTTACAAACATATTACATATTCTTGATTTCACAAACAATCTAGCAAAATATTTCGTTAAATTTGAAGAGACACCGTGAAAACATGATAACAAATAAACTGCTGAACTACTTCAATATTAAATCAAAATATTGTCGTGCGCACGAAAGCAACCAAATCCGCGGTTCCTCTAAATAATTGAATTTTAACAGATTTCAAACTTCTGATTTTACCACTACTAAATTAGATTAATAAAGTATATCAATACAGTAGGGAGATCTCTAGGAATCTGTCCTTAATTTGAAGTTGCTTAAATTCAACCACTATTTAAACTATAAAAATATTTAAATGATTTAAATTCTGTTTGCGTGACGAAATTAAATCTTTATTTGTGTCAAATATGGCAACAAATCAATCCAAAAGCTAACTTAAATCTAAAATTTATTTTAAAAAGAAAAGAATAAATTTGAAATATTTGTAGCAATGTAAAATTTGTATTTAAATAGTTTATAGTAAGTATGTATTATAAATTCAAGATATTATAATACAGGGTAGTATGAAGTTTTATTTTAACAAACGGGACATAAATTCGTAATATTAGATAATATGAGGTTCATTTAGTAAACCCCAAACAATTTAAATTCGTAACGCAAGTAACAGCGTTACAAGATAGGGAGCAGTCGTGCAGGTAACCTTTAGGAAATCATTAAATGCTTGAAAGTGTACGTTGTATCACATGTACATCAAAACCTTTTTCATGTCGAAACTTTTGAAATATTTGTATAGATTTCTCGTTTTACAACTTGATTAATATGTTGCACAATATAAGAGTATCGTTCATCTTGAAATGGGGGTGACTACGGATAGGATTATATCATAGTGTACTAAAAGGATTACATTAAGTATGTGTTTTCGATTCTATAATAAACTTTCGTACCAGTCATATTAATAATCCCTAAATCCTCTAAAACGATCTAGGGTTGTGTTTTGCTATTATTTATTTTTAGCAAATTCTCTTGAGACAAGTGGAATCAAAACTCGAACATTCGAACAACAAACACATTTGTCATTACGGGTTGAGTGTAAGTGAAATCACATTCACATTATCCATTTTCATATTCGTATTGTATTCGCTGCTTGTGTACTACTTGGCAGAGGTTACAATTTTATCGTCTTTTAACAGTGTTTGGTCTTTCAATGCACGTATAGCTTTCCAAGCTCGTTCGCCTATTCTTAAGATTGATTCCCCTCCTGTAAACGATGGTCTCGACACTCTTACAAAGTATAGTTTGTGAATAACCCTAAATGATCTAACAGGATCGAACATAAACTTTTCATAAAAAGAAAATGGTCGTATGAGATTTTCTAAAGGACCTTGAAGTTGAGATAGCATTATCCACACCCTTTCTTGCTTTTGAGGTTTAGTTTTTATAGCAACTATAAATACGAATATTCCAGTTTAATTAGAAATCACTTTATAACACACGATCAATATTTATTTTCGTCTATCAAGGCTATGAAACAACAAATTGATACTTTTAAGAATGGCTCACATATAGGTACTTCAAAGTTATTTCTATCAGCGTAATTTTTATTTTTGGGTAAGATTTTAGGTGATGGGTTTATTTTAATTTTTCTGGTAATTATAATAAAGTTAATATTTTTTAACATTTTTTTATTTGTAAACAATAAATAATATGTTGTCTGCATTTTCTGAATACAAAATTGCGTAATTTTGTATTCAGAAAATGCAGAATGAAGGTGCGTACCTTCACTGATTTTTACAATGTTGCCACATTGTATAAAATGAATAAAAGATGACGCATTTCAAAATATTACATCTTCAAACTGTTTTTTAAAGACCACACGGTAACGTATATTTTTTATTGAATAATAGTAATTCGTATAATATCTGAATATATTCTGTCAGTTCATTTGGGTACACAATTCTATTTTTGGAATCGTTACATATGATACACGTAATACAACAGGTGTATCATACATACATATACACTAGTGTATCCAATCCCGAAAGGTATCCCGGGATCAATCCCGGGATTGTATATGCAAAATGTTTAAAGTAAAACTCAAAATAGTATATTCAAGTATAGCTTCATAAGACATACTTCCGTAAGACCCGAACTTTCTACAGGACAAGTGCGCTAAAATGTTTTATGAAACGAATACCTTATACTATTTTTTTCTATTTGCGTATCCAAGTGCATTATGCGTGTCTATAAGAACACTGGAAACAGTAACATTTTATTTTTTAAAGTAGATATTACTGTTGAACAGCTATTCTTAAAACGTAAAACTTATTTACGTTATAAATTTGATGCACAAATGCAGAATTAGAATTTTCAGTGTTGCCAACTCTCCAAAAACTTAGCAAAATCTCCCTAATAAATTTAAAAACTAAATTATTATTTTTTAAATCTAATTGCAAAATAAGGCAATTTATTTCTCCTTGTCCTTTAGAAAACTCCCCGCTACGCAGGTCGTTTTCTTGAACACCGTGCGCTAAAAACGTGTCTTAACTAATACTTTAATAGTTAAAATACAACAAACAAACAAAATATTGAAAGATATAGAAGAGATATCGAGAAATAATTCATTATTTTGTTTTAACAAATTTGACAATTGGCGACACTGGAAATTCTAATTCCGTTTGACATTTTAAGAGCAGCTGTTCAGCACTGATATAAACTTTAAAAAATAAAATTTTACTGTTTTAGTATTCAAATAGATCTCTTTTGGACACGCATATAGAAAAAATTAAGGTTTTACATATTCAATTATAAAAAATTTGAAAAAAATTACCATCAGTAAAAAAATATAAAAAACAAAATAGAAACAGATTATTAAAAAAAACATAAAAACTCCAGTTCGTTCAAGATGACTACTAAACTGGAATAGACTTTCACGAAAAGTTTTCAGCCGAGGACAAGCACCTCTCGGATTCTACACTGATAGGTGGTATAGCGATAAAAAAAATCATGTACCATTTGTGAGTTTTGTTCACGAAATTCCTTTTTTTCGAAGTCCATTTCCCGAAGAAGAGTCTCATGTAAATTTTGTTTGTTTATGGAGTTTTGGGACCTCTATAGAACGAAATAGTATTGCACAAATAGGAGAAGTTCCCCATTTTATATAACTAATAGTAATAAATCACTTCACTGAATTCGCACGGTTGCCACGTTTAAATGGGAATCGAAATTAAATTTTCGTAATTCCGGGATTTAATGTGTATAATCCCAGGATTAACGGGCCTGAAAAATGCTCGGAATCCCGGGATTGGATGCCCTAATATACACATTTGATTCGTTTTATGCCAATTTATAATTATTTAATAATTATTAATACTTAATTAATATTAATTAAGGAATTATTTAATTATTATTATTATTAATAATTATTATTTAAGTCGGTTTCACTATGTAATTGAAGCTTTTCCTTGTTGGGTGAGTAATAATAATATTAAAGAACGAGTTTTTTAAGGCAAGATTTATTGCACGAGTCCAAGTTTAGAAAACGAGACCCTTGCGGCGAGTTTTCTAAAGGACGAGTACAGTAATGACTAATGAAACGAGTTTTTTATGCTATTTTTTCGATTTTTCGCTTTTTATTCGAAAACTCGAGTTAACATTGTTAACAAGTGTGACCTCACGTGCAAGATAACGCCTCGCAGCAGAGCGCCCACATATGCTAGAACGGATGCAGCTGCAGTATTTAGAACTTTATCTAGTGCATTCTATGCACAACCCACAGACACGTGTGCTCACAGCGGGCGACCACATATGCTAGAGCGGAAGCAGCTGCAGTATTCAGAACTTTATCTAATGCATTCTACGAAATGCTAGAGGAAGCAAAATGCTATCGTCACGTATACACAACCCACGTCCACGTGTGCTCAATTGCAGGATTTTAAATCCACAGAAAGAGTATATAAAGACCAGAGCTTTGTGGGACAGATCAGTCTGAGTTACCGGCTTGGGGTAGAAACTGATGACCAGGGTCATTGTTTACCTTCCTTCAAGCCATACTCACCCAGAAAGCCGTAGAAACTGGTAGCTAGGGTCACTGTTTACCTCAGTCTTTCTGAACATCATTATTACCAGTTTCAAGTTGAACTTGTATAATAGTATTTAAGTGAAGATGCAAGTGCATATTGTGTAATTTCACGACGAATAAATATCTTATTGTCCTTAACAGTAAACTGTGTTCATTTTTGTAACTTCGACTCCGTCTTTTGCGTTTTTAAATAAAGTACCATTTTGAAAAACGCTTTTCCACGCCAAGAAAAGTTAATTCTCGATGAAAGGGTCTCGTTTTCTAAAGGAAAAGTACATTTTTTTCTATTTTGCGCCTTTTATTCCCTTTTTAAATAAAAACAATCGCAATTTCAAAATTTAGAAAATTTTGTGGTGATTGGCAACACTGATGTGACATTTGAAAATTCAAATTATGAGAGCGAAGTTCTTGTTAATTTAATTCTTTCTTTCAAAGCTATTTCAATGCTACCAGCTTTGAAAAGATTAGGCTATCAAATGAGCAACAAGCGCACGGTTTTGGGTGCTTTAATAGCTTTATTATAGACACAAAATAAAAAAATATTATTATTATTATTATTATTATTATTATCATTTTGCTGTTTCCTATTCCTGATTTGATAAATTAATAGCTAAAAGAATCCCTTTCCATTGATATATGACATTTATAATGACATAAAAAATAAGGCCACTAGAGAAAGTCAACCAAAATACATCTCCTACACAACTATCAAATAACTAAAATTAACGTAATTACTTTAAATTACCTATTTACATCTTCCTATCTTGGCAAAATCCAACCTTACATCCTAATAAACATTATTTACATATTTTTGGATATCTATAACATGAAAATAGTGGCTAATGTGTTGGCACCATTGTGTTTTTGCCGAACTTTATAGTTAGATATCTCCGGTTATACAAGGTGCATCATAACTAAAGATGCCATTTTAAATACACAATTTAAATATTTTTTTATTTAAATTAAATTTTATTATTTTTTTTGTTAATGATAGAACTACCTCAATAATAAAATTTGACAATTTGATGTAAATATATGTACGCGAATTTTAAAAGCAATAGTTTGCGCTTTCACAGCCATACTAGATGAAAATAAATTGTAATCGTATTTTATTTACAGTTGGTAACTTTGGTGTTTCATTAAACATTTGTCAAATTTATATATAATCTATCTTTTGTTTTTGAGATTGGTAAATTATAGATACTATCTAAGTACTCTACTAGTAGTGATATATCTGGTGCACTACAATCGTAAAGTTTAAAAGGCAGAAAAACCAAACGATTTATTTTTACATTTTTCCATTCTTCCTTCGTCTACGATGGGAAACCTTTTTGGCTCATTTCACAAAGTGTTACGTTATTATTGTCTTTAAAGGTTTCAGCTTAACGTTTGAGGGTACCTTTCAAGAGATGAGCTTAGCAAGGTCCTTTTATGCTTCTGTATGCTTTCAAAAGGAGGTCAGAGTTCGGAAAGTTTAATGAGAGGCTTGACAGAGAAGGTTTTTATATTTGATCTTTAAATTACAAAAATTAAAGGTATTTCGATGATTAAATTTCTAAATCGGATTACGGTAATTTGAGCGTGTCTTGGTACCTCGAGGCTACAGCCTGGAAACTGTTTAATTGCAACCGCAGTTTCCAAAACAAACTTTAAACTTTAAAGGGAAGTACGTTTTAGCACTTTTAAAAGCAGTCGTTCTCTCAGATGACCTAATTTCAGCATTGGCATATTTTTCTGAGCCACTAAATCTGTATTTAATTTTCTTATGTAGCAACTTTGTTTTAATCAGGTTTTCACTTTGTAAAGATCAGTCAGTCCTCCTCCGCTCGTCGACTTAGTCGAATCAATATTCCACGCTTGGCGTCGCAGTTGCTAGGACAACATCGCGAAAACAACGTGTTCATATATTATCTTAGGGGTTGCATGGGGGCTGACCGTTACCTACATCATCATTTCAGCGGACGCTGTGTGTGTGTTGGTTCCGGACATTACCTAACAACACAGTAATATCACCCGGAATTGTTAGATTTACAACGGCAGTAATTTGTTGGGCGTAATTAACATCCCGACCTGAAATTTATTATACAAAATGTAATGCCTAATAATTAATAGCGACCCTGGAGAATATACCTAGTCATGTTAAAAAGAATACAGTGCAGACTATATGGGTTTGAAATAAAATAAAAAATAAAGATTAGGAAGGTGTATACGGTTAGTGGTGACTGTAGTAAATGGAAAGCTTGGTCGACAAAAGTGTATTGTTCTGTCGTTGCGGTAGGGACCCGTCACTACAGCGTTCTTCACTCAACGGCAGCCGCAGCTTGCGCCGCCATAAACCTCGGCACATTGTAACACCCGCTATCTTAAAGATTTTAATAGACTCTACAACTTGATACGGAATAAATTAATTCAGTGCAGGCGCGTCACGTTGCTCAGGGTTTGCGTGATCCAGGCGTTCAAGTACGCTTTTATGTGACCATATCCGAAAACTGAAATTCCATAATCGACTGTCGAGTATATTCAAACCATAACATACAACGCTCCAGATGCAAATAATAAAACAGTAGGACTCCCAAGCTCACACATGCGGGACAATTTGAAAGCTTCTCTTAACGCACCCCCGTGAATGGCGGCCCCCGGCTACTTTAGTGGCTGAGTTTGCGGAAAACACGCAGATTCGTTTCCTCAGATTGCTTTGCTACAGCCAGAGAACAAAGAAATATTGTAAATTGCTAGCAAATGCTTATCTTGTCAAAGCCGGGCTGCGAACACAAAACAACACATACGCCGCCCTATTTGCGAGATAGAGCTCGCGAGAAAGAGATCTTATTTGGCGTTAGTGACTGCTTTTTATAGAGCTTTTCTCTGAATACAGTAGCGACGCTCAAGTATATTTCATAACGGATCCCGAGATTACAAAAGCTGATTGTTCCCTGTACTTTCATAAATAAAATCCTATTTGACGCTTCTTCTGTAGAGAAAAAACAACCATTTTAATTGGAAATTTAGAAGTTTTTCGTACGTGGACTAACATTTTCTCAAATATATGAACCATACAAAGCACAACTTAAGTAAAGCACTTATCTACTAGTTCTCGCGTTGTTATAAAGAACATTCCCTTAGAAATCAATAACTAATTATGGCTCTTAAAAATAGAGCTGCTTCAGGCTTTTTCACATTTTTTACAGAAAAATGTTATCAGATACTCTTAAAAAATAAACATGGAGAACTGTATGTATAACATCATTTACAAAAAAATCAGAAAGATAAATGGAACATAAAAGGACATAAAAAACCTGTTCTACTCAAAATGTTGATTGGTGCCATTTTGGAGTTCATGGTTTCAATTCCTATGTCTAAGTCTGTGGAATTATTCACCAACTGGTCAAACTGGTTCACTGGTCAAAAGTTCGCAAAGCATCGAAGAAAAAGCAACTTAAACTTCAGTGTTTTAGTGTTAATACATGTTGAATTCTAGAAACTGGTTACTTTTGACAAACCCGAATTTAAGTAGAGTATTTTGTGTATCTAGCGGGTAAATAACACAGTGCACCTATAAACGTTTTCAGTTTATTCATTAATTTGTAAACTCAACAGGCACTTTCGTAAATGATAAATTATGGGGCGCTGGAAATAACTAACAAAGCCCAAAAATGTAAAACTGAGATTATGATGGCATTATACTGCGTCTGTAGATTATAAAAATATGGCAAGACGTAAAGAGGACAATTAGAAGAGTGATAGGTTATTAAAGATCTAAGAAAACGCTCACAGTAACATTTCCAACAGTAAATCCAACTGTAATAGGGAAATAACGGTTCGTGAAGTTGAACGTAGCCATGTTCAGAATTTTTCTGATAATTATATCAATAGTGCTCAATTTGTGCTAATTTGTATCCTAAAATTGTAGTGACAAAATCCAAAAAAAATAATAAGCTGTTATGCTCGCTTTAAATCGCATCATGTTTAAATACGCAAAGCGGTTTATGCTTCAAAAACAGAAACACCTTTTATTATTACACAAATTATTTTCAACTCGTAAGTCAGTTAACTGAAAATCTTACTGATTGCAGATTTAAAAAAGAATAATATTAACTAGTTTAGAAAATGGAGTGGGCGTTATTAAATTATATGTAAACGATCGTAATTAAAATGATGTTAAACTCACATACGCTCACAACTTAAAAAGAGTTGATCTAACGTTCATCTGGCTAACCTTTGAAACACTTTGTCGGCAGATATATTGTCAGCTGTACCTAAATCAGAATAAATAATGAATATAACGTTTTTCATTGTTGACACATTGACACTAATAAACTTGGTGTATAATAATCAAAATTAATTTATTTTAAACTCAAATTACATTTTGGAAAGTACGGAATGTAAATCAATCAGAATCTGCACATAAATTGTATTGGTTTAAATTCAATGGATTTTGAATTTCGAATTTAATAACCATCAAGTTGAAGTAGAAAGATTCACTAGATACGGCAGGATAATTTTGGAAAGCCGGTTATCGCTTGAATTTTAAATTCAATTACTATCTAAACTTAATACTTAAAATGATTACAATTGAATTAGATTAATAACGCTCAGGCAGTACGCAAAAGTTCGTTTAACGTTTAATATTTATTGAAAGTTTAAAACGTATTTAAACAATTGCCGCAGAGTGCATTTAAATTATCAAAGCGCACCAAAATGCATAAATATCTGAACGGTACGGTATTCGAATTGGTTTAAACTTAACAAATCTCTAAAAAGGTAAACCATTCCCACAAAATTAATATGGTGCACGACTGCACCGTAACGCTATCTCTGGTGGATCTAGTCGCGTTCTTCCTAACTAAGAAAGATAGATCCGTTAATATCTCTTGAACATTCTTCTTATGCCACGGTTCACCAACGATAAATAAACAGGACTTGCCTCTCGCCTTTAATATTTTTGTCTAGACGATGATCTTGAATTCTTAGAACAAAACATGTCTAATCTGAATAAAAAATGTTACTTTTTCAAGCTATCAAATATTAATTTATTGCAAGGGTAACTAAGAAGGAATATATTATTTGTTTGTCAACAAAGTAATAAATAAATATAAAAATCAGCTTAATTTTAAATTTATTATTAACGGCAAGCAATAAACCTGGATTATTGTATTGTAACACAAGGTTTGTAATAAGTTTATTATAAAGCATGAGAAATAAGTTCGAGATATTATAATACAGGGTCGTATTAAATGTATTTTAACTAGCCAAAAACTAATTCGAAAAATTATAATACGAAGTTTATTTAATAAATCCCAAAAAATATTTTAAATTTGTTATCCAAGTAACGACATTACTAAATTTGTATTTGTGCTAGCTCCCTTAATGATATATTAAAAAATATGGGCACGCTCAACTTCATGTTGAACTTACTCATGTTAGAGAATCGAATCAAATTAGAAGAGATAATTAGTGCACAATTTGTGCTAATTTCTGTCGTCAATATTAGCTTACTTCATTAACGAGATATTTGCAAATCATTAATGGTTCTCGCACAGTAAATTAATTTTATATTAGAATTGACCTGTTTTAATATTAGAATATGTGTTCTTTAATCGTCAGATCAGGATATAAATTTATAAATTAATTCTGCTACAAGTAATATGATGCTGCACTTTTAGAAAGTGCTTTATAGAAAATGCATAGTCACTATGGAGAATATCTCAAAAAGTGAAAATAAAAAATGTATATATCTAGGTTCACCAAGAAGGTTGAAGCAAAAGAAGCAATAATTAAGAAACCAAATAAGGTTTGGGAAGGTTCAGAAAATTATGAAGAATGACAAGTTGTATGTAGAAGAAACTGCCGAGGAAAAATCTAGACTAAGCGAATACATTTAAAAGCACTGGCGCAATGAGATTCGTTCTAGACAGGATTGAAGTAATGCAGCTGATCAAAGATTATATTGAGAAAAACTTTGCTCGTACCCATCCCTTATAAAAGGTTTTTCTAATATTGGTCAGAAAGGGCACAGAAAGCTTTATCTCCTCTTGTTTGGAAAACATGGAAATGAGGTAAAGATCTCCTAGGTAATTTTTATGTTGCATTTGATGATGGTTAGATAACTTCAATCATATTCGGTTTAAACAATTTTGCAAAACTGTGAAGGACATGACCCATCTAAATGAGGATACAATTTTTATGCCAGAAAACAAAATATAACAATAATCTTTTAGCTTACAGCAAGGATGTACTGCAATTATTATACAAATGCGTTTTTGAATCTCTAAAATACAAGAATAGAAGAAATTACGCGAACCTACAAAAAAAGCGAAGTCTACTCTGAGGGGTTAAAAATGAAAGATATCATCTCTGGCGTTCATTCTATTTGTTTAGTAGAGGGGACAAAATATCCTGCATCGAGATTTGATACAAAAAAACCAAAGACATCAACAGAATAAAAACGCTACCATGCAACCACCAGAAGAATAGAATATTCCTATGACCCACGAACAAATCTAGGAAGAAACACACCCTAACACTTCTTGCACCTTTATCTGAGTCCATCCGCTTTTCCATCTTCTGGATCTTCACCAGTACGATCTACGCATGTGCCAGGATCATAGAAGCCTGTAGTTCCAAAATGTTTTCTAAAAGTTTCTTAAGAAGGAAACTAGACAAGAATTCGATCTAGCTGCAAAAGTAATAACTTAAGAAGAATTTGTAAAAAAATAATGAATGAGGTTCGCGAAAGAAACGAAAAGCAAATGTCATCTCGCAAAGCTGTAGCAAAGAAAGGGAAGATAAACGGTTAACTCAGAATTTACCCCTCCCCTTGCAATGCATAATAGGTAAATGTTACTAAGAAAAGCCAAAGGTAAGTAAAACCAGATCCAAAGAAAGTGGCAATGAAACAATTTCTCAGGAAGAAATTTGGAAAGACCGTTATAAATAGAACACAGCGATAGTGATTTAGGCATTTACTGTTTTGAATTTTAGGCAGAAGACTATGCTGAAACTATAAGTCCTACTGACAAAATTTACCGCAGGTTTAAGACATTTAATTAAATAATTGGCTTCGTTTCGGTCGAAAAGCTCATACAGATCTCATATAATAGTTATTTATATTGCAAGACCGTTACTTCGAACTTCATGTGCAAGCACGGAACCTAACAAGCAGCGATTAGCGAGTTTGTTATCCCTGCAAACACGTAGGACTCGTGTAACGGTCGATCATTGTACAACGTTTTATGGTAAACCAACTCGTAAATTTTTAATAAATAATTCTTTTATTTACTGAAGCAGTGCAGCAAAATACGTAAGACATATATGAATGTTTTAAATAAATATGTATTTTGCTATGGTATTGATGATAAAGAGTCCGTAATAATTTATTTCCACTTTCTATGTAAATGTCACTTTATAGGCATTTATGGTAATAAGTATTTACTATAAGAAGTTACAGCTACAGCCCTGTAAAGTTTTACGGGCTTTTAAAAGAGACTTGTAAAGTTCTACAATTCTCATCAATAAAACGATAATGGAAACTAATTTGTTGCTTAATCACAACACCATGGCAACGATTAGCTATAAATTGTCCTACCGCCTTTGATTACAAAATGTATTTTTGTACAAAATATACAATAAATTAATAAACGTTGATAAAGATGGAAATAAAATGCACGCATTGCTATGAATCTTTATTTGGCTCACTGGATTATGGTGACTCGCTTTTTCGTCGCTCGCACCACAGACCTTCCAATTCGCTCGTAAAGATTAATTTACAAAGCTTGCCATGTAAGTCACTATTACGGGTTTCATAACGGGCTACCTTGTAAAACCTAGAGGTAGAGCTCAATAAACAGATGTTTACGTGGCAGTATACCACAAAAATAATTTATTGGTCTACGGCAATTGAAACAATGATCCTTTTGTATTTTAGTTACAAATTTCGCTTAATGTTTCAAGTTTACGACTGTACACTCCGGTAGAACTTGATAAGCACTTGTTAAAGTGTGCATGTTAGAAAAAAATCTTGTAGGCCTTTTATTGGGTGCTATTATCGTCAGTTTTTATTCCATTGGAAACTTAAACAATCCCTTCCCTTTAAGTTCGCAAAAATTTAAGAGCTTTGAGAAGATTAGTATATAATTTCAGTATAGTGAATCTCGTTTGGCACCAGTAGGTGTTAATTTATGCTTAGAATCACAGTTTTATCGTGCAAAGAATTAAATTATGTTTAGGTATTATCAAGTTAAAATTTGTTTAAAGATTTAGTCTAAAGGATTCAATTTTATTTTAATGTTAAAACGGCAAGTCTAATTATTAATCAAATGACGTATTATGCTTTCTATGAGGACTTTTGAATAAAACTTCAAGCAACATTCAAATTAGTATTTTAAGTATCGTTCCAGTTAAAGTTAATGATAATAACGAATACATTTCGTAATAGAAATTATTGCAAGTTTAATGTCCGTTGTATGTAAGGTCCAATATGTAAATAATAACATATAAGAATATAACCAACAAAATAATCGCAAATAATAATAGTAGTAGTAGTAGGTAATAATAATAATAGGTCGAGAAAAAAATAATAATAAAAGTAATTCGGGTAAGTATTTGATTTGTTAAATAAGTTTTAAACTTCTACTCATATATTCTTTTTCTTTTGTTTTAGAATTACTAAGATTACTAAGAAACCTAAGCTACGAAGTGTGTAATCGCTTACTACCGACGTGAGCTCATTCGTTATCAAATTTTTACTCAATTTTAATAAGATTAATATTTAATAAATTAAATTAAAGCAAAAGCCAATTACTTTCTTACAATAATTATCCCGTTGACGTTTGTTTAAACACTCAGATAGGTAATCTTTTAAATATTTGCAGATAAAAAATTTACTAGACTTTTAGTATATATAAACAAAGGTAAACAGTACACTGTTATGATATCTAAATAATTAACTACATAGATCATTAATTAGATTTGTTATTTTGACCTGTCGAATGCTAATGGACTGCACAGCTTACCGAATTGTGAGTTACCAATTGTTTACCAACTAAACAAATCCTTCGCAATACAAGCGACATGCAGATGGAAGTTTTGTAACACTTAATGGTTACTGGTTGCCTCCATAACGGTAACAAAATGAAGAAGTGAGTACAAAATGTAAGTGTACAACAATCAAGAAAAAGAAGAAGCACAAGAAGGGCTAATAAAAAAAAAGAAACGAATTAGATATGTATTAATTTTAGGGAAGTCAGTACATTACCTATTAGGTAGAAAAAAGCCGTCATCTGCCTGGATAGTATGTTTGAGAAGAAAATACTACGAATGTGGTTAATAAAAGTTTCAACAAAATACGCGTAACATTAATATGATCAGTATTCTCCAAAACCCACTCTTCTAAATTTTATAACTTTTAATAAATTTCCAATTAGATGGATCCAGAAAATATAACCTAAATTTACAAAATATTCTAACTTGGAATTCTCAAAGTAATGGCTGCAAGAAGAATGACTTTTTGCAGAGAAAAGATAATGCAAAAAAGTTTTGGGAAATTTTCGAAAAGGAACCAATTCGAAGGATAAAGATATGCATTAAGAAATTGACATATAGGCATGCAACCCAAAATGCATAATAATAATAATAACAATTGCATTGAATCAAATTATACGTAATCTACTTTTAATATAAGTTAGTAATTAAGTTTTAGTACAAATTAATTCATAGTAATTTTAACTGTAACAAATTTTAAAGGAAAGTCTTTTCTCAGATTATGAATTTTCCATCTTTTTTGTTTAAAACAATTATAACATCTAATCAGCTTGAGTGACGGTTTCCATCTGTTTATTTGCTCCTGTGTTCTAATTTCTAATCAGAAGCTTTTATGATTAACACCCACGACGTCTGAGTAAACAAGATGTCTCTGCTGGAGAAGTAAATTTTATAGTAAGTATCGTAACTTAAGTACGGTTTCAGAAGAATTATGTGTCCCAGTGATTGACGTATTGATTGAGTTTAATGTAAATTAATTTACTGAATAAACGAAGAGTTTTCTGCCTCTTAAATTATCAAATATAAAATAATTTTTTATAAAAAAGAAGCCTTATAAGAACTGTTACTGGTCACTATAACAACAAAGGAACAAAAAGTAGTAAGTAATTTTTTGCCCGATCGGGTAAAAATAATTTGACATCAACTCTGACAATACTTTAACATTACTCTACAACATTTTTTACAAATAATACAAAATAAATAGAAATTTTCAATTAAATAATAATAATAATAATAACCATTTATCTCTTCTTTGATACTTTTAAAATATTAAACTATATAATTTCTTAAAGCTTTTAACTAAGACTTAAAAACAAATTTGACGTTTCTATCAAAATCGTAGTTGTTAGTCGTCACGCAAACAATCCTAACCTCTTCTTATTAAAATGAAAATTATACCTTTTTGTATGAAAACAAGAATTCGATAAAAATTGCAGTAAATAGAAAGTAGTTTAACGTCATGTTGTTTTGTTCTAAACAGTCATCCCACGGAATTTTGCTAGTTGAAATCGACTGGAGAGAATAGTATATTATTCAATTATAACGTCGAAATTCACAACCCATTGTTTGTTTGATGGTCACTGTTTAAAACCAAGCTTCTCCGTAGTTTGGTTGTCACTGGTTTTCCCTTTCCTCGGTTTATCGCAAAGTCATACCTGCGCGGTTAAGCGCTCTCTCGATAGTTGATAGAACAAAATGGCTGGTTTTGGTACTGGTAGTTGAATGTGCGAGATATATAAGGAAATTGGTTTTAAAGATTAATTCGCTTTAGCGGAATAAATCTCGCATTCAACAGAATGATCGCTTGATTAGTTATATGCGATCAATCGTCAAATTAGACGGATTAGGTTCTGGTGCTAACCATTTTAGGTAAACTCTTTTCGTTAAAATCTCGTTGCGCTAAAATCTTACAAATGTCTTTTTATTTTAGGTAATATTATTTCCCTAGCCTTCACCTTGAGGGAATTGTATTGTAAAAGACCTTTCAGTTTATAGAAAGGTAAAAATCTTCAAATATTTAAAATTAATACAATATACAGGGTGATTTCTTTGTAGGTCTTTTTTGTCGTTTGGGTTTTGTTGCTCGTTGTTCGTTTATTCTTGTTCCTGCCTCTCTGATCGTGGGTTCTTTAGAAGGTCCTTCCCCTTTGGGTCCGTACCTACATCAATATATTTTAGTAGAAGATCTATTTCTTCGTTTGTCTGATAAGCTTGAAGCTTTAATAATAAGCATTGTTTTTAAACAAAGTGGCGCTTGTTTTTTTTATCTTTTATATCTTGTATTACCCCGCCCCTCTCCGACTTATTGGGGTTAGCTGGCAAAAACTAAAGCAGTGTTAATTGGCGCCCAACGTGGGGCCTTTTCTTGGAAATTCCACTTTGTTAAAACCACTTGTTGTTCTTGCATGTTAAGATAGTTTTGGGAAATATAGTTTGCCTGATAGATTAAGTATTTAGTAATTTAGGATAAAGAACCAACTCCAGGATTGATTTTGTAATTTGTTGAATTCTTGTTACAAGTTATTTGATTAGTATTGATTATTAATCTTATTATAAATTGGTTATTCGTTTTGTTAGTTTTGATTATTAATTAGTTCATCATGGAACGGAAGATTCATATAGATCGGTTAAGTAAATCAGAACTATCTTATGAGTTAGCTATTAGAGGTCTTCCTGACTCTAATGTTGATAGTATGCGAAAGTCTCTTCGACAGTTGATGAAAATGGAACAAGATCAGTCCGTACTTGAGTTACCAGATATATTACCTGATATACAGGGTGATTTCTTTGTAGGTCTTTTTGTCGTTTGGGTTTTGTTGTTCGTTGTTCGTTTATTCTTGTTCCTGCCTCTCTGATCGTGGGTCCTTTAGAAGGTCCTTCCCCTTTGGGTCCGTACCTACATCAGTACATGTACCGGGTCAGAACAAAACAACATATATCGAAGGGTGAAGCAAAAAACCCCTAAGCAAGGCTTTAATTAAAACAGCCGTGGGTCTTCGAATGGTGGGATGTTTGTGAAAATTTGTATGTATTCTGTGTCATTTTATTTATGTATATATATATATATATATATATATATATATATATATATATATATATATATATATATATATATATATATCTATAGAGGCCTACCATGCGTCCGGACCAAAAGCGTAGCGCCCAGCGTCCGGCGTATATAAGTGTATATAAATGATGGTATCAGTCAGCGTCTTTTGCAAGCTATAGGTTTATTCAGCGTCTGTTTATTTTATGCAACCTATAGGTTTATACAGCGTCCATTTATTTTTTCAGTATTGGCCAGCCTGCTTGAATTCCTTTGCCTGTCTGCGGTGTCGAGTTACTCTCTCCATTTCTGAGTAAAGATTGCGTCATCTCAACTGGCAAAAATAATTCTATTTTATTAACGCTATGTAATAAATACTTTTAGTTTCGTTTCTGTATGTGTATGAATTTTATTTAAAAGGCTTTCAGATTTATGCATAAAAACATCATAAAACTCGAAATATTATTGGATTTGTATGAAATTTTCTACAAAGGGGTTTTTCAGGTCGCTGATTTCAAATTTGATGTCAACGTTTGCAAATTTAAAGCGCGGATGAAATATGGCGGCCATAATAATTAAAATTTGATTTATTTGCATAAAACTTAACATCTGGGAGTATATTCGAAACTCTCTGCGTTGCCAAAATACTATGTGTGTTTCTCAGTAAGGATTGCGTCATTTAAAGTGACAAAAATAATTTTATTAAAGCTACTTAATAAATCTTTCACTTCCATTCAATTGTGTCTGAATTTTATTTAATTCAGTTGAATTTAGTTGATTTTAATATGTATTTTCTAGATGAAAACTATTTAAATTGTGTAGGTTAATTTATTATTATAGGTTAAATGCATATAAAAAATTGTGATGATACTTATTGCTACTAATACCTAGTTCTATATTTTAAAGAGCCAAGCGATTTAATGTGTTAATTAGAGCTTCCAGTTTTTTAAGTTCTTCCAGTGGTTTAAATCGTTATATCTCTAAACATATTTGAGCTAGAAAGCTGATTCATTTTTTAAATTAAACCTTAAAAATGAGCGCATGCAACAATATTATCAAATATTGCCTAAAGAGAAATTTGGCAAAAAAAGTTTGGGTAGTGATAAAGATAGTTTAGATGGGAATTTCAAGGTCCAGCGGTCAGTGCAGATGTATTGTTTTGTATTTATGTTTGTTTATGTACTAGAAACTACGTTTTACATGTCTATTAAAGCAAACTATAAAAAGAAATTTGTAGTTCTTCTTAAATTATCTTCTTTCTGTCACTGTTTTACAAAACAGTTACTATTCGATCGCACAAGGTAAAACTTATTGGTTATTTATAACGACTAATAATTGATTTTATGAAATAATGAAATATATTGATTTTTGATTGACTTGTTAATTTTTATTGGGAACGCATTTTAATTTCAATACCTAATTAAAAATATCAGATTCGTTGTTTTATTTCCTATTGACATTCTGTAGTACATTTTCTCGTTCTATATTTTATAGAGCCGAGCGATTTAATGTGTTAATTAGAGCTTTCAGTTTTTTAAGTTCTTCCAGTGGTTTAAATCGTTATATCTCCAAACATATTTGAGCTAGAAAGCTGATTCTTTTTTTAAATTAAACCTTAAAAATGAGCGCATGCAACAATATTATCAAATATTGCCTAAAGAGAAATTTGACAAAAAAAGTTTGGGTAGTGATAAAGGTAGTTTAGAAGGGAATTTCAAGGTCCAGCGGTCAGTGCAGATGTATTTTTATGTAATTTAAAAATATTTAAATAAAGATGCAACAAAAATATTATTGACTAGCAATCTCTTAAAATGACGTTTTTGTTTTCGTTATTAGTGCTTACTTTATTTTAATCAATTACTGATTTTTTATAAATTGAAACCATTATTAGTTTCAGAAGAAAACAGCTGTGCATTCATAATACGTAGTAAATAATATCATATCTAAAATGTAAGATCATGCTAATCTATTCACCTATTTTTGGTATTAAACACATTTCTTGTAACCTTGTTATATATAATTGTTTATTTCGGATCATTTTCATTTGTGTTTGGAATAATATTTTGAGAAAGAAATTTTTATTACTTGCAAATTTTAGTTTCATGAGCAACCTTTATTTATTTTATTTACCTTTTAAATATACATTCTGGTATTAAGTTATCGATGTTCCTCTGTGAAATTTACAAAACATGTACGAGCCCTAACAACTAAATATGTATTTGGACAGTTTCATGAATTCTATGTTTATTTTTCCTACTAGTGTTCCAAATTACACCATTTTCAAACAATAACCATTAACTTCTGTAAAAAAAGATCTGCAGAAAACAATTTTCAAAAATTCAATAAAACTCGCTGACAACTAAATATTCAGATAGCAGTTTATAAATACAATTCAATAAGATTTAACATCTCGCTTTGCTTTATTCGCCTCTTAAATTTTGGCTGACATACTTCTAACTTGGGGATTACAATTATCTAAATTGGATAATGCCCCACTTGCTGATAATTTCAAATTCAATAACACTAAAGATCCGAACTGCTTGAGGATCATTCAACAACTTTGAAATTATGATTTTCAAACCATTTTTTGGTCGTTTTTGATGTGTGGTAAGAAGCACCATCTTGTTGAAAGATTAAATCGCGGTCAAGATCGATTTTTAACGATTGGTAACAAGTTTGCGTTAAGAATTTGCTGATACTTTTCAACATTAACTGTGCCGTCTATGGACTGAAATCATTCTAACCCTCCAGCTGACATATAGCTCTAAACTATTGCACCTTGAGGAAACCTAACCGTACGTTTTAAGCAGTACTTATGGAATGCTTCATGTTTAGCTCCGATCAGTCTTTTGCGAGAGTAACCAACGAAAACACCAGACTTTGACTAGTCGCTGAATATGACCTTATACCAGTCATTCTCTGGAACATTGTCTAGGACAACTACATATTTAGTCCATGTCACTCGTCGTTGTTCTTGTTTCTCGGTTAGAAGTTTTACTTTGACTAAATACAAAAACCGTTTATGTTACAAAGATAGTTAAGGAATACTCAATGCATCAAAGTTTAAAGATAACTAACTACCTTATTAAAGAATGGAGAGTCTATCTGAAAACAAATAAACTGTTTGGATTCTTGGCAATTGTTGCGACAGAAAGGTAAAGACAGGATTAAGTGTGCCCAAATAGCTGCAGGACATGATCTGGACTTGCAGAAATACATAGAACAAAATTAAATAGCTTATCGGTATGTCCAACGTAAATGACTGCTTCTTCAATGCTTGCTCCAAAATGATGAGTCTGGATTTCTTCAGCTAGTTTGCAAGGATAATTTTCAGAGAAGACTATATGGAGTAACCCTTCACTCTTACTAAGACTCTTTTTCAGTGTGTTGTAAGCAGCATTTTTATTTCTAATGTTAAATTTATATTTATTTTTAAAGTTTTCATTTCTTCTTGAACCTCTCCCTGCAACTCTTGAACTTCTGCTGAGCCATACCTAAGACTGATAATGGAGGGCAAGATTGAGGGTAGAAGAGAACTGGCAGGAGACAAGGCTCATGGTTGAGAAATGTGAGAGACTGCACTGGCCTAAACTCACAGTTATTACTAAGAATAGCAAAAGATAGTGAACGATTTGCCGAAGTTGTTGTTAACCTTCTATAAGAAGACAGCACCTTAAGAAAAAGAAGATGTAAAAAAGGCCGCAAAGTTAGAAAATGTAACAGTTTTATCGAGCTTACTGAATATTTCTGAATTTGTTTCTCGTCATGCAGTTTTATGCAATATCGACTCCTTTGCCTTCTTCAACATACCAACACAAATTAGCTTGGGGCAACGTATGATAGCCTAATAAAAACAGGATGCCAATAAAACTGAAAAGTTTTTCCCTTGTAAATATAAAATCGTGTGTATTATTTGAGCCCACTAAATACAAAACTCTGCGTTTACATTGTTAGTGAACTTGAGTCTTGCACCTAACAATCTCACATTTCCCGTGAGTTTTGCATCTGATGATGACTTTTACATGATTATATTTTATAAGCGTGAAGTTTTACATTTATAAAACACCAAAGTTTGCATCTCATACATTTATCAGTACTGCAAGTCCATAAAACAAGACAACCAATAATATCGATATCTAAATTGTTATAATTATTTTTGTAAATAATTACAAAGTTTTGCATTTAGCGAGTTCATTTATCATGAGCCTACTTTACAAAAAATCGCAATACTATATCTTGAACTTCATCATCAAAAAGTTTTAGAAAAATATCCAGCGGTGATTGACCTGCCAAATGATTTTTTAGCTGTTCAATTTTTTTGTGTTCTCTTCGTCGGGCAAGTTCAGATACAAAAAGAAACCTCTCTGCACTTGGGTTTCTGGCTATTTGTTTTGAGCAAACTTGAGAATGTGAAAAGAAGAAGAAAGCATTTAAGTAGAAAAAAACTGAAAACAATACAGTTATGAAAACACCTGAAGAAAAACTAATGCCCATCTCTGAATAAAAAAAAACTGCAGGGAAACGTTTTGTTGGACTTGGACCTGGAAAAGGAAAAAGCAATGAGGAATAAGCAATCCGTACTCTAGTTTTGCATGACTCGCTGGTGAAACCTTGGAGAGTTGCTGGAGGTCAAAAAAACCAACGGAAAATATTTTTAAATGCTTTGTTGATGTACATTGATATAGGACACTACCGTCTTTATAGTTTAGCAAATAAAACAATTGGCCTTGCACACAAAACAAAAATATCCTACAGTACATTCTCTCGATGCCATCCCTATGTTATTACCGTCTATATTATGTATGCAAACCTAATGAAATAAACAGAGCTACCTGCTTGTACAAACAACGTGCAAACATAAGCTTCAAACCACAAAAACTAAAGCCACTAAAACTTGTAGATAATGAAAATTCATATGAACTCCTGTAACATGTAGTAAGGCTTCCGCATTGCATATGTATGGCAGGCCTCTGAAATGTCAAAATAAAATGAAGAAAAGGTTCAATTTAATGTTAAGATTGCAGCTAAAATCAATGTTACTAAACCTGTCCGAGAGTTGGAGGGAGAGGTTCAAGAAGAAATGAAAACTTTAAAAATAAATATAAATTTAACATTAAAAATGAAAATGCTGCTAAGAACACACTGAAAAACAGTCTTAGTAAGAATGAAGGGTTACTACATATAGACTTCCCTGAAAATTATGCTTGCAAACTAGCTGAAGAAATCCAGACTTATAATTTTGGAGCAAGCCGTGAGGAAGCAACATTGTACGCAGGAGTCACTTACACTGGAGATACCGATAAGCTATTTAATTTTGTTTTATGTATTTCTGCTAGTCCTAGGACCTTGAACTGCTTCTCTAGTTCCAATGCCTAAGCGAAAACCAAATTGTTCTTCTCCTACATATTGTCCGCATTTTGTGTGTACTCGTTGATGCATGTTCTTAGCATTATCTACTGTACATGGCTCATCAGGCTAATCAATCGGTACTGTGAGCACTGTTTTACTCCGCTCTTTTTAGGTATCGGAATAAAAGTAAGTTGGGTCCAGTCGTGTGGTACGATTCCTGTATAGTATATTCTATTTAAGAAAGATGTTAAGATGTTGAGGCTTTCATCGTCTAATACTTTACGCATCTCAGTATAGATGTTATCTTCACCTGAGACTCTACGTGGTTTGATAGTTTTATTGCGCGTTTCACTTCTGCTATAATAATTCTCAATGGCTAATCTTCTTGATCTATTTCTCTTGGTTCTGGTTACATTCTGATATCATCAAAAAGCTCTTGTATATAGCTTGTCAAAATCTCTTCTATCTCGTTTGGGTCTATTGTTTTTTTGTTACTATCTGTGACTAAGATATCGTGTTGATGGGTTTTATTTCCAGTTATTTCTTTTATCTTCTTTTTTGTGTGTTAAAGAAATCATGCTTTCTTGGCAGCTCTTCGAGTACTTGACAACGTTTCTCCACCCAGGTCTCCTTTGCCTCTCTTATAAGCCTTGTAATCTTTTTATGGATTTCTTTATATTTATTATAGTCTTTATGTTTGTACTTCCTTCTTTCGTTCATCAATAAAAGGATTTCTTCCGTCATCCATCTCTGTTTTGCTCTCTGCTCTTGGTTTTCCAATTCATTTTCTTGTACTTCATGTTTACATTTTTAACAGACTGCCAAAAGTTTTCCATTGTTTCTGTTTCCAATTATACCGTTTCCCTAAACTTACTATTCAAAACTCGTGTTATTTCCTCTTTTATTTGTGGTTCCCCCAGTTTCTCAAAGTTAGGTCTTGTTTTATTTCTCTTCCGGATTTTCTTCAATTTAATCTCACCTTTTTTCAGCTACGGGGTTCTGATCAGATCATATGTCTGATCCAGGATAAGTTCTTACAACTTTAATTCCGTTTCTATATCGTTTATCAATCAGTATATAATCTATTTGATTTTTTATGATATTTCCTTCATTGTCTCCTGGTCCTAAGTACACTTCTAAGTGTACAATCGCCTTTCTGGAAGTTGGAACCAGGTGTTTGCTACCATTAAGTTTTCTTCATTACAGAACTGTACCAGATATCCCCCCTATCGTTTCGTTTGCAAATACCATGGTCTTCAACAATATATTGCACTCTTCCTTTACCTATCTTTCCGTTGAAGTCACCCATGATTATATTCACTTCATTCTTTTTGGTAAATCTTAGTAGGTAATTTTTACATCATGAATAAAAAACTCATGCAGTATGGAGTATTCTCGTGCAACTTATATTACTAGATGAACAGATAGTTCCATATTTTGAACGGCACTCGCAACAAAATGCTTCTAAAAGTGAAACCGGTAAGATTCGGTTTCAAATTATGGTATATCTGTTCAGATGAAGGGTACTTATACAAGTTATCCTCCAAATAATAAAAAATCCAGACTTGGGTTGGGAGGTGACTTTGTTTTTTATCTACTATCTATTGTAGAGAATAACCCTAATCATAATATTTTCCTTGACAACTTCTTTTCTTCATATAAATTATTCGACAATAACACACTATGGTGTTGGAAAATTGAAAACTGCAAAAAATTATGACACAAAGGAAAAGAAAAAACTACCGTACTGCTCAAAAGCTACTGTACTATCAAAACAAAAGGAAATAGTGACGTTAACGAAGAAAATGAAGTAAAAACCTTCCCAAGGATCTTGTATGGTTTCTCTATTTCTTAGAAAATCAAATGTAACTGAACTAAAGGGTTCATTGTGATGCAATGAAGAAGTACATCACATGCTCAAATAAATTCAGTGTGTCTAACAAAAATCCCAACCTATTGCTTGGTCTTGGAGGGATTCATCTCCTAAAAGTAGTACTCTCATGCATTGGGCTATACCTCAAAGACAGTGGAGCTTCGAAAATCCTTGTTGAGACAGTATAATTGGAATGCTGTTTTCCATTTTGAAACGCTTACGGTGTTATACCAGTGTACGAAGATCAACGCTTGTTGGACAAATTTAAATTGCTATAAACTACACATAGTGACATAAAAAATATTTTGAGAAACTCGTAGAAAATGACAGGCAGAAAAAAACTGGGGCCTGCGTGCATGCAGTATAAGAGAGTGTTTGCCACTTTCCTTCTTCTTTGATAGAAAAAATTATTCACGATGGTACATTTTATACTACAATGATTGCTTGAAGCTGGACGAAGGTCCTATAATTTATAATTCCATGTCAGTCTTTTAAACAAAAAATAATAATCTTAATTCAATCCTATTAACGCATTTAAAACAATAATTATTCAAGACTTTTTAACCAAAATTTGTTTTGGTGGTTTCAAGTGTAAACATTTAAAATATTTTCAAAAAATTTCAGATTCAAGAATATAAAGAAAAATTTAAAATCTGGCAGCATAAATAATTAAGATTTTGCAATGGGCAACTAAAATCTTCAGTAACATGATATTTGATACGATGTTTGATGACGCGACGTCAAATTGTTCATCATACAATTCTGAGAACCTAAAATGTTTACTTTAATTCTTAAATGCTCCGAATGATTGCTGCATAAATGAATTGTTTTTTACATTTACTTATATGTACAGCTGTAACCGTTATCAAATTCATAATTGCAAAAGAGAACCTCTACTCCTTGGAAAATCCCCGAAAAACGAGTGTTAAAAGGAACACGATTAAAAATTTGTAAACACAACTGACCGAAAAAAGTTATATACAAGAATACACAGGTTGGGTCTATTAGCAGACAATTTTAAGTTCTTTTTCCAGCTTCAAGCAATCATTCTAGTATATAAAATGTACCATCGTGCATAATTTGAAAAAAATGGAATTTCTGGCAATAGCCCAATATCAGAATCTATTCGCTAACTAGAATTCGAATTAAGTGTCATTTTACACAATAATTAGCTTTTGTTTTTTACGTGTGCTGAGCATATGCGTTATAGCATACACAAAATTACGTCATTTTATAGACTTGCACACCTGCAATGAAATTTAATCCATGCTTACAAGGAAATATTCTCTTGCTAACAACATTAAATTTTTATAAGGACGTCTTTCAAACTATAATATTGAGTTATATTCCTGATTATCTAACATCCATTTTTTTCTCGAGTCCTCTGACTAATAAAGCTTAACTTTAGTAAAATATTATATTTCTAAATGCTATAGCTACTTTTGTTTTTATCAGACAATAGGTAATAAAAGTTACCCATTTTTAGGGACAATTTTATTAAAAACAAATTAGTTTTTATCTCAGAAAGTACATGCCATATATCTATGAAATTTTTGTAGGGGTTATAGAAAGAAACCTTGGGTTCTAATTTTCAGACCAAAAAACAATTCATTTAAGATTTATATAAAAAATAGGGAATTACCGTAAAATACCCTAACTTTGAACAGTTTTGAGCAATTTTTCTTGATTCATAAAAACGTATTTGTTTAGAGACAAAATAAATGGCGCTATTTTGCGGGGAACTATGGGATCTATAACTTATTTGATAAACAATTGCCAAATGTTTTACAAATTTTGTAAAAAAAATAAAATAGCATCTGTTCAAAGTTACCTCCCAAGTACCCAACTTTAAACAGCGTTATATTTTGTAGGATTTCAAAGCTGTGAAGGCTTAAATGCAACTTAGAACATTGAAAATGTAAAAAATAATCGATTTAACTCAATTTAAACAAAAAACAGTTGGTAAATAGATAAATTTAGAACAAATTTAAGTTGATTTATTGTATGAAAATACAAAAATATAAGTAATAATTCTTAAAAAATAAACAAAAGATAGATTCTCTAAACAAAAATGAAAATAAATTAAAAAACAATGCTTTGGTAAGTAGGTAGACAAAATAAAAATTAATGCATAGTAGGCAAATATCTGTTAATTTCAGACATTTTAAATAACAATAATTCTTAAAAAATAAACAAAAGATAGATTCTCTAAACAAAAATGAAAACAAATTAAAAAACAATGCTTTGGTAGGTAGACAAAATAAAAATTAATGCATAGTAGGCAAATATCTGTTAATTTCAGACATTTTAAATAATAGAGCTTCTCGTCTGTCTAAAATTGGGTCAGTCAATGCCACAACAATTTCTTTAAGGGGAATAAAACCCTCATCTTTTACCGCTGGCCAACTAAATTTATTTTTTACTTTTCGTGAATATCTAAGAAAGTTGACTTCAATATTTTCATTATCATCTGGAATGGATGTTATTTGGCCAATGTAATGATTATAAATATTTTTAATTCTAAATTCGATTATGTAATATTTTCCAACTAAGGGAACAATAATTTCAGACTTATCATTATCACAGTCTTCAGTTTCTATAATATTTGTACTTGTATTTGTACCCTCAGAACTATTGTCTTCTGTGTTTTGTTCATTTTCAGAATCCTCGTTTTCATGAACTTCTCTTAGTTCTTCCCTGTCACTATCGCTAGATTGAATGTCTTCAACACTAACGCTTTTACCTGGTTGGACCTTTATTTTCTTTCTTCTTCTTTGTTGTGGAGGTTCATTAACTCCTCTTAATTCTTTTAACATATCAATAACAGCCAAAGAAACAGGAGTGTTTACATCTTCATTGTCTTCGTTGACGGTTTGTGCATCTGGCAAGGTTTTTAAGACTCGTTCTGGATTAAATGGTGTTATCCCACACTTGTCAAACCCAGATATCATGTTCTGTGATTTTTCTTCTTCATTTGGATATATTTTCTGGTATAGTTTTTTTAACAATCGCGGAAACTCATCTTTAGATAATGTTTGACTCTTTTTATTTGACTTAAGTTTATAGTTATCCAGTATAAATCGCCAAGCACTTTTCAAGGGTCTATAAAATGCCACGTCTAGTGGCTGGAGCAGGTGGGTGGAATTGGGTGGTAGGCAACAAAACCTGATATTGTTTTCATTCGACAATCGCAAGACAAGTTCAGTAAAATGAGAACTTAAATTATCACCAATGATTACTTTTATTCCATTTAATTTCTTAGCGTGAGGAATAAAAATTGTTTGAAACCAGTCCTCAAAAGAATGTGCATCAAACCAGCCTGATTTACTCCTGTTATATCGAGTGCCTGGAGGTCCTCCTTCAGTCCAAGTAGACCAAATGTGGTCTGCCTTGTAGACTACATAAGCCGGAAGCATCTGCCCTGAAGCAGAGCCACAGAACATGATTGATATGGAAGTTTTTGAACTATTTCTTATCCTTTCTGGATACTTAACACCCCTTTTGAATACGAGGGTAGATTGAAAAGTTTCCGGAATGGGCAAGAGATGGCGCGCGTATCGTGAAATTGTTATGATGGTTGTCAAGGCTAACCTATTTTAGGAAAGCTGTCAAATTTTCAGACACGTGCGTCGTTCCGTTTATGTTTACTAGGATATCTTGTGAAGCAATTCAGGCACTTTTGCAAAAATGGATAAAAACGAATTTCGTGCAGTCATCAAACATTTCTGGATGGACGGGAAAACGGCGACGGAGATACGAGATATTTTGCAGAAAGTTCATGGCACATCCACACCTTCATTTTCGACTATTAGTTTCTGGGTGAGCGAGTTCAAACGTGGCCGTACGAGCACCAAGGATGAACCACGCAGTGGACGTCCAAAAACGGCCACAAATGAAGAAATGGTCGATAAAGTCCATGATCTCGTGTTAGCCGATCGACGAGTGAAGTTGCGCGAAATAGTAGAGACCACGGGCATCTCATATGAACGTGTGCAAAATATCGTGCACGAACATTTGGGCATGAGGAAGCTCTCGGCGCGATGGGTGCCGCGTTTGCTGACTATGGACAACAAGCGAAATCGTGTGACCACTTCGAAAGAGTGTTTGGCCTTGTTAAATCGTAATCCAACGGATTTTTTTCGCCGATTCGTGACCGTGGACGAAACATGGATCCACCACTACACACCAGAAACCAAGCAGCAGTCGAAACAGTGGATTTCTCCAGGCGAATCTGCTCCGAAGAAGGCAAAGACTGTCCCATCTGCTGGAAAGGTCATGGCCACCGTTTTTTGGGATTCGCAAGGTGTGATACACATCGACTTTTTGCAGAAGGGAAGAACTATCACGGGACAATACTACAGCGATTTATTGGATCAATTCAACGGCATTTTGAAGGAGAAACGGCCTCATTTGCAGCGAAAAAAAGTGCTCTTCCATCACGACAACGCGCCGGCCCATTCATCCCGAATCGCCAATGCTAAATTGGTTGAATTGGGCTACGAGGTGGTGCCGCATCCCCCGTACTCTCCAGACCTGGCCCCGTGCGACTTCTTTTTGTTCACAAACATGAAGACTTGGCTCGGAGGCAAGCGCTTTACGTCAAATGAGGAGGTCATCGCCGCCACTAAAGCTTATTTTGCAGAGTTCCCGAAATCATATTTTTCTGAAGGCTTAAAAAAGTTGGAGCACCGCTGGGAAAAGTGTATCGCCCTGCAAGGATATTATGTTGAAAAATAAAAACAAAAACCTGTTCAATTACTGCGTTTTCTTGCCCATTCCGGAAACTTTTCAATCTACCCTCGTACACATTTTTTTCGTCCAGGGTCATCGGAAAGATTGGTTTCATCATAATTGAATAAATGGGAAGCCGGAATTGCAATACCATCATTATCAAACAATGACTCTTTGAGATTGTTGAAATAATCTTGAATAGTTTGTTTAGATACGCTTGCTCTACTTTTTTTTAATATTTTGACACATTCTAACAGTCAACTGATCTGTGTGTCTTTTAACAAAGTTCTTAGCCCATTTAATGGTTGGGAGATTATCTTTGAATTCTTTTACTTCTCTGCCCATTTTATTCAAGTATTTTTGAGCCATAATTCTTATATCTCTATAGTCGAAGGGAAACCCCCACTGAGATACGGTTACTATGTGAGTTACAAATGCTGCCTCTTCCCGGTTTGAAAAAACCTTGGGTCGTCCTACTGCCTTATTATGTTTATTGTTAATTTTATTACTCAAGGTACCTAAAGGAACTTTGTACTTTTTCGAAGCTCTCCGTAAGGTTAATTTTCCGCTTTTGATAGCTCTGACTGCATTTATAAGGGTATCCTCAGTGTAACATTTATAGTTTACACCAAATTTCTTCCTGTCTCTAGCCATCGCTGCCACTGAAATACGAAATAACTGTAAAACCAAACATTGAACACTAGACCCTAAACTTGAACAACTGTTCAAAATTAGGTTAGGTTGTACGCAAATATGCACTTTTTAGGTTAGAAAATTGTTATTAATTTTGGTTATTATATTATGCAAAACTGAATATATATTATTGGTGACTAATAATCATAGCAATATATTATGTCAAAAGCAAAAAATTAAAGACTCTACTTACCAATTTACAAGCAGAAGTTTTTACGCGCTTCTCCAACGATTATTTTTGACAGCTCTTTGTCCATGGTTACCAACAGAAAATTATAAAAATGTCTCCACACCAATGCTGCCAATAATTTAAGCTCAATTCATAGAACTAAAATTTATAGATCGACGATAAAAATTCTAACTCTCCTATTTTTATGTTTAATTTTTATGACAGCATGAAAGTTGTTCAAATTTAGGAGGCTGTTCAAAGTTGGAGTATTTTACGGTATGTTTTCTTGTTTATTAATTTTTTGATTTCGTTTTGGTTAAATGAACACTTTTCATGTAGGCATTATTTTTCTCAAAGAAATATTCCTAATTTTAACAATAACAGTGCAATAACATAAAAACCAATTTTTTGTCCAAACCGCTTGTCACTAAATTAATTTTTCTGCGATTCAGAGGAAGATATTGAAGACTATACAGGGTGTCCTGTTTAACAGTCTACACTGAATCATTCCAACAAGCTTGTGACTATAGCAGTGGAATTAAAAGAACTTTGTATCCTTTGACCTCTAGTTTACGAAATCAGAACACATCTTAGAACTTGTGCTGGTGCTGGATATCATCATCAGGATTTTTTTAAATGGAACGATTAGATTTGAAGTATGGAAATCGATAGCAAGTGGGATTCTGAATAAAAAAGTAATAAGGTACTACAGGTTTAAAGTGAATGATAATGAAATAATAAAGTGAATGTATTCTAATACTGTTTTCGTAAACAAGAAGCCGAAATCTACGAAGTTCTTTTAATTCCATTACTATAACCAAAAGCTTGTCCGGATGATTGAGTGTAGACTGTTAAATAGGCCAGAACCCGTTAAGTGGCTAAGTGTTTACTATTTTTTCCACATTTAAACATTTGAAGTGGTGACTCGTACACCTTTGAAATCTGAATTTTGCAAAATCTAAAAAGTATCTTGTATATTATTAACCATAAAATATGCGACTTCTTATGTTTTTTCATGATAACCATGAAAATGAAGCGCAACAAAAATCGTTGCTATTTTTTCACATTTAGAAATTCTAAGGGTTGGCTGCTACCCCCTTATATCCTGAATTTCGCAAAATCGGTGAAGCATGTGCGTTTTTATGTTCTTTCACGCAACCCATTCAACAATGAAACGCAAATAAACTGCTTTACTATTTTCTCCACATTTGCAAATTCTAAGGGATGGCTGGCTACCCCTTAGACCCTTAATGTCGCAAAATCCGTAAAGTATGTAACTTTTTATGTTCTTTCACGTCACCCATTCAAATATGAACCGCAACAAAGATTATTTACTATTTTTCCCGTATTTCAAAATTCTAAGGGTTGGTTGCTACCCCCTTAGACCCTCAACTTCGCAAAATCTATAAAATAGGTGACTTTTTATGTTCTTTCACGGCACCCGTTCGAAAATCAAACGCAAAGATTGTTTACTATTCTTCCCGTGTGTAGAAATTCTAAGAGGTGGCTGCTACCCAAAACAGAACAAAATTTTGAAAATATAAATATGGGTTTTTTTAACGTTTTTTTAATTTTTCGCTAGACGAGAATCCGAAACTCTGTAAATATACCAAATTTCAAGTTTGTATGTACTCTAGAAATTCGGAAGTTATAAAGACTATTTAATTTCATTACTTAAATACATAAAGTGAAGTCCCGTTTTACAACCCCTAAAGGGGTAGCGGAGGGTTAACATAATAACAATTTTTTATATTTTTCTTTACGAGAACTCTAAACCCTATAACTAAACCAAATTCTAAGTTTTTATGTCATCTAGAAGTTTTACAACCCCCAAATGGAATACGGGGGTTGATTTAATAATTTTTTTAAATTTTTCTTTAGGAGAGTCCTAAATTCTATCGCTATACCAAGTTTCAAGTTTGTATGTCATCTAGAAGTTTTACAACCCTAAAAGGGGATGCGGGGTTGACATAATAACATTTTTTTTAATTTTTATTTACTAGAATCCTAAACCCTATAAATATACCAAATTTCAAGTTTGTGTGTGATCTAGAAGTATTACAACCCCCAAATAAATTGCAGGGGTTGACTTAATAAGATTTTTTATGTTTTTCTTTACGAGAGTCTTAAACCCTATCACTATACCAAATTTCAAGTTTGTATGTCATCTAGAAGTTTTACAACCCCCAAATGGAATATGGGGGTTGATTTAATAATTTTTTTAAAATTTTTATTTAGGAGAGTCCTAAATTCCATCGCTATACCAAATTTCAAGTTTGTATGTCATCTAGAAGTTTTACAACCCCCAAATGGAATATGGGGGTTGATTTAATAATTTTTTTAAATTTTTCTTTAGGAGAGTCCTAAATTCCATCGCTATACCAAATTTCAAGTTTGTATGTGATCTAGAAGTTTTACAACCCCCAAATGGAATATGGGGGTTGATTTAATAATTTTTTTTTAATTTTTTTTAGGAGAGTCCTAAATTCCATCGCTATACCAAATTTCAAGTTTGTATGTGATCTAGAAGTATTACAACCCCCAAATAAAGTGCGGGGGTTGACTTAATAAAATTTTTTATGTTTTTCTTTACGAGAGTCTTAAACCCTATCACTATACCAAATTTCAAGTTTGTATGTCATTTAGAAGTTTTGCAACCCCCAAATGGAATATGGGGGTTGATTTAATAATTTTTTTAAATTTTTCTTTAGGAGAGTCCTAAATTCCATCGCTATACTAAATTTCAAGTTTGTATGTCATCTAGAACTTTTACAACCCCCAAATGGAAGATGGGGGTTGATTTAATAATTTTTTTAAAATTTTTCTTTAGGAGAGTCCTAAATTCCATCGCTATACCAAATTTCAAGTTTGTATGTCATCTAGAAGTTTTGCAACCCCAGAACGGGGTGCAGGGGTTGACATCATAACATTTTTTTTATATTTTTCTTTATAATAATCTTAAATCCTATAATTACACCAAATTTCAAGTTTCTAAGTCATCTAGAAGTTTTACAACTCCTAACAGGGGGTGCGAGGGTTGCATAAATATATTTTTTTATTTTCCTACTTACAAGAATCCCAATTCCTATAATTGTGCCAAATCTCAAGTTTGTATGTCATCTAACAAATTAGAAGTTGTAAAAGTTATTTAATTTCAATATTTTAATGCATAAGAAGTCCCGTTTGAAATGATGTCACTGTCTGCCTCACAAACATATGAGTTTTAAAAATTTTAAAATATAATATGGGATAAGATTAAACAGCCAGATTTATTACTAGCTAACAGCATCAGTGATTGATTAAATACTGAATGATAATATAATAATGGTTACGTTTGTTTCACTTAAATCAATAGAGCTTTGAATTAAATCTTACGATTTTATTAAAATTATCGCCCATTTGTAGGAGCAATTAAAACCGGTTTAAACGAAATTTACATGACGCATAAATGAAACGTATTAAAAGTGTTTCTTAAATAGCTTTAACAAAATATAATATGTACGAATTTTTGTCACCTTAAATGACGCAATCTTTACTAAGAAATACAATGCATAAAGTGAAGTCCCGTTGAAATGACGTCACTGTCTAGCCACAAAGGAATCAGTGTTACCAACACAATTCTTGTTAAATATGCGGACGCAGGGTAAACCTATGCCATAAATTTGTATACAAATGTATACAAATCCCGCGCTATTAGCGCTGCTTGTGGCAAACGCTCGAACTACGATTTTATACACGAATCAGGAATGGGTGTCAAACTGCGCACAGCTAATTTTTACATTTTCGCCATCTAGACACTTTAAGCTTCATATGGTGCAATTTTGAGGCACTAGTCACCCAGCGTCCGTATATCCGGACGCCGAGTGACTTCGGACGCTGCTTGAACCTAAGATTTTACATGGGGGGACGCATAGTGGTGCCCTATAGATATATATATATATATATATATATATATATATATTTATTTAATGTGTTACAATTTCTTCATGCATGTTAATTTTAAGAACAACAATTTATTCATGCATTAATTCATGAGCGGTAAAGAAGGCAATAATTCACGCGGATGATTTTGCGACACGAGACGTTAGTCGAGTGGCGTAATCATCCAAGTGAGTTGTTGCCCTTTGCCGCGAGTTGAATACTATGCTTTATCTACGCCCATAACATTTTCAGTTAAACATAATTTTATTAAGAGTAATAAAAAATTACAAAAACATTTAACATTTACATTAATTATCTAAGGACAATCTTTATTAACAAAATTAATCGTACAATGTGAGCAATTTGTGAACGCAATTGAAGGTTTAGAATTGTGTAAAGTTATTGTTTTGTTTCTTGTGGGTTGTATGTATGTGGTAGTACTAGTACTTGGTTGTTGATTAATGGAACTATAAACGTCTGCGGCACTGTTAGTACTTGTTTGTAAATTAATAGAACCATAAATCTCATTTGCTGTGTCTGTTTTATTTTTTGTGGATTCATCTATGTAGCTCTCGGCTACGGTTGTTGATTTCCACCCCCCGTGCCGCTTTAGAGCAGTGATGTTGCCGCCAGAATCAACCAGTAATGTTGCGGACGAACGCCGGAAACAATGGCCCGTGTATAATCCGCTATCCGGTAATTTCAGAAATGTGGCAATGTCTTTCCCCATAGCCCCAAATTTATGAATGCCAATTTTTTGAGAAAAGTACTTTCCTTTTTGGAATTTCAAAAACAGTGCTGTTAGTGAAATATGTGACGGACGAAGATCCATATATTCCTTACAAATATGATAAAAATCTCCTGTTATGGCAAATCGTCTGCTTATCTTTGTTTTTTGTTAGGTACAGTGACCATAAAAACCGATCCAAGGTCTTGAATATCTGCAACCTGCATGGAGTTCAATTCAGCAGCGCGACAAGCGCCCATGGTGCCCATTATTAAAGCAACCTGAATAATTAGTTAATTTAGTAAAGAATATAATTACTTACACTTTACAACGAAAGTTATCATCTGGGGCTTCTTGTATGAATTTGTTAATTTGTTCTGGAGTAAATGTTTTCGCTTTTGTAGGTGTGTAGTTCTCAGATTTACGTTTCAGGAATGCTCGCAGTTTTACGAAACTTTCGATATTCACCCCATTATTGATACTTAAAGTACTTCTGAGCATGGAGTAAAATGTCCATAATGATGAAGCTTTATATTTACCAGACAATTCCTGGAAGTACGCAAGGAGAACATCTTGCGAAAAGGAGTTTACGTTATTTTTAATACGCCAATCCATGAAAATCTTGTGGGCGGTATGGTACTTTTGGCGAGATTTCTCAGGGAGAAGGTTAAGGGTTGTTATTCTAGCTGCTTCTTTTACGTGTGGTGGTGGTGTGCCGATTTCCGATTCGCTTCGGGAACTCATTTTGTTCAATACTAATGCACGCTGTCACATTTTTAATTTATTTGACATTTGTTTAAAACAAAACAAGATAGGTATTATGATTTCGTACGGTTGCTATAAAAATACGATAGTCTGTGAGTTATTATAACTCACGCTTGTAACTCACGCATCGTAGTTATCTATACAATTATTCATCAAAAATCATTGAATAAAGACTACATAATCCAATGGGAGTAGATAAAATAATATGTTTCATTCGCGCTGTTAATGATCAATGTGTGTGTGTGTATAATATCTTCATGAAATGAAAATTGTCGAGAGATTGATACTTTTATCAATTAATAGAGTTTATTCACCTGCCTTCAACAATAGTCTAGGCTTTTATGTATACAAAGGTTTCTTTTCAAAAAGTCCTAAAAGGTCACTTTACAAAAAGTAAATCCCATTATGATAAAAGAATGTTTTTACAAACTTTATCTGTATATCCGAATAGAATACTTGGTATTTATTTACCACGTCTTTGATCTTCTATCTTTTCCTAATAAAACCAGAAACACAAAAGGTATATTATTCTCAGAATTTCAATTCATCCAGCATTTCCCTTCAGTTTTGTTAGCACAAAGCACACAATACACTTGACCTTTTCTCCTGGTATTTACTTCAATAGCAAATTTACGCAGACATGTACAATCTTATCTAAATAAAGGCGCTAAATGTTTTCCTAAAGTAAATTGTGCGCTCCCATTCGACATTTAAATCAAATTCTAACGCACTTACTCTTTACTACCCTCGTGTTTAACATACATATACTACAAAAGTATCGTAAACTTTAAAGGCGTAAACACGTTAATTCAAAACATAACTTTAGAAATGTTATATGTCACGCAACTCCCATGTGTAATCAGACTATCTACGTTAGATGGAAATGAAAAGTTCAACAGTACTCTTCATTCTGCAAATTTTTCTCTACTTCCTTTTTACAAAAAAATATTTGATATATTATTGAGGGTTTTCATCATGCAATGCAATTATTCCGATTTTAAGGTTATTTTACGGTACATTATCACAGAGTACCGTACTTTACACAATTGAACAAATACCAAACATGGGTCGTGTTACATTAGTACATTAAGGATACGTTTTGGAGTTTATATTCGCGGTATTATTTTCATATATGTTATTCCCGGAAGCCCTTCTGGCTATTGTCGATATTGTAATGAGCTTCCGACATTTTATTGATATTTAAGCTACATATATTTATAGGGTAGTGGGGATTGCATAAAATGGTTATGGTGTGAATTAATGAAATATCCAATTGACATAAACTAAACTTCACTACGAATTTTAATATATAATTCCTAAAAATAAGTGTACTTACAATTAGAAGAGTGAATTTGTTTTCCTGAAGAGCACTGACGCATCCAACAAAGGAAACAACCATCATGAGGATTCCAGCTATGAGGAGGATGTAAACTCCAATATAGAATTGAGATAATTCTAGTCTGTCTATCCATTCCTCAAGTCCTGGTTCGAATCGCAGCCATAGACAGAGTGCGAAAATGGCAGCTCCAATCATCTGAAAACCACAAGTTCAGGATCTTAGAATTGACAATTAACCCTAGAATATACAATTAAGTGCTGTGTTGAGGGAGAGTGATTGAAATGTGTCTACTGGTATCAAATATGCATAGTTCCCCAGACACCGCGGTTGTATTTCGCTGTTGGGGTACTTGAGGAGATTAGATTTAGGGCGGTTTGGGTGATGCATCGGTCGGGAACTTAGACATGTGCTGCTCCCCGTGCCGATAAAGGGGTTCGACCTGATGGATATTGCGGTTGGCCCGGTACGTCTAGGGCGATGTCGCGATAGCGTGGCCCATTTACTCTCGATGACCACACTTTATTACGGTGAACAGTAATTACTGCAATAATCGGTTCGTTAAAGGCAACAATGGCTCTCATTGCTCTCTGGGTTTATCTTGCATCTATGCATCGTTAAAAGAGCTCGCGAGGGTTTCTGCTTTTGTGCAAAATAGACCTTGTTTACTATAGAGACTCGTTACACGAAGCTATTAAAGTTTCGAGGCACTTATTTTAAACCACTATAAAAGCCATCTTAGACTCTAGGGCCAGACGGTCGATAATTACTGTAAACGGCAAGGAGAATATTACCACTTCAAATGAGATTTTCTTTACTGTAATTAATATTTTCGTGAAATTTCTCCACAGAATAAATTTTCGTTTAAGAATTCTCTGTGGGAGTCTTCGAGAACATTTAAACTATTTTTATTTGTATTTAGTTTCTTAAATCTGTAAATTTGTTATTAATGGTATTATTAATATTAACGCGAAAAAGTTTATAGCAAACTCATTTGTCTCCCTCTCTCAACGGTGATTTTAATAACTTAACCGATTTAGGGATATCATATGTAACATGTAAAGTATGGGACGCCAAGGATTATTCTCTAATCAATCTATCTATATTTAAATGGAGCTTTGCGTACACACATTCATTTACCCGCTGGATGATCTGCGAAATGAAAGAGGGAGCACGCGCTTGATTCAGTCAAAAGAGATCAAATATACGTCATCATGGTAAATATGTATATGTAAAAAGGAGCAAGATCTAAACTGGCTGCGATTCCCTAACGGAGCAGAAAGTTTCCTAATTCAATTTCGTTATGGTTTTCATCTCACGAAATCCTCCGGTTTGACTGTAGAATTAGGGCGAATTCGAATGCAGCCTCGGGGATCCGTTCCATAGAGAATTGATCTGACAATAGAAAAGAATATTTGATGATGTCCAGCGTTGCTCCGGGCCATACATTAACAGAATCAGACAATCTGAACGGGTAAACATTTCGGTCGCGGTCACCACTACAGTGTACCTGTCTGTCAGTTATTTACACTCAGATTCAGTAACGGAGCACAGAGGATTCGTTTGCGTTAACCCTTATTCTAGTGTTTCCATCCTTTATCAATTCGTTGAGTTACGGGAACAACGGTGATCCTCTCTCTCTCACGCCATTATATGCTTCTCCCAGCTCTAATGGCTTGGTTGTTTCAGAGTGTAACCCTTGTGTTGCCCCGTGTTCCGTATTTCCTAGTATATCTTAATTCCTTCCTCGCTTCTCCCATTGCTTCTCATTAAGTCCGCTTCGTCGCTAAGCTTGTACGGCTGGTACATGCGTGAGCTCGAGGTGCGACAGCGATCAGCTCCAGAATCTGCATCGCAAATCACGCCCTATGTACGACTATCGACAAGAGCCCACCGACGACTGATATTGTTTCGCGTCTCTTCCGTTCATATTGTTCCGCCGAGATTTAATTTCAGGCAAAAACTCCTATTCAGATTCTATTCAGGGCGGATCAGATTTATCTTCCAAACATAAATAAAAACGTTCGTTTAAAAATGACGTTTTCAATTTGAATAAAAATAAATCACGGAAAGGTGGAGAATACTTCCATTAAATTTTTCATTTCTCTTGTATTCTGGTTTAAAAGCGGCGCACCCCCTAATTAACAACTCATAATAATTCCTCCACTGGTGTCTTAAAGTATAATTTATTTATCGCGCCCACTCTGTCTCTTTTAGAGTGAAAGGATACACACTTTAACGGATTTAGAAGTTAACTCGCTTTACCCGTAGTGCTCTAAGACATTAATAGGGTACGTGTCGGAACTGTACATCCCGTCAGTTTTTCTCGCCGCCTTAAGCCGTCGGTTCTAGTACCAAACTCGGTCACCGCGCTGACTGCACTCATTATAAGACTCCGGACGCTCCGGGCACCGTCGCCTTGCATTATTCCGGCACTTCTATCCTCGCGCCTTCGCCAATTTACTTTGAGTCAATTCTTTAAATTGCAATTTTACATTCGATGCGCCGAATAGCTAAAGTTAACGTTAAATTTAATTACGTCACGATTAATACTAGATCAAAGAGAATTACGTACAATTGAGATTGATAACTGTACATAAAGTGAGAACGTGTTTCTTTTGTTTTTTATCTCGCGAAGCATTTGTCAGGAAAGTGCACACAACTACCTCACTTTCCTACAAAAGATGAAGCGCGCATGAAACAATAAACAACGTTTCTACTTGAAATGCTTGTGGTAGATGCAGCTTCTTATATTTTGTCGCTTTAAGTTTAACAAGAAAAATATAACACGCTGCAGCGTCGGCATCTTAAAGCACCCTTTTTGTCGGATATCGATAATCCAATAATAATGAAATATATGTAGTTTTATCACTTGCAAAATTTATATTTCTCCCATATCGTTGTTTTCTAAATTCAGATAACATTTCTATTATTTAACGGAAATAAGGTAAATAAGAAAATACCTATATATGGTGCTCAATTTGAGCCATTTTTAATTTACGGTTAGCGTATATTCAGTAATAACATTACAATGTTGTATGATATATTGAATACTTCATTGTTGTATTTTCAGATATAATATAACAAACGGCGAGATTATTCTTGATGATATTAATTTACACGTGATACCAACTCGCAAATTCAACGAGCCCGTAGGGCGAGTATAAAATACGACCACTTTCTTTTTATTATTGCTGTGATAGCTTTGTAACTAGCCAATTAAGAAGTTGTAACGAAGTTACCGAATTTTAGTTAATTGTTTGGTAATAAAAGTGAATATGTTTATCTTCCGTGCAATCTAAGACCGCTCGGATAAGCGGCCGAATTAATCGAGAGCACGCGTCCCTTCCCTAACTGATCTGTGGCGTCCGCCGCTCCGTTTTACTCCTACCATTTCCCCTACGCTCCGAGAGCATCTATATAAGAAGGTGCGGAGCACCGATTTATTCAGTCCGCGTCCAGGGCTCCTCACCAGCTGGACCAGCCAGCCCAGCAGACTGGATCGAGCCAAGTCCTCTTACCGACTTTCCGTCCAACCTATTCCGTTAATACCTTACCCCTTTTTCCAAGACTTCACTGTGCGTAGCCTGGAGGTCTCATCCTTACATCCCCTACCGTGCCTTTTCCGAGACTTCACTGTACGTAGACTAGAGGTCTCATCCTTGTCCGACCCCGTGTACTACCCGTCCGACCTGTCCGTTACCACCCTAACCAACCCCATACTTCGATAACGTTTGCACGCTCGCTTGTTATTGCACGTCGTATTGCATCCGCTTGCTGTGGCTATCGTAGATAACCGTATGCTTTTAGATTAATAGGTTGAAGCTTGCTGAAGTATTGGAGCTTTGGTAACAATAAATATTTTTGAGTTTAACACCCTCTTGTTTAGTGAAAGTTTTAGGGACAGGAAAGTGATCCAGACTGGGCCGACCTCAACAACCGTAGCAGTTCCCTGGATCATCCTTTCTCCACTAGCAGTTACCCGAATCCGTGGAGCATACCACGTGAAAGTAACTGGCGCCCGAGAGTTATTGCCGATTACCGAAAACCACCCTGCGCCACTTCGTAAGCAAACCCTTACAAAGTTTTATTAAATTATTTAACATTACATGGCATATGAATCATATTATCATATTAGTGTTATTTTGTACAAACCGCTTCGAAAGACTTCGTGTATTAGATGGGCAGCGTTTCTCAATAAACACAAAATAATGAAATGAATTAATAAATCTTGTATATGTGAATGTACGACCGAACTTATTTAGGTTATTTTAGTATTCAGTTAAATATTTGATGATATTAAATTTATTGTTATTTGTTAAAACTTATAATAGCAATAATTTTGATTATAATAGTAATTATAAATAACAATAATGCATAAGGAACCGTTCAATCAAAGAATAACTTTAAATCAACGAGCTGTTAGTATTACTGTTTAATTTTAAATAAACTTTAATTTAATAAAAAAGATGCAAAGACAGGAAATCCGATTTATTGCCTGATAATAATATATATTTTTTAAAATAATAAATTGATAATATCTTTAGAAAGGAAAGAGAGGGGGGAATTTTCTTTCAAGGACTATTCTGTTTAGATAGAAATATTTAGTAAAATATGCATTTTTATGTGTCCTTTCATAAACAGAAAAAAATAAAGATGATAGAAATCACAGCTCAACTAAATGGGAAAGGTTGATAAAAATTAAGATTTTGGCATATTATCCTTGTTTCGAATAGCCCGGAAAGTACTTCGGGTGTTTCTAATGGTGTTTGTAAAAATAATGTGTGTGTGGAATTCTCTCACTTTCCAGACAGAAAGAAGGGTCCCATATACCTTTTTTACATTTAAGAATCGAATTAGATTTGCAACCATTTACTACGATTTCGACAGTTTTTCTTCTGAATGATAGACCACACATTCTATGTCCTTTGATTTACAACTTTAAGGGTGATTTTATGTGTATTGTCTTGCTCCATTGATAGGTCTTTTGTGTTTATTTCATAGTCATTCTGTTTATATTTAAGAAACCTTTTAGATAAAGTAAGAAATTAGAATTTGTGCACGTTTTAAGAATAGTTTGTAGGAGTTGATTAAAAACCCTTTTCAAAGATTTTCTGTTCGAGAAAAATTTAATCGCTTTGTTGACGGATTCAATGGGTTTTAAATAGTTACCCGCTTACAATTTTTGAAAAAGTTCGTTTAGTAATTTGATTGGTCTCGTGAAAAGGATTTTTAGGAAAAATTATTCCCCTTTGCCCCTGCAAATTCTAAAAGCCGTTCAAGATACTAAGTAAGTTACTTTTATTCATAATTTCAGCGATTATTCTTGTAATCTAAGCTTTTTGATGGCTTCTTACCTTTTGCAGCTTTTTCTCCTTCTGTTTAGATTCTACTTTTTGGTGGTTTAATTTATTAATAATTCTGGATTACCTACATCGAATACGTATTCATCCAGCGGAGCCAAACTCAAAGTTAGTTACTTGAATGTTATATCGGTAAAGACACTGACTTAATTCTGGTGGCAACGAGGTGATTAGGCTTCAAGTTTATTAAAATAAATCCTGTGTACTTTGTCTCTCTTTTTGTAAATCTATTGGATATCCAAGGTCCCATTGATTCATTTGAGTATTGATTTACTTATATAGTCAGTTCTAGTAAACAGTTTGTGCATACATTATTTTTTTGAAAGCTTTTATTAAACGTTTTTATCTTAGTTAATTCAGATTGTTTGTTCTTATTTATTTAATCGTGTTATTTACAGGTATTTGTTGATATAGTTATGTATACACATTATTTATATATTTATTACCTATTGTTTTCAGAAGCTAAGTAGTGGTTCCCGGTAAGTTCAATCGAGATTTTGGAAGTGTTATTTGGGTATTTATCAGAAAAGCTTCCGTCTACGCTTAGTGGTCGAGTCCGTGGGGTCTAATGTATTTTTTGTTCTGTGTAGATATCTAAACAAATCGAAATTCTCTGGAAATCTTCAAACCCAACGAGCATCAACTTTTTCTTAGATACATAGGTATCACTTTGTGGGAGAATTTCACAAATAATCCTAAGGAATCCCGCCAATCCTCAAAGCAAACGATACTATTCCTTTTGTTTAAAAAGAGCGTAACAAATGGATTGTGATTTTGGTGTTAGTAATCGAAGACACTAAGTAACTAGATGCTGGTGTTCATGGACAACTTGAAAATATTTATTTTAAAAAAGTAGAATATAAGTGGCTTTACGCCTAATAATTTCTTCACCCTCAAACAAAACAATGTATTGCTTCAATGAAGCAGGGTTTTGGATAAATTAAAGTGCGTGGACGTGGAAGGTTCTGAAACACTGAAGAAAAACTACACAGCACTTTGGATAGACCAAGAATTTACAGATATGTTGATATAGAAGAAGAATACCTTGAAGGTGATACTTTGTACTCTAAGCGTTGTGTAATAACTGATAAATGGTGTAAAACGTGACTGCATCTTTGTTGAGGACACTGCAATATTGCAGCGACAAGTAATCGTGTAAGTAATCGACAGAAAACTTTGACACCACTTGTGTTAAACCTCTCGCCTAAGCTTTGAGTCTTCTTTACTCGAGTAAAGAGCTGTCAAGCTAAAATTTCCCAAACAGAGAAATAAACCAGTTTAGATAAGACCCTTACCAATTTCAATATAAACAAAACCTTAAGCTTCTGGATTCGTGATTGGATGATACTTTGAAATATTGCAAGTCGCTATCCAAAATCAATCTAACTTTCTCGCAGATAGTACTGAGAGTTAAGAGTTATCAAGTGATAACAAATGATTACAACTGCGTCGATCAAACAAATTGACCTTATATATATATATATTGATATATGCTTTTTAAAGGCCACATTGAAGTTGGTCAACAAAAGTAAAGCGGAGGGCCAAATTAAATAGTTTTTTGATTTCTTTATTATTTTTTATAATTTTGGGCAAATTGTAAATTAAGTAGTTTCCATTGAAATCTCCGTCATAATTTAGGTTAGAAATTTATAGGACCAGTTTTCTAAACGTTTAGAGGTGTATGTTTTATTTGGATTTACGTGACATATTCGCCTTTAAGCTGAACTGACACGATATTTTCTTTGGCAAAGGATTGAGATGTGCTCAATTAGCCCGTCACTTACTTATGTGACTGCTATCAGTCCTTATTTCTAGTGGTGAGAGCGAAGTTGTTATCTATGTAGTTTCACTACTTGCTCCTTGACAGCTAGTATTTACGTGCTCACTAGAGAGTAGGTTCCCTACTAGAGAGTACCCATTCACTCTAGTCCCCATGACTACCCTAAGACTCTAGTCCAGCATGAAGACTTTTCACGTGTCCCATCAAATCAAGCTCAAGCTGGGTTAGGCCTGGTGCGCCTAGCGACACCATTTGGTTCTACATAAAGTAAGACTCAGCGCTTACCGCTTGGAGATTGAGTTGAATGTGAGAGGCTATTTGTTCGCTTCCGTATCTCTTAAGGTAGTGTCCGAGATATATTTAGTCGGTTCTTTCGTACTGGTATGTGCTCCAGGAGACATCAGACCAGCAATGTCGGGCGAAGTCTTTATAATTGCTTAGCAACTATTCTTACCGAGGTGCTGCAGCTAACCAATCAGATTTTTTTATACTGACCAACTACTTGGTAACACTGTCTCCTATGGACTAGTGGTTAGGTAGCCACTGACCAAAATAGACCTGTCTAGTCTATCTGTACGGAATCCAGGCTTAATCCACAACTTCCCGTCCACTGAATGGCCTCCGGAAGGTCCGAGACCAGCTCAGTAATGAAGTAGAGCCATATTAATTCCCACTCATTTAGAGGCGTAAGATAATATTACTTTAGCTCACTGAAAAGTCTGGATAATAAGTAAGCTAAAGAAAATGAGCTTAAATCTTTAAAAAAATCTCTATGTTGCCTCCTCCTAGTTTTTCTTTCTATTTGCAAGAAACAACTCAAGATTAAGTCAACATGAGACAGAAAGGCAAATTATACTTTTTTCTAAAACATTAAACTTCAAGAGTAATTAGTAATGAATCGATGTTTAAAGCAATATATTTTATCTACAACCACTACAGAAAATTACACATTCCGCACAATATAGTAACCGTGAAAATGACTCACAAATGATTACTTGATTAGTGCATGGACCGTCTGCTTGCTAAGCCAGACCTCATACCGTTCACCTATCTAGACGACCTAAAATTATTTAGTTATTATTATTATATAAAGTTATTATGAAATTGTTAATCAATTAACGTAAAATTAATAATTTTTTACATTATTATATAATTGTTAATATAATATTATTCGTTACTATTGCTAAATTACGATAAAAACAATGAAAGCTTTTATAATTAGCTACATAATTCGCAAGTGCAAGCGCGTTGGGTACACTTAAAGCTACTTTGTTGACATCATAATATGTTTACATGCCAGAATATGTTTACATTTCGCACAAAAGAGGTTAATAACCTTGACATCTGAATAGTGATTGTTTATAAAAAATTATTTTTTGAAAACGAGTACATACGTATGATTGTTTAGCTATAGATACTAAATAGTAGATTGACTGAAATTATACAAATTGTAAAGATATTATTACTATTGTCTTTAAAAATTTAATGTTTACTTTTGTCGTTTTCGAAATTCTAGATTTATCATGAGTCGGATTGATGATGGGATAATGGAATGTACACTTGTACTCCTCCAAACAATAGTGAATGCTGCTCACATTACATCTCTTAATTTATTGTCAGATAGTTCACTTAAAAAATATGAATGCGAGTATAAATTTTAGGTTAAATATTTTTCTTAGCTTTTGGTGGTTTATTATTTTTTTGTGGTCGTAGATAAGCTATAGTGTGTAACGTGTGCAAAAACGTGTGATTGCGGCATTCGACTTCGTCTCATGCAGCAACTTCATCACCCTCGTCAGAAATTGGCATTTTTCTGCACTTGTAACACAATATACTATTTCTTAGTCTTGAACTAGAGTATTAAGCGCGTAATGCAGTAATTCCTTTCAGTACAATTTGTTCTATAAAATGATTTAACTATTTTCTACTGTCTCAGAAAGCCATAGAATTTCTTTTATTCTAAATTATTAAAGTGAATGGAAGTTTTCAAAGATAATCAGAAGTTTATGGATTTCCTGCCATCATAATAGAAAGGTCTAGTTTTACATAAATATGTATTTGGTGTGATCAGTGTCTTTGTACTTCTTTGGTTTGCATAAGAGGAAACATGGAAGATTATCATTACATTTTTTATAATATTCAATTTGTAGTTCAGACTGTAATAGCAGATTATGGGGTTCACATAAACAGTCAGATTAAAATAGTTTATGTTTGATACAGTTTTCCATTAAGACTAATACACAAGTGATCCTAATCGATACAGCTCATTATGCTATATTATGCCTACGGTATCTCTGTACGCGTAGTTAGTATAATGATACAACGTGCTGTATAATAAGGCTTATGCGATTATGTATCGATCCAATCAGATATAATCAGCAGTATGTAAATAATAGCAAACTAACTATGCCATCAACCATACATACATCAGGAGCAATTGTTGCAACTTTTATGCAAAGTTAAATTCTTGAGTATGTGCTGCACAGAACCTTTGGTTATTATTAATTAAAACTTGAATACATTTTAAATATCAATCCGCGTACTTATTAAACATTTAAGAATCTCCTGCTTTTAATTAATTTGGAAATGCGACAATGAATACGACGATAATTAGTTAGAGTGAGTAAATTTCTATTGAATTACTCTGTGTACGTTAAGTAATTGAATTTAATGCAGCAGAATAAAGTCAGTTATTCATATACACCTTACATTCTAGAATCCACATGGGACAAAATTATTAAAAATTAAAGATTATTACAGTTTTTCGCTTTCATCTCTAGATTGTCTTCTTACCGTTCTATTCTCCAATTTGGTCATGCTTTTAACTAGATATTTTTATTGGTTACTCCATACTTGGTAATGCTTATTTGAGGATTAGAGATTAGAGATTAGAGATTAAAAATCTGCTACCAAAATCAATTAAGACAACTTCTATCCTATGTATGAAACAAAAACGTTTGCAGAAGTTAAGGATTCCATACCAATAAAAATGCAAGCATAAAGTATAATTTCACATAAAGATCGTCAAAAGTACGCATAAAATTAATTGATTTTTCATAGACCAACTCCAAAAATGTCAAACACGCCAGTCTACACTCATTTCTCTGAAAAATCGAAACAGCAAATTGTCTTTGAAAAAATTAATTTATTATTGAAGCGCCTTTCAGGCATGTTTGATAAAGGTTTTTTTCGTTTTGGTTTTTGGGAGCATGTCTCTGTGTATATTTACTGACGAGGTTCTACCTTCTACAGAAAGCTTTACATATACCAGAGTAAAACTGAAGGCTTCTCTGTGTCAGTAATTGGTAAGGTCGTATCTAATGTGTCTCGTATCTATGGTAAGCATGTGAATCTAAAGGTTTCTTCAAAGAAATATTAATTATATTATATTAATTATATAGAAATATTATTATATTTTTTCACGGTCGGGCAGTGAAGCCCCCGTAGTAGGAGTAGTCCTAATGCTGGACGAGGGGTTCGTCCCTTGCGATAGACTACGACTAGTGAGCACGTTTATAGTAGAGGGTGGATACTGGTAGCATTTTCTGGCTAAATGTGCGCTGATTGGGCGTATTTCAATCACTTCCTCTTGGGAGGAACATGAGGATTAAGTAATACAGGTGCCCCACGTAAATAGATTTTCGGATTATCTGCCATGGCACTACAGCTGATAATTTGCCTTCTTTATTGGTTTTTAGAAATTATCCACCAACCTTCCCCGTCCCCTAACCTCCAAATGACTTGTTACGTGCTAATTTCGTAGCACCTTGTATAACTATGCTTTTGTGTTAGTTTGCATAGCGTTTGGTGATTTTTGTATTCTCTCTCCGTTTAGTTACCATTTTGTTCACAACTAACTTCCTGTTGATAAGAGAACTAACACTTCGTTCGTTCGTTCGTGTGAAGCAACTTTTTAAAAATAATGTTTTAGTGGAATCGCTGTTAACTTGATTTCCCTTTTATGTTGTGAAATGAGAATTGCATTTGTGCAGATTTATAATTAATTTTTGGTGGTGATTTGCAATTTTATTGGTACCGAAGCGATTTACTGCTAGTTCATTTAGAGGTTAGAAGCGCACGTTTTCGAGGTTCGCAGTTTAGCTTTTCTTTATATCCAGTCTTTTATACTGTAATTCTTTTGACAGGATTCGATATTTAACCGACGGTAGCCGCATTTGGAGGCGGTAAATACTTCGCTTCGCCCTTCTTTTGTGAAACCTTATGATGAACGTATTCATTTGAATACTTTTATATTTAATAAATCCAAATACAAAATTTAAAATAAAATTTTTATAGTGTTTGATAATAATTATTTATCTTTCTTTGTTTATTCCGAATGGTATTATTTAATATTTCTCAAAATGAAATACCAAACATGATATTATATTACCACATGTAGTGCTCATCGAAGATTACAGTAAGTTTATTACAGTTAAGTTCTCTTTAATTAAAATTTAACTCTTTGATACGCTAATAAATAGATTTTGTTGCTATACATGGGCACGAAGCATTAATTTTAGCTAGCTTTATACTATACTGCAGCGCATATTCAACGGTGTTGCATATTTATATCTTCAAGGTTCAGATACCGTATACTGAGGATTTCTGTTCATAGAGATCGATGAACGGGAGGTAAAGAGTGATATCTTGTCAATCTACCGTCACATTATACTATTTGAGGTAGCGTCATTTCTCATTCTCCTTTGTACTGGATATTGTTATTCTTTTCAGTACATGTCGATGAGACGCTCCTGAACATTAGATAAGTTCAGCACTACATTAATTCATTTCTAACCATGAATACTACTACTCTTATGAGCAGTAATTCAACGTGAGGGTCGGCTCTGTGCTTTACAGTTGAAAAAATTTTTTATATCTTTCATTTAGTGTTATTTTTTGGAGGAGAACGTACTAAAAATTCAGTCGATGCACTACAGTAACCAGGGCAGAACGGGAAAATAAAACCTAGGAGTTCCCAAAGATAAGAAGTGTTTGGGAAACCAGACACGCCAGCTCGTAATAATACACATCAGGCTGCAAACACGCCAGACGCTGACGAGTCGCAGCTTCGGATCATCTTATGCTGCTTGGATAGAAATAGAAAACTAAGAGCTGTTCAATATTCGATTTTCTCCTTTAAAGTAGACGAGAAAATTTGATTGGTTCAAACCCCGAGTTGATTGCTTAAAAAATTACATCACACACCTTTATATATTGAAATTTCTAAACTCCGAGGGAGAGAAAGTGCCTTCTAAAGTATTAGTCAAGGTTAGGAAAGGGAAAGTAATTATTCTATTAATATAGAGCCAAATCATTCATCATTTTTTCAATCCGATACTAAAAGCTAAAAGAATTTTGCTTGTTCGTTTTGCTAATGGCGAGCTATTTATTTATTTCTCATCTTTTAAAGGATAATTCTGTTATTAATGTTTCATATGAAACTATTCTCTAACATCCCATATACCACTAGCTGGATATGTTATTTTATGGTAGCAAATGTACTCTGCTTGTAAGACAAAGCGTTTTTGTAGCATGCAGTAGAATGAATTCACTTTACCTAAAATATTAAAAATGTTTGCTCTATTTTTACCTTCAAATAATTTTTCCCGGATTCAAAGTAAAAAATGAAACATCTTTGTGCTCCTGTAGTACATTGCATCAATCAGATTATGCCACACAGTGATATACTAAAAATACTGTAATGTATTTAGATGGTACTTAATAATGATATCATTTGCGACCTTGAAAGTGTGACTAAATAACGTCTGGTACCACAACGTTTCCATATAAGTAACTTAAACGGTAAGGGTTAAACGAAGTAGTATCAGGTTTCGCTTAAGCAAGTGTATAGAAAATTTAGTTTTGACAAAAGCTTTCCCAATTTGTTCTAGTATGGGGTCGTTTCTTCTAATATGTTTCTAATATATTGAATTAGCTTTTAAATTTGCTTAAGGTATTGAGGTTAATTCTGTACCGATAATCTCTAAGTTTTGGTGCAGTAAAACGTTGTTGTTTCAGTAAACCTGTGTAAATGTTGTAAAAGAACCGAATGGATGAATTTAATTGTAGTAATCCGATATTTAACGATGCTACTGACTTAATCATTTTGAAAATGCCGGATTTGATGAAACAGTTACAATCTACACTGATTAAACTAAGTGCATCCGCGCTTACTTCAACACCGATGCACGTGATTTTGCAGTTCTGCGGTTTGTTTTTCGTTGTTCTTTCAATAGAAATTGTTTTTCTCGCAAGCTCCTACAATTCTATATTGTAGTCCGCTTGCACGATGGCCTATGAATCCGATATGACAGTTGGATACGTCAAACTAATATTTTTAATAAATCTTATGTTGTATAAATAAACATTTGAATAATTTTAGCATTCCTTCTTTCAAGTTATAGGAAACTATTATGATATTATAAATTTTCTCTTGGTAAAATTAAAAAATTTATTTACAACGCCCCCTAAGTCCTTAAAAAGTGCTAAATGATATTAAGTTTCACATCACCGTATAAGGTAACATTTCACCCAAATAGCTCAATTATAGGTAAAAATTTAGATCATTAATATTGACGTGTGGCACCGCGCCAAAATGGACTCTGTTGCATCATTGATTTTCCCGCCAAGGTAGACGTTTGGTGGGATCATAAAATGCCCCGTACATGAAACGAGCGGGCGGTATTCACCTGGAAAACCGACGTACTTAAAATTTTCAATTGACTAGTCAGATGATTTCCTATTATAAACTTTAATAAGCTGGTGTAAAAAAGATTTTACCCCCTCCAGATTTGTTACATTCCTATTGTAACGCATGTATGACCAATGTTAATTCGCATTCTACATTTTCAGTATTGTAGGATAAATTTTCTTATTTCATATTACTGGTGCAATTTGGGTGGGTACGAATCATTTTATGATTCCGCTGCAGTTTACATACTTTGCAAAATATAGCGGCGAAGCGTCCGGTACAATTTACGTACATGAAAAGGCCGTCCGCTGCAATGTACAACCACCGGGAGAATGGGCCGAGAATTTATAGAAATATCTCTTTACTTTAATGATGCTGTTAGTCAGTCTTTGTTTTTATAACAATCTAATTTAAATTCGTTATTGAAGGTTTTTTATTTGGGGTTTTGTTATACGTTGAAACTGCATGGCTTTAAAAATACATTTAAAGATTTCAACAAAATTTTTCAGTGACTTGAGCAACGAAATCTTCTAGTAATTGTCCAGGTGGTTGTTCTTGATATTAGCTAAATGGAAAATGGAAAACACAGGTGATTGTCTGGAAGTAGTTTAAACCGATTGTGCAAAAAATAAGCATTAAACATTAATTATAAATCTAAGTTTAATATGTTTAACGGCATAGTAAACTTTAAATGTAATTCTATTTTCAGTAAACAGCAATATCTTAAATAATTTAGATTAACCTTTGTAATATTCTCAGCGAAGTAAAAGTAATTTTTTTTAAATTTTTATTTAGTATAATACTAATAAAATCAGTTTGATCAATGAACATTTCTTTCAAAGAACTTAGGAGCATTTTTATTATTTTATAAAATCTAGTTGCTTAATAAATCGCACTTCACTATTCAATATATATATTGAGGTGATATTAGGCCACCTCATTGAAAATTTTAATTAACGATAGTTCGTAAACGTGAAAACAAATATTTCACACATCAGATTTAAATTAAAGTAGGGACATGCTAGGTGATAGGCATAATTAATATAAAGGCTACATATAGGGTCGCAGTTAGGCTCATCAATATTTAAAATAGAAATCAAGAATAAAAATTTCATGCAAACATATAACCTAAAGGATATTTATAAAAAGGATATCAATCATTTAGATTGTTTTATCATAATACATGTTTATACAACCCAAGTTACACATTGGGATGAGTTTTTCACTTGTAGAGAAGAAGTAATCTTGTTTAAATTTAGAGGCTAGGATCTTTAGCGTAGGGTGAATTTTTCTATGTTCCAAGAGACCAACTTAGTTGCGCGCTGTCAGTTTACTGAAAACAGATAATTGGGGTCAATCTTGTTATGACTTATATAGTACAATTAGTTTTTAAACTTTGTTATAATAATCCTGAACATTTTCATTATTGAAGGTTTAAATCTTGTCGTTATGCTTTATTTTGACAATTATTAACTCTTATTCTGTTTTTTCTCACCATTGTTTTTATGTAAATACTTGGAGAACTGTATGCTGGACAATTTGATCATAAATTGATTTTATTTGAATCAATATTAAAGCTGGAACTTGCAAATGCATTAATTGGTTGATTGGATGTCGTATCGGACTGAAAAATTATGTTTGTTGTAAATTGTAAAAAATGTCAGTGCAGGCTTTTGTTTCAACAAAATCTATATAAGTTGGAGTCAAATTTAACAAAGTCAGTCGACAAAACGTTTCCGGCAAAGCTATGCCCGACACCGGATTAAAAATCTGTAATTTAAAGTGAGGTTAGATGTTTGGACCATATGATTAATGTGTCAACGTTTAATATAAACAAATGTTCGGATTAAATTAATGTGTTACCTGAATATTTTTAAAAGTTTAAAGAAGATTTTATTATTGTTCCACAATTATTTGAAGTGAACGAGATTATTTAAATAAATTCAGGAGAATTTATTTCCATTATCGATTTATGTATTGATATACTATCACAGGAAATCAGCTGACAAATACTATTGCAGTAATACCAATTGAGGGCAATACTTAAAAGGAAACTATTTTTGTAATATACCAGGTTGGTCGTAATAAAAAGGGTTCTTAGATTTGATTGACAATATTAAATTTATAAAGTATATCCTTAATATTTCAAATTTATTTTGTTTAATCTTAAAGGTTCTTTTAAGAACTTATTTTCTTTCAAAAATAAAACAATTCAAATTCTTTTACTTCAATTTATTCTTCATTAAGATAAACATTTTTATTTGTAAACATTTTTGATTTGTGTTGGTTTGTTCAAGTAAATGACTGTAATAGCCCTATGTCAGGCTATTACGATTTTTAACTACATTTGAGCAAGCTGGGGAATCAATTTTCCCAATGGTCTTATTGTATAATTTTGAACAATTTTCCTTTTATTTCTTTCATTTTAACATTGGTATTTATCTTCCTTTGAACTAAATAAAGTTTGTGTTTTTAAAATTACTTATGTGTTTAATTAATGCACATATAAGCATCCAGTTTTTTTTCTGTTTGAATTTAGAGTTTAGCAGTGGTTGTCCAGTTTGCAGGAGCTCTAGTGTTTGCAATATAAGTTTTTCTCCTTTTTCAGGCATAAGAGTTAATAAGAGTCTCATAATTCAAACAATTTATGCTCTACCGAATAACCCTGAGCTGGCTGATTGGGACAAAAAAATATTTGGGGTGTATTTTTAATTTAATCCACCGTATAAAATTTATGTTTTATTTGGAACGGTGGGGCATATTATAATATTTATTAAAATATTTAAATAACACCGCAATATATACAGGGTGTATTATCGATTTTGTAACATAAGGGAATAGCATGTAAAAACATAATTTCTCAAATATTGGCTCCCCTATTAATTTTGGAGGAAAAGTCACTATAGCAAAGTTGTAGACCTTATTGAATACTGTTCAAAACACCTTCACTTTAGCATCTGTGTTACATAGTTTCCAAGATATAAGTGATTTTCTGGTATAGGAAATTAATATTGTAAATCGGAAATTCACTAATAGCAATTACCGCGTAAGAATTAGACATTAGGTGTAAATGCAAGAATCATTTAGCACAGTTTCATGGGGCAAAATCACTCATCAGAATGTTACAATTGCTACCGGTGTGGAAGAAATAGATAAGATTTCCCAAAGGAATTTATTTTTATAAAAACTTATTAGCCATGACAATAGTTGTCAAATTAATCTCAAGAATCACTGATAGGTTATGTCATGCTTTTGTATTATAAATTTAAAACATATTATAAGAATGATACTAATATAAGAAAAAAACATTTTAATCTTATTATGGGGTTACATCATTTATATTATTTAACGATTATAGTAATTTAACAAAATTAAATAACAAACAATAAAAAAAGCAAAAACGAGAATCAATTTATAAAATATGTTCATAATACAAAATCATAACATAACCTCTACGTGATTTTTGAGATTAAACTGACAGTTATTGTCATTGCTAATAAGATTTTATAAAAATAGATTTCTTAGAGAATTCTCATGTATTTCTTTCACACCGGTAGCAATTGTAACATTCTGATGAGTGATTTTGCTCCATGAAACTCTTAATAATTCTTGCATTAAGGTCTAAATATAACATGGCAATTGCTATTAGCGAATTTCCCATTTACAATGTTAATTTCCTTTCCAGTAAATCACTTATATCTTGGAAAGTATTTAACACAGATGATAAAGTGAAGGTGTTTTGAACAGTATTCAATAAGGCCTACAACTTTGCTACAGTAACTTTTTTCCAAGATAATTAGGGGAGCCAATATTTGAGAAAGTGTGTTTTTACATGCTATTTCCCTATGTTACAAAACCGATAATACACCCTGTATAATTAACAATGTATAAATAAAAAATTGTTAATTTAGATAAAAACTTCCATATACGAAATAATCTATTTATAATAAAATTATGTGCTTTTTTATTTATTTTGTCTGTTTCTATTGTAATATAGTTTTCGTTGGAATGTTTGCTTTTAACTAGAAATCAACCATCTGAAATCGCGTTCTCATTCTGAAGAAATTTAACAGTAACTAAAGAAATATTTAAAGGTATTTAAATTTAAGCTCAAACAAATTGTCGCTCATAAGCAACTATAGTTGTATTCAATTTAGCCAACCTTTCACTTTTCCCATGCCCAAAATGAATTTCAATGACAACTTGTCTTAGTCGGACTGATTTGCAGGGCTTTGACGATAGGTTTTGTAAGTTACACACTTTGGCTTTCATTAGTGGGGCAACATTGTGATCAATTCAGTGTCTGTCAGTTCATATTCTGTGACACTTTATTTTTTCTTTCGAGGTAGTTTTCCTCCATTTTTACTATTTCTGTCCTAATTTACTTTTAGTGCATTTCTGATAAAAATAAGCCTTTTATGTTGTAATATAAGAAATATCCAAAAATTTACTGAATACGCAAAGTGAAATTTGTTTTGGACACCAAACAGAAGAAGCAGTTGATTATTTACGTATTTGCGCTTAAGGCGAAAAAGTCACTTCTACCATGAAGACTTTTGAAAGTGTAATCACATTTTGTGAAGGTAGTGCCCATGCCACGTCAGATCAAGTTATATTTGCGCGCGATTCACATGGATGGTGAGCATAACCATTAGCCACCAGGAGCACTAGCTGGAGCAGAAAAAGTGATGTCAGCAATTCATTAAAAGACTATGTCGGCGAATAATACTTCTTAACAAATTGTAGCGGAAGCAACAACTGCTATCCTAGAAGCAGCACAAGGAGCTTTGCTGTAATACCTACAATAACCAGGAGTTCCCAAATAATTGGACAGGAAAATAGTTCAGCGCCAAGGCATTCAACAAGTTTTGCTGAACCTGTCATTAAAGCATAATAAACAGTAATAGTTATAATGGAGAAAACTATCTTCTGTTCGCTAGTAGCAGAGACGACATTGGTAAAATTGTCATCCTTTCCACCTTGAATGTATTGGCACAGTCGGACCATGATACTTTCGATTTCGTGATACAACTCTATAGACCGTGCCTCCACTTTTAACACAAGTCCTAACAGTCCATGCTATGAAATTTTTCTATACTTCAACAAACAAAAGAACTAATATTGGAACAACTTAAACAAAACGATTAAATCGAACGATGGATTGCTCAGTAACTTTTTATTGTCCATTGACTGCCATTACCCAACCATTTGGAAACTTATACACTGCGAGTTATATTATACTGAACATATAAATTCCTTGCATGCATGTTCAATTATTAAAGTAACAAGTCAAACGCATTGACACTCGTGACTACTATGCAACCAATCTTACATGCAAACTGTGTGTTACAATGAAATCTGAAGTTTCGCTCAATTGCTGTGAATTGTTGAATGCACGTGTGTGGTTACTGTGTAATATACAACCATACAAAACTAAATATTTTATTAATGAAAATGCAAAATATTTTAACAATGTAACCATCAAAATAATAATATTATTATTATTATTGCATACATCCTAATAGGCAAAAACGTTTTATAAACTCACCAATATATTAATCAATATAATAAAAAATCCTGAACGTAGACAAAAACAATTTACAATAATTTACAAACGATTGTCAAAATACTAATAAAGATTTCTAGTTTTTTTCTTTTGTATACTTTATTCCAAGTAATTCATTTGTTTAATAAGCTGCATAACTGTCAAGCGTGTCAATGAATTTGACGTGTTATTTTAATAATTGAATATACAAGTTTTATATGCAGGGGATCTGCATGTTCTGAGACATAAAGTTTGCACTGTACTATGTTATTTGAAAAAGACACAAAGTAACATAACCACTGTGTAAGTAGTTATATTGCTCAAGAAAAACCCAAACGTCTTAGATTAATCGGAATAAGAGAGCAAACACATTCCAATTTTAACCTTCAAGATGTGCATCTTACATATGCATTATATTTTCGCGGTTGTGATTCCGTAATTATCCGATAAATGAAACTCTTTTGAAGTAGCTATAAAATAACCTGTATGACATGGAATGTAATATACTGTACCCAAAACTGTATGCGTCATGTATTTTTTTCAGCGTAGAACAAAAAAATTCCGACTTTCATTGTAATAAGTCCTCATTCTTAGTTTTGAAGCAGTAATAATAACAGCAACAATAAGCGAAGCAATCGAGAAAGTCCGTATGGTTTAGTAACAAAACTTGAAAACTTATAAATTTCCGCAAGCCTTAACCTTATCTTACAAAACAAGGCAAACCTTCACCCTAACTTCTGTTTAAATTTCTGAAGATGGAAACTGTCATGGCTAGGGTCGTGTCGGAAATGTGGTGATGAACTAATTTGTACGTTTCAACTAGTCACTAACCACTTCCCAACTGATTACTGCAACATAATGCTGTTTAACCATTATGGGCGCTGGAAAATTATTACGAGATAACCTCAAGTAAAGTTTGCGCTTTCCTGAAGCGGTTGAAAGCAAATTCTGAAATCGTCACCAGAAATATTAAATAAAGTAAATTGGTTTTCGTGGTTGTCGGTTAGGTAATTTTGTAAAGAAGGCAGGAAGGCACGATTTGTAAAAATATCTGATAACACGTCAATCAGAATGTGAAAGGTCAGCTGATGGACGGCCGAAGCGCGTATGTGAATACAAAGAAATGTTTTGTGGGAGTCGGGAACTAAGAAGCGCGCTTTCTGGCCAGGGTACTTCGTAGTAATAGCCCTAACCTTATCGCTACGACCCCCACGAAAGGCCCCGCGATGAGAGCGGTATTGTCGTATGTCAACAGCGACACAAGCGATTTATCTTCTTCGTATTTCACCCTAGGGGTTGGAGTCGTGACATTCTGTCTGTTCAATATGGAAAAGTGATGACCTTTCGCGAGGCGGCCGACTGCGGGCGCATTTTGCGCTGATAACCGATAAATTTCGAACTCTCTAAATTCACATGTGGGGAGATGTTGCGTGTGCTCCTTTCGAAAGTGGCCCCTATTTTCTCGCACAAATGGGCTATAAGGTTACATAACTGCGAAGTCAACAAAATCTGCGGCGAAAATCGTGGGAATTTAATTATGTCGTTTTAGCTGTTTAAAAGGCTGAAGTTAGTATATCTGCAAACAACAAATTTTCAATTTCCGGCACGCGGTGTTTACTAATTCTACGTGGCAAGTTAATTTCAAAATGAGGAAGCTCGGAAGAATTGTAATCGAGTTCATTCCAATGCGCTACTGCAACCAAGAAAGCAATATCTGTCTACTTATTCTCATTTAAATCTTCCAGGGTAATTGCATGAGAGTGCATTTCGGAACCAAATATTTGACTACTCATCCCTAAATTTCGCACCGGTACAGTTTTAATATTATACGTCACTCAAAATCACCCCAAGTTTCACTTTCCTGCGTACCATAAATATACTAATTTAAACTTCTGATTTTTCCTTGACATATTTGATATTGGCAAAACTTTCTTTGTATTTCAATCGGAAAAAAGTCATCGATTCGTAAAAAATTGTACGGAGAACTGAAAACTTTGTTACAAAATTAACGACTTAGAATTCTCTTTTATTTATTTGCTTAGCTCCACATATTTATGTAAATATTTCAGTCAGAAAGAGAAGAAGCAAAAACCTTTTTAGAGAAAAAATGAAAACTGACTCTTTAAATAAATTTATGATGATATATACTATATCGAATTCATGTCATAAAAAATTGTAAAACATAGTAAATGTCATGATCGTGTAAATTCGGCTAGATGAACATATAAATAATGTGACACCAATGTATGAGAATGTAATGAATTATAGATACGCGCTTGTTGTATTTTTTATTTAGCTACTGTTTTTTTTAGTATCTATGCTTATGTATAATAAAGCAAAGCGTGTATGGCCTTTCAAACGTTTTTTCGTAAATTGATATCTTTTCCGTCTGAACTTCTAAAATGAACTCAAAGTTTCGTCTCGCTACTGTACTTCACCGACAGTTTGTATTTGACTCAATTTCAATATGACGACTGTTAGTCCAGTAAAAATAGGTTTAAAATGTTGAGTAAAAAGGAAAAACTAGGTCGGGTTCGTTTGCCTCCCACCCCTGTACGGAGAGTGATAGATAAGATAGGGCAAAATGGATTTTTGGCCTACAACTAAAAATATATAAAAAATATAAAAACATTTTTTAATATAGTTTCAGTCAAAGTTGTTAAAATTATCTATAATTTGTTTTTTTTTTAATTTTGTAGCTTATGATTTTTTAAATTACAGTATTTGTGTAAAAATGATATAATCGTTTATATATACTTTTTTTTAGTTGGCTTATTTTTTTGTGTAAAAACATGTATTCTTATATGACTCAGGGAAGAAAACATATCATACATACCTAATAAATATGCCCCACTCTCCCCTACGTAGGAAGAAAAGTAACGCAAAACGTTTTTTTGTAAATAACTAAACATTTATAAAAAACGTTTTAGAAGTTAAAGTTAGTACAATTATCTTTAATTTATTTTTTAAAATTTTTATACGCTAAAAATTGTCTGAAACATGATTTTTTTTAAGTTACGGAATATTCGTGTAGAAATGCGAAATACACTATATATTCGTTGAAATACACTGAACGGTGTAAATTACAAAAACATGTAACTATAGTATATTTTTATCGTATAAAAATTAAAAACAATCAAATTAAAAATGAAATTATCATGAAATAAATAAAGATTAATAAAAAGTTTCACAATATTTATTAAATTGTAACCTGACAATTGTTTCGACAGCTAAGTTGTCATTATCAAAGGTGGTATGAATACAAACAAACACGTCGCTAAGGTAAGTATAAAAAATAGATAAAAAGATAAAAATAATAAGAATTAAATATCTAACACTTCCAATAACGGAGAATTACTAATCTGTTACTCAATTGATCATTTATTAAAGGTACCGTGAGTTTGAATCTGCAATTAAACACAAGTCACAAATTACATATCTATACAATATTTTAGCAAAACATCAGAAACAGTTGCGCATATGTTACAAAAAACCAACAATTAAAAAATAGCCTTTAAAAGCAACATGAATCATTTTTCATTTTTATTTAGGGTTAAAGACAGAAGATACGATATCATGAAATCGGGCATTCACCGTTTGAATTGTTCTTTTTGCAGTTCGTATCTATGTCGGTATATATCGGACAAACACTTCGAAATTTTGACATAAGGTATAAAGAGCATGTGCGAGTTAACATTCGAACTATATGCACTATAAGACGATGTATCAACTATATGCTTTGCCTTTTAGATAACGCTTTTCATAATATTGTGCTCATTTATATAATTTATTCTAATTTATATAATGTATGCAAACGGATTTTAATCAGCATAATTATTCTTCTCATTTAAATAATGTATGCAAGATACTCAGAATATTTATTTTAATGGCTGAATACTAATGTGGTTCTTTAAGAACTTTAACTTATTATATGCTAACTTATTATAGTAGGCGCATTTTATGACCATAGGATGATATATAAACACCGGACCTCGATGAGATCCTTCAGTCCGAGTTGCCACGGGTTTGGGGATAGAAACTGATGGCCAGGGTCATTGCTTACCTTCCTTCAAGCCATACTCACCCAGAAAGCCGTAGAAACTGGTAGCCAGGGTTACTGTTTACCTCGGTCTTTCTGAACATCATTATTACCAGTTTCAAGTTGAAATTGTATAATAGTATTTAAGTGATTATGCAAGTGCATATTGTGTAATTTCACGACGAATAAATATCTTATTGTACTTAACAATAAACTGTGTTCATTTTTGTGACTTGGACTCCGTCTTTCGTCTTTCGCGTTTTAAAAATAAAGTATTGTTTTTAAAAACGCCTTTCCACGTCAAGAAAAGTTAATTTGCGTTAGTATTTTTATCTTTTTATCTAGTTATCTATTTTTTCTTATTTACCTTAGCGATGTGTTTGTTTATATTCATATTACCTTTGATAATGACAGCTTAGCTGTCGAAACAATTGTCAGGTTATAAATTAATAAATATTGTGAAACTTTTTATTAATCTTTACTTATTTCATGATTATGGAATTCCACAAAGTAAGACTCGAAACAGTAAACCCTATAAAATTACCAGCTTTAGCTTTTATTTAAAATATTTTTGATATATTTCAAAATTTTTTAGTTATTTTGCAACAAAACGTTTTGCACTATTTTGCTCCCTCCCATTTGGAGGAGAGAGATATTAACCTTCCTGGTACCGTGATCAAATAATTACAAGAAGTACCGTGCGGGGTACATTTGTACCCCAGTCAAAATTTATTTTAAAAGAGAGGTTTTAAAGTCAGAATGGTTTTAGAAGGTTATATTTTGTAAAAGAATACATTGTTGATACGAAAATAATTACAAAATGTTTATAATAAGGAAAAATATAAATGAAAATCAATTCCTGCTGCACAGTACACAGATTATTCTTTTATCAAAATGTACTTTACATACAAATCTTTTACATTCTGAACAGATCTGCCTTGATTTTCTGTCCTTGTCTCTTGCACATTGATAGCACCTTCCGCTTCCTCCTGCAGCCTGCGGCCTTTCTTCTTGGGGTATTTCTTCAACCACCAGCTCTGGAACTACACTAAGCATATCTTGAATTAGTGATTTGTGGCAATGATTGGTTTTCCGTGCCTGATATCTCGCAATAATATTCTGCTTCACTAATTGTTGTCCAAGATTCAAAAGAAATTTTTTCTGTCGTCTAAGCTCTTTGTGCGTTCGTTGGGATATTGTATTTCCCACAATCGAAGCGCGTTGATGCCTGCCAAGTCAAGAAGGTGTCCAAACAAAACTACTGGCCAACGGTTACTGCTGCGTCTCGCCGAATATTGTTTTGCCATTTTGTCTGTTGTGTCTACAGCTCCCTTGTTCTTGTTGTAGTCTAACACCATGTCTGGCTTATGCTTAGTTTCTTCCCTCGAAGTACTATCATCTTGATGCTCTGTTGAGAGTAAAATTACTGCTTTATTTTGGGCAGGTGCGTATGACACTAGAGTGTGATTTTTCGAAAAGGCAAAGATACTGGAATATGGCGGTCTACTTTTATTTGGCAACAGTTCTTTCGGAATGCAAGCCTTATTTTGTCGTAAAGTGCCGCATAGCGAAAGTTGCTTTTGTAGGAGGCTGTCAGCCTCCTTACAAGGTACACTGGTAAAAAAGTTATCGGTTGTTATTCCATAACCAGGTCCCAAGCATTCTACCAAGTCCATAACAACGCGTTGCCCTTGATTTTTTTCTGCAACATTTCCTGTTTTTCCCAAATATACTTGTAAATTCAAGCTGTAAGCATTTTCGCTGTCAGCAAGTGCCCAAATTTTAATGCCGTATCTATCAGGTTTACTCTTTATGTAAACCCGGAAAGAACACCGGCCTCTAAAGGACACAAGTTGTTCGTCCACTGTCAAGTTAGTATTGGGATAATAGGATTTTTTGCAGTTTTCTACAAATATGTCAAAAATTTCTCTTATTGGAGCTAATTTGTCAGTTTCTTTTCTTTGAACCCTAGTTTGGTAATCATCAAACCTTAGAAACGCAGACAGTAACTGAAAACGTGTTCGTGACATAGTAGCTGGAAAAACTGGTCGAGCATATGCCTTATTGGAGCACCAAAGTAATTCCTTATTGGATTGCAAGGCACCCATAATCAATAATAAGCCGATATATGCTTTTATTTCAAGAGGATCAGTGGCTTTCCAGAAACGTGGCTTTTCTGGATACTTACTATTCCATAAACCATTTATCTAGAAGAAAACAAATTATATTAATTTATTAGGTACTCAAAGTATTTTAATTTCTAATAACCCACCTGTTCAGCTTTTCTGTTAGTTTCGCTAACAATAATGTCAACAACTTCGTCAGTAATAAATAGACCAAATGCTTCTTCCTCAGTTTTAAAATTGGCACTATAGTTGGTAAGGCCCGGTTTATGCCTTATGATATTATTTCTGTTCCTTCGATGAGCACGAAATGGAGTTTTTCTCCATTTCGTATTGTCTTTAGAAGTGTACATAGGAACACCTGTTTCATCTGAGTCCTTTTCTTCAGAAACCTCTGCAGTCATATCACTCGTATCAATATCCTCAAGATTTTCAATGACGTCATCGACCACATCAATTTCTTCTGGTTCGGCATCGCTTTGTTCTTCATTTTCTTCTACTAACCTCAATATATTGTCAAAGTCAGGATCGTCGTATTCATCATTTGCATACATTTCCAACTCGTCATTTGTTAGTCTGGCCGGGTTACGTGCTTTTCCAGACATTGTATCGCATGAAATTAGTATTCAGAATGAGAGAATCATGTAAACAATATCGCTAATATGTACTGCGCATGAGCAGCTTGTTAAATTTTAACAAGCACAAGGTACCGTGCGGGGTACAAATGTACCCCACACCACTAAATGGCAATTATTAATTTTATTTACCTATTGTTTTCCAAAATTGAGTTATTATTACATTTTAAACATATTTTGTGACAATAAAATAAAATATCAAGACTGGAGCAAAATTATTTACAAAACGGCAGCGAAAAATCTGCCCCTGGGGTACATTTGTACCCCGCACGGTACCAGGAAGGTTAAGCAAATGAAATAAAGATTTGTAACACCTGTGGGTGTGGTTGTTTTAATACCTATAAATGAAAGAAGTAGAATTCATAGTTAAATTTAAGCTTAAATTTACACTTAACGTATTTAATGAATTTTATGTTCTGTTAAACTCTGTACAAGTCTTCGTTCAACTTCACAAGTTATCAACTATAAGACATTTTTAGATAATGCATGTAAGTTCGTCCTTATTTATTAAGTAATGGAAGCGTAACTTTAAGCTTTCAGTTGTTTGCCTATCCGTCTGTCTGCCTGGACCTCCTAGATCTGAAAAACTAGCCGTCCGATTTAAAATAAAATTCAACAAGTTTATAATATGAAGGGTCATGTACAACTTTAAGATTATGTTTGCAGCCCAACTTGATAAAGCGTTATGACCTAAGTCAAGAGCCTATTTAAACGATAATTCAGAGACACAAGTTGACATGATGTATCGTGACCGTGTAACTTGAAAATGGGTCACGAATGACGCATGTTCACGTAACATGTATAGAGTCACTACATCTAGTTACCTAGGCCGCGTTAGTCGATCAGAGTACCGCAAACCTCCGCCATATTTGGGCAAAAGAAGCTCGAAATCGTTCATTATTTGTATCTGATTGCATTTAATCAAATCTACGTTTACTTTAAAAGGTTTTTTTTATTATGAAACATCAAATCTCTAATATGTCAAATACGTAAAACGTGGCTTTAGTTTCTCCATTATCAAAAATCACCCTTCTCTGTCCCAATATGGCGGCGTTTTGCGGTACTGTGATCGACCATCGCGGCCTAGGTGAATAGATGTAGTAACTCTAAACATGTACCAACTGTATTGCCACCTAACGGCAAGTTCGAGAATTGTTCGTGTAAGGTAATTATATCTTACTGGTACCAAATCTTCAGTTAAAGCTAACCAGAAGAAAGTTAACCTAGGATTCAAAAATCAACTTTATCTGTGACTAATGATAACATTAGAATATGTTTGATCTTGAAGCAAAGATAAATTTAAAACTATTGCTCTTCTTAAACAGTTCTGCTCCCCATTGAAAGCCATTATTGGTGGACACGAGACTTATATAGCCAAACGTATACAAAAAACGTCCAATTATCAAGGTCGTGTCCACGCGTGATCGCTATTATTTCGGAGCTAGAAATTCAGACTCTGAATAAAGATTTTGGACTTATTTCGATTTTCACCAACATTTTCATAAATCTTCTTACGCTTACTTATGATAGCTGAGCGATGTAGGTTGTCTTTTTTCTTAATAATCTTTGGAAAAGTGAAGAAAGAAGTGGTCAGTGTTTGGCTTCGGGGCGTCATGGCTCGATAACAAGACACGAACCCAAGGCTGGCCTGACCAAGAAACGAGTAGTCTGCTCAATACATCAAATGCACCAGTCATTGGTTGCTAGTGTTAATAGATAGCTTATGTATTAAAAATTATGGCCGCCGTAAGCTTTCTGCTTCAACATTTTGCTGTCAAATTTCAACCTGATCACTTTGATCCACTCTTGACCATAATCACACTGATCATGGGGTTTGGTACTTTCGGAGTCTACACAAAAGTATTTGTTTGATATTCGGTATTTACGAATTGATTTTCTAGCACTTTAATGCTCTTTTGCATTCCTAATTTAAGTGTACTGAGCTTTTTTTAGAATCCCCATTTGATATTAAATTACTTGAGATTTATAATTTTAGATTTTGTGAACTTATGAAGGTACAATCCAATCTACTAGGTTTAAATATAGCAACTTAGTACGTATTCCATGATTAAAAAGTGCTTAACAGACTGTAACGCTTAGATTTCAATAGGGTTCCGTAAACTGTAGTACTCCTAGCATTGAAATATTACCAACGGATTTTTCTGAGTGAGGTTTAGTGTTGTAGGGAAACTCTTGTGAAACCTACCAAGCGGATAAAGCGCCTGTTACTAAACCTTGGGAATGAATTTGCATCAATATTTAAAGGTTATTGTAAACACTTGATGTACAATAAAGATACTCTGATTGCATCTACTGATAGATCTCATTTTCTTGCGCAAGTTTATGACGATGAAAAAGCTAGGCTACAGAAAAGCTTTTAACGTAGTAGCCACAATTATGATATTCGAAACCGCCATGTTACTTATAATATCGGCCAAGAAGATTCTCTTCTGGTTAATCTATTAACAGATAGTTCTTAAGTAGATTTTTAACAATTTTTGATATCTTGTTACAACCCGCTAATCTGTTCCGAAAATGCAGTTCCTTTTAACTTTACTTTTGTGGTGAACTCGACTAAATTCAGTGAATTGTTAGATCAGATAAAAGATAAGCATTTCCTGGCTCCAGGTTTATTTTGGGGAAAAATTCAGATTCTACAACGTAGTTATGTTAGTGTCAAAAACTATTGTTGGAAATTTTCTGTTTTGGAAAATTTTATCGCATTGTTTGCAGCTTTATTGGATTTACTACTTTTTACCCTCTACAACAACTATTTTATCCACGAAGTCAGCGAGTAATACTGAGTGGTCTAGTTGAGAAACCTGAATTTGAATAATGTAAGAATCCTTGTGAAGGGAAAGAATCTTAGGATTAACCTTTTTTAATAATGAAAAGTACTAAACAATGATGAATGATATTTTTAAAATCGAACATTAGATGTTTAAATAATTATTATTAATGGAATATGGAAAGAAGTAGAGCTTTTCCTTGTGTACCTTTAATATACCTACATAGTTAAAAATATAGCATTTTAGTTGCTAAATTTCTCAGAATTGTCACCTTGCTTATCCCCTCAACCGCGATTACAACGAACGTGATAAAAAAATATCTACAGAAATGGTTTTTCAGTTTCTAGATTTAACTCTAAATTCAATTCTCCTTTTCTAAGAATAAAAAAGAATGAAAGGAAACATTTGTGAGGATCTAAAACTTATTTCAACAAAAGGTTTTCGTCATTTATTATTTAAAGGGCTGTAGTTTTAGATGACTTTGACCTGAGCCGTATGGAAATGAAGATTACCTATCTTTAATAGAGTTGCCAACAGACACAAGTCTTTTTTATATTCAAAGTCGACAGTTATAAATTAGTTTACGGTAAAATAATGTATTAAAAGCAGATAAAATATGGACTTTGACGTCATGGCTTGAACTCGCGAATAGCAGTTCCCGGATTAAAAAAGTTGAGCCACTCAATCTTGACGGCGGAGGGCCGTCGCGTCAGCACTGCCGCAGCGATATTGGATGAACTGGACCCTCAGTTTTTACTTTCTAAATGAAATCTTTTATGATTGATAGACAGGCATCCTTCGGCCAGATATTGGCTGACCACCTCGGCATTCCTGGCGTACCCATCTTAGGCAGCGTCTTTTCGCGATTTCCAATTGATAAAAGCAGAAAGAAGCTCTTTTCTAAATTTGGGCATATTTTATGTCCTTCCTTTGTTCCTAATCTAGAACGATTTATTGAAACGAGGAAATATTGGAAAAAGGCAGAAGCGGAGTATTGGATCCGCAAAATTCCCTTGATGTATTTATAAGTATCATGGAACGGTGGTGACTAAGTGCTTTAGCACCGCATGTTTGCGACGCTCGACAACGCTCACGGCAATTAAAGACGCATCAACATCCACCTTAAGTGAACACTCACACATCTGCAACGTCGCTCCGCTAACTACACCAACGATAGAAACTCATTCTTTTGTTGCTTTCGGTAACGTCTGTTCAAGTTACATAACGCACCCTAATGGGTCCTTCGTGGCTTGACAATTTAGAAAATGTACAGACATGAAAACTCTTCCTAATTTATATCAATAAGCAGTTTGCGAGGGGCTGATGATGGAGACGAAATCACTCAATAAATACGTGTACGGCGTGGCTGAACCTCAGATTAGCACTCAACAGGATTAGATAAATACGGTGTTGGTAGATGATGAAGATAAATGCTTACAGAACTCGGGAGCACAAAAACAAATACAAATAATCCTGCAGTTATTATTAACTAATTAATTCAACGTTGTTAGTTCGTCTTTTAAAATCGATATATATATACAGCAAAACAGTTTGAAATGTTCAGTTAATTAAATTGGTGTGAACATCGAGAAAGTATTGGTGACGATTAAATCAACACAGAGAACATTTGATCCCAAAACACAAAAAAATAATATCAAGATAAATTTCTTAATGCTGTGCTATTAAAATAGGAGCAATCGTTAAGAACTTCTACGACATATGAGACTGAAAATATAAAAAATGCGGAAGCTGGTCTTTTAATGGTAGGTACATCATTAAAGAAAATTAGTAATAAAAATAATTAAATAAATCTCGGCAGAAAGCACCAAACGAGGTAAAGTTTACAAGATTAGGAATAAAATTAAGTTCTACGCTCTCGAAAACTTTTAAAAGGGGCTGGGAAACAGTGGTCCATGGGTTGGGAAACACTGTTTTAGAATGTGCTACAGTTACAAGTACGTAGCTGTACATGGGAAGAATAGTAGGGTGTATTCTAGAGAAGATTTAAAACACACTGACCTGATGAGTCGCATGACCATGTCAAATACTGTAAGAGATCAAGTTAGGCAAAGTGCAATGGAGTGAGCTCTAGTAAGAGGTCTAAGGCGATTCATAGTGTAATGATAGTAGTAGTGGGTATGTTGTACAAGATTAATAAATTAAATAGACATTTGATACTATTTCTGCCCAATGCATTTCATTGTCCCAATACAAAACGGAGAAAAACCTTTTCGATTAAAAATGGATGTCCCGCTGGCCGGGGAACGGAACGCAATGACATTTGTGCCAAAGGCCTCTAACTTGGAATATGGGCAACAAACCCAGGTACATAGTCAATAAGAAACAGTTTCTAAACTATTTTTCATCTCTAAGTAGGAAATCGCTTTATATCTCTAGGGGATTTCAACGTCAAACATGTACAATGCCATTTGAGACTGTGTGATCAATACGATACCAACTGCTACAATATATGCAAGAAAAACGCATTTTCTATTGCTCCTCAGATACAAAAACCACTATTAGATTTCTGCCTATTTAAAGTCCAAAACTACATAACTGCTAAATCCTACCTAGACCTGTTGTCTGACCATAGCCTAGTACTAATTATTGTCAACCTGCAAGCAAGAGATAAACCCAATGCCAATGTTATTTAACAAGCAAACTAACTGGCAATTATTTAAAGAACTGATAGAATCTAAACTCGTCCTAACTCCCCCAATAACGAGTGACTATGAATTATGAATTATGAATTTCAATATGATAAAGAACATAGAAAAAAGAAAACTTATAAAGCAGTGGCAAGTCGCGAGATCTTTCAATGAAAGAACAGATACAACAGAGCAGCCAAAGAATAAAAAAAAATTACACAAAAATCAAGAAACTGAACAATTCCTTAGACAATTATCAAACACAGAGGCCACTGAATACCTACTCCTTGTGGAGAGTGTAGCGGTATATTTTCTATCGGCCTCAAATATGCGTAATTTTGCATGTATATTTACTGAAAAATTTAAAGTTCGGTCCTGCAAATCTATATTTTACTTGTAGCTAAAATTTTGTTGTATAAACATATTTACAAAGATTGTTTTCGAATTTTTATAAAACTAGAGGACGTTGAAGTAATAAATAATGTCTTTAGTGCTTTGCCTGTTTACCCGTAGAAACGGTTGCGTTGCTAAAAAAGAGGACCTTGATAAAATCCGATGGCGTATTTAAGTCATCTTGCTCTATATAAATATTCCAGTCTGCATTCTGGGAAAGCATTGGTAAAAAGTAAACTTCTCCTTTGTCTGGAAGGTGACATTTACACATGTTCATGAATTCAACTTGGCCTCTGCGTTTTAACTTAAAAAGATTGCACGGTCCGCAAGTCTGGCGTCTGCAGATGTTGGTGTGCTTGTTCTCTGTTTTCGCGCTCGTACAACATCTTTAGTTTGATCCACTAGGGCGAGAATCTCGCCTAAAAACGAATAATATCACTTATAAGGAGTCCACGTAGACTAAGTTTGCTACAGTTTTGATTCGCTTCTAGAAAATAATACAGGCTTTTAATTGGTTGGTCCGATCTGCATCTTGAGCGAGGGAAAAAGCATAGTTCTTCCGCGCTAGCAGTAGGAGTAAAAAAAATGTTAAAAACACTTTCGATCCAGCTTTTAGAGAAGACAGTTGATTTCGGTCAACATTACAGAATTACCGTTCCACTTTAGTTAATTAGAATTAAAACAAAATTCTAAACTTAGTTCTCGTATAGTTTGATCGACTGCCAGTTTCGGATGCCGGCAAAGTTAATTAAAAATTTATAGTTAATAATTATACCGTTTAATTAAGTGTCCGGATATTAATCAATAATTTGTGATTAATAAAAAGTACCGTTATGTCGTTAAATATTTTTCCGGATGTTTGTGCTTTTGAAGAATGGGAAATCTAGCTTTTCCTATTAAAGCGTAATAATGTTAATACAGTTTACAGTATCGCATTCTCGTTTAAACAATTATCGTACCGAAATAAATTAATACTTACACACTTCCTCTTCAGTGATCGAAATCTCGATTAATAAATAAATTTGAGTTATGTGCCTTCTAAATCCAGTTCAGATTTAGTTAAAAAGTGGGTTGTTTTAATAAAAACAACGAACCTTTGTGATGGTTATCAAAATTAAATTAATAACCAAATCTTATGGAACTTTAAATGGTTGCATTCAGTTATTGCATTTTGGGGATGAATTCGTAAATAATGATTCACCACATACAGATATTACGAGGGTTAATCCATTGCATCTTTGATTAATGGAAAGCAAAAATCTACGGACCTTCCAGTTTTCACTTGCGGCGATTGCTTGATATATGCAGGAGTCAAATTTGTGCAGTTTATCGTTTGTTTGACTTGTGAATTATTGACAACTAAAGGTATTGTAAATTATGTATTTTTTGAGTGTTGAACATTTATGTAAATCCTTTTTGAATCTTGGTAATAACTTTACAGTTTGTTTCTCATTTATACCCACTTCAATATTTTTTTATTCATTAAACTTTTATTAGTAAAAGAGCTCTTAGGCAGGGACTTATTATTTAAATTTTTGAATTTAAAATTTGTAATCTTTTTATATTTTTAAATTTTTTTCTTGTGTTTTCTCAAATAAATATAATTTTAAAGTTAATTCAAACCAGTAAGATTGAACCATATAATTATGAAAGTTTTTATTAATATTTTCATTTGACTAAATTTTTGACTTTGTTGAAATTAACTAATATTTTGCATTAAATTTTGTATCGGTTTGATTTCATTTTCTGATTAGTGGTTTCAGACAGATTTATTAAATTCATCTAATTTCTTTGATCTATTTAATTATCATTATTAAGCTTCATAATCAGATGGCGCCCTTCTTGTGTATGTTTTTGTGTTTTTTGAAACCTTTATCCATTACTTTATAAATTAGACAACTGCAAAACCAATACCTACGACCTGAATTAAAAATTTGTAAGATAGAGCTAAATCTCTAGCCGTGGTAATCTTGAGCACCTTTTAAAGTAAGTATAAAGTTTATTGTTTTTATTGCATTTTATTGTTATTTTATCGTACAGAAAAACGAATGTTTCAAGTGCAACATAAAGGACAAGTAGATCACAGATGCAAGTTGCTCCTATCAGGACTGGGCAAGAAAAGATCACGAGAAGGTGAACACATTTGCACTTCATAAACGTCTCCACACCTTTTTGTACGGACATTACATCGGACCAAAAAGACTTCATTAAGGAATTCCCTGGCTTCGATCTTATCTCTGGAAAGATCCTAAAAGAACTTCCTAACAAAAATCAGACTAGAAATAATGATTTTTAACGCAATTACCCAGCTGAGTGAAAGGTAGCTCAAGTTATACCATTTCCAAAATCCATAAACCAGCTATTGATGTAGCCCGAAACGGTAGTTATTTTTCCGGAACGAAACAAAACAGATTACTTTAACTTCAAAAATTCTTACACAAACTGTACAACACAAAATATTTAATACTTACAGTACAACTCAAGATTGCCTCGGCTTGAAATACCTTTCTACAAATTTAAATTCAGGTAGCAGGTAATGTAATGTAATGTGTAATGTAATTTCCACAGCTCACAGATTATAAAAGAAATGGGTTTTAGGGTTAAAGACACAAGAAATGCATATATTTGGGCGCCATCTGATTAGGATAGTCCAATAATTTCTATAAAGATATTGACTAGATACCAGTAACCAGAAGCTGAGATCAGATCTAATAAATTTAATTTTAATTTGTTTAGTCATAATTGGTTATGTCAAAGTTAGGTTGAATAAAATATTTAAAGACTTTCATAAATATATAGTCCTGTAGTATTCAGTTTAATTAAATTTAAGTATAGTTTTTTTATTGATAAATGAAAATAAAAAAATGAAGTTTCCAAATTAAACATTGTTACAAAATTTAAATATATAAAAAATGATACCCAACGTAAGAATTGATAACGACAGGGAAATAATACACCTACAAATAGTGATCAAAAATATTCGATACAAAAATAATGGTTCAACTTACATTAACATTGCCCAAAAATAAAATCCATTAAGTCAAAATATTCAAATAGTTCAATCCAACTTCACCTTACAAAGCAATTGAAACAATATCGCCTTTTCTATCAGAACAAACACTTATCGCCAAACTCAACCGCTTGATGAAACTGAAGGAATCTGGAAAACACCTTACTGACGTCGCTACTGAATGTTATCCAAGGAAATAAAGTTCACAATAACGGTCTCTCTTTAGAACTAATGTTTAATAAAGTTCTCCTTTTCTAATAACAAAATAGCCGAAATAACCATAAGAGTTCAATTTTTAAATGTTTATTAAAAACACTCTTCCTAATAAAGGTAACACCACACTTAAATGTATTATTTAAGTACTATTTAATTTTCAAACTTCCGATTTTAAACTATTTTAAAACGGAATCCTGCAAAAACTTGCTCCACGATAAGTCAAATTCGATAAATGTAACTGTTTATTACAATGACTGTATTTTAATCAAACGAAATCATTCAACAAACTGAAATGTAGCCGCCAAATATTAACTGCACTTTATCTATAATTTGATAACTCATACGAAATTAATTACTAGATTTAGGTAAAAGCGAATCTAACTTAATCACTGAAATTTCTGCACTTTTATCGGTAATTGAGTATACAACTGAAGTATTTCTAAAGGTTTATGATTATAAACATTCATAGTCCTTCAGACACAAATACTAAATATATTTATCCACGTGTAAAGAGCAGAATCTCTTTTTTAAGCATTGTTATGAAAGTAACAAAAAACAAGTTCCTGCAGACTAAAACCGGTTGAAACTGGTAAAAAGGCATTGTTCAACTGTAGTTTTCCATTCTATGTTGTTCTTATTCCCAATAACCTTTTCTAGTTTTCGTTTTTGAACTAGAATTAAACGAACTTTAGCGCAAAGTCTTGCAAAATAAAAAAATAGTCATTTAGCATCATAGGCGCAAAAATGGCGTGTAGAGTTGGCTCAAGTATATCGCCTCCTACCCTACTAGCAATATTTTATGTAATATGCACTGCAAAAGAAGGACAAGGTGACACTTTTTGATCTATCGCTGCTCTCTTTTTTACAATAGCAATACAGAAGACTGAAGAAAAGTTTTATTGTATCTTTTTAAGCTTAACAACGTATTTGGTAGCCTAATGCAACTCCTTGATTTTGCAACTTATTCTTAATTTTTTGATCGAGTCATCACATGTTCATTTTTAAAAAAATACATACATGATTTGAATACATAGAAAAATACATTTGATTCCAGCAAGATGGAGCATCGCTATGTTTTGGAATTTCAATTAGGGCATTTTTAAATGATAATTTTCCTTCAAGATGGATAAGTCGTTGAAGACACGTTGAATAGCTTGCTAGATCTAGCTAGTTAATTTTTTTTAATTTTAAAAAATTAAAAATAGATTTTTTGCTTGAGTCGTATTTTTAATGTAATGTGAGTACAATAGGCGGACTTAAAATTGAAAATGCAAAGTATCTAAAGTATTATAGCACCATTACCCCTTATTACGAGGTTTCTAGTTAAATTAGTTACACCCTGTATGTTAAGAACAGTAGCTTAATTGTAGTAGAAAAAATCGAACTGCTATCACATTCAATGAAACGTAGTTCTGGTTGGAGTGTCAAAACTGTATTATACTTATACACATCTCTATTAATTTATTAAATATAAGCTTTTAATAAAATCATTAGAAGCATTGAAGCTTCGAGTTCTGTTTATTTACGAACATTACTGCTGTTGTTTTATTTACTAATTTGGGAACAAAGCTTCACCATAAATAAAGTTAACAGAACATTTCCCTACTTTATATTTAATAATATCTTGATAGACATATGAACATTTTAAATGTTTAGTGTGGTTTTGTTGAACTCTGAAAAATTTATTTTATTTTTCGTAAATATTTACCTCTAAATTCTGTATTACGAACTTAGCCATACACATGAAATTTATTTAATATATTGACTTTACAACTTAGGGACTAATGAGGACGTTTGGCCAAAAGCACATGATCTGAGAAAAACAAAAATAACTAATACGAAATAACCAGTTAAACATTTTGAAAAATACCTTCCATATTCTATAATACATTACCGATATTTTGAACAGGATGTGAGTACTTTTGAAAGAAGTGTAAGAGAATGCACCGCTTAAAAGCAAAAGGTGATCAATCGTGTAAATTATCCCTACAAGTTGCAAATAATTCAGCAACTTACCAAAGGTGACTTTGATAGAAGAATCAAATTTTGTGAACAGCTAACGGAAATGGTAACATGTACTTTAATTCAAAATATTTGCTTTAGTGTTAATGCTCCTTTATTCTGAATGGTTAAGTAAATCGAAACAGCTATCGTTACTGGAGCATACATTTTTAGAGAAAGGTGTACCTAATGTCAGTAAAAAAATTAATGTTTGGGTAGATTAGATATATTAGGATTACAGTACCTCTCTTTACGACGAGAATTTTCCTAAACACGCTAGCGAATGTAGTAGATTTTTGTATTCAAATCTTTTATTTCTTTCTTCAAAAGCTCATTTTCTTGTACATAATCGTAGAATTCCCTTAGTCCACTCTCTATCTCTTCAATTCCTGTCGTCATTTTCTCAATTTCCCGATGTCTTACTAAATTTAAAACCAACTAAAGTATATGAAGAAGAAATCTATTACTATTGTATAATAGATTTCTTCTTTGCATTGACAAAACAGTTGCATTTCCAACAAGATGGTGTTTACCCGCATTACGCTACAGCAGTCACGTCAATACTACGTCATTTCTTAGACTACAGCTTTTCTGACTGTTGACGATGGGTACTTGGATGGCCGTCTAGATCTATCCATTAGTCTATTCCAGCTAGCGGCTTTTTCGTCACCGAACTATTTCGAGGTGCATTTAGAGCTATAAAGGCACCTGTTTTGACCATTTAATTAAATAATGAAAATATTCTCAAGGACCTTTTCTATTTAATAGTGAACACGTTTATTAAACAGAGGACTTACATTGACAAAAGTTGGGCCAATTATAATTACTACAACCCATAACCTGGAAACCAGGCTCCAGAAGCTTACGAGCTTGTTGTAACATAACGTTTTTTGAAACTAACAAATATTAAAGGAATCCCAGTACGGTCCTGTCAGTTTAGTTAAACTCAATTGTGTTGGAACTGCAAATATCACATAAACCTAAATATTGTTTTCTCCAAGTACAAAAGAGTCACCTTGAAATATGTTCGTAAGCAATGTTTTATATTTCAGCTGAATCTTTTTGATGCAAGTGTTTATTTTAAGGCGTTCCCACACTAAACAAATGTTTATTTTCCGAGAAATACAATGTTCCAGAATAAAAATTGTTTTTAATTCCGAGCTTATAAGGGCTAAAAACTAATTTTGGCTTTAACAAAAATTTCCTTATGGTTAAAACGAATGAAAGTTCGAATTCACAGCTTTATAACATACTGGGTTGAAACATTCCCTTGTAAAAAAATACCGACAATGTTCTTCAAAACGGGATGTCTAGGACTCACCTGTGAGCGATATTAAGTTACCCCGAAAGTTCCGTCAAGATTGTTCTCGAATAAATGATGTAAGTGTACCCTATTGGCTTATGAAAATGCCGCGACATTTCTATTGGATTATTTAAAGTTTTGCCCTCCTCAATAAAGTATTTTTCACTGCGAAATAGTTTTTAGTTTAGACACTCAGTCGAAGATAGTTTAAGAGAGGGGCTGGTTGAATTCACAACCGATCGAACCGGCGTTTGCCACGCGGGAGGCCTCGCGCCTTCTCCGTGAAGAAAGTTGTACGAGGGTTGTTTGCCTTTGGCACTTCCCAATGTTTTAGTTTGTGTTTAATTATCGATAAAAGTGCAGAAATTGCAGTGATTAATTTAGAATTACTTTTACCGAAATCTAGTAATTAATTCCATATGAGTTATCGAATTATAGTGAAAGTGCAGTTAATATTTGGCGGCTACATTTCAGTTAGTTGAATGATTTTGTTTGATCGTAATACAGTTATTGTAATGAATAGTTATATTTATCGAATTTAACTTACCGTGAAGCAAGCTTTTACAGGATTCCGTTTTAATATAATTTAAAACCGGAAGATTTAAAACTAAATAATTCTTAAATGATACATTTAAGTGCGGCCTTGCCTCTATTAAAGAAGAATATTTTTTATAAATAATTAATTAATAATTGAAGTCATATGGTTATTCCGGCTATTTTTTTATAAGAAAAGGAGAACTTTATTAAACATTATTTCTAATGAGAGACAGTTGTTGTGAGCTTTAATTCCTTGGTTCAAATTCTGTAGTGGCGTCAGTGAGGTGATTTCTAGATTCCTTCAGTTTCATCAAGCGGTCGAGTTTGGTGATTAGTATTTGTTGTGACAGAAAAGGCAATATTGTTTCAATTGCTTTGTAAAGTGAAGTTGGATTGAACTATTTGAATAAGGTATTGCGGCTTAATGGATTTTATTTTTGGGTAATGTTAATGTAATTTGAACCATTATTTTCGTATCTTTTGACCACTATGTGTGTGTCTATTATTTCCTGTCGTTAAGAATTCTTACGTTGGGTATCATTTTTTACATATATTTAAATTTGTAACGATGTTTTATTTGGAAATTTGTTATTTTTTCATTTCAATAAATCTATAATTAAAATTAACTAAACTGAATATTATAGTACTATATATTTATGAAAGACTTTAAATATTTTTATTCAACCTAACTTTGACATAACTGATTATAACTAATATTTAAATAAAATTTAATAGATCTGATTTCGATTTCCGTTTGCGAGTATCGGGTCATTACCTTGATAAAATTCCTGAACTTTCCTAAACAGATGGCGCTCAACAATATGCATTTTCTTGTGTCTTTAAACCTATAACCCATTTCTTTTATAATTTGTGAGCTATGGAAACAATACCTGCGACCTGAATTTAAATTTGTAGTATAGATATCTCAAGCCGAGGCAATCTTGAGTTGTACAGTAAGTATTAAATATTTTGTGTTGTACAGTTTGTGTAAGATTTTGAGGAGTTAAAGTAATCTATTTTGTATTGTTCCCGGAAAAATAACTATCGTTTTATTGTGCGGGAGGGAGGTCCAGCGTGCGGCTGCAGCTGACTTACAGATGGAACAGCGACAATCCCACATTTGTACCACAGCTAAGGAAAAACTGCAGAAAACCTCAACCAGATCTGCCGGTACCAGGAGTTGAACCCGGCCCACTTGGGTGAAAGTCCAGCACGCTAGACAATACACTACCAAGGCTGTTTTACATCTGTCACTGATCAAATTGGTTACAAAAGTAAATAAAAGCACGAACATTTTTCCAAATTGCTTGGATTCCTTATTTTAGATTACTTTGTGAAGTTGGCATACAACCATAACCAATATAGTAGTTGTACAACATTTAACATTTTCCAATATTTTTGTTCATGTCTTGCAAATCTGGTTAAGGCTCAAACATCTAGAGGTATGGAGCTTAATTAAAACTGATCACTCATTTTTTATCTCCTAAAAGATTCCCAAAACTGCTTGTATTTTAGTCGAAACTGGTTGAAAATGGTTGAGTGATTATCTTTGCAGCCACAATTTTAAAGTTACAAGTTTTAAAGCCACAATTTTTATATTTAAGAGGGCCACAATGGATTGGATTGAATACAGTTAAATCCAATACATTTTCAGAAATTCCAACGTAATAACAGCGTCCGCTTAACAAATATCACTAAAATAGTGTTAGGTAATATCTTTTGTACAAAAGGCATTGCCTTTGGATCATTAAATTTATTCACGATATTTAACACAAATAAACATGCAGACATAGAAAAACGTTACTGCAATTAGTGTTCATAAACAATGATTTTACTTTGACATTTATTTAAATGGTTAATTTGTTAGTTTAACAAGGAACGCCATTAAAAACACTGCCGGGTTTCATGCAAAGCGGTACAACTGTTGTATAAACCTGTTTGTCTTTTATAATTGCACTTTTTGGTGCATTTTACTTTAGTTCTAACAAAAACTTAAGAATACACTTTAATAGAAAAGATGATAAATCGACTTTAATAAATCTGAAAGTTCGCATGTAGAGCAAAAAATTGCTAGTTTTTGTAATAAATACGTTCTAAAGCTAAGTTTAATAACTAGCAATTATTATTTCAGCAGAAATAACAAACGCATTAATAACTTAAATTAACATATGAACAAATTAAAATGTTTCCGAGTTTCTTCAGGGTTTTATTTATCATTTACCTACCCTGAAATTATGTGAAACATTTATTTCTTTGTTTTTGATGCTTTTCTTCTTTATTTAAGTATTGTGAAGTAGATTATATTTGCTAATCTACAATTTGCTTTTTACAGCACGTTTCTACATAAAAAAATGCATTTAGAAGAACACCGAGCCTTAAGCACATCGCGTTATGCTTCTGAAATAAATTACGACAAAACTGATGATCGAACTCGACAGGGGTGATAATGAATTTCTAGTGGGTTCAGCTTACATTTATCTTACTAGGAATACTTAATCTTAACATGAAGTCACTGGAATGATAATATGTATTGTACAAGTTTTCAGGTTATGAAAAAATAAATGTTTAGATGATAGCCCTAGAGCTGGCGACCAAAAAGTGTAACAGTTTTGTAAAGGCTATTATTTTAATATTAGCTTATATTTTGGGGTGTAAATAAATATCCTACACAAAATAAACTCGGATATAGGGACAGTCGGCATCAGCGCACCTTGAAAGTTGTAACAAGAAGTAGCGTCATCTAAGTGTTTTCTAAAAGCTGAAAATTGATCACTAAGCAGTTTATGTAATAAGAAACTGGAAAACAGTCGTCAGATAGCGTAATGATCGAACGCGTTGCATCACCACCAAAGCGGTGGTCGCATGTCTTCAAAATGAGGTTAATGTAAAGAAGTGATTTGAAAAGGCAGAAATTTGGTACAGTGTTAATTTATTGAATATAGTTTCTCAAAAAAACGGCCAGACTTCATTTTGATAGAACCGAGCTAGTCAGCAGTCGCTAGAAGAAGTCGTTACATTTTAGAGTTTTTCAAATTAAAAATATAAACAGTAAAAAAATATAAAAATTAAGTAGTGTTGGCTAATCTACACAGCGAAAGCTTTAATTTAAAAAAGAAATGTGTAAATCGGCCTAGTGGATCTCTCAAATGAACTGGAACAAAAATAAGCCTTATTGTGTTTTAAATATATAGATTATCAACCGCAACAACAAGACTTGTTGTTTACGAACAAAAACCACCATGAAACTGTTTATCATATCGCCACCCACCAACCGGAAAAGTCAGTAACTACAAAACAAACGCACGTTTTATTCATCCGACTGTCCTATCAAGTTATGCGAATTATTATTAAGTTAATTCCGACATTATCAGTGAAAACTGTGGTAAATTGCCTATGTCATAATTATAAGCAATGGAACCGTTGAAGTAATTATTTTTATATATCTGGATTAATATTGGATCAATGGCATAAATGATGTCTTAAAAATGGGTATCATATATTGATATACTATATTCACTATATTTGCACAATCTTGCACACACCAACAATGTAAACACACATCCAGGGCCAATATTGATCAACTCAAACATCGGCTGAAACTAGTAAATCAATGTTGGAGTAAAATTGGTTTACAACATTTCCAAAACAATCATTCGTTAATATTGGCAGGATATTGCAGGAACAATGTAACTGAATCAATACGGGGCCAATATGAAAACAATGTCTAGCCAATATCATGTGCTGCTAGGGACGAATTAACACCAATATACACTTGACAGTGTATTTGCTGTCTGCTGTATTTGACTTCGACTAGTTATAACTGTTGAAGCTTTGCAATTTTAAAAGTTACTGAAATTGGTGGGAATCAAAATTTTACAAATCTTCAACTAACCTAATGTAACTGTAAAATTTAAAACGTAATGAACTAAGCAAAATTCAAAAATGAAAATTATATTGACTAGACCAAAAATAGGTATTTGTACATAAATAATGGTACCTACATTAAGTTTAGATTTATAAAATTCTGAAATTCTTGCTAATTTTAGTAACTTTTAAGATTACAAAGTTTTAACACTTATAACTAGAGACCTGTTAGTGCAAATATGTTCACGCCTTTTTACTCCGTGTGAATGTAAAGCTATGCAGTTTGTTTTAATAATAGTTAATAAACTTAAAACAATTTTACATTTTAAACATTTTATTAATGCATGTATTATTTTATAATTTCAGTAATTAGTGTTAAAAGTAAAGATGACTAAGACGGGAGCACTTGCAAACTTCACGTTCAACAGTAAAACATTTAATATCGATATCCAACGGAATTGTACTGTTTTCAATATAATTCATATTCAGTGTTTTATTTCCAAACAATAAACAGAGAAATTAAGAAATGACGTAAGTAAGAGCAATAATTATAGTTATATCTAATTCGCAGAACAAAAGAGTAATTACATCATAATTGTAGTTATTTTTAACTTGAACTGAGTGCTGCAAGGGAATCTCCTAATAGCTATTTCATGAGAGTTGGCATAGAGCACGAGCAGTAGTTCACTCTAGCAACAATTAACAATAGTTTTAAGATAAACTTTTGTATTTAAAAGTTTCCTTAAATTATATAGAATGCTCTTTACACGTGTTTCGGTTTGTTAGGACCTTTTCAAAAGATACTCGTAAGCTAAAGGGTCTAAAAAACCGAAACACGCGTAGAGAGCATTCTACATAATTTATGGGAACATTTAAATACAACAGTTTTTCTTAAAACTATTATATACAATGATTTACAAGGAGCCTACCGCGACTTCAATCTCACAATTAACAACCATACCATGGACCGAGAAAAACAATTTTGAAGTAAAGGTTTCGGGGTGCTAAACCAAAATAGAAGTGTTCCGACTGGGATCGTATATACTTTTTCAATACGTGCTTGTGTTTTAATTGTATATACATACATTTTATGTATGTTTACTTTGCAATAAATAAATAAATAAATAACCTATTTTATTATTGATCTAGACCTTGAAAAATACACTGCTTTCACTCTAAATTTTAATCTAAATAAAAAACAAATTATACAAACGTTTTATAAAAATCCCCTCGAAATAGGCAGAATTGTTCCCATGTAGAGTAAAAGATTCAAAAATCAAAAGTAAAATCTTACTCCAAAACGACTAGGACTGTTTTAGTGTAAAAAAAGTTACCAGAAATAGTTAGAGATATAATTAATTGCTTTAAAATGTAATAAATTAACACTAACATTGTATTGAACTCTATAGTCTACATGAAGGCACAGATTAGATATTTTACTCTAAATGCATTGGACCTTTTTACACACACTTTAGAGCGGTCTCAGTTCGGTTCCAGAGCTAAAGAATGCTTTGCTCAATGAAGATCGGTTGTTTACTCTGTAGTAAGAGTACTGATGACATGAATCTTTGACTACAGACCAGGGTGGTATAAACACTCGACATATCCCTGGAGTACTTTTATCTCCAACAAAACAAGATAAAATTCAACAACTTCATCGTCTATACAGCAGGGTGAGTAAGGAAATAAAGGAAATATGGATTTGTTTTTCTAAAAGCAATAAAAAAACAAGCTCTTAGGAAAAATATTAATCATACTATAAGATTCCTATAAAAACTGTTAAAAACCTTGCAGCTAAGAACACACGTAAAAGAGAACCAGAGAGAATATTTTCTATTAATTCCTAGCTTACATCTAATGCGGATAAAAAGGAATTTTATAAAACAAGAATATAAAGAAAACTGCTGCAGAATCTTGTATTCACATGCAACTGTATTAGAAATATTTATGAACAGCTACTCTATCTACACCACAGCGAGCGAGTTCAAAACGTTTTACAAGTTGATTTCACCCGCATGTAATAGTTTCTTCGAGTATTTTATTTCCGTTTCTTTATGTCTTAAATGTATCAAATAGATTCGCTATTCCAAGATATATCAAACGTGGAATGGATTTCTGTAAACTTCTACAATAGCGACATGTCGTAACTACGTAGAATATTGCAGTCGTGTTGTGGTTGTTCTTAAATAAAATCTATTATGAGTCTAGTTTAAGACAACAAAAAGACACATCTAGATTTTTATTTGGTCATTTCAAGGAAACGAGAAAATCTGTATTTTCTCTTACACTAGATTGAAAAGAGTACCGTTTCTTGTATAGAACTCATACAAACAAATCTTGTAACATTGTATTATACATGATGTGATTCTTACACATAAGGAAGATATAGTAAATAATAGAGCATCCGCAATACAATGTCTTTGGAATCTTAGAATGTTATTTCCTCATATTAAGCCATAACTATTTTTTTCAGAATTTATATGATGATATATACACGTTTAATACGTTTAAAAAATTTCATTCTAACATGTTAACAATTAGTTAATAATCTGTCTCATGGTTCACTAAAATTTTATGTCGATTATTCGTTGCTTTTTCATTTTATAGAAATTTCAAAAAGAGCAGTATTCAGGTAAAACAAGCCCAAATACATCAATTCCCTGTCAATTACATCCTATTATGCAACCACAACTGCTGTAAAAAAACTAAAATTCAATACATTCGTATGGTCATTTTCGAATTGTACTCTTTTAGTCTTTTAAATAGAAATCTACGTGTCACGATTAACAATTCTGTATCAAACATGATTAGTAGAGTAACAGACTGTCAAAAAGTAAAAAACCCCGGTCATTCGAAATTATCCAATATTTAAATCATTCTGTGTATAACATATATGGACTACTTCATTGAAAGAAACTTATGTATACTTGCCTTTCGGCAATCAACTGACTATAGCTATTGAACAACAATTTTGAATATTAGGAAGATTTAATGAACACATTAATGGCATAGTATGGCAAATGGCAATGAATGATTTCCTGTAAGAAAGGAAATTACATATTTAAATATGAAAAAATATGTCTATAAATCACACGATCAAGATTATACAGATTTTCGATTCTCTCGTATATTTGGTGGTGCGTTTCTTGACAGCGAGTAGATGAACTACCAAAACATATGGAATGTGATGGTAAGGTATAATAGCAAACCACAATATGGAAATTATAACCGAACATTTTACCGTTGCACACTGTTCTTTTTAATTTGATTATGGTGACTTGCGACATGCTGTACACGAACAAAAGGAAGATGGAAAGGCACAAATATCACTTTTGTGAAGAAACTTCTCAAGAGGCGCTAAATGATATTCAAAGAAATAATTTGGAGAGAAGATATAACAGAAAATATAATATGCCTGCCGGAGGTCAAACCAGCTTGACATAACACAGGGGGAATACTATTGCCGAAGCAGTCAATCTTGCAAGTGATTAGGGCTTTCCATTTGAACGGAGGGAAATAAAATATTTAGTACAAGGATATTTAAACAGGCTAGGGAAGAAAACAAAATTTTGAAAAAACCGGCCAGGCATGGCTTTATGCCCAGACGCAATAATCGAATGCACCCTGCACCCTGGATAGCGCTAAATGAACTAGCAACATCGGGAGCCATACTAGTTATTACTCTCCTGGCTAACAATACGACTTACAAAATGACACATCAAATGACCCCGAACAATAACAATAGCGCCTTTCAGTGCTTGTTGACGAGGCATACTGAACCTTCTTTACGAATATGCCAATTGAATATAGAGGGTATAAGCAGAGCAAAACGAGAAACTCTATCGAAATACTCATCGAAAATAGAATTGACGTTTTAACCATTCAAGAAACACACGCGGCATCAGAAACTGACCTAACTAATAGAGGAAAAATTCCTGGGTACCATAGCATCGGAGCCACCTACACCGCTGCTTATGGCACTGCAACCTATGTAAGAAGCGGAATACAAAAAGTAGAACAGATCAAATGCACGTCCGATAATGATATCTAAACAATCTAGTCATTGTAAACATTTACAAACCTCCTGCAACTAAATGGCCCACGAAAGCTATAGAAATAACAACATCTGGAAACCCTGCAATCTATGTCGGAGATTATAATAGCCACCACAATCTATGGGGATATGAAAATAACGATGAAAGCGGAGAGAGGCTATTAGACTAGTCTGAAACCAATAACCTACACCTATGTCAAAGACAAGCACACCTTTTACTCAAGAAGATGGCGCAAAGGCTATAACCCTGATCTGACTCTGCTTTATATCCAGTAACTCGTAATCGCTGCCTCTACCGGCTACAAGGGTTGTGCTCCCAGACTTCCCCCACAGCCAACACCGTCCCGTCCTTATCGAAGTGGATATTCAAATTCCAGTGGTAGAATCGATTCCCAGACCGCGATGGAATTTTAACAAAGCGAAATGGACAGAGTATGCGGAAGAACTCGATATGTGTATCCGATTCATCAAACCAAAGGCCAAAAACTATCACAGATTTGTAAGCCTAATGCTAGCAATAGCTAAAAAACACATCCCCCGGGGGTATCGTAAGGTATACATCCTAGGATGGACAAAGGAAAGCCAACGCCTATATGACAAATTCAAGGAATCTAGAGACCCAGAAATCTCTGATAACCTATTAAGGTCTCTGGATACAACTAGACTGAATAAATGGACGTCTACTGTCGAAAGCCTAGACTTCGCCCATTCCAGTCCAAAAGCCTGGAGTCTACTGCGCAAACTTGCAGGATGCAATCGAAACGCTACTGAAAGGACACCAATAGAACATCAAAATAGCTAACCACATCGTCGATGTCTCTCGTGCTCTCTCAGATAAAAATAATACGAGACAAATTAAAAAGTCTCTACGGCAGCTCAAACTCTCTACACCCACAACATCAGAGGTCTCACGCGATTTCGTCACCACAGAGGTAGCAAATGCTCTCAAGAACACCAAATCAGGCAAAGCGGCAGGCTTTGGCGGAATCTGTGGCATAAAAACGTGCAAATGGCTTGCGGAATTTTTCAGTTACCTACTCAGGAATTGAGAACTACCACCAAATTCAAAAAGATAAAAATTATTGCAATTATTATTCCTAAAACCGAGTAATGCAAGAGAACTACCCGAAAACTACCGACCTATAGCGCTGCTTAGCTGCTGTTATAAGCTATTGGAGAGACTATTATATAATCGCATTGTCCATCCCGTGGATGCAGCAATCCCAATTGAGCAAGCTGGATTCCGGAACGGACGTAGCTGCACTGACCAAGTTCTGTCTTTAACCACTAATATAGAAGCTGGATTCGAAAAGGAACAGAAAACATCTGTTGCCCTTTGTCGACCTGACCGCAGCATACGATACCGTATGGAGAGAAGGCTTAATGTACAAATTGCTGAAAGTTATACCATGGCTTAGGACATGCCACCTAATCAACAACCTCTTAGTCAGCGAATGTATTTGTAAATAATGATGGGAGCAGCACCAGGAAACTCAATAATGGCCTTCCACAAGGATCGGTGCTCGCCCCCCTCCGGTTCAACATTTAGACTGCTGACCTACCTGAAACGAAATCCAATAAATTCACATACGCAGATGATCTAGCTATCTCCTTCCAGCATAAACACATGTTGGCAACAGAACAAGCCTTAAACGAAGACTTAGCTAAACTAAATAATTATTTCAAAAAATGGAGAATCCGTCCTAGTGCAAGCAAGACAAAAGTGTGTTGCTTTCATCTATCAAATCAGAATGCGCACGACACCTTGAGAGTAGAGCTGGATGGAAGGACTCTCAAACCCAACAGAAACCCTAAATATCTTGGTGTAACTCTCGACCGATCACTGACATTCAAACAACATCTTACGAATGTTTCTGGAAAATTAAGAACACGCAATAACATCATCTCGAAGCTAGCAGGAACAACATGGGGCGCCGACGCAACGACCCTCCAAACAGCAGCTTTCGCCTTAGTCTACTCGGTGGCGGAGTATTGCGCTCCTGTGTGGACTAATAGTGCACACACAAAAAGTATCAATGCACAACTCAATCAGGCGGTGAGACTAATAACTGGAACCATCCGACCGACTCCAACCCGCTGGCTGCCAGTGCTCAGCAACATCGCTCCACCTGAGATACGCCAAAGGGCAGCTCTTGTCAGAGAATACAGAAAAATTATGGCTAACGAAACTTTGCCAATACACCAAGACATGCCATGCCTCACAAAGGAAGATTAACCAGAACCGACTAAAGTCCAGACATCCTCCTGTTAGACAGGCAAAAGTGCTACTTCAGTGCTACTTTGCTGTAACAGGCAGATGGTCGGATGCATGGGCAGAAACTACAGAGCATAATTATATCCAAATAACCGATCTAATCCAAGGTTTCAATGGTCACAACCTACCACGACCACTATGGTCGAAACTAAATAGAGTACGAACTGGCCATGGGAAATGTGCGGACTCCCTATATATGTACCTGGGGAAGGGCAGAATCCCCAGATTGTGACTGTGGAATCGAAAGGCAAACTGTTCACCACATTGTTTTACAATGCCCAAATCGTGCCTAGCCTGGAGATCCCGCAGACTTCATGCAATGCCACCCGGATGCAATTGAATGGCTAAGAAACCTAGATATCGATATATAGTTTTATTGTATTTATATGCTCTAAGTAATTTATAATTGTGATATATATATATATATATATATATATATATATATATATATATATATATATATATATGAACAAAATATAAAGACACATTAGTGTGTCATTTAATACGTGGGTACTACCCACGTACCCACGTATTAAATGACACACTAATGTGTCTTTATATTTTGTTCATTTATATCTGACGGACAAACCGATGGTTTGAAAAGACAACACAAAGAAAGATTTAAAATCTTCAATATTTTTAGTATTACAATTAATATAATAATTAATATAATTTTCAAAGAAAAATAATTTTACTAAGCAAAATAATGTAACATTTGGTATGTAGTTTGCAAATTTCACCAAATTACTCGGTTAATAAAGTTTTCATTGACATTCTAACTATGTTTACATTTGATGAAGGAAAGAATCAGTCTGAAATACTCATTTTGTAATATATATTATGTAATTAGGAGATCAAGCGATATTTTAAATCCAAGAAGATGTTTAACGCCGAGGCGCCAGCCGAGGCGTTATAACATCTTTGAGGATTTAAAGAAGCTTGATCTCCGTATTGCATAAGTTGTTTTATTTTATTTCGTATTTCAATCCTAATTTCTCCCTTTTAAAATCCATCCGAATTTATTGTATAAAGAAGCAAGTTGCCTTGTCTGTGTCATCATACGCGTAACTAAGGAGATAAAAAGCAGCATGCATGCATGCATGTGGCTATAATGCAACATCAAATTATTTACGTTGCCAACAACAACGGAGATCAAGAACGTCTTGAACTCCGGTATCATTGACAACGGAGATCAAGATATACTTTATATTACTAATTGTGGTATATAAAGAATTGTTTGAAATACGAAATGAAATAAAAAATATTAACTGTTTATATTTTTACATAATTACGACTAAAACATATTTTCTATTAAATTCCATATTGTAGCGGAAAATAAAACCTTACGTCATAATCTTGACATAAAGCTTTACGTACTGAAAGGCTTAAACAAACGTCAGTTTAACATAAAGTGTCGTATTTTTATTATTAGTAAAGTCAATTTTTGCATTAAGTTCTTATTTTTTACTATCTAAAGATAGAGACTTGAAATCTTTTCTAATGCCTTTAGTACTGGACCAATATAAAATGTAATATGTTTAATATGGGGGCACGCCCCCCTGGTGGTTGAGACCCCCATTTTGTACCCCTGATTTAATAACGCAACCAAATTGAGCAAAGTTGTGTTGGGAGTGTTCTTGGGGTCGCTGATTATGAATCCAATGAGAAAATTAAAAAATTCAAATAGCAGACCCAAAATGGCGGCTCTAAAATAACGGCCTTTGATATTGAGAATGCGATTTACGCCATTTCTATTGATTCTAGAGAGAAATTCAAAGAATCAAAAAGTGTTTATAATGTGATTTTGCAAAGGACTACGCTATTTTGGTTACCTTATTATGTAACCCCTTCGCTCTGCCCTAGTAGTAGAGTCAATTTCTGCATTAAGTTCTTATTTTTTACTATCTAAAGATAGAGACTTGAAATCTTTTGTAATGCCTTCAGTACTAGACCAATATCAAATGTAATATGTTTAAGATAGGGACACGCCCCCTCGGGGGGTTGAAATCCCCATTTTAAACTCCCAATTTAACAACTCGGGAAGTTTTCAACAAGTTGAGTAAAAACTATGTTGGAGGGAGCTGTGAGGTCGTTGATTATGAATCAAATAAGAAAATCACAAAATTCAAAATGGCGGACACAAAATGGCGGTATTTTAGATTGAAAATGCGATTTACGCCGGTCCTATTGATTTTAGAGAAAAATGAGAAAAGCCAGAAAGTGCTTAGAATGTGATTCTGCATAGGAATACATAATTCCGGTTACCTTATTATGTAACCCCTTCACTCTCCCCTACTGAGAAGCCCACTAGGGTTGATTGAAGGGGGTTACATAATAAGGTAACCAAAATAGTGTATTCCTATGCAAGATTACATTCTAAACACTCTTTGACTCTTTGGATTTTTCTCTAAAATCAATAGAAACGGGCGTAAATCGCATTTTCAATCTCAAATACCGCCATTTTGAGTTCGCCATTTTGTATTTCTTAATTTTCTCATTAGACTCATAATCAGGAATACCAAAACCCCCCCAACATGAATTTCACTCAAGTTAATGGAAAACTTCCCGAGTTATTAAGTTGGGAGTGTAAAATGGGGGTTTCAACCCCCCGAGGGGTAAAACCGCCATTTTAAACATATTACATTTTATATTGGTTCAGTACTGAAGGCATTAGAAAAGATCTCAAGTCTCTATCTTTAGATAGTAAAAAATAGGAACTTATGCAAAAATTGACTTTACTACTAGGGCAGAGCAAAGGGGTTACATAATAAGGTAATCGAAATAGTGTATTCCTTTGCAAAATCACATGAATTTTTCTCTAAAATCAATAGAAACGGCGTAAATCGCATTCTGAATCTCAAAGGCCGTTATTTTAGGACCGCCATTTTGAATTTTTCAATTTTCTCATTGGATTCATAATCAGTGACTCCAAGAACCCTCCCAACATAAATTTCGCTCAATTTGTTTGCGTTATTAAATTAAGGGTACAAAATGGGGGTCTCAACCACTAGGGGGGGCGTGCCCCCATTTTAAACATAGTACATTTTATACTGGTCCAGTACTGAAGGCATTACAGTAGATTTCAAGTCTCTATCTTTAGATAGTAAAAAATAAGAACTTAGGCATGTTTTTTGCAAAAATTTACTCTACTATATAGAATGACTAGATTATTATAAAGCAGGGGATGAATGAACTTTCGTTCAAAGAGAAAAAATTGCAACACATGAAAAAAAAACGTTATAGGTCCTGTAAATGATTCTCCTTAGTTATCGTTTCAAGATTTCAGACGCGACTTCTGTCTTCCTTCAGAGATCAAACTCGTTCTGTAGAGTTTCATTGCCGGATTTATAACATAAATAACTATAAATCAAAAATGTTTCTTTTTATAACATTCTATTCGTAAAAAAATCCTATACTAACATTCTATCCTATTCGTTTGTTGGCGAAGGAAATGGACATGAGCTTCAGATCTATGTCGCCACTGATCAAGGAAGACCTTAGTATGAGGACTGGACACTTGTTAACAGCTCGACATAATGAAATAAGAAGAGTTGGAGACGAGTCTCATTTGCAGAGATAGGTGAAAAATTTTCATTGCCCAATCTTGTTTCCCTGCATTTTATATTTGGATTTAGGATTGATGCATTATGATTACAATTAAAGTAATTGTCAAAAAATCCACATAGTTGATTTGGAAAACCCGTTTGCACATCGCAGCTAGGATGCGTGAACTCTCCTAAAGTCATTCTATTTAGATTCCTTATAGGAATCGAGCCCAATTAAGTAAAATACTTGTATTTACCCTATAGCGGAGTTGTTCACATGATAAGATTATTATTTATTTATTATTTAGGCGGAGTTATTTATCGCTCGTAAATAGCAACAAAGTCACTTTAAATCCAAATAAAACATACTATTTTTTTCCACTAGGGTAAAAGTGCCTCCTCTCTATGATTAGAAGTTTAGTCTAGCAATACCAACAATTTTTTATTAGAAGAAAAAAAATTAAAACAAAGGTCTTTGAATAAACCCCAGCGTGGCTGAATACTGGACAGTCAAATGTCGTTTTCTCGACATTGATCCAAGTGTAGGCGAATTTTCAGATATCGAATCTTGGTTCTATAACTCATGTTTAATATGTATTTATTTTTAAGCGTTTTATATGTATAAAATGATGATGTACTTCAAACAATATTATTGCTTGGGTGATTGTTAAATCTAAGACGGCTGTGAAAACTGCTGCAGCGCTATATTTCCAGTTGGACGCACCTATTTTCACCCACGTTTCAAGCAATTTTCAGATTCTGAGTCTCGGTTGTTTAATTGTCACTCGAGGGTTAATCAACAACCTGATACTAATTTTCGGTTCACTAAACGTTGTACAAGTCGGAGCCAATGTTCAGAAACCGAATCAGGGTTCCTTACAACTTGCCCAAGCTTCAGCCAATTTTCACCCGTTAGGTCAATGCCAGTTACCCATAGAATATACTTAAGTCAAATATCAGATACTATTTCGCTAATTTGCTTTAGCTAGTCTAAAGCTAAGTACTCGCAGCAGCGGATCCGCAGGCGGATGTCATACGATTGGTCGGATTGAGTCGATTTGACTCAAACCGACCAATCGTATGACATCCGCCTGCGGATCCGCTGCTGTGAGTACTTACCTTTAGTCAATCTCTACATATCAAGTGCCGGTTACATACTTATCACCCAAAACCTTAGCCAACTTTGAATCTTAGGTTCGCTAAACTAACTCCAGTTTTAGCAATCTTCAAAATTCAAAATCTTGGTTTCTTACCCTTCGGCTAAGGTTGGGTCAATATTCATATTATATTTTGCTAAATTTCTGTAAATGTGGTTTATTGTAAAGATGGATTAGTGGTTGCTAACCTACTGGATTTTTATGAACTTAAACTTACACTGGCAAGACTAAAGTGTAAACTATATTGACTTACCGACTGTACATACGTATTTGCACAAGAAGACGTACACTATGAAAGTGTTAGGTTTGTACGGTCTCAATATGTGTTGAGAGTCTAAGACATTAATCATTTATACGAATTTTCGATTTCTTCGTATTTATTTTGTTAATGAACATTTTATATCCAACACAAAAATCGACTTTGCATTCAGTTACGGCGAAACAGTAATGGTAGACTTCGTTGCTTGTTTGCACTAGCATTCATTAAAGGAAAAGGATTGTGTAATAGTTGCTTTGTTTCTCAATTACCAGCCTTGGTACTACATTAACATTCAAGATCGGTCCAAGACTAACTTTAGTTTTACTGCGATATCGGTGTCATTTATTGTCCAAAACATTGCTTAACGTATTGGTTTTAGCCAATAACAACCAATATTGGGTAACTATGATCTTTCCATGTCTGAGACCAAGCTTGGTATCAAATTATCATCCCTACTTTAGTCTAGCAGTGGGCCATTTTCGGATATTAAGGTTGTGCCAAGGTTGATAAACATTGTTTCAAACAAAAGCTTATAGTGGTATTTTGTTTTAAATGGAGAGCCGCGATTGCTAACATAATTAAGCGTCAAATAAACTGCCACTTTTAATTCTGATAACGCAATATACCTACTATTTATCTATGGTTTATACAATGTTATCAAAAAAGACTACATTAAGTTAAACCTGTCTTTAATGTGGACTTAAAGTACACGTTCCATAAAACGTACATGTTTTGTCGTTAGTAAGTGCTTTATTTAAAACATAAGTTAAAACACAAATTTACAAGAGGTAGGTACATGTATAACAGTGTAACATACGTATTCTGTATTTCGTTAGATCAACAAATGCTGGAAAAAATGTCTTAAGCAAAAATTCTATAAAAATGTTGATTAATTTGTTGTGTTTCGATTTGTTTTAATCTTAATAAAGTTGGTAACTCTTTTTGTTAATCAAATCACGGGAAATTCAATGGTCCTACATGACACGTGCGTGACTTCGGAAACAACAAGCATTTGTTGTAAAAAACACAATATTTAATTTGTTTATATTAAACTCTTATCGAGTTTAGTAAAAATTAAAAGAGTATCTGCCTTTATTTCAATCGAAATGGAATCTGGATAAAAGCATATTCAATTTAACCGTTATTCCCGAGATTAAAAGAAACTTTGTAGAATATCATATTTATACAAATACTACGTTACATAACTGATTTATGTCTAATACATCTAAATTTCAAAAATGTGCTATACTAATTATACGCAATATTGGTACTGGTTGCGTTCTTATTGACTTTTATTGACAATAACAAAAGAATTCCCTTTTTCTGGTTTTGTTATAGTTTCAATTCATTATAGAAAGAAATTTCTTTCTAATATATAACCGATCTAAGTATTTCTAATCAAATTACTAAAGTTTTCATTTAAAAAATACAACTTTATGAAGTAAACCAGAAATCAATGATTATAATTAGAAAAGCCTTATTCAACTAGTCAGTGCTACTCATAAAGACGCTTTAATAGTGTCGAAACGGCTTTTTAATAGCTTTAATAACAATTCATAAGAAATACAAAAACGACAATTTCCTATAACTCAAAAAATAAAAAATAAGTAAATCGAGAATGCTCGCTTGTTTTCTTTTGTTATCTGGCCACTGAAATGCCCTCGGCGAGCAATTTAAACCACCCGATTTCAACATCTGGAGACCCACAAGAGAACCTTTTTATGAAATGTGCATCTATGGAATGTGGAGTCAACGCTCTGTATATATAACTGCACATAACGGTGGTATCTTCTGACCTCCGAACACTTGGCAGCGCTGCTGGAGGTAACAGCGAACTAGAAGTATCTTCTTATATATAAATTTTGGAGGTCGGTTCGTATCTTCTGTATACTCTATATATGACAAAATAAAACAAGGGAAATAATTTCCCCTTTCTTGAGATTCGGATTCTAGAGGTTCCCCTCATCACAAATATAACAAATTTTTAGCAATATATCCACGGGAATACCCGGAAGTCAGGCCGTCTCCTCTGTATGACGGAGGTGACAGCTTAACATGCATCAATATATATATATATATATATATATATATATATATATATATATATATATATATATATATATATATATATATATTGCTGTGGATTTTAGTGTCAAAATTTTGGAAATTTTGGAAAATTCTAAAATCATTGTTAAATACTAACACTTTTGAAATATTTTTATCAACTTTTCCTGTTAAAAATAAATTTAAGTTATTTAATGGAGTGTCATTGATTTTGAAATCAATGTGTATACTTTTTAATAAGGTTAAATAATACATGTTTCTATTTATTATTAAACAGCTTACTCACCGATTACTTAAGTATACGTAACATCCAGTTGTGCGCAAGTTATTGATGTGATGTAATTCAATTATGTATAATTTCAAATGAGTATATCGACGGGTTATGTGATTCTTTAAGGTTTTGTTTTTGTAAATAGTTCGTTATTATTGCGTAAAAGTACTGTATAATAACCTGTAATAGATGTGTCATTTTTATAAAGAATATTAATCTGCTATTATGTATTATATGAGTGTACAGTTTGTATTAGTTCGTAAGGTGACGTCAGATTGTGTAATATAATTATGTAAATAAGAAATAGTATATAAGCTTAGAAAATTATAATTTTAGGGAGAGTCAGTAAAATAAAGCGACGCAGTAAAGTCGTGTTAAAGACAATAATAAAATGTAAATAGACACTTCATGGTAAACAACGACGCAGTAAAGTCGTGTAAGAAATACAGTACAATGTAAATAGTTAAGTTAATTGAATACGGCAAAAGTATTAAAAAGGTTATAAATTGTAGAAGTGTATACGTTTATAAAGAACCTTTTAAAGTTAATTTACTTGCTAAGTAAGCAAGATAATAAATCTTCGATTAAAACCATCAATCGGTGTTTTATTTAATTAAACACAAAAAGCAAATACAAGTTCTTCGAAAAAGGGATATAGTACCCGTTATTAAAATAAAACAAAAGTGAGTTACCAAAACCAAGAGTGTGGATGGTGTTATGTGGGAAAGCCATGCAAAAGGAAGGAAGTCAACCGGAATTGGAAATCGGCACTGAGACAACATAAGTGACTTGCTCTGCCAATTTGGTTTTGGAAAGAGGACATTTATAGAAAAAGGAAGAAGCATCGCTTTATAAGGTAGGAAGTTATTTCCTTTGGTATCTGATGAAGAAAAGACTATCGTTTGTGAGGTGTAATTAAGTGATTTGAACAATTTAGCCATTAAACTTAATTAAGATTTCAATTTTAAAAAGTGTTTTCAATTTTAATTTGTATATTTTTTTAAAACCTACAGGAATCCACATTCACCCTGAGATGAGTCTTTATTAAATTTAATTCTGTTATGTTAAGTTATTTAACTGGCGCCCAACTCTATTACGTAAACGTGATTTAGTCAGAATTCACGTAACATTGTTATGTAACTAATGCCTTATTTAAAACTATTAAAAAGTAATTTTGATTCATATAAGAATACAAAGAGGGAAGTTGAAAAGCATTTCCAAAGTACACAGTCTTTAAAAAAATTAATTTATTTATAAATCAATTATCTACAATCTAACAGCAATTATTCGTTATTTGTAAGTATTTAATAAGTGAATATAAAAACAATATTTTATTTTTAATTAGCCGAATTCAACGCATATATTTTTATTTTGCTAGCCGAGGTGGGGCAAAAGAAATCAAAATTATTCTGTTTATGCCAATTCACCGCATATAAATTTGTCGCTGTCAACGTGGGGCTTTTGAATATTAATAGGCTTTTGTAGGTTATAATAAATGATTTGGCATTTGATTATTAATAGGCTTTGATAGGTTATTTGGCTTTTATTAGCTTATTAGGTTTATATTAGAATTTTGTAGGCATATTACTGCGTATTATAGCAAATTTTTAACAAAAGCTTAGGCTTATAATAACATATTTAAAAGATATTAGAGTAAATTCTGTGAAGTGATTAATGTATGACGTCGGTTAAAAATATTTATTCTGCCGCGGAAAGTAATTTAGTATTGAAAAAGAAGTATACAGATAAAGAATTAGTTGTGTCTGAGAAGCAGAAAGCTTTAACCAGTTCAGTAATGGAGGGGAACGGCGAAGAAGGCAAGCCAGCGCAATCTGAACTTTCGCAAATGTTGGCACAAATGCAGGAAATGATGAACAAACAATCTGAAGAAAGAAGAAAAGAAAGGGAACAAGACAAAGAAGAACTGAATACAAAATTTGACAAACAGTCTGAAGACATAAAAGAAATGAAAGAAGACATGAAAACTAAATTTGACAAACAGTCTGAAGACATGAATACTAAATTTGACAAACAGTCTGAAGACATGAATACTAAATTTAACAAACAGTCTGAAGACATGAAAGAAATGAAAGAAGACATGAAAACTAAATTTGACAAACAATCTGAAGAGATATCAAGAAATAATATAAAAATGGATGAAATAACAAGCAGTATAATAAATCTAAAAGAGGCAATCATTAGCAAATTAGAATTTAGCAAAGAATATAAGAAAGATCAGGAAGTTAAACAAATTAATAACGATGAAGTACATTCAACAGAATTAGGAAAAGTAGATGTAGGGAATACTGATGATAAAACTATAGAAGATGAGTTAGAAATAGTAGATGTAAATTGTAATAGTAATGAAGGTGAAATTTTAAAGAAGGGAAGTTTTGTCAAGGTAGATTATAGTAGAAGAGCTGATAAAGAGGTTATTATAGGTAAACTAATTAGGAATAAACAAGTGAAATTAAAAGGCAAGCTAAAGAAAGACAGGAATAAAATTATATTGTGTAATTTCAAGACAGAAGGGAAAAATAGAAAGTTTGTTACAGGCAGTAGGGAAAAGATTAAATTTATAGATAAATTTTGTAAAAGACAAATATTACCATTTAGTAATTTCCATCTATTAAATTTTAAAAGCAGACGAAAGAAATACAGATCTTTTTAGGATAATTATATTAAATTAGAATTGTATAACCGATAGTGACAATGAACCCAAAAGTATGATAAATTAAAATGATTTAGACTTTATGTAACCGATATGACTTTATATAATAAACAGGCTTATGGAATTTTATACCCAATTTGGACTTATGTTTATGTATTTGTTATTGAAAATAAAGAAGGGAATAGTTTGAATATGATTGAAGAAAGATAATTGAAATATTTATTAACATAGGGGAAAATGGGGTTTAAATTATGATAATTATATAATGAAATGATGAATGAAGATGAAAATAATGATAGGATATAAAAGTTTATTGAATAATGATTTTTAAATTAATTAAAGATAATTGGATAATGAGAAGATAAAAGATTAGGAAGTAAATGAAGGTGAATTTGATTATGATTAGTATGTTTATTAAAAATGAAAATAAAATAGAACTGTGGTTAGAAGAAGTTAGAGGGTTAGACGTTTGTAGAAATGAATTAAATTGAAATTATGATGAACTATGATATTGATGAGGAAAAGTTTAGTAGATTTATTAAGAGCGCATTTATTAATAAAAATGAATATGGAAACTTGATGATTATGATAGAATGAATTAAGATTTGTGAATATTCAGAGAAAAAGGATTATAGAATAAATAGAGATTTTTGATAAATAAGATGAGGATAAGATGTTATTATTATTGTAAATATTGTAGATAGCTTGTTATGATAGATTAGACTAAGGAAATTTATTGGGGATAAAATATAAAATACAAAAATATGAATTGGTGTTTAAAAATAAATGTATTTTAACATTTGTTGTGTTTAAAAGTAAAATTGCATTTACAATTTTATTTCAAACAGGAGGGGATAAATGCTGTGGATTTTAGTGTCAAAATTTTGGAAATTTTGGAAAATTCTAAAATCATTGTTAAATACTAACACTTTTGAAATATTTTTATCAACTTTTCCTGTTAAAAATAAATTTAAGTTATTTAATGGAGTGTCATTGATTTTGAAATCAATGTGTATACTTTTTAATAAGGTTAAATAATACATGTTTCTATTTATTATCAAACAGCTTACTCACCGATTACTTAAGTATACGTAACATCCAGTTGTGCGCAAGTTATTGATGTGATGTAATTCAATTATGTATAATTTCAAATGAGTATATCGACGGGTTATGTGATTCTTTAAGGTTTTGTTTTTGTAAATAGTTCGTTATTATTGCGTAAAAGTACTGTATAATAACCTGTAATAGATGTGTCATTTTTATAAAGAATATTAATCTGCTATTATGTATTATATGAGTGTACAGTTTGTATTAGTTCGTAAGGTGACGTCAGATTGTGTAATATAATTATGTAAATAAGAAATAGTATATAAGCTTAGAAAATTATAATTTTAGGGAGAGTCAGTAAAATAAAGCGACGCAGTAAAGTCGTGTTAAAGACAATAATAAAATGTAAATAGACACTTCATGGTAAACAACGACGCAGTAAAGTCGTGTAAGAAATACAGTACAATGTAAATAGTTAAGTTAATTGAATACGGCAAAAGTATTAAAAAGGTTATAAATTGTAGAAGTGTATACGTTTATAAAGAACCTTTTAAAGTTAATTTACTTGCTAAGTAAGCAAGATAATAAATCTTCGATTAAAACCATCAATCGGTGTTTTATTTAATTAAACACAAAAAGCAAATACAAGTTCTTCGAAAAAGGGATATAGTACCCGTTATTAAAATAAAACAAAAGTGAGTTACCAAAACCAAGAGTGTGGATGGTGTTATGTGGGAAAGCCATGCAAAAGGAAGGAAGTCAACCGGAATTGGAAATCGGCACTGAGACAACATAAGTGACTTGCTCTGCCAATTTGGTTTTGGAAAGAGGACATTTATAGAAAAAGGAAGAAGCATCGCTTTATAAGGTAGGAAGTTATTTCCTTTGGTATCTGATGAAGAAAAGACTGTCGTTTGTGAGGTGTAATTAAGTGATTTGAACAATTTAGCCATTAAACTTAATTAAGATTTCAATTTTAAAAAGTGTTTTCAATTTTAATTTGTATATTTTTTTAAAACCTACAGGAATCCACATTCACCCTGAGATGAGTCTTTATTAAATTTAATTCTGTTATGTTAAGTTATTTAACTGGCGCCCAACTCTATTACGTAAACGTGATTTAGTCAGAATTCACGTAACATTGTTATGTAACTAATGCCTTATTTAAAACTATTAAAAAGTAATTTTGATTCATATAAGAATACAAAGAGGGAAGTTGAAAAGCATTTCCAAAGTACACAGTCTTTAAAAAAATTAATTTATTTATAAATCAATTATCTACAATCTAACAGCAATTATTCGTTATTTGTAAGTATTTAATAAGTGAATATAAAAACAATATTTTATTTTTAATTAGCCGAATTCAACGCATATATTTTTATTTTGCTAGCCGAGGTGGGGCAAAAGAAATCAAAATTATTCTGTTTATGCCAATTCACCGCATATAAATTTGTCGCTGTCAACGTGGGGCTTTTGAATATTAATAGGCTTTTGTAGGTTATAATAAATGATTTGGCATTTGATTATTAATAGGCTTTGATAGGTTATTTGGCTTTTATTAGCTTATTAGGTTTATATTAGAATTTTGTAGGCATATTACTGCGTATTATAGCAAATTTTTAACAAAAGCTTAGGCTTATAATAACATATTTAAAAGATATTAGAGTAAATTCTGTGAAGTGATTAATGTATGACGTCGGTTAAAAATATTTATTCTGCCGCGGAAAGTAATTTAGTATTGAAAAAGAAGTATACAGATAAAGAATTAGTTGTGTCTGAGAAGCAGAAAGCTTTAACCAGTTCAGTAATGGAGGGGAACGGCGAAGAAGGCAAGCCAGCGCAATCTGAACTTTCGCAAATGTTGGCACAAATGCAGGAAATGATGAACAAACAATCTGAAGAAAGAAGAAAAGAAAGGGAACAAGACAAAGAAGAACTGAATACAAAATTTGACAAACAGTCTGAAGACATAAAAGAAATGAAAGAAGACATGAAAACTAAATTTGACAAACAGTCTGAAGACATGAATACTAAATTTGACAAACAGTCTGAAGACATGAATACTAAATTTAACAAACAGTCTGAAGACATGAAAGAAATGAAAGAAGACATGAAAACTAAATTTGACAAACAATCTGAAGAGATATCAAGAAATAATATAAAAATGGATGAAATAACAAGCAGTATAATAAATCTAAAAGAGGCAATCATTAGCAAATTAGAATTTAGCAAAGAATATAAGAAAGATCAGGAAGTTAAACAAATTAATAACGATGAAGTACATTCAACAGAATTAGGAAAAGTAGATGTAGGGAATACTGATGATAAAACTATAGAAGATGAGTTAGAAATAGTAGATGTAAATTGTAATAGTAATGAAGGTGAAATTTTAAAGAAGGGAAGTTTTGTCAAGGTAGATTATAGTAGAAGAGCTGATAAAGAGGTTATTATAGGTAAACTAATTAGGAATAAACAAGTGAAATTAAAAGGCAAGCTAAAGAAAGACAGGAATAAAATTATATTGTGTAATTTCAAGACAGAAGGGAAAAATAGAAAGTTTGTTACAGGCAGTAGGGAAAAGATTAAATTTATAGATAAATTTTGTAAAAGACAAATATTACCATTTAGTAATTTCCATCTATTAAATTTTAAAAGCAGACGAAAGAAATACAGATCTTTTTAGGATAATTATATTAAATTAGAATTGTATAACCGATAGTGACAATGAACCCAAAAGTATGATAAATTAAAATGATTTAGACTTTATGTAACCGATATGACTTTATATAATAAACAGGCTTATGGAATTTTATACCCAATTTGGACTTATGTTTATGTATTTGTTATTGAAAATAAAGAAGGGAATAGTTTGAATATGATTGAAGAAAGATAATTGAAATATTTATTAACATAGGGGAAAATGGGGTTTAAATTATGATAATTATATAATGAAATGATGAATGAAGATGAAAATAATGATAGGATATAAAAGTTTATTGAATAATGATTTTTAAATTAATTAAAGATAATTGGATAATGAGAAGATAAAAGATTAGGAAGTAAATGAAGGTGAATTTGATTATGATTAGTATGTTTATTAAAAATGAAAATAAAATAGAACTGTGGTTAGAAGAAGTTAGAGGGTTAGACGTTTGTAGAAATGAATTAAATTGAAATTATGATGAACTATGATATTGATGAGGAAAAGTTTAGTAGATTTATTAAGAGCGCATTTATTAATAAAAATGAATATGGAAACTTGATGATTATGATAGAATGAATTAAGATTTGTGAATATTCAGAGAAAAAGGATTATAGAATAAATAGAGATTTTTGATAAATAAGATGAGGATAAGATGTTATTATTATTGTAAATATTGTAGATAGCTTGTTATGATAGATTAGACTAAGGAAATTTATTGGGGATAAAATATAAAATACAAAAATATGAATTGGTGTTTAAAAATAAATGTATTTTAACATTTGTTGTGTTTAAAAGTAAAATTGCATTTACAATTTTATTTCAAACAGGAGGGGATAAATGCTGTGGATTTTAGTGTCAAAATTTTGGAAATTTTGGAAAATTCTAAAATCATTGTTAAATACTAACACTTTTGAAATATTTTTATCAACTTTTCCTGTTAAAAATAAATTTAAGTTATTTAATGGAGTGTCATTGATTTTGAAATCAATGTGTATACTTTTTAATAAGGTTAAATAATACATGTTTCTATTTATTATCAAACAGCTTACTCACCGATTACTTAAGTATACGTAACATCCAGTTGTGCGCAAGTTATTGATGTGATGTAATTCAATTATGTATAATTTCAAATGAGTATATCGACGGGTTATGTGATTCTTTAAGGTTTTGTTTTTGTAAATAGTTCGTTATTATTGCGTAAAAGTACTGTATAATAACCTGTAATAGATGTGTCATTTTTATAAAGAATATTAATCTGCTATTATGTATTATATGAGTGTACAGTTTGTATTAGTTCGTAAGGTGACGTCAGATTGTGTAATATAATTATGTAAATAAGAAATAGTATATAAGCTTAGAAAATTATAATTTTAGGGAGAGTCAGTAAAATAAAGCGACGCAGTAAAGTCGTGTTAAAGACAATAATAAAATGTAAATAGACACTTCATGGTAAACAACGACGCAGTAAAGTCGTGTAAGAAATACAGTACAATGTAAATAGTTAAGTTAATTGAATACGGCAAAAGTATTAAAAAGGTTATAAATTGTAGAAGTGTATACGTTTATAAAGAACCTTTTAAAGTTAATTTACTTGCTAAGTAAGCAAGATAATAAATCTTCGATTAAAACCATCAATCGGTGTTTTATTTAATTAAACACAAAAAGCAAATACAAGTTCTTCGAAAAAGGGATATAGTACCCGTTATTAAAATAAAACAAAAGTGAGTTACCAAAACCAAGAGTGTGGATGGTGTTATGTGGGAAAGCCATGCAAAAGGAAGGAAGTCAACCGGAATTGGAAATCGGCACTGAGACAACATAAGTGACTTGCTCTGCCAATTTGGTTTTGGAAAGAGGACATTTATAGAAAAAGGAAGAAGCATCGCTTTATAAGGTAGGAAGTTATTTCCTTTGGTATCTGATGAAGAAAAGACTATCGTTTGTGAGGTGTAATTAAGTGATTTGAACAATTTAGCCATTAAACTTAATTAAGATTTCAATTTTAAAAAGTGTTTTCAATTTTAATTTGTATATTTTTTTAAAACCTACAGGAATCCACATTCACCCTGAGATGAGTCTTTATTAAATTTAATTCTGTTATGTTAAGTTATTTAACTGGCGCCCAACTCTATTACGTAAACGTGATTTAGTCAGAATTCACGTAACATTGTTATGTAACTAATGCCTTATTTAAAACTATTAAAAAGTAATTTTGATTCATATAAGAATACAAAGAGGGAAGTTGAAAAGCATTTCCAAAGTACACAGTCTTTAAAAAAATTAATTTATTTATAAATCAATTATCTACAATCTAACAGCAATTATTCGTTATTTGTAAGTATTTAATAAGTGAATATAAAAACAATATTTTATTTTTAATTAGCCGAATTCAACGCATATATTTTTATTTTGCTAGCCGAGGTGGGGCAAAAGAAATCAAAATTATTCTGTTTATGCCAATTCATCGCAATATATATATATATTCGGCACAAAACGAGATCCTTTGGAGTTAGAAACTATACAAGTTGAGATCCTTTTTGCAAGGCGAGATCCGATTTTGGATCTCGTCTTGTATCTGTGTGTATATCTTACTCATTCAATAGGCGATGTGAAGGGAAGAGGAAATTCAAATTTTTGGTAGGAGCTCACTTTGTCCCATTTTGTGCAATTTTATACTCTGGCAGTTCATCTAACCTTACTGTAGGGGGCACTGCAGCGCCTTTTATGTATAAAACCTCAAAATGTATGTTACAGGCAAGTCGAGATCCGGTATGCTTGACAACATCGCAGATGTATTTGCAGCTTGAATTCTTGGGAAACGAGATTGTCACTTCCCTTCTTAGTCATCGAACTGGGTTGTTTATTTTTAAAATTACTTCTATACGTGGTCATGCGATTCTTATAAAAAGCAATAGTATAAATTCTATTAAATGGGAAGAAAGTGCTATCCCAAATGTTATTAGCATTATCTAACTAACATTTGAATCACAAATATATTTTTAGTTTTGTCTAAAGTAAGAGAAAAATTCCAACGTTTGATTTATAAAAAGCACACATTTAAGCACTATCTTTCTTGTTTTAAATACGCGCTGTATGTTTCTATCCAGTCCATATATATTGTTTAACTTAATTTATAGATTTTGTTAATATCACGACTGTTGGAATTAATTTTAAAAGGGAAATTTTTTCTTTTAAAAGGAATTTCTGCGTAATTATTTTAAAATTGTTTTAGATCTTGATAAAAACAAGAAATCATTGTCGAAACGTTGATATTTCGATGGATTAATTAATAAAATACATCCAAGACTGAACCCCATAAAGTTTCCTTTTTAAAATTAATTTATAGAATTAACAGAATTCCAGCTGAAAACTATTTTAACATTGATAGGCCTTGGCTAAATTTTGGCTTGAAAATAGTATATTGAAAAATGAGCGTCACAACGACCATTAGTGTAATACGAGTGCAGTTTTTATAATAAATTGTATGTAGATATCCCAGTAGCACAATTAATGCCTTGTCTCAAATGGGTTGTCTTTAGGAAAAAGGCATCAAATCAAAAAGTGCCGTATTTAGCTAAGAAATGAATAAATCGATTTCCTTTCTTTAATTCAAATGTTTTTTTACAACTTATATGTACTAATTATTAAAATAAAATACAAATTCACTAAAGTAGTTCATTAAAATAACCTATCAAATTAATTAATAACCAGAATTTCTCTTCAATACTCTTTTGGTGATACACCATTGTAATAATTTTCTTATATACTGTTACCGGAATATTGTATTTATTTATATTCTTATCAAGTATTATTTGCACATGATGGCGTATAGTTTTTAAGATGTTATTTATACAAGGTTAATTATCACTATTTCAGCATTTATTTTCTGAAAGTAAATATCAAATCCAACGATGGAGCTACAATTACCATTGCGGAACCTTCTATAAAATTTTTGCATAACTATCAGGACGTTTAGTAAGTTTAAGGGTAACCTACAAAGAGAAAATATTGATACAGGTATTGGAATGGGAATTATATTGCCCTTTTAAAAAAAGTGGGATTAAATGACCTAAACATCTGATTACAGTAATTTACATACAATATTATAGGAAATTTAGTTTTTTAAGTAATTCACAATATAACAGTACTATTTTTATTGTAAAAATAAACACTAGTTATCAGAGGGTTTCATTTTTATCTATTATAAACAAACTTCAGGGTGCTCTGTAGGCCTCGTGAAATTTCCTAACCAGAGATTTAATGTATTTATGAGAACAAAAATATTTTTTGCTATATGTCCATATATTTACAATACGGGCTTTTACTTATTCCGTAAATTTAACTGCTGCTGACATTGACCGTAGTCGGAAACTGATTATAGTTATTGTTAGGTTAAATATAATAATTTTATACAATAATTTGTAATAATTTTCTTATATACTTTTAACGGAATATTGTATTTATTTATATTCTTATCAAGTATTATTTGCACATGATGGCGTATAGTTTTTAAGATGTTCTTTTATACAAGGTTAATTATCACTATTTCAGCATTTCTTTTCTGAAAGTAAATATCAAATCCAACGATGGAGCTACAATTACCATTGCGGAACCTTCTATAACATTTTTGCATAACTATCAGGACTTTTAGTAAGTTTAAAGGTAACCTACAAACAGAAAATATTGGTATAAGTATCGGAATGGGAATTATGTTGCCCTTTTAAAAAAAGTGTGATTAAATGATCTAAACATCTGATTACAGTAATTTATTTACATTATTATAGGAAATTTCTAGTTTTTTAAGTAATACACAATATAAAAATACTACTTTTATTGTAAAAATAAAAACTTTTAAACTATCTGGAAAACAACCAGTTTCCAGGGAAGAATTAATAAGATGCATTAATGTATAACTTAAACTGTCAATGAGTGGCTTAATAATGGACGGCCCGAATTCATCTGGACTAGACTTGACCGTTTCAAGTTTTATAATTTTTTCTAAAAACTTAATATCAATTTTTTTCAAATTTGACTAACCTACAAGATCTATTATTTAATACAGGAGGATTATCACAATTAAGTGGGATTATGCTATTAACAGTATCATTTAAATTGCTAATAAAGTATTCATTTAATTTATTCGGTATTGTAATTTCAGTTTAATTTTTTTAAAATGAATGTCATCTGGGAGATCGTTGTTTGATTTTCCAATTAATTTTTTCCACATAGCGCGAGAATTCCCCTTATTGTTATCAATCTGTAATCTATAACACTCTAATTTTTCTGATCTTATTACACTAACGAGTTCATTTCTCAAAATTTTATAATTAATCCAGTTTTGAGGATCATTAGTAGTTTTAAAAGTTTTATATGCTTTATCCCGCTTTATTTGAATTTTCTTAATGTTATTTATTGAACCATGGTTTTAAATTACTTCTAATTTTGTACGTTTTAAGTGGAGCATATGTATCTAACAAATTGACAATATTGTTACGAAAATTATCGATAATAACATTAACATTAGACGTATCATACTTCCAGTTCACTCAGATAGTTTGTTTCTCATTTCCGCTATTACCTCATCGTTTATTACATTTTTTTATATTTTTCTGTTTCAATAGACGCAGATTGCTTGTTAATAACTGTTACAAGCACAATATCGTGATCTGTAATTTTTGGCGTATCTTTTACTGTAACGTTTAGTAAGGATCGTTCGTTATCACAAGATCAATTGTACTTACGAGTTAGGTGTAGTACGAGTGGGAACGTTAACTATTTGTTTCATACCTATATTATTAACAATATTTTTTAATTTTCTGTTGTCCAAATTATCTGTCCTCATATCAATATTAAAATCTCATGTAAAAATAACACGACCTTTATAGTAAGACTCGTCATCCAACAAGTTACTGAAATAATTTATAAAATAACTATATAGCACTTGAATTCGACAAGCGATATACAGTTTCAACCATTATTTTATTTACGTTTACAACTAACAACCAAAACGTATTGGCAACAGTAATATTATCCATAATCTTAAAATTATATTTACGGTTTATAAACATTATAACACCACCCGTGTACCTATTATCAGAAAAGCATACAACAGCGTGATACCACTTTATTTCTGTCTCACATTCTAAAATATCCGCAGTAACTCTAGTTTCTGATAAGCACAACACTGAAGGTTGAAACTCAGCTATAAATCGATGTACTTCATATTTGTGTGCTAAGAAACTACAAATGTTTAAGTAATATACCCCAAATGTAGGTTCCAATTTGCTTGAATGTATTGACGACGAACAATTTAAAAAAACCGATTGTTGAGCAAAGATGGTTGTAATTCTTCATTCGAACGTGGTAGATTAGGATAAAGTGATGCAGTCTGTTGGGAATATGAGCCGAAACTGTTTTTGTCACCCACATTTCGGTTACACCTAATAGCAACTATTAGATTTGAATTGTTTACCCATGCACATTTGTTATCTTTCGCTTTTGTTTCACTTTTTGTTGAGGCTTTAATGTTCATAATAAAATTAACCAAATTACAGCATAGTTTTTCTTTACCGTTCAAATTAAGATGACCATGAATAGTATAATCAGCTTTCGTAACTATTGGATTTAAATCAAACAGAAGAAAATTAGTTTTTACAATAATTTCACTGTACAAATGAACGTTATTTTCGTAGATGAAATTACTAAACACCCGTACGATTGAAGGTCCTGTACGGAACAGTTACAATTATCACGTTTGTATGAGTAATTTTACGTAATTTCGGTACAGAATCAGCTCTAATCTTATTGCCTTTTACTGAATTATTTGAACCTACGAAAATTATAATATAGTCTTCCTTTTTGAAATCAGAACATACCCGATCTATCATACCGACATACTATCAAGGTTTAATTGAAATTTGTCCGTTAATCCTCGATCATGACTGTCCGCTAATATCAAAACCTTGGTTTTAATATTTGTATTTTTATCATTAATGTTTGCATTATTTATGGTTGATTTTTGTGATATAATTGCCGTTGTCTTACAATCTTTATATTTGTTAAGGTATTTTTTTGATTCGTATATTTAATATTATATTTTATTATTTTCCTGTATTAAATTATCAATATCAACTTTTAACATTGTTATTTTCATATTTCCTTATTCCAATTGTTGATAATGGAGTTTATAACGTCCGATTCTCTGACTGTATTATTTTTATATACAACAGTATTGGAAACAACACATTGGAACAATTAAGGGAAAATATTTGCCACCTAAATGTCATTTGTTAGATTATATTGAACTGTTTGACTATTGGATTTGCATTACATATAACGAACGAAGTTACAATCGAATGGCACTCCACATACAATATGTACTTATGACTGATAGTTTAGGCAACAAATTGTAAGATTCTTGAAATAAAGATTCTTAAAGGTTGCGAAAGCAATAATTTTATTAGAGCATATAAACATTATAAACAAAGTACATCCCTTGATATTATATTCAAAAATACCGCAAAACACAACGAATTCAATCTTTCAAAATAATTTTGAAGTATGAAGCAAATATTTTCTCCGCCGTTCTAATGTTTTCAAATTGAAATAAGTGATTTCTGATCATTCCAATGTTTCCTTGGCATAGCTGGTTTTTTGCATAAAGAGAAGTTTTCTTTTCTTTACCTTTTCCGGTTATTATAATCAAATGCAATCCGTAACCAAAGGCATCATTCAATTCGTATTTTTTTCTTTATAGCATTCCTTAATATCTTTCATTTGACATAATTAGGGGAGATAATATTAGGGTTTGAAACAAAATGCACGTAAAGCTGTATTGTGCGTGATGCGATTAATTATACATATGTGCAAAAATAAATTATGAAAATGGTATTAATTAAAAACAATCTTATATTTTAGTCTTTCAATTTCAATAATCTTTATTTGCTTTATTTTTAAAATCAATAGTTTCAAGGCGGGTGGCATGTTAGGTTTAATATAATATAGTTATCTGTTAATAATTTTATATAATGCAATTTAAAGATGTACATAACAACCTTTCATATTTTTAACTTTTTCGCTTCTTTTACTTTTAAATGAAATATTTTTAAGGAAGTTAAAAACATTAAAAGTTAATATGTAGTATTGATTTCATAATGATCTCGAGCAACAAGGCTAATATAATGCTATTTAATTTATTTCTTTTAGTGTAAACGTATAGCATAAAATAATAAAAAATAGCCTTGCTGTCCTAGATCATTATGAAAACAATAGTACATCTTTAAATAATTGTATTGTATAAAATTATTAACAGATAACTAACATATATCATATTAAACCTAACATGCAGAATAGCATGAATAATAATTTTATACTTTCAAACAAAACTTGTCCTTTTTCTATTGTATGAAATTCCAGGTCAAGTTATTTTAACAGTCCCTTTTACAACATCTGGTTGTCATAATGACCCTCGTTTGTGAGTTTTGTGGTAAATATCTGTCGAATACGGTGGCAACGCTGCAGGATCTCACGTTGGTATACATATTATGCTATATACAAAAATGGACCTCGACTTGTTGCGGATCTCGCTTCGTTATGGATTTATAAATAAAATTTTAATTGCAAAATCTGTGCCCCTCTGAGGGGGTAGTGGTTAAGTCGTAAATTATAAATCTATTAACAGAAAATATACATACGTAACTCTTTATCTTTTGGTGGATCTCGGGTTGTCCTAAATTTATTCGGATCTCAACTTGTTACGAAAATAGATATATATATATATATATATATATATATATATATATATATATATATATATATATATATATATATATATATATATATACATGCTAGTTTTATTGCATTTATGTGTCCTAAATAATATGTAATTGTGATACTACCCATACCCTAAATAATAAAAATAATGTTCAATGAGGTGGTATTCGCTTCCGTCTCTACATGGGACACTCCCTTCTTCAATGCAGCCCACCTATCATTCGCAGCCTGCACTTCTACATGCGAGATACAAGTGATCATCAAAAATAGACCTTCCGAAAAAAAAAAGATTTCCTGCCAGTGGGTTAGGGTGAATGAAAACTATAGTCACATTTTTTGAAACGGCTCGATAAATATAGAGCGGAAGCGCAACCTATCAAACCACGGCGCGCCGGGGGCTTGCTAGCAGCAGAATAAATTTGTCATATAAAACACCATCACTAGCTGTTTAAGAAAAAAAAACGAAAGCCCATGCACTCTCCGCTTTCACATCAATTTCTGGCACAAAAAATAATGTCATGTTCTGAATACGGAATATATGTAAAAAGTAAGCTTTGTTAATCATATTTAGAGGAGAGTTACCAGCAAAACTTCAAAAAACGCCTAATAATGTCACATTTGACCTACTTGCGGTGGCTAAAGATCTGTTAACCAATAAACACGGCTGCTTTATAAAAATATCTAGATTCCTGCACAATGGCCTCAATCTACACTCGTCAATAATTACCAGTTATTCATTCAGGTAACCATCTCTTAGCTTACTCGGTAATTCTTTTATCTTTAATTACTTCTCACTATATTTACAAACTGAATGTTTCTTTCTTAATACTATATTTCCTTCTTTTAATTTTTGTCTGACCCAATCATCTGAAGTTTTAAAATTTTTCCAAATTTTCTGTAATTTATATGTCCCACATCTCGAAAAATTTTTTGTGCGTTTTTTCCAAATACCTAGTATCTTGTAAATAACTACCACATAACCTTCTTCGTTCATTTTCTTTGATTGGCTCTATTTCATTCAATAATAAGAATCCACAACTGTATATTTGATAACTACTGTAGAACATTCCAAAGTCTACTGCATTAAATTTACATTCATTAAATAAAGATTGTGCAGATTTTTGTCAACACACCTTTATTTAAAGTTAAAAACTCGTATTCAAGGGCCTACTTTAATTCGAACGTTTAAGCTATTTCTTCCAGTAAAGCGTCATTGAAACTTCAGAAACAAAGCTACAAGTACCTGGTGAGTCAATGAAAAATACTATTTAAACAATACCCTCGAAGGCCCTAGAAGATTCTGAAGTTTTATAAGATTTACGTATTTCAAGGTTTCCTCGCTTGGAATCCCTTTCTCGTTTGAACTTTGAAGGTTTTAATTAAAGAGAAAGAATTTCAACAATCCCTAGTATAATTTAACCTAGTCGAGTACACAACCTGAGTAGCACTTTTTAATGACAAATACTGTCAATTGCAACTTCGAACTGACTCAGCTAATATATTGAATGTTTCTACCTGCAAGGTAGAACCTTTTATTTTAATTTGAATTCAGTTTAATTAATAATTCCAGAGTGCAAAGAGGTCGAGAACATTAAAACGTACATTGTTAACTCTACTTTTTGCGCTTTGGGTAATCTGAACCTCTCCGCGATCTCGGGTGGGTAGTGAAGTTGCCCTTGGCAATCTGTAAAAGTGTCACTAGGGTGCAGTAGTTATTTGTCGCATTATGCACGATGTGTACTGTACTGTACGGTCAGACTGTTCCATCGATCTGGTGACGGATGCAGCGCTACCCGGACTCATTGCTCACTTCGTTACCCCCTTTACAGTCTACTGCACCAATAATCGTAGATATCGAATTTTAGAACTTTTCGGATACCTAATGCCCCACCATTGATGCCTTCAGCAAACGAATACATTCCAGATCCGGTGTCATATCGTCCGTTTAAAATATTCCGCTCACGCATCTTTACAAACTCGCCCCTCACATGTTTATTGTATCAATTTCACGTAAGCCATGTTAGTACGGACCCGGCGCTGACTGCCCGAGGCGTTTTCTAAATGAGACCGGATAAAAATGGCAGGAAGGTAAATAGCCTTATGGAAATCCGGAATAAAAATGGCATCTGCGACGCTAGAGACAGAAAGCATCATCATTACGCGGTGTCAATATTCAGCGTTTGCCGGTGGTTGTTTGTATTATCTAAGGGAAGCTGGTTGGTTGGTGTTATTTTGCGGCTTTTACTTGTCAAATTAAAGCACTCTGGCTGTAAGTTAGAAGTTACCACAGATCCGTGGCTTTGTTTCGAGTTGGCAAGACCTCGTGCGGTAATTACAAATCCGTTTGTAAAATACGACATAAATTTAGAAATAACCCCGTCTAGTCTATTTAATAATGTATTTGCTTTCGAATCACAACGAACATTTTCTTCTTCAACGTCCAATCGCAGGCGAACAGCGGCTGCTTATCGCACGTATTAGCGAAAACGGCACAACTTTCGCGATAATGGTCATAGCTTCCAGCGTTTTTGCATCTCGGAGCGGATGTTATCGACGATCGTTCTTCCTAACCCTTAACTTTAAAATAAAGGTGGAGGCGCGTATCATTAATACGCCCGCTCGTTATCGCTAGCAATTAAATCGTAGTTTATCGGTAGTTCTCTGCTCGTTAATAATCCCAGGAGCACAAGGCCGACAGTTTGACTAATATCGTGATAATTTGATCTAGACGCTTGACCAGTCGGTTCTGTCTGGACGCATCGATCCTAGGGTATCAGAAACAACGGGGAAGCTGCCTGTGTAGTAGTAGGTTCATTAAAGCAAATTACACTCGCCAACGAAAAGGATCTGGTAACTACCACTTTATTCTTATTGCACAAAAAGTATAGACGAGGTGGTGCTTTAGGCTACATTTTTATTCCACGCGAGGCGATTCTCAAACTCCGAGGGGTAAAACTCCTAAGCCTTAGGGTGCAACAAGAACCTTTCTTTGAATCGGATTTCTATGACGACGCTTATAGTAGGCCATCACACGTATAATCATGTAATTTGGATTTTAACATGAAAACAATCCTTGTCTGTTGCAGATTATTTTCGTACTTTATAGTTCGCACTAACTCATATGTAGGTCATAACCTCATTAAGTCAAGCTGTTTTTGAACGACCGAATAACTGAGTTGTTAACATTATCTGCAAATGATAGCTACAAATTACAAACTGCGAATATTAGCAAACAGACTTATTGCATTTTCTAAGTTGATCGTTTTATATGTACTACGCATGGTTAATGGAAATTTCTAAACTTCTAACTGATTTTATTACTTTCTGCATTACGTAATTTAAGTATCAATTCATTAATCTACTACAGATTCCTAACAAAGGTACAATAATTCATAAATCCAGTTAAGCAATGTACGAGTAGGCTAAACTTGTTTTGTTAAATTAGATCAACAATTATTTGCATTAGAATACCCGAACTTTTATTATTGTGGTGAATCAAGAACGTGTCGACGTGAGATAAATATATGCAGCTCGAGTAAAAATAAATAACTTCGTTGTGTTAAATAAAGTAGTTTAGTTTTGTTTAGTGATTAGTCTTCTTGTGTTTTAATTAGTTTTAGACATTAGTTAAACTGTTATTACTGAGTCGATTAAGTCGAGTCGAGTTGATTAACAGATCGTTAAAGTATACTGATCCTTACGCCATCTAACCTGTCACAGACAAAATAATTCTAAATACAATTATTCATTATTTTTTTAAGTTGCACATCAACTAGTATAAATGTTCTTCACGGTTACACACATTTCTCTTATCTTGGGCGAGTTTACTGCTATTAATAACCTGCATCCAGACTTAGCTAAATGCTAGAGATCGAACTACTTGTGCTCGTGTGATCATAACACGCGTTCGTCCCCCACATTGCAATCTCCCACTTTGCAATTCCCCACTCGCCAGTTTTGCTTTTCTACATAAGCTGCTTTCCCCGACGATCATACCCTGGCACTGATGTTTTTTAATTCTTCTGAGTTTGGCCTTACTATCTCATTGTATCCATTTTGAATCACTAACACTTACAAGTCGGCAGTTACTGTCGCATCAGCAATATTATCACTACCGATAACTATGTGAACTACTTGCAAAACACGTCAGTAGCCAACAGTCAGGGACAATAGAGCTTCTCACCCCCACTCTCGTCATTGTAGGCTGGAATTGTTAATCTAAACGACAACAATTAAATATGTAGTAACGAAAGTTAGAAAACCATAGCATTTATTTGGTTTTCTTCCAGCGTAACTATTTTAAATTTTATTTAAATTTCATATATTTTACTTAAAACTGGAAAATATTTCTGCACGTTGTTTTACAATAAATGCTAATGAATTAGAAGATATTAACTTAGAGGAATGTGTAGCAAGATATATGATTGAGAAGAACACTGTCCACTTAAAATAAATCTTCTGTTACTTTGAAGTCGGGATTTTTTTGTATATACTAGAAATGTATCAGTTTCTTGCAAACTCGATACTGTCAAATACAGTTTCTCCATCATGTTGACTCCATAGACATTTATTCTGCTAGAACAGTTTAAATGTTTTTTGGTCTATTTGCAATTGGATTTCTTATGATGTTGAATGATTGTGCCTTTTCTCTTAAAGAAGGTCTTAATGTGTTTGGATTCTTAGAATACTTGGATTTTACTCAATCATATTAGGATTTTTACAGCTCCATAAACAACGACCAAATTTTAGTCTATGTACTATTGGTTTCATAATGATCTAGGACAGCAAGGCTAATATGAAGTAATTTTTTATTACTTTTCCTACGCATTTACAGTGGAAAAAAAGAATAAAATAGCATAATATTAGCCTTGCTGTCCTAGATCATTATGAAATCGCTAGTACCTATTGGTAGTACGAACAATTGAATGTATAACAGAAAGATAACTACAGTATTAGACTGATGAAGACAGATGGCAAAAGATAGATACCAAGTTTTTTCTACCAGGTTAAAAACAGTCAAACAGGAGCTTGTCAGTTAATGAACAGTATCTTCTGAAACAACAAACAAAATTATTTACACTGTCAGATGTTGACCAGTTACTGATAATATCTAATTGTTATTAAAAATTCGGTGTATATGTACTATACTCCGAGTTGGTTAGAGAAGGAGTTTTCTATATCTTGCGATTTTCTTTTGGGTATGAATACGACACAAACCATTCGCTTCTAAAGATTTTAGCAATTAAAGCTAGCCATTTCAAGAGAATGGCTGATGTAATAAGAACGTATAACAGCTACTGCAAAAGCAGCAACTGAAAGCTTGTCTTTCGTGTCATCCTATATAGTTTTTTTGGGAATTTTTGCCTTCTCCCTAGTTTTAGTTACTGTTTTAAATTGGTCAAAACTGAAAATATTTCCTGTGCTGATAAGACGAATTACTTCTTGATACTACGTTATTGTTTCTAGTTTCGTAAGAATGTTTTAGTGGCATCATCGTAGTGAATTACACTTTCCTTTTTTGTTTTAATTGGGGGCGCAAATTTGCAGCTATATCGTGATATTAGTTAATGATAATCGCCACACTTTCAACTATGGAAGCAATTGGCTACAGCCTTGGTAGTGTAATGTCTAGAGTGCTGGACTTTCACCCAAGCGGCCCACGGACGATTCCCGGTGCCGCAGATCTGGTTAAGGTTTTCTGCAGTTTTCCTTAGCTGTGACACAAATGTGGGATTTGCGCTGTTCCATCTGTAAGTCGGCTGCAGCCGCACTTAGGGCCTACGTAATAATAATAATCGCCACCTCCTTCCCGCACAAGCTTATAGCTTCTGGGGCCTGGTTTCCAGGCTATGGGTTGTAGCAATTATTATTAAATATTATTATAATTTCGCAATTCTTCGAGGCCGCCCTCCAGCTAAGGTACTTATTGAATGCTCCGATGTGCATGTTTGGTAATTTGGTTTATTTTTTGTAGGCCTTTTTCTTTTTGAGTTTCTCACTCCTTTCATAATAATATTAATCCTTCTATTATCTGGTATTTGAATGCTGTTGTTGCCTTTAAGCACCGTTACGAATAACTGTCATTCCTTCCGATTCCATACCTTAAGAATTTCTACAAGCTGTAGTAACTGAAGAATGTTGACATATCGTGAGTTGAATATCAATAACCTTTTGTGTATGTCTTATTATTTTAACTAACAAACAACTGCATTAATGGAAATAATTAATTAATTAATAGCTTTTTCTGATTTAAATGGTTTTTCTCTAGTCTTACATTTAAAAATCTGGGTTTATAAACACTGTTAGAATTTGTAGTTTTACATATAAACTTTGTTAGAATTTATTCTTGCGAGTGTGCCCGTTTAACTTGTTTTGCAAAGAGTAATAACTAATTACTATCTACGGTATACGCATTCACAATCCGTGATCTTTTGTGACCCTGATTTAATAATATAATTTGAATGTACTTAAAGAAGTTTAGAATAATTGTCGCGCTCGCATAAATTTCTTGACCTTAATTTTATTTGACCTTTCAAAGAAGATTATTTTAACATTATTTAACGTTGTAATCAAACATTTTATATTTTGTTTGAGGACTTATTATTTATCTGTATTAAGTTTGAACCAGGAGCGCGTCAGCGCAAGTGGTAATTCTCACGAGCGTATGGTATGGCAACTCACTCGCGTGTGATATACGTCGTTTTATCTTACGTTAGCGGTTTTTGTTCAAAATAGTTGGAAAATCGCGCAAAAATGTTTTCAATGGATATAGCAAAAATAAATATATATCGTATCACTATTGCATTGGTGTGAATTGTTGGTTGTTTTTAGTTAGAGCACTACTTGTGAATTATATTTAACTGGTTTTAGTCACTGAAACGATTACATGAAGTGCATTAAAAGCCGCTACTGTAAGATGAATGTTTTATATTGGTATAAAAAATTAATAGAGCAAATGGTATATGAAAATGAAATCCTTTATCGGATGACACAAAAAAGTGATTAAGAAAGTGGAGAGGGATTGATGATAATGAAAGCTACATAATTAACCATGAATATAAGAATGTGCCCCCATACGTTAGGAAAAAGCAAACTACTTTAATTTTGAGTTCTTTAAGTATAATGGGAAGAAATAACATGAGTCGGACGATTGAAATGACGAATGTTAAAGAGGGCAATCGTCCAGACATAATGTTAGACCTAAAAGTCTAAACGATTTGCCAATATTCTGTCCAACTGCTGGTGAAGGTACTTTTAGATTTACCGATCGTATAAAAGCCACTTTTCCTCGATTCCAGAAGTTCAAATTCCCATTAGCAGTGGACGACGGTATTGCGTCGCTTTTGGAGACATTTACTGCGACATTACCTCTGCTGATCCTGCAGCGTGCAGCAAGTGCCGCCGTAAGAATCGTGTGCTACGATATCGCACAAGCCCTGTATTTCGTGATATATGAGGGGATTTGGTTGGGTATTGCTACTACCACCGCTGGCATTTAAGATATATCATCGCACGTAGAACGCAAAATTTGAAAATTTCAGCTCGAGGAACCACGAGGCCAATTAGTATAATGTATAAGAGGCGCAGAGCGTGTTCCGGGTTATTTTTAATTTATCCTCCCTCCGTGGATAAATGCTAAATAGGTATGCAAATAGCCTCGGCTGTCGTATAAAGATTATACCAGCTTTCTTTGAAACGACGTTGCATGCTTTTTATCGAATACTTTGTTACAATTTTTTCTAATTTATGAGGTTTTGGTATGTGAAAAATTAAGTGTTGCACGGATATTATAACTATTATTTTCTACTTTGAACGCGAAAATATGTACATTAAGAAAGTCGACGGTTATCGCACCTTATCATGTTTTTAAACATTGATAAACTCAATTTTAATATCGTGTTATAATATTTACTAGAAACGCCAAGTATAGATAAAGTTTATCTATAGAATAAATTCAGTACTCTATACTAGAAATAAAAGGAAACTTTATGAAGTAGAATAAAATTTAAATCAATACTTTCTAGACAACTTCAAAGCCCAAAGTTTGTGCAGGAGTAAAGTTGTTTACATAATTTTTATTACTATTACATCATAAAACGCTAGAATTTCTTGAAATGTTTGGAGCAAGAAGGGTTTATAATAAAAATGAAGATGAAGTTTAATAATTTTTTATTTTTTACTTCTTTGTTTAATTAAACTTTACAAAACAGTTTGTGCAACGCAAGCAAACGTGGCTGAATTACCTACACCGTTTCATCAATAAACTTCAGCAACAAGCTACAATACTAATAAACAAGTAACACAAATATAACATCTAGCTGTTTAATTTAGTTGTACAGACAGGTTTCAGTTAAATTTCTTTTATCAAACTTTGCTAATAATACTGTCTGGGAAAACAAGTGAATAGAGACGTACGCTTCAACTCACAGGGTTTATAAGTTATCAGTATACGGCACGTTTATTTGAAAACATCCCACTGCAAATATCTCCTAAACTACATATATAATACGCCAAAAACACGTCGATTTATTTTTCGAGGAGGGCATTTAAATGTAATATCGTTATAACTGCCTGTTATATTGTTATAATAAAGTGTTGCCAACATTATTTTTCTTACTGAATATGAGTTGCTGCTGCGACGAAAATAACTACAAGCAGTAAGTTTAGTCCATTACATAGACTAAAATGCATGGTGAAAAACGTTAAATTGAATTGTCAGTTCACCTCACCCTTTAGCAACACTAACTTTAAACTGTTAAATGACAACCCCACCTATGCGAAAATTTTAAAAAATTTTTTAAAGGGTATAAAGAAGAAATTTTTTGAAAGAAAAGTTCTTTAGCAACTCCCTTTCATATCTTATAGGCTGTTTGAGATATTAACATCAGAACTCGATATCAAATTTTTTTCAACTCGTCCCTTTATCCACAGCCACCTTATTATTTATTTTATTATTTTATTTTATCTTAACTTTATTATTTTAAATACAAACAATTTTTTGATGAGAGTTGTCCTTATAAGCCTGACCATTTTTTATCCTCAGACACTTCTGATAATTATAATTTTGGAAATAAGAGGTGGTCACAAAGTGGAACATTTAAATGTTCCGCTTAAAATATCAATAGACGTATTTTTTGCCAAAATTAATATTTTGTAAACATATCTGTGGTGGAAGATTTTCAAAACTGTAGAAAATAACTTTTATAGAAGTTTAGGCAATGGAGCCCAAATGAAAAGTGTATAGATGAACTAACTCGAATGCATATGTAAAAATTAAATTTATTCATTTTCACGTAGAACAAGAAACCAGACCAAGATATCAGTTAAAGCTACTACGCTCAGCCTCCATAAGATCAGAACAAGAACATCGTAGTTCTTGATCTTGAATCTAGCTTTTTTTTAGTTCGCATCTTAGAAGACATGTCTAACAAACTGGATTTTTTTTTGGACGTACGAGGTGTGTAAATTAAGTAATGAGACTGGCAACGTAGCGTTCGATCTAGCGACACTTGGGACGCGAGACTTGGAGGAGCGGCAGGTGAACATGTGATACGCCTTCAGTACGAGTTTGAACTCGTTAAAGTCATTTGGTTGTACGAAGCGATTTTTTTTCGTGAAACAGTTTTTTCTAGTGTGTTCTAAAAATGAGTGACATCAATTTAGAGCAACGGTGTGCTATCAGGTTTTGCTTCAGACTTGGGTACAGTGCAACGGAAGCTTTTTCAAACGTTCAGCAGGCCTACGGAGACAGTGTTTTGTCAAGGGCCCAGGTTTTTGGTAGTTTAAGGCATTTTCAGAAGGAAGAGAGTCGATTGAAGATGAACCACGAAACGGAAGGCCTTCATCTTTAAGAACCGATGAAAATGTTAACAGAATCCGGGATCTTGTGCGTTCGGATCGTCAGTTGACAGTCAGAATGATGGGGGAAGAGTTGAATTTGACTCACACCACCGTTCATCAGATTTTGACCAATGAATTGGCGATGATAAAAATCTGCGCAAAAATGGTTCCAAAAAACCTTTCTCAAGACCAAAAGGACATCAGGAGGGAAAGGTGCCTTGACTTTTTGGAATCGATTGAAAATGTTCCCCATTTTCTGGAACGTGTCATTACTAGTGACGAGTCTTGGGTGTTTGAGTACGACCCGGAAACCAAGCGCCAGAGCATGGAATGGCACACTTCAACCTCTCCAAGGCCCAAAAAAGCAAGAATGAGCAAGTCGCAGATGAAATGCATGTTGATTTGTTTTTTCGATAGCCAGGGAATCGTCCACAAAGAGTTTGTGCCTCAAGGCCAAACGGTCAATCAACACTTTTACCGAGAGGTTCTTGAAAAACTTCGAAAAAGGGTCATTCGTGTAAGACCAAACATCAAGAACAACTGGGTGTTGCATCTCGATAATGCGCCTTGTCACACAGCAATTTCAATAAACGAGTTTTTGGCCAGTAAAAACATTCCTGTGGCTCCTCAGCCTCCTTATTCGCCTGACTTGAGTCCTTGTGACTCTTACCTCTTCCCGAGATTAAACAATCACCTCAAGTGAACTCATTTTGGGACACTCGAAAACATTCAAACGGCTGTAACCAACCAGCTGAAGGCTATTCCAGTATCCGAGTTCCAGCACTGCTATGAGGATTGGAAGAACCGTCTCCAGCGCTGTGTGGCTTCCCAAAGAAGTTATTTCGAGGGAAACAATATTGAATTGTAATTCTACTCGAATAAAAAAATTGAAAAAAATCAATCGCATTACTTGATTTTCACGCCTCGTATTACCGGTCTTATTTTAAGTCGCTGAGCCGAGTGTGTTCAGAAAAGACCTGGACAAATTGGCGTTGATCAATGTTTCTATAGTAAGGCCATGTCTTAGATTAATTAACTTTTAGCAAACCTAACCTCAAAATCAATAAGTGTTGGTTTTATTTGAGATAAATAACATAAATAACTATTCCTTATTAGGTCCACTTATAACATTTTCCAAAATCGTTGATCTGTTATTAATTTTTCAAATTTTTGCCCTAGATTGTCTAAAAATCATTCACGACTGGTGTGGTTTTTAGGTATGACTACAAACAAGATGACAATCGCTTAAATCGCATAAAATTAGAAGCATTAGGCTTATTATGCAAATTATCAAAAAAATTACAAAGATATTCCAATGTTTCTGTTGTACAGTGAACAGGAAACCACACAAGGTAACAACAAATTACAATGTGTTAAACTTAGAAATTCGACTTCAAGTGCGCAGTGCGCAAGCATCGTTTATTCTTCATTTGGCATAGATCGTATTTGTTCTAAAATCTAAATTGATCCTGATCCTAATCCTGTAATCCTGATCGGCTGGTGCTATCACTCAATATGACAGGACTGGTCTTAAAGCTCCGATTCCTTATATCTGGTTCCAGAACAAGGCTAGACTCCCGGATGCGAAGAGTAATAGTAAGGTTTGTCCCTGCAGTGAACCCCCCGTCACTGTCTTAAGAAACCGTTTAGCCAAGTCCTTTCTCTGGTATAGTTGCTTCTGTGGAGTGGCAATCGTTTTTTATTTTTGTTTGATTCTCTGCATGTGATGAAAGATCCGTCGTTTATAGTAATGCTGTCCCGAAGGATCACCTTTAAGGGGTGTTGATTAAAATGCAGGCCCTAAGACGTGTAGTGCCTCATATCTAAAGCAACCTGGCCTCCACGTGTACATATATGCAGGGTTTCTTTTTTTCAGTAGAGTTCGACAGACCCCCTAGTAACGTAATCTTCGGCAGACCTATGACTGTTGTTAGGAACTTGAACTCGGCCGGGCAGTGGAAGGGACTCCCTTGTCGGGTGACCACCTTAACAGCTCTAGCACTACCCTGGAGAACTAGAAGATGGTAGATAGCAACTTCGTTCTCACTAATGAGAACTGGTAGTACTAACATTAGAGAGTAACGCGCTAATTGAGCGTATCTCAATTCCTTGCTCAAGGAGCCCGTGAAAGTAAACATTACGGAAATACGACAGGTACATCCCGAAATCTTCAAATAGCAGACCTGATCAAACATAACTATACAGACATGGATCTCCAATAACAAAAAAGCTAACAGTGACAACAGCGTGTTAATCAAAGACAAGAGTTCACAAATCAAACACTTGACCATAGGCTGTTTGGCCAACTTCCTTTCTGATCTCACAGTCCATAAAGCAATACGAGTTTTGTAAATTAATAATTAATTAATAAGGGGCTAAATCTGATAGTCTACAAATAAACACATCTCCCGCTTCCCTTAGATCTGGTTAAAGTTTTCTGAAGTTTCCTTTAGCTGCAATAAAAATGTGTAATTTGTTCTATACTATATGTTAAGTCGGCTGCAGTCGCACGTTGGCCTGCGTAATGGTAATAATTGCCCCTCTCTCCAAAAGCGTACCCAGCGAGGGGCAGTTACTACCTCTAGAAGAAAAAAAGAGAATAAAGCCCTCTTCAAAGTGCTGCGTCTGTGGGGCGGAGCAGTATGCAAATTAGTACGCATTTTTTAGTAACTAATAAAAACAGTTTTGAAATAGTTTTGAGTTTCATTTTGTAAGAAATCGACGTGTTTCAATTTGCCCACACTCTAGTTGAGATCCTGGGTACGCCCTTGAGTAGTAGTATTCTATTGAAAGAATTTAACCTACAAAATTAATTCGCGGAAATTTAAAAAGGGCGAAATAATTCTTGGAACAAGAATTGCAATAGTTTTGAGTTTTATTTTGAAAGAATTCGTCATGTTTCACTTTGCTTCCCTTCCTCGCAACTAATATGAAATGCCCCTTTCTAGTTAAGATCTTGGGTACGCCCTTGCCTACCTTCCGCAAAAGCTTCATAGCTTCTGGGGCCCAGTTCGCCAATTAATGGGTAGTAGCAATTATTATTATTTTAAAGGCCCAAATGAAAACTTAATCGCTTCAACAATGTTTACCGCACTGAATTGTTTACTGAAAACGATCGAAGATATAAAAACCTGTATAGGTCTCAGGTAACTTGGAATGGAACAACAAGAATCACGACAACTTGAAATGCATACGATAATAGACGATACGATAAAGATAAACTGATTGTAGCTTCCTGTTACAAATGTATTTCCCAAGCAAATTAATCTATATGTATGAAAACCTGGAGTAAACCGTTCAACAATAAACATTCTGCTTAGAATACGTTCCGAAGGTTTGCTTGTAACTGTAAGCTCCACATTGCATTCATGTGAGATTTGGTTAATTGCTTGGTAAATAATTTACATGAGTCACGAATTGCAATGGGCAGCTACTTAAGCAAATGTAGTACGGTTTCTTCCTTATTTGAAAAGAAATATCAAATTGGTTTGATATGCAATCGTTGCATACTTACTTCAGATCGTTATTTCGCGATTTGTATTTTTAATGACATTGTATGCTATGTAAGCAGTAGAGAAAAGTAGAAACCTTTTAAGTACTACTTACTTCTGGCTGAATACTGTATAGAAATATTTACTGATTGATATTTTAAAATGATGTGCAATTTTAAATCCCTGGATGTTTCCTCTAATTCTACTCTAATAATGTTACATTTACGTACAACAATTTACGATCGATAATGCATTATAATTATTATCTATTGTTTGTTACAATTGTGTAATTCCCTTCTTTGTGTTTAATTGAAACACTGCAGACTAAAACATAATCATTTTTTTTTTCAAAACTGTCACGGCCTTTGTGTGAATACAAAGCGACAACCCCAAAAATGTGGACATAAAACGATCGGTTATCATATCAATGTGTAAACTTTGCCAATGACTCATATTGTTTTCGGGGAAATTGTATGATGACGTGATGTTAATCATTGTTGAAATGTAGAACCTGCGTATATTATATTTAATTAGATCCCTTCTTCTACTTTAAGTAATTTATGCATTAACCTCTTTTTTTGATATTTTACAGCTTCATATCTTGTTGGACATCTTTCAATTACCTTAACTGAATAAGAAACACTTCAGAATTTGATAAGATTTTCTGAAGGATTCATCTTTTTTTATAATATTCTTTGATGTAATAAAAATTTAACTTTACGAGCTAATATTTTTTAAATTACTTTATGCTTATGCAAAATTTTCTACTTACCCATAAAATAACGTTGCTGAATAGTAGAGTGTACTTGAGAACGGTTATTTGGTTCTCCAGCTTCATAATATTACCTTCTCCAGTACCTTCACCTTTTCCTGCCATTTTCACTTAATAAATAATAGCTTTTCAGGATATTAGTGTAAACGAATCACGGAAGACCGAAAAAATAGACAAAAATTAAGAAATCGCGTACAGACTAAAGTTTCCACCCAAAACGTAGTTAGTTTTGTTGTTATCAGAATGTTGATAAGATTAATATTATCTTATTTGTAGTAAAAATACCTGCCTGATTCACCTGTGTGATGTAGTCAGATTATCAGTATCCTACTTACAATGAATTAAATGTTTGTTTTTACTGGAAAGGCGAATAAGTAATTTTACCGTTAGCGTATTAAAGTAAAGGAAGGAATACTAAAAGAAACAGGTAAGATAAAGAAACAAACAATGAGCCGTATTTGCATCTCGCTATTAAGTTAACAGCATGTTTAATTACCATGGTGACCAATTCTAATCTTTTCTCACCTATTAAAATTAGATAAAGCTATCTCTATTCTTGTTGATTTTAAACGAAACTTTAGTTAGAGGCACTTTTAATCGTGGCTCGTAATATGGCCCAATATCTTTAAATTCTCACTGATCACTACAGTTGTTCAATTTAAAGCTAAAAAAATACCCACTAAAAAAGCATAAAACGGAAATAATAACCCTCTTAATGTAATAAAAGGAAATATTATTTATTTACTCAATTATTAATGATGAAATTATTCATTACCTTCTGATGGTTAATGAATAAGGTATCTTAGATCATTTATTGAATTATACTTGCTACTTTTTAAGAATCTTTCTTTTTTTACAATACCCTACCCTTAAGGGTTAATATGATCCCAGCTACGGCAACATACTTTTTCAGCAGAATAAGCATTCTCATTCGTTTTACTGATTGATGTATTATTAATTACTTATTAGTAACTATTCAATAAGAATTCGATTTTTTATACAGTTTTTGAGTATTGATGAAAAATTATTGCAGAAATCGATACAGTTCAGATTGTGTGCTAACCTTAAAGGTTTTATGTCACCGAGCAGTTTAAACTCAAAACTCAAAAACTGCAAGGTGAAATATGCGATAACTAAATATATTTGAAACAGAAGATACTGAGAACTTCAATTATTGAAAAATATACAGGAGTTCCATTTAAAAAGGACACACTTTTTATATCACCCTGTATAATATACGAATTTTGAAAAACGTTTACCATGTTTAAAAACTGCACATAATAATATTATTTAAAGTTATTTGAGCGGACCCATTATCTTAAAAATAAAAAAACTAATGTAAGGTGTTAAGATTTACCTGAATCACCCTGTACTTTTTACAAAGTTATTAAACAGTTTTAATTAAATCGACCAAACAAATATAAAAAAGGAAAAGTAACCGTCGTTAATAAAATTAAATATTCTACGAATAGTAAAAGTAAAGTTAACCCTTTTCTAAAAGTTAAAGTGAAAGTGTTTTAGTCACTATTATACAAATTTGGAAAAGTTGGCTTGAACAGTGTATGGTATGACAATGCTATATGGTGTGGAAATTCTGTATAGTTACCAAGCCGGAGACATTGGTATTGGAAATATCTATGGTAATAAAGACGTAAAAGTTAAATAGTCTAGCTTTGGTGAAAATTCAGGACAAAACGGAAAGAACTGGTTCTATTGCAAAGGTAGGAAGTGTTTTCCTTGTATTATTTGGAATTTGATGGAGAAGAAGATTGGACATGACCAGTGAAAATTAATTAGGTAATTATTTAGTTAATTCGGTCAATTAAATTTATGTACTACATTTTAAATCATTAATCAGTTAGTTTTAAATTTTGCCTTTATCAATTTACAACCTAGACTACCTAGCGAACTATATTTTGTGTCCAACGTAATTATGTAATCTTGAAGTTAGTTAATAATTCACGTAACTTATCTATGCGCCATGCTTATTAAACCTCTTTAAAAGGTATTTCAAACTCATTAATAAACTAGAAAAGGAGAAATTTAAACAAGTTTACCTCTTAAGATAATTAAAATCAATAATAAAAAAAATCTAGCTTATCTTATCTAAACTCGAATAATATTTTTTTCTCCGATGGTTCTTTCAAGAGAAACCAGCAGCTTTAAAGTTTTGAATCTGGCAACAGTGTAGGTTCTTCAATTTTGTTTATTCTCGATTGACTAGGAATAATGATTAACTAAGCGGCATAGTAGTATCCATGATGAAGCAATACGCAGTTGTCGTATTTTTAAAAGTATGGTCAATTGTATTCTTACGCATAAAATTATTGTGATTTCCAGCAGTTAACACTTCGAAGACTGTTGAAGACGTTTATGTATGGTTTAATAATCTTAATTCAATCCAAATATCCACTAATAATGGTCCGAAAATCTAAAAATAACGAAATCTTAGGCGATACTTTGACTGCATGTACCTCTTAGAGGAGCCACAGGAGAAGAAAATGTTATTACAGCTTTAACTCAGTTTTCGTCATGAGAGTAGCCATGAAAAATTATTGTATTTCATACTGTATCGTATTATCCATGTTTACGTTAGCGATTACCGTCCGGAAAACGTGGTTTTACAGTCGAGTATGATTGTAAAAAAATTTACCGGATTTAAATAAAATAAATCGACTGAATAATGATTTATTTAATATTCAGTTGCCATAAATGCTCGTTTTTCATAGATGTCTATACATATTTTGAATTTGGAGATTTATTTTATATAATTTTTTTAAATTAAATTAATGATCCAATAATTGCAGAATGAAATAAAACACATTACACTAAACGTCCTGGAAATGTTCTTACAGTCTTGTTTTGATGTTACGGACAAGGCGACTTACTGTAACTGAGACTTACTCGACTGTAATGTTCCATTTCCAGGACTTATAACGTAAATAACTATTACAAAAGAATTGGCACACGGATTTATTTTTCATATACTAAACGTAAATGCTAACTATATTAGCAATGCTTAAATTTCGTGTATACCTGTTTCATGCTTCTGGTCGTATTGAATATATAAAATTATGCTTTTTTGTTCGGTCTTTAATTTACTTTTTAACTTGTAAATAATACCACAATAAAAGTTTTTGAAATGATGTTTGAGCTTGTGTTCTTAAGTAGGCACTATGGCTCAGATTAGCCAAAGGCTGACATAAATTGTTTAAAAGGAACATTTTATTGTATCTAAAATAATGTTATTCACTGTCGGGAGGCTAAAGAAAATCTTTTCAAGCAAAAATCTTGGAACTCGATCGCAGTGTCGTATACAGTGTGTTCCCAGATGCGATTCACAAGAGGAAGACTGAATGAGAAATAGTCATTCTCGATAATAATTTTTGTTTGTTTTGAACTCATTACAAGCGTAATAGAATCTTAATGTTGCTTATAACAAAGAAGAAAATTTAAAAAACCCAAATTGAAAACGACTCCAATATCATCATGCTTGAATCAATTCATTAACAACCAAGTATCAATATACTCATTAATAAATACCTCAAGTAATACATCACAAATAAAGTTAATTTTTGTAGGCTTCCATCGTATTGTAACGTGATTTTCTTATCGATAATGGAAGCTACTTATAGGTTAGAATCACATTTATAAAAAAGATTTAAATGCTAATGACAAAAATGGAAGTGATGTTTTAATTGTTGTTACTACCAACTATCAAGCTTCACAGTGTAATGTGCTAAAAGTGGGTATATTCATTTTGTGCAAAATAAATTTCTAACACCCTGTATGATAACGAAATATTCCATTTTAGTGTATTATTTAAACTACGGGGGACTCAACTGAGGAGACGAATCGGCAATGGGCGTTCCAAACATTTGCGTACCCAATGGCCTGTATTTTAAAAAATTTTCGTTAGAGGGCGCTTCGGTCCTTGACAACGCTCAGACCACGCTGGCCATTGTTGACAGTTCGCTGGAGTGCCATATGGGTCGCAATGTTTCATAAAAATTAGCCAGATTTGCGATAAAATTTGCGATAAAACGCATAATCTGTCAACACTGTCAGCGTTGTCCAGAATCGTAGCGCCATCTAGAAGTAACGTTCAAACTTGAATTAACGTTCAAGGTCGGGGACGCTTTATTTGACTCGTTTCGTCTCCTCAGTTGAGTCCCCCGTAATTTAAACGTATGGAGTTCAGGGTTCAACCGAAAAAGTTCGTGAGATTTTGTGTGGGTTTTTCCTGCCGCCGGAAGTCTATTTATGTGTGTAGCGTTTATGGCATAGGGATTATATGTCAATATTAGTGGAAAAGGATTATTGCGGTATAAACAAAATTCTAATAAGTCAACAATGTATTTTATTCGACATTTATATTTTGTGTAACAAAATTTTCTCTGTTTTGTTTTGCTAATTGCTTGCCTACATGTACTTAGATGGGATCCCAGATATTTGTATCTTTCAAAATGATTAAATAAATATTTAAAACTATTAATGATACTTTGGAACAACCAATTGTTAATGTTCTAATTATAAAATAAAGTTCACTTTCACAAAGTAGATTTATTAAATTAATTCAATATCATTTTTGAAAATATTTTCCCAGCCCGTGGATTTACCAAGCTTTCATAACCAGCATCTGGGTGGCGCCCTTAATATTTGTTATTATACTTTCTGCTTCCTATCTGTAAACTATAAGCCTTTGGAATTAGCACCTACGATTCTGAACTCAATTTGAATAAGAGAGTCGTCCCTGCCGTAGCATAAGTTTACCTTAAGTATAGTTTTTGATGCATTGAGTTATTATTATTATTTAAGCAGCATTAAATTGATTATTGGGTAATGCGTGGGAGTTTATGATTTTGCATAATTAGGTGTTGCACAAAAATGTTTTGTTTTATTGACGGTCCATCTTGGCATTAGTTTATTTGTGTACCGATAAATTGTCGTTTCAACAGATAAATAGGTAGATGGTCCTGTAATAGTGTTTGTAAAGATATTGCGTTGTTAGAAAATCATAACAAATTACACTTGCGTTGTGTTTGTGTACCTCTATATGCTAGCACTGAAAATATGATATCGCATATGAATGCTTACTAAAATTATAAACTATAATTATAATTCAAATCATCTTTATTTAACAGTTGGCGATTATAATCTACCTAATTTAGATTGGCGTTTTCGCTGCAACACTAATAGAATATAAATAAGGTTTTATCTGAAGTTTTTGTTGAAAGTTTTTCTTTTTGTGAACGTTTCAGTTTAATGTAGTAAAAAGCATATAATAGAATTCTAGATTTACTGATATCCACTAATCAGCAGGTAACAGTAAACGCATGTGACACGCCCTTTTTGACAAATGATCAGGAACCACAGATCCATCAAGTTTTCCTGCAATTACCGATATTGGTAGAAAAAAATTATTTTCAAATACATAAACTTTTGTGTAGTTATGAATGTAGAAAATGTTGTAATAACATTTTATAAATTTATAACATAATTTCTTAAATTGTTCCAGTACCTAAAGCAAATTAACAAAAATAGATTCCCATTTTAGTTTTCGGTTCCCATCAAAAAGGTTATGAAATAAAAAGATAGATTTCATAAAAAAAATGGAAGGTGTCTCGTAGAAATATCGATTCACATATTCGTTACTAAGAAAGCGCTTAAAACAATGCATAGAAAATGATTATCAAAACTACTTACAGTTAGTTAAAACTGAAAATGAAGTCGCAATTAATTATTAGGCCTCTTTGGGCATTTGTAGCAAATAGACGAAAATTTAATTCCATTCCTCACATATAAACTTACAAGTACATTCCCACATATTTCAAATCCGTTTATGAACCAAATTTCAGCAAACCACAGTTCATATCATTTCTCTCAAATGATAATGTTACTTAATCCTTCTAATTAATCATATTACTCGTACTCACTCAAATAATTCACGCAACAAAAAATTAGCTGTAAAAAAACCTACAGGACCTTATTTAAGGATTTTTTTAAGTATTTAATAAATCTTTACACCGTGTTTCCACTATGTTGAAAAAAAACTGGCATTATTTCTAATCTAAAGCAGAAAACTATTGGCCAATTGCCATATTATTTAAGTTATTATTTATAAAGAACTATTTTTTCATGTTAAAGATCAAATAATCGAACCACAGCACGGTTTTTATAATATAACAATACTAGGAAATATACAACAAAAAAACTTAAGTGACACCAAAAGAATGTTTTTTTTGTTATGTGAATTAAAAGACTGAAATTACTCTTATTTATGAACTTTTTAATTTAATTTGCAAAGGAAAAATCTTACTGATCAATTCTGTGGTGATAAAGTTACTTTACAAATATCTACTAGAATAAACCTAGCCAACAGCTTTAAAAATTATAAGATTTATAAAAACTGCAAAATCTATATATCTCGTTAATATGAAAACAATTTTTTAACTAAAATTCAACAAGATAAGTTGCTATACATTTGCATACATCCCTAATACAGTATATTTTGTCTGCTCTAGATGATTTCTTTTAGTGAAAATCAATCAAACTTATATAAGTTAAAAAAAATGTCAAACCAACTACTAGCGTCAAGCTATAAGAAATATTATCTATTGTGATGATATTTTAGGGTAAAAAGGACTGTTCAAAAGGTTAAAAATTTTAATAAAAATTCAAGGAGATACATTCCAGATTTTAAATACAAAAAGGGTGATGGTATTTAATAATACAAGAGTATTGTAGGGATAGTATGGATGAGTCAGCTATAATCATGGTTGATGAGGTATCTTGTAAATTGACTTTTCTTTATGAATATAACGTCATATGAATCATCCTTGGGTTTGCCACGAACTAAAAAAAAAGACAAATTGTATTAGATTAACAAATAAAATAATAATCATAAGAGGTTTTGACAAAAGTGATAAAATTTAGACAACATAGAGGCAAACGATTATTGATACGAGCGGAACAAAAAAGGTAATCAAGTGATAATATGTGTGTGTTATAAAAGCAGAGTAAGTTGGTTAAAAGAAAAAGCATCAGCAAAGAACCATATAAGCAAATCAAGAAGATAAAGTTTACTTACTCAAAATAAAACTTTTAGAAGAGTAGATAGTTTAATTAATAGTAACAACAATGTGTTTGGTAAGTCGCAAACCATGATTCTAGAATTTGCCTAAAAGGGATAAAGGAAAGTTAGATAAAACTCATAAAGGAAAGTAATACTTTACCTGTCACACTAATAATAAAAAAAAAATATATTTTAAGGTTAAAAGTAAATTTTGAATACTTACGTCGAAAAGGGATCTAAGTGTGTGGAAGTGGTCACTTGTAACTGATGAAATTGACACTGTTCATGAAGAGAGTGAACCCTGCTATTCATGATACAAAAATTATATCAAATAATTATTAAAAGCAATTAGGATTTGGATATAATAAAAAATAAATTATTTTATTTAAACATTTAATACAGTATAAAAAAAATGGCGTTCAACGTGGGGCAACGCGAAGTACAAAGTCATTATAAACAAGAAAAAGGTCCAAAGGGTGTGGCAACGGTATAAGAGAAGTCAACGGTATAACAGACTCAATTTTAAATTCAACAAGTTTTACTTCAGACAGTATCTTGATAACCTGAAAAATATGGTTTGTGTAGTCTTGTAAAAATAGACAAATATTGTTTGATGTATATTTTTGGGCAAATTATTTAATAACCTAATATCGAGTAATTGCATATCCTATTTGAACTGAAGTATTATACTACGCGCACTGAAGCACTGATTAGAATAGATAATTGATACTACTAATACTCCTTCATGTACCTACGAATTCACCAGTATATAGCACATTGAGATCATACAATGCCCTGGCTGCCGAAGTTTCTTTTCCTCACCTCAGGTCTTTAAAATCAAAGTTTTATCCTTATTAAATAATTTAGAAATTTGAATCTTTCTTTGGGACTTATTAACTATTTCAGTGTTTATTTGAATTTTTCAATTTGTATTTCTTTTGTATTATAATAATTTAGGAACACTATGTGTACCTTTACTTATATTATGATTAATTTTCTTTTTGTTGTACACTGAAAAGAATTTTACTTTTAAATTAAAAAATTCCAGGTAGCATCAAAATTTTGTACTTTCAAAAATGCACCAATGAAGTATTTTTTCAATTTAAAAGTGGCTCTAGTTTTAGAGGATTTTGCATTTTTAATTCAAAGTAGTGTGCATTTAAATCAAAAACTTATTTTGTAGGTTGATTTAAATAGTTTTATTGTTAAAGTAAAATAAGCGTTATTTGATGAATATTAGATTGTAATTAATTTTAAAAAGCTGTTGCTTTCAAACAGGAAGTACTAATACTTAATTTTAAATGCAGTGCTTTTTATATGAATGTCGGGTTGTTTTTTATTTAATAATATGCTTTTTTCTTTTTAAATGCAACATTTTTTTAAGTTAATGACGTTAAATGCAGAACACTATTGAATTGAATGTATTATATTCCTTCAGTAAAAAACAACTCACTGTTATTAATCCTTTATTGACATCACATCACACCTAGTACCAAAATAAAAGGTAAAAATAGTTTATAATTGAATTAAAACAATAACTTATGTAAATTTCAGAACATAAACAGTTTGCTTATACATAAATACTTATTTCTTAGAAAACATTTTTTGGTAACACTATAGGTTTATGCATCGGAGGACGTAAAAGAAGTTAATAATTCTAATATATTATTTGAAGATGGTGATCCTACGTCATGGGTAGGGAATGTTCATTAAAACATTTAATACTAATTTCAATAACTATTACAAAAATGTTATTATTGTTGTTTAAGATAATATCTATTATTTTATATAACAGACTTCCTCAATGTTCAGGTTTTTAAAAATTCGTATAACTCAGGCTCTTTTTGTTAAGGTTCCTTATATAAATAATTTCAATGGGAGTATTTAGAATTTTATTCAAAACGTTCTTATTGAGAACTAAGCACTTGCACTAACATAAAACACTTGTTGAGAATTTCCTTCCATTTTGTTCGGTATGTAAAGCAACGAGTAACTAATTTAACCATGTGCATATTTTAACGATATTAAAATAAAAATGCCTAATTAACTCAAATTAAAATTATTACTGTTAAAACAAAGCCAAATATCTTATTTCATAATCAAAAACTTTTATTTGTGCATGTAACAACTGATAATTTTATTTTAAAGCCACACACACTTGAATTAAAAATTCCTATTTATTTTAAAAATGTTTATCATTTCTATGTATAACAAGAACACATACACTTCAATTCAAAGATTTTATAAATAAATCAGAAGCAATGCAACCTTTAATTGCGAAATATATCTAATAAGTCTTGATTTCAAGGCAAAATCAAATACTAAGGTACATACCTTGTTTTAAAAACATATTATTTTGATTCAAAAGTAAAATATTTTTATTTTAAATACCACCCTTCTTGAAACTTAATATACCTGCATTTAAAAGAACGCAGTTGCAGTTAAAACAAGGAATTTATAATTAACATAAAAGTAAAACTGATTTCAAATTAAAAAATCATTTGGAAGTAGTAAATTATTAAACAAAAACAGAATCTAGCCATTTCGTTTAAATGTACGTGCATTTTTTTCAACTCTAAAGTAAAGGCATTTATTTGAACGTCCAAAGTAAAGATTTGTGTTATAAAAGCTGAAATTTCTTTCAGTGTAGTTCTGTGCCCTACAATAATAAGGTGCCCTGCTCTATTACTGAAAATAAAATAAAAATAAATAAAGTATTCATTTTGGAACTGTCATATTTTATTACATTCAAGTTGAATCTTTATTAGTAAGTTATACCCATTTTAGTAGTTTCAATATGAAAAATTACCTCTTAATTCACTGTTACAAAAATTAGTCCTAAACATGTTTTAAAACAACCCATTCAACACACTGATATGTGTATGTTTTATTTATATTATTAATAACCTGCAAGTGCAAAAACCTATTTTAAAGCTTGCATCGAAGCTTTAATATGTCCACAATTATCATTTTATAGGCCTTATTTCTAGATCTTATTCTTTCTGCATTTGATTGCGTGTTAAAGTAAAATATAATACAATACTTTAACAACTCTTGTAAAAGCATGCAATAAATCAATTTTTTACACATGATTTAAATAACATGCAAATGAAAACTGTTTCTAGCAGGTCTCAGCTGAAGAATGAAATAAAAACGATTATTATAACTCCAGCATATTCATAAATGGATAATACCATACATTTATTATTGAGAACTTTTGTAAAAGAACTCCAGCACATAACTAGCAATAAACATATACAGGGTATAAATAATATAACTAGAGATTTAACAAAAATTCGCAATGCAGCGAATAATGGTCGCGTGCTGTTATGGACCCAAAAACATATTTGGAGAAAAATGGTTTCCTGTCTGAGTATGTACGCATGTTCCCTCGATAACTTTTGAAATATTAAAACTATTAATTTTAAATTTGAACTGAAGATTCTCTGTCACCGATTACAGATCGAGTTCGTAAACTAGTAAAATCTAACCAGTAATTGTAGTATTTTTAAGGGGTTATAGTCATTTACATTGCAAGACCGTTACTTAGAACTTTACGTCCGAGCACGGTACCTAACGAGTGAGCGAAAGCGAACTTGTTATCCGCACAAGCATCGGTTTATTGAGCTGTAGAGGTAAAGATTATCTTTACGGGTTAGCCCTTTATGAAGTCCATAAAGAATTATAACTAGCTATTATTATTTTTACGGGCTTCATAACGGGCTAGCCAGTAAAAATAATCTTTTCCTCTAGAGACAGAGCTCAATAAACAAATGTTTATGAGTCAGCATACCATAAAAGTATTTATGGTATACTAACTCGTAAATATCTGTTTATTGAGCTCTGATGGGTAAAGACTTTTTACGGGCTAGCCTGTTATGAAGCCCGTAAAAATTATTACTGGCTCTTTATCATCAATACCATAGCAACATACATATTTATTTATAACATTCATATATGTCTTACGTATTGTGCTGCATTGCTTCAGTAAATGAGAGAATTATTTATTAAAGATTTAGGAGTCAGTATACCATAAAACGTTGTACAATGCTCGACTGTTACAGGAACCCTACGTACTTGCACGTAAAGTTCTAAGTAACGATCTTGCGATCTAAATTACTACAAAAAATTGTGGCATCTATACTTTAAAGATAAGGAACTTCAATTTCAACCAAAAGTTAGTTTTGTACGATCGAGCACAGCAGAACCAAGATTTGAACCCATGCCCCTCTGATCCATGCCGAGAGGCAGGATCTCTACCACTAGACTATGGATAACATTTTGAGATTATTCGAAGTTAAGTTGATTGTAACATGTAGGCTAGATTCGTATGATTGTGACATCTTTAGGTTACTTGAGGTTAGGTTAAATCGCCGATGACAATTTAAGGTTGAAAACTTTGAGGTTATTCAAGGTTAAATTTGGTTTATTACGATATTTCGATGTTATTCAAGGTTAAGATCGCATGTTTGTGACATTTTTAGGTTGTAGATTAGGTTGGCATTTTGGGATTAATCGAGATTACGTGCGGGACTCGATGACATATAGAGGTTATTCGAGGTTAGATGGACACTTTAAAATTAATGAAGTTAGATTCGCTCGATTGTAAGTCTCGGGGATTCTCAGAAATTATTTTTGTAGATTGTGTAAATTAGTTCTTATGAATCCATTTACAACTTAGTTAAGATTATTTTCTATTTTTAATGTGCTTAGCTTTTTTGAAAGCTTGAAAATCTATACCAAAAACTTTTGTTATTATCTGTTTTTCTCGACATGTGCTTGTGAAAAATGGTATAATTTGCTACTACTTGTACTAAGACTAACAATTATTACGATTTGTCATAGTAGTCGTATTATTGTTCGTTGAAACAAAATTTCACACATTTTTTGAATTAAATATTCCTTAACAAATCTTTTGTAGGTGTTCCTTATTAAAGGTATCATTATTCCATCGTAGATAACAATAAAAAGTTCCAATAAACAGCTAATATTAATAGTTAGCAATAAATAGGTAATTTGAATACTGAACAAAACCGTAGAAGTTGAAATTCATTGTCTAGTAACAATTTATTTCTCATTTTCTCTTTTTAATAATAACAATTTGCATTATAATGAGAAAGGAGACGTGCCATCTTCATGACCGAGAATAATTTGGGTATAGGGAAAACTTTTCAATCAGTAAAATTAATTTCATTGTCATTCGAACAAAACGATTGAAAACAAAACGTAATGGGAATTCTAAAAAGTTCTGTCCCTCTACAAATTGCTTAATTCTTAGGCTTATCATTCGCTATCGCCACCATTCAGAAAAACCATTTAAAACTTCAGTTTACGTAGAGGTATTATTAAAGAAAGTACTTTGCAGTTTACTCACAAAACTTTCTTACCGTAGTGGTTCACGTACTTTCAGCGCTGTAAATTTATTTTAATTATGGTTTAACGAGAAAAAGTCCGCGCTAATACAAAAGAAAGGAAGTTTAGGGTGTGACTGGAATATTTAAAATCCAATCCGTCCTTTAACTAACCCTCCACACTAATGTACGGTTTTGCAAAACTTCAAGTTTTGCAAAATGACAAATAAAATTGAAAAATCTGAAAATTATTTCCAACCTTCCAACTTTAAGTTAACAGTGCTGCAGTTGTTCAATCAACTTAATTTTTGCCTTCCTTAACAAATTTCAAACTAAAGCAAAAATGAAACTTTATCAAGACAAAAAAATTTAATTATACTAGTAGGAGTCCTGAACAAAGACGGATATTTATTGTGAAAGGTACTTTAGACAGTAAACATTGTAAACCGACAGAAATGAGGGTAGCATCATCAGAATAGTGGTGCGGTCAAGCGAAATGTAAAACGGACAAGACAGGAAACTGCAAACATGAAACCTAGATGTAATACTCTATTCACAGACTGAAGACTGAAATGTTAGTTTGCCTTTTATGTTTTGAGTGGAAACGAATCAAACACCCACAGCAGAGATTGTGATTTCTAACGTGAAAGTAATTTTCAAAGTAATAGATGTTTCTGAAACGCTAATTTTGTTGGGCAACGTTATGTACATTACAGCAAGGCTAAACAATTATTTGAAAAGGATTTTATACAAAAGGAAAATGTACACGATAATATGAAGGTAAATTGAAAAGCTTCCAAAATATGGAATATAAACGTTTTCATTTGTATGCTTTAACTTTGAAGAAAAAAAACAGCAAACAATAATATAAGTTTTAGACTATGGTTTGCAGTTTAAACACATTGATTTTTGAATAAATAAGAAGGATTTACGTTTAACAATGGCACTTGGTAGTGTAGCGGTTAGCGTGCTGGTATCTCAGCCAAGCAGGGCAGGTGCTGCAAATCTGGTTAAAATTTTCCTTAGCTGTCACCACTGTGGGATTTGTGCTATAACATCTGTAAGTTGGCTGCACACGCACGATGCGTCTGTATAATAGTAATAATCACCCCTCCTCTTGCACAAGGTTCATAGCTTCTGGGATCTGATTTCCAGTTTATGAGTAGTAGTCGTTATTATTTCGCTATATCTCGGTGGAGTTCCGGTTTTTTTTACTCTATGGCGAAAAATTTCGACCCATATCGTTGTTATTATTGATTTAGGAATTTACGGACTATCGAAGTTTGTAGTATAACTACTTTTTGTGATTTTGTATGGATATAATTGTTGGATAGGTTGAGTTCTTTAAGCTTTTTAGAAATGGGTGTGGCGTAATGCCTGTTACTGACATAATTAGTGGGTGAATTGTTACTTTTTCTTGTTTCCATATATCTTTAATTTCTATAGCTAAGGGTGTGTATTTTTGGATATTTTCTTCTTTTGTTTGTGTTACGTTATTGACATTGAGTAGCTTAATGTCTATCAAGTATGTGTGCTTGTTCTTTTTATTAGTAAGGCTGATGTTTGCTCTGTTTGATATTACTGTTCTATTCGTGTATATTGTTCAGTCCCAGTAGAGTATGTAGTTTTTATTTTCTAATACTTGCTCGGGCATATATTTGTAGTACGGGATATCTTCTTTTATAAGCTTTTATAGCTGTGCTATTGCTAAATGTATTAATTTTGCTGCTGTATTACGTCGTTGTCTGTAGTCGGTTCCTGCCAGCATTCTGCATTTGCTGGTGATATAGTCTATTGTTTCTTGGGTTAGATGGCATTTTCGGCATTTGTCATCTGCTAATCTGGGATCTTTAATTATATATTTATTAAGCTTAGTTTCCGGTCGCGCAGTTCTCTCTTCTTTAACCACGTATATGTTAGGAGTTTTGATATATTTGGATTTTCGGTTATATGTGGATGTTTATCATGTATTGCTTTTATTGCACATTTTATTGTCTTTTTTGAGTCATTGTGTTTGTAACTTCAGTTTCTTCTTGTTTTGCTAAGTGGAACGGGGTGTGTCCTTTATTTGCTTTGACTATTGCTTTGTGTATTGGTGTGTTTTTTCATGGTAGAATGTTCTTGATGTTCTTAATTTTATTTAGGTGTAGGATATCTATATCTATTAGGCCTCTGCTACCTTCTTTTCTTGTGATGTTTACCCTTTCCTTGCAAGATTTTGGATGCGGTTTTCTGTGTTTTGTGAGTTCTGTACTGTTGATTCTAATAAGTTCCTCTAGTTCTGTTTTTGTCCATTTTATTATACCAAATGAGTAAGAAAGTAACGGGACAGCGAACGTATTGATGGCTTTGGAGGTGTTTCCGGCGTTGAGCTTTAATCGTAGGATGGCTGTCAGCCTTTAGGTAAATTCTTGCTTAAGTTTGGCTTTAATTTCCCGGTGTTTAATGGTTGTATTTTGATCAATTCTAGGTATTTATATATCTCTCTGGGAGTTTTATACTGTCTAGTGCTTCGTTATTTAGTGTTTCATGTTCTTTTGGATGGACGACTTTTCCCTTCTCGATATGCATAATGCTAAATTCCATGTTGATATAGTTGGTAATTTGTTCTACTGTTTCAAGCATTTGCTTCATTTGTATTTGTGTTTGTGTGTACAGATTAATGCTGTCCATGTATAGGAGATGGCTGATTTTATTCAGGATTTCTTTATTGTGTTTTATGCTGAATGTTGTTAATGTTGTTAAGTGTGTTAGACAATGGATTTAAACACATGAAGAACCATAATGCGCTGAGGGAGTCACCCTAGAATATGCCCCGCTTATGTTTATTGTATCTGTCTGTATATGGGCTGTTTGTGTTGTGAGGTGTATGGATGTTCGCCATGTGTTCATGGAGGATTGAAAAAAGTTTCGGGTAGCTGGATGTATTTTGGAGATCGCTAGCTCCGCTTTAACCAGCTGTGTGGAACCATATCGAATTATCTGTTGCTGAATCCTATTTAATTATTCCTAGTTAACCAACCTTATGTTGTTTTTTCAACTGCATGTAAATCAAAATTGTATATCAAACTATCAATCCTTTCATGGAAGCATGCCATTAAATTTTAACAGAACAAGATGATACCTCTTAGTATTTTTCTGAACTAACACCTTTTAAATAAAAATGATCCTGCATAATAAAAATTTGCCACAGTGAAGATACCATAATGACTTGTATACCTGTGGGTATAAATTTAGTACAAATAATGGATTTTCATGTACCAGCCGTGCTAGATTGCGACTAGCCATAGTCGAACTTTTCTCGGATAACTGACAACAAAAGTTTCATGAAGAGCGGCACGGAATAATCAATTGTGTTCAAATAAAAATCTTACAAACTGATGATACAAATCGATTGGGTATTTCATGATACATGAATAATCTGCGTTTCTAAGCCGTCAGTCAACATTCTAGATCCTCTCATAAACAAATGGATTTTAGAATCCAAAGCTCCATTTTGACCGTAAGAATTCAATTAGAAAACATTCTATTTGAACTAATTTAAAAAAAGATTTGAGGCTATGAGCACATTTACTCTGAATAAGAGAACCACACTGCCTTAAACATGAGGTTTCTGGAAGTCTTAGTCCTGGTAATGCGTCCACTTTATATTTACGAGTCGGCCAATCGTTTCAAGGTAACAATAACCAAGGTGGTCCGTCCCACTATAATGATGATTCTAGTATTTGACTTGGATACAGATCTCTAGGCATGAAAAGTGCAGGATTATCACGACTTTGAAAGCATCTCCATTCATGTATCTGACAGGCGTTGTGTCTCTTACTATGACTGGACTGGTCTTAGGACTCCTATCCCTTGGTTTAGAGAAGAAGGGTGCTGGACTCTCGGACACGAAGAGTAACTAGTAAGCTTTATTCCTACACCCTTATCAGTGCCTTTGAGGAAACCAGGTGTTTCAGCTGGCGTAGTCGAGACCGTGGAGTGGCAATCTGTGGAGTAGAGTGTAATTATAAATAAAAAGGTATATAAAAAATCGGATAAGCTTCTAGTTACCGCAATGAAATTAAAAGAGAGTTGTACATGCATTTCGATCTTTACGAAGCCCATAACAGAACGCATTTTAGAACATTTGCCGGTAGTGGATATGATACGTCATCGTAATTTCTCAACTGGGACCATTAGCTTTTAAAAAAACTAAATATGTCAATAGATGCTAAGTATGATTCTGAAGGAAGAGATATTCATTTACCATAAGTCTGAATTGCATAATAACAAAGATAGAACCCCAGTACATTTCAAAAGTAATACGATACATATGATTTGTGACAGTAGGTGTGTGAAGTAGCATTGCGATACCATAGGCCCAAATCGTTCTTAAATTCACTCTAGCAGCCGAGCCAACTACTTGACAGATGACTTAAGAATACTTAGCACTAATTAAAATAATACGTATGGATTGTTAAACAACATAATATCCGGTACCAGTAAATGATCTAAAATGGATTCTAGCACTGTTTTTGGTAAACTAGAGGTCGAAATACACAAAGCCCTTGTAACTTCATTGCTATAACCAGAATCGTGTTCGAATGATTAATGTAGACTGTTGAATGGGACACCCTGAAGAATCTGAAAATCCGTGTAAATCTATTTTCACAGTTTCAGAACATACTTGGTGACTTGGTAAAGACTGGTAAAAGCAGGTAAGTCTTTTTTGTATTTGAATCACTGGAAAAAAACGTGACTAGGTAACCTGCGTTAAAATCTTTACGATTTCTGAAACCTTTAATCTGGTTGAATTTACCTGCATCTTTTGAGTTAATTTTAAAAAAACCTGCGACGGAAATCAAACATGCTATGTAGACCTGTTTCTGTCTATTATACGAACAGTTGTTCTCATTTATTGATGGCCATCACCTCAAGGGTCGTGGAAATCCATCTAGATGGTTTAAGATTTTACCAAAAGACTTAATAAAACACAAATGCAGAATGTTTCGATAAAACCATATATGTAAAGGTAATTTTCATACATTTATTTCATATAAAACTTATAAAAGAAAGCAAAAAAGTTTATATAGATAATTTTGATCGGGTAGGTATAAACTTTAATAAAATATAGTTCCAAAATAAGCAAATAAGATAATGTTATGAAGGCCTTCGAATGTACTATTACAAAAAGTAAAACTTAGTCTACTCTTACTTTATTTACCATTTTAATTAGTATTACCAGTTCAACAACTAAATGAGATTTCATCAAGTTTAGTTTACTCCACTATGTGTATAAAAACAACTGATCTAAATTAGTTACTCAATGCAAACTGAATAATATGAATTAAGGGATTAACCAAACTTATTTAAGTGGCAGTTTATTTTAATTCCAACAAAATTACTAGATTAATTTTCTTATAAAACTTTAATTCTTGCAGAGTACCTCAAATGTTTTACCCCGATGAAAGATAAAACAAGTTGACTGTCACAGTTTTTCTTTCAGCAAATAATAAAATCTTGGGCACTTACGAAAAGCAAGTTTCTATCTACTTGATCACACCATCCCAATAGTTTCTAAAATTTACGTCCTATCTAGCTCAGAGTGAAAAACGCTAATTTCAATCGAAGGCACTCCAATTACGTTTAACTTCAGAGAAAGGCACGAAGGGCGTACTCGGGGTAAGAGTCTTTAATCAAATAAGATTAAATTATTAAAAGTTTCATAGTTTTATTAAAATACAACCTGACAATATTGTTTCGACAGCTATGCTGTCATTAAATTAATTCGCCAAAAGAACAAAACTGACTGAGGCATTTCTTTAATGTGTAAAATAAACGAATAGTGGAAAGGTACTTACTTTCGCGAATTATTAAAGGTTTTAATACACAATTCGCACAAAGACAGGTACCAACAAAAAGAATTTTTTTAGTTGCTAGTAATCCTCCTATCAAACAACACAATGAATCCAAATTCTACCAAACTGTTATATTTAACGATAAATTACCAAACAAAACATCTTGTTTATAATTTATTATTAAAATCCTTGGAATAGCAAAAATCAAGGGGATTGGAAAACAATTCAAATGAGTTTTAACTAGATGCGACTTGTCTTGGTAAATTTGATGGCCTTTTAGCATATTTTGAAGTAAGATGATCAAAATTTCGCCTTATATGGATATGTTAACTTTATATAAACGTACTATTTAAATGACGCAAATATATTTTTAAATTTCCACAGGAAATTTTAACAAAGTGTTAATAACCTCCTATGAATTAGAATGAGAAGATGTAAAATTATCCAAATATATTGTCATGACATTTGAGTTGCTTAGATAGAATGCACCCACACAAAAACATTTAAATATCAAACACATAAATATTTAATAGGCAATATAGACAATTTCTACACTATCCTATTGCATGGTTGCATAACCGTACCTTCCAATTAATGAATTTTGATAAAAGTTTCTTTTATGAAATATAAATTAGTTAATTAACTTTAACATGCACACTAGAACTCTTAATGCAGATAAAGTATATTTAAGTTATTCATAGTATTTAAATGGTATTTCTTATAACTTGACAATTTAGTTGTCGTTTTGACATTTTTTTATTTATTTAAGTTTGATTATATTTCAAAGAAAGAATTCTTCTGGAATAGATAGAATGTATGGTATTAGGAAGGTGTCCAAATATGTATCAACTAGCTTGTGGAATTTTAGTTGAACCTTTGTTTTCATGTTAACGATATATCTTTAGATTGTTTTAACGAATTTCATAATTGATGCAGTTTATCATGTAAAAGCTAAATTTTGTTAATAATAGCACATACAACAATATTGTTGAGCTGCGCTTTTCTAACGTTCATTTGAAATTGTAAAATGGCTTGTAAGTCAAATTTTTAATGTAATGTTTAGTATTGTGAAGAAATGGTTAGATAAAAAGGTGTTATTAGATAATTAAGTCATTCATTAGAATTAAGAGATTATCATTCATGCTAATTTTGAAAGGTTAGTTTTATTTGTTGACCCAAGTGCTGTATATCATTAAATTCATTATTTTATTTTCCGTAAATTTATCTAATTAGTTTTTGATTTAATGAAAAATTATAAATTATAATAGGGTATTATTATAAGTAATAATATTTAAAAGAAATATGTCAAGATTCTTTTGTTTTGTAATTTTTGTTTAAAGTATTAATTGGTTTTGGTCAAATTATATAAAGAGCGGCCATTTTTAAAATAATCTCTTTTCTTTTTCCATCATTCAAAAGCAGTACACATCTTCTTGAGCTTAAATAAATTTAAGATTATGTTTAGAAATGTCAAATATTACAGATTAGAATTATTTTTGAGAAACTTCAAAGTGAATTGATTTGAAGTTTGTAAAAGAAAGTGTTTAACTAACAAGTGCTAAAATTTAAAGAAATTTTTAATTGGACCTTGGAGTGATTTGTTTTAACAAATAAAATTTATGAAGATTTTATTTAATAATAAATGGAATTAGATTTTGATAAAAGTATTTTATTTACCATTTATTTATAAAAATTGTCTGGATATGGAATTCCGTTTGGTAAAACATTTTTTTATGTAGATTTATTTATATATATATATATATATATATAGATCGATGATACATGTTTGTTTATTTCAATGTTAAACAGTAGTGAAAGCAAGCAACTGGTACAAGGAAATTTGGAAAATAAAGTTTGTAATTTTGTAACGCCAATTTTTAAACGAAAATACTCCTATGGATATTTTCATGGATTTAAATTATTACAAACTTAATAATTAAAGTAAAAACGTGAGTTTTTCATATTAGATAATTTTTTATTATGTAGTTTAAGAAATATATGATACCAAAATAAACAAAAATTATAAACAAATTATAATTCTTAAAAAACAATTTTATAGTTTATTATATTTGTAATTAAATGTTTTTTTTCAATTATTAACTCCAAATAAAAAAAAACTTAATTAAATTTAAGTAGATAATTAAAAAGTTAGATATAAATTTTGCAGATTTAAATTAAAAAGTTCATACATAAGAGAAATTTAAGGTTTTTTAATTCACATAGAAAAAAAACAATTATTCTGGTATCAGTTATATTTTTTTGTTGTTTCGTTATTTTGTGTTAATAAAAATATAAAATTGTGTTGTTATTACTTGGAGATTTAATAAGACGTCCAGAATTAATAAGACTTGTTTATCTTATTGCATATCATTTTATGTCAGTTTTGTATGCATTCAAAATTTCATTTTATTGACTCCTATATCCAGTTAGACGTATCATTTTGTCAACCGATTGAGAGGCAAATCCAATTTAATTATTTATCTAAAGGCCGGTCTTTCCACCTCCTTGTACCTTTATCTGGCAGTTAATGGTCATGGATACAATTGTAGAAACAATAGTAACCACAGCAATTAATTTCCAGATAAATTTACAAGGAGGTGAAAAGACCGGCCCTAAATCTTTAATATTAACGCCTCAAAATAACATAGCAATATATACCAGGGAATTTCCTATATGAAATAGCGTTTTATAAAGATGCATTAGTATTAAATATGAAGATCAATCACATTTAAAGTAAATCTACTGAAATTATAGTATGGGATTGTATTTGGCACTCGAATTCGCGGAGTGTGATACAAAATATCTGTCGACATAAAGAAGTTGTAACGATAGAAATCTCCGGCAAGATAAGAACAAAAAAACTTATACTCACTTTATAAAGCTTGCATAAAAGCGCACTAATTTGACATTAGACACAGAAATAAATAAACAACTTATACAGGGACGCCACCTAAATTGTTTTTTAGTTTTTAAAAGAATTGCGAGGCAAATCTACAACTTGCGATAAGAAATCTATCTTGTTCATGGTTTTAAAAGTATTAACTACAAACAATTTGTTGAGTCAATTTATAGCAGGTAGTTGCTTACATTTAATTTTCACTTATTAGATAAAATTAAACACAAAAAAAATTCAAAAAGGTTTATAATTACACAATTTTATTACTTCTTTAATAAATAACGTGGATCATGACATCAGCGTATTTTAGAAATTTGAAATACTCATTTAACTAAAATAACCTGCAGCACATTAATAATCTACATTTATTTAAAGCGACGCTAAACACTTATCGCACTTTTCTTAAATAACACTTTAAACTTCTACACATTAACATTAGAATTATTTCATTAAATAAAATCTTTAAACCTTTATTTATTCATTTCCACTGTTTAACTCATTAACAAATTATATATTTTTTAATTACTATTATTTGATTGATGAAATTAATGTCAAAACAAATTCGAATCGCCCAATTTCTTGATTGGTTTTTAAGAAGAGGACGTTTATTTACGTCCATATAAAAGCTGAAGATTGTTTCATATTGAGATACCTTTTTGTCGCACAAAGACAAGATTTGCAGTACCTACAATTTCAAGCAGTTCAACTGACTTCGTTAAAAAAAACTTGTAACATATATCAAATAACTGAACTCAAAAAAGCCGCACGCATGGGTTTCAATTGTAACGATAAATATTTGAAGTCCTACTTTAAACTAACGGTTCACGATGGACGTCACTGTAGCATTACTAAAATTCAAAATACTAAGTACTTACTGCAATTACTTACTTCAAACTAAAAACAATACTTACTGTACTTTAATGCACCAACTTAAGATCTCTAATTGACAAATTATTTCTCACAGGCGTAGCTACTGGTCTCTATAGCTTATATATTGTAAAGAAAACAAGGTTTATAGAAATAATGATATGGACTCTATTTGCTTGCAAGTCATTGGAATATTTTCAAAATTTGCAAGCAAAGAAGAATTCTAATTATATTGATTGAATTCAATAACGAATCATAATAATTAGTCAAGTCAATATCAGGCAGGTAACTGTATTTCAACAACGTATGCAAGTGAATGGTCCAATATTATTACAATATTTAATTTAAATACTAAATTCGTAGTTAAAGTAATCTTTTGTCTAAAATGACAATAACAAGAACAATTGTAATGATGGTGTAATTAGGATCATTATTGAGGAGAAAAGGTTTGCAGAATTTACAAAAAGATATTCATAGAAATGGTACAAATAAATTATAAACACAGAACTAACTTCTATTATACAGTTTATCCATTAATCCTTAAAAAAGCAGTAGAATTTTATAATCCGGTAAATTTCACCAATATCACGTGCACAATAATGCCCTTAAATTCACTTAACACTAGATACAAAGTACCTCCCAAGTATTAGATGAAGAACTGTGAGCTATTGTTGTCGATGCTGAAGTTATAACAATTGCTTATTTCCTAAAGTTCAGGATAATTATGTGTACTTAAGTTTGCAATATCATTTCCTTAATAAAGAATTAAACCATGTAATTTGAAAAGAAACGTGCCTCTTTTAAAAAGTTACCACGTTAACACAACTTTATTTCTCAAATGATTGCATTATCCCCAATACCATATTATTGTTAATCCAGCACAAATTTATGCAATTCCCAAGATTAGGCTACAAAACAAGACGTAATTTCGTTATATTTAGGATTCAATTAACTATTGAATTCACTTTACAACTCATAAGCTAACAGCACACTGGATTAATTTTTATTGTTACTACAACAAAATATTATGCTCTAATTTTAAGAGTTTAAATTTATGATCGGTAAAACGGAACTGGAAACTTAAATCGGTATCGGCAGCACTTGATTCATACTTTTCAAACCGTAACTTTGTTTTATACATAAAACTGTAATTTTAGGAACACTAACTAACTTAAAACTTCAACGGGAACTTCTGGGGGCGAACCTCCCACAGCTCAGGCACGAAGCATTTCTGCGGAACCGGTCCGTCACTTCTCTACTGTCTTTGTTAAAACTACTTTTACGCTAATATTTTAACTGAGGGAAATTAAACACCCTATCGAAAACGAGACTGACACATCTCAAGCTAATGGGAAATAAACATTCTAGAATATTCTGGATCTTATTTATTAAGACGAAGAAATAAAATTCTCAGCGGAGGTCTACAAAAAACCGGACCAGATATACCCTTTCTGTATCTGTATTTTGTGCAGCATGCAGTTTAACAAACAAGAAATAGGCACGTAAAAGGAAATATAAATTTTATTTAACTGCATTTTTATAGATATTCCTTTGTTAACAAGGCAATTTTATTTATGTATTTACGCTTTGGGTTGACCTTTGATATTAACGACAACACCATTTGATTCGAAATAAGGTCTGAAATTTTCAACCAACGAAAATATACTGAATTGTACATGGCCGTCCTAAGATTATTTGCAATAAATGCATTTAAAATTGCATTAAAATTGAATTGAGAACTTTTACACGTTACAAACGTAACAGAAAAATTTTATTAGATTTAGTTGAACAGTAAAAAAAGTAGAAAAGAGCTTTGTTTTCGTGCTAATTTTGGTTTCGAAAAGAGACACAAACCGACGCGAAATTAAAAAAATATTTTGTATTCGATTAGAAATTCTTACTTGCTCCGGATATATACAGATGTGATATTTAAAACGATATAAGATTCGGTTTCTTATCAATAATTTTGAGGTTTTTTTTTCAACCATTCCCCTTTATTAAGTCAATAATAGCTAACATCTGTAAATTGTAGTTGTAAAAAGTGTAGGAATAAAACATTTAAAAGGCAATTAAGAATCAGATAAGATAATTTTATTTACTTTCAACCAATTATGAAAGTTTTCTTGTATGTTATTGTTTCAACGGACAGAAGATATAAATTAAAAATAATACCAATGTACTTTTCTATAATGCCGAGAATGACTTTATAAAATTTTAATTATCATTATTATTTACTAGCATGAAGATAAAACAGCCAACCATGTTTTTTCATTATCCACTGCAAAAAAGCTGGAACACAGCAGTAACCATTTGAAATTTTTTTAACTCTTGTTAAAGTTTTACAGCAGATCGTTAAGATTTGTTTCTCGCACGAGAATTATTAAAAATTACAATCTCCACTAAAAGCTTTTATTGACTTTGGTTATGAAGGCTTAAGGACAAACATTAAAATTTTAATGAGCCATTATGAATCCGCTGCACCTATAGGTTTTAATGGAGTAATACCTAAGTACTTTTACATCAAGCTTTTGCACCTACATCTTTAGAATTATAATTTTTATTAGACCAGAAGCAATTTGCAGCTGTTTTTTTCTACTCTTGTTTGCTTGGTCTTATACTCTGCTATTTTGCAAGCGAAAATCTACCACTACAACAACGTACTTGCTGTACCTATTAATTGTACTTCGGATGCATTTTTCCTCATTAAATTGTTCGTAATGAAAGGCCTTTCAAATACTTCTTTATTCCTTTGTATACATATTCACCCTGGCGAGTAATAAAATTCTACGTAATTAATTCAGCCTTTTGATACTAATAACAACACTTAATTAATTCGTTACTGTATACCTTTTATTGTTTACAAAAGTATTATATTCACTAACAAGCAATAAATACAAATAATAATTTATTAACGTATAATACATAATATATAGCACATAATGGGAATTTCATTTACTAAAGGTTGTAATAGTTACCATCACATTAAAGCCCACATTAAAAAGTTTTTCCAATTAGATAAAAGCTCCACATGATTGATATGTGGAAAAATATGGGTAGAAGACAGTCCATCAAAACCAGGAAGTAATACTGATATTTCTGGTATAAAAAATTCAAAAAGTTTTGCATCAAGGCCGTCTTCCTTATTATTAAAAAGGTGTCAAGAACTACCTTTCCCAATGTAAACAAGCAACTGAAATTTACACCACGTCATTAAATTTTCATGATGTTTGGCTATTCTAGAATTAATGTTGAATCTAAATTTAGATATCAGATAAAATGTTTTTTCAATTTACGATACAATATGAGTTTTCTTCGAGGAACGATTTGAAGGTATATTTTTAAATTTGAATACGTACATATTTTTAGAAAGGATATAAGAAGACTTAAAAGATTGTTTTATTTTATATGCAACGTTTTCATTGCGTAAATAGTAGTTTGTCCTAAAGGTATTCCAAATACTACATCAAATTCTATTTTACCCAATTGTTTAAATTTGTTACAACGGAGAAACATCCATCCATATATAATACAACGAGCTTGTTCGGGGTGTATATCCTACAGAGTGGTCCTGATAGCTAGCGCCACTACTCGGTACAAAATGTTAGTCTAAGACAAAAACCTGATATGAAAGCAGCTTTCTTTTGCTATGAAAACAAATTCAAGCTTCGTACCTGTATTACTATTATATTAATTAAGTGAATTTTATTTTTAAAGTTTCGAAGAACCGGTGTTCGCTAGTTTTTATATAACTTTTTCTTCTCTATTGTAGGTCTATTAGTAAAATAAAATACTTTTATTTTCCCCTTCTATGTAAATGCCACTTTACAGGCCTTTATGTAACTAAGTAAATGAGTAATTACAGCCCTAGCCCTGTAAAACTTTACGGGCTCCTAAAAGAGACCTGTAAAATTTTACATTGCTCATCAAGAAAAAGCTATGGCAACTAATGTATTGCTTAACCACAACACCATGGTAACGCCTAGCTATAAATTGTGCTACCGCCATTGATTCCAAAATGTCTTTTTATAAAAAATATACAATTGATAAAAAAAATTCTGGTGAAGGTGGAAATAAAAGTTTGTACTCGACACGCTTTGCAATTAATTGTTACTGGGCTCACTGGATTATGGAGCTCGCTGCAGCTCGCCCGTAAAGATTAATTTGCAAAGCTTGGCACCTAAATAACTACAACAGGTTAACCCTACATCGGCTCATAGGCAGCTGTAATATATACTAAATTAGTAACTAGAAAAGTTAATAATAAAGAAATAAATAAAAATAAATAATAAACTCAAAATAAATCTATATAAGTTGATACCTTACAGTACAGAATCGATATTTTCTTCAAAATATTGAAAAGATATAAAGTATTGTTAATAATTTGCACTCAGTACTAATTTTGAGCCAATTTAATTGCAAAGAATCGGAATAATGTAAAAAATAATTTTTACCATTCTAAGACATCTGCAACGAACGTATAATAACACTTTACGAAAAAAAGATCTGAAAGATTGATTTTATCCATCTACCCATTCACCAAAATCTACTTCCTCCCTACTACTACCCAATCACCTTCTGAATCTACTTTTACCCTCAATTCACGCCCTCCCGACCTACTTATTTCCGAATTTACCTCCCCCCGACTCACCCATTCATCCAATCATTCCCCACCTTAATTTCCATCACCCGAGTTATGTCCCTCGGCTTACTCCGTACCTAGTTTTTGAAGTAAATTGGTTATTTAATAAAGGAGTTGATATGTACACATCGAATGTCATGATTGTTTTACGTGGGGTACCTGTGTGAACTTACCCCCACGTTCCCTTCCAGAAGGAAGTGATTGAGATACGCCCAATCAGCGCGCAAGTTGCATAACCGGCAGTACAGCAATTGCTACTAGATCAGCTCACTGGTCGGATCGAGGTTGCCTATCCACCCTCTACTAGCTAACTCAGGACTAGTGCCGGAGCAATTGACTTAACACGTTGCTCACCCGCCGGTACCGAAGTACCTCGTCCAGCAATAGGACTATTCCCCAGCTATGCGCTATTGCAAAGTGGATACCATGATATGTACACAGGCGAGACAGAGACAGAGACAGAAGAAACTACTTATTTATGTAGATTGGAACAAACAATTTACCTACCTACGGGTAAAATTGTTTCTGCAAGCGAAATTCATGATAATTTTTCTAAATAATACAGACACTGGACTTTATCATAGCTAAAAAGGCACGTACAAACAATATTTGGATTAATTTGTGTCCTTTCTGCCTTTTTGCTATTTGTAAAAGTTGACATCATTTTAGTTTCGGATAGGTGCATTCGAATTACCCTTCTCTTAAAAATGTTAAATTCCATAAAAGTTTGCATCCCGAGGAGGCAGTCTTGCAGCTTTTGGAACCAACACGTTGGCTATTGTACTGGCGTGGTTGTCTATTCTTACTGTCATATCATTAATATAAAAATTGGTCTGAATCTTTTTGTGTGCCCCATATTGCATAATATATTAATATAAAATTAATTCAGTGATAAGAATTAATAATAAATTCAGTATTGTGAATCGCGTTTGGCACAAGTTGGTGTAAATTTGTGTTTTACCATTTTGATATGTGGAAAATTAATTGTATTTTGGTATAACTTATTGAGAGTAGAGTTTATTATTAAAGTTCTCTCATTTGAACACTGTATTGGCTTAAAGAATCAATCTAAAGCTAGCAAACAGTGAATTTATGTTAAATCAACGCGTTTTATTAATAATCATATACCTTAATATGTTGTACAAGGACTCGTCAATAATAATCCAAGCAACATTCTAATTAGTTTTACGTAACTGTCAGTTTGAAGTTAGTTTTTAGTATCGTTAAAGTTAATAATTACAACGAACTTATTCCGTACTGGAGATTATTGCAAAGTTTACCGCAATTTTAGTTCCAGTCAGCAGTTTTTATGTGAAGTTTTGTGTTATGGTCCTTGGTTTTAGTTTTTAAATGGTTTAAGCTATTTTGTGCGGAGTTGTGGAAATTATAAAGTGTTAAGGATAACTGTTTTCAAGATTATGGTCAAGTTGTTTATGTAAGTTTCAAAAGTAATGTTTGATTAATAATGTCTTGATATTTATAAAATTGTTTTATTGCTTGAAATTACGTAGGTAGTATTAAATATAGTAGTATTTGGTTTAGGATCCCGGAATTTAAAGTAAATTTTAGCAGGAATGATTTTTCTGTTTAGGAATCTTTCTTTCTGAATTTCATTAGCTATGATTTTCTTGTATTTTGTTTTTTATAAATTTTTATTCAATATACAGACCTTAAATATAATTATCGTTTATATAGAGTTCTGCTTAACAAACTTAACTAAAATACTTTAATATTGAAAATATGTTTTGATAAATTTAATGTTAATCTTAAATAGATAAGTCTGTTCTCAGACTGAGGATCTCCCGCATTTCATTTAAAATCGATAAAGACAACATCTTATCCAGTTTGAATGGCGCCTGTTTACCTTGTTATTTGTTCTTTGTTTTATTATCTAATCAGAAGTTTTTGTGATTAACACCCACGACGCCGGAGTATAATTCGATAAAATAAGATGTCTCTGTTGGGGCAAATAACTCTTGTAACGTAAGTGTCTATATTATTTTAACTAGAGTAATTAAGTATGCTACAATTGGAGTTCATGTGTGGAACTTTTGTGTTTGACAAAATAAAAACATGTGTTACAACATGTATTAAATACGTAGAATATACCGTCCAAAATAACTTTCCTTCTATGCCTGAGGAAATACATTCTGTCGCAGTGAACGATATAAAGACAGTAATTCATGCACAATAAGAAATTTCCGAGACACGATCTAATCCCTAACGTGGTACTGAAGGACTTACCTTTAAAAGCTTTAGCTTATATGACAGCAATGTCTAAGCATGCATGTCTAAGATATGGTTACTTTACTGAAACATGGAAAAAAGAATGTTTGGTTGTTTCACAAACCAGGATGCTTAGCCTTTACCGATGTTGCCAAGTACAGTCTTCTGATTACGATATCTAAGAGGAGTGAAAAATAAAAATTAGCAGTTGCTCAAGCATGTGTAAAGCAATTATCCCAAATTTCTATACTACTACTACTATTCCACTATACAGCGTCTAAGTAGAATAAATGAATGCGTTGAAATGGGTTTTAACAACGGTCGATCTAAGGCTCTTTACCATACCGACACCTTTAGAAAGCACTCTAATTATGTTTGCTGATGATACGCCTCTACTTAGACATCGCAATATGAACGTTGTCGTACAAAAATACAAGAAACGGTGATCCTTTTTTGTAAATTATTTTTGAATGGAATTGAAATGGCGATTGCACCTAAAACAGAAGTAACATCTTTATGTTACGTCGAAGTAAACATTCTGAAAAGTTGATGATTAACATTTTTCTTCGAACGCCAGCTAGCAGGGAAATCTTGAATCTAGCGGATTCAAGGATCGGCGTGACGATTTTGTCTCTTATTATAACTGTACCAAATCAGCGCTGAGTTCTAATACGGAGAGACTAATAAGGTTTATTCCATCAATGGTGCCCTGACCACTGGCCTATGGGAAACCGTGTCGTTAGGTAGTTCTCTGATGTAGCAAAACTGTGGGTTAGTTATATTCGACTTGAGCGACCTGGGTGCCCCGTGTCGAGCTGGTGGCTGGTAGAGACCAAGTGAGCTAATTTCGAATGTTCACATGAGCAGATGAACACATATCTTTTTGCAGCGACAACCCCACCTCATTGTGATATATACCGAGTCTTTAGGTAGAGTTGGTATGGCGCTGTTGGGGCTCGCCAAGGCTGTATTTGGTAGACCGGAGAGGACAGATCCTAAAAAACTCCTAGGCAGACCTAGGATCCAGTCCCTACGATGGGTTTGGCAAGGCAGTGGGAGGCTCTGGTACTAGCCTCGAGAACTAGTAGATACTAACCTCTAGAAGCGAGATTAGTATGAGAACTGGCAGCACTCACATAAGCGATAATTGAGCGTATCTCAATTCCTTGCCTAATAGGCAATCATTCGCCTTCACGACACGTATGTCATATAAATCCGCAAATGACAACAACACATGTATACATAGATCAAAGATGAACTTGGAATTATCAGATTAATAAAAAGATTTACAAGCTGTATCCCATCATCAATAGGAAATCTGGTCTGAATATTAAATATGGCACTCTGTTCTATATGTCGTTATCGCGCCCTGTTATAATGTATAGATGTACTGTTTGAGGGGGAACATCTGCGATACCTCTACGCAAACTTTAAACATTTTAAAACAAATTCTCCTACATAAAGCCTTAACAGTAAGACATTTGCATGGTCCATGATGTACTTCCCTCGTTAGAATTGACATATAGAAACCTGGTTACGACACCCAGATCAAGGTTGAGTGCCAAGACACGCCGGACTTGTAGTCTTCAAGGAGCCAGTGCACTGCGCGGTTACTTTTTTTGACAATTTATTAATATTAACATTAATACAACAGAACCACGCTTTCAAGTTGCTAACAATTATCAATAACAGTAAAATTTTACATTGTTTGATAATAACATTAATAGCAATAGCACACATTACTAAATAGCTATAACAATAATAGCAACGTCTCACATTGCTAAATAATAATAAGACAACCCGGTAATAGGAATCTTCGCCTAATTAACACACCTCAATCAACATCTTACATGAAATATTATGTTTGCATTTTCCTTTTTTTGCTGCATGAAGCCTCATACGTTGGAAACCGCCCACTCATAATATTACAATCGACTGGAAGTCCTGTATTTTATCTTCTATGGCTGTTTGTTGCTTACAACTGTAAGGCTGTAATCTATGGCACATAACAAACTTAAAAACAAAAGGACTACGTCTACTTTTCTTTAAAGTAAATGCTACATTTGGAGTATGCGCAGGACATTTTGATAATTTGAATTTATTCATTAGATCAAGCGTATCATCAACTTATCTATACATTTAAAACACAAGGCTTATTTTTGTTTCAGTTCGTTTTAGCGTTCCAGTAGAGCGATTTACGTGATAATTTTTTTTATATTGAAACTTTCTTTGTATAGATTAGTAAGCACTACTTAGTTTTTATATTTTTTTCATATCCGATTCATCTCAGATTCCAGCGAGTTAGGTTTTGGAAGTACTACTCACGTTTATAGACAGACAGATCACTCCCATCAATAATGACACTAATAGCGTCAATAATCGAAGCCGTCGATATGTTTGTTAGCTATTACTAGTAGTTGTAATTTTATATTTCAGTGGTTATATAATTAATATAATAATCACAAAAATATAAAAATCTTAAAACAGTAGAAAAAGATTAATTTAAAATATATGTAGTTATTTCTGTATTAAGGCACTAAAATTCGACTTTTTATCAAGAATGTGGATATAATTTAACATTTTAATAAGATTTTACCACATGAATGATAGGAGAAGATTAGTTGGTTTCTGAAATTGTGAAGTTTAGAAAACTTAAAACAACAATATTTAATTTTTAGGTTAGTGAACTTCACGTAAATAGTTAACTATAAAAACTACAATAAAGTATTCTACAATAAATTAATTCCAAATGCTAGAAATAGTCATGCGCTAAGGTAGTAGCGTCGGCGATCCTGCTGCGGTACCTACAGTGTAGCTTTCCATCATCCATCATTGAGTGTTTTATATTCAAATTGTTCTAACGTACAGACAAACCCTTGCATGCCGTCATAGTGCTCCTTTACCTTTAGTCTTTCCTTTGGTTCTATTTCTACAAGACCGATTTGCTAATTCTCTTTTATAAGCTTTGACATTATATTTTCTTCAGTCTTTAGATTTTTAAAACCAAAAATTTAAAATACTATATACCTACTTATTTTTGTTACGTTTTGTTTCAGAATTCTACTGGTCCGAACTGCGAAATTCCAAGTTAAAGTTTTTACGCTGGAGATTTGGCAGCTCTCTTTGGTTTTGCGACTTTTTGACTATTTATATTTTTAAAAGCATTATTTACAGTAGATGCATTTCTATACGCTCGAGACCGATTGTTTACTTACAGCACTCGCCTCGTCAGGTCGCGGAACTAAACATCCTCCCTCTACTTGCTTACTATGTCATCAATTGCTTGCTTACAAATCATATCACAAACAATTCTCAGCCGAGTGTTATAGTATTTGTTGTGGAGCAGTTTCACGAAATTCGATATGTATGTCTGTCTATGTCCATCCGTTTTTCAGATATTTTTAATTTTTTTAAATTCAGATATGTTATGAAAACGAAGAATTAATACGCTATCTCTTAAGGAACGCCGACAAAGTGACGTATAAAGTTTAGAAAGTTGGTATATTAAGAAGCATATGATATATAATATATAGTGTGTGTGTGTGTGTGTGTGCTTTATCGCTGTGTTTGGAAATGTTGTTAATTTTCCTCTGTAAGGGGGTCTTTGTGGACGAAGTACACAATAAATTCCTGTTGGTGAGTGAATTTCACAAAAGTGATCATAGCGTCATGTTTTGAAGAAATACCGTTCAACTATATATTTATAAGAAGTATTATTCGTCCCTCAGCCTCTATTTTATAAAGCCGATTAAAACATTGTATTTCAGTGGGCCATAGATTACGTTGTTAAACTGTTAATTAATACAGAATTCCTTTCTAGGCTCTTTCTTTCTTGTCCCTAGCTACGTTTTACCTTATTGGCAAAATACCTTCCAAAACGTTGGGTATTACCAACGTTATCAACCAACCAAGCTACCATTTGGAGCCGCAGCTAAAAAGATTAGTGTATTATCACAATCAACACAAAGAAGGAAGAAAAAACCACCCATCCATAACTGTAGCTATGAACATTTTCTCTCTTCATTCTTGTTAGGTTATGTAATAGAGTAATTTTATTATTCTTTTGTTGTTTTAAATATATTAGTGGCTCAGTTGCGAGTTGTAATCTAAATTACCTTTTCTGCAGAGATCATAAGTAATATTCTAATATTCGTTTCTGTTAAGATCTTTAATTAATTTGTTTCTTTGTTTATGTGTAATTAAAGTATTTTAATAACTGTATAAAAATCATCGATTTTGTTAAATTATTTATATTGATATATTTGCGAATTAATTTTTGTGTGTTCCATATTTGCTCTTTTGTTTTTATCTTGAATATTGATTTTGATTTTAATCTTTACTGTTTAATATTTGTGTTCTTTTGAATAAATCTGTTTCTGTTGTATTCTGTGTCTATTTCTATTTTTGCTCGTGGTCAGTTCAAACAGCGACTGTTATCTTAAAGAATGTTTGCCAGACCCAAACATTAAGTAAGTTTTAGGTTTATGTTTTGTGCTATAAATCTTGATATAGCTGAACTTCTTATTAGCACCGCGAGCTAGGCGGTTAGGAAATTCCCGTCATAACTAATTTACATAAATAAAATAAATGCCCCACATAACAATTATTAATAAAAGTTTAATACTAATTATTTAATTTAATTTAATAATTATTAATAAAAAGGTCTACTAGAATACCTCATGTCGTTCACAAATTACTGCCCTGTAAAGCTTTACGTCAAGGAGTACTCCATAAATGTAATTTTTATATAGTACTTATAAAATAGTTTTACAGTTTTACTTTTCTACACATAAATTAAATGTTTCAATGATTTTCCCGGTTACTGTTTTTAATGAAGACATGCTTAACATAAACCATCTATAACAAAGAAAACTCCACTTAATTTACTTACATAAACTGTATTAACGGTATTGATAGAATACCTTTCATACTCGCCATTATGTATTGCTATGCAACTAGTAATTCCTTGTTAGATGCATTCAAGTTTGGCACGTTTTGTGTTGATAGTATGTAGCTGCCAGCAACGACGCTATTTCATAGTTGTCGTGGAAGTAGTACATATATTTGCGATATCGCTTAAGGTCTCTCTTGAAGCCATAAACAGAACTGAATGCAAGTTAGATTGGGATTTTTATTTGTTTAGATATTTAACTGCATATTATGGCATTGAAGTTATTACTGCGGGTGATATGTGAGGATATACATAAAACTATGACATATAGTTTGTTGAACAATGCGAACTTTATATTGTTGATAATAAAAATTGGAATGAAACCTATCCTATCCTAATGAGGTATATTTTTCCAATTGCTACGTTCAGAAACAAAAGAAAATCATTTCGAATAGGATGCGACAAGTCATGTACTGCATGATGACATACAATTTCCGAACATATCTGATCGAATCATATAAGAAATTTTTGGATTAACTAATGTAATCCCTTTCACGTATAAAATGACTAAAATTTTCGAAAATTCTCTTTCTTTAAGGAGATTAATCTATTTTATTTTCATTTTGTTTTAAAAGATAACCTTAGATGGCAATAAATATGGCTTATTGTGAAAATTGTGAATTGATTTTGAATGCATACATGGACCATCTCGTTATCACCCTCTACTATTTTTTCGAAATGGCTCGATTTATTTAAAACTCAACAAATGTTATTACCCAAGCTTTGACGTGCCGTTATTATGGAAAAATAGATATTATTAAAAATTGGCCTCGCCAAGTTTTTAGACAACTATGTTAGCGTTAATTTAGAACAAGAATAAATGAAATCGACTAAGATTTACAGATTGTGGAATATTTCGAACATTATTTTAGCAATTGAATCCACTGCACTCAGAGAAAAATAATACTTGTAATAAGAAAATCGTACATTAAATTAAGAATTTTGATGCTGTGTTAGAACCTAAGAAATTTGTAGTTTCAATTTAAGAAATAAATAAGAATAATATTCTTGTTTGCAATTCAAGACTATGAGAGCTTGAATGTAGAATAATCTATTTAAATTATGTTCTTATTTTTACATGAATTTGTTTTAATTTTAACATGAAAATTCTTAATTTAAAACATTCAACTTCTTTACTTAAACTTGAAACATTACCACTTTTAAATTGTCGCATATTAATTTAAGAATAACGAAATCTTAATTCAAATCAACGTGTTTCTTATTATAAACCGTCTGATTCTTGAAATAAAGAATTGTTTCTTACTTTAAGAAATGACTTAATGATGTTTTAAGCATTTTCCTTCTCACTTGAAGAAATTAGTAAACGTTGTTTTAAGCACTATTATCTTGAATTTAGTGATTGACTTTTAGGAATTAGTATTCAAAATAAAAGAAAACAATGGCACATGAAAGATTTATTTTAGATGTAACTACTTAGAAAAATACATACACATATTTCTTTACAAAATAGAAAACTTGACAGTCTCGAATCACATCACATGAACCTTGACAACGTTTACTTCCATAAAAGTCCAGGCTGGTACGTTTATACTTGCTATACAGTATATAGCATATTTCTAGCGTATTTTTACATCTTGATTTAAAAACCTCCCAGTTGTTGAGAAAAGACTGTATTTTTTCTGGATAGATTATGCCAAAGTCGAAATTGATCTAAAATGGTAATTATTAATACTTGATTAATTATAACTAAAGTTATAGAAAGATTACCATTAGCACACTTAACGTGGCATGTTTGTAAAGGAACCATTCTCTCAAAATTTCTTCGAATAATTTACTGCGGCAATCTTTTTGTCCCAAATTTTCTATTTGTAACCATTCTGATATCGAAATAAATAATAAGGGATAGGAAATATCGCGCAACCGTGCTTCTATTATAACATAAAAGCACCAACTACAAAAAGTGCAACTAGGCAATATTGAACTAGTGTAAACAGCGACGCAGCTAGAAGCAACACCTAACGTTCTCGACTTAACTGCTCTGCACTCTCATTTCCAGAAGAATTATTGTAATATGAAGAATTTAACGTTTTAATTTCATAAATGTAAATGTTAACTAACTTAATTCAGCATAACATATACTTATTTGAAATTACATTGATTCTTTTTCAAGTACTGTAGTGCTTGAATCAATACACAGTTTTCAAGAACATGTTTGTTCTCACATTAAGTACAAAATTTATAGAAACCAAAAGTTAAAAATCTTGTTTTTGGACACACCTGTATATAAATTGCAGAAAATATGTTTATTTTTAAAATGCAAACATTCTTATTTCAAGTGGTTTAGTGCTTAAAACAATACCTAGATTTCAAGAACATATTTGTTCTCACATTAAGCATAATTTTTTTGATATAAGATGTTAAAAATCTTCTTTTAAACTTACTTCTCTGAATAGCCGAAAACTATGCTTAAATTGATAATCCAATATCTTTCTTCAAGCATTTTATGTCTAGAATTAAAATTTATCTGTATCATTTTGATTTAAACACCACGTTTCTTGACTTAAATTTCCAATATTTCTTTGAGTGTGTAAGGCATCATAATAGAAATAAGAAATCAATAATTTGCGTAGGATTAGGATTAGGATGCTGAATAGTGATATAATCCCGGTAACATCATATATAAACAAAATATTTAATTCCAAATGTTTGTCAAACATAGAAAGCGAGTTTGTTTTACTTAAATAGCATTTGGGATTGACAATGTTGTTTAAACATGTTTTAAAACATTTTAAATAATTAAAATAAAAATTTTCAGATTTTCAAAATCAATATCCGTTTTACACTAATTTATATTATAAAATTAAACATTGACCAGCTAAGTAATATTTATATAAATATAAATATATCCTAAATTCGAAATATATTTTCAAAATGTATGTCAAAATCATATGTTTTAGCATGCAAACATAACCTAACTTTTTGAATTAATACTTCAATGTAGGAATTTAAAAATAAACAGTCAGCACATGCACTTAATAGCTATTTATTAACAAAATATAGGATATTTTATCAGCTGTCCAGGTGAACAAATTTTCTAGTGCACACATGTGGGCTACCGCACTAGGAATTATGCAGTTTTCATTAAACAAACTCAGTCTCGCGTTGAGATTCACCTGAAAGCAAATAAAAATGATTATTGCCTAGAGATTTATAATGATAGAATTAACTTACTTGATTTCTATTGTATTATTTGAATTAATCCTTTTGCCATTGAACGTTACATTCATTAACAGAATTTATGTATAATTTTATGGATTTTATTCAATGTTTGATTGTAGTCTCCTGGGTTATTGTACAAAGTACAAGAACTGTTTAGGATTTCCCAGTTTAAGTTATTTAAAGACATGAAGATCTTAAATCAAAGTTGCAACATCACAACATTTCATCGTCAAAACTATTTTTAAATTTTGCTTTTTAAATTATATTGTTCAAAAGGTAAATTTATCCAGAAAAGTTGCAAAGTGGTGTAATGCAGCTACACTGTATGAATTATGCAATTAATATATAATTAACGTTTTGTAATCCATTTGACAGTTATGGTCAACGTCGATTTACAGCCTTATTTGTTGTTTAACGATACAAGTACATATATTATTTTGGTTGTAATTTCATAGGCTACTGTTGTATGTTCTATTAATGTTAAAAGATCATCTAAGAAACAGTTTTTGTGCAGCTGATTTGGAGAGTAAAATTTTTTACAGGTATAAAATTAGATAAGTTCATTTTACGGCGTTCTATATTCCTTTCATGCTCGAACACAAAAACAAGACTAAGTTAGCTAATTGAGAAAATAAATATTAGGGTGTTTTATTTAATGCTAAAATTTCAATTTATTTATTCAATCCATTTATTCAAATTGATGAATTGAGTTATTTAAAAAGAACAAAATTAACTGTTACCATTCGCAAGGTCCCTTCATGTTTACGCGAATATCTTCCGTATTATAATTGTTCAAGGAGTTTTGTAATTATGCTGATGAGCGCTTGTCTGCCCTACTATAGCCTCCTCTTGATTACTGAAATTTTTTGTTGTGATGAAATCTGAATCAATCGTTAATCGATGAAGCCTTGTGAATTGAGTAATTTAATCATAGATAGTCTAAATGATTTTTCCAAGTTAGAACCTTTTTTTGTTTGCTTTACTTAGATTAAGTAAAGCAAGCAGAAAAAGGGTTTCGATTACCTAGAGACATTTAAACTATTGATCGAATTTAAATTACTTTCAAGGATATTTCATGGTTTTTGGGCTATGTATTGTTTTATTAGGTAAGATTATTATTATGTTTAAATTAAAGTATTGGATTGAATACTTCATTGTTTATATTTGAATACTTACTTATATATTAATATACTATAAATTAATAAATAATTTAAATTTTATACGTTTTGCCTATTAATGTAGGTTTTTCAAGCAATTTTTCTTATTAGTGAGAAGTTATTAGTTAAAAGTTATTGATCTGAAAATAAAACAGAATGCATTTAGATTTGTGAACGCGTACAATTTTTTTTTTATTTTATCATTTATATTTTCGTATTTTATTTGTTGAAAATTAAAAGGTTCATTACTTGGATTTTTTTATACAATATCCAACGAAAACTGTATTAATGTAAACATCAATACATACTGTCTCAGTTCGAGCGATTTTAAAATAACCATAGTGTACGGCGACATTTACAGATTAAATTCTTTTCTGTAATGCAATGTAGACACATTATTAAAATATTCAAGTTACTTTATGAATCGTTTACTTCATGCAAATCCGAAAAACTAGCTTATATAACAAAAAGCAGAAAATATACCTTACCTATGGCATATACTCAGTGCTTGATCAAGCATAACAGCTGTGAACGTCCCTAGATTCAGCTTTCATTATTTGTGAGAGTGAGTCTACTGATTATTATTATACTGTGCTTATATTATTATTATTTGTCTTTTCTTGCTTAGCCCTCAAGTACTATGGTGGGGTGTTTCGGCACCCCAGGTACAACTTTTTGCTTAATAACTTCTAAATTATTATACTAGCGCTCTTCAGCTTCTAGGTATTCTTTTACAAGAACAAAGCCTTTTACACGTTACAAATCATGATCTGCTGCTTTTTACAGTTTTTGAAAAACAATAGGTTTAGGGCGCTGAAACGCCCAAAAATGTCAACATAAAATTTTTATATGTGATGATAATGCCGTTTTTCTTTCTGAGGTAATTAAGTAACACCTTCGGGCACTATCCCACAAAAAATTGATCCACGAAAAGATTCTTCTTAGTTTCAAATATATTTTTTATGTATACATGTATTTTTATAAAAAAAATTGTACTTTTATGTGTCTTGAGCTTTATTTTTCATTTCAAACAGAATCTTTTCTTTTTTAACGTCAGTAGTAAGCTAACGGCTTGTTTTATTACCTTAAAACAAAAAACTATAAAAACCATCTATTATCACAAAATAAATCACTATAAAAGGTGGGGTGTTCAAACACCCCATGTATATACGTTACTTGAAAACACGATAGTACTTGAGAGTTAACCAAGATTTATAGCGCCTACCGGCTCCTGGAAGTTCAAATTTGGCCAGTGGACTTCCGAAAACTTACTCACCCCATAGCTAGTCCGGAGCAATATTTAATAATCACCCAATTGAGCCAACAGTACTCTTATAACGATAATCTTTACTGACATCCGTGATAACCCCTTGATCGCTGTCTAAGTGTCTAAGTGCTGTCTTCATCCTGAGATAGTCGTTTTGGCACTGTGGATCGGCTGTACTCGATTGGCTGGCGCAGAGAAAACTTTGTGTTGGACCAGTAGTTTGAGCCACTTCGATGATTTAAATCGATAGATATCGATAGGATCTATAGGTATGGCTGATCCCAAGAAGGCTATTCCGGGGACTCACTTTATAAGGGTGTTGATGTGAATATGATCATTATCTCTCACATCTAAAAACCCCACCTCCTAGTTGGTGTAGACCGGGTCTCTAATTTTAGGTAGAGTTGGACAGGGCTCTGCCGAAGACTCACCAAGCCTAACTGTGGTAGGGCGGGTTGGCTAAATTCCGGGATATCCTAGGCAGACCCGGTTTCCAAGTCCACTCATCCAGGCAGTGAAAGTCCATATGCTGGACTAGAAATGATGGGACTCCCTCTGAGACTGACTCCGACTGGTGATCACCTAGATAGCACCGGCACCAGTCTGAAGAGTTAGTAGGGTGTGGATAGGCAACCTCGCGCCCACCAGTGAGTACTGGTAGTTCTTACAAGAGTAAGTGACGCGATAATTGAGCGTAACTCAATTCGTTAACCGCTAACGGGTCGTGATCATTAAGTCTAAAGAAGGTAGCCCACGGTAATCAAAATTTTAGATCATGAAGTGAAATGTGGAACTGAATACAGAAATGAACCAACTAAATGCGAAAATTATCACTGATTTTTTAAATAATTTGTGGTTTTTGGGCCTTGAGAGTTAACCGTCTCTACCGGACACTATATTTGCTAGCTCTAACACTGATAAATGAAACTCTTCTGTAAGAAAACTCAGTGATATTAATGTATTTTTATGCGCTGAATGCAAAAATAACCACCGCTTTTCGTATCGTCGATAGTTTTTGAGCTGCGAGAGTTAAATACTTACACTTTTTCTATTTTCGATCGAATCTTGTAGCCGCAAGTGGAAGCGATAGATCCTGGAGAATAATCACCTAATATGTTGACAGACTATTGTTGGCTCCTTATAAATAAATATTCGTTGGTCTATTTATAAATGCTGGTCTTACAGAGAAACTTAGTGAGAAGAAAAGAAACATGATACATATTGTGATATAGACAAGATGGTTTTGGCGAAAGAATTTCTTTAATACTACTTTTAGGTTCCTCATATCATTTTCGAGGTAGAATCACTTATTTTTAACAGTCGATGTTGCCAAATTGCATAAATAATTTTATTGCCTACCCGCTGTCCTTCTAATTTTACAATAATTTAGCTGTGTAAGCTGGGTTATGAAGTATAGAATTCTAGTAGATCTTTGATTGTTAAAAATTAAATAGCATTAAAGGATCGTACATTTTAGATGCAAATCCATTCATGCTTACTCAGTGCAGTTGTGAACATCTTGCAACGACACCGGATGCACTTCTAGGACTCTTTGCAAATCAAATTACTACTGTTGGTAGGGTTAGAAGATTTATTCATTGTAACACAGTTAATTGCTGCATTAGATTAAAATTGTTGAAAATCACAAAAAGAATTCGCAAATGTAGTTTTAAAGAGTTCTGTATATATTTTAAGACACCATTTGTTTAATCGTTAAGTTTGGTTTAGTTGTTAATTGTTAATGTTAATTATAAATGTTGTAGTTAAGTTATACTTAAGATATTTCTATATGATTGTGTAAATATTATTATTACTGTGTCATAATGGTAAACTAATTATTTAGTCAGTCGTTTAATAAAAACTTTATATATATATGGGACAGAGATAGTAATTAGCCTATACACAACCACTCTTTTTATCAAGCTTTATTTGTCTTCGTCTGCTACAACGCTACGAGCTATTATTTACAAGCTTTTAGCATGGTAGCAACAACGCTTGTAATCTAATATTACTTGTTCAAGCAACTGCTGCATTCAAGTGTCTCATATTGTATCATAGAGAAAGACTTCAATAAGAAGTTGTCGACAGCTCATCACACTCAATATCAGTTGAAAAATAATAAACGGATGATCCAGGGACGCAATATGTGTCCAGCGCACGATATAAAATATGCCACCTTCAAACAGGAAGTTGTTTCACTGACGGGGACCTCGGGGATATGACATGGCTTTTATTATAAATATTGCCTTTGATATGAGGAAGAAAAAGAGAAAAGGGAAGAGTTACTGGAATTATGGCTGAAATTTCTTACTTTTTTCTTAAACTCGTTAGGGATTACTTCTTTTAAAATAGTTGGACGTCTGTAGACAGCGGTATTTTTCATTTTGCAAAATGAATTGTTGTTGAATATGGTTGAGTCTAACTTTTTGCTCCCACAACATTTATCAACTGTCTCCAGTTACTTATTTACGAGAGGGAAAGATTTCCTGGTTTTATTTAGTTTTTAAATTAATGAAAACACGTTTGAATAACTGGGACGGTTAAATTTCACTCATTTAATCAATAAATTACCACTGGAAAAAATACAGTGTGGGGAAGCCAGCAAGAGCGGGTTGTAAAAGCAAATTAATTTAATTACTTTTGATTGAGAAAACTTCAAACATCGAATACAGATTGGAAACCTTTATAACAGAATCAGCCTTTGACTTAAATATTATTAGACTTTCATTAATGTTGTATTAACAGTTCAAAGCTTTCTAGGTTACAGGAACCAATAACAGAAGTTTGCACTTTGGCTTCGTTGATTTCGAAAAGGACATGGACGGAGGACAAAAGAATTTATGGCTCTCTTGGATACAATATCTCATGTATTGATTTCAGAGACTTCCTAAAACTCAAACAAACTTGGCATGCACGGCTACACAACGTATATATATTTTTACAGAACAGACCTTCTAAATGTTGAAAATGTTACCAAGCAAGCTCTTTCTACAAATGCATGACTCTTTTACGAGGAAAGTTATTACTCAACTAAGAAATAAAAGGGAGATATATGCTAAGAATTCTTTGTTCTTTGTTTAGTTCGTTGCATTATATTAATGTGAATAGTTTTCTTGGTCTTGGTTAATATATCATGACCACTTTGACCTGTACATATTTTATAACTGTAAATTTATAATTCCATAAAATTGCAACTCCTCCTTGCTGGAATTACACTATTAATCTTTAATCATTCCAGAATAAATTAATGCATTAATTATAAATCGCAAGTAACTTTCATGAAGGGTATATTTTAACAAAAAAAAAAGGAAATCGGAAATGTGTGCATTTCACACATTAAAATTTCAATACGGAACTCAAAAACTGTCTGATGATTATATTTGCAATGCAAATCAATCAATAACATCTTACCTAAGTAAAGTATTTTTAAAATGTTTTTCAGTTTGACGTAACAGCGCTGAAGAACTTTCGATTTTCTCTATTCTGCATAAATAACTAGGTGGGTTTATGTAAAAATAAAAATAACTCGACAAAAAAAATGTAAAAATATTTGTGGTAGATATTTCCACATATTCTGAATATATTTTTGAAGCAACGCGACGCCAGAAAGGAAGTCTTTGACAAGATGAATATACTAAATGCAGTCCCAATACACTACACGTTCAGAAGATGCATCTTGTAAGTTTATTTATATTAAAGCCCGTATTTGCAGTTAAATGCGAGCGTTGATGCAGGTAAAACGTCAAGAAACTCCAGAAACTGTATACACATTGTATGCTATATACTCATAGTATATAGTATATACATAGTATATACATAGTATATACAATATTTGATAAAATAACACAATACGCAGGTAGAAATCTCTGACAAGAAATAAATAACAAGCATAGTGCTAAGTTAATGAAGCTGTAATATTCTAATTTATACTTTAATAACAATCATCTTTATTTGTAAGCTTGCAATTTGCGTCACCTTCTAATATGACAGCACGTGATTTTGTTTTTAAATCAATCTCATGTCCTATCTACTCACTAATGCTTCTTTACGGAGGTTTTAGGAGCTTATATGTAACTTCACTAAAATACGAACGGTAATCATTACAAATCAATTTTATAGGACGCTACATAATAAGATGCTAATACAAAAAGATAGAAATCGTATTATATTACGTAAAAACAGAACATAAATCAAATCGAAAATAATCATTTCATAATATGACTTACGTTCACTACTTACATTAATTTACAGAGGCACTATAACACTTAAAGGACTTATTTAAACTACACAAGAACATCTTTACATATTAATGTAAAGAAAAAAACACATCGCAGCTATCGTTGAACTCTGAACTTTCTCCACTACATAAATCTAAAGTTCACAATCTTTTCGATTCCTAGATTATTAACGTCTTTATTGTTTATTTAGTCACAATAGCTAGTCACAAGTCATAGAATGAGACGAATGGCATCCTGAGCTCTGCACCTGGTTCACCAATAATAACCACCAAAAGGGATATGCGATACTAGTGGAAATGTAATTATATTTACACAGTGGTTACCTCGTTTATTTAAACGAGGTAACCACTGTGTGTACCAAGAAAGAACCATCTTATTTAATTATGTAAGGTCGTAAATCACCGATAATTTATATTTTCCTACGCTCTACTGCGGAAATGTTTTCTTTTTAAGAAATATTTGAATTTAAAACGAAGCGAATAAAATATTCAAAATAATGTACTCCTTACACTTTTTGATTTGAGCCCAGTAAGAAAAATTAACTAGCTTTAGGTCCAGAGATCTCACAGACTATCTTCATCGACAGCACTATTGATACTTATCCAACAATTTGCAAAAGTTTTAGTCAAATGACCGCTCACTACTATGGCCGGAGTTCCATCTTCTTAATGAAATACTTGTACATGTATTCCAGCGACAAGTTTTTAATAAAATTACTAATTTGACCTCTAATAAGAGACTGAGCCGCGTTTAAAGGTTCATCAAAAGATGTAGGACCTACAATGCGTGTTCCTATAACGCTCGTCTAAACATTGATATCAAGTCTTTTATTAAAGCTTGTTCTCTAATTAAATGAGGGTTTTCAGTTGTCCAATACCTATCTATATATTTAAAACGCAAGCCTTTTTTTTGTTCCAGTTCATTTGAGAGTTCCACCAGGCCGCTTTACGACGTTCTTTTTTTATATAGAAGCTTTCGCTGTGTAGATTAGTCAACACTATTTAATTTTTATATATTTTTAATGTTTATATTTTTAATTTAAATAAATATAAAATGTTTAATTTGAGACGCGTGAATCGGACATTCACTTGGGGCGCCCTTTCACTTGCTACGGTGGTAAGTTTTAGAACTATTCACGATTATTAATCTAGGTATTAGTCAGCACTATACTTACTTTTTCTTTTTATTTAACTTTTATATTTTTAAAACCGTCCTTTTCTTAGTCTGTGGAGCTTTAGTTTGTGGTAAGCCAGAAGGGGGGTAAGTTGAGGAAGAGATAATTCGGAGGGGCTAGACGGAAAAATCAGTAAGACGGGGGTAACTAAAAGAGGAAGATGGGATAAGTCGTGATTGATTGTGGAGGGCTAAGGGAGTGTTTGTTAAATAACGCGTTTACAAGTTCGTCTGAGAATGGTAAGCTTAGTATTTGCGACTGTTTTTGTTCGATTGCGTTTCTTTAATAAATGTTACTACGAGTATTAAATAATCATTCTTGGAAAACCGAAGGATTGTAATCACACAACGAACGTTGTTAAGGAAACCCTTCAATGAATTAGCCTTTTGACCGTCATGTCTTGACGAGGTTTCCCTAGCGTAGTAGTATTTCTATTAAACAATCAATTTCTAGATACCAATTGCAAAAACACAATCTTCGTTGATGGTGGTTCTCGTGATGTATTTGAAACTTGTTTTGGATCAATCTCAATACTGACCAATGTGTTTATGCCTCCTCGCTTATTATAAAATCATTTTCATTTTCATTATTAGTTTCTTGTTTTAACTAATTTTCTAACCATGGAAAATATGCTTCAGAAGGGGTTTTGTTCTTGGCAGGGTTAAGTAACAGACAGTTTTTTTCTGTCTATCTGGTTGTTTTTAGCTTTAAGTTTCCGTTTTTCGCTTTGCTGTGCATTTTGGAACAATTACCTTCGAATCTAATAGGTAATAAATTAAACTTTCTTCTTGTTTTATTGCCGTGATCAATAAGCTTTTTTCTACAATATAATGGTTATTTATAGAGAAATCGATCCAGACTTTAACTCAAGTTGGCGTTTAAGCTAGTGACCATTTTGGATGATAATTTAGTTTGGTGTTTGACCTTCATAGTTGAAATTGCTAGTTGCATCCGTGTTCGTTTCATGTTATTGGAAAATACATGCTGAAATTATATACTATAAGGTATTATTAACTGTCTTGTCGTCCGCAATATTATGAGTATCTACTCTTGGCAACTGAAACTTTCTTCAAAATGTTCCTGATAACCTGGTGATCATTTATTATGAATCAACCAAAACAACTTTTGTAGACCACATTTAGTTAATAAACAGCCAGGTGAGTTTTTTTATATCTTCCTTTTATGTGGAAGCGTTACATAGTTAGTCGTATCAAAATTTAAGAGTTAATTACTAGAATTATCTGTTAGAATGTTCATAAAGTTACAATTTTACACTATTAGTCCAGTGATTGGATAAAATTTTTTATGTGTAAATAAATAAATGATATTATTGGAGTTATTTATTTCCTTTGTTTTGTTGTTTGATACTCTAGTGTTATAACGGAGTGACAGAATTCGGCCCTTGCATGATTGAGACAGATTCACGTTAAGATCTAGAACTCCGTTATTGTGGGGCATTACTGGTAGTATTTTATTTGTTTAAATCAATCATGCTTGCGCCCTTCTCCATATCTCTAGGAATCGTTGACACGAACGTTGTTGATTAACGGTGTTGTTGCAAACTTACAAAAATAACTTACAGGCATATACATTTTTCGGAACCCATCTTGAAAATCTCCAATCTGGGGAACTCCAATTCCTTCTATCGGCTTTAGTATATAATCTTGTGTATTTATGCTATTTCAGAGGTAAACGTAAGTAATTAGACAGCAACGGGACACTGTTTGATCCCAAACGCGTTGAATTGTTATATAAGCATTCCAATTAGCGACTAAATGTTGATACATTCGTGTCGTGATGCCACGTATGACATGTCAGTTTCTCTAAGGTAACAAACTTTAATGCGATCTTTAGGGTATTATAACAGGCATTATGAAAAACAAAATAAATGCCTCAACCAGCATACAGAATATTTTGCTTTTACTTACAATTGAATTGGTTATTGTATATAGGAAACTCGTAAAAAAGGTCGGCCTTAACTAATTTTATGGTCCCTAATGAGGGATGAGTTGACCCATATATTTTGTTGATTTTAAATCTTATCTTTTTCTTTCTATATTGAAGGCACTGTTTAGAATAATTCCCTTTTAGGCCAGTAAAACTAGACCCGATTGGGACCGTTGGTGGAAATAAATGTTGGAAAGCGGGAGATCGCTTCGATCGCTTCATTTGACGTCAAATATAAGTATCCTAGATTTGTACGGTCCCTCGACGCGAGCTTACCTGAGGGCATCAAAAGAACCACGAAATCTTCAGACGTTTTTTAGTTTTTCTCTTATAACTTCAAAGCGGTGCTTACCAACGAAAACTTCACTATTACAAGAATTAAAGGGCATTAAATTCTACGTCGGATGAGTATCCAACACTTTAAATTCGGTCCAGTAGTATGGTCCAAATCGACGGCCGAAAAACGACAATTTTACAAATTTTTGATTTTCCGTCAAACCGGACACCCAGAGGCTTTCCGTATAAAAAAACCCGTTGGACTAATTCTGATTGTTAATATAAGTCGCGAAATACCTAAGCTTTGATATTGTAGAGGTTGCCGAACTAAACTAATGGCCATTTCTTTGTCATCCCCCATCACAGCAATTGGGATCAATCCATATGAAGTGCTGCAGTACTGGTCGCTCGATCATTCCGAAAAAAAATCTTTTGTGTGTTATCACATCTAAGTTTTGGTAGATCAAAACCGCTGTTATTTTATTTTATTCCTTTTGATTGAAATACGGCAGCCATATTTGTTTCGTAGTGCACGACGTTTCTTGCAGTTTTTTGATGTAAACGTAAATCTAGATATTTCAAGAAGGGTTGGTTCTAGAGACAAGCGGTAAAAACCATTGTATTGCTCCCATGTCGGACTACATCTTTTAGTCTAAACATAATTTTTGTAGGATGTTTACTTATGGGTGCAATTTAACTCCGAAGTTTAACAACGTTTTTACAAAAATTCCCGCTTTTGGGGGGGACATATTTCATATATCCAGATGAAGATAAAGTCTTAGGGCTGATTTTCTTTTTAAAAGTACACGGTTAGAGGTAGTTAATGTATAAAATATCTTAAATCTGAAACTTTACTATTTTGGTATTTATGGGCTTTTTAAGTTCCCGTTATGATACGTAATATCAAGATTTACGTTTACATCAAAAAACTGCCTACACCACGAAACAAATATGGCTGCCATATTTCAATCAAAAGGAATAAAAATAAAATAACAGTGGTTTTGATCTACCAATACTTAATTGTGATAACACACAACAAAATTTTTTTTTCGAAATGGTCGAGCGATCAGTACTGCAGCACTTCATATGGATTGATCGCAATTGCTGTGATGGGGGATGACAAGAAAATGTCCATTAGTCTAATCCGGCGACCTCTACAATATCAAAACTTAGGTATCTTTCGACTTATATTAATAATCAGAATGAGTCCAACGGGTTTTTTATACAGAAAGCCCCTGGGTCTCCGGTCTGACGAAAATCGAAAATTTGTAGAATTGTCGTTTTTCGACCGTCGATCTGGACCATACCACTGGACCGAATTTAAAGTATTGGATAATCATTCGACGCATAATTTAATGCTCTTTAATTCTTGTAATAGTGAAGTTTTCGTTGGAAAGCACTGCTTTAAAGTTATAAGCCAAAAACTAAAAGAGGTCCGAAGATTTCGTGGTACTTTTGATGCCCTCAGGTAAGCTCGCGTCGAGGGACCGTGCAAACCTAGGATATTTATATTTGACGTCAAATGAAGCGATCGAAACCGTCTCCCGCTTTCCAACATTTATTTCCACCAACGGATTCTATTTTACTGGTCTATTTATCCTAGCTGAAAATTTATAACGTTAAATAAAGCAAATCCTATTATTAAATTAAATGCCGCTATTTTGTGCTGTCCGCATTGATTCAAATTTATTTTATTTTTGATTTGTTTTATTCAGTTATTATTTTTTGTTTTATTTAATTATTTAGGATTTGTTTTACTAACCAATGCACATTTTTAGCTGAGAGGAAAGGAATTACTCTGAGATGTGCAACAACATTTTAAGTAATAAATTTATTTTATTTTATATACGTCTATGTAATGACTATTATCATCAATACAATAGGAGGCTCTTCCAGACGATTTCTTTTTATATAAAATATTACATTGTTCTTCCGATAAGCATTTCTTAATGTTACACCGCTTTGTCAAGTTTTGAGATCTGTCAAAATATATTTTAATACCAAACATAGATCCACACTGATGTTAAACCACTTGATTATATGGGCAGGTAACCTTCTACCTAATTAATGTGAAAGAATATTTGAATAGAATAATTTTCTTTAGTTAAAAAGATTGTCTTATGCGGTAAATAAGAGATTTCTTATCAATTCAGTAAATATAATGAGATCATGAGGTACTCAGATTCTATCTTTTATGACTCCTAAAAGTTAGAACGATAGAAAGCTTCTCACTGATCGGAGGATCAGCAATATTAATGGAAATCAAAGTCGTATTGGGATGGTATACTCCAGTCGTGCCTTAGTTAAACATTAAAAATAAGCGCGCTTTGCCAATGTTGGCATAAACGCCAAACACAACAAAAAAACATGCCTGAATTAGTCAATCAATAATAAAATTAGTAAAATGACAATGGCAATGATGAGTTTGTTAAGTTTCGTTTTAGCTGTTTGAAATGTCTCATGATTGTCTGATAATTTAACTGAAAGCATTTCCAAAGAGACAAGTTTTTTTGAATAATATATTACATACTAGGTGTGGGTACCGATTTCCTTCCCACTCTTCCATTTACTATACCTTAAAGATCCCTTTTATGCAGGCGTTTTATAGTAAGCTACTTTGTTATGCGTAAAGTAACCTATTTTATTAATAAATTATGTCATTAGTGCCTGTTTCGTAATTTACTTGGCTATTTCAATATGAATTTCAATTCTTAATGAAGCTTTAGTATTGATTTCAAGAGTAGTGCTTCCATTAATATAACAGAATTAACCTTGAACACTTAATCTAAATTCTGTTGTCTTGAATTGCACGTCTTCTCTCACTCTCCGTGAAGATTAAATTATTATGGAATTACAAATGTCTATTAAAACTCATTCTCTAGTACATAACACCAGACGTATCCTCTCTTTAAGGCATAAGTTATAATAATCATATTTGCAATATGAAATTTCCATTCAAGAGCACGTATGCTCGATTTAATTGCTAGACATAACAAGGTTTCCACTGATTACAAGATTCCAAATGTTACGTATATACTATATTTCAAAACCGATAGCTATTCCAGCAAACATAGACTTAGCTTCTGAGTAAAATAAGTTTCCCATCTATTGTGTATCGGGGATTCAGCTATTCAGCGATACATTTTTATTAGCGAACGCAATCTTGATCAGATTGAGTCATCGTATCTGCGTTGTTGCAGGACAGTAACAATCTGGTTTGCTCCCTGTGCCACGAAGGAATTACATAATAAATTGGATGTAATCAACGTGAGCGCCTCTAGATTAAACCTTGCAGGTAATCTTGGTAGACGGGATAGATGACATGTGCGTTTAATAGTGTTTTGTTGCTGTTTTGGGGAAGAAATAACTTTTTTTAGTTCGCTTGTTTATCAGCATACAGATGTTGTATTGATTGAGTTGAGTGGGCGCTGGAACTGTTCCGGAATAATGCGATGGCTATAGGGAGCCATTACGCCGAAACAGTCGCATTCTTGATTTCGCGAGCTCACTCTGTGCTCTTATCTAATCTACCTTCAGATAAATGCTGATGCTCTTATTGATCTTTCAGTCGAACAGTTTCTACCCTGCTGCAAATATCCCTTAGTTTAAATTTAACCAGTGGCGTAACCAATACAAATTACTATTTTCTAGACATTAAGCAAAATTACCTTTCTCGGTCGGTTCAAAATGAGTTGAGGAGAAAAAACGAAGCTTTTTTACAGCAGCACTTTAAAGAACACCATGTTATAAATCCTAATGGAACGCCAAATATTGCAGCCCTCGAATCTAAAACGAACTTATTTCCATATTATCTATGTATACGATTCTTGAAATAAAACCTGAGATGTTTTTCTGTATATTAGGTTTTACGTAAAGTAAAGGGAACGTAAACAAAGTTGATCGTATTAATCAAATAATTCTTCTTTATGTCGACACAAGAATAAATGAGAACGGATAGAGGTTCAATCGATTTCAAGCAGAGTTTTGTAGGTTTATTCGTTGCGTCTTCAGTTCTTTTAGATAATTGGTTCAATATTAACTTTTTCGTAATTTTGTGGAGTAAACTTATATTTATGAGCAACTATCTAAATACATTATTACTCAATATCAGCAATTACTGAGAAGCACCAGTTCTAATTTGTTGTATATTAGGGTGGTGTGAAAATACGAAAGTTGTAGTTTATACTCCGCTTGGTGCGGGATTGATGCTCTATGGTAGTTTGTTGCTTGAGGTAGAATTTGAGAACTATATCTCGATGCTTTGTACTGCCCCAACGCGAATAAAAATTTCGAAAAATAAAAAATGACAATAGGTGAAATAACACTTTTTATTTGTATCCAAAGTAGTATAGTAGTGATATAATTCAGAAAAAACTCAAGAAACATTCACTGCACAAAAAATAAGACTAAATATAAGTAAATAAAAAAAATTAAGAAATTATACATTATTGGATAGCATATTCTTTTTTTGTATTGAAAACAGGAATTATTTTGCGGGCTTCAATTTTGGCCCTTATATAACCATCTCTATTTGAAGAACCACATACAGCTGCAGATGCCTCAGTTACTGTTTTCCTACACCTTTCTACAGCTTGTTTGTGACAAGGGAATAACGCTGCCTCACGTACTAGTTCATTTGCATCTATATTTTTTATTTCAATGGCATTTGGGATTGATTCTTCACTCAACGATTTAGTCAGAGGTGGTTATGTGACTTCATTGCTATGGGAATCAATTAGGACAATATAATCTGTTGTGGAAAAATCAAATTTTGGCAAAGAAGAAATTCTTGTAGAGGTTTCCTAATGTCCATGATCGAATAATTCGCCTTAATGCCAACTCTCTGATATGTTGCCGATCATTATATAGCATTGCCGACAAAATATTTTCAGGATGGCCGAAGAAGCCATTTCTCTGGATCACCGGATCAATTATATTTTTTAAATCTTGAGCTAAGTATCGTGATAGAAGGATGGTTTGGCAGAGATTATTTAGCCGATTAATGCAAGATGATTGTGTCATTATTTGAAACCACATTTGGGGCAGATACTCTTATTATAAATTACACCAAGGTAATTAGATTAGATGAAGGTTGAGCGGACGAAACATATAATCTTAAAATTCTGTCCCCTGTAGTTAACCACCGGAAGTGCACAATTTTCCCTGGGTTGCGCTTTGCCAAACTAGGAGAATAAATTCCTGAGTTAATTGCTTGACAAACGTCCAGCAAATATTGTTGGTCGGTACTTAAATCTGTAATAGATTCTGGTAGGTTACAGTCCATTCTTTCGAACTGGGAAATTAGGAGATCTTCGCTTTTTGCAAGATGTTCTACAATAGCATAGCACCTACAAAACCTTTTGGACCACTTGTTGTTCCATCCAAACGTTCAACAAGGTGTCATAATGGAAGTTCATTAGCATGTAACTGGCAAATAAATCACTGAATGGGCCTTTTAAGCTCCAGTTCCAAGAGCCTAATCGGACCGCCTTTTTGACCAGTATTTGTAACTGTACCGTCACAACCAATTGCTACGAGTTTGTAGAGATCAACTGAATTGCAGCCGCAGCTCTATCTAATATTCCATATCGATCTAATACTCTTGCCACAACAGGATATTTTATTTTAACGCTTTCTTCTTCATTTTGCACTCTTAGATACGTGCATTTTCTCAGGAATGCAAACAAATGATTCTTCTGATCTGGAACTTGACAAGACTTCTGGAAAAGAGTAAGAGAGAGTAAAAAAATAAATTAATAAAAATAATAAGAGTAAGAATAGAAATAAAAAAATACACAAGTTTTTACCATCAACAAACTCTAATGCAGTACTACATGATGGTTCAGATTGTTTGAAATTTCGTGCTCCTGTCGTTTCCGCGTCCTTTCAGTCAATGACAATGGCTTCCGACTAGTACCCACATCAACACCGACTATTATCATTTTTCTTCCGCTTCTTTGGTCATTTAAAAAAGTACGTTCTAGGGATTTTTGGGACAGTTGGGCGTTGGACATGTAAATGTTAATTGAGAAACTTGGCACGACATGTTCCAGGTCTGACGTCGACAAATAGTGCTGGATCAACATTTTCGATTTCGATTTTCATAACTTTAATTTTCGATTTATTAGACTTTCCAATACCAACTAAATTTAAAATTAAAAACATTTAACTAAATAGGAGTTATGTTAATTTTGTATTTTTCCCACATTTTCAGAACTTTTAGTCATCCGGTGGCAGTATTAAATAGCAATATTTTTGCCTAATCTTTTAACACAATATTACTAACACACTAGGGCACCAAGTCCGCGCCAAGCGAATTTAATATAAAGGTAAACATACTTTTTATATAAAAACCTTCTTAAAGTTTTTTCGACATTTTCATAACTTTTAATCATCTGGGGGCAGTATTAAATATCAATATTTTTTTCTGATATTTTGATACAACATTATTAACGCACTAGAGCATCAATTCCGTACCAAGCGAATTTCATTTGAAAGAAAAACTATTTTTTGATATAAAAACGCTCTACCCTATTGTATATATTCTATTTAAATCGTAAAACTGATCTTTCATTCGTTAGCATGTTCGGATATACACCTATCACCCTGTATAATAATTATTTATTCATATATTAACACTACGTATTTGTAGGGAGAAGGTCACGTTAAAGTAAAATGCGATGAACAAATTATTGAGAGTTCAAAGTTATATTTAGTCAAATAATTATATTCCAAGTTGTATCGTTTGTGAATTATGAATTTTTAAATACAATTCACATTTCTAAGTTTTCCATAAATTATGACATGTCTGCAATATCATTGTCCTAGTACCATAAAACGGAGTGTTAAATTTCACGAATTTTTAAATTCATTTATTAAAAAAATGTTACTAAGGTTTTATGTTCATAATGACTTGAATATTACCTTTAAAGTTCAAAAACAACCCTCTCCCCCCTCCCCCAATATACATGGTATGCAATTCCCAATGTGCTTTATAATCTTTGGATGTAGCTTCCCAATCCAAAATTCTCGTGTGATTACATATTCTGCTTTCTTAAGATCGAAGTGCTCGTTTTCTTCGTTGCTGGTACTGCGAACAGTTTACTGTCTTCGCGGATCTTAGATCATAGATAATCCGTTTTGTAATATAATGTAATTATCGTAGTGACAGTTTTGGTTTAGAAGTTCTTTAACAATTCAAAGATGGTTGTATTGACATTAACAAAATTGTATCATCTCTAAAAAGTTGACAGCTATCATAACTAGGTATCTACTTAATGCATCGCAATGCTTAATTATAGAGCTGGAACGATGTTTAGTTATGTACCAGAACTGTCCCTTGATCTTCGCTGAAACTTCTTTTTTGGACATAGTCATCTAGAAAGCCATACAATCCACCACTAAGTAGGTACCTTGAATCCAGTTCAATAAGGTAATCTTTGGAATTGTGTAAGTCGTAACTGTGACAACGCATCTGAGCATAGCTGGTTCGGTTGCTCATATAATGTATATACAGGCCGCATTTGCTGATCTTCCGAATCTCTTTGCATCAATATGGCACCATACCCAAACTGACTAGCGTCTGTATCGGGTTTGGTATAAAATTCTAGGCTGTAAATCTTCAAATGTGTAATTTGCGTTTGTTATTACAAAAATGTAGGAATTTAATATTATTTTGAGGAGTCATTGTGTGATTTTGTTCTAAAAGGTGTTTGGCGAAATTCGATTTTTCAGGATGTTTATTTTTGTAATGACGTACGTGTTCTTCATATCTTATGTCAAAATTTCGAAGTGTTTGTCCAATATATACCGAATTACAAAAAGAACAATTTAAACGTTACTGGAAGTATTAGATATTTAATTCTGATTATTATTATTATTTTATGTAGTTACCTATTTTTGTATCTACCTTAGCGACGTGTTTGTTTATAATTATATTACTTTTGATAATGACAGCATAGCTGCCGAAACAATATTGTCAGGTTGTATTTTAATAAAACTGTGAAACTTTTAATAATCTTTATTTATTTCATGATTATGGAGTTCCACAAAGTAAGGCTGGAAACAATAAATAAATATATATTTCACGATATCTTTTTCCACTAGCACATAATGGAACCCGTTACGTAGGTCCATAGTAGTATTTTAGCATTCTTTAACTTATCTAGCTCGTCAACTGCACCGCAAGACGTTCAAGTAAGAAATGCGCTACCGAACTGATAAGGCAGTTGTGAAACTTTGCACTGTAGAACTTGCGCTGTAGCTTTTCAGGGATCTTGTTATACCACAAATCGATAATTCTCTCGTTACTTTTTGCACTAAAAGATGCTATACTGCTTTCTCTTTTTTCACTGCACATCCTATATCTTAAGTATTTTGTAGCCCGTTTTTAATGTTCTGAGTAAAGTTTGTAATGCTCATAATTGACTGTAAACATCTATGGATGAGACTGTACAGTATTATCTTGTACATTTTGTATTATATGTTTATAATTATTGCATATATTATACACTAAAAGTTTCCTCGGCGGCAGAAATTTTTATTAGGTATTTAGACGCTACGTTCAGATGCGGCTCAGTGTTTTCCAATAAGCGTCGGACGCATTAAAAGAGCGATAATAGCTGTCCCAGATCAGTTAGAAAAGGTACATACAAAATGATTACTAAATTGTATTTGTGATTAAAGGAACATGATGATGATGAAATTATATTAGCATTGCTATCAAAAAAGAAAGGAAAATTGGAGAAAGGCTTGTTTCCATTTTTTCCAAGTTTTCACGTTTTCTTTTATTTTTTAGAATCTGTCTTACCAATGTCGTACAGGGCAGGAAAATTAGACACGCATTCAATCAATCGTTCATCTTCTTCATTGGTAAAGCAAAAGTTTATTGCCATTTCGATGCTAAATAATTTCAGTGTCGAAAGACACTCAAATAATAACCAAACTACAATCAGCTGTCTATGAGACGTACGTCTGGACTAGTTTTGAAGCAGACCACTACGTGACGCATTCTTCAGCCGCAATACATTGCGGCGAGTCAAATCAAAAACATTGCTTTTCCTTTAATCGGTTATCATGTATCTATTGGGTTTTGATTGCACATTCTTTATAATCTATTAGATTTAGCACTGATCTGTTTCTATTTAATTAGTACATAACGTCCCTACTTCAAAAAACCTCTAACCGTTTCCATGGAGGAAAATGCAATTTCTTTGTAGAGAATGTCTCAACATAGACTGGCAATCTTTGTCAGCTTATAAATTCGTTAAAAAATAATAATTGTAATTTTGTTTTGTTTCTGGAGACTTCTTGGTAATTTAAACAAGATTTTACATCGATAAGTCCGTCTTATTTGATTTATAACCGTGGTAGTGTAGCAGCTAGCGTGCTGGTCTGTCACCCAAGCGGCCCGAGATCTACCGGTGGTAACACAAATGTGGTATTTGTGAAAATGCAGCGATTAACGAAGAAAGTGTCCGTATCGTCTTTGATAATACGATAAAACGATTATAAGTGCTTCAAATAAATGACAGTGGTAAAATTGTCAAACTGTAGATTAGAAAAGTATAGGAAAAGAAATTAGAGTAAGAATTACCTTTAACGTAACCCAAATATCACATAAGTAAACACATAGATAATTTTGTAATTAACAACGCAAACTAATAGATTTCCGGTCAAGAGAGAAAGTTATGGCGTGACTCGAAGTTAGGTAACCCCTTGAGAGCTGCTAGAAATAGACACAAGATTATTTCTACGACAGCTTTAGCAAGAGTATGAAAGATATTTGCAATTATATAGCTACTTTAAAGCAGCATATTAATATCGATAGCAATTAATAGTAAAATTAACCCGTCTTCTTGAGAAAGCAATAAAAATTGCCATTGACGTTTTTGTTTTAAACAAGCACAAAAGACGTTCAGAAAGAAAGACTTTCGAAAGGTTTTTCAGTTCTCATTTACGAATGGCATCGCGCGGAAGTATTTTCTGCTTGCTCAACATAAACAACTACCTATAGTAACTTTTCTTGTCATGACAAGGCGACGTAGGTTGTTTATGATATTGATTACTTTTAATGTACCTTCTTCAGATACCTAGATATAAAATTGATATCTCTTTAATATTCGTGCTTTCATAGAAAAAACCTTGCATATATTAATAGCGCAAAGTATAATTGTTGCTCTCGAAGGATTACCAACCTTCTCTCTTGGCCAGCAATCTATTATTTTGCGTTTTTTATATACAAAAAGTTATTTCCATTCGTTTTGCCCTTGGGATAAGCGTGGAAGTGAACATTCTTCTTGTTCCTCGGAAAATGTCACCTTTCAATTATCTAATGACAGTGGATAAAGCCTATTTTCAAATGTTGGAGTAACAAGAATAGAGAAGCTTTAATGTATCGTTACGAACACTAGTAGAATAAATAATAATTGTTAAAACTGACGTAACTGACCAACAGTTTTGGACTTATAGAAAAAGACAATTAGCTCATCTAATGGCATTAGAAAAATAGTATGTTTACTTACTTTTTTAAAATACATTTTAAGGTTATCTATTGAAGGTTTTATTTTTGTTACTCCTGTATGCTTACAATCTATCAACTTGGACAATAAGTAATTGGTATGTCTAATTTACATATGTTTACATTGAAAGCTTGCAGGTGATAACTTCCTATATATTTCCTAGATATTTTGTATCATCTGCCTGGCTCAGTTGATTACTGTTTATTGTTACTGGACAACATGTTCCTCGATTTAAAATGAACATTACGTGTAGTGGTTTCAGTTCGTTTGCTTTAATTTTCCAGTTGATTACCCATTTGTAATAGACCTAAATTTCTCTGAAAATATTCGGGTGAAATTGTTGGATTGGTGTGTACTGCACTGCAGTATCGTCTGCATAGGTGCGACTGTGGTTCTTTTGCTTGTTGGAAAATCGACTGTATATAAAATATATACAATGGGTCCTAAAACACTCCCCTGTGGTACTCCAGGCTGAATTGGGAGAAAGATTTTGAGAACGATTGCAAAACTATATGGGAGTTTTTCTTTGAGTTTATACAAAAGAGCTTCTTGGCAGACCTTGTCAAAGGTCTAACTGATGTCAATGAAAGCTGTCGAACAGTACTTTTTTCTTCGAATGTATGATTAATTATGTTGCTATGTACTTGCTTGATAGTACCGTGTTGGCTTCTAAAACCCAACTGGTGATTTGGAATAAGATTGTTGTCGTCTAAGATAGGTTTTAGTCGTTCTTAAAATATTTTTCAAAAACCTTTGAAATAATTGGCAATGAGCTTATTGGGCGATAAGATGTTGTTTCATTCGGATGCTTACCAGGTTTTTGTAACATTATAATTTGTGCCTACTCTCCATGTAGTACTAGGGAAGTGACCAAGTCTCAATGTTACGTTGAAAATCTGTCGTATGGCTTTGTACCCTTTAATTGTTAGTTCTTGTAACACTTTTCCATTAATCAAAACGAACGCTGGGGCTCTAAAAGTGAAAAGTTTCAAAGTTATCAGCGTTTTCCTGTTTTTTTGATATTTTCCGTGCTAATTTGGATGAGAAGATTTTAACCATTACAGAAGCAGCTCTATCAATTGGCTAATCATTTCTTTGGTTAAGAACTAGATTGACTATTATCAGTTACTATCGATTTCAATGAGTATCGGTTTTTAACTACTGTCATTTGTCACTGCCATGGTCATCCAATATACATAGCAATGCAGGGAGGTTACGTCGAAGATATATTATAATCGTTCACTAGTTTATGTTTACTGTAGTAATTTATTCTTATCCTTCTTATCTGTTGCTGTTTGTTTGAAATAAAAGTGTTTTAACACACATCTTCTAGTTATTGTCAGCAATTTGATAATAGCTCTTTAATATACCCCATTCTGCATCGGTAAAAATCACTTGAATCCTACTATTTTTTTTAGATGAAAACTAATAATGAAAATGTTGACCTAAACTGTTACAAAACCGTAAAATCATAACCTAGTCTGAAGTCTATAATTTTGAAATGAACTTATACTGTTCCAAAAGGAAATCGGACAAATGACAATGGTTAAATACATAATTAAATACCGATACTATTGAAATCAAAAGTGACTGAAAATAGTCAATTTAGTTCTTAGCCAAAAACATGATTAGCCAGAGTAGCTTCTGTAACGCTGAAGATTTTTCCATCCAAAATAGCAAGGAAAATATCGAGAGAACCTGGAAAAAACGCTGATAACTTGGAAACTGACCAAAAGTATAAATCTTTGAACAGGTAAACCTAATTTTTTCATAGGGGACACCTTGTATATTTAAATTTTATATGCTTTCGTTTTTGGTTCCCTACCAACTCATTTATATATGTTCTATCTAAAAGCGAACAGTTTCCAAAAATGAGGTTTTCCTGTTCAAAGATTTATACTTTTGGTCAGTTTGCAAGTTATCAGCGTTTTCTTGGTTCTCTAGATATTTTCTTGACTAATTTGGATGGGAAGATCTTCAGCGTTACAGACGCAGCTCTATCAATTGGTTAATCATGTTTTTGGATAAGAACTAAATTGACTATTTTCAGTTACTTTTGATTTCAATACTATCAGTATTTAATTATGTATTTAACCATTGTTATTTGTCCGATTTCCTTTTGGAACAGTATAAGTTCATTTCAAAATTATAAACTTCAGACTAGGTTATGATTTTACGGTTTTGTAACAGTTTAGGTCAACATTTTCATTATTAGTTTTCATCTAAAAAAAATAGTAGGATTCAAGTGATTTTTACCGATGCAGAATGTGGTATATTAAAGAGCTATTATCAAATTGCTGACAATAACTGTAAGATGTGTGTTAGAACATTTTTATTTCAAACAAACAGCAACAGATAAGAAGGATAAGAATAGATTACTACAGTAAAACATAAACTAGTGAACGATTATAATATATCTTTGACGTAACCTCCCTGCATTGCTATGTATATTGGATGGCCATGGCGGTGACAAATGACAGTAGTTAAATACCGATACTCTTTGAAATCGATAGTAACTGATAATAGTCAATCTATTTCTTAACCAAAAAAATGATCAGCCAATAGATAGAGCTGCTTCTGTAACGCTGAAAATCTTCCCATCCAAATTAGCAGGAAAAATATCAAAAAAAAAAAACAGGAAAACGCTGATAACTTTGCAACTGTTCGCTTTTAGATCATATATACATGAATCGGTAGGGAATCAAAAACTAAATGTAACGTGCACTATGTAAATTTATTTTTCGAAAAAAATTGGATTTTTGAAAAAATAACAGAAAAACTGAGTTTGCTCAGAAACTGTGCAGACTTTTGATAAATACTGTAACGGGAGAGAAAAGGAACGAACCTCTTTTCGAGCGACAGGTGGTGTGTTCTGCCGCCTTCGAGAAAATGACGTATCGCACAAGCATGTAAATTAGACGTGGTTTATTCTAGCATTTTCTAAGAATACATAGAAGGTTCCAGCGTTTTCTGGTGCGTTTATATGAAGATATAAAAGCGGATGGCGGATAAAAGAGAATCAGTCAACTGCAAGTCATTAACTGGGTATTACAAAATAAATAGTGAATATAAATGTTGTATTAGAAATTCATAGTCTGTAAATAATAGTTTTTAATGGTTTATAATCATAGCGTTAATTTATAGTGTATTCATTAGTGTATATAAATAAATATTTGTTTGTGAATAGACGATTTAAACAGCACTTGTATTATTATATTTAAAAAAGAACTTTACAGTGGTGTTACAGGTGTGAGGTTTTAAAATAAATAAAATCGCGTAATAATTAATTAAAGTGCTGTGAGAACAAAATTTTTGGTGTTAAAACATAATTTCAACAAACAATCAAAATGGTGATGAAACTATTAAAGGATCTCTTAGTAATAGATTTGAAGCGGGAGTTGGACGAGAGGGACTTGGATAGTAATGGAAAGAAAGAAGTTTTGATAAATCGGCTAAGAGAATGGCTTTTAGAACAGCAAGAAGATCCTGAAAGTTTCCTCTTCGAAATACCTGGACCCGCAATGGATACTAGTTTGTTGTTAAGTAAAATGGAAGAAAATTCTAGAAAGTCCGAAGAGAATTCTAGAATGTTAAAAGAGGAACTATTGGAAAAGTCTGAAGAAAATTCTAAAATGCTTAAACAAGAATTACTTGAAAATACTAAAGCGCTGGAAGAAAAAGTACTGGAAAAACACGAAGAGAATTCTAGAAGGTTTGCAGAATTACTAGAAAAGGCCGAAGAAAATGTTAGAATGCTAAAGGAAGAAATACTGGAGAACTCCAGGAAATCCGAAGACAGTTCTAGAAGGCTTAAAGGAGAATTGTTGGAAAATGTCAAAGCGTTGGAAGATAAAGTTTTCGAAGAATTTTTGGAGAATACCAGCGCGTTAGGACTATTGGAAGGTAGATTGGCGGAACAAGATAGGGTAATAAAGATGGTAGAAGAGAAAATAGCCCAAATGCAATTACCACCAACAACTAAGAAAGACGATATGGCCGAAATGCTGGAAGATAGAATGAGGCAACTACGGTTTCCCTCAACTTCTGAGAGGCCGTTTAATGAAGTAAAGAAACAATTTAAAGAAGAAAAGGATCCTGCCGTAGGGATAAAAGTAAAACCACCCACGTTCGATGGAAAGATACCTTGGTCCACCTACTACAAACAATTTGAGGCGGCCGCTGGGGCCAACGGATGGACACGCAAGGAAAAGGCCGTTTCTCTAACTGTGGCTTTGCGTGGAGACGCGTTGAACGTCCTGCAAACAATCCCAGCAGGACAGGAAAATGATTACCAATTGTTAGTGTCTAGATTGGAAATGAGATATGGAGACGCGCATCTACAACAGGTGTATCACGCGCAAGTGAAGAATCGTATCCAGAAGAATGGAGAAAGCCTGCAGGAGTTTGAAGCCGATGTTGCGCGGCTTGTCCGATTGGCGTATCCTACGGCACCCGATTCATTTCTGGGACAGCTGGCTGTGCAGACCTTCATTGATGGGTTAAGAGACGGAGAAACACAACAATCATTGAGGCTGGCACGACCAAGAACAACTGATGATGCGCTTGCTCACGCCTTAGAATTTGAAGCTGCAAAACAAGTGTCCCGAGGCCACGGGCGAGTTCGAACCGTTGCGGAAGAAGAGGAAGGTTCCAGTTCCAAAGATCGCCTAGAAGAATTATTAATGAGAGTTCTTCAGAAGGAAGATAGTCGTAAGAGGAATCCTCAAGAAGTTCGAGGACCCCGTTGCTGGAACTGCGGTGAACAAGGGCACATACGACGCCGCTGCCCTAAACCCAGAAAAGTACAACCGTCGGAAAAGTTAAAAGGGGTTGGCAAGAGGGGGCGAACGTTGGCTGCGAGTGAAGATGCCCCGGAGATCACGATCCATGCCGTAACATCAAAGAATAGTAACGGCAGTTTGTTTGTAGATGGAAAGATTGCTAACCGAACTGTTCCACTACTTATTGATACGGGGGCGACAAAATCCATCGTACGCCCTGATGTTCTACAATCAAGTATGAAGCTGTTATCAACAACTACTCAACTCCGTACAGCAACAGGTGAAGTGATACCAACACGCGGAGTGGTGAAGATGAAGATTGGCATTGGAAGTGAAGAACGTGATCATGAGGTGCTGGTAGCCGATATCACTGATGACTTCATCTTTGGAATGGACCTCCTGAGAAAATTTGGTTTTACGTTGGATTTGAAAGAGGGTGTTTTGAAGGTCGGTAACGAAGAACTTCCGTTGCACCCACGAGAAGATCCGGTTGTAAGGGTTTTGCTGACTGAAGATGTGATATTGCCGGGTCAAAGCGAGATGGTTGTCGAGGCAGGTTTGGATGGAGATCTTCGGGTTGGATGTGTGCGAATGATGGAGCCTGTTTGTGATAAGAAGATCCATAGTGGCATACTGGTGGGAAAAGCGCTGATCAAGGTTGGAAAGACAGTACCGGTGAGGCTTATGAACGTTAATGTGGATCCGGTGACATTGAAGAAGAGTACCCTTGTGGGACAGTGTGTGCCAGTATTCCGAGTAGCCAGGTGTATGGCTGATGTTCCAAAACCAGCGCCCAAAGACCATGGTGGAAAATTAGTGGGCATGGTTACTAGTTCGTGCGAAGACCTTAACAGAACAGAAGTGAAAGAGGTACAGGGTTTGGTTCATCGATACCAAGATATCTTCGCTCTTGACGATAGCCAGAAGGGACGAACAGATATAATAAAACATAAAATCAATACAGGCAACTCTATGCCTGTCCGTCAGCAACCGAGGCGTCTACCTCTAGCAAGGAGAGCAGAAGCCGAGAAGATTATTATCGATATGGAAGAACAAGGGGTCATCGAGCCATCCAGCAGTCCCTGGGCATCACCGGTGGTCCTGGTCAGTAAGAAGGACGGGTCAACGAGATTTTGTGTGGACTATCGGCAGCTTAATGACGTGACCAAGAAAGACAGCTATCCCTTACCACGCATCGACGACACGTTAGATACCCTGTCTGGTTCACGATGGTTTTCGACTTTGGACTTGAAGAGTGGTTATTGGCAAGTTGAAATGGAACCTGAAGACCGGGAGAAGACCGCGTTCACTATTGGTTCCGGACTATGGCAGTTTACGGTTATGCCTTTTGGTCTATGTAACGCTCCGGCCACCTTTGAGCGTTTAATGGAGACCATCCTGAGAGGGCTGTCGTGGAAGACCTGCCTGGTATACCTAGATGATGTGATTGTAGTCGGAAAATCATTCAACGAACATTTGAAAAACCTAGAGGAAGTGTTCCGAAGACTACGTGGAGCCAATCTGAAACTGAGTCCGAAAAAGTGCCACATATTCAGAAAGGAAGTGAAATATCTCGGGCACGTCGTATCACAAAATGGAGTGGCAGCCGACCCCGATAAGATTCGTGCAGTTCAAGAGTGGCCAACACCGAAAGATAAACACCAAGTTCGTAGTTTTCTTGGGTTATGTACCTACTACAGGCGTTTCGTTCCTGGGTTTGCCAATATAGCGAAACCTCTGACAAGGTTAACTGAAGATGGGCGCGAGTATGTTTGGAGCGGAGAGTGTGAAACAGCTTTCCAACAGCTGAAGCGTGCCCTGACAACAGCACCAATATTGAGCTATCCACGGACAGAAGGGAAATTCATACTTGACACAGATGCAAGTAATCTGGCCATTGGGGGGGTACTTTCTCAGATACAGGATGGACAAGAAAAGGTCATCGGCTATTTTAGTAAGGTTTTGTCGAAAGCCGAAAGGAATTATTGTGTGACCAGAAAAGAACTATTGGCCGTCGTGAAGTCCGTTGAGCACTTCTACAAATACTTGTACGGACGGAAGTTTTTATTGAGGACGGACCATGCAGCGTTGAAATGGCTTCTACAATTCCGTAATCCTGAAGGCCAGGTCGCAAGGTGGATCGAGCGATTACAAGGATATGACTTTGACACCGAACATCGAGCGGGCACTAGTCATCGAAATGCCGATGCTCTTTCAAGAAGACCCTGTCCAACGGATTGCCGTCATTGCTCTCGTTTGGAGGAGAGGGTTTGCCAAGTATTAAGGACTACCATCGTCAACGACAATTGGTTGCCGGAAGAATTGCAGCGACAGCAGGAGGCTGATCCCGAACTAAAAATGGTACTGGAATGGAAGCGCGTGGGAGAAAGGCCTGCCTGGGAGGCCGTCAGCCCTTTCAACAGAACGCTCAAAGCATATTGGGCCCAATGGGAGTCCTTGAAGGTGGAAGACGATCTCCTGAAGCGAGTACTGGAGAGTGAAGATGGCACCACCATTAGGTCTCAGTTCGTGGTTCCAAGAAGCCGAGTGGCTACAGTATTGCGACATCTCCATGACGGTGCCTCAGGAGGACACTTCGGTGTGAAAAAGACTTTGGAGAAAGTTAGGGAGCGTTTTTATTGGGTCAATTGTAAAGAAGACGTGAAGGAGTGGTGCCGGAAATGTGAATTATGTGCCACTGGCAACGGACCCTTGGGGAAGCGAAGAGCACCTATGAGGCAGTACAATGTGGGTAGTCCTCTGGAGAGAATAGCTATAGACATTGCCGGACCATTTCCCGAAACCGACGATGGGAATAAATACATCTTAGTGGCAATGGACTATTTTACCAAATGGCCAGAAGCATATGCCCTACCAAACCAGGAAGCTGCGACTGTTGCTGACGTACTAGTCAAAGAGTTCATCAGTCGTTTCGGAGTGCCCATGGAGCTGCATTCGGATCAAGGCCGCAATTTCGAGTCTGTACTCTTTGGAGAAGTCTGTCGATTGTTGGGCATTCGCAAGACTCGGACCACACCGTTACATCCGCAGTCCGATGGAATGGTAGAACGCATGAATCGGACAATGGGCAAATATTTGGCCAAGGTCGTCTCCGATCATCAACGAGACTGGGACCAATACCTGCATCTGTTCCTGATGGCTTATCGTGCATCGGTCCACGAAACAACCGGTCAGTCACCAGCGTCTGTAATGTTTGGACGCGAGTTACGGTTACCGTGTGATCTGGAATTTGGGTCTCCACCTATAGAGCAGGAGGTAGCTGGGAATGATTATGTCATCAACTTAAAGAAGAAGTTGGAGGATATTCACGACCGAACCCGAAATAATAGTCGAATCGCGAGTGACCGGATGAAGGCTACGTACGATGTGAGAGCCCAAGAAGGAGGGTTTCAACCTGGAGAGCTTGTCTGGTTATACAACCCGCAAAGGCGTCGTGGCTATTCTCCAAAATTACAGCGAAATTGGGAGGGTCCATACCAGGTGAAGAAACGAATAAATGACTTGATTTATCGCATCCAGAAATTGCCAAGGGGGAAACCAAAGGTGGTACACTCCAATCGTCTGGCGCACTATGAGGGAAATAATGACGCAGTCCCGGATCGGAAAGATGAGGCCGAGGTGGCTATCAAAATCGTAAGGCCTGAAGATGATCAGGCAACCTTTAGAGAATTTATGGCTGCGTTCTCTGGAACTAGAAAAGCGCGATTCGGAGTCACGACTGAGATGCAACAAGATCTCTTCCGGGTCCCTGGTGATTATTCCATTGCCCACTGTGTCTCCGCGGATCTCCGTATGTCCAGGGGGATCGCAGTAGTGTTTAGAAATAAATTTGGACGGCTGAATGAACTTCGAGAACAAAATCCCTCTGTTGGTAAATCCTTACGCTTGCCTGATCATGACCGATCCATTTACTACTTGGTAACCAAGCAGTTTTACTACCAGAAACCGAGTTACGCCGACTTGTGGAGGGCACTATGGAATTTGAGAATCGAGTTGCTTACCAGGGGAATTAACAAATTGGCAGTTCCCAAACTCGGCTGTGGGCGGGACCAGCTGGATTGGAGAATCGTTAGAAACATGCTGGAAGTTGTCTTTAGAGGTACGGACGTCAAGATCTTCGTCTGCAGTTTTGACCCACAGCCCGCATTAAGGCCAACGAAGAGTGTAGACTGTTATTTCTACCGTAATGGAACGTGTAGTCGAGGTGAAGACTGTCGATATCGTCATGACCCGTTCTACAGGAATCAGAGCATAAAACCTGTTCTGGGACAGAACAGACTTGAAGAGGGGGGCAGTGTAACGGGAGAGAAAAGGAACGAACCTCTTTTCGAGCGACAGGTGGTGTGTTCTGCCGCCTTCGAGAAAATGACGTATCGCACAAGCATGTAAATTAGACGTGGTTTATTCTAGCATTTTCTAAGAATACATAGAAGGTTCCAGCGTTTTCTGGTGCGTTTATATGAAGATATAAAAGCGGATGGCGGATAAAAGAGAATCAGTCAACTGCAAGTCATTAACTGGGTATTACAAAATAAATAGTGAATATAAATGTTGTATTAGAAATTCATAGTCTGTAAATAATAGTTTTTAATGGTTTATAATCATAGCGTTAATTTATAGTGTATTCATTAGTGTATATAAATAAATATTTGTTTGTGAATAGACGATTTAAACAGCACTTGTATTATTATTTTTAGAAAGAACGTTACAATACATTAGGCAAACATACTTAAAATAAAGTGTAGAATCAAAACCAGTAAAAATATACAGGGTGTTCTATTGAAAATAAAAAAGTTGATAGTAGCCACAGCAATATGACTCACCCTGTATATACAAAACTACTATAAAATTAAAATTTGTTGCACACCAACCAACTTTGATATTTAACATTTTTTCATAACTCTTACAGTTTACAAGATAAGGTACAGGATCATCTTGCGTGGGCCATCCTGTACGCATATTGCGTCTTAATTTAATAGCACTGTATGTGTAATGTAATATCTTGGATTTTCTAAGTGACTTTTATTGGGAATCGGTTTAAGATCAGTTTCAACTCGGTCCTCTCGGAACCGCTAACGCGCTACCGAAGCTAATAAAACAAGGTAAAACCAAACTATTTGTTATAAAACATTACGAACCCTATGTATAAATGCAATTTGTTTATTTCTTACCACTAAGCAATTTTTAGGCCATACTTAACCTAAAATTTTGAATTTAATTTCATGTACATATTGTCATAATATTTAACGAGTGATTAGAAAATAAAGGCATCACTATGCACACCAATGTTAGTTGGGGTGCATAATGTCCAAGAAATTGATTTTTTAAGACAAATTTTAATTAAATAATATAATTTAAATAGGTTTCATTTTCTTAAAGAAATACTTTATAACACACTAAACAGAAAAAGCATAAATTTTAAACTTGAATTTTCTCCTAATTTTGGTAAATTTTCTTGGTCAGCTGACGATTTATCTATCGTTATATGAATTTTGTAGATAAATAAGTATTAAAACAATTTCAAAGTTTGTTTTAGCCTGAAACAAACAAGGAGCATTTTAGTGAAGATGTATGCAAAGATTTATTACCTTACCTACAAGATTAATTTGCAAAATAATACAAAAATTTCTTGAGACCTAACGATATTGTGTAGGTAGTTTCATAATAATTTTGTTATTTTTCAATATTACAAAGTCTCTGGTCTTATATACTTCATTATAATGTTGTCAAGTAGTTCCTTGGACACAACTGAGACATATAGGTAAATGTGGAGATGATCTCTAATAGAAGATCTATGTATTTAAAAAACATATTTCTGCGTTTTACTTTGATGATCTGAAAGCATGTACTTTAGTAGTTATTAAATATTTCAGAAAACTTGGAATTATCGTTCAATATGATATAAGGATAGAATCTGTAACAAGAAAAGGATCTAAGAAAGTGTTTTTAAGCAATTATTTCAAATTTTAATAAAATTTCAATGCATTGTAATATTCATTTGGTTGACTTTTTCTGACGTTTATTTTTAAGTGTTAACGGAACTTTTGCATATCATTAAATAGAGGAATTTGTTTCTATCTATTTATAATGTTTAAACAATATTAATTATAAATAACAATATAATTATGTAGATTTAGTCACAATTTTATTCAATTGTTTTAGACTAAAATTTATTAGAATTTACTAGAAAAGTAACTAAGTTTTCTTTTGTCTCTTGAAAATATATAAATTGAGCTTGAAATCTGGTGATCCTCTATTTGAAAAATTTAGTTGTCCAAACCACGCGTTTATGTGCAGAGCAAAATATAGAAAATTTGAATGTTGTGTTGTGAGTAGAAATGTCATAGTTAACAAAAACGTTAAAATTTTGAGGTTATATTTTTGATGTTTTTGTATCATTATAATTTTCGAATTTAAGTAGTGCAAATAATAATAAACAATTTCAATTAAATAAACAGTGCTGTGAAGCTAATTAGTGAATGATTTTTTTTTGTGGAAAGCGAATTTTTTATGGTAAAGATTGATAATGGTCATTGGAATTGGGATGGAATTTGGAAATTAATTATTTTATTTTAAATAGATTTACCTTATGTCCGAAATACAGTTGGTTTAAATAATTTCAACTTTATTTAATACTATAAAACTTTTTCATGAAGAGAGGTTAAGTTTTGTGGTATTTCAATCATTTTGATGTTGAATCATATGGAAGCAGGAAATTATAAAAAATTACTACTAATTTCAGTCGGTAATTTTAAAAGGCGCCGCTAATTTTGTTTTTGTAAATAATGTAAGGTATTTATTCAAATTTAGTAATACAAAGAACAGAAATATTAATTTTAAAGATAAAAAGAATTATGCTGCCTTACTTTTAGTTTTTTTATAATTCATTTTTTATAATATAATTTCAATTCTAATTTTGTTTGTTTATTTTTCTTGTATTTTGTTAAATAATTTTTGTCATTTAAATATTTTAAAAGTAACCTTTGGTTTATTTATTTTATTTGTGTGTGTAGTTAATAATGTTTTATAGATCCATATTTATTCATAGCTCTATTGAAGCGACCTCAATTGTGACCAGAGAGTAGGTTCACAATTAATTTAATTTAATAATAGCCGGAGCATTTTTTTTATGGTAAAGATAGGTGGTTTATATTTTGTATATAATTTCATTATGCTTTTACCGAAGTCTGTTTCATATTATGTGTGTAATCTCAATAAAAAAAATCAATTTAAATCAATTTAAATTTTTTATCAACAAAATTTAACCTTCAACTATAGATATTATATATTATTACAGCCCCCCCCTCGAATGTCGTATTAATATGTACAGTTAGTTGCAATAAATTAGAGTAAATAAGTCGTGGGATTGTTATAGAGATAAAAAAGAGATCAACAAATGTGAATCGATATGTAAAAAATTTGGTAAGAATAAATAAAATCTCTAAATGTTAAATTATTTTATTTCTTTATAAAAGATAATAATAATAATGAACCTGAAAAGGAAATGTTTGAACATACTAAATAATTTATGACAATGGAGGTGACATATTACACTTTTTGTGTTAAATTAATCCTGTATTCCTGTAATTCATGTAGGGACCATTCAAAAAGAACGTTCGCAAAAATTGATAATTTTTGCATTCTAACCCTCCCTCCCATCGTTTTCGTTCGCAAACCTTAAATCCCTCTACCTCGAATGTTCGCGATTTCTACCCTCCCCCCAAATGATGAGTAAATGGAAATACAGCAATTTAACACCTTTTTTGTTTATATTTTTGTTTAAAATCTCTAAATGATCCAAGAACAAAACAAATTTTCGCATTATTATAACATCCTCCCTCCCTGCCGTTTGTTACCGTTCATTTTGAATAAACCCCCCTCTCCTTTTCAGCGTTCTTTTTAAACGACCCCTTATATAAACATTACATACAAATATTCTCCAAAGATTTCAATAAAAATTTTATACAAGATTGCATGGCAAAGCCCCATGGTATAGAGTCACTACATCTAGTCACCTAGGCCGCGCTGGTCGAACAGAGTACCGCAAAACGCCGCCATATTGGGGCAGAGAAGGGCGATTCTTAATAATGGACAAATTAAAACCACGTTTTACATATTTGACGTATTAGAGGTTTGATCGTTCAGAATAAGAAAAACCTTTTAATGTAAATGTGGATTTGATTAAATGCAATATAGATACAAAAATGAACAATTTCGTGCTTCTTTTACCCCAATATGGCGGCGTTTTGAGGTACTCTGACCGACCAGCGCGTTCTATGCAACTAGATGTAGTGACTCTACCATGGTATATCCGAAATGACACTACATACAATGATTTGCAGAGGCCTTACCTAACCGAAGAAATCAAATAAATTGCAAGTGCTTATCACACCAATCTGGAAGGATATAAAACCCAGTAAATAGTAAACCAACTTACTACCAAATGAATCCAAATGAAGAATCCAGGTCAACGCGTGATCAACAGCTGTGAAAACATTCAGATAAGATAAGAGTGTAGGCAGCATATTATGTTACCAGGACTGTTTAAAAAAATCAGCAGCGTACGTTTAGATAGTACTTTTTAACATTATGTAAATTTGTCATCGTTGAATTATGTATTTAACCCTAATAACGAGTTAATTTAAAATTTTATTACGTTTTAAATGTTATAATACAATTACTTGTATTACAATTACTTGAACTTAAATATTTGTTACTATATAAATAAAAACAATGTTAATCTGTAAATTATGAAAAGTTAATGTCACCATATAAATAATACAGTCTAGTATACCTGATAATTGATTCATACAAATATTAGTGATAGACGCTTAATAATGAAATCATATTGGGCATATATTATAATAATACATAATAATTATAATAGGTTGTTCGTGTTTTATCATCCAAAAAAGGGTTGTTCGTTATATGTTCAATATGAGCTATCGAGATATAACTTCTTCTAAATCAGCATTTTCAAATAATAGCCTCTTAATATTCTCAGCTATATATAATTTTGAAGTTTTACAATTTGTGAAAAAAAATGTTTCTCGTTTCAAATTGATAATCATAACTACAAAAATCATAATTGGTGTTAATTTACATTTTTGAGTATATCAAACTGATACTAAATGATGCTAATCCTTTTTATATATTAGAAACCGTACTGTATAATAACTTACCAATTTCAATAAAACAATTAATGTATAAACAATTTGTTACTGTTGCAAAGGAACTACTACTACAACATGCATTTCACTAAGTGAAAGAGTATATTCTTCAGAATTTTTATTTATAACAATATTTCTACTTCAATATGTTTAATTTAATTTATATGTTTTGCCGTTTACTTGCATACATGTTACATGGAAAACAAAAATATGCCTAACTGTGAGTTTTTCTTTTTAATCTGTATTATTTACCAAATATTATTTTATTTGTGCATATGTATCTTCTTAATTTGATTGTACTTTCTACTTATAATCGAATACGTATATTCGATTATAATCGAATACACATTAAGCATCAACTTAGCCTTCTTAAATAACATTTTGAGACGCTACTGAATCATTCTAGATCATCTGTTGTTTCTCTTATCAGTTAAATTACTCGAGTCGAGCGCGTGATCGTGGCGACCAGCCGCGTGAACACTGCGTCATTCGAGATGCTTTTTACAATTTCGCCCTCGTGATATCGGTAACCTTAATTCTTCATTTGTTAGTTAGAGTATAGTAATGGCTGAACCCCTTTCAAGTCATTCTACTTTTCTCACATTTGCTTATTACTTTAATGTAAACTTGATTGCAAATTTTCTCCTAAATTTAAAAAAAAATAAATAAAATGAGGAAGATTTAAGCTTGTTGTTGACAGAGGCATCGTGATGGAATTAGAAGATAACATTACAACGGAAAGGAAAATTGTTGTTTGAGGTTAGGGGAGTATCCAACAACAATAAATAGTAGTGTCTATATGATTTTTTACCAGCGGCAAGATAAGGTAATTCTAAGCGTGTTGAGTTTTACAAAAAATTAAAGAAGAAAAGATAGAAAGATTGGTAATTTTAATTGAACCTTTATTAACAATGGTAACTTAATAAATAGAATAATACAAACCTTTATATTAAATTGAATTCAGCCTAAAACCAGCTAAAATATGTAATTTAATTAATGTTTCACTTAATTTTGACACAAATGTTATTACTGTAAATTAACTTAACAAGTCCATTTATTTGATGTGAATCAAAAATATGAAGGTGCTCTTAATATGTTAATAATTAAATTTTGAAACCCAACAAAACGAGATGTTGTAGTGTTTTGCTAGAGTTTGTCAATTGGATTTTCTTACTTGCTTCAAACAATCTAAATAATCTAATTAATTAGGTATAATATAAATCTTGCAATGGTACCAGCGAAACAATTATGCCTGTAGATGAGCAGCAATGTTTCTGCCACCTTCCCCGAGGGACTTAAATCAGTCTGGAAATTCTTTGTGCCTTTTTTTAGTTTTCTAACTTAGATACTTACCTTAAGAAACCTGAACAAACGGAACAGTAATTGCAGATATTTCTAGAATTAGATATTGATACATACCTAAAAAATTCGGAATACAAAATATTTTGAAACCAAAAGTTCATTCAACTATAAATCGTTTATAGATCAATATCTTTATGTTCAGATTTTAAGTCATTTATTTCGTTCTTTGTGTATCACTCTAGCTATATATTTTTTATCAATTACAATAATAAAATATCTGTGTGAAGATTCCTTATCGTATCGCTTTAATGGATGTATTCTACTGTTAACACCACCATTTGTTACAGTTACAATAAATTACAGTCCTATTGGTTTTATTATTAAGTACATTTAGGCGTCAGAATAAAGGACTGAAAGCTGTTGTTATCGACACTAATGGATTTACATCTACCCTTACTTTATTGTCAAGTTTCATAGTAGAAAAGTACATTAGATTTTATACATTGAAGCTTAATTATCTAAACTTATAATATACAATAATGTTTATATACAAAGCATGATAGGTATGAAAGAATGGATATTGTAAATCAAGATGATAATTTACATTTTATGTCCATTATTGCACGTGTCACGACCCAGTTCGGTTTACACCCGCCTTCTCATATAAATCATGTACGAACAAATCACTTATAAACGGCATTTTCTTTTTCAAAAGTTTATATTGCGGCTAGCGCGCCGTATATTTATTGTTCAACGTTCAAACATTTATCTTGTTCGACGCACGTCAACCCACGTAAGGGAACGCAGGATAAGGCGCAGGGAAAAAGCCCGGAAAGGCGGCTGTCGGCTGCACGGGCACAGAAGCAGTCATGAATGTTGTCAGTACGGTAGGCACCACTTTGGTTGATAAAATAGTTGTGTACGCCGTTCTTGCACCGAAGGTGAGTTTCAATATTTTACTACTGGTCTCCGTGACTAAAGTTGTCTGGACGATCGGAGAGGTCGTTACTGAATACTGGAATTGCTGCTGCTGCTGGAATGGCTGTTGTTGGAACAGCGGATTAACAGGAGGAATTGGTAAATTAGGCAAGTTTGGCAATGCTGGAGGTAGTGTACTCGTTCCAAATTCATAATCCGTTTTCGTAACTGTTCCTAAAGCTTTAGAAATAGTCGTTAGTACCGTATTTTGACCATTGAAAATAGGAATAACGTGAGATTCGTAAACAGTTTCTATTTTAATCACCGGCTTCGAGGTTGCAATTACTTGTCCCTGAGCTGCGGCTGGATTCAATAAGCGTAACAAAGCTAATTGTTGTAGTTGATCAGGGCTTAAACCAGGTGACGGCTGTGCTTCGTTTAATGGAGGTTTAGGGGTGGTTGGTGCGTGAGCCTTCTTCGAACGTAAATGCACTTCCGCGGGTATATTGGATTTATCAACATCCGATAAGTCGAAGTCCGATCCTATGTTGGCTAAGTCGAGGTCCGCGGGGAAAGCCCTTCGAGGCTGACTGTCCGCTTCATTATCGTTTTCATCCCCAAATGCAAGTTCGAGGTTTAGCTCCGATCCGGCTTCGTCCAAATGACTATTGAATTCGTTCAGCGTCTTACTGGGAACAAAGTGATAAGCTTCCATTGGTGGCAGGGTCTTAGTAGCAGCAACCATTCTCGTTACTAGATAAGTCTGAACAAGAGTATAACTAGAAGTTTCATTTCCTCCTCGAACGGCCGGTAAAATATGAGTTTTTAACATAGTCTGAGTGGTGCTGAAAGTTTCCGTTATTGTTTCTAAAGGAGGAGTTTCCATATCTAACGCCATATAAAGCGGAGGAAGAGTTGCAACGCTGGAATCTAAGAAATTATGATCCTTATCGTAATTGTTAGACGTAGCTAATATATTTTCGGTTAATGGTTCGGCTTTAGTTGGTACTATAGAGTTTTCAGCTCCTGAACTTTCTAGAACTTTCTCGAATGTTGAAGTAACGGTTATGTATCTTGTATTTTTCACACTACCAACCTATAAAGTTTAACAAACAAAAATTAATAAAAGAAAATTAAAAACAAATGTGAAAAACTCACCTGGAATGTATAAGGAGATTTAATGGTGGCAATTTCGTAGTATGTGTCTTTGAAATCCGGTGGAGTAGAAATTTCTACTTTAATGGTTTCCAAGGGAAAGGGATTATCAATTTTATTTTCTGTAGAGCTTTCGTCGTCAATAATTGATGCAACAGATTCAGAACCAACTAAAGTGTCCGTATCATCGGATCGAGCTTGGGGGGTAACAACGTCATTTGAAAGAGGGATCACGTCTGGTGAACTCGTCGCTCCTAGCGTGGCATTATTCTGCTCGTCATCGTTCTGCTTTCTGATGGTGATTCGGGGCTTAGGGGTTGTCTTATATTGCCACCTTCCTGGTGTTCTGTTTAATTTAAATTTATACACGCTCGTGCTTGCCGGTGGTGATTGTTCCGTGCTGGACGGCTGAATTTGTGCGCCGCGCGGTTTGTAGCCTCTTCTCGTGAATCCTCCTCCATTATTATTGTTATTGTTGTTGCTTTCAGGGGGAGCAGCATTTAATTTCGGCTTAATATTCTTTCTATTCTGGTATTTTCTTGATGATGCGGGCGTCGTGGTCGTCGTCGTAGAGGGTGGTGGTGGTTCGCTGTGTACAGACACAGATGATGCAACTCGTGCACTTTTCCTACCATGCTTTTTATTGCGTTTGTGCGGTCTGTGTGATGTGGTGGTGTGCTGTCTGTATTATTTACAAGTAGTGTGTTAGTGCACATTGTGTGTCACAAGTTGTGCAATTTATTATTATTTATTAATTTATAGATTCATCAATACACATTAAATATTTATCAAACTTCCTCTCTCAAACTCAAACAACTTAAACAGTTAGGTCTCTAACATCTTCAAATGTATCTTAAGGGCTAATTATAATTGCTTATGTTTTAAGAAAGTTTGAAGAAATTATTAATATATTATTGATGAACTTGTAAAAGAAGTACTTAAATACTCACTTATTAGGAGATCTCGTAGGCTGGGCTGTAGTCGTACTTGTTTTATGTTTATTCTTCGGCTTATGTTTGGTAGGCGCTGGCGTGGGGTCCTTCGTGTCATTATGAGCTTCGATTTCCTGTTCTCGAGCCCTATTTTTAAAACGTGGTTTCAAGGAACTTCCCAGGCCGGTTGGCTTTCTCGTAGGTCTAATTGAATTTTGAGAGTTAAACAGGTTTTCCACTGGAAGGGCGGTCTCCTCGATTATTGAACTAACCGGAGTCGGTTCTAAGTGGTGATGTTTATTGCCCTTTCCCAGTGCGGGGGCTGCCGTTTTTAGGATACGGAGCGTAGGGGAAGGGTTAATTTTTCCTTTTTGATGATTTTGTTGAACGTGCGAAGTGCTCTGGAGCACTTGCGCGTATTTTCCTGAAATGTAAGTTCCTATGACGCTAGTCTCGTGAACAGTTGTAACGCCATCCTTCACTACTGTTCCTCCTAATTTTGTAACTAATCCTGTTGGATGTAATGAGTCCGCTTTCTGCGTGGGTCCGTGTTGCCCATTTTTTGCGTTCGCAGACGGACGAGGTTTTAAATGGAATTTAGAGCTAGGCTTCAAGTTTATTACTTTGTAGGTTTCCTCGACGACTTCGGAGGGTTGTCTCGACAGGAAGTCGTATTCTGGTTCGCCTATGTTATTTCCAACAATTACAGCAGGTTCATCTTCTTTCGAATGTACTTGCACAACGCTGGATACTACTGGTGGCGGAGGTGATGGTGGTGGTAAAGGGGTGGCTGTGCTCGAGCTAGGCCCCACATAAACTTCTACTCGACTCGATACGACAGGAGGCGTCTCTACTTTTGACGTCCCTGATATTACTTCTACTTTAGTTATAATATTCTTCTCGGGAGCTTTGCTGACCGGAGCTGCCACTACTTCGATTTTGCTGGATATAACTGGAGCTAAATTTACTACACTCGAGACGCCTTCTATTACATTTACTTTAGTAGAAGGTTCCGATTTAATCTCTACTTTGGTGGAAATCGCTGCAGGTGCGTTCGATTGCACGTTAACAACGGTAGAAATCTTTTTAGGTGGTTCCGACGCCTTCTTCTCAAGTTTAGTTTGTGTTTTACTAGGCTTTATCGTCGTGGAAGGTTGTGTTTCAACAGACGTGGCGGGTTTTGTGTCTATAACCGCGTTTACTGCCGGTTCTGTAGCCTTATCTTTTCCGCCATCTGAAACATGCAATCTAGTATTATACGAGCTTGTTTATTATCGGTTATTGTCTAGGAAATTACATATTATGGCCCCACAGTGCCTAGTTAAGAAGCTTTACTAACTTTTCTAATTTCGCTCTATTCAAGTTGGTCGTAATACAGTGACAAACTTGAACTATAGCCAAGAAGATAATTGTGATTACTTTGTACTTACAATTACTACATTTAGAAAAAAAATATAATTAGAGTTATTACAAAAAAGGGAGTTCTATATCTTTCTTTGGATTTAAAGTAACATATCTAACATAAAAGGTCAAGTATGTAAAAGTAACATGTTTAACGATTTATTTTACAAATGTGCGCAATGCAAAGGTTGCATTGTGTTGCATAGTTATTGACACCTAAATAACTACTAAGATTACAACAATGAGAGACGTATTGAAGTCAATGCCAACAAAGTTATTGTACTTTAATGCGCGAGATCAATTCTAATTGCATGATACTTACAAAAAAGAATTATTCGAGAGTTGTTCTTTACACAGACACGTTGTAATAGAAAACTCTTAGAACAACCCATGACCTTTCTAACACGTTACGCGTTAGTAAAAAAAGAAAAATTACATTGAACTGAAAATGAAGTCACGACAAAAGCATTTAGTCATCTTTATAAGCGAGTGACAACATTATGGTGGAGATTTATTAATTTATTACCTTGAGTATTTGAAACTCAGAAGTTGACATGAAGTGTATGCACTGGAGGATACTTTTGCTTTGTTTTGATTCTTGACCTCAAATGTCTCTTCGCAGGTGCAGTAATTATAATTTCAAATCGATCTCTTTGTTTGAACTTATAGAAAACGTTACAACGGTTCTATTTGTTTATTATAATTAGTATTCAGAAAAAATGTAACCCCGTTTAGTGGTAAAGGAATTGGAGCTTGGGTATATCCTTTTGCACATATGGAAGTCTAATAACAGAGAAAAAGAATAAACAAAATGCTCTTTAGATCACGACGTTCGAATACAATAGTAGATACTACCATCAATAACAGTAACATAGATTTCTATAAAAGGATTATCCATGGATGAAATCCTACCAAAGAAAAATCTCATTGCATATTTCTTCATTCTTCCTTTAATGTAATGCAATCTTTTTTTTCATTACATTCATGAGTAGTCGAAATATATTTCTCCAGGTTTGATCTCATGTCAGTCCGGATGGCTTTGCTCAGTAAACGTCATTGTATTATATAATGAAGAATAGAGCGATGGACATCTTCACCGCGAAATCTTCTCTTATTTTACAAACAATTCTCAAAATCGTGCAAATAATCTGAGAACGGCAACTGCTTTAAAAATTTGCAATTCTTTAACTGAATCTTGAATCACCCTTTATATCATCATTTTCCATCCTCTCATGTCATATATTCCATCCTCATTATATCATCCTCTCATCTGAGACATGTAAGACAGGACAATTCACTTCATCCCCTGTTTGTCAGCTTATTCTATATTTAAGGTAAACATTCTTATAGCTTCTTGTAGTTATCACTTGTGAAATAGAGCACCAAACTGATCAGTATGTTAGGTTAAGACCGATTCTGTGTTTATGTGATTTTGAAGCATTTGAATCTGCCCCTTCACTAAAAACGCGCCAATGACAGAATATGAACAAATTATTCCATCTATCTTATATACCTAGATAAAATTTCACAGCTTTATAAAAATCAACTCTAGGGCTTTACAGCTGATACTCTCAAGAATCCTTCTACGTCCGTATAAAGAAATTAAAAAATTTCTCGATTTATTTATCCATGTCTTCTTAAAGAACCTAAGAAGCATTGGAAACAGTTTCCAATATATTATAAGGTATTATGGTTCAAATGCTGTTAATTATATTAATTTTACTGGGATGAACTTAACTAACCTAACTTTTAAGAAGTAGTGCTTCTGTGGAACCTGTGTCAGGACTGAGGTAATGTATTAATTAATGAAAAGTAATTGAAAATCCTCAAGAACCCATTTTCTGAGTTTTTATTCACTTCTTTTAGTTAGAATTTACTTAAGTGTAAGCATTTCTTTTGATCTATTAGAACTCAACATGCATGAGTCCTGAACAGTCATTGGAGGGCCCGTAGAAATAGGGTTGATGACTTCTAATGGTATTTACTTGCTTCTTTCGATCAACCACCTTGAATATACTTCAAAGGATACGTCTTGTTAATGTGTAACCGTCACATGACTATCAATCCACGGGGTTTCTATACTCGAAAGGAGTATATGGGTCTGGTCCGCAAGAATTTCTATAGCAAAAGAATCTGGCTTATTCGACGAAACTAGTGCAAGACATGGATTTCAAAAGGTCCACTATGCCAAGAAGTTCCAATTGCCACACCTAATAAGCATGGCCTCCTTGCATTCGACAATACCCTTACAACCGACGAACTAGGACAAATTTTTGCACGGAATTCATTGCTCGGGAAATGAAATAAAATAAAATAAACAACGCTTGGTGGAAGGAAGGAATGCACCAGGCAAGATAAGTGTCCGCGAAATACAGCGCGAGCGGCATAAACATGTGATGATGCATGCTAGCAACCTCATGCCACTTTCTCATAACCTTTCCCATGATGTCTTTTTAAGAAATAATGTGTATGTTAAAGATTACCTGGTATGGTTCGCCAAAAGAAGCAAACAGATACAGAGCAAAAAAATAACTCAAGAAATCGGGTTTTTACAGGTTTCCAAAAATTACCCATAGAGGGTAGGCAACCAGCATTACTCCGAACCGTTTCCCACCGAGGCACCACTTCCAAAAAATTAGGTAAATGCTTCCACCGTGTAAATTTTATCCCAGCAAAATAAAATGCATGCTCAGCTTCAAACATGGATGCTAATTTGTACTATAACAATTTTTGGAAATGTAGTATCATCGTTTCTTCAACCTTTTGATTACTTAATAAAGTGATGTGATTTTTGCAGAATCCATCATGCATGTTAGAAATATGTACTGCATTTCGAAAAAAAAATTACATTTTAATATAAGACGTTTTCAAAATGCCTGCCTCTACAAAAACAAAAGCTAGGTTACATAAAGATATGTAGCCAATAGTTTCAAAATGGTAAGTATCCTATTATTTTCAATAAGTGTAAGTTTCATTAATTGAATTGATTGTATACTTGTTGATACATTTACACATTCAATTCATTTAAGCTATTTTTGATTTTTCAGAAACAAATGTGAGCTGCAATGGTCTTGCAATAGCGGTATGATTGTCAAGCTACAATTGCTGCCGACTAGTCTAGAGTCAATAGTCTAGAGCTTATAAAAACTTCCAGATTAGAGTCCAGTGTCCAGTTCCAAAAATATTGTGGAAAGATATTTTTAAGTTACGATGACGATAGACCTGTTATTTCTTTGCAAGCGTAGCATTTAATAAAGTGCTAAATCTTCTGATAACTGGCGTTCTTCTTATATTATCGTATGACTCGAACTGATATGCATAGGTCGATTTCAACGTATTCACTTTTTGCTTAATAAACATCACACGAATTGCTCCAAATCCGTCTTGCAATATTAGTGACACAGAAATTGTATGAATATGTGCAAAGAGCTCCGTACGGAATTCTTTGAACGATTAGTAAGAATGTGCAGAAATACAGATCTAAACTTGTAGCACTTGAGAACAGAGTTTACATAAGTTTATTCGCTTGGAGATGCGTTGAAGTATTACTCCTAAAAGTGGCGGAAACAGAAGCTACCGCGTGGAAAGCAAAATCTGCCAATCCTGAGAGCCAGAGATGCTATTGAAGCAGGAGTGAAGAAAATCTGGAATAAGGCAGCAATTCCTGTAGTCTGCGAGCGATATATTAAAGCATTAATTTGATCACAGGTCAGTCTGTGAATCTGGAAATTAAACAAATAGGCTGGTATTAAACATATAGAACATTATGATTCTCTACACTGAAGGTGATTTTGGGAGCATATGGAAAAACTGATGTAGCAGTTTATAAGTGCAAATACATGGGCAGTCGGACTGAAAAAAAAATTAAAAGTGCCAAGCATTGAGAGAAACCATTTGTAATACCAAAAACCGAAAATAATGAAAATAATTGAACCACCAGTTGTGGATTAAGCGACAATAGCTAAACTACGAAAATGAGCTTAAAAAATGAGACTATCAGAAAGAAATGCAAGGAAGAACTTACCACTAGTAATTCTGAAGTGATACGCGGGGAGTCTAAATTGGAAAATCGTGGATAACTGGATAACGTGCAAGGTTTCAAAGTAAATATTTATACGAAACCTACAAGAAAATTGAGGCTACCAATACTCGAGTCCTTTTGCATCAAAATGTGATAGAAACGGCGTCTCAGAACTAACTACGGCTGTCCCTGAGAAGTCGTTGTTGTAGACAGATTCAAGTTAAAATATGAGAAATGCTGGCATAAAACTTTAAAAATATACAATTATTTTTTTTAAATCGGTTTACATTCTGTTTAGAATGATTATCTCAACAATACTAAACAAGATATGCAAAAAAAAAAATTTTTATTGTATTTGTTAAAAATTTAAATATTTATAAATCATTCGGTTGTATAATGTTTATTCTTTAAATTAACTTTGTTAAATTGCTTTAGAAACATCCAGGAAAAAGATTATGCTGGAAATACGAATTTACAGTGAACTAGGCCACCAATATTACCTCAGTTCTAGTCTTAATCTAACTTGAACTATTTAAAATTCCAAATAGATAATGCAGAAGATGTTAAGTTAAAACGGTTTGATCGTCTCCTATAAAAAAAAGGATATTCCAAATAAGTTGCTAAAGTAGATGATATGACCCAATTGGACATATGGGAGACATACTGCGAGTATCTCTTGAAAGTATGACAACACTTTAGCAACACTTAGAAAAGCGTGCATGTGAGAGATGTATACTTTCAAGAGATACTCTAGGTATATGGACGTTATATATCAAATTAGTTTCTTAACAATTTAGATTTTCGTTATTAAAATTAATGTCCAGTTTTGATTTGATTTCTGAAGTACGCTTGTAACGTTAAAGGATTAATATTGTAACAAGAGAGAAAAAGAAAGAACCTCTTTTCGAACAACAAATGGAATATTCTACAGCATTCGAGAGAATGACGCATCGCACCAAGCATGTAAACCAGACGCGGTTTATCTAGCGCCTTCTAGTAATACATAGAAGGTTCCAGCGGCTTCTGGTACGATTATATGAGGGTATAAAATCGACTTCGCGGATAAAAGAGAGTCAGTCAACAGCGAGTCATTAACTGTGTATCACGAAATAAATATTAAATGTAAATGTTGTATTAGAAATTCATAGTCTGTAAATAATAGTTTTAATGGTTTATAATCATAGCGTTAATTTATAGTGTATTCATTAGTGTTTGTAAATAAATACTTCTTGGTGAATAGACGATTTAACCAGCACTTTTGTTATTATTTTAAAAAGAACGTTACAGTGGTGTTACAGGTGTGAGGTTTTTAAAATAAATAAAATCGCGTAATAATTAAATAAAGTGCTGTGAGATTAAATTTTTAGTGTTAAAAATAATTTCAACAAACAATTAAAATCCCGATGAAATTGTTGAAAGTTCTGAAGGTAATAGACTTAAAACGCGAACTGGAAGAACGGGACTTGGAAACAACGGACCTTAAAAGCGTGTTAATAAATCGGCTAAGAGAATGGCTTTTGGAACAGAAGGAAGACCCCGAAAATTACCTCTACGAAATACCTGGACCCGCAATTGATACTAACGTATTGTTAAGTAAAATGGAAGAGAATTCTAGAATGTTAAAAGAAGAACTACTGGAAAAGTCCGAAGAGAATTCTAGAATGTTAAAAGAAGAACTACTGCAAAAGTCCGAAGAGAATTCTAGAAAGTCTGAAGAAAATTCTAGAACGCTTAAAGAAGATTTACTAGAAAACACAAGATTGCTTAAGGAAGAATTACTAGAAAAGTCTGAAGAAAGTTCTAGAAGGCTTAAAGAAGAATTGCTGGACAATGTCAAAGTGTTAGAAGATAAGGTTTTCGAAGAATTGTTGGAAAATTCCAGCGCGGTAGGACTATTAGAAATTAAATTGGAGAAACAAGATAGGGTAATAAAGATGGTAGAAGAGAAAATAGCCCAAATGCAATTACCACCAACAACTAAGAAAGACGATATGGCTATAGGCAACTACGGTTTCCCTCAACTTCTGAGTTTAATGAAGTAAAGAAGCAATTTAAAGAAGAAACGGTTCCTGCCGTAGGGATAAAAATAAAACCACCCACGTTCGATGGAAAGATACCTTGGTCCACCTACTACAAACAATTTGAGGCGGCCGCTGGGGCCAACGGATGGACAGGCAAGGAAAAGGCCGTTTCTTTAACTGTGGCTTTGCGTGGAGACGCGTTGAACGTCCTGCAAACAATCCCAGCAGGACAGGAAAATGATTACCAATTGTTAGTGTCTAGATTGGAGATGAGATATGGAGACGCGCATCTTCAACAAGTGTATCACGCGCAAGTGAAGAATCGTATCCAGAAGAATGGAGAAAGCCTTCAGGAGTTTGAAGCCGATGTTGCGCGACTTGTCCGATTGGCGTACCCTACGGCACCAGATTCATTTCTGGGACAACTCGCTGTGCAGACCTTCATTGATGGGTTAAGAGACGGGGAAACACAACAATAATTGAGGCTGGCACGACCAAGAACAACTGATGATGCGCTTGCTCACGCCTTAGAATTTGAAGCTGCAAAACAAGCGTCCCGAGGTCACGGGCGTGTTCGGGCCGTTGTGGAAGAAGAAGAAGGTTCTAAAGATCACCTAGAGGATTTAGTACTGAGAGTTCTTCGGAAGGAAGAAAGCCGTAAGAAGAATCATCAAGAAGTTTGAGGGCCTCGTTGTTGGAATTGCGGCGAACAAGGGCACATACGACGTCGTTGCCCTAAACCAAAACAAGTTCAGCAGTCGGAAAACTAAAGGGGGTCGACGGAAGGGGGCGAACGTTGATCTTGAGTCGAGATGCCCCGGAGATCACCATCCATGCCGTAACATCGAAGAACAATACCAGCAGTTTGTTCGTAGATGGGAAGATTGCTAATCGAACTGTCCCCCAACTCATTGATACGGGGGCGACAAACTCGATTATACGCCCTGACGTTCTACGAAGAAGCATTAAGTTGTTACCAACAACTACTCAACTCCGTACAGCAACAGGTGAAGTGATACCAACACGCGGAGTGGTGAAGATGAGGATTGGCATTGGAAGTGAAGAACGTGATAATGAGGTGCTGGTAGCCGACATCATTGACGAATTCATCTTGGGAATGGACCTCCTGAGAAAATTTGGTTTTACATTGGACTTGAAGGAGGGTGTTTTGAAGGTTGGTAATGAAGAACTTCCGTTGCACCCACGAGAAGATCCTGTCGTAAGGGTTTTGCTGAAAGAAGGTGTGATATTGCCGGGTCAAAGCGAGATGGTTGTCGAGGCAGGTTTGGATGGAGATCTTCGGGTAGGATGTGTGCGAATGATGGAGCCTGTCTGTGATAAGAAGATCCATAGTGGCATACTGGTGGGAAAAGCGCTGATCAAGGTTGGAAAGACAGTACCGGTGAGGCTTATGAACGTTAATGTGGATCCGGTGACATTGAAGAAGAGTACCCTTGTGGGACAGTGTGTGCCAGTATTCCGAGTAGCCAGGTGTATGGCTGATGTTCCAAAACCAGCGCCCAAAGACCATGGTGGAAAATTAGTGGGTATGGTTACTAGTTCGTGCGAAGACCTTAACAGAACGGAAGTGAAAGAGGTACAGGGTTTGGTTCGCCGATACCAAGATATCTTCGCTCTTGACGATAGCCAGAAGGGACGAACAAATATAGTAAAACATAAAATCAATACAGGCAACTCTATGCCTGTCCGTCAGCAGCCGAGGCGTCTACCTCTAGCAAGGCGAGCAGAAGCCGAAAAGATTATTACCGATACGGAAGAACAAGGGGTCATCGAGCCATCCAGCAGTCCATGGGCATCACCGGTGGTCCTGGTCAGTAAGAAGGACGGGTCAACGAGATTTTGTGTGGACTATCGGCAGCTCAATAACGTGACCAAGAAAGACAGCTATCCCTTACCACGCATCGACGACACGTTAGATACCCTGTCTGGTTCACGATGGTTTTCGACTTTGGACTTGAAGAGTGGTTATTGGCAAGTTGAAATGGAATCTGAAGACCGGGAGAAGACCGCGTTCACTATTGGTTCCGGACTATGGCAGTTTACAGTTATGCCTTTCGGTCTATGTAACGCTCCGGCCACCTTTGAGCGTCTAATGGAGACCATCCTGAGAGGGTTGTCGTGGAAGACCTGCCTGGTATACCTAGATGGTGTGATTGTAGTCGGAAAATCATTCAACGAACATTTGAAAAATCTAGAGGAAGTGTTCCGACGTCTACGTGGAGCCAATCTGAAACTGAGTCCGAAAAAGTGCCACATATTCAGAAAGGAAGTGAAATATCTCGGGCACGTCGTATCACAAAATGGAGTGGCAGCCGACCCCGATAAGATTCGCGCAGTTCAAGAGTGGCCAATACCGAAAGATAAACACCAAGTTCGTAGTTTTCTTGGGTTATGTACCTACTACAGGCGTTTCGTTCCTGGGTTTGCCAATATAGCGAAACCTCTGACAAGGTTAACTGAAGACGGGCGCGAGTATGTTTGGAGCGGAGAGTGTGAAACAGCTTTCCAACAGTTGAAGCGTGCCCTGACAACAGCACCAATATTGAGCTATCCACGGACAGAAGGGAAATTCATACTTGACACAGATGCAAGTAATCTGGCCATTGGGGTTGTACTTTCTCAAATACAGGATGGACAAGAAAAGGTCATCGGCTATTTTAGTAAGGTTTTGTCGAAAGCCGAAAAGAATTATTGTGTGACCAGAAAAGAACTACTGGCCGTCGTGAAGTCCGTTGAGCACTTCTACAAATACTTGTACGGACGGAAGTTTTTATTGAGGACGGACCATGCAGCGTTGAAATGGCTTCTACAATTCCGTAATCCTGAAGGCCAGTCGCAAGGTGGATCGAGCGATTACAGGGATACGACTTTGACACGGAACATCGAGCGGGCACTAGTCATCGAAATGCCGATGCTCTTTCAAGAAGACCCTGTCCAACGAATTGCCGTCATTGCTCTCGCTTGGAAGAGAGGGTTTGCCAAGTATTAAGAACTACCATCGTCAACGACAATTGGTTGCCGGAAGAATTGCAACGACAGCAGAAGGCTGATCCCGAACTAAAAATGGTACTGGAATGGAAGCGCGTGGGATAAAGGCCTGCCTGGGAGGCCGTCAGCCCTTTCAACAGAACGCTTAAAGCATATTGGGCCCAATGGGAGTCCTTGAAGGTGGAAGACGATCTCCTGAAGCGAGTACTGGAGAGTGAAGATGGCACCACCATTAGGTCTCAGTTCGTGGTTCCAAGAAGCCGAGTGGCTACAGTGTTGCGACATCTCCATGACGGTGCCTCAGGAGGACACTTCGGTGTGAAAAAGACTTTGGAGAAAGTTAGGGAGCGTTTTTATTGGGTCAACTGTAAAGAAGACGTGAAGGAGTGGTGCCGGAAATGTGAACTATGTGCCACTGGTAACGGACCCTTGGGGAAACGAAGAGCACCTATGAGGCAGTACAATGTGGGTAGTCCTCTGGAAAGAATAGCTATAGATATTGCCGGACCATTTCCCGAAACCGACGATGGGAATAAATACATATTAGTGGCAATGGACTACTTTACCAAATAGCCAGAAGCATATGCCCTACCAAACCAGGAAGCTGCGACTGTTGCTGACGTACTAGTCAAAGAGTTTTTCAGTCGCTTCGGAGTGCCCATGGAGCTGCATTCGGATCAAGGCCGCAACTTTGAGTCTGTACTATTTGGAGAAGTCTGTCGATTGTTGGGCATTCGCAAGACTCGGACCACATCGTTACATCCGCAGTCCGATGGAATGGTAGAACGCATGAATCGGACAATGGGCAAATATTTGGCCAAGGTCGTCTCCGATCATCAACGAGACTGGGACCAATACCTGCATCTGTTCCTGATGGCTTATCGTGCATCGGTCCACGAAACAACCGGTCAGTCACCAGCGTCTGTGATGTTTGGATGCGAGTTACGGTTACCGTGTGATCTGGAATTTGGGTCTCCATGATTATGTCATCAACTTAAAGAAGAAGTTGGAGGATATTCACGACCGAACCCGAAACAATAGTCGAATCGCGAGTGACCGGATGAAGGCTACGTACGATGTGAGAGCCCAAGAAGGAGGGTTTCAACCTGGAGAGCTTGTCTGGTTATACAATCCGCAAAGACGTCGTGGCTATTCTCCAAAGTTACAGCGGAATTGGGAGGGCCCATACCAGGTGAAGAAACGAATAAATGACTTGATTTATCGCATCCAGAAATTGCCAAGAGGGAAACCAAAGGTGGTACACTCCAATCGTCTGGCGCACTATGAGGGAAATAATGACGCTGTCCCGGATCGGGAAGATGAGGCTGAGGTGGCTATCAATACCGTAAGGCTTGAAGATGATCAGCCAACCTTTAGGGTTTTATGGCTGCGTTTTCTGGAACTAGAAAAGCGCGATTCGGAGTCACGACTGAGATGCAACAAGATCTCTTCCGGGTCCCTGGTGATTATTCCATTGCCCACTGGGTCTCCGAGAATCTCCGTATGTCCAGGGGGATCGCAGTAGTGTTTAGAAATAAATTTGGACGGCTGAATGAACTTCGAGAACAAAATCCCTCTGTTGGTAAATCCTTACGCTTGCCTGATCATGACCGATCCATTTACTACTTGGTAACCAAGCAGTTTTACCACCAGAAACCGAGTTACGCCGACTTGTGGAGGGCATTATGGAATTTGAGGATCGAGTTGCTTACCAGGGGTATTAACAAATTGGCAGTTCCCAAACTCGGCTGTGGGCTGGACCAGCTGGATTGGAAAATCGTTAGAAACATGCTGGAAGTTGTCTTGAGAGGTACGGATGTTAAGATCTTCGTCTGCAGTTTTGACCCACAGCCCGCATTAAGGCCAACGAAGAGTGTAGACTGTTATTTCTACCGTAATGGAACGTGTAGTCGAGGTGAAGACTGTCGATATCGTCATGACCCGTTCTACAGGAACCAGATCATAAAACCTGTTCTGGGACAGAACAGACTTGAAGAGGGGGGCAGTGTAACAAGAGAGAAAAAGAAAGAACCTCTTTTCGAACAACAAATGGAATATTCTACAGCATTCGAGAGAATGACGCATCGCACCAAGCATGTAAACCAGACGCGGTTTATCTAGCGCCTTCTAGAAATACATAGAAGGTTCCAGTGGCTTCTGGTACGATTATATGAGGGTATAAAATCGACTTCGCGGATAAAAGAGAGTCAGTCAACAGCGAGTCATTAACTGTGTATCACGAAATAAATAGTAAATGTAAATGTTGTATTAGAAATTCATAGTCTGTAAATAATAGTTTTAATGGTTTATAATCATAGCGTTAATTTATAGTGTATTCATTAGTGTTTGTAAATAAATATTTCTTATTAATAGACGATTTAAACGGCACTTTTGTTATTATTTTAAAAAGAACGTTACAATATGTTAGAATTCAACAAAAAATAAAACTCCAAATAAAAATAAATTAATTAATTAAACCGGTACTAGTAAAGCCGCTCCCTCTAAAACTGCTCCGAGCATGCATTGATGCGGAAAATGTTAAACTTGCACTTTATAGTGACATAGCAGAACAGGTGTGTAAATGGAATGTAAAGAGAAAAATGCAGATAATTACAGCAAGAAACTTTTAGAGTAATCAACACTTCTTTTGTGTGCATACAGAATATAGACTAACATAATTTAGTATTTTTCATATCTAAATATCACGTTCACCCTTTCAATTTTTTCTGTAATCTTTCAAGTACAAACACCTTTTAATATTGGGTATTGTGTATTGATATCTTGCATTTTATATGCACTTTTTTTATGTTAATGCAACAATCACAAATATATATCCTTGATGTCTGAGCTAAACGTTATTACACAATTTATAGTGTAATTTCACAAAACCCCTAAATGTATAACTTGCACTACCGAAAAGGTCATTTTATACAAAATCGTCTGCATCATGTGCAAAAATTTAGAATTAATTTTATTCTTATTGTTAGTATTTCACCATCTCAGCAACATTATATGATGCAAACCTAACAAAATTTACACTTGTGTCATTTCATTGTGCTAAATTTCTTTTGTTAAACATAAGTAAATATAAATATAACCACACAAAAATGAGTTTAACATTTACCATAAGCAATGTTTTTAAAATTCAACTAGCTGACGTCGGTTTCACAGTTATTTATGCATCTTATTATAAAATACTGCGACTAGTTTTTTTTCGGAAAAGAAAAGGTGGACACTCAGGTTTTTCTCATTTACATATTTAATTGTAAAGAATGCATAATTATACAGCTCGCTATTATGGTGCAGAACAAAAGAAAGCTGTCTTGTTAAAAGGGGTTTAAAAAAAGAATAGTAATTTTTTCCAGGGAAGCAACTCGTTGAGTTCATGTCAACTACAGTTTAATGGTTGTTAGTTTGCAGTATAAGAGTAGCTGTGCAAAAAAAAAAACGTTAATGGTGGTAAACGTTACGAAATGCAAAATTGAATAGTAATTTGTATGAACTGTTGGCTGTAATAATGATATGGTCTATGGGTAGTTAGTTCTAGTTTTAGAGAAGAACACTTAAAAGGTAGCAATTTACTTTAACCTCTCGATTATTCCGTTTTCATTATTTAATGATCTACCTGGAAGATATTCATGGGAGTAATTGCACACTTCCCTATGCTCCTACATTATTTGCTGGAGTTCAACTGTTATGGTTCGTTATGCCATGTTCACCTTTAAGGTTATGTTAACCTGCTAGTAATTTAGCTTCATAAAATAAAAACCAACTGTAGAAACACCTTTTATAGCACGTATAATGAACAACATTATTAGTGTTTTTCGAGATTTAATTTTTGCCTTTCACATGCGTTTTAGCTCGAAGTTTTCATTTCATGCTGTAACATTCTCTTTAATACTACATATTTACCAGTATGCATTTGAAATCGTTTATCTTATTGTACTGTTGTACAGACATTTTCACATCTTTATATTTTGATATCTAGTTTAATTTCGATTATTCTCCCCTATTTTATTAGGGCAAGTCTTCGTGATATTTTCTTACGATGAATTTACGCTGATTAACAACTAAATTGTTGATGTTCTTTTTTCATACTTCTTTAAACTGCACTTTGATGATGGTACCTTTTTTTGGTCTTGACCAATAATATTCAATATCTATTTGTTTACTTTTATGTTTAATTTATGCGTTATAATGACTTCAAGAGCACCTTTATTTATTCTTCTTGGTCAATTCTTATGATGCTTCTTATTGGTTAGTAGTTTATGATAATTTAAGTTTAGTTAATGTCACAATAAAGTGATTTTATAGGCAGTAATTTTGACCAATATGGGCCTAACTTAGTAGGCGTAAAGGACCATACAGGAACAGCATACACATATTCACGTACTTTTGTTTATTAAAATCTAATAATAATTGTGCATGGTCATAAGATAGTCTTTGTTATCTCCCACAATAGTTCAGCTGATGTCGTTGTCTGTGATATATTATTTAGAAGTAGGTTTCACGTGCGAGCTATAATTAATAATTCAGTCATAAATGAAACTGTAAATATCACTATTAAAATGCTCTGGTTCAAATACTGTACTGATATTTGAAATGGTTAATCTATCTGCACTTTTTCTAGTAAAGTTGCAGACGAAGTATTTACATAGCGCTGTTGTAAATGTTTAACCTCTTTAATTCTCAGTCTTTCGGTGAAGTCGACCCGAGTCATATCGGGTGACAATGGGACTAGGACCAAGCTTATATTCTCTTTATTTATGAATCAATTTACATGAAATTCCTTACAGGGTTATTAGATACAATTTAGGACTTATTGACAGATATAGTTAAAATGGCCGTCTTTTCGTCGGTTTCGCTGAAAATATAGCACGTATAGCACTCAGTACATTATATATTTTTTTGTATCAAATTACATGCGACCTTTAGAAAATTTTAATTTTTTTCACAAACACTTTTTATGTACTTTTTCCTACCTAATAGAAAAATGACCGTTATAGGTTCTATTTTAAAAACATGACTTAGAAAAACAGCTAGCAAACTTCAGTGGAGAACTTGGTATTGAGCTAATTGAACAGAAGCTAATTAGAGCAGTTTTTACCAACCATGACCTGTTTAAAAAAATAATATTAAAAAAATAGAAAAAATAAATGTTTGGCAACCTGGTCAGATGTAACTTGACTTGTAGATTCAAAAAAATGTAAAATAGGCAGGGTATTTTATTCAAAAAATCAACGTTATTGCCGTTTCCGTTCGAAATTGGAAATCGGTCATATTGACTTTACATGTCAGTAAATGATAAATTGTATGTGATGGCATAAATATCTATAACGATGAACCAACAAAGCTCCTTTCAGCACAACATGTGGCAATCCAAGTAAGTCTTTGGTTCCGACTTATGACCTTGTAGCCTGTATATAGAGCATTTTAAGCGCCAGATTGGGATTTATTCTATTTTATGCCGAGGGTTCGATGGGTATAAGCTCAAGGGCTAGATGGGACAAAAAAAAACATATTAATTGGGCATACCAACGATGAAAGTGTAATATGGTCAAATGACTTTTTTGTTCTAAACAACGTGTCGTGTCTGTCGTATAATTAGAGAAAAAGCAGCTAAACGTTGTGATCAACAACTGTTAAGTAAGGAGGAGTCGCAATAGTTTGAGGAGTTTTTAACGCAATAAACGAGAAAAATTGCACTTAATTGCAGGTACTTTGATAAAAAAAAGGTATAAAGAAATACTACAGAGACATATGATACCGCGTGGGTTAAGATTTATTGACCGGGGATTAGCTTTTCAAAAATTAAATGATCCCAAATATTCTTCCAAACTATGTCCTGAATTTTTAGAGTATCCAAAAAAACGGCGCATGTTGACCCTGAGGAAATGGCCACCACTGCAGTGTCCAGATTTGAATCTAATAATGCTGCAATGGATTAAATTAGGCCAAATGATTAGAAAAGAACGATCAACATAGAAGCAACATCTTATAGAAGGCTTGGAAGCAAGAAAATATTAAAACATTGTACAAATTGTTACCGAGAATGCCAAGATTGTGCCACACTCTGTAATCTACCAGAAGATTTTTTGAAGAGTCTCGATTTTGATATATTATCGTGAATATTGTATGCAAGCCTTTTGTTTTCTATAAAGTTCTCATTACGACTTGCACTTCTATTTTAAACTATTGTTGTCTGCTTGGATGTACTATGCGGATACTTTTGAATGGTAGTGTACATAAATATATTGATACTGCATGTGGCAAAACATTATCTATTGGCAAATGGTATATGAAATTAAAATAGCCATTTTTTTTCTTTAAATTTAATTTGGTATTCAAAACGATTGAGTACTGACTATGTTATACTCAAATGTGATGTTTATGAATACGATAAAGCAGTATGAGTTTGGCTCATTCTAAAATGAGCAAAGTAGTAAGGAGTGAGTGTGATTTTAGAAACATTAATGGGGTTTCTGAATTTGACTCTTATAAGGTATTGGCACACCTTTAAACTTTTTAAAACAAAAGCGAAATCGTTTACCGTGGAAAAGATTATGCTGTTTGAAAAATAGTTACATGAAATTTGGGGATAACAAGTTTGGCGGATTCTGAACTGTCAGTTTTTAAAGAAAATACTTCAGGTAAAAGCCTCATTTTTGATAAAAGAGAGTATCACTCGGTGAGAAACTGTCTATTTTTGATACATTGAAGAAGCAAACGAACAATTAAAAACTGGAAACTCTCTGGTCCTTCACGGCCAAAGTAATTTCGTATTCAAAAGTCGGTATGGTAGGTCTTTGTATCAATTCTTTTGAATAAAGAGGAAGTAATTACGGTAGATTGCATAAAACAAGTTAATACTGTGACAAATACGTATTACTCATTATTAAGTAAATAAGCTTTGGGAAACAATTGTAAAGAAACCCAGTAGAATCATTTTCAAAGGTTGCAGAAAATTGATGAAGATATTCACCAGATTTACCCCCTTCAGATGGTGATAAAATATTTTTAAATGAAAAGGAATTTTCATTGACTAAAGCAGTAATAAGTATCGTGGATGGGTGGTTTGCAGAACCACCTTGGTTAACCTTAACTGAAGGTTAACCATAGGAACGTAAGGTATCCATAGGAACTAGCCTCTAAATACTAACTGTAAAAGGTCCTAAGTGTGTATAGTTAGCCAAATGATTATGTTGAATACATAAAAAATTGTTTTGAGATACAGCCTTTTCTATGTTAGGCTAAGAATTTATCAATATCACCTGTTAACATTAATACCGATATATCAAATTAAAGTTATATTTTGCTGTAGAAAATCAGAAAAAAATCTAAAATAGACATGCAAAAGGAATTAGTTTCGAATAACAGCTAAAATCACCTCCTGGATTAACTCTGTGAAGTAGAGGGTAAAAGCATTCATATCGTGAATAAAAACTTCTATATTTTGGTATTTTTATGTTCATGTTTAGTCTATCTCTTTATTGATCCTGAGTATTTATAGGGTTTTTTTAGTATTTTCTAAGAAATATCTCCAAAATAAGATGTCACTGTCTTCATACTGTGTTATTACACCCACCAGCAAATTTCTCTTTCAGCCTATTGTTTTAATATAATTTGCTGTAACAAGGAAGTCAATATGTACTTTTGCCGTACAAAATCGATATTTAATTAGGTCAGATATTAAACATTAAGGGGTATTTATTTTAAATACTCGTCTAGTTTATAATTATAGGTTTCCGTCTTCAAACTACCTTCACTTTTAAAAAATATGCTGATACCAATATTTGACGACAGAGATGATGAGAAAACTTGACCATGAATGATTCGGTACAGTGGTAAATAGTGAAATTTGACTTGAAAAGACTCAATTTTCTTTCGAATGTTGATAAATCTATTTCAAAGAAGAAAATCCCTTTCACGGAGCAAATTATTCTTTAGCTTATTAGCGTAAAACATGTACGATGGGGAACATTGCATAGCCTTTTTAAGTGTTATCGTGCATCTCGCTTGTAGTGTTTACACTTGATATAATATTATTCCATATCATCGTTTTTTCATAAGAGAGTAAATAGGGCTGAGAGCTATATAGCAATATCGTCCTAGCTTGAAGATCTGTTCATCACTTCTGATATGATGAAGTTCCATGTTTTAACTGAGACTTACCCATCGAGTTATGAGGATGGAATTCTTGGTGAGATGAACTATATACTTCTTCAAGTACTACCAATCACATAGAAATGTACTGTTGGAGACCGCCTAGACGTATATCAGGATTTATTGAGTATTTTATTGCAATTTCTTCTTTTTCTTTTGACAGTTTGTGCTCTATATAATATAGCATTCGCTTCTATACAGTTATGCTTATTCTTCATTTTACTCTATGATACTTTGTTGGACAATTCAAAACTAGGATGGACCTTCTCTCGAGGTTCTTCTCTTGCTTGCGGCATTGTGGAGATAAGTAAGAAAGGCCTTAGAGTTCAGTTAAACCTTCCGTTTTTCCTGCCCATATAGGCTAATTATAACTGAATTATTGCACCTGTATTCGAGATATTTGTAGCCTGAATTCCTCTGCTTAGAGAATTCCAGAAAATCTTCAAGAGAGAAATATTAAACAAAACTAGAAAGCATAAAAGTAGTATATACGGGATTAATGACTTAAAATTATAAATTTATACACATATCAATTGTTTTTAAATACCTGTTGGTACTTACCAGGTCTTCCAAACACTTTAGTAGCTGCTAAATTTATTGTAAGTAAACAAGTGTAACATTTAAAGATTTAATACCCTTTCAGCTTATAGATTGATCTCTTGCCTTGTTTAATTATATAATTATTAAGCTATTGATTTCAAAGAGATACTCGCCTTTAGGCATTGACTTCAATTTTTATCGAAATATATCCTAGTAGGCTGTAGTGTAGGCTACTTGCAAAAAAATAGAACCTGTTGCACCAACCCTATTTAACTCTAAGTAGAGCTTATTTTTTATGAAAATGATCTTATCGGCAAATAATTTTATATGAAAATTAAGCTCTACTTAAAGTTAAGTGGTGTTAATGCAAATTTGTCTTAATGTCAATTTGGATCAACTCTAATGAACTTTTTCTATTTTGCGTCTATAATAAACCTGTTAAAGCATCCAAAACACTGCGTTAATAGCTCATTTGAGTGCTTTATAGCCCAACTTTTTCAAAGTTGTTAGCATTGAAAAAATAATTGAAAAAGCAGAAAATTGACAAAAACTCCACTCAATTTTCTGTGTCAATCAATGAATTTTCAAATGTCACATCAGTGTAGTCAACTACCACAAAAATCCCTAAATTTTGAAATTGCGATTTTTTTATTTAAAAAGGTAATAAACGACGTAAAATAGAAAAAATAGCATAAAAAACTCGTTTCATAAGTCATTATTGCACTCGTCCTTAGGAAAACTCGCCGCAAGCGGCTCGTTTTCTAAATTTGGACTCGTGCAATAAATCTTGCCTTATGAAACTCGTTCTTTAATATACTATTAAGTAATCTTTAGATTCTACAGATATAATTTTATCAACGTTTCTGTTTAAGTATATTTGAATGCTACTTACTTTTTTGTATGATTGTGATTTTTTAAACGTTAAAAATGAAATAAAATTTAAAATTTTGCTTTTAAACGTTAGCATTTATAAATGTAAAATACCCCATTAAAAATTAACATCTTCAAGTGAACAGAACGGAATTGTAATAATAAGAAAATTATTAATTTGGAAATTTCTCAAACAAGATCAACAGTAACAATTTCGCTTTGCACTTCTAAATACAATTAATTTTGAATATACCTCGTAGCAATCTTGTAAAGTCAAGGGTTTCAATTAAAATGGCAACTGTGAATGCCTGGGGTATTACTTAGATCTTAAATATACCGAGGACGTCTTCGTAAGTAAGTAAATTAATACCTGCTGCAGCGCTCTGGGGCGAAAACACCATAACGGTGTTTCCAATAGTTGTAGTAAAGTCGAGGAAGCCATAGACAGTTTGTGTAACTAAAGCTCCTTGCGAGGCTGAGGGTGGAGCAGAAGCTGCTGCTGCGACTGAGGGGTTGATGAATACAGGTCCCCCGGAGCCCACGCCGAGCCGTCCTGAAATATACCACTAGTCAGTGTACAATTACATAAGCCAAGCCCTAATTAACTACTAATTGGATTGAACCTTTTGAAGAATTTTGCCGCCTTGCCCTCTTTTGTCATAAATATAAAAGCTTGTGAGACATGATTCTCACTTTGTGTTTAAGCTTTATTTTCACACAAACCATTGTTAACTATGTGCGAATAAAATTTCTCAGCTTAGTATTTAAAATGTTACATCACGACAGTAAGGTAATTTATGTGAGATAGTCTTAAAGTGAAATGATGCGAATCTTTGTATAATACCGTTGTTTTATGTGTTCTAAGTTGTCGAAATGAGAAAATTGCATGAGATAAACGAATACGAAACGACTTAACTTCTGCTTTTATGTAATTCAAGACAATATGGCAGACACTTCTGTCAATATAGCATTAGGTGTTTGATAACAAAGTATTACTTACAACGTATAACCTCATTTTTTTCTTTCGTCCTTGTCTTGTCATCCTTGAATATCGATTTTAATAAAGTCTTTTCATATTACTTACGAATAGAGATATATGGGACTAACATAACTTTTAATTTTAGTTTATTATTAGAATTGGCCCTTTTGATGTCATTGACCTTTGCTAGTTTTATGAACAACCCCAATGCTGAAAACACTGAAAAGTAGGGAAAAACCAAGTCTAATATACGTCTTCCATGACAACTTCATTTTTTGTAAATAGGGCCAAAATAATGAATCCAAGAGAGCTTTTTGTTGCTTAATATCGGTATTTTGTCTCAACATATTGTGAACGTGGATGTGAATAGGGTTCACTTGAGGGAAAAAAGGGAATGCATTGTGTAGTGGCCCTAAGTTGAGAACCCTTCGGTTTCATCCAGAATTAGAAAACACCGTGGTGATGCTATTTTATTAATGGTTCCTTATTTTCTAGTGTTGGGAACATACATTTTATTTATAGAGGATGTTGTCCTAACTTAAGGATGGCTCGATGCCAATTAAATCAAAAATTCTCTGAAACCAACAAGAGGTCAGCGAAAGATATACGAGTATATTGAATTGCAGTACACGTACATAAAGAAGCAAACGTCTTTGTATGAATAATTCCGTAGATATCTTTTAATCTTATACACAGCGAAATACATCGCTTTAATCAGTTGTTTACAACATCGGTGTACAGTAATTGTTTTACAAATGAGATTAAGTTTTTTACGATTTAGAAAACTTAAATAACTTCTACTCTCTTTGAGTTGGATATTAAAATTATTCTTGCTGAAACAAAATCGCTAATTTGTAGTACTATATATTGAAATAATTTTAAAGATTCATTGTAATTGATACATGAAAAAATGTAAAGTTGTAATGCGTTCTGAAAAGTCTGATAGGACTAAAATGCTTGACTGGCACGAACTGTTCAAGCAGTCTAAAGAGCCCCGGAGGCTCTAAAAGCTTCAGTTGCTCGAAAAATTCTGCAGGAGCCTGAAGCATTTAAAACATAAGAGCTGCTACAATCTGAATATCCTGCCCGTACAGAACTCTAATATTTACATAGTAATGGTTGTTCAAGGGTGTTGTCTACCATTCATTGTCGATGCTTCATATTTCTTTGAGATTTCATTCAAATTATGGTCTACATTAACTTTTAGTTCATTCAACTCAAAGAAATTCCAGAAGTTTCTTTAGAATTCAAACGACGTATGTAAGGACCAGTAATTTTTAAGCCACCTTTTTCGTAATACTTTTTAAGAGGTAAAAATATGAAACGATAATAATATAAATATTTATTAATAGCTTCGTTAAGTTGAATCACAATAATTTTTTCCGTCATGTATAATAGATTAATATTATTTTTTACAAAAGTTTGTTTAACCTCTGGGGATAAACTAATTGAACTATATTTATAAAATTTTAAAAACCTTTATGAAATAAGCTATTTTGACTACAATTAGTTACCACAGTGGGGACCGGGCATACGATTATTGTTTTATATATATATATATATATATATATATATATATATATATATATATATCCAATTTAGTCCAGGTACTTAATTTACTACCGATTCTACCTAATACGTTAACTTTTTTGACAACTTCCTTAGAGTATAACATGCATGATTCAAAAAAAGTTAAATTTAAATCAACGATAATGCCCAAATACTTGCATTCTGATAGCTGTTCAACCATATCGTTGTTTATTTCAATTCCTTGATGTATAGATGTTGTTATCAATGATATTGTACCTACTCTTAATGAATATACATTTTGTCCTTTTACATTTACAATAAACTTGTAATATAATATGGTAATGAGTCGTCCGTAAAAATTGAATCTCACGTTTTTAAATACAATTAACAATGTCGTTTATATTCTACAATATAAGCAAAATTAGGATTAATACAAGCTAAATTTATTATTTTCTTTTCCCAATTTAATCCAATTTAAAATATTTATTCTATATATCATATTTTCTTAACTTTGATCCTAGTAATTCTCGATTTATTGTTTCAAAAGCTCGGTTAAAATGTAAAATCACCATACCTATTACTTTTTTCATTGACTGCACTTTTCCATACTGAAAGCATTATTTGATATGTTCTTCTAGAATCGGGCTGATATCTTGTTATTAAGATGACGTTTAAAGTGCATAGCTGAGTATATTCATAACTGTTTCCAACAGCTTCTCATAAAATGGCACTATATTTATCGGTCGAAATTCTTCACAGTTTATTATTTTTGTTACTATATTTCTATGGATATTACTGTTTCAGTTTTAGAAAAAATTGTAACCAGACAATCATTTATGTGATGAATCCTCTTACTTTGGCGACAAGCTAAATTATTTTTTATATAAATGAGTAATGCATCACACTACAGTTTGAATTTTATTATGTGTAGTGTAGTGCTACATCCAGTTCCTTTGCCTCAAATAAACGAATAAGATTCACAATCATACAAGTTTACTTGATCATAGTAATGGTAATAATATTTATCCCGTATATTTTATCTGGAGACTCCAACCGCTTGTTCTATAAAATATCTTGTTTTGACTTTAAATAAAATAAATTTAATATTTTCCTTTGTTGTTAAATTTTCATTAACTTGGGTGAAATATAAAAGATACAGTAAAAATTTTGAAAAAGAACAGGGTTTCTGTTCCCTTTTTAAAATTCAGTTCTTGCAATCAATTATAACTAAAATTTTCGCAACCAAAAAGAGCGCCCTCTATTGAGCTAATCATAAAAGAATCATTTAGCTGTTAACAAAAACATAACCCAACTTTATTGGTTAATATTGATTTTTTAATTGATTTTGTTATTAATTAAATGAAATTCAATTTGAACTTAAGATAAAACTTTAGTTATTAGTCAGGTTTGCAACTTACTTTACATAGACCTGATATTAATTAACTATACAAAGAGTTTCCAATACTATACAGGTAATTAATATTAACTCTCCTTTTCTGATACCACTTTTTAAAAATAAAACTCTAACACTTGATTTCAGCACTACAAACAACGCCAGCTTTCCACTAGAATAACGTATGGAGAAAGAGAGGGTTTCACTTCTGCCCTCTGTTTGAAACCATCTTATTATACTATATCTCATACCGAGATTGGATCAAGCATTAGGATTGAAGTTTCTCTTCCAGATTCTGCAAGCCCTACATATATAACAAATATGATATTCAATTCTTGTTTTTATTAGAACTTGAATCCAATGAATAACTTGAATACCTTTTGTGGTAAATACGTCTATTTAATAAACTTTTCGTCATATTTACAGTATTTTGAATATTGATATTAAGGTATTTTACACTTATAATATTTAGATTGAATATTTTATAATTGTTTTCATAGCAAAAATTATACTTGCACTCTTTCGTTTACTACTTTTTGTAGTTTTTATAACTCTCTCTGGGAGACGCTTATTGTCAAGCTTATATTTCAAAGCAACACCTTAACATTCAATTAATCGTCTTGAAAGATAGTTAAATTTTCTGATCTTTATAGGGTGTTGATTATTGTAGACGTCGGATCAAATCTCCATGCAAACCAAAATTCTTTCTAACCTTATAATTTCAACTATTTAACTTTATGTCAAAATATGCATAAAAACTTAAAACGCAAAATTTGCAATTTCTTTCATTATGGTCGAATTATTTCACTGTAGTCGTACTCCGATATTGAGGAGATTTAATGATAATGAATTGTTTATTATTTAAATAATAATTTAACTTTAACTAATGTGCTGGCGCCCGTCTCCATAGTAATTCTTCAACCAATTTACTAATGCTTTAGTTCACCCATGTCCTAAGACAATTTGAATAAAATTGATTAATTGTCATAGTGACACTAGCTAAGCCGAGGCACTAATAATAACTTAACGTAAGTAACGCAAGCATTATTAATTTTTGTGTAGAAAACTTCGTTACACTTGCCGGACTAATTGTGGGAACATTTTTAAGTAATAATTTTCATCGTTACAATACATAATTAAATACGGTTTTCAGATTTGCATCAAATCTGATGCTGACTGAATGCTAACATTTGAGATGTGAAAACCAGCAGAAACAGTAGGAATAAATAAATTTTCATTATGTTAAGGTTGCAAGTGAGAGAAAACCTGTTACTCCTATATAATTTAAGTAGAAACACCACATTTGTTCATTTTTCTTTCAAGTCAATCCTCGCCCAACTTTTTTATTTAATTGCAAATAAAGCCAAGTGTAAAAACAGTTTCTATTTTAATTATCCGAGAAAATCCGATTTTAAATTTTATTGTTTCATTAAATTTCATACTGAATGTTGTTGTTTTCTTTTATAGTTTTGATAAGGTTTGGTAATAAATGAGACGGAGAAGGTTAAGTAAATAAAGAAAAATAAAACCTAACGTAGGGTCATTTATATTGGTAAATCGGTTCATCAGTTCAATTTGTAATGGTCGTGAAAGTTAAATATCTGCTAAAACATTATCGCGTAAGAGAATGAATCTGGGGAAGAACGACCGTAAAGTTTTATAAGTGCGAACAAAGAGGCCGAAGTCGGACATAAATAAACAGAAGGCATTACGCAATTTGGTTTTTAACTGGAATTAAGTAAACGTAATTTAATACGGCCATCGTTCTGCAGAATGTCAGGCCGTTTAATTAAGTTAACAATACTTTTGGCGAAGTTCCGTCCCAAAATGAGGCCATATTTTAAACAATACTTTCCTTAGAAATCCGATTCTGCCTGCAGTAAAGAGTATGACTTAATTATTAGCTTAGGCCTCATTAGATATTTAGATTAACTTAACACTTCATTAAAAGTCAGATTTGCTAACTTGATAGAACACGTTTTACATTTTACTACGGAGGATCCAGTATACTGCACATTCGATGGCTTTTATTATTGCATTTAGTTTTTACAGCCTTCTTCTGTCTCTCTTCCTCTCGGGTTCATAATTTAATATTCATAACCACTGAATGTGCAAATTGCTAGTTGTAACTTTACAATTTTCTAGATATCAAATTCTCACTCAAGTTTACCGCTCTGTTAATTTTCGAGTAGTAATCAAACTCGTGGTGAATTTCAATATCTCGGACATGCCACCATAGCTCAGATACCGGAATCATACATTCGTTTGCCAATCAACTTCCATTGTTTCTGACTGGTATTGCCATGTCTATTTTGGCATGGAAATAGTCCCTCGTGCAATTTGATTTGCTAGAGGCAGACATCAGTATGCTAATTTAACTTTGTTCTCGTTTATGGAATAGGATTTTCACGCTAAATCCCAGAGCCTCAATTGAATTTAATGATCTGACAATGTGACCGCATAGTCTTTTATCTAGTTTAATTAGTGTCTGTTGAGTGTAACTACAAAAATTTTCCTAAATACAGGTTTGCATATAAATTACATACTTTTTCTTATAATTTAACTGAAAAAAATATCTTTACATGCAGGATACTGTAAAAATATGCTAACAGTGGTTTTTCAGGTAGACTTTTAAACATAATATTTACTTGCTATATTATCATAAAATAATTTATACTAGAACAGGATATAAAAGTAATGCTACCTTTATTGTGTAAAGTAGCAGGTAGGACACTTGCTGTTACATATTTTTTGTACAAATGCATAACTTTAAGTCACTTAAATTTTTTTACATAAATTTATACCGATTATTGGTCATTTGGAAATTTTACGTTGAATTAAGGAGCTGTACGTATTATGTACGTTTACTATTAAAAGCGTGTAAAAATACATTCTAATATGTTTTTGGTAATAATATAGTAATTTATGTACATAAATTATCTCAATTTTTAGCGGATTTTCACTCGTTCTTTTATATGGATTCTAGGGAGTGCAGGCAACCACCACTACAGCATTTATTTTAGAAGATAGAAAAACCTTTACTCATAAAAGTTCCAAGATTTTTCTTGAACCGCCAGAATTTGTCATCAGATAAAACGATAAAAACGATTATCCCAAAATTAGAAAAAACTTTTTAGGATTTTTTAAATGGATCACCCTGTATATTTTATTTTAACTCTCCCCTCTGTATTTTATTTAAAACTTTAAAGTAATATATGGGGCAACCAACTACAGTAAACATATAACATATTATAATATTTCTGAAATTAGGGAAAGCTAAAATAAAATAAAGTATACAGGGTGTTCTCGTTAAAAAATTCGTTTGTTATTTTGTCCTAGCTTTGCGATGGTCATTTATTTTCTTTTAAAAGACCTTAAAAGAGGTTAAAAGACCTGCAACTTTTGTAATTAAAGGTTTTTTTATTTCCTCAAATCAAGGTTGTATGTATGGTCCAAAATATACGGAAAAGCCCGTACCTAGGCTACTAAAAGAAATAATGAAATTTCTGTCTAGAAAGAACAAAAAATACGGTTATAGTGTTTAGCTTAGTAAATTCACGCAATAAAAGTATAAATTTTATATGAATTTCTAAGGTCACTTATAATCAGCGATGTATTGGATTTTCTATGTATAAAGACTAGTACTATCTCAGATGAAGTCTGGATCCAGTACGAAGAGACTAGCCAGGACTATTTCGATTAGTGGCCTCAGTGACCACTGACACATAGGAGTCCGTGTTACCAGACAGATGGTTAGTATATGTAAAACCGTAAGTCTGTCACTCTAGACATTGCTGGTTAGATCGGGTTCCTTGATGCGGGGGTCGCAGTATATGAATTTCGCAGAACCTTAAGTTGTCTGACATCTGCTGGAGCACATAACCAAAACGGCAGATCCGAGTAATTAGTCTCTAACTACCGAAACGCGCTACTAATTACGTGCTAGCTTCCACATTAAAAATTGCAGCGTTAACAGCGGATTGTATTTTTTTTAAATAACATAGCTAGGTAAATTACACAGTGCTCTTTTGAATCCAAAAGAAATCCGAGTGCTAATAATAGTAGAGTTCGGAAGACTCAAGTTCCGAAGCTGACAGAGTTCATAATTTTTGTGGTGAGTTAGATTGTATAACCTCCGACTCCTTTAAAAGTGTGCTTTTTGATATGGACACTTCGAGAACTGTTCGTCACTATACCGAGCGTTCATTTGAATTCCCCCCTCACATATCTCCTACACTAAGCATTTAAGGTATCAATTTATCTAAAAACCCGTCAACTGATTTCTTAATTGTTTTTTTGGAATGCAAAATGTTGACCATGCTACAATTAATGTCTCCCTCGAAAAGTCATTCGGCGTGTTTCCGCCGAAACAAATTTTTGTATTATATTAGCAGGAAGCTTTCAAATGAGCACGGTGTATAGTAGATTCTTAGGATCCGTTACGTAAAAAATATAAAAAAAGTTTTTCCCTAGTGTGTGATCACAACTGTTCGCTCCGAATATCCGAATCTAGCTGTAGAAGACTACTTAGTAAAGGGTTGGTAGCTGCGATGCGGTGGTAGTCGAAGGAGAATACTTTGACAAAAATATTAAAATTTCTTTATTTTTACGCAGTAAAGCAAAATGAACAAATACAATTACCGCTGCGCTGGCACAACGCTGACCTAAAAATTAAGTTTCTGGGGAGTAGGGTAATTTTTATAGATTCTACTACACGATTATCATTGGAAAACATTTCCGAAATGTTTTCAGTCAAAAATCTTACAGCTCAAAGGTCTACCCTCTCTATTAAACCATTTAGATCGCAATGCACTGACACCATTCATAACGTGCTGTTTCCTGGTAGTACCTACGATATTGCACTATTTATGCAACCAGTGTTTTTATCGATAATGATATGTAATAAAATAAATCATTTTACCATTTGAATTTATTTTATTCTTGAATACTTAAATACTACAGAACCCAATGACTTATTAAGGGAATTTGTCCCAAACACCTAGCCTCTTACACTGAAGACCACTCCACCTATACGGTGGCTGCTGGATCTCTACTATATATTTAAGATATAGTCGTACGGAACGCTATCGCTAACACACCAGGCCTTTAATTGGTACATCGGGATGGACAAATTAGCTAAGCCTAGGTCACGCTTGCGTTGGTTTCGACGGTGTTAGGTAAGTGGAGACTTCGCATGCTGGACTAGGGATGCAGGGACTGTGTCTGGAAAGTAATCCCCAACAGATCACGTATATAAGTAGCTTCAGGATGAATCTTAAAATCTAATAGATCTAATAGAGGGGCTCCCACCAATGAGAACTGGTAGCACTCAAAAGAGAGAGCCATGGCAGTTCAGTTTAAATATCATATAAATCCGCAATACATACAATATTGACTATTATAACTACATATACATATTATACTGCTGTGGATTTTAGTTTCAAACTTTTGGGATATTTTGAAAATTTTGTAGAATTCTAAAATCTTTGTTAAAAACTAACACTTTAGAAATATTTTAGCAACTTTTCCAGTTAAAAATATCTTTAAGTTATTTACTTGTGTGTCATTGATTATACATCCAATGTGTACTTTTTAATAAGGTTAAATAATACATGTTTCTTTATTCATTATCAAATAGTTTACTCGCCAAGTTCTTAAGAATACGTAACATCCAGTTGTGCGCAAGTTATTGTTATTATGTAATTCATTTATAATAAATTTCAAATGAGTAATATTCAACGGGAAATGAGATTCTCTAAGGTTTTTGTTTATGTAAATAGATCCTTATTTTTGCGTGTTGTGTAATAATCTATAATAGATATGTGTCGCTGTGACAAACAATATTAATCTGCTGTTAAGTATTGTATATAGTGTAGTCATTGTATTAGATGGTAAGGTGACGTCAAATTAAGTAATGTGATGATGTAAATAATTAGTATTTAAGCTGAGGAAACAATAATTTTAGGACACTTATTGATATACGACGAACGAGAACGTATGTAAACTTCACTTCCTGATATAAAGCGACAGGGTAAAGTCATGAAAATTAAAATAGTATAAATGTAAATAAACGACAGAGTAAAGTCGCGAAAAATAATATTGTAAAAATTTAGATAGTCTAGTCTTAAATAGACAGTTAAGTTGGTTGGTGAATTGAATACGGCGAAAGTGTATAGTTGTTATAAATTGTAAAAGTGTTTCTAAGGTTATAAAGAACCGCCTGCAATATTACTTACTGAAGTAAGTAATGTGAATAAATCTACGTTAAAACCATAAATTGGTGTTTTATTTTAAATAAACAGTTCAAATATTCTTCGAAGATGGGAAAATTACCCGCTATAAATTAAAACCCACAGTGAGTTATCAAAATTGTTATTCCTTTGTGGAAAGCTTTGGATGTGATATATGGAAAATCCATGCTAAAGCCAGTTAATCGGAATTGGAAACCAGCATTGGAACAGCAAGTGACATACTCTGCCAACGGTTTGGAAACGACAACTAGACTAAAAGAAAAAAAGCAACTCAAAAAAAAGTTATTACTAGTTATTAGTTACTCAGGAAAGTTATTTCCTTTTTTGTATCTGGTACCTGCGAAAGAAAGAGAATCTTTGTGAAATGCAATTAAGTGAATTAAACAATTTAGTAATAGTTAAATTTAATTATGTAGCAAAACAAATAATAAAACACACTAGTTTAATACATTTATTCGCTACTAACGTTGTACAAGCGTGCACCCTCTTACACGGCATGTGCTTGACTGCCGAGGTCTGCATGTTAAAGCGCAGACGCTACCTGGAACTTGGAACTAACCAACTTATATTAAGGGGTGGTCGGTGACGTCAACCGTTAGGCGCTGCCAACCACTATAATTTCGGCCAACCTGACAGTTGATCGTCCTCGATCAAAAGTGAGAAAAAAAACAAATAACATATGAAAAATAAACAAAATGAAACATATGAATGTTATATAACAAATATAAATTTAAACCTAAGTAGTACAATTCTAATGATTATAAAGTTTAGTTTACGGCTGTAACCATAATCTCATATTTTCTGGTGTACATGTGCCTTCAAAAGATTTTTGGGTTATCTGAAATCCCTCAATATCTTTAACAATGTATCTGTCATTTTGTAAAACTTTAATTACTTCGTAGGGACCACGGTATTTCGGTATTAATTTTTTGTTAACACCTACTGTAGTATCTACGTTCTTAATCAAAACATAATCACCTTGCTTATAATTATAAGGACTTTTATGTTTCTTATCATAGTGGCGCTTATTATAAGCTTGAACTTTTTTATTCTGAATTTCTGCCTGTTCCCTAATATCTGATAAATCAATATTGGTATCAGTATTAGTTACTAAATAATTTCTTAATTTATCATTAACATCTCTTTGATTAATTCCAAACAATAGCATTGATGGAGAAGTTGCAATAGATCTACAAATACTATTATTGATTGCAAATTCGACATCGTGCAAATACCTATTCCATTTATTTTTACATTCAGTTAACTTAGATAGCATAGGCGTAAGATCACGATTAACACGTTCAATTTGCCCATTCGATTTTGGAGAAGCAGTAGCAATTTTAACATGAATTACATCATATTTGTTTACAAAATTGGTAAATTCCTGAGAAGTGAAAGCAGTTCCCCTATCAGATACAATTCTAACAGGATAACTATAATTAACAAAATACTGTTCTAACTTGTGTATAACTTCTACAGTTTTGGTGGATTTAACATCATAAAGTTTAACAAATTTTGTAAAACTATCAATAATTTCAAAAATATATTTCTTGTGATCACCGGTTGGTTCTAATGGACCATAGTGATCAATGTGAATGGTTTCAAACGGCTTATTACCTTTCGGAATATTATGTAATGTTCCTTCACCTTTACCAAAATTAGTTGAATAAGTAAGGCATTTAATACAATTTTGGATGTAATCTTTAATTTTGCTTTTCATTTCTGGAAACCAATACACCCTATTTAAATATTCTAGGGTTTTGTCTATCCCTAAGTGTCCTAAATTATCGTGACAATTAAAAATCACATTTCTTTCCATGTTTCTAGGAACATAAAACAGAATTTTATTTTTAAATTTTCGATACACAAGACCATTTTGTAATTCAAAATCTTTGTCTTCCAAATTCTGAGTCTCTAAACGACTTTTTATTTCCGAAATTTCTTGATCTAAATTTTGCGCAATTGATAAATTTTGTTCGAATGTATTCTCCTCTAACACCAATACACTATTGGTGAAAACATTGTATTACTAGCTACTACATATAAATTAATTGGCACTTTTACATCATAAATTAAAATTTGATCATTATAAGTACCGATAATATTTAATTTAGATCCATTTATACCTCTAAAATTTGATTCATCATCATCAAGTGATTTGATACAAGATTTTGGTAAAACATCATCTCGTACAAAACTAATCGGACTACCTGTATCCAACATAGCCAGAACATTTATAATGCAGCTTGCACTTCTAAGTTGCACCTGTAGTTCATACGCCTGAGTCGGAAATATTGGATCGATGGTCATCGTTGCCTCCCGATTTCCGTGTTGCACCACGGAACTCCGCTTTGGACAGTTCTTGCGTTGATGTTCCTTGCTGCCACAAACATAGCATGAACCATAATCACGTTTTGGTTTAACACACGATTTTGCAGTATGCCCAATTGCACCGCAATTATAACACTTAATACGCGAATCACTTGTGCTTTCGGATTTCACTTCTGATTTCACAGAAACACTCCGTGGTTCACTAATTTTTCCACTAGTACCAGGAAACACAACCGTTGACGATGCTCCAACCTTCTTCTGAAATGCCTGTCGCGATTGCCACTGGGAAGCAGCACTCTTCTTAACCTTTTCATAAATTTCTAGTTTTTCTCGTAATTGTTTCAAATCACGTGCTTCATAAAGCATAGTTTTCCGGGATGGGTCGTCTTGAATACCCTCAATAATATAATATATTAATGAATTATTATCAATATTTCCTCTAGACGCGATTTCCTTCATAACTAAAAAATATTCATAAAGCGACTCGTCCCTTTTCATTTTCCGATTAACTAACATCGAATGTAGCTCCGCACCATTGATCCTTTTCGAAAATTCATCTAATAAACATTGTTTTAATTGTTCCCACGATTTTATTCCTTTTTCACCCTGAATAAATAGTTTCGCCAGTCCTGACAGTGATTGCTTAGCGAAAATTAATTTTTGTAAACCGGACCATCCCAAGAGTATAGCCGTTTCCTCGAAATCTTCGATCCATGTTTCGATTGGGTACAATTCATCACCACTAAACGAACGAATAGTGCCTTCAATGTCTTTAAATGTCAATGAAAATTTAGGATTTGCTGACAATTGATTTTGCATAACTGAATTATTAGCGGCGCCCGCACTTTGCATACCACGCAAATTTGAATTTTGCGCGCCCGGTAAAGTCGTTGTAATTCCCGCTCTCGGTAACGTAAACATATTTCCCCCGCTTGGCAACGGAAACACATTTCCCGCGCTCGGCGTAGGCCACGAGACGCCTCTACTACGCGATGAAAAATCTTCCACTCCTACATTGTTTAATAAATTACGCGTGCTTGGGTTAACCGCGGCTTCTTCCAAATCGCTTTCTTCATCATCGCCCTCTTGTTCATTGTCACTACCATGATCACATAACAATCGAATGTCACATAAATGTTCACAGATTCTACGGGCCACATCTTTCGCCGTTCCCGCGTAATCTAAAGATAAAATGTTGCATATCGATGCAAGGTCACCAAATAATAGTTCATCTACTGCCCACTGCACTTTTTTATTAAATTCTTCTGACCCTATTTCAAAATTAAAGCCGGCAAACTCTCTCAGTCGTGCTCGGTTTCGACGATCACCATCAGCCTCATACATGAATTTATGAAATGCCTTAATTGCTTTTACCGAAGCTTGTTTAATTGCGTCTTTTACCCCGGCGATTTCAGCTAAAGTAGCCCCCGCTTCATTAACGAAATCACTTGCATCCATCTTGAACTAAAAACTGTCGTGACGCGTGCAAACTAAATTTGACTCGGCAAATTTAAAAACAACGCAATTTTTTCCCGTCTTAAAACCAACTCGTTGATTTCACTGGTAATTTCACCGGCTACACAACACCAAGTGTAACTAAACACTGTACCTGTAACCATGTACCTATCACCTATAACCCCACACCTGATATTGTAGCAAAACAAATAATAAAACACACTAGTTTAATACATTTATTCGCTACTAACGTTGTACAAGCGTGCACCCTCTTACACGGCATGTGCTTGACTGCCGAGGTCTGCATGTTAAAGCGCAGACGCTACCTGGAACTTGGAACTAACCAACTTTTATTAAGGGGTGGTCGGTGACGTCAACCGTTAGGCGCTGCCAACCACTATAATTAGCGATTTCAATTTAAAAGTTATTTAAATTTCGATTTGTATTTTTTTAAACACGAGAATCCACATTCGCCCTGAGATGAGTGTTTTGTAATAATTTATTTCAGTTATGTTAAGTTATTTAATTGGCGCCCAACTTATTCTTACGTAATCTTGAGTTAGTTAAGAACTCGTGTAACAATTTTTATAACTATTGCATTATTTAAATCCATTAAAAGAATCATATAAGAATTTATCAAAGAGTGAAGTTGAAAAATATTTATAAAGTTTACTGTCATTCTAAATCTCAAATTAATTATAAAATACATCTACGTTCTAACAGCAATTATTCGCAATTTTAAAATATATGATGAAATTGAAAAATAGTAATTTTTTATTTTTAATTAGCCAATATCTCCGCATATATTTATTTAGCTAGCCAACGTAAGGAAAAAGTAATATTTTTCTTTTTATGCGAATTCATCGCAATACATATATAAAATCGAATCTGTCAAATCAAAATTAATAATTTTGAAGTACCCAAGCTATGAAGGTAAATATTTATGATTTATAGTAGAAAACTGCTATTATCAGGGTCCTATGATATTTCTATTTAAGTTATTCACAATAGTAAGACGATGACGAAAATCAGCAGTATACTATAGGTTTAGTACGGAGCAAAAAAACAGAAAAGGCAGAACAGAAGAGAATAGCAACTTATAAATCGGAACTGACACCTTTTTCATACTTAAAAACACTCCTTAAAACACCCTTAAAAAATACACTGCACAGTTATAGCATTCAACCGAGGGTTACGAAATAACTCAGTCCTCTAGTATCACCCTATCACCTGAAATGGCGTCAAAATTCTGGACTGTGTCTAAGTGATCAACGTAACCATAGACCTAATAAAACCTGGATGATTTCGAAGATTAGAAGCAATATCTAATCAGGGAGATTTGTAAATTATAATAATATGTAAAAGATAAAGGACGAGAAGTCAAGTATATATATATTTAGCATTATTTACAGACATAGCATAGATATAATGCGGAATTTCACTTTCGATACTTAAAAAGGAATATAAATGGGTGTAAGATAATTATAATTATAGTATATATGTTAAATAAAAATCGAAAATTCAACCCGCCTGCCAAGTGGTGAAGTACGTGAGCGGGCGGTAAAGTGGCATTTGACGCCCGTTACATTAAAGAATGTATCTAAAAATATTTCAGTTATACGAGGTGTTACACTAAAATGTGAAGTATGACATTTTGGTGTAACTTTTCTCCACAAACTAGTGTTTCTAACTCAGGAAATTCTCGGGACTATCAACTGAAATTCTGCCTTTAGAACTAAGGCACTAACTAAGGCTAACTTTTATTTATATTTGTTTCAATTTCTTAAGCAAATTATTAGTTAAACAAGATAGTTCATTACAAGGTAGTCGCTTTCCGCAAGACGTTTAGTTATCCAATTTTTTTTAAGAAACTAATAATCACCCACACGAAATACATACAGATTATTTATAACATGTTTATAAATAATTAATAAAAATGGGGGAGATTAGTTTCAGTAAAAAACGTACCGTTTAGTACGCCACCTATTTATTCATTAAGGAAACCTGTACTTTTTATTCAACTATATTTAAAAATGGTTTCCATTCAAAATTCTCGTCTACATATTTATAATCAGGTACTAATATTTCAATATTCTAATAAGAGTGGTCTCCTTAAACAGAAAAACAGAATGCTTTTATTTCAAAATTTAAGGTATAGTCTTCATTATGTTATGAAACCGTTGTTTTCAAAAGATAAATAGTTCCAACAGAGTTTTGGTAGTTTTTTCAAAGGGTGTGATAATCGAGATGATGTCCTCAAGACAATGTAAAAATCTGAGAATTTTCAGGATTTTAGATTTAAAATTCAAAAGTTGATAAGTAAGGCCAGAAATATTTATTATATCTCAATAAATCAGATATAATAAAAGTTGTGGATGCAATAATAGGTAAATACCTTGTTCTAGTAAATAGTAAAGGTTTACAGGAATAAATGAATGAATATATTTAAACCTTTGTTTATTTTGAAGCTTCAAACGAGTTTTTAAAACAATACAACCATAATAATAATAATAATAATACAAAAACAACCATGGCACAGCATCATCGTTAAAGAATTTACAAATACGTAATCTTTCATTATTATTTAAAATTGTTAAAATGTAAATACACATTTCTATAAAATTGCTTAGAACATTTTAATACACAGAAAATTATAAATGAAGTATGTGCATGACACGCAATGCTGATCATGTATTAAAAATTTTCATGTCACGTGTTATTTATTTATTAGTTGTCTTTCATTATAAAATATAATTAGTAAGGTCGCGAGGTAACGGTAAGAACGGGGATTCATTGAAATTACTTTGTTCGACTAAGTTTTATTATTATTACGCGGACTCTATAAAAGGCAAACTTCTTTAAATGGCCGTCGTAAGCTACGAGAGAATGTTCCTAACTTCTTCAGAACAACCATATTTCATAAACTTTTCGTACTTTGGAGAGCAAATACTTCACAGTTATATCAATAAATAATTATTATACAAGATATAAATACTCTGTCTTAATTTTATACTTTCGTGTTAATTAAACTCTCGAAACTTTTTCTTTTGAGATAAACAATAACAATTTTGGTAATTACATCAGTTTGCGGTTTAATCTAGAAGAATTTTCTCGATTATTAGGTTAAGCTGAGGATATAAATCTTAAGGGAAATTATTTTGAAAAAAGGAATGTTTCAACCTTTTTATAGCTGAGCTTAGGTAAATACATTTTTCCTTCAAGGAATTTGCAATTAACGTTTATTAAAAAGGTTTTTGTCTTGGAAATTGTATTCTGAATAGTTCTCTTTGACTTGCTGCCAACCAGTTCCTTATATGTTCCATTTGAAATAGCAACCAAGCTCTTTTATAGTATTATTTCGTTTGGATATTTCTTCCTCCAACCAAAGTCTCAATTACAAAAAGAATCTTATTGGAAATGTTTTCCATCTCAATTCCGAACAAATAAGATTTACTATCGATACGTTGTGCACATTTATAAGAAATATGCTACCAACTCTTATTTGTCCTTAGCTTTACCTTGCTCTCGAATATATGGAATCGTATATTGTTACAAGTCTGATTTATTATATTCTCTTTAGTGGAATCTTACACCGTATATAACTCTACATTACTATCTAGGTGAATAGGAGGGACAAACCGCTCATTGTTCTCACGTTTATTAAAGCCATTACTCGTGCTCGCAGGCGACTGTGTTGCATCTCATTTGTCACAAGGTCTGGTTCTACTATGCATTGGCGTGCAGTTTACACGTGCATGTTCACGTGATGCACGTGAAGCACGTTTTCAGGGGTCATACTAGACACACTCTAAGCATGAAGCTATTGCTGCTTTTCGTTATTTTCTCTTCTTACAGCAAAAATATGAATTCCTCCCTGCTGCTTAACATGTTAGCAGCATTTGTTTTCAAGTTCTAACTCTTGTAACTGAAGCTCACCTTTAGTGGTTTCGTGACCAAGATAGTGTGGGACTTTATGATAGTTCAAAATTATTTTGGAAATTATACTCAAGGTTGTGTTCTAAACATTAAGGGTATGGTAGAACTCTTGGAATTGTATTGTAGTAGAAACTAAACTCTTTATTAGATTAACTCCGTCCAAAAATGTATATCATTAACACGTTATTTAAGTTGAATATTAACTATCTTTTAATGGAGGTAAATTCCCGGTAATAAATTTTAAACAGTGCACTAAACCAATACAAATTAATATTGTAGATTTCCTATCTATAAATAGACGAATACATGTTCAATGAATTAGATTCAAACACCTGTTAATGCACATAAGGTTATTGTTGCACAGTTGTGAATATTTTTAGCAAGGTTGAACATAATGACAGTATAAATCTGTAAATGTTTAAACAATAATGGAAGAAATATCGATAATATTTTTTCTAGTTAATGAAATTACTTTTTTAATTAATTTTATAGTGGATTTCGATATTGGTATTTTGCTTACATTTAGTACATAAGAAAGCAGATTATTAATGCATAGGCAGGCTTTTAAAAAGAAAGTAAGTAAAATTACATTTAATCCCCTTGGATAGTTTTGTTAAATTTATAATGTTTTATATTAATTGATCTATTGTCTTTTCTAATCAGCCAGACGCAGCCAGTTTTTCTAATAATAATGTAATTTAACGATTCTTGCTTATACTTTACTATAAAACTAGAGCATATAATACATATTTTTACATAATATTTGGATTTTAGAGACTTTAGAGTCTTTTTATGATCTCTGTCCTGTGTGAGGTAAGATAATCGTAATAATATTTTTAAGAATCCAATCCCTATCCACAAGAATTAATGAACCTTAATATTTTTTACATCTCCTTACTTTTGCCCAAGGCCGCTTTCCGTAGTTAGCGGGAGGATGAGAAGTTTTTAAATTTTTATTTATACGAGCCCCATCACATAATAGTTTGTACATTTCGAACTACTTGCATTTATACGTACGTCAGAGTACATCATATGTGACGTGGAATGAAGAAAGGGACCAATTGTATGAAAACCAGTTATTGCAATATTAGCAGGTAAAGTATAGCGGTACTTTTATTGTGTGGGGTGGTATTTACAACTGTCACGTGCAGTTTTAGTTACCCCTCTCGGTTGTTAAACTATGTTATCTTTTAAATACTTTAGCTTGTTCAAAGAGATTCATTATATTTAGTGTGGGTTAGTGCGTTGGTGTGTTGAATGTGTTTTTTCTGTGACCTTTTTTATCGCGACTAGTAGTTATTTTGTACTTTTTTTGGCGAATATTAATGTAATACGTACCTATCAAGTTAACTATTAGGAACATTATTTTACGAAGCACTTACAGCATGGCGTTACAGAATGAATTGGACGAACTGAATGAACTGTACTATGTAGAAAACGTAAATGAATACGACAGTGATAACGTAAGTGGTGATGACAGCGATACTGAAAGTGGTGATCAAAGTAAGGATGCTCAACGTGCATCTGTAGTTGGAACAGCTTCTGAATGTGCACCTTCAACATCATTTGCTAGTGATTCGTTTGATAAATCCATAGAAGATATAAGGGAGGACGAAGCAATTTTACAAATGTACGGAGAAACTGCTCAACCCTGTTGCACTTCAAAATGTAATAGTCTCATACCTAAATCTATCGCTATTCAGTTTCGCAATTCGTTCAAAGAACTGTCGAAACACGACCAAGATTTAGTAATACTAAGCCATTTAGAATGTTCTAGGAAGCATAAATCACTGGAAGATAAATACGGTAAGAGAAACGTTAAAATGACTTATTGTAAATACAACAACTTTCTCATTTTTAAATCTACATATTTGCCGTGAAATGTATTTGTTTATACATGAAGTTGGAATTAAAAGATATAAAAATCTGGTTAAACATTTTGATGTACATGGTTTGGTTGGTCGTACACATGGTTTAACTAATAAGAGTCATTGTGTGACATCACACAATGACTCCTCAAAATAATATTAAATTCCTACATTTTTGTAATAACAAACGCAAATTCGACATTTTAGAAGCCTTTGAGATATACAAACACAAACTCAGGGTACCTTTAATGAATGAACAACTTGAGCTCAGTAATTCTCCGTTACTGGAAGTATTAGATATTTAATTCTGATTATTATTATTTTATCTAGTTACCTATTTTTGTATCTACCTTAGCGACGTGTTTGTTTATAATTATATTACCTTTGATAATGACAGCATAGCTGTCGAAACAATATTGTCAGGTTATATTTTAATAAAACTGTGAAACTTTTACTAATCTTTATTTATTTCATGATTATGGAGTTCCACAAAATAAGGCTGGAAACAATAAACAAAAATATATGAGTCTTTTAACAATTAAATATGATCCATTTTTTTAACATGTCGGTTATTACAATGTCATTTACAACATCTCAACATCATGTCAAATATCGCTAAAACGTGTGATCATCATCAGCTAAAAACCCTTCATACAAAGGTGAATATTGGTCGTAGAGATTCCAAACCCATTGCATTAGATGCATCATGCTTTTGTCTATAAGAATCACTTAAAAACCTAAAATCGATATTTTGCGACATTTGGTCCCTTTCTTGATTCCACGTCACATATAACGTTTCCTTTCTAAAAGGGTACCCTTAAAATGTAAAAGATGTAATACCACAAAATATATAAATAAACGAACACATTTTGTAAAATAGGATTTAATATAAATGTATTTATTACAAAATTTGTTCGTTTATTTATATATTTTTTGCTACATTCATCTTTTACATTTTAAAGGAAAGAACACTATGCAACCTTCCCCCATCCCAAAATGTTTTTGGTGGATGTTTCTTGATATTAGAGTGAAATAATGTCCCAACACCGACTCCATGCCAAGTTTTATTAAATTCTATTGGTGAATTATCTCATACCACTTCATTTCGCATTCGCAGATTATCAGAGTATCAAATGACTTTGAAAGAGTGGAGCAAAGGATCCATTTTTTTAATCAATCAAGTTATATTATCAAAAGCATATTAGGAGGATTCCTAATATAATTTTGCAAAACTTGACGCACTAGGTGCAGGGGCAGTATTTCACTCTAGCAACAAGAAACAGCCATATCGTGGACCAAGAAAAAAATGTCGAAGAAAAAGTTTCGGGGCGTCCTTTAACAAAAATAGAAATGTATGAACTATTATACAGTAGGGCTTGTACTGTCCAAAAAAGGATACCATTATAAGATATTTCTAAAAATTCATACTTTAATCCTAAAATATATTTTTTTAAATCCAATCCCTAACCCCAACAAATATTTTTTAAATTCAATTCCCAACCCTTAACCCCAAAAAATATTTTAAAAATATACAACGGGTCCTAATTCCAAAGAAATATTTTTTAAGATTCTATCTTCATTTCTTAATCCCAAAAAATACTAAAAGCAATTAAATCCCCAATTCTTAATCCCTTCTATTGTTAAGTCAATCCCTAATCCAAAAAATATTTTAAAAAGCCTTGATTCCCAATCCTGACCCTTGTCAAAAGTGAAGCGGTTACTCAACACTGTTGTTTGGTTCCTATTTAAAATATGGTAAAACTATCAGTAAAGACTTCTGAAAGGACGAATTCTGGACGAAATTTGTTTGGTGCTCGAAAATTAGAATGAAACAGCACCACTTCGCGCTTGCATCTTAAGAAAAAATTGCCTCATATTATCTCTGTCATCTCTAAAATGTGACAAATCATCTAAAAATAAACTTTATTTTATATATTGACAGAGTTTATAAAAATAATTTTTTAAACTTCTGATTCTGATTGATCGAGAAAAGTGTTCTGCTGAAGACACCTGAGCAATATGGCCAAACTGGACGATATCGCAAATTATGGTAAAAATTTTTTTTTTATTTAAAAAAGGTTCTACCTCAGACTCTTTCGCATGTCTAAGCTATTTGGAATTTTATACTGACTACCTATGGTATTTGAGGCTAAGATTAGTTAATTAATATTAAACCATGGTAATTTGAAGTAAGTCATTGAATGTTATATCTTCTATTGATCACGTTACTCTCTTCAGATTAATCAAAGCACTCAAGCAAAGCTTAGTGGTATACCTGATCTATACATCGAAATGCTACGCAAGTAGCGAGTGTAAGAAATAGACTTCACTTGGTATGGTTTCAACTGATTAGATGCACAATTAAAATGACAACGACTCGCTACTGAAGATGGTTTCAGACTATTGAGAAGTGAAGTAAAATACTAGCGATCTATGGGACAGCGGTTAAAAATATCTGTTAAGAATTAAGCTGTACTTAATTTTAATAGTCAATCGAATCATTAAGTATGCCGGACTATGATGTTTACTATATGATTTATGTGTACTCTCCCATCTTTGAATATTTATTGAAACGTTGGCTTCAGTCTACGTTAGGTTGGTGCCTAGAGGCTTCTATCACCAGTACCTCAACGTGTGCACTGTATCCATTGTAGTAGGATATGTATTGTCGAACATTACTTATTGCTATAGTCTACGGTGTCGTGTACCCATAGGGATATTAACCATTCTAACTGACCAGTATTTATGGCGAGAATTGGCACAATTCTTTGGCACACCTTGGTATTATGTTATTTTTCCATCACAATAGTTTTAAACAGAAATTAATGTTTCGGAAAATTTGTACCACGTATATCCCATCATAACCATTTTTCCTTTTATTTAAATTTACCTAAATATTGATTACGTGCATTAAAACGAAGAAGCTTCGACAAGTTTATGACGAGTTTCATGTCAATAATTTTATGTCATTAAGAGCTATTATTAGTTTACTATCAGGCGCAGGATCTGTTCTAGCACGAGATGCTTCGTTCAGATAATAAGGAGTGTATGTGAAACCCCGCTAATCTGTCACAGTCTAAAATTAACATTACCTGGACTGACGTTCGTCTCAACCCTGTGCTTAATTCTTCGCTCGCTTTAGCTTAATGATCTGCACCATTGCATTGTAAGCAGGTTTTAAGAAATCCGAAGTCGGTAATCTTATACCTTTGAGTGTTATCATTTCATGATTCTAATGTGTTTTAGTTTAATAATTCTTTCAAAATTATGTTCAGCCTTAGTTATTGTTAACTGTGTTGCTTTATATTTATTACTAGTATAGAATGCAATGTGAGTAGATCTTGATTTGATTTCTTTGAAAATAAAACATATTTTTCCCAATCTGACCAGTATAATGTTTGTATATACATATACACAATTTAAATATATTACAATAAAATTATGATATTCAAATTTTATTTTTATTGCTACAGTAAATACAAGGGAACCCTCCATAGCAATCCTTGTAGGGTATTAAAGCATTTACAAATTTTACCACATTTTCTCTTTTACATTAATGACGCATAAAAATTCATATTAAATATTAAACAGGTTGAAGAAAAAAAGAAAATTATTCTGAATATTATTTAAATATTATTCAAGTATTAATAACTTTGCCAAGGGTCCTTTCTTTCAGAATACATTACTATCATTTCTTTATTTTAAATAAGGTTTAAATGTAAACTGTTATTAATTACCACATTTACATTTGAAATCACATTACAAAATAAATTTCCAAAGAACTAGAAGTGCTTTCAGCCGGACAAAAATGACCGCCAGCTTAACATCTTTAAACAAGCTTTCCCTTTATACAGTACACTGTAATCCTCGTACTTTTGTTAAGCCCTACTACAAGACTCCAAATGACATTCGTGACCAAATATCGTAAAATGAAATCTTCATGAAAGGATATTGCGGTTTCAAAAAGTCAGATTTCGGAGTGTATATATATATTTTAGTAAAACGTAACACTGAATTATTTTTGGTTTTAGAAAGTGAATATTCCACACAGCTATACGCAGAGAGTTTGTTGGGATTATTTGTTAAAACTTCAAGGGTATATTTTGATACAGAACCTTTTTGTTTAATTATGTAATTATCACGTCAGCGTTATTTAAGCTTTTTAAATGATGCGGTTAATTAATTTTACCAAATATGATACTGGGTGTTTATTGAACTGACAAGTTTTAATTTAGGAAATGGGAAGAGAATTTTTATGAGTATAATAGTAATTAATTTTGAAGCGTTTAGATATTGCAAACAATATTTGTTGTAAATTTTAAAGATATTTAGATTTACCTATTATAATTTTTAAGATTTAAACCGGAAGTAAGTTGTATAAATTAATCTTCTGTAATAACTGAGTTTAATGTTGCATTAACTGTCTGATTGATTTGACTATACCTATATTTTAACACACACAAAAAAAAATGCTAAAGCGGTTTCTTTTGTTTGGTCTATGTTTGTAAAAGAAGAAGATAGAAAAAAAGATAGAGAAGTGAATAGGAACACTGAGAAAAATATTCAAAAAATATGATAACTATATTATAGTAGACCGATTTTTGTTGTTCTAACCTGATTTTAGCCACCTTAACTAAAAACCATGGTCAGAATAAACAAGCGATTTGTTAAGTGAACTATCTATTTATAGTTAACCGGTCTTTGGTAGATTTTACCCGGGTTCAAGTTAAATCAGCCACTAGTATGGGTAATGCCAGCTTAACGAGGATTTTACCTTACTTGGGTTAAATCTACATGTACAGTTGGCTATTTTAACTTACAAGTCAAACTAAAATAGCTTAACTTATTGATTCAAGCTACTATATAAATAGGTAAAGTGAACCAAACGTTATGGTTAGAGCTTTTGCCCTTCGAAAGGGTAGTATTTACTTTGTGATAAGTTTCATTTACCATATATAAGGCTGAAACAACCTAACACGAATTGTGTCAAACCAGGGAACAAGGTTGTAATAACCCAACTGGCATGGTAAATTCAACTATTTTGTCGGTTGCTTCTACCATATGGGAGTGTGATTGATTTAACCTTATTGCGTCAATTTAACCAAAAACATTTTACTAATAATATAGTTCGTATTACACACAAGTATTGCTGTCACTATTTGTACATATTTTTCAGGTTGCTGCAACTTATTTTTTGTTACTTTAACCTGACTATTTTTCTCAGTAAATCATCAGAACTCAATGTTCTCAGTAATATCATTAACTCGTTGCCAGAAAAATCACCCAACAGACTAATTTCTATGGCATAGCGAATCTTTAGAATCAGGTTTGAAGTTTGAATTCTGCGCCTTGAGCGGCTACCACGTTTCGTAGGACCAATCGACCATCTGCTGTTCAACTGTCGGTGATTGAGTTCCCTTGCGTGCTACCTATTCCTGCATTACGTTCGTACAAAACACAGTTTAAAATCTTCTGAAAATGTGAGTGATTTTTTGTTTCGTCGTATATTTTGTAGGATCATCTGTTTTAAAAGCGTTTCGGCCTTCGTCAACTGTTGTTGGATGGGTGTAGTATACTGAATTCTTCTTAACTCTACTTTGCCAGGTGAAGGTTGTGCACTTGGAAAGCACACATCAACAAAATAAAGACATTCATTTTCATATTACGTACATTGTGTGAATTGCTATTATCCAAGTTTTAGAGGTCCATGGGTATGACGGTACTAAAATGCTGGCACGCATAACGGTGAAATCCGCGAGAGATGAGGATTTCATAGAAATCAGACCTTACTGATGTTCTTAAAGTTTATTTTTCCTACATGTTCACAGTATCTGATAACCTGTTGTTACACTTACTTTATTGACTGTATATCTTTTTTCTACAGGCATTGTGGAAAGAGTTTGGTACTCAAGTCTTGGCCTGGTTTAATTCCTTGGCCCGTAATCAGCCCAGACTTTATTAAGTATTGTGTCAACAATGATTTCAAACCATACATACTGAACAAAGCGAATACAGCTTGCCACCGGAGTAAACAGTCATTTGGTCTCACCTACTGGCAAACGAACCGTACCGATTGAGCCTACCTCAAACTCTTGAATATGGATTTTCTGAAAAATTCTTCAAACAAGGATGAACTTTTCCAGTTTCTCGTAAGATTTCCGCTAGATTCTAGATGTCGTTAAGTGACGTTGGTGGTGTCGTACAAGCACCACGCCCACGCGCATTTTACGACCCTCGTTAGCTGCACGTACCTCAAAAAGAACAGACAGATCATACTCTACATACAAGATCCCGAGAAAATAGTTTCAAATCAGTGGTTGAGTGCACGGTAAACACGATTGGTGTTATGCATAAATTGAACTGGTACGAATTTGCAAAATCTGAAGCTAACATCGAAATATTGGAAATAAGAACAAAGTACCGAAGTCGTACGATTCATGACGAAATCTCATACATTGTTGTGTGCCGATGAATCAGTCTTAGCTTAGCTCTGTTCTTTGTTTATATTGTCGTTCCCGCGTTTTTACGTTTTACTGTTTATTTTTATGCGATTTTTGGATTTAAAGTAGAGACATGGATAGTTATTGTGTGGTTTGTAAACAGGTGTATCAAAAAGAAGAAGAATTATCATTTTACAGGTAAAATTAATTAAAAAGTGTAAGCTACTAAGCAATACGGATATACTTCTGTTTTTAGTTTTCTCATTCTACCCCCCCGTTTATCCAATGTAGGATTCAAGACAATATATTTGTGGGGAGTCTACTTATGTGAATACTTGTCATGTGGTACAGGCGTTTCGTATTTTGTCTGGTTTTTTAGTATTTTATTTCCTGCCAACCACGAGTGTTCCAAAGTGTGGGTCGCAGACCGATGTTTAGTGGGTCATTTTAGTGGGAAAATTTTAAAAATATGTTAAATAAAATCCGTCTGACGACATAATATCCGTGATAATCACGGATTAAATTCATGATTAAATCAAATTTAAATTCACCAAAACAAAACTATATTATTACTACTTTGCCGAAGAAATAAATAAAATATGAATAGTCAATCCATTGCAGAGAGTGCTGTGACTACTAAAATATCGACAGATGAAGAATTAATTCCTCTGTCTCGGAAGATATCTTCTTAAAAATAAATATCGTAGTGAACATTAAGGACATCATCTGTTAAAACGGAAAACAGGCACACATAAAGAAAACATTTCACATAATCCTTCATAACTGGTTGTTGTGTCTTTTTTTTTGTTAAAATCTTTTTAATAATGTAAAATGTTGTAGATTTATATCTCTACTTTTAATTTATTTATAAAAATAAACTGAAAAATAAATCGATGTTTTTATTCAGTCTCTACTTAATTTTTTGTTATCTCGAGACCCGGTAAAAAGAACCCTGGACACGGGATCTTTGTATGTAAGGTATTCAATTAAAATTCTTTCGTTAGTATTAAAGTTTTATTTATTTCAATTTATTGAGCAAATTATTAGTTAAAAAGGCAGTTCTGAACAGGGGTGTCACGTTACACAGTTGGTTTTACTTAACCAACGTTTTTGAAAAAAAAAACATTAAACAGCCATTGTAAATACGTACAAATTATTTACAACCTGTCTATAAACAATCAATGACGGGGGAGGAAATTAGTTTCAGTAAAAATTAGTACCATTAGTACCATACCTGGCCAGGCCATTCATTAAATTAACTTGTACTTTCTATTCAATTATAATTCCGAATTTCCTATTTTTCCTATAATTTATATTTTCTTTTATTTCCTAGCTTATTTATAAATAGATGTTACTATTTTTAAATGATAGTCTTCCTAAAGACCGAAAGAAAATGTTTTCACTTGCAATTCATATGGAAGTATCGTCGTCGTTTTTAAGAGGTAAAGGGTTCCAAGAAAGTCTTGATAGTTTTTGTCAAGACGATAGTATCCTTTTATAATTGTTTTAAGAGTTTTTTTTTATAACGTTTCTGAATTGGCATCATTTGGCTCATAGAGATATTTGTGAGTACACAATAAAGAAAAATAATTATGGGTGCATACCAGGATTATTTTATACGATGAATGTATTTAAAACCTTGTTTATTTATAAATTTAAAACAAAGTTTTGAAATAAAACCTCATGAATCCTCATATTCAAGAAAAATGTTTTGTAAGACTGACTATGTCTTGCTATGACTGACTTGAAACTTGAAAAGAAATTTAGGGTTGGAAAATTTATGTACCTACTGCTGTGATTTTCATTACTAAATATAATTATTTAGACACTGATTAGGCAATTTTAAAAAACGAATATTTAGGTTTTTGTCTTTGGTAAAATTACTATCCGGAGTTCCCAGGGAATTCCCTGAACTTAAAAAAAAGTCTTGTATCCCGGGAGTATTTTCAAGACTCAGAAACACTGATGGTGAAACCAGGTAAGCCTGGGTGAAAAGATATCATTTATTAAATAAATTACAAATGCAAATAGAAGTTAGCCCATTTTCATTTATTTAAGGCTTTGCAAATAGCGATTCTAGAAAAGTAGATAAATCAAGTTTATTAATTGAGAAAAAAAGGACTGGTATGGATTTTTAAATATATTTAGCCAAACATGAATTTTTCCTATCAATTAGGTACTGTAAAAAATTTTAAGTAATTTAAAAATGTTAAACCTTAATAAAATTAAATATTTGATAATAATTAAGCAGTAACTTGTAGATATTAGTCTTTTTTTAGCAACTTCGCAAGTCTTGTGTTTGGACTCTCCGTTAATAAAAATGAATCATTTTTAAAAGTTTACATTTACTCAACTTTGGTAATTTTCGTAATCCAATACATGCTTTATCTAAATCTTCAAACCAACAATAAATGAAAAGTATTTTTCAAAATCATTTTTCTTGTAAGAGTTCCCGTTGTGAATTTATCTTTGGTGACGTTTGCACTACACGACAGCATTTAACGTTATCGTTTAACTCATCAACAAGGCTGTCAAGTAGCTTTACATGATATATTGTCTTGTTTGCTTTTCCATATTTCCTTGTGTCTTCGATTAGAAGAGTTTCCTACATAATACTCAAACGCAAACATAGCTGTCGAACAGCTAGCTCTCTTTAAAAAGTTACACTGCGAAAGAGCTTTCGCAGTAATGGAAGTGTATGTCGATTACAAAATAAAATAATAATTCAAAAGTATATTCAAAGAAAATCATTTAGTTGATGTAAAAGCACTTTTAAAAGTGAATAGTGTTATGGAATGAGGTAGTACGAAGCTATTGTTAGAGACTCTTTGATTTTTAAAGTGACGCCAAACAACGGGGCTCTTTTTCCTTTTTTCTTCGTTCTAACTTGGAAGTTTGTTTAATCTCTTTTAGAGTAGACCAAAAATTTAATTAACGAATACATTCCAGCAATAAATAAACAAAAATGTTTTAATATTTGAAAAGAGGCAACAGATTGGAAAGTTTCCTCTACCGTATTTGCATAACATTAACAGTTACTTTAAGAATTATGAATGAATGAATGAAAGCTGTAATTATGTGTGTGTAACAATTAGGGGGCGATTCATGAATATCAACACCATTACTAATCTGCATCTATTTAAATGCAAGTCATGATTTGTCTAATGAAACCCACGTGTTATTAAAATCAAGGATATTAAATTAAAGATAATTTATGTATGATATACACGCTGTTTCGATTTCATTATGAGCGCATCAGCAACTCGGAAAAAAATGGCATTTTATATTTTAAACACATTTTAACACATCCGACAAAAGCTTTCATTATTTAAAATTAACACAATAATTATTATCAATGAAATCAAACTATTAAATCGCAATAAACATCAGGAAATGAGTTATTATTGGTTCATCAACCCTAGATTATATAATAGCATTACTACGTGTCATTACTGCTTTCAGGATTTATTAAGAACTTAAACACGAAAACAATTGCATGATTACGTGAATAACAGCAAAATATTGATTAAGTTCGTGGTAGTGGTGGTTGTAGAAATTAAAAAAAGTAAAAATGAATGAGATATGCGTGTTATACGAAATTAATAAAACAGCACACACACACATTTCGTAATTGGTTCTTTTTATTTAAAGCTCAGGAAGTAAATTTAAAAGCGGTCAAAATAAACATAACAATTGAATCATTAAGCATATTGACAAAAACACTTAAATACACTGAAGAGCCAATACTTTACAAAAGATTCGTGTGTTAATCACGTATATCCTTTAATTTTGCAACGCCCACTTTTTAGTCGCACCCTCTCTTATACGGAGATTATGTCTTTAGGCTTTATTTAAATATGTATATTTACTGCATTAATATTTACCATAAACAAATCCATGGCTTAAAATTACCTTTGATTACAGCGGATTCACGATTGCAATAGTACGAGTACATACATTTTGCCAAGGGTAATAATATGAGCACTGTGTAGAGTTACAAAAATTATAATTATTATTTATGTGGAAATAGTTGTAGTAAAATGGAAAGGCAGCAGGATTTTTGGTTGTTAAATAAATACTATTATAATTGATGTAGATGTGTGATAGTTGCACCAACGGCAAAAATCGTAGTATATGATGAAAGGTATTGCAAAAACGCCTACTATTGTAATTAGTAAACATACTTTTAGCATTGATAATTAACAATAGATGTAATCTTTGCGGATACATCATATTATTATTAATAATGATCCTTCTAATTAGTTTACAAAATATATTTCGCTAATTAAATCTGTACGTATAGCGAATCTATAACTTAAAACATTGAAGGTTAACTTATAAAAATAGCTAAAAAGTGAGCAAGAATTGGATAACTTATGCTCATTGCATTCCAGATTATCAGGAATCTAAACATCATTTAAGGATGTGATATAGCGAATAATATTGTACGCAAGCTGAGTGTGGGTGTCTGACGGAGACCTGTCTAATAAAAATCCTCTAACAAAAACATCAAAAAACTTGCCTCTTAAAATGCTTTGCTTGCTTTAAGGCTTTAAACTTTCGTAAATTAAGAAACTAGGCCCACAAATAACCCCCGTATAAAACACACCTATTAAAATATGATGATTTTTACCCTGTTTTTATCTTAAAAATCGCCCTCTTCTCAGATACCTTAAAAAGATGTAGAATTTTTAAAATGTTGCTTACTTTATTGCTTTTTGTTGAATAATTGGTATAAATTTGGGAATATTTTGTTCTAATAAATATTCTAAATTAGAACAATCTAAATTATCTTACAACGTAATTTCATTTTATGTAATTTTCTTCTCCTAATATACCGAGATGTCTAGATTTCATCTCATTGAAAATTTATTAGACGATATGATCGTAAACGTAAAAATAATTATTTCATGCAATAAAGTAAGATGAAGGATAGAGATGCTAGGATGTTAGGTCTAATTAATCTAAAGGCTACATATTAGGTCACAGATAGATTTATCAATTTTTAATATAAAAATCAATCAGGATAATTTGTAATGCAAACATAACCTAAATTTTTATATATAAAAATGCCTGATTTTTAAAAAGTATATTAATTATTTAGATTGTTTCTTGATGATACATGTTTTATGCAACCCAAGTCACATATTAGAATGGTTTTTCCATTTGCCTGGAATATTTAATTTTCCTGATTAAATTTAGTTCTACGATCATTAACGTAGGAAGAATTATTCTGTTTTCCATGACTCAGTTTCGGGCTGATATTTAACTAAAAATATGTGAATTAGGTCGATCTTGTAAAGACTAATCTAGCACAATAAACTTACAAGTTCTCAGATAATAATAATAAGAGTATTTATTTTAATGAAGGTTTCGGCTTTGTTGGTATGCTTCGATTTTTACAAATATTGATTCTTATACAACATTTATCACCATTGTTTGAATGCAAACACTTGGAGAACTGTATGCTGGACAATTTGACAATAATTTGACTGCATTTGAGTTGATTTGAGAATGGATTTTGTATAAAGCATCGTTGGGTTTATCTGATCGCAGAGAGGAATCTTAATTTGTGTTTTTCTTTTATTGTAAAGATGTCCTTGTGTAGATTTTATATGTATGAGTTATATAGTGTAATTATGTATTCATTTTGTAAAGGATGAAGCTGGATCGATTGAGTTTTGTGTATAATTAGGTCATAATGAGATTTGTTCATCGTTAGTCGTTTTTGTCAATTATCTTCGTTATGGTAGACTTTGGAGTATGAGTGTCTTATATTGTTTTAATCGTTATTTTACCAGCTACAATCCTATCTTTGTTAAATTAAGATCAGTGGTAATTATAGTCAGCTGTGTTTGAATAGTCGTGTTTTGGCGTCATATAAAACATTCGCGAGGCGGTTGTTTGGAAAAATTGACATAATTTTCATTTGTTTCGCCAAATCATGTATAAACCCCAACAAAAATTAACAATTTCAGTCGATAAAATGTTTTGAGAGAACCCACGCTCGACTCCGGATTAAAAATCTGTAAATTAAGTGAGGTTAAAAGTGTTAACCCTATGGTTTATGTCAACAAAGGAAATATTCAACAAAGTTTAATAATAATTTACCTGGATAGTTTAAAATCAAAAGGAGATTTCTTCTTTACTCAACAATTATATGGAAGTGTGAACGAGTTGTTTATAAAAATAAATTCAAGAAGATTTATTTCCATTGTCTTATCGAATAATCGATGGATTTACATTAATAAAATCATCTGACAGAATTCAAAGCAGCAGTACCAGTATAAAATAACATTGGAGTGTATCCATTTACTTTATATACAAGGTTGGTCAAAATAAAAGGTTTTGATTTGATTTTTCAATAACAAAAATTATAAAGACAATCTCAAAAGGAAAAATTTTGGGGTGTATTTTATTAGCTTTCACCTTAGATATTTTATAGGTTAACCTGATTGTGGCGCAGATTAAAAATCACCTCAATACATATAGGTGTATTTTCTAAATTTGTACAATTTAACACTTCGAATGATGTAACTTCATTTCAGTCTTAATAATCCTTAATTGGTAACTTTTTATTTGTATAGTTTCATCTGTAAGTCGGCTGCAGCCGCACATTGGGCCTACATAATAATAATAATCGCCCCCTCCCTCCCGCACAAGCTTACAGCTTCTGGGGCCTTGATTTAGGTTATGGGTTGTAGTAGTTATAATTATTATTATATTATTATTATTTATTACACGGTCCAGCAAAGTTAACATCTTTTCTCTATTAATTTAATTTGGAAATTGTTTTAAAATAATTTGGGGTCGCTAATTTCAAATTTAATACTCAGGGTGCCTAACACGTCAGGTTTTCGCGTGTCTCCTGTTTCACAAATAAATGGTTTAAACCATAAAACTCGACAAACGGTAAATTAGTAGAGCGTTGCAGCATTTACAAACGGAATTTTTTTCCAATATAAATCCAACGCGGGTAAACTTCTTCGGGCCACTCAACATGTGCATCAACTCACGCTACGAGCCCGTGACTTAAATTCATACTATATTTAATGCTGTTGCAGATTTTTAATTATTAGGAAATAAATTTTATTGTTTTAAGGAACTAGGCACATACATAAATATATAAATAAAAATATCTTTTGGGCCAAATTCTAAAGTATAAATTCTTTTGTACCTTTTTATTTATAATTAACCTTGTTATGAGACTTAGACCATGAACCTCCATTTGGTTCCTTGGTAATAATTTATTATTACATAAAAAAGAAAATTTAACTCAATGATATAATTATCAATATTCGTTCTTATAATAATTTGATTAAATGAGAAATCTTTATTTACACCTTGAAACCGTGACTTAAGTCAGTTTGTAGTCGTTTCCTTTTAAATGTTTAAATAACAATAATAAACGGCAAATAGTCAATATTTAACTTTCTTTATTATGCATTAATAAGAATCGATTAATATTCATAAATAAAACCCTTTTTAACTTGAACAGCCGAGGCAAATACTTTTATGAGTGTGGTAATAGAAAAATCATCATACACAATGTATCTACGTAGACTGACTACACAATAAACATTCCGTAAAAGGGAAGAAGCTTGCAATTTTTTGGTAACTATTAGGTGGATGTTATGTTCTATAATGCTTCAACCAATTGCGCATTAACTGTGATGTCATGCACCATCAATAATAAATTTAGTAGAATGATCAAGCAGAGCATTCTATGTAATTTATGGAAATATTTAAGTACAACAGTTTTTCTTAACTATTATATACAATGATTCACAAGGAGCCTATAGCGACTTTACTAATTTCACTAATAAAATTAGCTAAATTCTTTCTATTATTTTTATTAAAAGTTGCAGATGCTATTAAACCATATTTCGCACAAACCTATTAAAATGAAAATGTCTTGCCAAACAAGAATTATGAGTTTGAAAGCACTTTTTAAAAAAACTTGATGAAGATATTAACCTGTGGGAAATAGATTTTGTATGTGCAAGTGTTAACTTGGTTTCAATTAGATACCATGGAGTTTACAATATATAAGACTGTCTGCATTATTAAATATTTCTTGAAATACAGCTGCCAGCCACAGAAAAACAAAACCTTTTATGTTTTACACATTAAGCTAAATTCTACACAAAGCACAACTCGAAGTTCATTACAAGGAAAGAAATTGTGTCCAGTTTTTTATACAAGTACTGTAAACACATTGTTGGAATTTGATGGACGAAAACTGCAGCGAGTACAGAGTGCAACGTATACCTGCCAACATTATATTTACGAATATTTCTTTTGTTTTCTTAACTTTTAACAGAGATTTGAGGGGATTTTATTGTTTGGGAACCCCCTTCAATTTTTCATAAATATTTTTTTGAAGACACCATGACACTTATTTTAGCCATTTATCCGATGTAAAAATAAACAGACTAAAAATAGAAAATTACAACTTTAGGGTTTTTTCTCCCAATGCAGTTTGGGTAGGGTGATTTTATTAGATGGGTGCCCCTAATTTTTAGCGAGGAATATTTTTTAAGACACCATGCAGTTATTCTAACCGTTTAACCCGCGTGGTAGTATTTTAAAAAAAATTAAGGTCTCCTAAAATCAGGGGTAAGGAGTTAAGGGAGGGTGACGAAGGGTAAGTGCACCAATGAAAAATATTCATTATTTCATAACGAACAACCTTCCCATGAATAACATATATGCAGAAATCGAGATTAATTTACTTTAACTGCTGTCTTGCACTTGCATTGCATGTTTCGCCTTAAAATACGGATCAGCATTATCAGCAATGCACATTATCCTAAACAAATCTACATCAGCGACCCAAATCTGAGAGAGTCTCAATGTAGTGGGAATATGTTACTCATTATGATACATTTGTAACCGGAGCAACATATAAAATTTTATAAAGTAAGAAGTTGTGTTCCATTTCATCTTTTTTGCAAACGTCTTTTGCCTGTGTGCTGTAAAAAATATAATTTCACAATAATTTTGACCTCATCTTATTTATTCATGATAATATGTAGTATATATAATTTGTTGTAACTGCCTAAATTCTCATCAATTAAACAAACCAAAACCACATACTTTGGAGTTCCAATCGTAACAGTCAAGCTATCCATAAGCAAATAAAATATAAAATCTTCCGACAGATACGTCTTATTAATTTAAATTATGTTCAGGTGTCGTGGGTGTTAATTGCAAAGACTTACTGATTAGGAATAGAACGCAGAAACAAAGTTAGAGGGCGCCACCCAAATTCTTTGCGGAAACAAAGCGAAGTAATTTATTTTTATACCGGGGATTGACAATTTTAACGAGATGAACTAAATAACTTCAAATTTGAGCTTGTTGATGCTTGAGATTGTTCACATCATCGTTCGTATTCTTGCTATTATCTATAAACACTTTTATTATTTATATATTTTTCTCCTGTTGGGAAAATAAATTATTATTATCTCATCATAAATAAGATAAAAACATACAAATTAAATATAAGTAAATTAGCAATACACTCAATCGATATAATATAATAAAGAACGAGCTGATAAAATTCCAAATAAAATTCCTGGATTCTTTACCGCATAGTATCATTAATTGATTTAATAATTTTATTTAAAGAAATAATCTCCGCGGTTCAGTAATAAAGTACATCCTTTTCAAAAAAATTGGGTTTCGTCTTTTTTGCATAAGTTAATATTCGTCATTTTTATTAGATTTAATTTAGTCTTTTCTGCTTTCATTTTTAAATAATTTAAAATATTTAAAACACTTTTAAATATTTATCTATAAATGATTCTAAATGTCTTTTCTATAAATAATCTTAAATATTGTTTAAATATTTTTTCTATACACTATATTAATTTTTGGAGTTAGGATTGAGTTGGCAGACTTTCTCCCTATTTATTATTGGAAAATGGGAATAATTTATAATATATTAGTATTATTACTTAATTGCTGACAAAATTAAGTTGAAAGTTGCGTATTCACTTAAATATACTATAAAGGGATAATTTCCAAACGCTCTTTTCAAAAATTAAATAAAAATCATAAAATTAAAAAATTAATTAATTAATTAAACAAAAAATTAAATAAATAAAAATAAAAATTTAATAATACTTTTTACTTTAACGATTCTTAGTCCTTCGGATTGTCAGTGATATTCATATACATTTTGGTATTTTTACCTAGTTTTAAGCTATTAAAAAAAAAGTTTTTTAATACAAAAGCTCTAAAACTGGGAAAATCAGGAAAGTGTGTTCTAGCTAATGGAGAACTCGGCATAGTTTGCATTCGATAAAAATAGACTCATAAAAAGCCATAAACTTGTATGTTACAATGTAATCGTGAATAAATCTAAAGACAAGAAATCTATTTTCTATTAAAATTCTTCCTATTGACTTAACATTTCCCAAGTTTATTTATATGAATTCTTGGTAAACCAAGTTAATTTCCTATCCACAAATACAATTTCTCAGAAAAAAAATAGAAATATCAAGAGTTAATATAAAAATCAAAGGAAATGCGTGCAAAATGATAATTTTCAGTAACCTCCAACTTGGCATTCATGTACATAAGACAGTATAAAACTGTTTCATTCGTATGAATGTTACAAGATTCGTGCTAATTCAACGTTGATCCCATTTTTAGATATAAATAATTCATAATATGTGCTTGTAATTAATAGGCACTGTTTTTTGTAGAAACGGGCCTGTCGATTTCCTGTTTGTTTTGCCCCAGAGCGAATGGCTCGAAAAATGTATAGTTAATTCTCATGAATGATAAATGCGTGCTTAACGATGGTAGGAAAAATCAATGCAAATTGTAATAGTATTACCTACCCATAGCCTGCTACAGTATTCCACGATCACAATAATAATTATTGAAATATTTGTAGATACTCGACCATGGGCAAATGCTATAACGTCGAGATATGCCTATCTATTGTTCAAACATTTCTATTTAATTGTTATGCCTGGCTGTATGTTCTGTATTTTGTCCAATGAAATAGGATTTCTACTATAATGTCCTAATGTTTACTTACTAAAATTGTGACACGTGTAGTGTATGTATACACGAGTGGTTAGTTTGGTGTCGTTTGCAAAATCCGTAGTGATGCCTGCAGCATACGTATTACATGAACGCAGTCTGTTTTCCAATGTTATAAATTTCGTGGAATTTAAATGAAACTGAATTATAATGCCATTTCAGCAGAGAGAAAGATTTGGGATAACTTTTATTAAAATATATCCGGAGTGCTATAGAGCTAAATACTACACTTTTTGTTGTTTGATAATATTGTAAAAATAGTAGAATAAGGAGGAAAATACAACATTAGACAGGCAAAAATAAATATTATATAAAATGAAAGGAAGATTCATATACGTATTATGTAGACTTTTTGGGTCTCGACAATTTTGCTATTCCCGGGACTCGAGACTTGTTTTTCCGAAAGTCCCGGGAATCCCGGATAATAATTTCACATAGGTATCGTACCTAACACAAAAATCCAAATATTAATTTTTAAAATTGCTTTAATTAATCCTCTAATCACGTTCTTCTAGAAGTTTTCATTGTAAAATAACTGTAAGTATTAAATGAAAAGCACGGCAGTACATAAATAAATTCTTATATCATAAAATTATTTTTTCTCTCTCTTTTATGCCAAAACCTTTCCTGTTTAGTGTTATATTGTTTGTCGGTAAGTCTTAAGTTATTCATAGCTTTTTTAAGGAAATTTTTTCCTAAATATGAACCCGATAAATATTATCAGCGATAGTTCGAATTGATATTCCATCTTCTGCGACCTATTGAGATACATACACTATCACTCAAATTCCTTGTTTTGCAAAATTTTAAGATTGATTGTTAATTTTTAATATTCTTGAAGTACAAGGTACAATATCTTCCGCACTATTTTTTTTTTCAATGCGATCCGTGCATGCATTCTAAATGATGCATGCGGCCTCTAGAATTTCAACCTCACACGAAATTAGTTTGAGGTAATAATTACATTGGGTCGTTTCGACATTTTTAAAACAATTTAAAACTACGATTTGATTTATTTTCCTCTTGAAGCTAAACAGAAAACATTTTAGTTCTAAATTTAATTGGTAAAAGTAAATAAAAGCCAGATAAAACAAATTCAGAAATGTGGTAAATACGCAATTAATTATGAAAGCAAACTATTGTTATTACAAAAACTTTTCAAATTTTCTTGGAACCCTTTACCTATTGAAAACGACCAGTTCCTACTTCAATATGAACTTTTAAGTAAAAACATTCTGTTTAGGCTTTAAGAATACCTTAGCTGCTTATAAATACGAGAAGAAATTCCGGATAGAAACTCTTTTTGAATATAATGGAATAGAAACTGCAAGTTCACTTATAAAGAATGCTCTGACGAGGAACGGTACTTTCTTACTGAAACTAATCCCTTTACCTTTATTGATTGTTTATAGACAGGTTGTAAACAATTTGTATGTGTTTGCAAAGACTGTTTAGTACTTTTAAAAAACCTGGTTAAGAAAAACATACGTGCGCAAACCAACACTCTTGTTCAGAATTATCTTTTTTAATTAATAATATTTTGCTCAAGAAATTGAAACAAATAAAACCTTAATTCTAAAGTAAGAATTTTAATTGGACACCTTATATACAAAAGTCCCGTGTCTCGAATGTTTTTTCCCGGGACCCGAGACAAGAAAAAACAGGGTAATACCCGGGACTTGGGTCCAGGGAATTTCCCAGTCAGAAACCCTAGTATTATGTCTGACGATATATTTTAGAATTCTTCAGGACGTCTGATTGGGTTGATTCTAGTGTCCTTAATCATAATGTAGTTTAACACATAATCTAGTTCTGAAAAATGAACAAAAGAATTGTTGTTTTTTTTGTATGATTTTTTTAACAACAACTTTTGTATAAACAAAGTTATAAAATAAAGAATTAATATCCGTAAATTATTTTAATTCGCTATAAATTGGTGACCCCGACGAAAAACAACAAAAATGGTTGACGAAGTATCGACAGTCGCAGTTAAATTGCAGTTAAGCTTCTGGCCTAATGACAGTGAATTATGGTTTGCTCAGGTGGAAGCTGAACAAGAAAGATTGTTTCTGAAACCACAAAATTTCACAATGTAGTAGGTGCCCTAAATTCTGATTTCGCTTTAGACGTACGAGATTTGTTCACCTTCTCAAAACCCATATACAATACCTTTAATATGTCTAATATCTGTCGTGAACTGTGAACATGTATAACCTCTTATATGTACCTATAATAATTTGGTGCACTGAGAAAAGCATTTAGTTGAACCAATCAAATTTATTTACTTCAACTAAATATTTAGTTAAATCAAATAAAATTTAGTTTATTTAACTAAATATTTAGTTGAATTGAATAAATTCAGTCGGTCCTAATAAATGCTTTTTTCGGTGTGATATTTTCAATAAAACATTTAAGTAAAACACGCTGTAATATTATTTCATATTTAGTTCTTAATAATCAAAAATTAATTCTTACTTAACTATAATTAATAATTTAGAAAACCGGCTTTTCAAAACGAAATAAATTTATTATAAGTAACAAAATCTACCAAACTTCTAAGTAAATAAAATAAAGAACGAAACTATAAAATAATGTTATCTGATGACCGGAGAGTAATTCATTCTTATCAGCGACCTAACAATATAAATAAGCTGAATTCAATTTTTACTGCTTTTTACTTAGTATATTTTATAATTTAAATGCTGTCCTTGAATGAACAAATTTTCTTCCCTAATAAGATTTTTATTTATGTATTATTCGTTTCTTATACATATTTCTCATATTAAATGCTCGTCACTTTAATATAAGTAACAGTATTTTATTCTTAAAACAATTACAAATGCGAAATTCGGCTATATTTTTATTTGGTACTTACCTAAAATAAAGTATTAAGTCACAAAAATGATAATTCACTTAAATTTGTTTTAGCTAAATATGTAATTTAATCAAAAAAAAGTATTATTTACCGCTTTAATGCAATTACTGCAGGAATATTCGGCAGTAAAGGTCAATCAAAAGTCAATCAGTGTGGTTTCGCTGTCCCCCTTCTATTACTCTTCTTCCTGCCCTCGTCTAACATGCGTTGTATACGGTAGTAAGGTAACTTCTCATATACTAACTTTGGCTTGCCAGGAGCCGTTAGCAAACTGCACCAATTGAAGAGTCCGAGGAATCGACCTTATATTCAAAGTTATATACTTGTGAGGATGACATAAGAATATAAGAAAATGCTGTATTGGCATCGGTGTTCCAAACAAAGACCATATTGTTTTTATTGGTAGTAAGATCATTAAGTTGTTTAATAACTGAAGAACAATAAATGGTATAAATTTGAATAATAATGATAAAGATGAAGCATGTCCAGAATTCACCTAATTTCTTTTGACTGGAGGGTGTAGGAAAGCTTTAAATAGCAATGACTTTTTCAGGCAAAGGTTTTCATACCTTGTTACGTGCTAATTTCGTAGCACCCTATATAGCTATGCTTTTGTGTTAAGTTGTATAGCGTTTAAGGATTTTCGCATTCTCTCTCCTTTTGTTGCCATTTTGTGTGGAACTAATTTCCAAAAGATGTGATAAAAGATAAAAGTGTTGATAAAAGACTGTCACTTTGTTCGATCCGTTCGTGAGTCAACTTCGTTTTAAAGAATATTTAGTGGACATCGCCGTTTAATTAATCTTTTCTTTTATGTTGTGTTATGGAAATTGCATTGGTGCAGATCTGTGATTTATTGGTGGCGGTGTTTTCCAATTGTTATATTGGAAGCCGTATAGGTATTTTTCCGTTTGTTCTTTTAGAGGTTAGAAGGACGTTCTCGTTTCGATGTATAATCGTCGTTAGCCGCATGTGGAGGCGATATAATTATCTCTTAAGGTCACATTACACCGAAGGCCTTTTTTTTCTTTTCCTTTAATAAATCTTACGTTAACTCCATACACGTTGTATATTTGGGTTATTAAAAGACCATTACGGAGACTTGGTTGCTGTTGTCTCGTTGGATCACGCTACGTTCGACCTGGTTGGCGACGTTCCTCTACATCTGTATCGTGAGTCAGTTATATTGTAGCAACTATTTACAACAGCAATAATGTTTAACAACCCTTATTGTATATAAAGCATTACTGTATATAAAGCATTACTGTATATTTGTATATTATAATTTTATGTGTTAAATGGTTTTTCCCCAGTGTGCGTGTAGCACTTATATCTATTAATTTTATCACATGTTACTTATTTTATTACATTATTAGGAATATTTGCGAGTGAATATGTATAAGCTTTGCTCCGTAATAGTTGAATAGCTCACTACTGGAATTGAAGGTTGCGTAATCTGATTGGTACCTGTAGTCGCGATAAATTTTACCGTGCCCTTTGTTTATTGCGTTTTGAGACTTGAAGTCAAGTCAAATTTAGAGTAAATAAATCGATCACATCAATCCTCACCCTGATCAAATTTGTAAATAGATTGATAGTCAATAACTTGCATTTAACTTTTGCCAAAGCTATTTGTCCTTGATTAAAATATAACCATACTTGATTGATTTATTTTAATTGATCTACCTGATTAATTTGTTTAATTAATAATAAAACACTGTAAATCTCTTACTTGAAGACTTATTATTTATATGTTTGGTATTTGTGGTTTATACTTTCAGCTATCGAGGAGCCAATATTGGGAAAAGTCGACCACATTAGTAATAGTCGCAAATGTGTTGTTCTTTTCAGATTTTGTCGGCCAATACTGTAGCTATTTTAATGGATTCTTGGCGCCCATTACAGAAGACATTTAGTAAGACCCACGACCTCCCACTAGTTAGCTGGCAGCCAACAGATTTAACTGCAGTTAAAGTTTGTTACCGTTTCCTAATAAGCAGTCCCCATTTTGTTGGTAACAACCATCATGACTAATACTATGACCTAAAAATCCAATTGTCTCTCCACCAAACTGACATTTTTCTGGATTTGAAATCACACTAGAATTTTGAAGAGATTGAGAAACTTGACGTAAATGATTAACATATTCATTTTGATCTCTAGTGGCTATCAAAATATCATCTTTGTATACAAAAGAAAAGTCTAAACCATGTAAAACATCATTAATAAATCTTGAAAAAGTTGAGCAGCATTACGCAGACCAAAAATCATTCTTGTGTATTCAAATAAACCAAGTGGGTTGTATTGCTGTTTTTGGAATGCCAGAATCTTCAATTGGTATTTGCTCATTTTTGAGTAGATCTTAGTCGATTTTTACTTTGGCTAGTACTTCCACTTCTTGGTTTTGCTACATACGATAGGTTTTACATTGTAATTTTTAGACTTTCGATATCTTCCCTAAGTTTGTGTAATAAAAGATAAAACGGCGAGCTAATTATTCTGAAGATATGGAGTGGTTAGATGAAAGTAGAATCATTCTGACATTAGCAGGTAATCGTTTCAGAAATAGTCTGCCCTCTACTAATTGTAATAACTTACAAATAAATTGAGAGTTCTATCTCAAAGTTCTTCAACTTCCAAAAGTTCTTGTATTATATGTACCTACTTCAGAGATTGAAGTTCGCTTAGTGAGCTCGTGCTTTTGTTGCTGCTGACGCTGTTTCTCGTACAGAATTAAATTCTACATCGAAAGACTCTATTAATTACAAAGACGTAGCTACAGCACAAACCACGGACAAAGAACCTCACATATTGCAGAATTTTATTAAAACTTTACTGATCTTCGAAAAATCTTATTTTCTCTCAGAAAATATAAATCCTGCTTGTGGTATTTTTACTGGCAAACATGGACCATTTATTTGCAACTGCATTTAGGAAAAAAGTATTTGACACTTTCCATTTGCTATCGCATCCTGGTATTCAAAGTACTCAAAAGTTAATCACATTAAAAGCGGTTTGGCCTAATATAAACTCACGGTGTAAAGTAGTGAAGCATAATGTTAGTCCTCTTTCAAATTTTAAATCTTCTGATGAACGATTTAGTCATATTTCGTTCATCCAAAGGTTTTTCGTAAATTTGAATAAAAAGTTGAATTCATTATACCATTAATATTTATGGAAATATCACCAAAGCTAATATCTTACAAGTGGTTTTCCTTTTTCAATAAGTACATGTACAACCGTTTTATTGAAAATTTCGTCAAAATTGACTTTGATGATGACTATTTGATGAATTAGAATTGAAATGAATTATTTGATATTATTATTTAAGAATACTATTGATATATTTAGTTATAGAATACTACAATGAGCCAACAGCAACCAAAATATTTTGATAAGTATAAGTAATATTTGTTTTAGTGGATATCTCATTTTTAAATCCTTGTTTCTAGCACTATTTTTCCATTTTTGTTGAGTTTGTCTGTTTATTTGTTGCTGCTTAAATCTCAAATTGAGAGACTTTTGCAAAGTAAATTAACATCGTAACTAAATGTGCATTATTTGTATACTATTTACATTGCAAAACGTGCTATAGTGTAACAAATTAAATGAAACTGTTAGTTGAAATCTTATATTTTCAGAAGAACTTACAGTTAAATTCCATTAATAGATTAGTGCTCAAGGTTAAATTTACACAAATGCAATCAATAAAAAAATATTCATTTTAAAAATCCATATTTTTTCTGCTTTTTTTCAATCAATAACACAATAAAACCGAATAAATCAAACTTACTAGACAGCCGGATCTAAATTCATTATTATCGGCAGCAGAATGATTTATCATCCCCCCATAAACTTTTCTAAGCTCCTTAACTGCAGTATAGCACCACTACGTGCATTAATTTTAAAAGTTGAGAATCTCAGGTGTAAGTTCAGGTGTAAGCAACAAAACCAGCAAAAAAAACACATCACGGATTCCTGACATCGCGTACGCGATTAGGTTAGAAGGATTGAACTGGAATCGTTTTATCCGCAGTCTTGCATTGAAATTTCATTGACATGTATATAAAATGCTGAAAACGTGCATTGAATTTCAATTACGGAAGGATTTGTTTCAGCAGTCTGTTATTGGGCTTGGTCTTTAATTAACTTCATGCGAGGTGACTTTTGTTGAAACATTTTATACAGCTCGGCTGTAAATGTCAAAAAACTACAATTTCATGCAACATCAAAACAATTTAGAAAGCTGCAATTTTCCAAGTATTTTATATTGGATGAAAATAGAGCCAATTATAGAATTAACATAACGTATAATTAAATTAGTGATTGTGAAGTTGTAGTTTCGGAATTTCATTTGAAAAGTCTAACTGCAAAATATTTCAATTGCATTTAAAAACAAAAAAATTAATTAGACTGCGCTTTGCATTCAAGCTCTCTTTAATTAGTTGTTTGAGGGCCCTTCTGTATTGTATTAACACGCTAAAAAATTCCTTTTTAGTCGTATGTTGAAACGACATTTTGCTAATTACGTGTTGCTTAAAAATACTGTCTGTACTATTTGAGATAGAAATGTAATTAGAATCAAAGTTGCATATTTAATTAAAATGGCAGAAAAAATTGCAACATTTCTAGTGAAAATATTTTCAAATTCTGATTTTGTTTAATTAAAGATTCTGCAAGATAGATTTAATTAATCCAAAATACACACTTGATGCAACGAACGAATATAAAATGGAAGACGTTTCTTTATTTTCAAATTTAAGTTTTGTGTCTTTTTAAGGAATATCAAGTATCATCCAACTTGTCCAAAAAACACTAAGCCTTAGAGAATTTCAAGTCGAGTTATCTCAACGTTGTGCAATACACTTAAGGGTAATTTACGAACAAAAATGGTATCTGCTGAAAGTTTTTATAATATTCATAGCAGTTATGAAACGTACAACTTAACGTACAATGTATCATAGGTACTTATGTCGATTCGTGTTAAAAACTTGCAATTTTGTTTGAAGTGAATTACACAGGAAATTTCGCATTTTATTGCAGAATTATATCACGTCCTCAGTTTTGACGCTTGTAATGGTTTCGCAATACTTTTAACTGCTTGACATACAATTCGTTTACTGATTTATTATTAAAAGATACTTGTGGTAACATCTTTAGAGATATTTACTTATCTCAAGTAGAAGAAGAAAAGTTAGCTATAAAATTGAAATTAATAGGTTCAAAAAAGATCAGGCGTATCAACATCTTGAATCTCTAGTTATAGCTTCAATTTTCAAGCTACGATCACCTTTTTCACGGCAGGAAAACTTTTAACCTTGTCAACCAAATGCACACGTATGTAAAATTTGAATAAAGGCAATAAAATAAACCCCTTTACTCCATTTCCGAGCTACGACCGGGCTATATGCAGGTTGCACTGAAAAACCCTCGATGTGGTTATGTTGATTGCCTTGTCGGTCCCCGAAGACCTACATTCTTTAGTATTAGAGAGTGTAAATTTTTTCCTGGCACTTTGCCGACTTGAAGATGCTACAGCGTTATAAGCTTTTCGCAAACATTTTGTAACGAACGAATAAGTAAATGAAGAATTTTTAATGAAAGTATTGGGCTATGAAGACTAATACCGCACTAAAATAATACATACTCGTTACCATGCAATATCGGTCGCGGGGGACCGATTTGGATCTAAACAAAATGGTATACATTATCAGTTATAATAGATCATAATCTGTATTCAAATTCCCAGCAACCGATTTATCAGTTCTTCTATCGTTAGTATGTGGCAAGACTACCCCTGCAACTATTTATGTATTTATTTAATAAAAAAATATCTACTCATATTAGAACGTATTGCTAGTGGCACAAAGAATATATGTACTCACTTTATGACGTGGTTACTTTATTTTAATGTTTGTTTTTGTTTGAAAATATCGTAAGTTAGTTTAGTGTACCTATTTTCTTTGTCAAGTAAATAAAAATAAAGCGTTCAATATCTGTTATTTAATATTAACAAACATCAGCTTTAACATCAATGCATAAAGGGTCTCCGGCGACCAACAACCACCCTCCCGTTCGAGTGACGTCCTTGAGGATCGAAATACGCTATAATTAATTACGCCTTTTGGAAAAATATTTTTATTTCACAATCATATTATGTATGATGATAGTTTAAATTGATTAATGCATTGTAAAATGCATTGCGTTAATCAGTGACTCTTGTCCAAACGTTTGATCAAGATCAGACACACACATCGTACACACGACTATACAGAAGTTTACACTTGTACCGCTAGGGTGATCGTTATTTTGACAAAGTTATAGTTTTATCAATCACACCCGGTAAAATATGGTTTAGTTTGATGAAAAAAATGAGATTTCCAAACTATAAAAGTTTTTAAATAGGGTTTTAGAGAACATACGGCATAACTTTTTGAATTTTCAGTATTCTGACTTTAAACAATGTAGTACCTTATAGTTTTTGGGGTTGCTGGACACTAAATTTAAAATGACTTTTGACAGATGACAGTTGTCATTAGAGTTGTCAAATTCATTTAAAAAAAGATATTTAGAGGTAGTTTTTATCATTTTATTGGTTTTGGGGTCGTTGAACCAGATTCCAATGACAAAAGTAAGCAATTTAGACAAAACCTTTATCATTTCAAAAATTTTAGGCGTTGCTAAACAAGAATCCAGTGTTAAAAATGACTTTGACAGCTATCTATAGAGCAGTTAATTTGATGAAAATAAGTCATTCGGTGTCAAAAGTAAACAATCTATTGGGTTTTGGGGTTGCAAAATACATAATTTATGTTAGAATTTTTTTACATTTGGAAGCTCTGATCATGACTTCCAATTCTTGAATAATAGACAAAATGATTTCTTTATGTAAGGCTAAGAAGTAAATTTTAAAAACAAAATATAAAAGATAATGTACCTATATTGATTTCTACGTTTAGTAATAAGTAATAAACAAGAACAGACAAGTTACATTTCTTTTCCAGTGGTTGAATCAATGTACTTTTCCTAGCATCTGGATATTTTTTGTTGCATTCATCGATGACTAGTCAAGAACTTGTTGTTTTTGGTCATCGTCGTTACTTCAATCGGTTGTTAAATTCAATTAATTAATTGTTCTTCGCTCTGCAACATTGTTCACAACTCTTATCTTCTTGACCCTCTTGCGAATCTCATTCAGATACCCCAGTACCAAGAAAACTACATTTAATGATGATCCTTTTGAGAAACGATTGAGACTTGCTGAAAAACTTCTTTGTATTTGTCTTTCTTATATCGGGCACGTACAATCGTTTCAAATTTTCTTTGTCACCAACATCTTGACGTGCAGTTTTGATTTTTTGCCATCGAAAAACGCCATTCCGGTAGTCTTGGGACCCAGGTACCAAGTTGATTAGAAAATTCCTTCAGTGCAACTTTGGAGACGGCGCGATTGAATTTTTCATACTCACATAGCTACATGGTAACATTCAAGTCAATGTTAGTGGCAGCATTGGCGAAAGGAGCTGTAAACCACGCTTTGAGGAAAACGCAAACAATGAAAATACACATCTTAGTGAGCGACCTTTTTTCCGATGATATCAACTTAAACTTCAGTAAAATATTTTTAACCAATAAATGAGAATGAGCTTCGGGTTTATACAATTTCACCTGATTGCGAAGAGTTTTGCCTACGAAAATTAAACATATCAAGAGCAAGCGCGATAATCATCTCGCGACTGCTTTTCAGAAAGAATCTCGCACAAAACAAATGGAAAACATTGTACAGTCAAATTGGACTGAAACTGATGTATATTGTAGTTTATGACATCCTGATCAAAAGTTCTTGTGGTCGCAAAGTCTGAAAATGGCCAGTTTCTGACTTAATGAAGTGTCAAAGTCTACTGATCAAACGGTCAAAGTATACGAAATAGAGTTGGAAGTTATTTAACGAAAGCATCCGAATGTCTTAACATAATCCTCATTTCACGCAAACACACACGCACACAAGCGCGCACTGCACCATTTTTGGCTTTACGTGAATGAAAGTCAAGTCAAAAAACGTGTTTTCGAGAAACTGGAGGGTTGAGGTTCAAATCTGACACTGTATCTAGCCATTTCTCGGCATGTGCGCTTGTAAGATTGCTGTCAAAGCTTATAGATATACATTCCAGGGCATCATATCCGCCAAATTTGTAATTTTCAACTTTTATGGCGTATTGAATTCTGGTATCGAGGCGTGTTGTCACAAACGGGCGTATGTTTTGTATGTTATTAATCAGGCCATATGCCCGTTTGTGACAACACGCAGGTTGTTAACAATTTAACGGATACACCACTCTGATCTGATGCCCTCAATATGCTACCACACATACATTTGTACGGAGCCGGACATTTGCGTGTGGCCATTTCGGCGCGGTCGTTTCGGCGCGGGAATCTTCGACGCGAGGACACTTCGGCGCGGACCACTTAGGCGCAGGGACACATCGGCGCGAGAAATTGTCTAGTATTGTTGTAGTACACAAAATCTCTAGGTAATTATAGGTAATAAATGTACATGTCCCAAACTGTCTTTTCGTCGAAGTGTGCCTGCGCCTAAGTGTCCCGGGTCCGAAGTGTCCTTGCGCCGAACTGTCCGGCGCCAAACTGTCCTTGCGCCGTAACGGCCGCGCCCAAATGTCCTAGACCGGAGTCCTTTAGTTTGAGTCGTTTATCTTAATGTAACTGACATCTCTAATGACAGCTGTCATATGTCACTTTTCAAATCTTCTATTGAAAAAAGATTTCAGAATCTTTACTGCAGTTTGTCATGAAAAATTATACGATATGATTCAAGTTTACGGTTATGGTTATTAATACTTTTATTTATTTGTAAAACAATAAGTGTTTTAATAGTAAAAGCAAAAGACGAGTGTCTAAATAACTCTCATTAAATATATTAATTTCTACTACTCCAACCAATGTTTTATTTGAATTTCCTTATTAATGTTGTAGAGATACAAAATTAATCAGAAAGACATATTAGGCCTGTATACAAAATGGACAAAACAGTAAACAAACTCAAAACGATAACGATCGCTAAATTAACCCAACTCGAATAAGGGAGATAAAAATAAAATTCTACTCCCAAACAGAAACAAGGAGCTGAATATTCTCCCCCTATTTAATAAAGGCCAATAAATAAAAGTTTAATAAAAGTCTCATTATTTTCGTTTGAAAAAACTATTTTTCAAAACAAAAATGTTGAAACTATCTGGTTGATTTGTGTATAGGTCATTTATTGAGTTTCACAACAATCCATTTATAAAAGTTAAAGCAGAAATTGTGTGGAAAATTGAATATTGCAAATACATTTATTTTTTTAAATAACAATCCTGTTCGTGATCGTTATTTTAGATAAAGCTAAATTGCAGACTTTGGAAGATATTAATTCTGAAGAGGTCACATTGATAACTTAATATTCTTATTACCGAATTCTGATCTTTATCTGAAAGAAATGAAGATATTAGCTTCGTTACATTTGTAAGCGTGGAGGCTCTAGAAAAAAAAAACACTTTCTAAATTGGATTTTAGTATATTTAAAAAATGATTTGTGATATCAAACATATAATAAATAATTTAGTAATTCTCGCGGAATTGCATTTTATAAAGAAATAGAAAGTATATTATTATTGATTTATCATTTTTATATAATCCCGTAATAGCAGCAATAATAATAATCATTATTAGAAATCGTCTTAAAAAAACATTTTAAACAGATTGCATTTTAATATTTACAACCATCTAAATAATGTAAATGAATTTATAACTTTCAATCCAAACACGATAAAAAATCAGTTAACATATTGTAGTTTGAATCCGTCATTGATACTTTTCTGTTTCAAAGGATAATACTGATCAGTAACAAAGCTTGACACATGCCGTTCGTTTGTATCATTTTAACGTGCGTCAAGGAAAATCTATTACCGTCTGATTCAGGAAATATCAGAACTGACTCCATTACACAGGTTATATTTTGACATCTGGCATACATGCAAATGATATATGAAAGAGTTGATAAAATCTGGTCACGAGCCTGTGAACTTTGACCTCTATACGAGTTACGAGAAAAAAATATTTTTCAGGAGCCTTGAAAGTTCAAACCAAACTATCGATAGGTTTTAGTTGTACAGGCGAAGAGTATATTAAAGCAACGACCGTGTAATTAGTTCAATTTATTTTTAATTAATGCGATGTTGGTATTAAAATCGTTTTGTACGGTTGTAGTACATATTATAACTGGAACGTAGGTAGGAAGTTCGGAAACATGACCGTAATTAATGAAAATTATAACTCTTGGAAGTTAAATAATATAATAATAGTTGTACAAATTGGGAACGTGGAAATAAAATTATTATATTCTCTCTGTACATATTTATTTGCCCCATTGTTTGTAATGTATTATTAAATATTATTCAAAATGAAAGTTGTCCTAGGAAGTTTGCTACTACTACATAAAATATAATTTGTGCTTCTAGTAGGAGATGTTTTAGGTTACTTTACGAAAACAGATCTATACCCTAACATTTACTAATTATTCTATTATTTACACCACATTAGCTCATGCTAAATTTCCTAGCAAGAGCAAATAATGAAGTACATGGCTAATGGCCTCTGGCATTTAAGGGAATTACCCTGTTTTAGTAGAGAAAACCATTATTATTTTGATTAAACAATGTACATCACATACAGAAAATGTACATAAAAAAACTATGAGAGTGCATAAATAAGTTAAAAAAATACATCATATATACTTACGTAAAGATGAATAAAATTCTATGCAAGTTAATCATGAGGAATCATCTCATGCTTTCAATATGCGGTCGCGTCCTGCTAGTTTTCGAGAAAATCACTTTAAATTGTACTCATATTAATTTAAAAGTACTAAATAAGCAAAAAAAAACTCCTTTTTAAATTTTTTAAAATAAATTTTTGTTTTTTGCTTGTTTCGTATTTTTAATGTAATGTGAGTACAATGGGCGTATTTAGCCATCTTTTCAGTCTTATAAAACTTTTATTAACAATGTTACGTAAAAAAGTTATAGATAAAAGTTGTAAATTATATAATTTGCTACAGAAAAAGCGTTGCGTAAAATTATTATACGACACGCCGTTAACGAGATACCGCCAAAAAGCTGTTTGCACCCTTATTTCCAATATGGTGGCCGAATGGGGGGGTGTCCAAAAACTTTATAGTTTTATACTCGCACCCGATCCCCCCAAAAAGATCGCAGCCCACCCAAAATGTTTTATAAAACTACCACTTGACTGAACTCGAAACCTCTAGCTACTACATTATTGAAATCATTGAAGGGAGATAACCACGAAAGATACGAGGGTAAATCAAATATAAACGGTAATTTTGCTATTCCGCTTAGAATGCAGTTCCGAGGTAGCTGATGTTGTGTGGAGCAGATGTTTGGTTTATGAGGAGTGGAGAGTCGGCCGGGTTCGCGCACATCCTTGGCTTTGTCGTCAGTACAGTCATGACCGAGCAATAGGTACATTCGTCTGTTGCGCAACGGATTATCATAAAGTTTTTAACCAATGAAGGCGTTAAACCGTCATAAATTTTAACTCGTTTGAAGGCACAGTTTGGGGACAGTACACTGTCTCAGAATCGTGTGTATACGTGGGCGAGAGAATTGAAGGGCGGACGAGAACGTGTTGAAAACGAAACTCATGATCGACGCCCAAGGACAATCCTTACAGATGACAATACCCGCACCGTTCGAGAGCTTATTGAACGTGATCGCCGGTTAACCGTGGAAGAAATTTCATCAGAAGTGGGTATCAGCTATGGAAGTGTTCAATCCATTATCTGATCAACTTGGTTTTCGAAAAATTAGTGCTCGATGGGTTCCGAGGTTGTTGACTGGAAACCAAAAGCAGGTTAGGTCGGAGATAGCTGAAAGGCTTCTGAATCGATTTCAGCAAGAAGGGGAGGCCTTTTTGCAGCGCATCGTGACATGTGATGAGACGTGGGTACATCACTACACCTCCGAATCTAAAATGGCAAGTAAGGAGTGGCGAAGAAAGAATGAAGGTTGACTAGTGAAGGTGAAACCTCGGCGCTCAGCTGGAAAAATCCTTGCAACGATTTTTTTTACTCTAGGGGAATTTTACTGATCGATTTTCTACACGATTAACGTACAGTGAATGCGGCTTACTACTGCCAGTTGTTACGGCCGGCAAAAGCCGCCTATCGAAACAAAAGACGAGGCATGCCCATCTGAGTGGTCATTTTCCTCCATAACAACGCCAGGCCTCACACCGCGGCCTTGACAAGGAATACACTGGAAGGAATGGGCTGGGAAATCCTCGAGCACCCTCCTTATAGTCCTGACTTGTCACCCTGTGGCTATTTTTTGTTCGCGCCTATGAAGGAATCACTGGGAGGAAAACGATTTGGAAGCAATGAAGAAGTCGAAGAGCACGTGCGCAATTGGATTACAACTCGCCCTCGAACTTTCTATAACCAGGGAATACTGAAAATTTCAAATCGGTGGCAAAAGTGTGTAGATCACGCAGGAGACTATATTGAAAAATGTTAAAACAATGATTTGTGTATAACGTTATTCAATAAATGATGAAAAAAAATTACCGTTTATATTTGATTTAAACTTGGAGATACATTTTGTATTTTTTTTTTAAATATTTTCACGTAAATACGTCATCATTCAATTATTTCTTGATTAATCCTTTTGTTTTCACGTATGAAACTGTAAAAATATAAAAATTATGTGTAGGTCCTATTAGGATCATACAAAAACAGATGGCTATCGGAATTCTCTCCGGACACCCTCTAAAAACGATTCCTATAAAATTTTTAAAGGAAACATTAATATAATAGCCAAATCGATCATATTTAAAGTTCGCAAACGTTGATTGTGCGTATATTTGAATGAAATAGGAAAAAACAGATTTGGCTTGAAAAGGTCGATATAATACACTTTCACTGCATAAATACGGGTCTTCATTAAGTTTGGAACCGGCTTAATATCTTCAAAACTATTAACTGGATTAAATTGAAATTTGCCCAACGGCTCTACTACTGCCAGGAAGTTAATGGAGGGCACTTCGAACATCTTGTTTAGCAAACAAAAACACCAAATGTTGCTAAATTTGTTTCAAGTTTATTTATGTTTTGTTACTTTTTTTCTTTTTGCATTAAACCTTTTTAAGTAATAAATTTAATTTTGTGGATAAAACATGTTTCGTTGATTTTAATTTTTTTGGCGATTTTTGTCAAAATGATACAACACGTGTATTACATAATGGTACTCAGAAAGAAATAAGCTTTCAATTTTACCCCCATTGCTATTTAAAAAAAATCAAGTTGGCTGTGTATCTCGTAAAGTAACGATGCAAAGCAGGTGGAAAAAATTAGGTACAATAGATATTAATTTATAAAATGCACACCCCAAATTTCAATTTAATCCAGTTAATAGTTTTGAAGATATTAAGCCGGTTCCAAACTTAATGAAGACCCTGTATAATATACATGAAATAATTCTATATTTTTATTTTTCTACGAGTTTTTTAATAATCAGTAATAATTAATCTAAGTATGAATTTTTTAGGTTTTTGCGAATTGATGAAAATTGATGAAATTGTATTTATGACTTTAGCTTCAATTATAAATTTCTTAAGGTCCAAGTGTACCCAAGAAAACGTGTGTTGCTTTTTCATAACAAAATATAATAATTTAATAACTTTGGTTTTAAGCTAATACCCTAGAAATGTTAAAAACTTGCTTAAATTTGTTTTGGAAAACGATGTTAATTAATTAAAGTATTTCACATTTTTTAGAGGAAAAATTAATTTTAGAGAAACTGTACATTCAAAGTTAAAAAATACCACTTAAGTTTCATAGTATTTAAACTATTTTCCCAAAATTTTAAGAAAATTGTATGTCTAGCGACTAAATTATTGCCAAAAGAACCTGCTTTTTGACAAAAAAAAGCTGCTTTTTTTGGCAAAAAGCAGGTTTCGAGGCCTCCTTTCGTCTAAGGTACGTAGTTAGTTGAATGCTTGCGCTGATCATATTTGATAATTGGTTTGTTTATTGTAGACCTTCCTGTTTTGATATTTCTTTATCCTATTTTTAATTAGTTATCATTTGACGTATAATCTTTCTATTATCTAGGGCTTGGTTGCTTGCTTTTGATGCCTTTAAGCAACGTTATGCCTAGATGGTAGCATTTCTTACGATTCGACAATTAGAGAATTTTTACAATCTACAATAACTGAAGAATGTGTGAGTTGTACGTCTATAAGATCATGTGTACGTCTGCTTATAAATAGCAATCACTGCATTATTGTAATTAATTAATTAATTATTGTATTATACAACTTTTCTGATTTAAATAGTTTTTCTCTAGTGTGAGTAACACTTAGGAACCTGTGTGCCCCTATTGATATGATTCGCAAAGAGTATCTAATTACTATCTTTGTGGGACATGTCCGATTGTACAATCTAGGTGAGTCTATAGACGTGTTAACATTTTTTGCTAAATTATTATTATCTTATAATTATGTGCAGTATTTGGTAAAACAATAAAAAATCGCTTTTTGGTTAAAGTTTATAATATTAAACAGAAAGAAAACCGACCCATCAAATCCTTTGTATTGACGTGTTCCTTTCCACTGTAGTTTAATTATTATTAGTGAATTAAACAAAGAAATTCATAAAAAAATTAAATAAAATTTAGATAGTTACCTGTTTTTGGATCATTCTAAGGTGTTATACAAGGTGTTCCGTATCGTTATGTACATACATGGCTGTTAATTTTTAAAGGGTATCCATGATTCAAGAAAAACCTGTCTGAAACCGCAACCTAGATCTTGCGCAATCAAACAAACAAACTCATTTTTTAATCACCTATTTTTATCACATTATATCAATTACCCAAGGTGGATTTGGTCTTAGTCTTGATCTGACCGGTTGCACGGCTGGCTAGATCTCCGGATCATAATTCTCCTTGATTTTTATTACTTGGGTTGCATGAAAGACAAGGTGTATGCACAAGTCTCAATGTCACCGCAAGTGCCGGCATGCGAGAACAAGCTTGTAGACACACAAGTGGGAAAGTATTTTGAAAATTATCTAAGCATTAAATTAAGTTAGTCGCTGATTCTGTCATTTATATTGCTTGTTGCTCTTCGAAAAACGAGTTTTTACTTTTTAAAATAATTTCATAGCCTTTTGTAAATATCTCCAAAACGAACAAAAAACGACTTACCTTTTTTGTGATTTTTACTGTCAAAATTGAACCTACATTACGCTACCAAAGTTTGAACATAACACTTTTTTTATATTATTACCTAACATATTAGAAATTTGAGCCTTACACCGCTTCTTGTAAAGGAGGAAAAATTTTCTTAAAGAAGGAATTAACGATTTACTAAGCTACTAGCTGAATATTTATGTACCCAAGCCAAAGTATTTTATTATTTTCAAATTATTTTCATGCATTTCATAGAATACTAGTGTGTCTTCAACACTGAAGATGACACGTCATGCAGGGCCCCAAAAATGTTTAGGTATAAGAAACATCAGGCTATTACAAGACTTGCAAAAACAGATCAAAGATCGATTAGATAGCGATTATTAATTCCTAATGATCAATAAGAGAGCACTGTACATATTACCTACGTTCTACATCCAGATATTTTTAAGGGTTAATATGTTTTGTATTAAAGGGAAAGAAGAAAAAAGTTGTAGATCTTTCTAGAAGACACAACTGCCCAGGACTTGGTTAGTAGTAAGGCTTTGCTGTATCAATTATTGAGATAGTAGCGTCGGGACAAATTAATGTAAAATCCGATCTGATAATAATCGCCCCTCCCTCCCACACAAGCTTATAGCTTCTGGAGCCTGGTTTCCAGGTTATGGGTTGTAGCAATTATTATTATTATATTATTATTATCCAGTGACGAGTTTCAGAAAGTTCATAGAGCATCCCACAACTCCCTAACACAAGTCATCACAGTCACATGTTATCGAGGTAGTTTACGTAGCATGAGCACTTCTATTTATAGCAATAACACATCATAAGAAAACCTGCAAGTGCACTTGTGCTAATAATTTCAGCCGTCCAGTGTGACCTTGATCGATTCCCGCACTGCTTAGCAAGCTACGTTGAGGAACTGTTCGTGCGTGTGTACGATGAGGGAAGGCTGAAAAACATCAAAGTGACGACAACAGAGTGAATATGCTGTGGCAACAGCCAGCAACTTAATTTCCGTAAAGATACGTCGATATGATTGAAACAAATTGACAAGTTTCTGGTACTGAGTTCTGCATTATGGTACCAATGAAAATTACAATGTTCAACAGTGAATATATGAATTTGTCATACATATTCGTCCATATATCCAATTTCGTCGGTTATTCTAATATATTTTACATTACACAAGCTGCCATAGCATTTCAAGTAATTTTCAAAACGTTCTGTGTTTACTTTTAAGTAAATTGTTTTTCTAATTTGACAAGATTTACAAATTTGGAAAGCGTAACATTGTAATCCCGCACCATGTTATTATCTTTGTAGCTTGCAACATAGAGGTAACGAAAATAATATAATTAAATTTAAATGTATCTCACACGTTCACAATTTAATTTTATTTTATAGCACCATATAAGTATAAAGTTTCTATGCTCGTTTCGTCGCACGTTTCAATTAAGTATAAACACATCTCTATAAATACAAATTACAAAACTACATTTTCGGAACCCCGCTAATCTAATGAGAAATGCAGTGGTTCAATGTCGTTTTACCATGGAGTTTTAGACAATTCCCAAGCGTATCTACAAATTAAAGGGATTCCTGTCTGACCTTAATTTTTAATGCTATTGCGTACTCAAACTACAATTACTTCTCTCAATTACTTTTAATTAACGGTGGAATTTCCAACACATTTACCCTTTTACTATATAGGTTTAAGCACATCGCGAACAAATGTGGCAGACAATTTAGGGATTTGAATAATTTAATTTTCATTTTTGATTTCCAGCCTAAATGCATTTTTAATTTCGCCCCAAAAGCCACAATTTTACACTGGTGATAAAATGCTTTTAATTTAAAAATTTTATTTGAAAGTTAAAAAGCGAAATTACTAGGAAAATGTTTAAAATTACGTACCCACCATCACAAAGGGGGATCAAATGATAATGTCAGAAGAGCATCTCTCGGACCTTTTATACGCTGCACTCTAATTTAGGTAGAGGAAAAAAATTAATTAAAACCTAACGTCTTTTGTAGTCAAAGCTTGTAATTGTAATCCGACGTTTCACTACAGCTTTTCCGAGCTTTAAGAACGATCAGACGTTATGTAATTTGAAAATAAAGCAAATAATTCCTGTTCCTCTGCCAACTAATTGCTTTTGCATATTGTTAAAGTGAACGTCGCTTTAATTCGATATAATCCCATGCAAAAATCCGTTCCGATTTAAGATTAATTATGGTAATTAGTATTATTACGGGATTAATTCGTATCAGTGCTGATTTGCCTAACCATAAACAAGTCTCAATAATAGAAATTTGAAAATAAAACCCTTTAGACATAATGGATAGTAAATTTCCTTTCAGGAAGCTTGCAGTTCCTGTTTCAATTTAATTCCCCAAAAATCTTATAACGCTAGGTTGGTTATAATATTGCCCTCCTCTTTTGTACACTTTCGCTTTGTGCACATTAATCTGGATTATACTTCTTAATCGCAACACCAAAGATGAAAATCTGGGGCATAAATTTGGCTTCCAATGGATTTGTTTTATTAAAACGAAAACCTGAAATATTTACAGGGTTTAATCCAATTTATATCTTATTTAATCTTCAACTATTTCTTTGCTACTTTCTTTACTTTTTTCATCTTATCTAAATTAAAAGTCGGGATTAATAAAGCTGGAAAGGATTTACCAGGATGTACTTAGTGTTTCTGAAATATAATTTAAAACTGAAAATGTATCTCGAAAGGAAAATTTTAGAATGATTCAAGTTATATGCAGTATGTATGTAACATACAATGTTGACATGTAATGGTGGACAAGGGTTAGATTTCAGGAAGTCTCTCTGACACTGAAAATTTAATGTGGGTTTATGCTGGATATTGTTTGGGATTAACGCTTAATCTTAACCGAATTTTGGAACATTGTGATATGAGCCGATTTAAATTAGATTTTCGTTTTTGTTTTTTAATTATTATTTTCTCGCAATCACTTTAGAAATCTGTTTTTCTATTAAACAAAGCTGTGCTGTAATATGTACCGTTTGATTATTAATACCTACCCAGCAAAACAGCTTTAATTTATCAAAGTATTGTTTATTTTAAATTACGAAAACCCAAAAAATTGCGTAAGAAGTATTTCAAATAATTAACTCGCGGCTGTGCTTGTACACAGCTTTTTTATTTGCGAACTCATTAAAACTGTGGTCTAGAGTTACGACAACTGTCAATAGAAGGTTGGGATGAAGCATTCGACATCTTATAAAGAGCCGTGTGAAGTTCCATAAATGTTCCATAAAGAAACAGTAGAAATTGAACGGGGAGAATAGACTCATCATCATAATAGAAGATTATATCTAGCCATAATGAATCATCATCGAAATGGCATTTCAGGCATATAACTTTGAAAAGAAGAAGAACTTCGCAAATTTCATGGTTGGATAACTTAAAACATATATTTTTTAGTAAAATGGTGTATTTTTGGATTTTAGAGTATCATAAAATTCTAATGTTACCGATTGTAAGCAATCTAAAAGTAGTTATTTATCATAGTAAACCCTGTATAGATACATCAAGATATAGAACTGATAGTCGGTTAGTTACAAACACGGGGTTCGATCTCTTGTAGAGGAAGCGCTAAAATTTTCAGTGCAATTTATCGAAGGTTTCTGAATTTCAATGGTTTCATCAAGACATTGAACGAGATGGTCAAAGGTGATAGTTGATTCTGGTCTAATTATATTGTTGTAATACCAAAAATGCAGCATGTCAAATTCATTATTTAATAAATTTCTTATTTTCTTCCTTTTATATAAACCCTTAATCGGAAAGTGAAATAATGTAATATCAGTTTATTGTGCACTTGTATGGTATCGGAACTAGAATAGCTTGTGAAACTAGAATAGCTTGAACTAGAAGGCAAGTTTGTACTTTATTATAATAAAGATACTTCCAATATTTTTGCTTATTTATTTATTCATTTATAATTTACTAAATTTATAAAACATACATATTAAAGTATACTGCGCTGTCTTTGAATATAAAATAAAATACAATATAATATCCACCGTTCCAAATATAAACATAAATTATATACGGTGGATTAAATTGAAAATACACCACAGATATTCTTCTTTATTCCACTCAGCTAGCTCAGGTTTGCTCAGTAAAGCATAAATTATTTAAATTGCGAGACTCTTATTTACTTTTATGCCTGGAAAGAAAGAAAAACTTATTTCGTAAGCACTAAAGCTCCTGCAAACTGGACAACCACTGCTAAACTCTGAAGTTAAGAGAAAACAACGCTGGATGCTTGTATTAACATCAATTAAACACATATGTAAAATTGAAAACACAAAAACTTTATTTAACAAACAAAAATAAAAACAAATAGAACGTCAAAATAAAAATAAAAATGTTTTTCCAGATAATACAAATGTTAAATTGAGAAGTGACTTCTCAGGTTTGCTCAAACGTTATAAATATTTGTATTGATCTGACATAGGATCAGTACGGTCATTCGTTTGAACAAACCAACACAAATGAAATTTTTTTATAAATAAATATTTGTCAAGTAAAAATAAATTCTTTTTAAAAGAAATGTTGTTGTTTTAATTAACTGAAATCAAATAAATTCTGAAAAGAACTTAATAAACTAAACCAAATAATTTTATATTTGAGAATGAACTTTATCAATTAATTATTATTTATGAACTTAACAAAAATCATTTATTTTAACCAACCTGGTACGTTATAAAATAGTTCCCTTTTATATAAAAATCCTTTTAGTGGTAACACTGACAGAACCTGTCAGCTGATTTCTTGTTTATGAAATATCGTCGATACGTAGATCGATGAAGAAAAATAAATTCAATCGGAATTTATTAAAACAATCACTTTCACTTTTAATAATTGTTGCACAATACTTAAATCTTCTTTTAATCCTTTTTTAAAAAATGTTCAGGTAACACTTTAATTTATTTTAAAACTTTATTTATACAATGACATTTGCGTCGAAACATATGGTTATCTATCTAGCCTCAAATTAATTACAAATATATTTTATCCGGAGCCGGGCATAGCTTCTGCCTTCAATGTTTTTTCGACTGACTTTGTTTCAATTTGCCCCAGCTTATATAGTTTCTGCCAGAACAAAAGAAATCTATGACACTTTTTCAAAACAGCGGACGATCGAGTACACTCGTGACGTCACTAATCCGGAACCAGCTGATATGGATGATGACTAATCCTAATTCTATTTTATAGAATTGTAGCCCTTGAAACGAAGATCAGAAAAGTATAATACATTCATAGTCTTAAGATGTATCGTAACGAAGATATTCAAGAAAAACGTTTGACAATGTACGAAACTTATTACGATCTAATTACATATAAAATTCTACAAATCAAGGCTCATCCTTTACAAACTAGTTACAGGAATACATGATATAGGTAAAATTAACAATTTCTCCATAAAAACATCTTTACAATTTAACATAAACATAATTTTTACAGTACGAACTGCAATAAATAAACCAATTGATGCTTATACAAATGCCATCTTAAATATAAAATCAACGTTAATCAAATTATGCTCAAAATGTCCAGCATACAGTGCTCTAAACACTTACATAAAAACAATGGTGGGGAAAAGCAGGATAAAAGTCTATAAGAGTCAAATTAACACGAACGACAGGATTCAAAACCTTCATTAATAAAAGTGACCAGAAATCTTGTAAACAAATTCAAAGATTAATTATATTGCATCAGTCATATTAAGATTGACCTAATTAATCTATTTTCAGCTAATTAACAACATAAACTTGAGCTGGCCTCCAGGAAAATATAAAAATCTGTCTAACGCTAAACATCGTAATGTGCAAATTTTTAATATGGAAATTACTTCTTCCTAACAAGTGGAAAGCCGTCCCAAATGTAACATGGGTTGCATAAACGTACCTATGATCAAGCAATCTAACTAATTAATATATTTTTTCTGAAAATGAAACCTATTTATTATTATGCATGAGAAAGCTAGGTTATGTTTGCATGAAGTCTTTATTCTTAAGTTTTTAATTTAAGTATTAATAAACCTAACTGTGGTCCTATCTATACCCTTTATATTAATTATGCACATGACATAACATATCCCTCTTTTGATTTGAATCTGATATATGGGAAACATTTAATTTTGACGTTCACGAACTATCGTAAGTAAAATTTTCAATACGCATTATACACCGGTAGTATGGCATGGTATTACACCAAAATACCAACTGAACTACTTTAACATGAAGTTAACATTTTAACAATAAATGTTTTGTTTTAAAAACATCTTGTCATTTGAAAAAATATTATTATAAAAGATTATTTCGTTTTTGCATTTTAGTTCTAATACAGATTTTAAACGAACTTCTAAAATAAATTTTAAACATTTAACTTCCAACAAAATATTTACAGTGCTTTTCTAACTTTTTATTTGTGAATAAACTAACAAAACTTAAAAATAGTTTAATCACTGACGCACATGTTGAGGAAAACTGGTATGCTACGTATCTAACAGTAACTATCGATCTTAAATTCAGCTTATATTGCGCAAACATAATTCTGGATACTTATGATGTTGATAGTAGTTAGTTTTTCAAAAAACAATCAGACTGCCTCAAATTGAAAGCACATCTTCCTTGCCCACAGCGTTTTTCTTATCGTAAGCAAATATTTGAACTTTCATGTTCAACAGTTGAACAAAAAAAATCTGGAGTAGGAGATTTAACTTAACTGGCACGAGCTAGTCCTTATACTTTAACATTTCTATTACATCCTAAATAACTGTGTATAAAGTGCATCTAAGTTTAAATTAAATGTTACTGGTTCACTTTGTAGCATAAAGTAGTCTCAACTATGTAGTTTGAAATTTTCAGATCAACACAGTATTGTAGGAGTTACTGGAAACTCAGGGCCACCTACACATTACTAAACACAGGACATATAAGTATAATATTCGCATTCAATAACCCTTAATGACCTAACGAACCTTTATGTTATAGGACCGATAGAACCTAAAGGTGATAAAGGGAAACGAGGATTCTCAGGTACAAATCAGTGGATGTAGAAGTGATTGACATTATAGATTTTAATTCTATGAATAACATTAGGTGTTACAAATCTATTATATTGGCTATTGACATAAATCGTTTATACCCAGAAACAAGGATCTTATTATGGTCCACACCTTCTACACGGTATTTTTGCCTTATGAACGGTCTCACCGTTCCAGAAGTTGCAGCAACTCGAAAGTAAGTTTGGTAGTTTAGTAAAAATACCAAGAAAAAATACGACAAACCTTCTAAAAATTGCAATTTCTACGTTGGCACGTTAATGTCTTGGGAAAATGTGCAGAACAACATATATATCCAAAATCCGTTTTGAAGAAAAATGTCAAAAGTTTTAAAAATTGCATTTTTCAAACACAACAGCAAGATATAGAAAACATGCAACAGACCAATAATAGTGAAATTAAAGTCGGGGTAGGTTCCTTGTGAAACATTGTGCAGAATAGTTTCAAGAAAATCTATTGTGTTTAAATGCTTTCAAACATTATATGTAGAATGCTCCACACGTATTTCGGCTTCTCGGTCCTTTATCGAGACGTTGCATAAAAGCAACTAAAGCAGTTTCTAAAGTGTCCGGCTTGGGTCAAAAACAGGCCCTTAAATTAGTAATCGTTACCATCTGTTTTTAAAATTTCTTATAGAATAAATCTATTATGGGGTGTTCATGAAATTTGTCTTGAATAGTTATTATTGTAGGATTTTTAATTTCTAACTGTTCCATAAATCTAGCCTTTTATCTTTTTTGCATATGTAATAGATCTATTTTATTTACGTCTATAAAATGATTGTTATCAATAAAATGAGCTGCTATTTCAGACTATTATTGGTTATGTGAAATATTGGTTTGTGTGCCGCTAGACGTTTCTACCACTTTGGCCGATATAAAATGCTTTGTAGTCGTTACAATAAATTTTACATATACCAGATTTATCCAGCTTTTCCGTCTTATCCTCATCATTAATAAATACCTTCCCTATATTAGTTGTATTGGTACAAACTATATTACAATTTACTTTCCTAAGTTGTTTAGTAACATACCATTAATTTGGGGAATATACTTTACTTAGTTAACGAATTTATACATTTCTTCAACTTTAATATTGGCGTTATAAAAAGTTTTGTTTGCAATATTTTTCATTAAAATCATCCTGTCAATGAAGTTATTCGTGTCGCAGTTATCTTTAGCTATCTGCTTAATAATGCTTAACTTATGAAATAGTACACCATACCTATATTTGGCATGAGATTCACTAACTTTTAAAGACTTCTTTTGTAAAGAACAATAAGGTAAGTAGTTGGTAGTAATAATAATTAATGTAATGAGAAACATATTTCTCTGTAGTCTTAGTCTTAATAAACGTTTTGAATAAATTTTGGTTTCTGTTTTATAAGTTTATATGGATATATATGGCTTGCTTCTTAAACTTGATGCTGTCAACCAAGCTAAAGCACTACAGCTAATCCATCGATCATAAGCTATCTATCGATTTCGGTACGAGTTGCTGCAAAAGGGTTAAATTTGACAAACTCACCTTTTGCCGATGTTAAAGTTAAGAAACCTGACATTAAAGCACGCGTGAAACCAAACGCTCTAAAAGTTATAAAATACCAGAAAGGACGTGTAAATGCAGCTTGCCGAAAAATTTATAAAACTGCCCTTCAAAAGTTCTTGTTCTCGATGATGAAACCTATTTGCCTGTTGACCCGTTAGATATTCAAAAACGAGAATTTTATCACGCACCTGACCGAACTAAAGTGAATTACGATGACAGAGTTCAGCCTACTGCAAAATCTTCTAAGAAATATCTAGTCTGGTTGACTATCAGTAGTGATGGTGAAATCTCCGACTCTTTTATAACAGATCATAACATAACATCGCAAGTGTATTTGGATGAGTGCGTTAAACGCAGAGAATTAGCAAACATAATACATTGTATTCGCCTGACTTGGCAATCGTACATTATGGAGGAATTGTTACGTCTTTCCTGAAAAATGAACACATCAAGTTTGTTTAGAAGAATAAGAACGCCCTAAATGTTCCTCAAGTTCGGGGAATAGAGCGTATTTCTGTTTGGGCATTATGTAAGTCGGAATACTCTTAAAGAAAGAATTCATCGAAGAATCTGAACGATATTAAGAAACTATCCAAGGGAATTATGAGGAATATAGCTAAAGAGCCAGGAAAACGAGTGATGGACAGTGCTTGAGAGATTCCTGGAGCAATTGTTTACAACAACAACGAATGTAATACATTTAATACTCTGTCAAAATATAAAGTTATTCTTCAACCTGTTCTATTGGTATAAGTTAAAATTTACATTTACAAATGTACGTCTATTAACCGGACAACCCTTATTTGACGTTGAAAATATTTTGTGACGTGCTTGAAATTTCCACCCAGCTAAAAAAAGCTATTATAAGGTGATAGACGTTGCCTTGCCTAACTCCATCCATGCATCTTCATAGTTTGTTATAATGAATATATTGTTATACGAAATAAGTTTCTGCAGTGTTGAAGATAAATTTGGCGTAAATATTACGTCTGTAAATTCATTGTTATCATTTTGCCTGAATTCTATTATTAAGTACCATTCCGTAAGTATTTATCTCACCATCTCCACCTCATGATGGAAAATTTATACATTCTGAATACATTTTGAATACCCAAACGTATTGTAAGAACATTAAATGTAGATATATGTAATTTTACTGAACTCCACGTAAATATTCTTCCGACCATGTAATTCCCCACTAGTCAACAAGTGGAGATACAGGAATTACATTATACAACATAAATATTATATATATTTACATGGTATTTACATAATAATTGTCATTAAATATTACAGATTAACCTTGTAACCAGTAAGCTAAGTCATTATACCGTTTTACCGTAAATTATGTGATATTACCCACATTTTCTAAGTATTTATTTCTTAGCAAAGGAATGATACATTACTTTACATCATATATTTATCTTGGAATTCATTTCAGTTAATGTATATGAAAAATTACATAACACTATGCGATTTTCGTAACGGTTAAGGTAAAATTGCCCAAAAGCTACATGTAATGGAAATATTAGCAGTTACATTTATTTTTCTATGTATGATTATTACTATTTTAATTAATTTTAATTAAAATCTAACACAAGAAATACCAAATGTAATAAAAATATGTCACAATTTATAAGAAGTAAATTCTATAAAACCAAAGCTGCCTTTATAAATAGGCAAAACAACTTTAACGTATTTAAATGCATGCACATTTCTAGTTTGCAAAAACACATAAATTCTAGGTTTGTTGATTTTTAGACAGAATTTCTGATTCAGTTACTATAAACTTGACAAATCACTTACATTTGGGGATGCATTTTTTACAATCGTGGTGACTTAATATAGAATCTATAAATGAATGTGATTTATGAACCAGCAGAATTAAGGCGTCGTCGTCTCGTCTGAAATATTATTTTAAAATGTTAATGGAATTCAGTTTTTCCATTTCATTCTTGTAATTTTGTTTGATTACTATTATCTATGATCTCTGATATAATTAGCACATAAATCAGTCCAACACAAAGAAAAAAATACCGTAAATTTTATAAAGATCAGCGATTACTGAGGAATGTTTGTTTTACCTTTAAACTTCTTTGTTTACAATTAATGTTTTCTAAAGCAATGAAATAATTATCATTAAGTACAACTATAATTTCTTAATGAAATGGCTCTGTCACCATTGACCCATTTATATACAATATTAATTTATTTTTACATCCATACCTGTCTTGAAGGTAAATGTAACATATCACATTCATTTACTTAACTATTATTTTTTCTTTTATTGATTTTATTCAATATTGTTTAATGATCGGATCGTTTTAATTGACATACTATTGACAAAAATATCCTTGACAAAGGTATCCTTGACAAACATGTCTTTCTTTGTAAAAAATAACAAAATTTAACACATATTTAGAAAAAATTAGAAAAAATGCTGGGAATAATCAAAACGACCTCGGTCTTTTCCTGTACAACATTTTCATTTTGAATACCTGGTTATGAGTAATACTGTATCATATGGATTTCCTGTTTGTAAGGATATAGTAATTGCTTCGCCTTTTATAGGATCTATAAACGCATAATGGGAAATGGAACATAAATCACACATTTTTGCTGTTATAATGACCCTTAGTATTACAATTAATCATAAACATAAACAATGATGATAGAAAGAGGAAGGTAAAAAGTAACTTGCGTTACTATAGCGATAGTGATCGTGTATCATTACATATGCAGCTAGTAATGTAGGAGTATCACTTTTGACAGATTTGACGAGTAGACTTTCTAGCAGGTTAATGTGGAGTTAACTAGATAAATTCCTTACTATTATAGTTTGATATATAAAATTAATTACTGTACTATTATATCAAAAAAGTTTAATATACAAATCAGAGAGTAGCTGGTGGCAGAAGTTATTCAACAACAAGGTTCAAAATCAACGAAAGAGCTAACTGAAAGTATTATGGATACACAAAATGACAAAACATTTTAATAAATAAAAAAAAGTAGACAAATAAAAAACGTATACTATTCAATATGGATACTATTATAAAGCATGACTGAAAGAAATCAGAAAAACTAAAAATTGAGATTAAAAGCTTAAAAGTTTTTGAATGTTAAAATAAAGTAAAAAAATGTGATATATACACAAATTTTAAACACTTTATATCACCAAAATTAAGTAAATAACCAATTTACGTACAAACGCTTCCCAGGTACAGAATAGAATACTATATACTGTAATGTTACTATTTATGTATGTAAGGTATATAAATAAAAGTAGCATCATCATAGTTGACAAATCTCGACAAAAATAATATATTTAAAAAATGCAAAATGCACACACTGGAATGAACTTAAACTGAGTCGAATCATATGAATATGATAAACCACTATAGCATAATAATGAAGTGTAAGAAAAGGTAACAATAGTTAATAAAATATTGCAGACAATAATGAATGTAAGAATCATACTACACAAACATCTGTAGGTGGGGAGTATTAATTATGATAATATACGTTTAAGTTACGTTAGATATTAACGTTTATGAAAAAATGCAAGGTGCCGGAGGTCATCGGTTATAAATTTAGTTTCTTTTTTGAAGCATCTAGTAACAGTATAGAGCTCTTTGATAAAGTTAAACTCACTAATCTTAAAACGGCTTTAATTTATTTGGTCGTGGTTGGTAATTTTGAACGGCTTTTATTTTCGAATGATTAGATTTAATATCAAATACTGTTATATGGCCAAGAAATGCCGCTTTCTCTCTTAAAAATCCCGATTTGTCATTGTAGTCGATTGTAGTTTTGAGGACAAATAGCATAGCGACCATTTTAGCTAGATAAGAGTTTTTTTTTCAACTGAATTTGAATCCATTTCTAATTTATATCAAGAGTGGAAAAATAAACACTACTGCCTAGATTGTTAAAGATCTCTTCTATGAAAGCGTATTTATCTTCGGGTATAATTTCATTTAATTTTCTGTATTTAATTACTAATCGCCACTTTATCTTTCCACTAATGGCATCTAACTTTTTTGGGACTATCCAGGCGGGAGAGCTATATGGTGAAGTGCTTCGTCTAATAATTTTGTTGTCCAAAATCCAAAAGTTTCTTAATTTAATTCTGTATTTCCGTTTTTCAAGGAGAAGGATACCTAAATGATTTGCAAAAACCGGATAATCATTCAAATGGTGCGTTTTACCGCGTTAGTAAAAAATGAAAAATGACTATTTCAGGATGCATTATACAATTTCAAGTTCCAGAAACAATTAATATTTTGAGATTAAAGCTGGGGATGGTGATAAATCAATGTCGTGGTTTAGTAAGATTTGTTTACTGTATAAGCATGATATTTATATAAATAAGTCACATTTTAAAAAGTACACCTTCCCCCGATCAAAAATTAATATTGCATAAAATTATTTTTCATATTTCATGAACGTTTCTCAGCTCAACACTTCTGTGATGAGGTTGCTTAATATGGAAAATCTGTATAAGTATTCATTAAATCATAGGCTACTTGGCGACAGGTGTCTTTAAACACTCTATACATGGAAAACCGGGATAAACGTGCGGTAGCAAGAATCTATGTTTGGTACACGTTTATTTTTGCTAGAACAATGATAGTTTTTAATTGCGTATGAATATATTCAAATATACCATATGGACAGTATTTGGGCTGAGTTTTATCCATAATTATTCATAGGATCAGGAGTTTCTTCTGGGTCAAATTAAATATTTGTCTAATATGTGTATAATGAAAGAAAGCGGCTCATTAAAACCATATTGTGTACCGAAATGGGTTAACAATAATAACATTTTTGTAATACTCGTCAATACTCATATTACTTCTAACTGCGTTTCACTAACTTTATAATCGTCACCGGTGAATCAAAGTGGATCATTGGTTTTAAATAAATGAATTGTTTTTCGTTCTTTAGTAAATGTTTCTTTCTTTATAATTTTCCTTTTTCAACTTATACAAAATATTACTCATCTTACTGTTCGTATTAAATTGTGTTTCTTGTTGCCAAGCACTTTGATTAACTTAACTGTGAAACCCTAAATTCATTTGTACGGCTTTATACACCCTGTATAATTGAATCGATACTTACCAAATAAATTTTCTAATTTAAATCAGGTCATTTGTTTAAATTCACTGTGGACGGAGTTTCATTAGCTTGGTGTAAATCAAGCTGATTTAAATCGCTTACCCTGGCTAGATCTGTTAAATTTGTAGTTGCTTTCGCACGTATAAATTAAGAGTTATGGTGTTTTAATATTTTTTAGACGAACAAATGGTTTCTTCGGGAGGTAATAAATTAATTTATTATACAAAGAAAGAGAAATGGGTATTATTTATCTTAATAGTTTTATGGTGGCATGAACAGTTTAATACAATAAACTTGTTGGATTGAGGAGGGTGAGGTATTGGAAATTCCATTCTGTAGGTTTCAGGTGTTCAGAGCAATTCGTCGTGTGGTTGAACAGACTTTGTATGTGCATATAATGAAATTCTCACGTCTTTGTGTGGTTGCAAAGCTTGGATTAGAATTTGTTACAAATGAGCAATGGTGACAGAAGAGAGCTTCAATTTTATTACAAAGCTTCGCTGCAACATGAGAACATCGAATTTACGTAACACACACGGCAAACTTAGCTTTTGTTTTAGGTTTTGCGGATTTAATTTTGGTTTTCTATGTTATGAATTTCAGAAGTTTGAGGTGAACATTGTGAGCTGAACTAATGCATGTAACCAGCGCAATTTTACTGAAAGTACGGTTTGGCATTTTGAGGAAATTGTATTAAATTCCAATTAATTATAAAGTTGAACTGTATCAAGAAACTTCTAAATTTAATCAGCTGTGTTAGCAATAAAAACGGCTGGTTGTGACACGGGTCGGACGGGTGGAAACGCGTGTGTCGGAAAGGCCTGACTGCCAAGATTAGTTGTAATCGGTAGATCAGAAAGTAATTGATCTGCATTGTGTTCTGACGTTATCCTGTACGATCAGACTCTGGAGCCATGGACACTGTGACCCGTTTATTCGTTGGCCCGACTTATCAAACAAAAACCGGGATTATGCGGATAAACCAGTCTGTGCAACGTTGCGAATAACATTTTTATCAAAACCTCGAGAACAAGCCACGATAACAACGTCAGCGTCTGTTTTCCTCGAATGTGTGTAGTCATTTCAAATAGGAATAGAGATGTATTACCCAATTTTCATACGAAACGAAGCTTATAATTCTTCTTCTTCCTCCCAACATGTGATCCTGATTTGAGGCGCCAACCGTCAAGGGTCGCCCGAAAACATGACCCGCTCGGTAACACCGACAAGACCCTCGCCTGTATTTAATTTATGGCACCACCTACACGTCGCCCGGCAAAATTATTGCCGTTTCTATCGGTGAAACCGTTGAATAATGATTTTTGTTTTATCGCTCCCTAAAAACGGAAATGAATATTCATTCTCCGGGAAACAATTTGTATTTACGATAATTTGAATTTGTGGAGGGAGTTGTCTAGCCCGAGAATTTCCCTTCTTCGTCTCTGTTAAGAGTTTTCTGCTACCCAAAAAGAGGATGAAATTAAGAAAGTTGAAATGGAGTAAGAAAATTTGTTCGCGCGGAAATCTGCATCAGGAGCTTTTATACACAAAGTGCACATGACTCCGCCAATTCACAATTTCCACTCTCGAAAAACAAAACGAAAAATTGGAACTGCTAGGATAAAATGAAGTCCGTGTTTTCTGGCGAAATTACAACGTAATCGATAAACATGTTATTGCGGTTTTATCAACTACAGCGCGAGGTGATCTACTTTATTACTCTGGCCCCAAATTTATTTTTTTAGTACACTATATAACGTAAAGGTAATGGCTGATAAAATTTATTGTACGCACACGTACAACTTTCACCCTTATAAGAGAAACACGTATATAAAAACCAATAACTTTTCAGTTTCATACATTACTTCAAAATAAGAGTTCAATATAACTAATCGTTAACATCTAAATGGATGCTTGTAGTTGTACAACATTCTTCCTTTTAGAGAAACATAAACTTGAACTATCAATAATGCACAGGAATTATCTTTAATGTATAATATATTATTTATAGAAACATATTATTGAAGTGTCAACTCCACGTTTCTCCCAACAGAAACAACTGGAAGAGCTTGTTATCTTAGTTAAAATGGGTTATAAATTGGAATACAGCAAATTTCTCGTGTCAGCGATTAGAACTACTGGTAAGCATTAAAATTTGTTAGGGTTCACTGGATAATTGCAGCAACAGCAGGCTAGATTGCATAAGCTCGTCTGAAACCATTGACCAGAATGAAGATTTACCATTATTGGAGCTACAATTTCCATTTTCTGTTTCACATTTATTTGTGGAATGCGTTCAGGAAATGAAAGCTCCTAGAAGATTATGAAACTAATCGAGTTCTTCAAATACATAATATATTTTTTATGTTATAAATTCTAGGTTGATTATTATTAATAGAGTTTGTTGCAAATGAAACTGTTTCTAAGTAGAGAAGAGTTACGTTCACGGAAGTGCAATATTTAATTCATTAAAGTATTAAGAGATTCTTAATAGGTGCGTATATGTAAATAATGATAAACGTTAGAATACTGGAATATTATAAAACAGCAGTAATTAATTTCCTTATATTGTGTATCTCAAGGTATATACCATGGAAATCCCTTCAATGGTACTCCAGAGATCTTTAAGACGTATCATAATGTTTTAGTTCACAAACACGCCGCAATAAATTATTTATTAACTTCTTAACTTCTTAACTAAATTAATCATTTCACTATTAAAACAAAACCATGTCTGGGTAAATAAAGATTCATTTCAACCAAAACTGAGATGAAAAAACGGTAAAAAGCAACATAATAAAATATTACACTATTAATACTTAAAACTTCCTGAATTTCTAATTGCCTCATTTTTTCAGAGAATCTGAAACTGCTAGTCAGAAAATTGGTATATATTTTATACTCAAACTCCGATTTCGGTCAATGACCAAATTTATTACCCACGACGCGATGTGTACCTATCAAAATATCCACAACGCGACGTGGGTGTTTCTATTGGGTCATTGATATTCGGTCAACAAAATACCTACAATGCGTTGTGGATAAACGCAATTGCTCAATAACCGATTTAGAATCTTACTTCGGTCTTTGTTCAATGTGTCTCTACCCACAACGCGTTATGGATAAACGCTTTTGACTAAAACGCGTTGTTTTTATTTTGCATTCGTTCAAAGACCGAAATATTTATAAATGAATGAGAGAAAATAAGCAATGATGGCTTCTGAATCAAGACAATTATGCAACCAAGTAGGCCAGGCCAATATAAAAAATATTTCCGGTCTTTGAGCAAATACTATATACCCATTTGATAGGTGCACGTTCAACTGTGTAATGAATTGAATAATAATAACTACTACAATCCATAACCTAATCCAAGGCCCCAGAAGCTATAAGCTTCTGCGGAAGGGAGGGGGCGATTATTATTATTATGTAGGCCCAAATGTGCGGCTGCAGCCGACTTACAGATGGAACAGCGCAAATCCCACATTTGTGTCACAGCTAAGGAAAACTGCAGAAAACCTTAACCAGATCTGCCGGCGCCGGGAGTCGATCGCGGGCCGCTTGGGTGAAAGTCCGGCACGCCAGACATTACACTACCAAAGCTGTTTGAATCATTGACCGAAATCGGAATTTGTGTACCTATAGCATATATTTACATAATATGTAGGCCATACATGTAGGTTATTTATACTTTTCATTGGTCTAATATAGAATAACTCGTTTGACCAAATATATCTTCGACATTGATCTAATTATTGTAACAATATAGTTCTACTATTTGGGATTGACACTTTTGATCTACACATTAGGGACTCTCATTTACCAAAATTTAGAAAATTCTGGCCTAATGCCATTTCCCATAAGGATTCTGAGGGATCCTTTGTATCAAAACCTACAGACTCTTACATCACTGAAATAATTAATAATAATAATAATAATAATTGCTACAACCCATAGCCTGGAAACCAGGCCCCAGAAGCTATAAGCTTGTGCGGGAGGGAGGGGGCGATTATTATTATTACGTAGGCCCTAAGTGCGGCTGCAGCCGACTTACAGATGGAACAGCGCAAATCCCACATTTGTGTCGCAGCTAAGGAAAACTGCAGAAAACCTTAACCAGATCTGCCGGCACCGGGAATCGACCTCGGACCGCTTGGGTGAAAGTCCAGCACTCTAGACATTACACTACCAAGGCTGAAAGGGTTAGTTATACCAATAAAAGTCATAGGAACCTTTTTGTAGAAAATTGTACGAGCAATAATTTTTATTCTAACCACTTTTTCTGAAAAGCTGATAGTTTTCGAGATAATAAAAAAATGAATTGTCTCCCCTTCCACCTTATAAAATCCTTCACACAAGATATGCATTAGGACCTATGAGAGCTTGTTAACAATTTTAAAATAAAGCTGCATACAAAAATCTGGCTTGTCGAGAATTTCTAAAAAGCTCCGCTATTTTGCGATCTAATTTTTCTGGCCTATTGATGATCTCCGCTCGCAGTTCTAGAAGAGTATTAAGACAATGCCGGTTGTAGACTAAATTTGCCATGTATTTCTTATGAAACTTTTGTTTTTATGACAAGACTCAAAAGTGAGGTTATGCGTGGCTAGTTTTGGCAATGATATGATGTGTTTGCAGGCGTAGCCCCGGTCTGGTGTGTAGTAGCGGCTGCGCAGTGTCGCAGCAGGTGTGTGGGTGGTTGTTAGACCGTTAGGACTTGACCCCAAACACATTAAATCAACGCCTAAGGTTAACACACGTAACCTCACTTTCGCGTCCTGTCCTTAAAACAAAAATCCAATAAGAAATACATAAAAGATTTAGTCTGGAACTATCCTTACTACTTGTAAGACTTCCGTACTGCCTGCCGATACACGCACTTACGTCCAGGCCTACGCCCCGTCCCCCACTTGCAAGTCCCGCCCTAAAAAGGGAAACCCCGCCATTTCTTGCTGCTGCTGCTACCCGAATGTAAAGAGCGCCATCCATTCTACAGCGCGATTTTTTATAAAACAGCGTACACAAGGGCCCCACGAGGGGGCAAATCGCTAACACAAGCTCTCACACACCTGCTAAGACAGTGCGGAGCCACCGCTACAGATCTGTCCGGGGCTAGGCCCCAAACACTCTGAATCAGAGCCTAAGTTTGACACGCATAACCTCACTTTCAAGCCATGTCCCAAAAACACAGATCCTATAAGAAATACATGCAAGATTTAGTTCAGAACCGGCAATTTCTTACCACTTAGAGAATCTTTTACAATATATTTTTGGGTGCTTTATAGCATTTTTGTAACAAAATAGCTAGCCACTGTATATTGTTGTCGTACTGTTAGAAGTATGTGCCTGACGTGAATTTACAGAAGTCCAAAGAGTAGCTGCTGATCTGTTATTGTGTTTTGGAATTTTCTTCATGGTCTAGCTAATTATATGTAGTAACCATATCGAAATCTAGCCAATCTCAAATAATCATTTTCTTTCCTAATTATGTTATTAAAAACTTTCTACGTATTACTGAACATGAAAAAAATAAAATTAAGATATTTCTTTTCTTAATGGTAATATTTACTTACGGTACTTTTATCCCCTTTTCTACAAGTCTATAAAAGTTCAAATAAAATTTATTGATGTGTTTACCATTTCATGAATACAATAATACTTTGTACTTATTCAGCTTTGCTTTCAAAGAGTCTAAAGCTCATTTCTTATTACAAGCACCAACCAACAAAAGACAAACATAACCCTTAAAATAAACAGTAAACTGTTAACATTTTAATTTCATGCAGAGTAGCTTACTAGTACTGTATCATAAAATTTTATAGTATTTCCGGGATCTGTCCATAAGCATAAAAGTTTTGTGGAAGAGGATAACGTCAAATTATATTTCGTTTAATGTGGATGTTACGTATATTTTACATATGTAACCAGCAAAGGAATTCATGAAAGACGATTACTTTTTTAATTGTTTTTTTTAAATTTATGGTGCACACGCCAACAACTTTAACCCCTAATAAAACTCGGTGCTCATAAACTAACCCCTTGACTTCTCAGTTTGATGTTGCCGCATTTATCACGTTTACTCTACACACTTCTCGTGTTTACAATGAAGTAACTATAAATTTTGGTTTCGTAGAAAAAGTAGTGTATGCATAGAATGATGTAAAAAATCCTATATATCAAAGAGGACTTCTAAAACATGGCCTTTGTAAGAAAATTATGAGAGAATGTCATCTTAAATTATATATGTACAGTGGTTACACTTACACACATAGAATTTCATACACATAAATAAGTTGCATCTTAAATCTACCAATTGTGATCAAGTCAGCTACTATACATCAGCGTTCCTCAGCCTATGGTAAGTACATGAAACAGGATACGCAATGATAGCAAATCAACATATGATGCGTCCCTGAGCTATATAATGCAGTCGATTTATTATAGATTATTCTAATGTATGCATTGCATTGCATTGATTTCGAGCAGCAGCAGCAGTTACAGCCGCAAAACTGTAAAGTAATAAAGTCTGGTAAGGCAAGAATTTGTAAACACCCTTCTTTTGATATAATGTTATGTAGGGGTTGTCGTGACTAGCAATGTAGTTAAAGGTAGAGTTCAAATTAAAAACACAGTGCAATTATTACTATAATGAATAACAAAGTGGATAATAAACCATGCGGACAGTCAGGATCTAATAAATAACTTACATACTAACACTAAACATTACGGTGATCGAGACTACCCTAATAGCTACATACTAATACTAAGCTTAGGATGACCAGGTAAGCAATACCCATGGGTATCAGTTTCTAGGTCGTCTAAATAAGTAGTAGAGGAACCAGTAAACGACACCAGTCTCTAGGTTTCCTACAGTCAAAAGAATATGAAAACTACTTACCCGAGGTCTGGCTGGAGGTGGTGATGAGCTCCCGGAGGAGACTCAATTCCTTAAGCCAGACTTCGCGTTTATAAATCGTAAACTCAGAATTTCTGGCGAGCACGAGCGAAGTACTAGCGTGTGAAGGTTTACACGTGTGCTCTTAGGTCTCTGTCTAACAGTAGATGCAGGGGTTGGGTACAGCTGTGTGCTAAGTTATTACTAGCACCAAGCTCGCGTAAGATAAGCGATGTGCAAGAAACCTTGGAGAACAAAATGCAACTTAATGCAAAATCATGAATAATTTTGTTTTAAATTATTACATTACCTTTGATAATGACAGCTTAGCTGTCGAAACAATATTGTCAGGTACATTATAATAAACTTGTGAAACTTTTATTATTCTTTCATTTATTTCATGATTATGGGGTTTCACCATATAATATTATTTATTTATAATAAATATAAATAATTAAAGATTAGTAAAAAGTTTCACAGTATTATTCACCATATAAGGCTAGAAGTAAAAGAAGATGAAGCTCTTTAACCAATGGAGAGAAGGGGCCTGGACAAGAAAGATGAAAGAGACCAATGTCGTCCCCGATCACGCTTTAGCTAGTTATATACAAGCAAGTATAGAATATAACACACAATGACTCAAGGAAGATCCAGGTGCAAGAATAAGTAGGAAGAAGCATAAAAGGTACAAAGTTATATAAGATAGGCAAGGAATGTCAATATGGTTGGAAGAAAGGATAACAAAAAATAGAGACATCTATTCAAATCTTATTGAACCGTACGAGTTAACTGCTAATAAAGATTGCACTCCAAATAATGAAAAAAGACCATTGATAAAATAAGATCTTAAAGGAATCAAGCGGGGTTTAGAGTCAGGCGATCTTGTGTAGATCAGATTGCACGCTTAAGATAATAATTGAAGAAAGTATAGACAAACAGAAGGAATTATGCGAGGTTTATAGATTTTAAAAAAGTGTTTGACAAGGTAAGAATAATTATTTGTGTGTCAAACTAATATATAATGGAATAAGGCGCAAAATAATCAATATCAAAAGCGAGGTTAGATAGGGTTGTGCACTATCTCGCATGCTTTTGGTTGTAACAAATTGGGTATTGCGGTCTGTGTCTGATACTAAAAAGGGAAACTTATAGAAATTTGGATGGGAGTTGTAGAATTTGGAATACACCGATGCTATGGTGTGTATTTCATAACAGAGAAAAAACATATTGAAGAAATGAAGATGTTGTTAGAAAAACAGCAAAAGAAATAGGACTCATTATTAATTACATAAAGATGAAAGTGATGGAAATAAATGTATAATCGATAAGCAGATATTAATACATAATAGACCGATTAAGAATGTTAAGGGGTTTGTGGCAGGGTGTGTAGTATTATACGTAGATGCGGTGTAGACAGTCAGAGAATATTTGGTAGGCACAAAATGCGTTGAATATGATGAAAAATATGGTCCTCCAACAAATTATGGTTGAATACGAAAATACAAATTTGAAAATGTGCTATTAAGTATATGGAATTGAGATATGGGGGGGGGGTCAAAAAAACAATTAAAACGCATTCAAACTTTTGCAAATAAAAGTTTAAGAAGAATATTAATGACTTGTTAGCCCAACACAATACCTAACGAAGAGCTTTAGGAAGTAACAGGATGAGAGTTTATTAGAAAAATAATCATGAGAAGAAATAGCCTTGGTTTGGTTAGAATTTAAATTTTACCAGTTTTACATAGTCCAGTTTGTCCTGTATAATTATACGAGGTTAGTTTTTCAACAGTTCCCTTATAACAATGTATTATCCTACAGTTGTGATGATATGGAATATATGTAGTAAATCAGAAACTTTCTGACCGGTTAGCTCGTGGTGTTAACAGGGAATTCTATTATATTTAAATTTATAAGACACAGTTATAGTGGAGGTTATTTCGGACCCGGCAAACGTTTGTTGCAAAATAAGCAGCCGCCGTTCAACAACAACGGAAATAAAACACAATAGCATACGAAAGGAACCGAGATTTATATATACATATAAACATAGAAACTTTGTAAGAAAAAATTAATAAATCAATCAATAATTCAAAGTCAATAAATTACCTAATAGTTCGCAGACAATTATAAATCAAATATTACAACTTATATGTATTTTTAATAATAATAATTCATAAGCAATAACCAATTATGTAGTTCATAAATCAGCAAAAAAAGAAGCTGTATCTTATTTTTAAAGCACACAGAAAAATTCAGTGGTACTTACAAATACTTTTTCTGCAGAAAAGGTAGCATTAATTTAAAGTATGCAACAAAGAGAGGAAAGAAAGGTTGAAGTTAGATTAAAGAGTAGATTTTCTACAAAAGCAAGGAATGGATTGAAATAAATTTTATGAATAATAATTTGTAGTTTAGAGAAATACCTCCGGAAATTAGTGATGAATAAATCCCAACAAAATGATATCCAGTGGAATATAAATTCATCTACTTACGTAAAACCTCAAACTAACTAAACACACTAGAAACAATTTCACAAAGTGAATGGAAGACCACTACTTCACATTTTTCAAGAAGATCAATTACCAAAAATGGTTTTTAACAAGAAGTACTACTTCTTTACAACAAATAGGAACACTGGGATAAGGCAGAATAAACTTGTAGGTTAAGGTATACATTGTGAAATCGAATTGGAGAGAAGGGAAAGAAAATTGTAACAATATGGTTGTTGGTGTTCAATTGATTAATATTATCAAGCCCACTTCTATAGGTAAATTAATATCTGTAATTTCTATCACAGTAGTAAAAAAACTTTGATTTCATCTCCCTCCACTCAATTGAAAATGGTTAAAAATGAAATGAATAAAAAAATCACATTTTTCCTAATATTTTCAAGTTGATGAAATCCATGTATAACTACAACAGATGCAGAGATTATCATGTCCATGCTTCAAATTAATTGAGTTTTTACAAGCGTGGATGATACTCAACTAGTCAACATTATTCATCTGCAAAATATGATTTTCATCTCTTCATAAACCTAGATTTATTCTATTATCTATTTTTTGTTTTCTGTTTTGCCGTTGATTGGTGATTAAACCTACGTACAATCTCGTATCGTATCGAGTATACCTATACTGCTTTATCATTATTTTGAATAAAATTATTATTCACCATGATACAGAAAAGTTTTTTAAAAAATAATGTTCATATTTCATTTTAAACTTTGAATAAGGTCTGTTGAAAGTGTTCACCTATGTGCTATTGTTCTACTTTAGCACCGAGACTATTATTTGCTGCAATACACAAGGAAGTACTTTAGAGTTGCATGTTTATTATTTTGTATCAAAACGGTGAATAAACCGATAAAAATAACGTCGACCTCTTGTAAGCTTATCAAAAAAAAATGCAAATACATAGAATAATATGCTTTGCTTGGTTGTTTATTTCTTTATTTAGATCTTGAATATGTACAAACTAAATTTGCATAAAAATATAGCCGCTGGTTAATTTTAATCTCGGTTATTAGTTTAAAAACGTTATGTATAATAATAAATTCCTGATTTGTAAATTCCGGGAGTAGAGCTTTTTTTTTAATGTTAATATTTCTACCGCACTTGACTACAAAAAAAAAACAGATACTCGTACATGTTGGTTTCTAAAGCTTTCCTTCTGGTTATTTAGATTGGATCCATCGTTCGATAGCCAGGGTTTCATAATATTAAAATTGCTGGGAATTTTGTGTTCATCCCCGAAATGGCTTGCGGTATAATTCGATATCAAAGATGTTGTGGGAGAAGCAATTTCTACGTTAGGCGTAAACATTTTCAGAGTAAATATGTGCTCCCCTGTGTAGAGAATACTAACAGAACCTACCCTAATTTGTTCGGAAAATTTGCCCTACAAGTGTACACAATAATTAACGTGGGTATGGAAACCGATAGAGCAGACATTTCTCTAACGATGTTTGTGATTGGTATGTAACCACCCATTAACGTAATACAGAAAGACATCATGCATTTAAAGCCATTCATTTGTGCCACCGATACGTGCTAATCAAAAAGGGTTAAACCTATTCCGTGTTTAGTATCTACTGTGTCGGGGAGTTTGGGGTACGAACATGTCAACCGAACTGAGTAAATATCGGGCGTAACCGTGCCGTTTGATGAATGGAACGGTTTTCAAAACGGGTATTATGCTATCATGCCCTTGTTAGCTGCTGCGGTTTTACTGTTTGATGCGGAGGCACCTGCGTACAAAGCCTTGTTGCTCTATGCAAAGGAAACACGGCTTTCGATTTGCAATTGATAATAATAATGATTTTCTAATAACGGTATGTAGCGTAAGCTAATACGCAACCAAGGTTGAATAAACAGAGTATGAGTGCATCGAAGTTATTGTGACAAGGTTATGAGAAATTCAAGGTTTATTAAAAAAGCGGAATTACATACTTTACGTAGCAAAGGGGGGCGAGGAATTCTAATTTACATCGTAAAAATTTTAATTAGGCTTTCACTTATCTCCAGGCTAGCGATTTTATAATGAAATTATAAGCCGGATTAGAATAAAACTCTTAATTTATTTTCCTTCCACCGAAACGTAGAGATTTAACGCCGTAATAATAGACTAGGACGATGGGACCCGCGTATTATTATTGAATCCCTCGTCCACCTTTTGTGAATTCCCAGCACATTCCTGAAACATACATATATCTTTAAAGTCATAGCATACGCAAGATTATTAAATTTTTCCCCAGTCGATTGCGAATAGAAGCTTTTGTTTGAAAAGCGGCGACGGGGCAAAGAGCCATCATAAATTCTAAAGCTCTGACACGAAATTATATAGCTTCAAAAATTGCTCCTTTTTGCAAAACTGATGATATTTGCAAATATGTCATAAAACACATTTTAAAAGCTAGGATCGTTTGTGCAGAATTCATTCCAAACTCTTTTTGTTTGTAACTTTTGTTTTTTTGGCAAAGATCAAAAGTTATTAAACATTTTCTATGCATGGATACAAGAATATTATTGCATTTAAATACGACCTCTGCTATAACTTCCGTTGATCGCGACGAATTTCAAATATACTGTGCGTATCTTATAAAAGTATACACTTCAACATTTAACATATATTGGCAACAATAACACTTTCATAGCAACACATTGATGGGGAAGTGTATACTTTCAAGAGACACTCGAGATATACATATATAAATTAATATTTAACATTTGTGAATATGTGTTGGTTAACTTTTTTAACCACGTGCAATTAAATTCAAGAAATTGTAGAGTTTGAAGAAAAAATAAGAGTGCGTCACAAATCCAGTTGGCTTCCCTTGTAAGGAGAAGATCAGTGTCAATAAACTCTCCGAATTTCTGAAAATTCTTTCAAATACTCTGAACATACTATTTAACGATTCAATCAATCTGTAAGAGGAGGTAAGAATTGAAAATCCCGTTTTTCAGCTCTTGGCGTTTCCTTAAAGAATCAACAATGGACCCTTCTGGGGTAGTGTCTGGTGCACATGATACTTTTGAACTGATTTAGGGGCGCTGTATGTGAAGCCTGTAGGGGAAACATCAACCCTAACACTAAGATAGGTACAGAATGTCGAAATGAGACTTTCGGCAATGCCCTTTCTGGACGGCCGTTTCGGCGACGACGTTTCAGCGAAAGATCGTTCGAGAATTATAAGATTCTCAAAATATGAGGTTTTGCTAAATGTTTAATGAAAGCATGAAAAAATTGAAGCAATATTGGGTATGTGATACATTTAATAATATAACACTGCCAACACTGATATTATGACTGTTGGAGCCGAAAAGACCGTTGTCGAAACGACACCGCACCGAAACATCTTCGGACGTAAAATCTTCGCATCTTCGGATGCGAAAAATCTTCGGGCGTAATGAACGGCATTTTGAAGATAGGAATTTGGAATATTCACAAGCATTTACAAATTACACTGTAAAGAAAATTAAATAAACTGCTAAAAGAAGAAAAGAAAACCCAATTAAAAAAAAATCGCTTTAGTGTTATCACTTATCAATCATAACAGACGAAAACCTGCACACTGGCGAAGATAGGTGGATTGCTGTTGATAACTGTATTTGAACACCACTAAAAATACCTAAAAGACAAAGACATAACAAAAGACACCATAAAAGTTGAATAATCGCCGCAATCGTGGATATAATAGAATGAATTGCATAGAAAAAGTGAACAGAAGGACTTAGAAATATATCAACAGTTAAGAGAAAAATTATAAAAGTGAAACAGAAAACTGTGGAAAAACAACGTAAGGTAAAGGTAAAGTTAAAACACTACTAAGAAAATATGATCATTTAAATGTAGATAAGCAAATTAAGGATATCCTTTTACGAACCGACGAAAAGTACCTATGAGTTTGGTTACAACCGGGATACAATCCTGGTTACAATCCTGTGGCCCTCCTGTGGCCGCCCTGTAGTCGTCCTCTGGCGATTGTAGACTAATAAGGCTAATGCGTCTGAAATTATTTTTTTAAATTATCTATTCGTCGACGTATATACAATAAATGCGAAGAGGTGCTAAGTGAATCTCAACTCGGATTTCGCAAGGCGATGGGTACCTGAGAGGCATTGTACAGTATACAAGTTTTGGTTCAGTAGTGCTTGGATCATCAGAAAAGATAATCAAAATTGATGCTGAAAAAACATTTGATAAGGTACAACATGAAAAATTAATTCTTGTTCTCCAAAATCTACAAATACCCTTTAAAATTTCCGCATTATTGAACACTTTACTGGAACCAAGTTGCTACAGTAAAACGCGATAAAGGAGAAACATGGAAAATTCTTGTGAACCAAGGCATTCACCAGGATTGCATACTATCACCGACTCTGTTTAACATATATGCCGAAGTAGCTGTTCAACGAGCATTAGCTAATGAACAAAAAGGAATTAGAATTAATGGCAAATACGTAAACAAGTTGGGCTATGCTGACCACATCGCAATTCTAACTCATGAACTTGAAGATCTGCAATACCCTGCAAATAAAATTACTAAACAGTATAACAACTTAGGGTTTAAAATTAATACAGACAAGACTAAGATAAGTCTCGTGCCTTACTTAATAAAGATGAAACGACAGGATCCATACAAAGAAATAAGAATAAGAATATAGAATGATCGAAAAACAAAGAATAAAAAACTTACTTTGCAACAAATACTTATAGTTATTGTGATATTCGTTGGGGCACATGGTTAAATGTTACGTAGTGCCTGTATTTATTATATGAAATAGAAACATGGACCCCAAAACTAAAAAACGATAAATAAATTAGAAGTCTGTCAGATGTTGCTCTATAGACGCATGTGTAAAATACCTTGGACAACAACGATTACAAATGAAGTCCTTAGAATGTATGAGAATGATAACGAATTTTTCTTAATAATTTAGAGACGGGAAGCTAAATATTTCTGGCACATAATGAGGGGAACAGGCTACTGCACCTTATTATGAAGGAAGGAAAAAGTAATTGGACTAGAATGCTGTCATGGTTTGGAAATGTATGTAATTGGATTTACCTTGGTGTGCACAACATCGTGACACAACGATAGCATAAGAAGACGATTCGTCGGAGAACGAGAATGTCCAATTTAGGAAAAGCTGGTATGCATAGGTTCCGGCATTTTTTGCTTCGGAAATACATAGAATGGGACTCAATTAAAATTCTTATAATTATTGTTGTTAAATACAATAAACTGTATTACAATTATTTTGTCTTCATATATGTACGTGGAACTTATACTAAGATCTGCTGCCGTGGTGCGTCCAAACTATACAGAGATGTACATGTCTCTGAGAGAGAGTGCGGGTTGAACCGGTCATAACTAGAGAATTGTAATTCTTAATAATTTCGTTCAATATTATAAAATAAGAGAGATACTTTCAAACCACTAGAGTGTTGAATAGCAGGTCATACCATATATCAAAAAGAGTTCAAAATTGTCGAAATTAAAATTATTTTCGGAATTAGAAAGTTTGTTACAGTTGAAATATATACTGCGATTAAAATCAGAAATTGTACTCATCATTTAAAAATCTTAAATTGATTAAAATTAAGCTTGCACCAGATTAACTTGTCTCGTCGCGCACCATCAGTTAGTGATTTGATTGAAGAGCAAGAACCAATATTTCCGAAAACGTCCTTTCTGTGATTGAGTCAAGTCTTACATTAGTTAAGAAGGGAAAGAGGAATAAATGGATTGTTTGACCATATACACCGTTGAGACAAAAATGCAAAACCCAATTAGCATGTCCATGAGCGGCCTTATTTTTCCATCTTTATGTTTCGTGAAGATGTTATTGTATTATGAAGATTTTACTAAGTAAGTTATCGATCTATTATGAATGGATTTTATTCCAAGAGCTTACCGCACAAAACCTATCGCACTATTTTTAGCCTTATCATTCTACACTACTATATTATGTGAAATTTAAGGTCGAAGGCTCATATAAAACAATTATGAAGTTCAAATTTTGATTCGACTTCAGAGCTGCTAACAAAAGGACAACGATAGATCCATACTGAATCAGATATTTGGCCATCTTTCATCTTCTTTATCTTCAAGTCAATGAAGAAGAAGTTAAGAAGTTACGTTATTGTTTTTACATATACTATGCAGAAGAGAAAATTTGAAACCGAATTTTCATGACGAATTATTCTTTAATATTTCAGTTTCATGAAGTTATTGTAGTGTATCGTATAAATGTTAATTGTACTTAACATTGCCGAACCACTGAAGTATAGGGCGATTATTTTTAACGACAACCACAGAAAGTGGTTTATGTGATTGTCGAGACTGACTGCTTAACGTGCCCACCTGACAGCACGGCGAAGTGTACTGAGACTTTAAAGACGAGAAATTATTTTGTAACACTAAAAAATGTGTTCTATATCAAGTGTTTAGTTGCCTAAGCCAAGTCAAGCGATATCTAGTCTTCTTAAACTGATATTATTTAAACTATCGCTATTTAAATTATCAAGATTCATAAGATTGTTCATTTAAGTACTTTGTTTCTGATTGAAGTATGGTTGGTTGAAGGGATTATATAGCCGGAGTTCAAGAAAAGTTAGCATGCTTACCTCGTACCAAGAGTCGCAAGTTCTACATTCGACTTAAACAGGTAACTTTCATTTAAAAATGCATTCTACTCGGATAAGGAAATGAGGCTTGGTCCGCGTGTTAATGCGATGTTTGGTACCGTTAAAACGACGTGACGGCATGCGAACATTCACAAGCTAAGATGATGCTAAAGATTAACTTAATTACGTCATTGTAGCTAAGTTTAAAATAGGTGTTACACCGCACTAAAATTGTTATGTTGTTTGCAAGTTTGATAAAAAATTCTCCAAACCGTTTTAGTTTCTTTATTCCCGCATTTGAATATACAATTCTAAACATGATTTTATTATTATAACAATTGGAATATATAATAAAATAAAGCGTTCAAATAAGATAATTTTACTAATTTATTTTAAACAAGAACCGCTTAACGTTAAAAAATTTAATTTCCTCCAGAAAATGATGTCTTTAGAGAATATCCTTATGAATAATTTATTAACATTAAAACAGTTTCAGCTTTGCTTTGAAATATTCTGGTTACAATAGAACTTCTGTTAAAAAAAAGATTAACTAACTTTGTTGTAATTTTAAAGTAGTTAATTTCGAATGATTAAATATTAATTAGGAAGAAACAAAAAAATTAACTAAAATTATTAAAATCTAACGAAGTAGTTTTCTGTTTGGGTGTATGAGCATATGAAACAAATTCCCTCCAAAATGCACCTTTTGAGAGCTTAAAGGTGATGTTAAGCGGATTTACAACTTCAGCTTAGTAAATTAAACAAAAAATGTAGATAGCCATTTCACAAGTAAAATCTTTAAATTCTTAAAAATAAGCCTGCAATTAATTTTTGAAGTTGAAAGCTCCGAAGCGTGTGACGTCACGCGTGCCCGCATCTAATATGCACAGCGTAATAAACTGCTTTGGTAGTAGAAATCCTACCACAAATCAGTGCATTTCATGTGTTTGGAGGTAAATAAAAAGTGTTTATTTATTAGGTTATTTACTAGTTATTACTATTGTGTAGTTACCCATTAAAACAGCATGCCTCGATGTTGTATATTCGGGTGCAAGAATACCGAAAAGGCTGGAGAATATAATTTTTCTTTTCTAAATAAAGATAAAAATCTTAAAATTTACCGACAGTGGTTCCAAAGAGTGAAAAGAGTTGATTGAATCAAGAAATTTTTTCAACAAAATCGACTGAATGGCGAGAGAAAATTATAACTATTTGTAATAGAGAAGAACTTCACTAATCTGTACTTGAATATTGAAGATAATAAATATGCAGCCATAATCTCTGCAAATATAGCCACAGCAGAGCATCCTTCGTTGGAGGAAGCAAAAAACTCATTATTCCAGATATAATCATTAGATGTCCTTGTCATTATTACTAATAGAACGTATTTATAAATGTTACAGTTCAATCATACGTAAAAACTAGGAGTACATATTATTTTTAAAGTCATTTTTACTTTTTTATGACTTATGTAAATATTTAGTTAACATAAAATATTAAAAATATTATTCCTTTTTCTTAATCAAAATAATCTGGATGTTTCCCTTCTGCAGGACGAAACCGTGTATACACATCATTATCTTCGGGATATTCGCTTATTTTTGAAACTATACAAGCAGGTATTACCTTCCTTTTATTTTTTCCCAAAAGCAACCAAGAATTTTCCCAATAAATAAATTGTTTATATAATATATGCCGCCACTAACGATTGCTTAATTTGGTAAGACGTTTTCTATTATGTAGTTTGATCAGCTCGTAATAGCATCTGGTAGCGAGAAGCTTGAAAAACTGTCTAGATATAACACTACACTATGAAAAGATTCATGTAAAATTATACACTAACCCCCCCTTTAAAATTAGAAATTTCAGTTTTTCCACGCATCAATGAGATGCATAATTTGTACTCATAGGAGCACAAAATCCGCAATTGCACCAGGCGACATTTCCGATTCTAATATTGTCTTCGTCTTGTGATAAATCGTTAACCGATGCCTCCGAATCATTCAAAGTGTGTAAATGCATATGGTGTAATTTTATCCATTATATATTAATATACTGTATCAATAAAAATTGCAATAAACTCTATACGTATAGCAAGTGCTTCTTCGCAGGCACGCGTGACGTCACACGGACGCGTGTCGACAACGGGTTTACAATACCTTTAATAGTATAAGACCAAAAGTAGTATTGGCTGCAGTCATGATCCCTAAGGAACTCCCTTTCCCATTAATATTTTTCCAATCAAAATTTATTAGTTAATACTAGTTGAATAAATGAAATCGGTTAGTGAGTTCACAATTCGAGGTCACCCTGTATGTTCTACAAGCACTTTTCTCTGTTTGATGCTTCAATTAATTCCAGAAACAAATAAGAATACTGATAGACTATTTACAAGAACATCGAAACATAAAACCTTTTACGGCCCATTAACATTAATTTTGCATTATAAATGTTCATTACGCATGTATAGAAAAGCCGCGCCTCATCGCGTCGCCGGTAAATGTTGGCATTACCTATTCTATTGAAAAATTCATTGCATTAGTGACTTAGAGTTACAATAATAAGAATTAATAGGAGTGGAAATCGCGCGCTCAAAATAAATTGTCAGACCATTTCTGCATTACAATACGTAAAGCACAAACGAGGAAATGGGAAACATCTTTTATTTTCTTGAAAGGAGAGGCAAAGCTCTCTTCCACATTCACCAACCTGATTAAAGAATTGATACCTAAAAAGCATTTCCTAGTAGATTCTACATAGCGTTTCAAGAGAAACCGCCGAATATTTCAGGGAAAATAAAACCTCTGATAAATTGTTTACTGGAGAATGTTTTGCTGATCTCGACTTCAATAAATTTGAGTTGTAGAGATACCTGAAGCTCCGGTGGCTCTGCCGTTGACGTAACACACGACTCTAATATTAATGTCCACGCTTTGTCTTGTAAGTCTAATGAAAATGTCCGCATTATATTTACGATATTGCTTCATTTTATTTGCTCGTTTGTCTGTCGCTGTTAAATATGGCGAATACTCCATTTTCTGCGTGTGTATGCAGCTGGGATAGCATAATTAGTTTTCGATGAGCTGGATGTTGGTTACATGCCAACATGGCTGGGATAAAACACAGTATACGTACTGTCTACTACTGAAACATGTTACTGGGCTCGTTATGCCAAGCTTCTCTCTACCTCAATTCACCCCCGGCACGTACATATTAATCTAAAATCCGATTATGTCTGCAGAAACGAGACAATGTTCCATGGTGCGCTGCTTCGTTTAATGGAGGGCAAATTTGATGTTAAATTATCGATTGTACAACACTTTTTCCATTTAATCTTTTAATTGAAAAGTCGGAATTTTCTTAATTGAATCAGCTGTACCGCACTTTACCCCCTTGTTCTCCAGGACTCCTTCTTTATTAATTAACATAAAATTTTAAAACTCCTTCCTTACAATATGCGTCTGCAGAAGTTAATTTCCTGAGAAGCGTTCACATTATAAAGCGTATTAACGGATAATCATGAACTGAAAAGGAGAGAAAAACTTAAAACAAAAATAAAATTATTATAAATATTATACTTTTAAAGACATTAATAAATAAATTCAAAATTAATATTCTATTAGCTCCATCTACGCTGTTGAAAACTCTTTACTTAATCTCCCTAAAACTTTAGATTTTTTATGATTTATAAATTCCACAGTTCCCTGAAGTCTCACGAAAGTTTCCCATTTTACGTACATGTGGGGATAAATTTATGGGACAGTAAATAATGTAAATGTCGAGAAAGAGTGAGAGAGACAGTAGAAAGAGAGTAAAACCGCAGATTCGAATTTTCGAGTATGTGTGTTTACATACGAAAGGGCGACGAACTAGGAAAGCGTAAAAATTTGTATAACCATTTTATTCTTTAAAAAAAAGAGAAAAAGAAGAGCCGTTTAAGTGCTCCTCTACTTGTTTTTTGAGGACTGGTGATTCACGGTAACGGTTAAACTTGACGGAAAATGGTTCTAGCGTCGCCTTAGAATATTTATTTGGATCGAGAAAGGGGATGTTTATGGTGCAAAATAAAATATGGCACGGTAAATTAAAAGGAGCATTGCTTTCTTGGTGAATTTGATATAAATGTTAATTTTAAAATCAGTAATACAAATAAAAAGGGAACACACACCTAAGGAGAAAGTTTGCAAAAATGATCAAATAACTTTTATACATCAAATTGGTGAGTAACCTTAAAAGTAGTAATTGACACTGCAAGATTTCTGAAATTTCTTATTAAGACTCACACATTTAATATTGTAATTAGATCGAAATTAAGTTATTACCAAACTTACTAAAGGATATCTGGGTTTATAATAAGAAAGTTTTAATTAAATTTAATTCGAAGGTGTGAAGACATTAATTGAATATTCAGATTTGACGGAATAAAATTAGCTTAATGGCTTTAAGTGTTTGCGTTGATTTTTAAATGAGGTTTGTATGGATATTATGATCCTATAATTAAAATTGGACGGCTTTTAAAATACGCTTCAAGTTTTTAGAATAAACAAAAATATTTTTAGATTTAGCATAAAAGAAATTAATTTTGAAATAAATAAAACTGATTAAGCAAAAAGTTTTACAAATTTATCTACTTACATATATGAAACAATAAACAAAAAATTAATTTTTGTAGTTAATGTTGAGGCAATTACCTCATGGATCGACAATTTGCAGACGACACATCAACTATCAAGACGTATGAATAATCCTATAAGGAAATTAATGTTATAATTGAAGAAAAAGGTAAATTAATGTTTTATATTAAATACATCAGGACCTTCCGCTTTCCGGGCGGGTGTTCTACCATCTAAGCTACCTAGGATGATTACCTTTATCTGGTTTGTATGGAAAAATTGTCATTTCGAGTAGTTTTTAGACAATAAATGTGGTACAATTTTTGCTATTTGTGTACCAATTTTAATAGTATTCTAACATCGGTTAGTGCCGTTACTTCAATATGAATTGATTTTATTTTGTCTCGTCCGTTTTTGTTATTGCATAAGAGTGTAACGGGATATACTTGTAATGTTTGATCTAATATTTATCTAATTTTACACAGTCCTTTGGAAGACTTATTTGTATTAATAGAATTGTATGGAACAGCACATATTTACAAACCGGTCTCTAATTTCTGCGTGTCAACAAATTATCTTCAATAAATCTTTTATAAGAGGTTGTATTCTATAGGGAATCTACTTTGTATTCTAATAACTAAATATTTCAAGGATTTCCGTACTCCATCTTTCAATTTATTTAAGTTATTAATATATTAATAATTGTTTCTATCTTGGTTAAAACTTGGTTAAAATTTAAAATTTATTCAAAGTGCTCCCTAAATCCGTATAATGTACCAGATAATGTCCAATCCCATCCCAGCCATCCCATATATGGCAACAAAATGGTAACACTATCTTATAATAGGTATTTTCGCCATCAATCTTTTTCAGCTCAAAGTCATATTGAATCCAAATGTAGAATGTAGCAATATGGTTGATTTTTGCCTGACGACGTAGTATGTAGACTTAGCACCTTTACACGCATTCTTCCGAAAAAAAAATCAAAAGATAAGCGTACAACTTTGTGAATTGTAATAACAGTATTTTGTAACTATTATCCTTTAATCAAGAAATTTTAGTGGAAATTTAATTCATGTGGTAATAATTTATATCTTTTAGTTGGTTTGTTTAATTTTCTTGAATAAATTCTTGTGGAAAATAGTTTTATTGTTTGTCTTTACTCTAGTAAATGATTCATCTGCAAAAAATTAAACCTTCGCTTAAATCTGTGGGAGGTAAAATAATAGTTTGTCATAATCAACTTCATTCATTTTAAGAAGTTGTTAACAATTTTTATTTTTGTCACATACTACAATGAATTCGTTTATTAAAGGTTCTTTGGATGGGAGTTTTGCTTGCCCTGAACACGCTGTTTTTAGAATTGTCTTCCAGGTTAAAGTAGATAGAGGCATTGCTTTATACGTTGGATAGTGTTCTGTTTAGTAATTGAATATTAAACAAATAATTATTAAATTAATTATTATTGACGCTACTGTTTGAATAATAAGCTATTAAACAAAAAAAATAAGAGATCATTTTACAACAATTAAAGCTTCGACCTTAAATGGGAAAATTAAAAGTAATCATGAAATTCAAAGTTGATGGGTTTTTATTGAAACCATTTTTTTAGTATTACATCAAGTGTTTAAAAATTCATGTTTGATTATTTACCTCATTTCTTTATTTAAACTTAAATGAAGCATTAGGATTTGTCACGGGATATTTTGTTTATAAAATAAACGTATGGAAGTCATTGCACTATGTACTTGTTTATCTAATGTGTACTGAAGAATTGTGGTTGTTTTCCAATTTTGTTTGTTTGGATAGACTTCAACTATTAAAGAGGGTGATTCCATATTTGAAATATTTAACAACAATAAAATAATTTATTTAAAATCTATGTGAACCTAAACCCGAACAAGCTGGCGCCTATAGGTAACTATAGTTCTATTGGAACCAGCCAACCTTTTGATTTACCACGGACGAAACAAATTTCAATAGAGAATTGTTTCAGCCAAGTAAGTCTTATATTCAGTTGTAGGGTTTTGGAAAAATTCATTTTGTTTTATTGTATGGTATTTCCCAACTTGGGGAATAAAATTATGTATGTTACTAGGATGGTAAAAGTCAAGAGTTTAAATAAAATGATCTAGATAATTTGTGTCTATTATCAAACCGTTGCATTCGTTGTTCTAAAATCTAGCCACAAATGTATAAGTACTGAAAATCATTTCTGAACTATTGTTTTTATCACTGTCGACTCCTCTTTACAAGCTAAACAGCTATGAACAATAACTAAAGTATAAATAATTTTATTAATATTTTCAGCAAATAGATACTATTTGTAAAACAAAACTCTGATTGAGATTACCTTTTAGAGCTTCAAACTAGCAGCACCGACAATAAGCTTTGTAGTTTTAAAATGATATTGAGATTCCTGTTTTAGTTATCACAGATTGCTAAGAATCACGCTGATGGCCATAAATTAATTTCCGGATTTTGGAAAATTTACAAAGGGCTTCTTGTACTAAATAATTTCTCTTTATTCTTGATAATACATAGCTAAGATTATGATATTGAAACATCTACTACTGGTACTAGACCATGCAAGATAAGATTTCAAAACATTACATTTATTTTAAAATTTGTAATATACAAGTAGTATATTTTAATTTTCATCCTGCAAGAGGACACTTAGTTTAGGATGTTTATAGAAAAATTAAAAATGTAAAAGAAGAGTTAGTTCGCTATATTGCTTTATGTAGTAATTAAAGATTAAATGTACTGTCGTGTTATAGTAATTAACTGAAAGAATTTTAAATGCTTCTTAAATTGTAGTAGCAGTAGCAAGAAAAAAAAGAATGGTTTACCTACTAAGCGAAATTAATTGCAGCAATAAGATTGGAATTTACACGTGCGCAAGGTTGTTAATTTAAAAGTGAAAATAACTGTTTATAAAAGTTTACATTTCTAAAAAAGGGTGTAAAGTAATGTACTTCCTTTGAAGGAGCCTTCTGCATACACTGGAAACATTTATTTTGAGTGTATACCCAGTGTAAACAAATGTCTCACAGCACAACTATATAAAAAAGCGTTAATTATAGAGCGCGTTTACATAAAATAGAGCACTGAAGTAGAAGCCATATCGCAATGAAAGTAGAATACAAATGAATATTTTACAATGGCTTCTTTTTTATGGAGAAACTTTCTCCCTGATATACTCGATATTTCAATATAATCATAACGAGAACTTGACTTGAACTTCCATTATATTTAAATTTATAAAACAAAAAACCAACCCGAGAAATTATTTATTTAGGATCCGGCAAATATCTGCTACAAAGTAAACAGACGCCATTCAATAAGCTCAGCATAAGCGAAATGGAAAACAAATTATAACCGTTCACAAAAGTAACAGAAATAGTTTTACTTATATAAACCGAGAACATAAAATAAAGTCAACCAATCAAAAAATAAATCAAGTCAATAATCTAACAGTTCGTACACGATTAGAAATCAAATGTTATCAAACTACCTATTAACTAGTTTTGAATAATAAATCATAAACAGTAATCAAACAGTTAGTAAATTACCAAAATCAAGCTGTACTTACTTTTAAGCAATCAGAAAATATAAATTGAATGGCACTTACGAAATACTGTTTCTGCAGAAAAGGTAGCATTAAATTAAATTGCAGTAATGTACATATTTCATTGAACAATAAATCGAAGTTTGCTTGTCGAAATAATCTAGCAGACTGGATAGAAGCCTTTTAACAAAATTTGTAGGTTTAGGTATATTTACATTGTAAAATCAAACTGGAAAGAAGACAAAAAAATTGTACCTGACTAACTTGAGCAATTACCGGTAACTAGAGCAATTTCAAGCAACGGCCTACGGAAGTAAGTAAATTTATAATATGTATAGATCATCTAAAATAAATTTTAAAAGCAAAGGCTAAACCCTTTTCAATTTTTGAACAAAAGCGCCAACAGCAGAGCTGACATTGGTGATCAAAGGAAAAAGATAAATCCTTAAATTCTACGAATTGCTGCAATTAGCACTGCTACGATGCATTTTCCACTAACAGCTTTGGATATAATTTTTATCAAAATAAAGACTAAAATAGGAATTCTAAATTATGCATTAAAAAAAGACTTTCAGATCAAAACTTTTACGTATTGTATGTTTATACAAGGAGCAATGCAATTTTATACCGTCATAATTTAACATTTTACGGCCGTAAAAAATATTACTGCAATATAATTTATAATTATTTATAAAATGCAAAGTCTCCTTATGCTATAAAATTTATGAGTAGATTTACCCTTATGCTGATAAATCCTGAGCGTGTTCTAGCAGATTGTAATAACTAATTGCAGTGCTCCATGTTTCTGGGTTGCATTGAGTAATGACATTTTGTATGTGGTTTTGTTTCCGTTTTGGTTGTTTGATTGATTACAACGAGAGTTTAATAATATAATGCTTTTTGCCGCATTCCGTTCTGGAGATGTAAATGGTTAGTAAAGCAGTTACATCAAAAATTATGGGCTCCTCGGTCTATTAGTAACAGTTATTCACATGCAAACGGGGCCATTAATTACAATCTGGTCGATAAAATCATTTCCGTTCTGTCTTAGAAAAACATAAAATATGGGGACGTCGTCGGCAGTTCTTGCTTCGCAAACAGAACAGAAACCAAACAGTATCAATCCATTAATATTTTTCCAATGTACACTAATATAAATTTAATGCATGTTTTATATCTGCTGTATAATCGCAAAAGAGGGAAGATTTGTGCGACGGAGGCACATCTTTAGAAATATCTGAAGATGTTCACCGTTCTTAGGCTGAATGGTTTTGTGAATGTCTAAGGTAGGCAGCTACAAACATCTTCTCCTACATTAGGCACCAAATGAGCCGAATTTCAAACTGTAGAACTTCTTCAGCTCTGCGGTTGTAATTTGTTTTATCTCTCGGAATGCAGACATGCATTTTTACCGTTATTAGGTCTTAAAAATACGTTTGCCGTTCTTTCTCTCTCATTTCTTGTAAATAAACTACTCGTGAATGCATGCAGATATTTTTATAAACGTGTATTGCCGCACCGCACCGCGGTACTCCTGCAGTAAAATGAGAAGTGCGCTCCTCGGTATGTTATTTCCACAAAATTGCATTTATAGTATTCGTAAATGTAAATACCTATTACGAAGTTTTGAAAATATACGCCAAATCTTATTACAAGCAACGTCTAAATTGAAAATTTATAAAATGCAAGCCTAGGCACTCGAGCTCGGGAATGAATAAAACACGCTTTAATGCCATTCCAATTTCCGTCCACATGTAGATGGAACTTACAAAAGAAATACTTTTCCGAACTTATTAATAATACATTTGCGGATTTTATATGGTAATTCCCGGCTTGCGTGTGAGAGAGCACCGCTCTTTCTGTAGTAGAATTGGCGGTGCTCGCCCCTAGGTCCTAGGTGGGAGTTCAAGGACTTACCACTGAACAAGCAGCAGGACAGCAACAGCAACAACTGGCCAGCAGGAGTCATCACTTGCACCATCGCTAGCTCAGGCACATCCTCTCGTGTGGTTCGGTACGGTCTAATCTATCCTACGGGCGTCGAGAGGTATTGACAGGTCCCTGAAAGGAGAGAAGAGCACTCGTTAAACAACATCAAATAATTCACCCTCCGTCTTGTTTTAATGAAATTCTAAGCAAACGCCCTCGCGGAATCTTGTATTAACGTCTTTGATTGCTTCCTATTTCCATTTTAGTGGCTGTTCAGAGGATTTGTATTATTCTAAAACTTACAGCCACTTCTCTATTCCACCACAGCTGTCACTACTCGTGTTGACTCCACTTTACGCAAAGCGGTAGGAAATGCACTTGAAGTTTGAAGCATCTTATTATAGCGATTCATTGTGCTTGCAACTAACAAAATCAATTCTGTTGTTCAAGGTCTACCTACATAAATGTACACAACTTAAAATTTATCACAACAATACTTCCAGATCCATTATTATTTAACACTAACGACAAATTAATTCATGATGGAAATCTAACAACCAACAGGTTAGGTTAATGTAAACAAATCAAATACTAAAATACTTCTAAATACAGTTTTTATGTACAGACAGTATATGTATATATAATTTAATACCATTTATTTTAGTGCGGCGTTTATAAACCTGCGTAACATGTCACATCAATAAAATTAAAGAATCTAATAACTTTACAATTCGGAACTAAGCCAGAATAACTATCAATTTCAGTGAAATAAATTGGTTACATAAGTGTTAAAACTAGTAATAAATTTGTAAAAGTTGTAATAAAATTTATAATTTAAAAACAATAATAAGAACTTCCGGAACTACTTTCTAACTTAGCTGATCTACTGGTACAAATGTCAAGTTTGTTTTTCTTTTGGGATGTTTTTCCAAAGTTTTATTGCAGTTTGTTAATTAAAAATGTTACGCTGTTTTTGTTGCGTGGGTTTTGCTCCAGAACTATTGACTTGTTTAAAAAATAATTTAATATAATGCATATATATTTATTTATGCATTAATCAATATCTAATCATTTTCTCTTTTCAACCTTAACTAACCGAAGAATATATACGTACGCATATATTTACATTGAGCTCAAATTATTAACATCGGTTATTTAGTTAGAAATTCTTTCAGAAAGAATGTGTTACTAAAACTCATTTGTTTCTGTAATTAAATAACATATTATAACAGTAATTAAACAGTTTTGCTGGCTTCATCAATTGTGCATTCATTATTATTTATGCGTAATACTAACTTATTATTTGTTCTTATTTGATCATTTTAATGAGTTATAAAATGCAAGTTTATGACTTAAATAAATATTCAAGCTTTAATATATCTAAACACAATAATTAATCCTTTCTATCATACCTACTGTTTAATGTCGTTGAAAAGATATTGCTGTCATAAATAGGAAGCGAAGCTAAACTTTTTGCATTACATTTTTCAGCAGCAATGGTTTCTAAGTAGTATATTATGTGTGATACCTTTTTATTAAATGATTTTTTTAATATAAAAAATATTTACTAAATCTTAGATCAAATAATTTATATTTTATATATCGTACATATTTTTTTTGTACAAACATATAAGAATTTAACATACCTATATTAAAAATGTTTAGTATATTAGAAAATTAATATTTAAAAGAAGGTATATTGAGATGTCTTGAATTCATCTCATTGAAAATTTATTGGACGATTTGATCGTAAACACAAACATAATTATTTCATGCAATAAAATAAAATAAAGGATAGACATGCTAGGATGTTAGGTCTATTTAATCTAAAGGCTACATGTTAGGTCACAGATAGCTTTAACAATTTCTAAAATAGAAATCAAGGAAGAATAATATTTATGAAGACGTAAAGTGAAGACGTAACGTGAAGAAATTCCTCAATTTCTATATATAAAAAGTCTGATTTATAAAAAGGATATCAATCATTTAGATTGTTTCATGATAATACATGTTTTATGCAACCCAAGTCACATATTAGGATGGTTTTTCCATTTGTCTGGAAGATTTAATTTTCCTGATTAGATTTAGGTTCTACGAGTGATAATGTGGGAAGATTTTTTCTGTTTTCCATTAGACTGACTCAGTTTCGGGCTAATATTTAACTAAAGATATGTAAATTAGGTCAATTTTGTAAAGACTAATCTAGCACAATAAACTTACAATATCTTGTATTATAAAAAGAGCATTTATTCTAATGAAGGTTTCGGCTTTGCTGATATGCTTCTATTTTTCCAAATATTGATTCTTATATAACATTCTTCACCATTGTTTGAATACAAACATTGTATGTTGGACAAGTTGACTATAATTTAACTTAATTTAAGTTGATGTTGATGATAGAATTTGTATAAGCATCATTGGGTCTATCAAATCGTAAAGTGGAATCTTTATTTAAGTTTTTCTTCTATTGTAAAGATGTTCTTATGTAAATTTTACATGTATCAGTTACATAGTGTAATTATGTATTCATTTTGTAAAGGATTAAGCTGGATTTAATGAGTTGTGTGTATAATTAAGTCCTAATGAGATTTTTTTCATTGTCGATCGTTTTTGTTATTTTCTCAGTTATGGTAAATTTTCGAATATAAGTGTCTTATATTGTTTTAATCGTTATTTTTCCAGCGACAATCCTGTCTTTTTAGATTTAAGATTAGTGTTAATTATCATCAGCTGTTTCGGTAATGTGACGTCATAAACAAGCGGGTTGATATTGTTTTTTTAAATTTGACGTAATCTTCAATTGTTTTGATAAATCATATATGAGGCCCAGCAAACAATTCGACTCGAGATCAAAAATCTGAAAAATAAGTGAGGTTAAAAGTGTTAACCATATGTTTGGATGTCAACAAAAGAAAATTCAACGAAGTATAAGGAATATTTACCTGGATACTTTAAATTAAAGAAGATTTATCCGTTATTCAACAATTGTATGGGATTGTGAACGAGTTATTTATTTAACTAAATTCAAGAAAATTTATTTCCAATATTGATTTGGATATTTGACGTATTTACATTATAAAATCATCTGACAGATTTAAATGCAGTTGTACCAAAATTAAACAAGATTGAAGTGGATCTCGACGTACTTTATATACAAGGTTGGTCAAAATAAAAGGTTTTGATTACATTTTTTCAATAACAAAATTATGAAGACAATCTGAATAATTTCAGAATTCATTTTTTTCACTTTAAAGGTTTTAAATAATAAAATTCTTACGAATAAAACAATTTAAATTTCTTTATTAAAATTTAATTATCATAAATTAAATTTATTTTAACATTTGTAAATATTTTAATTAATAACATTGATTGATGTTAGTTTGCTCAAATGGAGAACTGTTATAGCCCTATGTCAGGTTAATAACGACTAATTAACACATTTGAGCAAGCTCAGGGAAGAACTTCCTATTTTACTGTTGTGTTCTAAGCAATTTTTCTTTTATTTTTCTTTGAATTAGATTTTCGTTTATTCTCATTAATAGAAATAAAGACTGTGTTTTCAATTTATCTATGTGTTTATTTGATGTGTATACAAGCATCCATTTCTTTTTCTTTTCACATATAGAATTTAGCTTGCTGTTGTCCAGTTGCGGAAGTCCAAGTGTCTTGGTAGTAAGTTCTTTTCTTCCAGGTATAAGAATCAATAAGATTTTATTATTTCATTTATTTCATGCTCTATCGAATTAAACCTGAGTTTGTCAATTGAGAAAAAGGAAAAATTCTGGGGTATTATTTTATTTTATTTTATTAAATTTCGCCGCAGATATTTTATGACGCTGTCAACGCGAGGCAAAAATTTCTATATTTTATATTTTATCATTATATCAATATTTGAGAAAAAATTTACTCTACAATTATAAAATTTAAAATGATTAGAAATATTTACTAATCGTTTAATTTTATATCATGTTTTATAAACATATACCATATATTTTGAAAAATATTTTTAATTTAAGTTATATTATGTAAATTATGTAAATATTATATAGCTAATCAATGTTTAATTTAAAATGTCAAATAATGTAAAACATTTTATTCTGAAAATATAATATTTTTAAATTTATGGCTATCAAATCGGTAATGTCTGTAAGTAGATTCAGCTGGTTTCGGTGACTGTTAGTTTGGAATATAATTAATAATCTTTGGGTGATGGAAAATCAAATTAAATAGTGTATTTGTTGTAGAATTTATACCATTATGTTCGGAATTATTTATAGAACATACAATACATACATAATATGTTCAACCAATACTGAAGCTCTATTTTTTATAGTTCTACAGGCAGTAAATCAAAGAAAATTAGTTTATTTATTTTTTTCTTAGCAGATTTCAATCAGATAAATATTCACTAAATATTTATTGAATATACTCATATTATATTAAATACATCATATTAAAAATAATACATTGAAACATCCACAGTGTAACAATTTTTTAAATTAAATTTTAAAATTACTTTATTTATATACGATGCTCGCAGCTGCATAAAGTCCACTTTATAGTAAATACATAACTATGAAAATTCCTATTTGTTTTCCTAATGTGTACTTGTGAGGAGTTAACAAATTGTCTTAGGAACAGATTAATTACTAGAAAATCACATATAAGCACAATGAAGATTGTAGAAGAAAGAAATAGTCGACGATAAACAAATTAATGAGAATAAGAAATAAAAATATCAGGGTAATATTACTAGATTAAACATAACGTTTAAAAATAGGCATTTAAATAGAATTTTAAATAACAAAATATAATGAATAATCATATAACATAAAGCTGCAATAACAACAAACAAGTCTGCAATGGTTGATAATTCTACATTCTAGAAATATTACAAAGAAATTAAAATAGCTTAGATTTTTATTTCAATGGAACAATATATTATAAATATGTGAAATAATTCTTCATATCTCAATTATTCAGATGAAGATCAAAAAACAAAAATCCTAGAAAAGAATCTACATCTTGAAGAAAATGTTTTCAAAAATATTTCTTTCTTGCAAAGGAAGCAGAATCTGAAGCATAATAAATTTTAGTTAAGTAGAAATATTTTTAACAATCGGAAGTCTTCAAATCAATCCTTAAAAACTACTAGACCCTTAATGCTTTAAATATTAATAAATAGGAGATCGTTCAAAAGTGTTTACGTTTACAAAATTCCGTAAATAAATTAGAAAAGAGTTAACAAAAGACATAAGGTTTTAAAAAATATTTGGATGAAAAGCTCTTATTTTACTAGAGAAGACATCAATTAGCGAAGTAATTATTTTTGTTCTTCAAAGGTTTACATATTTCCCACCCAAAATTCGATAGCTTCATTTTATAATAGTGTCGCACAGTTAATGTCCATTTATAATAGTTAAATTACAGATTCCACCCAATGAGCGCTACATTTAAAGGTGCCAAATGCAAAGCTGCAACAACAATTGCTCTCTACTAGTAAAGGAGCCACAAATAGGACGCTACATTTAAAGATGCCAACGGCAAAATGAGCCACAATAAATAAAGACCAAAGTACTTGAATTGCGGATGGAAAAACAGAAACCATTTAATGCTCTGATACGCAAAATAGATCGTAGTTCTAGTACTTAAGTGTTACACATGTAGTTTTTCTGAGCAGTTGCATCACTTTTGGTTGTGGGACGTTTTGACGTCGTCTCCTTTGAATGTAGCGTCAAAAACGTTACGAAACTACATTTTGTAGGTTCTTGTTCTCTTAAACTTTATTTTATTATCCCTCTACTGCATAATTATGATTCAGATGTGAAGAAGGTCTTTATTGTGCTCTTCTTGAGATATACTAAAACTACGTAAAAGAAACTCGCTACTAAAGGTTCAGGTTTAAAAAATTAGAGGACATGGAATTTTGTAAAACAACCCCTCTTGTTGTTATAATACAGCAGGTGTACTTTGCTCTTTTTGAATATATTGTATAACCTGAAAGTACAATTATTTAGCCATAGCCATCGATGCCTAACAGGACTCTTCCTTGCTCTTGTTTCTATGACGGTATCCGAGAGTTAGCTGCGATTATTAAACTTATGCTACAAGCAGTTGGAGTTAGATTTGTTGGAATACCAACGCGACTTGTTGGAGGACTTTACTAGAGATGTTCAGCAATTTCTAACTTCAAACCAAATAAAAGCGTGTATATATTACTTTTTTGGCGTCAAAGAACCTATGTGACGACATGCATACATATCAGTCACGTGAAACAAAAAATCCTTTTTCACTGTTTTCTAGGCCATCCTATGGATCCTATACATGTCAAGCATAGAAAGAAGTAAATCGACATTATTCATCGCGGATTGTAAACATCTACCGCTTAAGAGAAAGGATTTTTTGAACTCTTTGTCCTTGCTTAAATAGCGTCGTTTGCTTGTATATTGCCAACACTCTGCGTCAAGGTTTAGGTAAGTTACAGGACGTACAGGATAAATAAGTGGGTAGCAGTAGAGAGAGAGAATCTGTTGTACCGTCCTGTCACAACGGATTTGAAAGACGATATCCGCGGTTTCCAGTAAAGTCTAAACGAAAGTGTGGAGCCTTCTGATTTGTGCAACAGACTCAAGGGTAGTAAGAGATGACATCCACGTCTTAGACATGGTGTACCAGACACAAAAAATTCCGGAGATAATAAAAAATAGGGAGCATCGATAGGTCCTCCTTTCCATATGTCTCATTTTAAGTTCAACATTCTTCTTTTTTGAAGTTTTTTACATCTTCAGTAGGATACGATAGTTTAACGTAATATGAGAAATACTTCCACCCCAGATTTACGTATAATATCGAAAACCTCTTATATATCTTGACAATCCTCCCGAAATTCTTCCCGCCAAGCATCCGCCTTGCTATGTAACTTTATATGATCGATCTTTAGATACATTTGTGCCATCCTTGAAGAGTATAAAGTTCTCCTACGATTTGGGCCATGATTTGTCTCAGGTAAGTAACTAAACTTTCATCGTGAAATGCAAACCATGCGAATATCCACCATAGCGGAGATCTGGAGGTCGTTACTGTTGTTCCGAACAATTGACACGCTATAATTATTAATGATAATTCTAGTATATTTAATGTTTTATCATAAGAATAAGACAAAGAGAAACACCAAGTAAGTATCATCATATTATTTGCACAAACTAGACAAATATTATGCAAGATTTCAGTGCAAACAGTCGTTTAGAAGCGAAAAACAATCATCTTTATACCGTCGTTATCTGAAGAAATCGTTACGTGCAAACGGTAGACACTCCAGAATGTTTTGTTCCAGTATTATTAAGGTCAATACTACATAAGGTATTTAACTTTAGCAAAATGCAAATATTATCTTTCTGTTCTAGAGGGGTGAGGAGTCAGCAAATATCCATAAAGACATGAACTACATTAACGAATTATAAAGAAGAACAAGCGTGTAACACGTTATCTTGAAAAGTAAACTCCCAAAATTGTTAGTTGTCATTAATTACGATTGTCATTTCCATTCTTTGGGATTGCACAACAAAGACACATGTCTCTTGTCCGAAACAAGCAGTTCTGTGCTCAGTATAATCCAGAACCTTATATATGCTATTCAGTATCCTCAATAGGACCTAAGGTAGAAACCGCACATGCAGTTACTTCAGGGGATTGCACAGCTTTTAAAAGATATATTGCAGACCTCTTACGTCTTAACCTTACATTTTTGTGCACTAAAATGTGAATTAGTCCATCTCTCAGTATTACTTATTTTAGATCATACATTTAGTCATTTCCATTATTATTTTCACTAGCGACATCTTTTTATGAATTTTCGAAAATTTATTTTGGTTGAAACTTAGGCTTTTATCGAAATTTTGGTATCGGTCGTTTCGATCCTGTTAGTTATGTTCTTACAGCTTTTATCCAGGGTTTTAGTTAGTTGTAGGATTGAGTTACCTATATAAGAATATAATATGAAATGTTTAGGTTCAGTTCGTGAATTTGCAGTTTTAATCTTTTTTGGGCTTGTTTATGTATCTATTTTTGATAATAACTATCAGTTTTTAAGATTTTCACTTCCTTTTCCTGTTTTGAAAGAAGGTGCTTTTTGGGGCGTTTTAATTTTTGGGATTTAATATTCTGAAGTAATTTGAAATCAAATTGAATTGCGCATGTTAGTTTATTGCAGAAAATTAACTTATCTGAAGAAACCAGGTTAATAAATCTTCAACTGTTTTTTTCAAGATGTATTCCGAACTTTTATTTTTAGTCTTTGTTTTGGGAATAAATGCAGTAGCTAAAACTAAATTTGCACACGCTAGTTTTAGCCATCGAGTGTCCGAAGCTGCAAAGATCGATATTGCTGGTACAAGTACCATATGTAAAATCATTTGAATTTTGAAAATTAACTAATAAAGTCTGAAGTATCTCATTCTTTATTTAATAAATTACTATTTATTATTTTTTTATTAGATTTATTTCCAGTTAAAAAGGAATAAAATCATGTTTTCAAATCGTCTTAAAAGAGCCTCCGAAGAACACTTAAATAATAAATGGAATCTTACATCAATTTTGCATAAACATATATAATCTCAAATAAGTGCTAATTAAATCTTACTTGCATTTGATTAACAAATCAAGTCATAAATATTTAATTGCACTTACGAATTCATATGACGTGTAAAACATATCTACAGAATTTATAATCTGACGTAATAAAGCAATGTTTCTCATAAACTTCAAGAAATTATTAATTTATTAAGGGTAACATATCGTCGTTCATTACAGCCTTCCTGTCTACATGTAAATTAATATACGTTAATGTTACAAACTACCTTTTATAGCAAATTCTCTTTAGTAACACTTACGACGTTAACGGTTGCAAACTTGAGAATTGTTTTAGAATATTAAATTTCCAAATTGCTTTTTATTAAAACGCATAATATAGAATAGAGGAGAGAACTTTGAGAAAGTAGCATCAAGAACAATATCAGCGAGGCCAAAAATTTTATATATACTCATAGGGCCCCGTAGGTGGAAGTACACGTAGGAAGTTGCCACTTAAACAAATCCCAAGATGCCACTAAATTTAAACTTAACCAACTAAAACGTAACATAATGTCAACTACTACAAACATCCATATCTTCTCACCAACTTGAACAGGTTTTCCCTGTTCGACAAAAAAAAAGGAAAAATAATTTGAAGTAGCATTTAATCTCCATTACCTTTATAAAATAATTATTGATACACCCCCGTACTTCTACCCTAACTTACTCGATCGCGTACACCAACCAATCCATCATCTTCAATTAACTAGGCATTAATCATTTTCGACCCAATATTTCTAATCGAAGGCGTAACGAACAGTCCTATTATTATTATCATTTAACTGCCAATGTTGTGTATAATGAGAAATTGTACCATGAAATATTTTGGTGTAAGATTAATTGCATGATTTACACTTTATTATTGCAGAAACTAATGAAAACTTTGAAATTATAGACTCTCAGGATAATAAAGTATTTTGCAATAACCGTTTCTGTGAAAAATTAAAATAATTTCATTACTTCTGAAATGTGAAGTAATCACAATATATGAGGAAATTAACAAAGTAGAATTTTCTATTAAATTAGCTTTTCTGACTATATTAACTTTATGCAACTATCAACTATTTTTATAATCGTTATATAGCTTATATATATATATATATATATATATATATATATATATATATATATATATATATATATATATATATATATATATATATATATATATATATATTTACATCAGTCTAACAAATGGACGTCCGTACATTACGCATTTACCATCAGTTGGACGTCCGTTGTAATTGGACGTCCGTATACCGGACGTCCGATTGTATCACATGTTCTTTGAATTTTTTTGGGATTACTAAAGCATCCTCTATCGTTTGGTGAAAATTTGTTTTAGACGTCAAATGACCGATTTTTACCGGAGATTGTGTATACCGTAGTTCAAGCGAATTCCACTAGATGCGCTAAATTCGACAAATATATACAGCTAAGTATATTGCAAACGGAAGGATCTACGTGTATAAGACGTCCGTGTCCATCACGAGACCTACATTCTTGCTGGCAACATCGCTTTTGTATATTTCAAGATTACTTTGATATTATTCGTGCATTTGACGTCTCTTTGTCTCGGTAACAGGATACGGCTGACCTGATTGTTAACACATGTTTTGAAATATTTATTTTGCCGTTAAACGTAGTAGGAAATGGTAGAAAGTAATATTGCAATAGAAACGTAAATTTTATCTAAATACAATAAATACCTAAACAACAAATTTAGATTTCATTTTTGTTTTTGGGTTTTCGTATTCAAATATTTTATAGAAGAATAATTATCATAAATCCTGAAGCCAACAGCTTTTCGATTTTCAAGCCATACAGCTTAATTATTTCTTGCATTGGTATTACTTACTTTTTAGTCTGAAGTTTAATTAACAATATGTTGCTAAACGAAAGCAAAAGATTATTATACGCATGTGTATTGTGAATAACTACACGGTTATACACAATATATTAAATATGAAATAATATGAAAACAATGTTTTGCCAGAATTTCAATCAGGGTTTCGTAAACATTATCGTTGTAAAACTAATTTATCAAAAAAAAAAATTTTTTTTAATGATTTAGATAAAAATAAATCCGTGCTTCTTATTCTTTTAGATTTTACAGAAGCGTTTGACGCTATTAACCATAATATAATACTATCGATATTGCGCTTCATTGGTTTTGGTGCATCATCTATATCTTTAATCGGCAACTAAATATATTAAAGATTTTAATAAGATAAAGTCTTAAACAAAGATTACAAATGGTTCACTTATTCAATGAATCGTTGAGTGTAAATCAGTTCGTGTAAACGTTCAAATCAATTACAAGTAAATTAAGGTGAGCCGCAGGGCTCATTTCTCAACCAATTTTATTTAACGTTTATGCAAGTACTAATTTTATTTTTCTAATTATTGTTTATATACAGATGCTACACAACTTGTTCCAACTTTGGACATAGGCCTCTCCATTCTCGTCAATTGTTTATGTTTGTTGCTGCTTCTTTCTAATGTAATCCAGCCGCCTTTTTCAAATCTTTTTATCTTTTTCTGCGTTGCGTTGTGTTCTGTTCCATTTTAATCTTACGATGTTTTATTAGCTCTAGTTAGTGTCCAGGTTTGGCAGCTGTATCTAACGATCGGAAATATAAATACATTGGTTGAACACTACATTTAAATGTTGTGGCATTTTAAGATTTCTGAAAATCAATTTTAGTTTTCCAAACCGTACCCATACCAATCGTGTTTTTCTAATTATTTCCGCTACTTGATATTCTTTATTTGGCTTCAGGATTTTCCCCAGATATACGTATTCATTGACCCACTCGAAGATACAGTCTTTATGCAGAAATTCGATATATAATCCATATCTTTAATTTCTTCAGTGTTTGTCATTATTTTTGTTTTTTGGATGTTCATCGTTAAACCTATCTTCGTAGAGGTTTTTGCTAGATACTTGATCATTGTTTGTAATTCCTTGAGTGTTGTGGTAATTAAAACTTTGTCGTATGTAAATGTAAGGCGAGTTAGTTCTTTATGTTTGTTACAAATCCTGTACAATCTAATGATCTAAATGCACCCTACGTTGCAAGAATAAATAGCTTCAAAGATATTGTGTCCTTCGAATCGCCAAACATTTTAGTTGGTTACTACTGGTCTTTTGTTCCAATTGTATTTTCTTTTATATAGATGCTATTAGATATTATGAATTAGTTGCCTGTATCGAGAATCTATTCTACAGTTGTTCATGGCTTGTGCTACAGCCCAAAGTTCAACATAGTCGAATGGGAATATAGACAGGTGGTATTCATTTGCTTCTTTATGAGCGTTCTTACCGTAAGAAGAAGATCTAACGTGCTATATTCCTTCGTGAATGAAGCTTGTTCAACTGGTCGATACGAATCCATATTAGGCGTTAATCGGTTAATGATATTTTTATAAAAAAAAAACTTAAGATAGCAAAGAGATAGGCCGATAGTGTTCTCATTCAACTCTGTGTCACTTCTTGTGTAATAAATGTCTAATAAAACCATCTCATTTATTTTTAAAAAGAAAGAAAATATATTTTTAGATTGCAGAATAAAACTTGCAGCCGAAAAAAACATTTTGAGAGAACAGTTTTATGACAGTCTTATACTAATCTGTATGTATATTTGTTACTTTACCACTAATTATGTAGACAAATTATTTTGTTAGTTATACAATATACTTTTGTTACAAATAATTGCAAGCAGAAAACAAAAATGAAAGTTTATTAGTAACTGATAAGAGACAAATAAATATGTATTACATGCGAGGCAGGCGCGGTAAGACGAGAGATGCGAACGCCTTATGATTATAGGCCGGCCGCGGGTCGGTGGGACATCACAATAAATGATGTCTTACTTTTGATTACATATCTTGATTAATATTTATTTAAAATTCATAAATCAAAGACCATCGTAATTGCAAAAAAACGTGGTTACAATTTCACAAGAATACATGTTTTGTTAAATGCTACAGATATTAAATGCCCGAGATAAAACGGTGTAACGCAAAAACTACTCGAGTTTAATTAGGTTTGTGCAGTGCTTGAAACGAGAAATCTGCATAAATGTAAATCCTTCTCAATTTTCACTTATGCGATTTACGTGCATTTTCAAACGGAAGCTCTTATTAAGACTTTAAACTCAATAAGAATCTCTACAAAAATACACAATTTTGTATTACAGAGGTAGCTTATATCTTCTATTTTCTAACTACGTACTTAACTCGAAATTTTTAAATAGTGCCCTTTTGCACCATAGGGTTTTTTGACAAGTTGCAGTTTTATAATCTACAGAACCAAAGCTACAATTCTATTTATTTTATACATTTTTACCTCGAAGTCCTACAAAATGTGTTTTTTGTAACTTTCGGGGCTCCGAGCACTTTACTAACTAGTATGTCCCCATCTCTTATCTAAATATTAACTTCTTTGTTTCATCACTTATCCTGTCTTCACTAGATTTAGTTTTTCACGCTACTTTTGTTCCTGCATTTAAAAGCTTTTTTCGGTCTGTTGTTGGTTATTTCGTTTATGTCGTTTCTAGTTTTTCTTGCTGGCAACACTCTTCTAGACTTTCTACTGTATACTTTCTAAACTGTCTTTCCTTTCTATTTTTTTTTATCAAATCAAGCCTTAGTACGTAAACTTCGATATACACTACCTGAGATGAAGTAGTCTATTTTATTTTGGGTCGTTCCATCAAGAGAGATCCACATCTATTTTCGACTAGCTTTTATTTGAAGCTAGAATATTTCGGATTCGCCAAAATTTCATACTAATTTGCCATTAAAGTCACCTAAGGTGATGGCTGGTTTTATCTTTTCTTCGTCTAAAGCTTTCGTTAGTTAGAAGGCTTCAAGTTTTTCTTCTGCGTGTGCAGATGTTAGCGCATAAACCTAAATCATCTTTAATCTGACCTTATATAACAACTTATTCAACTACGATATAAGCGACTCTGCCGGATATGGTTTCAGACTTGACCACTTGAAATGCAAGTTCTTTCTTTATTGAAAATCTTACGCTTCCATATGCTTCGTTTCCCTCTGCCTTGTAGTAGAATGTGATTCCTAAATTTAGTTCTATACATTGTTCTCCTCTTCTTTCTATTTGCGAAAGCACACTATATCCTTTTCTACTTTTTGAGTTCTTCTAATTCATAACCGACGGTTTTAAGCCGAGAAAAAGGTAACATCGTTACCGAAATACGTATAGAGCAATAGTTAAATAGGTACATTGTGTAGTTCGGAGACACCATTTAAAATATTGTGTTATGATAGACCATAGTCTTTACAATCTATTACTATTGCATTAAAATATACATAATCAAGAATTTAAATATGAATTAACTCCTGAAGATAACTGCTAAATTTTATTATACTCGGCGAGAAACTTGGAGAAGCTTTCGCTGTAAGTTAGTTTTTAAATTGATATTCTTGATACAATATCTTATTATATATTTGTATTGTAGTATTAGAAAGTATTTACCTACTAGAAAAAGATAAGATTTTGGAAGACTGAAAGACAAAATTAGCCCCAAAAAAGGTGTTGGCCAATACAGCTCCCAGAAAACTTCATTAACTGCTACAAAGTTTAGCACAAAATTAAATCAATATACCAATGCATATAGCCTGTTAGCACATATGTAAAGCAAGGAAGGATTGTCATTAGCAACTAAAAAATATGAACCAAATTTCAAAATCAAATACCAAAAGGATTACAAAGATATAGGCTAATTTAACTTGATAATTCCATTCAAATCAACCAATTGTTATTGTTATTGAGATGTGTGATCCGAAGAAGAGAAAATGTGGCATAATTATTGTGGTTGCTCAAAATTTTATAGAAATTTCAAGCAAAATATTATCGTAAGGTTAAGACGTTAAGAGATTCAAGACAGTAGAAGTTGAAAAAAGGTAATTAAAAACTGTCAAACTCACAATTTTCTGTTGCAAGTCTAGTGACCAAACAGAGACAAAACATCATAAAGGAAGTTTCTAAGGTACAAGATGGTTACATGAATTTCTCGTCGTTTGTTTATAAATCTCAGATAATCTAAATTCAATAGTAAAATGGTATTTTCTTTTGTTGCTAAATAACGTTATATCTATTCTTATATTTAAAAGGGTGTCTATAAACTACATATTTGTGTTTGACGTAACAATGCCAATACATACTTCGGAAACAAGGTTATTTTATTATTATAACCCTCTCTTCAGTGGGTACAAATGAAAGCATGGCGTTTAAGAAATATGTACTAATACAAAAGGGACAACCATCGGCCTTGGCTATTATGGGATCCATGTGTTACATAAAGATTTCTGACCTAAAAATATTTTGTTAGTTTTAAAATTAGTTACTCTGTTTTTCTCTTACGTAAAATTTTATAACTTTAACTAAAATTGACGGTATTATTAAAAAGAAAATAAATACACTGTTTACAATAATTCTTTTTGTAAAAGTTAAAATTTAAATTGTTATAAATAACACAAATTCAATTTGCTAATTTAACCATTTCACAAAGAAAAATTGAATTGGAAGTTAGTAATTAAAATTGACGATATTATTTGTAAATTAAATGCACCGTTTAAAATATTATAAGTATCGTTTTGTCAACGAGAATTAAAATAGTTGAATACAACAAACTCGATTTTCTTATTTAATCACTTTGGGAATATATTTTACCTAAAAAGCTAATCATTTGTTTCTATCTTTGCTTACAAGTAAATCTTATGTTTGCGACCACTATTAAAGATTTAAAAACTGAAAGCCATAATTAGTAGTTGGATTAGTAGTAAAGATGGAAAGTGGGCAACAAACAACGAACAAAAGGCAAATATTTTTGCGATTCATTTAGTAAAAACTATTTCAGCCACATAAAGAACAAAATGTACCTAATTTAAATGAGCCAATCCAACAAGATGAGATCAGACTTGCTTCACCTAAGGAAATAATGGCTAAAATCAAAGCTGACTTATCTAATAAATGCTGCCTGCCTTCATATTATTTAAAGTACGTGCCTAGATTGTGGAAAGTTGCGGAGGTCATCATGATTCCCAAACCTGGGAAACCATCTAACGAAGTTTTATCTTACAGACCTATATCTCTACTTTCTGTAATATCGAGATAAATTACTGTTAAAAAGATTAAAGCCTATCATTGAAGAGAAAGATTTAATTCCACCTCATCAATCTATCGGGAATCTATACTACATTTATTGGTTTGTTCCTCAGCCCAAACTTCAGCCTTTCCATAGTTGACCAAGTCAGAGGATATAGACAGGTGGTATTCATTTGCTTCTTTATGAGTGAGCTTTTCGTAAGGAGACGATTTGACGTGCTATATTCTTCCTGAACCCAACTTGTTCGTCTGGTTGATACGAATCCATTTTAGGTGTTAATCGGTTATTGATATTTTTTTATAAAAAACTTTAAGATTTAAGATAAGATAGCAAAGAAATACTCCGATAGTTTTTTAATTCGTCCCTATTTTCCTTCTTGTGTAACAAAATGCTTATACCTTCATGTCGATCTAAACCTGCAAGTAGTTGTAATACAATTTGTTTGAATGGTTCCCTACTGCGAATTACACATAAAGACACCAGTAAAAGGTCTACCACTCAAATATGTATATTTTTCCTCGTCGCCTCGCAAGGAACACAGGCACATGTTTTGGCTTGTACGAATATACCCATATTTCATATGTTACAAAGATCCTTTACATAAAATTTCTTTCTTACTAGATGTGAATCATATTTTGTAGAATTCATATGACGGTCATTGTTAAAATACAGTTAAATATCTTTTTCTAGAACTGTCAAAAAATTGTATTTCATATATCATAGCAACAAGCTAGGAAAAATGGCTATTTGGTGAGTTTTTTGATCGAGACGGAGCCCAGATTAGAAACATCTCGTGAATGGAAATAGTTATTTGTGTATTTTATTTCAAGAATGAAAGTCTTTTCGAAAATCTCATTCGAGACCACCAAAGTCCTTTCGATCACGAATTACGCACAACGTTTTTTCTGTAGCGTTATTAAAATAACCGAAAAGGTAATAAAGAATAACACAAGGAAATTCCTATTTTAGCGCAAAGTCGACAATTTGGTTGTTGCTACGGAAACGATATTGCTCAAATATGCATAAATCGCATGAATGCACGAAATATTTTTCACCCTGAAGCGAGAAATATTTCGTGCACGTTGTCAAGTAAACAAAACCAATGTGGCATTTTGCATACGGTGGTGCACTAGTGGTTTTTTCAACAGTAAAAACACAAGAGCTTTTTTTTATCGGATAAATTTCTTTTTGTAACGAAATAATTTTGCAAATCAGTAATTTTACGAGAAAAACTGACATGACAAATGTCAGTTTTTCGAGCAAAATTACTGATGGAAAAATTTTGAGTTAAAAAGAAATTTATTCTTAAAAGAAAAGCTCGAGTATTTTTTGGCAAGATAAATTAACGACTGAATATATGAATGAACAACAACAATAATTATTTTTATTGATACAATTAAATTATTTGAATGAACAGTTATTAAATACACAATTGTTATAAATAATTATAACTGACAGGGCAGACATTAAAGTGACGTAAGCGTACTAGATGTAGTCTGGTTATGAGGAACAGGCGTTTTTATCGGTGATAAAAAAGGATGCACCTTTTTTATCGCTGTCAAAATGGCAAAACTGTCATCATTAAATGACACATTTTATATAGGAGTTAATTTATCACTAAGAAAAAACCACTTGTCAAAATGAAATGTCAAATTCAATTAAATTAATATTAACTACACACGCTAAATAAAAATTTGCTCGGTGGATCGTCAAGCCGAATACAGCTCGTGGTCTAATTTTTTCTTGCAAAATTTATCGTTTAAGACATTCGTAGCTTTTGCTTTTGGAAAATTACACTCGTCTTCTGCGTCGACTCGTGTAGTTTTCGTTGCAAAGCTACTCATATCTGAAACGACAAATGTTGTCGGAAAAAATTAGACCACTTGTGATATTATATATGAAAAAATGTCATCATTTCTTGACAGCTGTAGAAAAAAAATATTTTTTCCTAGCGAGTTAACGCAAACTAAGCGTACCTACTCGATGTTCAATACAATTCATGAATCTAAAGACTTGGTTTAAGGTTTAAAAACCATTTTTTATCAAAATTAAAAAAAATTTTGTAGGATACGGATTAGGAAATGCGATTTTGTGTAACTCTTGTGTTTTAAATTTACGATTTTCATAATAACCGTAATTATCTTTCGACCAATAGAAAGCGAGATATACGCGAAAAAAATCAATTTTCATGACTTTGATCTTGAATTACTTTAGAACCGAACATGATATCGATGGCGACTTTTTGCATGTTACTTATAACGTCCATATAACGGCTGTTGTGTGCAAAAATTCAGCTTAGTGCAAATTCTTCAGAAGTAAAATGCTAATGTTACTAGTCGAATTAGAAATTCTATTCCTGCGCGTTATGTACATTTTTTAGTGCATCAAATTATTTCGTAAATGAAAGAAATAGCGAGTCTCACTTTTCATTCTTGTGTTCCCTGGTTACTGAGTTTAAAAAATGATTTATTTGAGCAACAACCTTAGTTTAGTCTTTTAAAAATAGTTCTGTCGTTAGCATATTTTAACTTACTGGGGTTAGTAACTTATTACTAACAGTATGTGATATCTAAAGTGAACCCTCAAAAAATAGTACTATTAATGTACTGATTTTGTTATTAGCTCTGATTATTAGATTATTATTATTATTAGCTTTCTAGTTAGCAGTTCTATTATCAACTCTAAAATGTAAGTTATTTTAAAATTCTAAAAGTTCGCTTGAAGAAATAAAGTTCACCATCAAAGTTACAAACTAATTTAACATTATTTTTTACATATTTTACAGCTGTACTGTCCAAAAAGCATTGTACGCCCACAAAAAAAGAGTTCAATAAAGAAATAGTGGTTAATAAGTTTTAGATATAGTGCAAATCTTTTAGTTTTGTTATACAGATTTAAATATTTATTATATAATATTATACTATGCGTTTAATATAATTTATGCTTTTTGAATAAAATTATTCTGAATATTATTTCTATTAGCTTGTTATCTCCGCATTCGAAAAAACATTAAAGCTTTAAAGGAACCAACTTGTACTAATAATAATGTATGAAAGGCAATAAATACACGCCAGAAAGGTTGTAAAACGATTTCGGGAGTTTGTATTTGTTCTTACTTCTAAACAGAAATATCTTAGGAATGAAACTGAAACTTAGAAATCACTATAGGGAATGCTTTTAATTCTACCCGCATTATCTTGTTGGAGTATTATAAAGAACTATATATTTGAACTATGAAAATATTGATGGCATTTGACTTTTGACTTCTTATTAAAGTACCCAATAACAGAAAATTTTGAATTAGATAATTTCAAAAACATAACATTACAATTACATTGTGTTCTTGTATTCTTGTGTGTTGTTTTTAAAATGCTAAAGTAAAAATATTTTTTAAGTTCTCTAACTAATTTAAATTTCAGGTAAGTTAATATTTCTTTCATAATAATGTATCAATCAAAAAATTTACACTTTTATTTTATAATATAAATATACATATTTTACAAACCAATTAAATAATTATTTAGAATCAAGACTTTTTCAGGGATAACCTGATATATAATAACATAAGAAAGAAATTCTAAAGATTCTTCCCTACTTCCATAACAATATTACGAACACCAGATTTTTAAAGCGTCGTAAATATGTCTAACAATTCGTTTCGCATTAAAAAGAATAAGACAACATACAGTACAACAGTGTAAGAAAGAGCCAGATGTTTCTTTTACACCGACAACGTTGCAGGACGTCAAAATACCGAATTCCACATTAGTGTATATCTCTGGGACGTCATTTTGTCGGAAATATTTATATGGATATACACTGGACGTTATAAGACTGTATTATGTGCGGACGTCGAATGACGGTGTATATTGACTTCTTTATTTTTGATTTTATTAAAAATCTAACTAGCACACGTAACAGTACTATGTAAAATAGTGTATATACACGAACTAAATCTTCTCTAGCGTTATTAGTTGTGGTGGACGTCCAATTACTTAGATATGAAAGGACGTCCATTTGTTAGGCAGATGTAAATATATATATATATATATATATATATATATATATATATATATATATATATATATATATATATATATATATATATATATATATATATATATATATATATATATATATATATATATATATATATATATATATATATATATATATATATATATATATATATATATATATATATATATATATATATATTGCTGTACTAGTGTAAAGAAATTCTCTTCCCTGTTTTCCATTCTTAGAATATATTAATAAAATTTACATTTCATGGTAGTTTAAAAGAACCTAAGGTACAAAATGTAACCACAGGGATTGTTTTAATATTCCCAGACTGAGAATGAAATCAAAATACTAGAGTAGTAACAAAAATTGATTTTATCAGACACCTCTAAGTAAAACAGGGTTTTTGTACTCCTTTTAAATAATATATTCATTACATACGCGTTTCTTGTTGAATAAAACTGTTCATTAATCACGGGCCGTGATAATAATTTAGTGTATGTTTTTTAACTAAAAGGTAAAAAATGAAATTTGATAGTAAATATGTGTATGCCGTCATTTTAAAAGCCAGACAAATAAAGAAAAAAGCACAAAACGGCGTACAAGGCCACGATTCGAAAAGTGCAACTTCCTATTGCATTGTCAAAGAAAAAGTGTACTATTCTACTTACGTGTATTGATTAATATTCATTCATAACAACGCTCGCCTTCGGCTTGCATCGCAATTTATAATCTAATGAGTAATAACCGTTATTATACGCTCGTTGGATAATGCACTGAGTGTTATGTTGATATATCTAAGCAAGTAATGTTGACGTTTGTTAACAAGTGAGTAGCAATTCCTTTTTACCCATAAAATTCAACCAATGTGACGACACAATATGAAATAAAATGTAGGCTTTACGTCCGGTAATTGATTAATCTTAAACATTAGGTAAATAATAATTGTTTCAGTATACTTCGTTCACTTGCGTTTGAATGCAGATTTTATTTCGTTTCAGATAAGAACTTTAAGCCGTTATAAAAATATTCATTTGATTACTCTTCAAATTGTCCTTCAAAGGTTGCTATAATTTTGTGATTGCCTTTGAATTATCTCCCTATGAGAATTTTTTAACCTCGGGAACAGAAAATAAGCACTGGGTTCCAAATTCTGGCTATGAAATGAGTGACGACAAATTTGGGACGACAAACAAACAAAAGCTTTGAAAGTGTTGGTAGGTCACAAAGGAAAAATTATACCGCTCAGAGAATACTTGCTTGCTTCTTCATAATTCACATCAGGGTCTGTTAAAAAAAATTTTTTTCGCGTACCCCTTAAACCGTAAGAAAATGATGAAAAAAATAAGTGGTAAAATATTTTTTTTAAGTTAAACCGTTCCTATGAGATCCTAAAACTTATTGAAGTTTTGAAAAAAATGAGTATTTTTATTTAATTTTTTTGTTTGGTGTCTTTCTAGAGTTTTTTCGACATAACTTTTTTGTTTTTCAATATTTTTGCTTGAAAAAATGCGTGGGGTCGCTGAATACGAATCTGAATGCCAAAAAAGACTTGACAGTTGACTTCAAACTTCAATAAGCATTTTTGAGCAAATTTCCAGCATGATAAGGGTTTTTCGGGTGGTTGAGTTCAAATTTGATACAATCGTGTATCGAGGACTAAAGTGCCTCGTTTAATCCCGAGGGTGTAGTTTGATCACCTGAGGGATTAAATGGAACTTTAGTTCCGTGGTATGTACGCTATTTTTTGCACTCCGTTTTGCCTAATACATTGAGTTAAAGTTATATTACATGAAAAAGGAAGTTAAAAATGGACAATTTAATTGTATAGTTGTTAAATAAATGTAACTACAATTACAAAACCGATTGAAAATGCGAAGTCTAGCATTACCAGACGATTTAATAATAAAATAAAATTTAATCTCGTACAACTTTTAAGCAGAAAAAGACGATACTTTATAAGACAAATCACAAAATTAACTCATTTTATATTTTGAATTTGGTTAACATTTGTTTGTTTATTTTTAATCCCTCCGGAAACGTAAATTGTGAACATGCCGCAAACATACCTAACCTTACTTTTGTAATTTTGTGTAAATGTGTGACATATGATAACGCTTTGACATTACAAAAGTAAGGTTAGCATGTTTTGTGGTATGTTCACAATGACTGTTTCACCGACAACTTCGACGTTAAATTAACATTTGTTTGTTTTACTTTTACTCCCGGGGGGATTAAAAGTAATTCTAATCCCTCCGGGACTAAAAGTGACACTTTAGTCTTTCAAACGGAAGATTAAAATGGCACTTTTAGTCTACGGAGTCAAAAAAAAAGAATTTGGACTGTTGACAGCTGCCAATTCTATGATAAAAGAAACAGATCCAAGGAAATTATTTTATTATAAGGATTTTTCAGGTGGCTGACGTTTTAATAGAATCGTAACACTTGATAGCTTGTCAAGTGTCACAAATAAGTAATAAATCGTTCATAAGTACATTTTTAGAAACAAAGCGTTTATCACAAAAACAAAAAATTCTTAGAATGATCAATCTTAAAATAAATAAGGCCGGTTAAACCAAATAAAAATTGAAAAAAATTCTATCTTGCCGCCTATTTGACCAGGCAATTGTTTATAGTTTTGCAGCGAGAGCAGGCTAAATGCTTGCCTGCAGAAAGTTGTGTTTACTGCAGTCTATCTAAAGTGAAACAGTGAACGGTTCTTATATGTAGAAACGAATTCTCGAACAAAATATTTGTTGCTAGATAACCAGCAGTGGCGGACCGTGTCAGACATTTTTGAGTGTGCTGCATCCCCAGAAAAGACTTTTGACAGTTGACTTCAAACTACAATGAGCATTTTCGAGGAAATATCCAGCATTATAAAGGTTTTTGGGGTCAGTTAGTTCAAATTCGATGTCAAAATAGAATTTGGACAGAGTCGATATAACTATGTGCGCCTGCATGTACCGCATGACTAAGGTCACTTGACGGCAGTCAAGTGCCCGGATTCCATTAAAATGCCAGATTTTAACTCAGCGGCCTGAAAAATTCTTATAACAACATAATTGGATTAATATTCAGCTACCCCAGAAACATAAAGATTGAAAAAAAAAACAAAAAAGTTATGCTGAAAAAACTCTAAAAGACCCTAAACAATAAAAATACCCATTTTTAAAAACTTTATTCAGTTACGCGCATTGAAACGATGTAAATTCAAAGAAAATTACTTTACACTTATTTTTTCATAATTTCCTTAAGTTTTAAAAGGAGTGCGAAAGAAAATGTTTTTTAGCAGTCGCGCAATGCACACGCACGTTTTTCGAACACAATTTTTTCTATTTAAAATTTAAAAAGTCAGAGGTAAAACAGTTTTTTAGCAGTGTATAAAAGCTGTTTTTTACAAAGATGTGCCATGATAGCGCTTAGAATAATTGAATCATCCCTCTGATTCGTATAAAATAAAATAAATTAAAATAAAAATGCGTTGAAAAATATAAATTTGAGAAAATACATTATACACAATATCGTCAATCCGCTTTTCTTACTATATTATAATTTTACCATGGTGTCATCTGTGACAGTAACTAAGTACCCTCAAAAGCCATCGCCGCGGAGGAAAAGAGACGACACCCAGGGGTGGGTGCAAGCCAAAGAGGCCATGGTCATGTAATACGAGAACTCATTACAACCAAAAACTTATTAGAACTTATTTATGAATGCTTAGTTGCCTCGTCTTCTACTTTCGTTTTTCTTGCCGTTTCTGTGCACCGCTTTCATGTTTATGCTTCATTTTAATCAACTAAATGAATTAGATCACAAAAAAAGAAATATATATTTTCTAACCTAACTCGTTTTTATTTGCGGCTTGCGTTTACAGCGAAAAGCACAATGGGATTCTCTGGAATGTGTCGAATGTTTAAATACGGCGACGTTGCCAAATTGAAAACTGGTGCTTATAAATTCTTTTAGGAGGTTTTAGTTAATATTGCCATGGCTAAAGAGACTTCTTCGAGGCCCCGGTTGCCGGCACCTCGACGCATTGTCTTGGCAGCCCTAGCGCAGGAAATTATGACCCTGGTTCCATTTACTCGAAATCGCCATTGCAATATAAGGCATTCCTGCGGCAATCGCCAAGATTTTCTGACCGTTCAAAAAATCGTTATCATTGCTTTTCCTGCACGGTGATCATCATTCAATAAATCTCGGACATGCTGAAATAGTTTCGGTCACTCGTAAACAGTTGACTTCGAAGAGCAATCATCCGGGTATATATCCAGCATTTGCCCAACGTCCCTATTTTATAAGGAATTTTATGAGAGCTCTGGCGTACAAGTTACCAAAATATATCTTGACGTGCCCTCGTAACAATTCCTCGTAGTGTTCTGACTTTGAGTTCATTTTATTGTGCCATTTATAAATTACAATGCAGTATTTGTAGTTAATGCAATTTCAATTTAATTCTTACTTGTGGTCAACAAAATATACTATTTTTCTATTAAATGTTAAACATTCATCGCCAGATTATGACCTGAGAACCTTAATAAAAATACTCACATTAATTCTACAAAGAATTGGCACAATCTTCTGCATATTTCTAGCTAATTCAGGAGAACAGTTTGTTCATAGCATGTTTATTCAATATACGCTTGCTTACTTCAGACCACAAACATGTCTGATTAATTATAACTGCTGTAGAGGATTGTTAAATGGGCCTACGTTTATGTTGAACAGTTTTGAGTAATTTAGTAATAATATTGGTATCATTTACGATTGGCCAATTTTTTTTGTAACTAGTAGAATGCAACTACGTTTTTCTGTTCCGAGTTTTTCTAATAAATTTAATAAAATAAAGCAAGTTGTCCCATTTTAAATAGTTACCCGAGCTAGCATTGATTCTATAATATAAATAAATCAATTATTATGTTGATTGTTTGGGCATACCGGTTGATTATTACTACCGTAGCCAATTATTAAATAAGCAAACAGTTCTTATATACTAAAATCAAACAGTATCAATCAATCAAATTTAGATTATTAAAAAAACTTTGATAGATATACGTACGATTTCTGTAGAAAAGTAACTTTAAAATAAATCTTGCAACTGTGTAAACACAACCGCGATAATCAAATGAAAAAGATAGCAAGGTTTATATTTAATACATAACCTAAAATTAAGGGAATAATTTGAATTAAGATTAAAATATCCGCAATAGTTTTGTGTATAGGAAGATGTCTAGCCTATCTTTTGGATCTATGTATCTTGTAGGTACCCGATAAAAACAATTCATGTTTTAATTGCGGCTCCAAGTGTAGTAGATAACAAAACCCAACGTTCCGGAGGGAAACTTTCAATAAGGTAACACGCGATGTAACGTAAAAGCGTGTCGTAAGGAAGAACCCTAAAAAGGAATTTTGCATTAATTAATAGGTTATCACCATAAAACACAGCATAGGGAGAGAGGTGGTATTACTACTGGTTTAAACAAAGAGGTCTAGAGGGATAAAGATTACTTTTGTATTTAGGAAGGTCTTCCTAAACAAGGATTTGTCAGAATGTAACATTAATGAATAAATTAGTTTAAAGTATATCTGGAAATGCAACGATTAAATCCCAACTAAATTGGATATCCTGTATAAATAATCAAGCACGTGAAACTAACTAGATTAACAGGAAATAATTAAGATTTCATGCTTGAAAACCTCAAAGAGGGAAATTATAATCAAACTTCACATGTGAATAAAGTACAACACTTCTTGCTTAAAAAGAATTTACAACTAGAATTATAAAAGGTAATAATTATCTTTTGCAAAGATTAAAAAAATGTTAAACAGAAATTACCAATAAAGGATTCCAAATTGAAGCATAATCAAATAAATAAAAGACGATAAAAGTGTCTGCTCAAAAACATAACCAAATTAGGAGTGACAAGTTTAATAATAACACGATGCAGAAAAGCCTTCTAAGAAGAAAACTCTTAGGTTAAACACTAAAATGAAATAGAACTGGGAAAAAACAAGCAAATTGTAAAAATACTGTTGTGTTTTCATTTCCAAACTGTCACAAATTTGTAAGTATATTTGACAGTAGAAATCAAGAAATTTAATTAAATCGAATATATAAATTTAACTCAAAAGGAAAATTCATACCGTGTTAGTACCATTTAGGTGAAATACGTATTCGCTTGCAAAATAGAGTATTTTCGTAAATTAATTTCTACGTATTTTAAAACTTTTAAAGCCCCGACAAAAAAGCTAACTAGTTTAAGTTCATTTAGCTTCGCTAATGTAAAATTTTCCGTAAAACTTTTCTCTTAACATGTCTAAATGAAACGTCCGCCAACGGAACTGGTCATGCTGCGCTTTTTGACATGGCATTAACAGGATTTCGCGGTGCAGCATTAAAAGTTTCGGAACATCTGCGGTTACTTCAATCAGCTAGACGCATTAGCATCGGAGTTGTGCATCTCGCTCTGTTTTTAATGTGATTTCCCAAATCAAGAGTAACCATAAATAAGTGAAGAGTCGTGTTACGATGATGGATGCTGCGAGTCGAGGGTAGATTTGACGATCCCATTACAGCAATTTCATATCGGGATTCATTAGGGGAGCACATGTGTGCAAGCAAAGCTACAAATTTTCTCCTTGTTTGGATTTCGTTAGCTTGTACTGTTAGAAGGGAAATACGACTTTAGACGTAAAACTTAATGATTGTTATAAAGAAAGGAGTTGTTACCTCCGGCAAGCGTTAAAACGATATTTTATCTTCCTCGAGCAAAACCAGGCTGCCCTAAAATTGCTACGTGCTACGGATTATTGGATTGATATTTTAAACTATGTATCAATAAAACGGAATGGGGCGATAATAAATATAAAGTGAAATTGTTATGGAAGTTCCAACGAGAACTCATCCTCTCCCCCTGCGCGCTCATATGACAGAATAGCTTAGGATACCCCGAGTTCGCTCTATGAATAATAAGTCTTTCAATTGAAACCAAATTTAAAAGTAAGATTAGAATCATGAGGTGTTACGTTATGCATATTTAATGTGAACCAAAACGCCTCCAAACGGAACAAATCATTCGGAATTGACTTCATTAATACTTATTCAGACTTTTTATGACTTGCATTCTTAGAGATATTTTTTTATCGAGTAGAATTCTTTTCAATGGCCATTTTAACCTAACTATACGTTTTCGTTCCGTATTTCAACGACGGTCGAACGAATTTCTCTCCCATTAATCGTCTTTAATTGCACACAGAACATCGCCGAGTTGTTTATACGGCATTTGCATACAATTCGGTTTTTGGTAGGAGTAGTATATTGTACAGTTAAATTACTTGCTGGGGATCAATAAGAACGGTGCTTGAACGCTTGAAGTCATACATATTCCAAAAATAGACAACTCACTTAAACTGTAAACAAAACCTTGAGAAGTATGCGAATACTTATTTCATTCGTCATTCAAATTCTTCTTTAATCCATCAAAATCAGCCAGTCAGTCAATCAGCCTCATTTTTTGTTGTTATTATAAATAATATATATTATTGTTGCAGGAATAATGACGATGATAATAGGAACAACAATAGCGATCCCTCGAAAAAATCTCAAGGTACTTCGTCTAACTCAACAATGAAAATACAATAATATAAGGCATGTTTCATTACTCAAAAATTTTTGATAAAATCTTGTAGAGACGCACGTTCTAAAAATATAAAATGTTATAGCGTATACTCCAAACAAGGCCGCGCGATCGCCAGTGGCATCAAAAAACTTACCAAAAGCAAATCGAAAGTGTACAAAAAAGTCCCTAAGGCAGTTGTAAGAATCTGCTTTCGGTTTGATTTTATCTTTTATTCTGCTACTGTGGTAATTCGTACCAACCAAACGCGAGGTGCATTTTAATCAATCATTCAGTTTTTGCTGTACCTACTATTCCCAAAAATGCAACGTGGAAAATGAATTCATTATTTCTAAAAAATCAACGGCGGCGTTCCATACAGTTGAGTGAGCATTTAATTTTGTAACATCGCATTAAAAGGATTTGATTAAAATCTCTGATAATGTTTAAAATCGGATTATAATTAAAGTTTGTGGAATATGCGGTCCATTATTAAAATAACTGATTCACAGAACTATAACTTCCGTTTGCTTCCGGACCTTATTACTACAAGAGAAACCATTGATTATCAACACTGATTGAGTGCTCAAGCTATACGAGTTTGTAATTAGTTTGTACAAGTTTGATTGCATGATCTAACAGAACTGTATTATCGACAATACAATAGCTCCTGTACAATGAAACTTAACGTTTAGAACAGCGGGTTGTAGGTAGTAAATAAGATAAACCTTAGTGCACAAACTTAAACTAAATATTACTACATCTATCCTGTTTGAGCAATTCAATAATAATTAAAAATAAAACGAACTACTAAAGTTTATTAATTTTATTTTGTGCATTATTCCAGGAGTACTACGTAAAATATTACATTACTATCTGCATGAATGCACTGTTTCCTTTGTGTAGAACATTAAAACAACACTGAGCTTTCAAATAAGTAAGGAAACTGCTGTTAAGTTAATTTAGAATATTCTCCTTTATAGCAACTATTTCATAAAGTATCCTGATTTGGCAACAAATCAACTCAAATAATTAAACTATAAATACCTTTTATGGACATTATGGAGAAATAATCTCCTAAAGTTGTATGTTTTTGTTACGATAATGAACGTGTAAGTCAACTAATTAAAATTTAAACATGATGAGAAACCAACTATAAAAGGTTATAATAGTATACTCATAATTGTTTGTTACCTATCCTTTAGTTATATCCACTAACTCAGCATTTCCCAACCGCCGGTCCGCGGACCGGTGCCGGTCCGTCAGAAATTTTTGCCGGTCCGTAGAGAAATAACAGTATTTTCAAAATTTGACTGCAAGATTATTTTAATTCATCTTATTCTGGAGGGAATATAGGATCAAATAGTTTATCGGAGTTGACCAAGAGTAAACTCTGACTTTTAAACTGAGCCGGCGCTATATACGCTATCTCTATTGATAAGCAAGAAACATAGTTCGCTATCTTTTTCATATAAATCTTAAATAAAATGCTTTTTTGTCTGAATATTTATAGCATAGCAACCGCAAGATTCCTTTCTAATCCATACAAAAATTTCATAGATATATGGCATATAGTTTCTGAGAAAAAAGTTATTCTACATACTTTTCATGAAATTTTCCCTAAAAATGGGTACCTTTTATTACGTATAAATGTACGTTTCTCATACATACATACGTGGTATATAACGCGTCGGCTCCGTACCTATGTGGAGGGGTAATATCCAGTAATAGGTAATAAGAAGGATCTTTCCATTTTAGAATTTTTAAGCGAGTTTGGCGCACATGGGTCTAGGCATACCAGCATAACCGAAAGAATTTTTGTCTTGCGTCCCCAATTAATGCGAACGATCACAATCCGGGTTTCGTAGTTCGAGGGGCCATAAAACTTGCTTCGACCCGGACCGTTTTTGTGTGTCGATGCGTTCCTTGTGCAGTTCTCGTCTCAGATTTGAAGTCTCGACTACCTCCGGTAAACCGTTTAGGCGGAGGCTGCATAAAACTGCCCCCGCCTTACGGTAGGTCGTGGCGAAAATCTTACAGCGGAATCTTTACCAGCGCAGTACCCCAATCGTGTCTATCGAAAAAGTCTTTTTTGCCAACACTCTTCCGGGTGCGGAGGTAAGAGGTGAGAGGGGGGTTTTGGGAGCGATGAAACATGTGTTGGCAGCATTCGATGTCACGCGGCCTGCTACGAGCGGTGCATCTATTGGTTTTCTCGTATCTCCGCTCTAGGGAGCTCCATCCGTTTTCGAGAGGCGGTATCTCGGAAACTCTAGGAGCCAAAACGACTATCTTGGCATCAAACGCCGGACAATCTCAAACTGTTTCCCCTTCAAATACCGTGCATAACCATAAAAAAAGTAACAGGAGAAAAAGTCGTAAATTTTTATTTGTTTTTCGCCCGAGAATCGTACTAAAGTTTTATCGCTGGCTCCAGCCTAATCGGGTTCATAAGTGGAAACCACTTCAGGAGGTCGTATATGATTGCCTCCTGGATCGTTTGAGCTCATTCTTGTTTTTGACCGCCAATCCGGAAATCCATTCGCCAGCGTTTTCGGTTATCCCGGTTATTCGGTGCTCCCTGTCGAGCTGCCTTGCTCTGGTCTGCTGGACCGTCCGATGGATCTAGAACCATTTTTCGCCAAACGCTCGAAAGAAACGATCGTTTTCCGACGTTAGTTTGGCAAAAAGAGAAAAACTCCAACCTCTGGCCGATTTCGGGCCGACCCCGGTTTTGGTCGTTCGAGGTTTGGCATGCAAAGCGGATGAGGTACGAAAGCCGACTTTTGTTATAAAGAATAGATACTTATTTTAGAATGTTCTTGTACAGTGTAAAAGAAATCTATTATTATAAGATTTATTTTGCAAAATGTTTTCTTTAATTTTTGTATCTTACCGTCCGCGAATGAAAAAGGTTGGGAACCGCTGCTCTAACTCGTATAATATTTTACAGTTGCTAAGTTGTTCAGAATCGATAGTAAGATGCTTTCGCTCCAAACCACACCTTGCACTGGATACTGGTAATATCACCAATTTCGTAAAAGATTATGTGATCATTGCTTTGAAAACTGCTTTTGCGATAACGAAAATCTGCAAAACAATGAGGATTAAGTATTATCCGGTAGCATCCTATATGATTTGGTTGATAATTTTGCGTACTTGCTATTTTAGTTAACGTTTTGACCGGTCCAGGACATTTCGGCGCAACCATTTCGGCGCAGCACTATCGGCGCGAAGACGTTTCGGCGCGGAGACGCTTCGGCGCGAGGACTTTTCGGCGAGAGGCTAATTCGACGCGAGGATGTTTCGGCGCGATTATATTTACATATGGTTTAGGTTTTGCTGTAAAGGTACTCTTTCTAATACATGTATTCGGTCTAGACTAGTAGCGGATAACTGTTCCACATAAATTGAAGTTATTAGAAAATTTGAACATTGCATCAGAACACAACAGTAGTAAGTATTTTATCTTGTAAACAACAATTTTAATGCGACTAAGAATATCGAAAAGTTATATAATATTACTTAAAACATGCGAAGATAATAATTGCATTCACACAGGTGTTTACTAGAAAATCTTCAGAATTACATAAGAAATATTATTTAAATATTGGAATATTTTTCTGTAAATAAGTAATCCCTTCCAACAAGGCAAAATGCTTATTTGTTTGGACACCGCTTATAAGTGGGGGTTGATTTAATTTCTTTTCTATTGTATCATGCACAAAAATATGCAGAATTGCTCAAATTTTCAAAGAAGTCTGTGTGACCAAATTTTATCTGTCTGTCAGATTATGACTAGGAAATACAATATTTATTAAAATCTTCCTAAATTTTTGTTTCAGTTATTATGTATTTCTAAACGGATCTGAGTTGAAATTATACTTTGCAGAAAGACATTGAAACAATTATAATTTTTGCTTTAAAAACTTTTTAATTTCGTATTTTCACATATCATAAACCAGGTTACGTGTTCGAATGCAGTCATGCATAAATTAAAAATTGAACTTTTATCCGGACAGAATATTGATGAGGTATTTCGCACCGAACTGGCTTGCGCTGAATCGTCTCCGCGCCCAAACGTCCTTGCGTCGAACCGCCTGCGCCGAAACGTCCCATTCCGGTTCTGACAGTTAAAACTTTAAAGTCATTCTGATTAAGATAAATGCACACTTTGGTGTGTATTGTGTTGTAACCTCCTGATAATCTTCCTGGTGACATTACTTTTGTAAAGTTACGTTTTACTTTGATCGATTGCATGGAAACGCTTTAGTAGATTATTCTGTAATTTTGTGGTGTATTGATCCAGTTTATTTGGATTCCATTAAGGATTTAACACCACTATTATTTTTTACAGGTTATGCGCCCCCACAGAGATTTGTTTATTAATTTCCAGACGGCAATTACAACTTCGTAATCATTTCCACTAAACCATCTTCTAACTAGGCCTTTTTCTAGCACCTAAGTCGCGTTTTAGAATCTATTGGCTAGAACAACACGTGATAACCCCAACCTCACGCTAGTTAATCCGAAACCGGCATTAACTGTGTTTAATAGTTGCTTATCGATTTTCCAAATAACGACTCTTTCATAGGTAACAATAGTTTTTTCTTCAGTCTCTCGTAATGGTCGTAATGTGGAACTTGGCCTGTTTCAACGTGTGTGCTAGGTAAGGCTCTTTGATTGTAACATATTAGGTGTGGTCTACACTCTTGTGGTTGCTTGTTCTTGTAGAAACTCAATATTATTAGTTAATTTCGGGTAAATAATTGGAGTTTATTAATTACCTCTAATCAATCTTTTATTAAGTACATGCATTGTGTTTTCATTCATTCATTCATGTGTCTCGGTACATTTTTTCTGTGGCGACAGCCAGCGCTACCTAGCGCTGGATGACCCAAACCCTATTGAACTACGCGATGTAAGAGAGAGAGGTGAGGATCCGAGCTTGAATTCTTTTTTCGTATTTCAACAAAAGCAACAAGTTACTAAAGCTTACCCATTAGGGTAAGCAGTTGGCACCTAGTTTATCTTTATTTGGTTATTTATTAGACTTCGAGTATAGATTTATTCTTTTTGAAATTATTGATTACACAGCCACACAAAAAAAGTGTCCGGGCCAAAACACCTGACCGGTATATTCCCATGTAATTTTCAGCGCTAAATCCGAATCCGAGGCTAATTGGCTAGTTGAAGGAATTTTTCATCATCATATTCGGTTCCAGCATATCAAAATACATGAGAATAGGGGGATATTTGAAATTTTTACGATAAATGAATTTTCTACCGCGAAATGGGGGGGAGGAATGTGATGAAAGCGTTGATTTGGCTAGTTAGAGGAATTTCACATCATCATATCCGGTTTCAGCGCATCAAAATACATGAGAATAGGGGGACATTTCAAATTTTTACGTTAAATCTCATTTTGCTCATTTTTTGGCCATTTCTTGAGGTTATGTACAAAACCTGAAGTAAATCGGTAATTCTGGCCCCGGATTCGGATTCAGCGCTGAAAATTACATGAGAATATACCGGTCAGGTGCTTTGACCCGAACATTTTTTTTGTGTGGTTGTGTTATTATTACTATATTTCTGCATCATCATGGAAGCTGAGACTCTTGATCAATGAAATACATCATTACTTAAGAACTCGAGATATAAGCACAGTTCGGAAAAGATTTTAGCTACGCGCAGCCCTTGATACCGAAAGAAACTGCAAGTTGCATGTGTTTGCCATAGAGGTTAATAGTGCTGAAGAACTGAGAATTTGTCGAGAAATAAAGCTGCTACTAACACGTCAAATAAGGTCCATCAACCAATAGTACAGATTATCGTAAGATTAAAACTGGATTATTTCCAGTTGTTTTCAAGTAAGTCCGAGCGATTCTGACTTACAGAAAGAGACAAGGCATTTGATTACTTAGCACATTACATTAACTAAAGAACCCAAGTCTAAACTTTTGGGGAGTCGTTAGCAAACTGTCTGAACAATAGCTTCAACTAGTTGCTGATTTAAGTTAATTTGTTGATGATGGTTGATAACCACTCTGCTGGTGCTGCACTCGCATTGGAAAAAATAAAAAACGTTAGTCAATTCAAACTGAGGTAATAAATAACATTCAAGGTAAAAAAGTTAACATTCTAAAAAACAAAAGAAAAATATATATTTACATCTTACACCTTTAAAACCGAAATCGGAAAAACATGAATAAATCATGAATAATACAGAATGCTTTACAAAAATGGAAAAGAGATTTCGCAAGCTTCACCTATACATCCCAAAATACTACCTGGACAACAAGAGGCCAATAATTCTTTGCAAGTGAATTTTTTTAAATTTAATAACATAGAAGTATTACACCCGGATATGACCACTTCCTTCTGTGTATAAAAATCTTTCTGAGTTCAAAGAAGAGACAATAAACCTCAACGTAACGGTCAAATAATACACAACAACATAACAAAGGAGTATCAACAAGGACGTGCCAAATGTTGAGATTACAAATGAAAATAGATGCTAAACTGTAACAATACCTGCCTATAGGAATAAATCATTTTCATAGCCATTGAATGTATAAAAGATATGTTCCACCAACTACGGTAACAAAACCATAAAAATAGAGTTAAAATTAAAATGGTCAAAAAAGCCTTAGTGAGTTTTATAATAATGTAACATTTCTACTATAAAATAGATACTAGATTTTTATGGACTGAAGTAAGGCAACAGTTTCAGCTAGACGAAGAGACGCAGGTTTAAGACGAACAAAAGCTTAGCTACTGGAAGTACATCTCAAGAAAATGTATTAACACCTTGAATTGGTTAAACATTGTCAGACGAAAATAAAGTTGAGCAAAAAATATTTGGAAAAATGGGAGTGGATAAACATCGATGAGAAATCGATTGAAAGGATCGAATTTTCAGCAAACTGTATGACTTCCTCGTGCCAGGTGGATAGCCGTCCTTGTATTTCAATGGTCATTTCATGTAGGTTTGCTGCTGCGACTCCCAAACTGAGAATTGCCAGTTTTGTAAAGAAAATGCAGCATAACTCTTCGCACTAATTTGTTTATTTTATAAATTGGTATTTTTTATATTAACAAGAAAAAGATAATGTAGCTAAGTTTATAAAAATATATTTTTAATTGAACTTAAATCCTATAAAGCTGGCGGCGTGAGAGTTACGATAGAAGCAAAGTAGTACAATAAGAAAAAGTTTGGGAACCACTGGTCTAGTGTTTAGGTCCGAGATTTTTAACAAACATTTTTTAATTTTAACGAGCAGTTTTTGATCAAAATCCTTAAGCTCGTCGATTTCTATTTTAAATATGCATCTTTTGAGATCGTTAACAGGCAACTTTTGAGCAAATCTTCAGACAAGTCGACTATATATTTCCTGAATGTATGACGTCATCGGTGTTTTCTAAATAGAAACATCATGATATACCTCATTTGAGAAGTCTTTTAATTTTCTATCTAACTGTATCAATTTCCAATTAATTAAAACGTGACGGGTGGGTAAAAAATGTAACTTGACAAATATTCTGGTGTTCTTTTTATTTTTAGTTTTATGTCTCAGTTTTATGTCCTATTATAAATGCTATCCATCGCCTTTTGTAAGCTGTTACTGGCTTCGAGCTCTTCAGTCCCAGTTGTAAAAATACCTGTAACGTCTACAAATGTAGAGATCAGGGTATTAGTAGTTAGAGGGATGTCGGAAGTGTAGTACAGTACAATATGGGATCCAGCACACTGCCTTGTGGCACACCAGCTCTGACGGGTTTTAACCCTGAGTAGGCGTCTTCTTGACGAATGCGAAAATGTCGTTTGCTAATAACTATAAGATTTCAATAACAGGTTATATCCGAGATTATAGCCGAGCAAATCTTTTTTCTTCAAACGCCTTTTCAATGGCGAATTTGCATATTTATTCCTCAATCCGAATTGATGATCCGGCATGATATTATTTGTACCAGTTATAGGTTTCAATCTGTTCAAAAACAACTTCTCATACAGTTTAGAGATAAGTGGCAGCAGGAAAATGGATCTGTACGTTCCCACATCCAGGGGCGGATTTACCATTAAACTAAGTAGGCTACAGCTTGGGACCTCGGGTTCCAGGGGGGCTTCAAAATTACTAAACGACATTACAGATTTGCTAAATTACAATGGAGAAAATGGTTATATGTTTATATAATAAGCTAAACGTGTTATTCCAATTTTTAACGTTTTTAATATTAACTATTCTATACTTTTCTCAAATTATTTTTTATTAAAAATGTTAAATTTTTTAATAAAAATATGAAATCACTAGTCGAAAATGTAATTGTTCCCTGAAACCGTTTTTCGTAATGATAATGTTGTTATTGACATTACGGCGGGATCTTAAAGAAATTTTAGATTGGGGCCTCGTAAATGGTAAATCCACCCCTGGCCACATCATTGACTGGTTTTCCAGGTTTTTTTTACCGGATTTAGGGATCATAATAACAATGCTTAAAGTCGAAATGAATATTAAGTTGGCCAGCTTGACAATTCCCTTCCCGGAAAATTGCTACAGGACTTCTCCATGTATAAGATCGTATCCTGGAGATTTTCTACGGTTTAGCTTTTGTTTAGTCTCCGTTGCTACCTCCTTCGGGAAAGTCGGTTGTATCTTCACATCATCTAAACATTTATTCAACGGGATAGCCTCACGATAGAGTTCATTTTGTTGCAAGGTTTCGCAGCTTAACTGCTGCATCAGCTGGTCTAGCCTGGTCTGATCTCTTGACGATCCGTTTGATATCAACCCTTGACCTACGCTTTTCAGAAACGAGTTCTCTAATCTCTATTGGCTAGTTCACTCCTCTCTTTCTTCGTTAGACAATCCTAGTACGACGTGCAGTAGGTAGCATGGGCCAACTACCTAATGTATGGCGTCAACAAACTTTTCAGCTTCCAAATCTAATTCTTCAGGAGTTGTGAGCCTTATGTTTAACTGGATTTTATCGTCCAAATCCAATCGAAAACCACCGCCCCAGTCAGTTGTGCTGTTTGTTAGAAATGACAGCTCTTCTTTTCTGGTCGCTCAATATCACAACTGCCGTCGAATGGTCTATCGCTACTTCTAATTCTTCTTCAAACTTATCATCATTATGAAAAATCTTCCTGAATGAAATTGCAGTTCATTTCTACACTACAACAGTTCATGGCATCCAGATACGATCTTAAGATCTAGAGCCGTTCTCCAACTTCTTATTGTCGGCTTCCAGTTTAGATCTGCTTAAGACATCTTTGTTGAACTTTTCTTGCCTTCTTTTTGCTTGACTTACTGCATATTAAGTCGGGTCATAATATTACGTTGACACAGATGATGTCATAAATTCGATAGGTATGTCGAAAGATATTTAAAAATAGAAATCGAACCAAATAATGTTGAGAGAACACCTAGTCCATCCGAGCAGTTCTTTTAATTTCCAAATTTTTATAACTTTCTATCTTTTAAGAAACTCCGTAAAAATAGCGGTCAAAGCAAAATCTTTTTTTATATTTTAATTTCAGATTCGAATAGAGCATCAAAAATGTAGAAAAAAATCGAAATTTCAAATTCTAAAGTGGAAACATTGGAAAATTTATAAGTTCTTTCTGGTGCAGTTATTTTTACATTCTAGAACGTAAAAGTATTTTGCGTCCTGTTTACGAAAACGGTCCACTAGGCCCATTGAAAACAAAATGAAAAAGCTACTTTTTCAGAATATTCACTTGTTCAACTTCCGCTGAGTTACAATTATTACGTACACAGGATATCTCTGTAAATGAATATAGGTGTAAAACTACACGTGCGGATACATTCGTGTAATAAAGTCATACAAAGTTTGATTTTTATAGCTTTATACCACTTTAAATGCAGTTAAGTGCATTACTAGTAACTAATAACTGTACTAGGAAATAAATGTCGGGTGCAAAACTATAAAATTATTATTTAATATCATTTTCTCCGTGTACCACATTGAAATAAAGGTGTGTTTACATTTCATTTACTCTAATATTTTAATACTAGATAATAACCATTTTATAGATTAAAGATACTTAACTATTAGCGAATTGACCTATAGGGTCGATAATACCAAAGGCCATAAATTCAAATTATGAAACTGTAATTTAACAAAATTTATCGCATTAACTAGCAGTTTTACGATCGCAATGTAAATATATTTGATTATAGAATATTTAATAATTCAATATGAAATAAAATTAGCTAATTTATTAACAATGCATTGTATGGAATTATAAATTTATAATTTTACAGGGCTGTAATTATTTAACATCAACATTTTACTGTTAAAATCGAGCTTTTATTTGTTTATACACTTCATTAGCAGTTATTAAAATTTATGTTAAATTAGAGAAACAAATTAATGGAATTTATGCAACTTTCTGTTTGAAAAATTTCTTAACTAAGTGATTTTCCAATTGTAAAATATTAATTAATTTTAAACAAGCTGATAATAGTTGAGACTAATGTTATAAAAGAGGCTATATATTATTTTTTCTATTGTGAAAGCTATTGACAATTCCATTTAATCAATACAAGAAATTAATATTTTAAGAAGATAGAGTGAATTACAAAATGACGTAAGTCAACATAATGACTCTTCATAATATGTGTGTTTTTAATTAATATTTCATAATGCTATCGCTTATTATTGCTTTAATCAATATGAATATGCTTCAATATTTACAATACACACTTATCCGGCCATTTTTAAACATTTAGCAATTAAACATAATTCATTTTATTGCCAGATTAATATACTAATAGACCTATTTATAGAAAGTATAGGTTGGTGATGTCGCTAACGAGCTGATACTTATTACTGATACTTCGTCTTTCTGCATGTGAAATAAGAGATCGAAAATACAAATGCAGGTGCTGAATACAGCATTTTCCCAGGTAGCACAACATTGGCACTTTAATTTGCCATTGAGCCAATATTTTAAAAATCATATACACGGTGTTCGTTGTAACATTTGCTATAGGGAATTAGTATGGGAAATCTGAAATATGCCAAATAGTTCGTTTTCGAATAAAAGTCGGTGAAATAATAGTTGCAATCGATAGATAAGTTATTCTAACGTACTGTCCAAAAATATTATCCTTAATAACAGTCCCAATTCTTCAGAAATTATAAATACATGAATTATTTGCAAAACATTAATTTAAAAGCCGAAACCTGAAAAGTCGACGCGACCTGCCTCCGTGGTTCAATGGTTAACGTTCGGCTTGCTAAACCACAGGGGCTCGTGGAATGCAAGATCGAACCCCGTTACAAACAAGACTTTTTTTAATTGGTCATTAATCTTTAATTTAATAACAATTTAAATAATTTGTTATTATTCTTTTATTCGTACAAGAAATAATAAATTAGAAATGAAAACTGATGATGCTTTTTCATACTGCATACTACAAAAACCAATTTTTACAATATTAGTTTATTAACACTCAAAATCCTGAAGATTTAAATACATTTAAAGTTTCAGTATTGACAAGTACTTATTTTACATTTTATTTATTTTAATTTGAAATAAATACTTAATGAGAATTCTTGAACCCACGTTTTATTAATTGGGTATCATTATTTTTTATTTCTAATTTACTATTTCTTGTAAGTTTTTCGAATAAAAGAATAATAACAAATTATTTAAACTGTTATTAAATTAAAGATCAACGCCAAATAAAATTTTTAAAAAGGTCTTGCTTGTAACGGGGTTCGATCTTGTATTCCACGAGCCCGTGCTGTTTAGCAAGCCGAACGTTAACCACTGAACCACGGAGGCAAGTCGCGTCGACTTTTCAGGTTTCGGCTTTTAAATTATTGTTTTGCAAATAATTCATGAATTTATAATTTCTGAAGAATTGGGATTGTTATTAAGGGAAATATTTTTGGACAGTACGTTAGAATATCTTTTCTATCGATTGCAACTATAAATTTCACTTTTATTCGAGAACGAACTATTTGGCATATTTAAGATTTCCCATACTAATTCCCTATATAGCGGTGTATGTGAATGACTAGGCCATTGTTACTTTTCGTAATTATACTTCATAAGGTTTGGAAATATTGGTATCTTATGGTTACATTGTAATTTAGCCAATATTGATGGTACTTGTTGAAGCCAATAATGGCAAATTATTAATTTATTTTGGGCGACTAATATTTTAAAAGTGTCCCGTGCCTAAGTAGTCCGCACCGAAGTGTTCCTGCGCTGAAGTGTTCTCGAGCCGAAGTGTCCCGCGGCGAAACAGCCACGCCCCAAACGTCCGGTTCCGGTTTCAGCCTGCCAATAGTTTGTAGGGAGTATGCATGCATCTCTAATTGGGTCGATAATCTTATTTTATCGGTAGATATGTACAACACAGGTAACGCGATGTATATACTAAGGTGGTCCTTATTTTTCAACTTTTTTCTTTCAGTCCGCACATCCCCTAATTTATTTCCTTTTGTTATAAAACGAAATTTAAGATTCATTTTGTAGAAATTAAAGGTGAGGAACCCGTGCCGCATTGAGTGGAAAGTGGTGCATCATGTCGTTGTATGTTGCTTCATGCGCCTGCATTTACTTATTATATCAAAGATAGGTAGGCCGTAAAGTACAACTTCGAGGAATAGATTGTAAGTTAGCGAGAAAAGACAAAGGCAAAGATCAGAGTCATGAAAGAGGAGAAAAGACGGGCAACGACTCAAAACAACAAAATTCCGATTGATTCTTCTGACAAGTTAAATGATAAACTGGGTAATCGTGATATTATTTCAAATTTCTCAGGATCCTCTACCAGCTCAACTACAGCTTCTTGTTACGATAAAATTCTAAGTATACGGTAAGATGGCTAACTCAGAAAAGGAGAACCTCAAGACAGTTGTATGTAAACGCGAAAGAAAGCTCGTAGCTGCTCTCGACAGTCAGAAAGATGCCGTATTAATTCTTGAAGATGCAGCTGAGGCTTTGGAACACAATGATGATGATTTGGCACTTAACCGCAGTTCAATTCAACGGTATTGAGAACATAAAAAACACAGGTGGAAAGAATTAAAGACTTATTTAAAGAACAGGATTTTAAATTTGTGACTGTACATTGGGAGTTGGGACGTAAGCTGCTACCTGCTTTGAAGGTCGGGAATACAAAAACTGAAAAAATTCCGATTATCATTACTTATGAAGATCAGGAGCAATAACTTGGTGTGCCCACATTACTGAATTCCACTGGAACAATAATCTGTAGTTTGGAATGCTTTAAAAGATTAGAGACTTCACGAAAAAGTTCAAATATTTTGTTCTAATAACACTGCGTCTAACAAAGGTCGTTTCAATAGAGCTCTTACTCCTCTGGAACACATAGCAGGAAGAGAGATGTTATTTTTCCCTTGTCGGCATCACATCTATGAACTGGTGTTACGGAGTGTGTTTGAAAATGAGTTACCACAAGTGACAAGTTGTCCAGATATAACATTCTTCAAAAAAACTTAACAGTAACTCTTTTTAATAGAATATTATAAGGACATCCTGAAAGCAATATAGAATATTATCGTGAACTTATTGAATTTTGCATTATATCTTAGGAGCAAATGTGGACTCTAAACTAAAAATAAGACCGCCTGGAGCTTTGTATCTTGTACGAACTTGTATCTTATACTCGCTTTAATTATAACAGCATGGCAGGAACAGTCACCTCAACTAAAGTAAACTCACACAAGTCAAATCGAGAGGAGAAAAGGCTAATTCCATGCCAAATCACATAACTTAAAAACATAACCGTCCTTCGATGTCTCAGATTTTGTTCATTTTTTTCCTTGCATAGATACATATGAAATAACATTAAATTAATTTTTTCAGATTTTTTGGATGAAAAATGACGAACTAGTTGAAAAATTTCGATTTTCATGTAAATTCTAACTAAAATGGTCATAACTACCTTATTTCTTAAGTTATTTGGCTCACCCAGGTGTCATATTAAAGCTAGTTTTTGGTTCTTTTAGAGTATAGCATGAAACGTTCAAAGATATTGCATAGTAGAAACGCAGCAGGCTCCATAGGCAAATTTTAGTGCTTTTACAAATCTTGACATTGCTCCTGTATTACAATTATCGCCTCTGAGAAACTTTTTTTAATATAATCATCTTAGGTATACTTGGTAAAAAATAAAAAGGGTATTTTGCAGTTTTAGAAAAAAAAACTTTTTGAAGAAGTTTGCCTTTACAGCCTGCTTCTTTTTTACTGTTCAATGGCTTTGCACGTTTCTTGATATATTCTAAAAGATCCATAAACTAGCTTTAATGAGCCAGATAACTCAAAAAATAAGGGAGTTATGACAAGTTTAGTTAGATGATGTAGAGTGACGGGTAGCAGAATTTGCCAAAATCGAAATTTTTACAAAAACTTCTACGTCAGCCATTTTTGATCCAAAAAACCTGGAAAAATTAATTTATTGTCATTTCATATGTATCTATGCAAGGAAAGATTTTAAACAAAATCTGAGACATTGAAGCATATGGCTTTAATCGATTTGGCATGAAACTAGCCAAAAGCAAGTCATCACTTCGTAAACAATGTTGCGTTTGATCAAAGTATATGACTTGATGTTTGACGCGTACTACCCTTCATCTCAGATTAACCTAAAATTTATGCTAAATTTACATATTTTAGTACAATCTAGCAATCATAGAATTGTGGTAGACCTACCATCGTTTCAGATAGACCAATGGATATGACTGCCGCTTCGTATGCCGACGATCGTTGGGGTATAATGTGTAAATTCTAATTGTGTTTCTAGGTGCGTTTATAAATCTGTACAATAATCTCTATAATAATATATGATTAGAAAATGCTAGAAATGCTAAGAGAAAACGCTTAAATTAAAAAATAATTTTTAAAATTTCTCTTTTTGGTTACTTTAATAAAATCTAACGTACATGTAACTATAATTAAATTAATGGAAATTTTATTTGATTGATTGTGTCTGAATGTAAGATAAATCTAAATACTATATTGATTTAACACCAATTCTTTGTAAAATAATTTTATCAATTTAAAGTTTTATATTGCGCCCTTTTAGGGTATTCATTTCACATTAACCATATATTTAGTTAAAGTACATTTAATGCAAATTGAATTTAAAAATGTTTGCTAGGTAAAAATTATATATAAGTACATATAAATTTATTTTATAATTTATTCGTAAATATCTCAGCCTACTCTCAAATTCATATTATTTTCCTGAAGACTTGATTGCTCTCAATAAGTAAACAGAAGCCATTAAATATTTTAATAAATTTTTAGAAAAGAAAATTACAAGTAGGTATTATTTAGGTAACCTCAGTATTTTAATATTCACGCTCAATTTTCCAAATACCTTATTTCTTATTAAAGAAGAAGAATATAAGGTTCTTAATTAAAGAACGTAGTACACCATCGTAATTAATACTATCAGAATACATCTAAGGGATCTCTTCTTCGTTTATTAAAATCATATCTTACAAACGAAAGTCCCACCACAAAGCTAAGTAATCCTCCTGTAATAATGTAATTATTTCGAAAGCAAAGCAAAAGCTTCTTGTAAGAAAAGAAATAAAATATTAATTTATACAAAGCGATCTGGCTGGATATTCTTAGCTACTTGGGTTCTCATAAAAATACCTTGACGAAGTACAATTATTTCGAGTGTAGCTTGTTATTTTAAAAGGAGATTTAGATGATTTCGTTGCAATTAGGGTTGTTCTTGTTTTACTTATGAATTTTTTTTAAGTTAAATTAAATAAAAACAATTAATTCTACATCTAATTGTCTTACATCACCATCAGCAATCACAAACATCAAATAGTTTGTATATGGATTGTAAAAGTAGTAAGTGGCATATCAACGAGTATTGCAATGTTGGCAACTGATTACGATTCAATAATTAAAAAGATCTCAAAAAATAAATATGTATAAACTCAACCATGTTTAAATTACTTACAAAAGTGGTGGCGCAGTAGCTCTACAGAACGATAGGTTCAAAACTAGTTCTAGTTTCTTGCGTCTATTATCTTTACCTGAAACAAATAAAATAATACTATTACACACGGCTGCGAAATAGAATGTGTAAAAGCTTTCCTAACCGAATTATATATGAATCGGCGTTTTTGTGAGTAGATGAAAATTAGAAAAATTCTGACGACGTGTTTCCAGTTAAATCTTGTTATATTAAATTTAAGTATGTGTTTTTTCAAAAATTATATCTCAGCAACCGCTTGTCCAATTTTAATGATCTTGGGGTTTATTTAAAGCTAAGAGTGAGTCATAAATGCGTGTATAACAATTACGACAACACGGTAATTAGAAAATGTAAAATGATAAAATGTATAACGAACCCTTTTAAGTAGGTGAAACAATTCTATGATTATTTATATATAATGTGGAGGAAATTGTATAATACAACTAGGATCCCATAAACACCATAAACGATAAGATAGACAAACGATGAGTTCGAGATGTGCAGTAACGTCCCAAACAGATTTTTATCAATAAATAATATTTAGGGTTTAAGCGGTCATTCATAACCAAAAAACAATTTGTGCATTGTGTTTTTATGATTACACTATCTTGATAGAATGAAAAGTAAATATCTTCAAACAAATATGTAAATTAAATTAAATTAAAATAATATAAATGTTTCGAAAACAATTCCATAGAAAAACATGAAATTTATACTTTAAATCTAAATTTTTTTTTCTACGTAGAAATTTTCAAAAATTTTTTTTGCATTTTTGATTTAAAAAAAAATCAAAAAAAGGAAAACGTTTTAGAACTTCGTTCTAATGAAAACAGTAACTAATAGGATAACCGTTTCGTACAGCATGGCATGCAATAGATGTAAAACATTTTTAGGTTAACGCAAAAGAGAGAAGTATAAATGTAGAAGACGAAGAGGGAAATATCCTTTTTGCACAAAGTGAAACGGCCGAGAGACGAAACTATTACAGAAGTTTGCTTTCAAACAAAACGCGTGTAGAGGAGGAGGAAAAGAAAAGGCGATAAACTCGTCAAATTGAAAAACAATAAATACTGAATGAAAACCAATAAAGCCTTGAAAATAGACCAAATTTCAGCAGAAATTATAAAAGTTGTGGGTTAAAGAAATCACAAAATACTACAAAACGTGTGTCAAATGTATCAAACAAGAAAGTGGTTAAGAACTTCACCACGGATATAACATTTTACAACGGTTATATTTCATTTTACAACGGTTATATTTCCTATACGGAAAAAAAGCAACTACGATAGATGTGAAAATTATCGTACAGTAACGCTGGTAACTCACATGCTTCTAAGATATTGACTGGAATAATTTACCGTAAAATAGACGAAATATTATTTTGTAACCTTGTGATCTTCTATTTTTTTTAATTGATTAGTTATTGATAACAGCCTTGGTAGTGTAATGTTTAGCGTGCTGGACTTTCACCCAAGCGGGCCGAGATCGACTCCCGGTGCCGGCAGATCTGGTTAAGGTTTTCTGCAGTTTTCCTTAGCTGTGACACAAGTGTGGGATTTGCGCTGTTCCATCTGTAAGTCGGCTGCAGTATCACGTAGAGCTTACGTAATAATAATAATAATAATCGCCCCCTCCCTCCCGCACAAGCTTATAGCTTCTGGGTCCTGCTTTCCAGGTTATGGGTTGTAGCAATTATTATTATTATGATAAACGACTCAATGTCTGTTTTTAATTTATTCAATTTAGCAATTTAATGATATTATAATTACAGTGTTGTGTTGAATGAGTTGTAACTACTTTGCTAAGTTACCGGATGATTGCTACCACTAAAGGTTCTAATTGTTTTAATATTTTTTAAATCTGAAATCACGCTGTAATAGTATAACTTTAGCGTCACTGATGCTTTTGCTCTACCCAAGTATTTGTGGCTTATTATTTATGTGTAAATACGTTTTATTAGCAATATCCTACACACTAGTTAGCCGCAAGTCGGCAGAATTATCTACGGCTAATAGTTGACACATACCGATTTCCCAACGAACACATCCTTTATATAACTCATGGAAAGCTTCATCGTAATTTGTACTAAAACTTGATAAATCTACAGAAATTAACATGCGTGTTCCTAAAGCTTAACAACCATGCACAATCACGCATGCTTAATTGATTTCTGCATGCTAATTTGAATAATATGTTGTCCAAAATCGCGTATAGGTAGATGCATGTAAATCCAAACCTTCGTTACTAGCTTAAAGACTGAATATATAAAAAAGTTTGTTTTAGGTTTGTTTTCATTAATAAACTGGTTTTAATTGAATCTCGTTATCAGAAAAGCTCCGTAATATAAAATAACGAAACTAAAACTTAACCAGATAAAGCCGAATAATAAACTTATTGTTCAAGTAAATTAGGTATAGAACAGTTGTATTTATCTAAACTTCGGTGTGTTTAAACTTTTGGTTGTATAAATTGTTTAGTGATTAGATCATCAGAGTTTAAGTTGTTTTAGACGAACTTAATGTAGTTGATCTAAAGATCTCGTTAAATGGCCAAGAATATTGAACACGGGTTCTAAATTACGCTACAGTCGAAATTGGCACGTTCCTGTTCAAGACAGATACATTATTTGAATAGATTACATTAAGCAAGATTCGTAAACTAAGCGGACGTATAATTGTCTAGCAGATCAATTAAATTAATCCCTATACTAATTGCAAACATTCTAACTTTGAATGAATTCCGTTTTAAGTTACGTTTACGTCCTTATCTTATTTTCGGGCAGTGTTATGAGTGAAAAAGGGATAGTTGTGTTGGTTACGTCTTTTGAACTTGTTCCGGAATTTGCCTCATCGGGTCCGAGTAAGCCTGACTGATCAGCTTCTTGTAATTGTGTTTGTTTCTTCCAAGTGAATTGCTTTAACGGTTGGAAAGCGCTGTCCATCTTCCTCATTTCACAAATAACAGAATCTCAGACTTTCTATGTAACGATATTTCACAATCAATACGCGTATGGTGTGTATGTTATCAACTTACTAAACATTAATTACTATGAAGGAAATAAATAAATCGTTTAAGTGTATGGCCTTCAGATTCTCCTGCGATAATAATCAATAGGCAGCATCACAGATTAAAACTTTCATAATGGTCAACATTCATTTTATAATAGGTTTATTGAAGTGTATAAGAAACGTTTTTGTTATTAAAAATTAAGAAGAAAAAAAAAACGTTTTCTTCTCTTGCGTTAACTATCGTAACAGGCAATTTGTTCTAGCAAAATCCTCAACTTTCGAATTTAAGTAGCTTGTGGTTTCCAACTTTTTTCTATACTTCTTATGTTAACTGCACTTTGAGAAGAGAGAAATCTGAAGCCGTTTTGTAAACTTGGTGTAACTAACTTTTGAATACATTTCTAAACCTAATTCCCTTTCGGAATACGAACCAATAGCTGTGGGTTTAAAGATAAGATCTATCGCATTAACTTTGGTTTACTGCATATTCCTGAAACTTAAAACGTTTAGGGATTTGCATACAGAAGTCTTTCAAAAACTAGTTATAAAATTGACTATCATACCGAACTTAATCAAGAAAGTTTTGTTGGGATCCAAATAGAGTGAAAGCTTTTCGATGTTAATCATTCCCGTGTTGCAACTTCGTAGTCATTTCTAGTTTCCTTATCGAAATACTATTTTACTAAAACTGTATTTGCATTCATGTTTAGTTTCTATTCACATAATGTGGTAAGATTTGGGCTTTCGTGTGCAACCGTGTGTAGTAGTTGTTACTTTACACTTCTGAACATTTCTCAAATGCTAGACTGGACGAGTTAATTAGGTGTTGCATTTAATTAAAGGCCGTCTCTTTAGAGACATTAGTATAAATTTGTTTTCATTTAAATAAATTAATGAAGTTGTAGTACCTACTAGTTTGTAATTCATTAGTTTAGAGGGACAGAAAAGCTTAGGTCTTTTACTGTGTACAATTGTAAACTTTTCATTTAATTAATTTAACACACTGTAGTTGTAGAGTACTTTTAAAATTTAATTTGAAGCACTAATTGTGTTCGAATGAGCGACTTGTTGGACAATTCCGTAAAAATGATTCATGAAATATTAAACAGAATGTTCAATACCTGATGACATAATTAATTTTTATAGTAATAATAGACTATACGATCAAAAATATTAAAAGACTGTAATAAATCGAAAATTAGTCAAACAGTAATTGAGAATAAAATGCAAAATTACTGTTCGAATAGTTGTATCGAAATTGATAATAGTGTGAAGTTGAAATTGCAAAAATGATTATTAACCCAATCGAACCATCGATTACTGGTATAAAAGATTACTAGACAATTACATTACCCATTAATTGAATATTCAAGTATTCGGGTACTTTGTTATGTACCAACATTTGACATTTCGATTGTACAAGCTTGTATGGATGACTATTCGATAATAAGTACTACTTTTATTTAATTCAATGGTATTCTTCCGCTAGTCGATTTATTTAATTATATTACAGTACACCTTGCTAACTGCCCGCAAAATTAACGCAATTAAATCATTTATGCTATTTTGTTTGTTTCAAAACATCCAATCATTCTAAAAACTTTTAGAAAATGCATTAGTTAAAAAAACGGCCAAAACCAATATTTGTCTTAAAATCATTCTCATCGAACAAAACGTAAAGTGTGATTAATGCGATATTGACATTATGAGCATTATTGCTGCTTAAGAGCTATTGCATACCCAGTAGCATACTAGATTATAATATAATATATATAAAAATCTAACATATTGCCATGATATCTAATCATACTTGGGAAAATTTACTGTCATGATAATATTTAATAACACACAATTTAATAGTTACATAACCTCACTTTTAAAATCATAAATTTGATAAATAATAAACATACACACAAAAACTCTTTAAGCATATAAAGGATATGTGTGAATTCTGATTTTCTTAGAAAAATGATATTTTTTCTCCTAACAATTTAGAAATCATTTATGCATTTTTTCAACTGAATAAAATTTAGTTCAATTTTAATGTTATAAATCATCTGGAACAGACTGAATATCTTGTATTGAGGGTGTATGCGAATGTATAGCAACTTACATATTGAAATATAGTTGTAACATAAAATTCATGTTAACGAATATGTTAATTTTGTAGTCTTTTTGAATCTTCAGAATTTTAAAGCTGTTTGCTAAGTTGTTTAAGTGGAAATAAGAAGAGTAATATTATAACCACAGAATTGATACATTTTTTAATGTAAGGGTTAGATTTGTTGATGGAATCACATAAAAACATGTTTGACAAGCTGCGCTTTCTTAACGTCCAATTAAATTATGTAATTTCATTTGTACGTCAAAGTTTTGGGATCTAAAAACATTTGCGTTATATTAGTAATGATATAATCTTAAAGATTTTTGGAAAAAAGAAAGTGTAAAAAGGTGTTTTTATGAAATTAAGCCATTTATAGTATTAAGAAAATATTGTTTCGTCGACATTAAAATTAAGGGCATTATTCTATTTTAAACCCAAGTGTTTATATGGTTGAGTTAAGAATTTTATTTTCTATAAGATTGCATAATCAGTTTTTTACATTAAAGGAAGTTTATAGATAATAATTAGGTTATATAAAATCTGATTATTTTCATTTTTCCTATTAGTAAGTAATGGTCGCTCGATAGTTCGTAGCCCCTTCTTACCCTCACGTCCATCAATTCGTGTTTATGTGCCCTATCTAGTACTACGTAATCTATTATTGATTTTTCATTCCTGCTCCTCATTTCTCTTGTATATTTGTGAATGTTTTTGTGTTTGTAAAATGTGTTCGCAACTATCAAGTTGTTTTCTGTGCAAAAGTTTATTAATCTCTTGCCGTTATTGTTTCTTGTCTCCTCTCCATACTGTCCAATTACTTCCGTTACCTCATCATCTTTCCTTCCTACTCGGCTGTTCAGGTCACCAATAATTATTAATCTTCCCTTCATGTTTTCTATAGTATCTGTAAGTTCGTCCCAGAATATATCCTTGTTTGCCGCTCTTTCGTTTTCGTCCAGCCCGTATACTATCACTATATTTGATTTACTATCGTGCTCCAGTTGCATCTCTAGTCTCATTACCCTTTCTGATACGCACTCCCATTTTTGTATGTACTTTATGTTATCTTGTTTTATTAGACATGCTACCCCTTCCTTTGCTCTGTTTTCTTTCTGAACTCCACTATATATCAATAAATGACCCCCTTCTAGTTCCACTTCTCCCTTTCCCTTTTTCTTTGTTTCACAGATTGCCAAAATATCTAGTTTTGCGTTCTCAAACTCTTGTATTAGCTCTTGTTCTTTTCCCAATAATCCCCTTACGTTCCATGTTGCTATTTTCCAAATTCTTTCATTTATTTCTAGGTTAACTCCTTTGTTCATCGCCTTTTTCATTGCCATAGTCGTCATCGTTATTCCGGTTTTAATATTTCTTAGTTTTTTGATTCCTCTATAGCTTTATTTGTAGACTCTTCAGTCTGTTCTAGTTTATTTTTATCTACGTTCCACTTCAAACATTTTCCATCAATTATTAATTTTTGGTATCCCATCTTAACCTGTTTACCGTTCTTTTTCTCTTCTTTTGCTTTATTCAATATGATCTTTTCAATTTTTCTTTCTTGCTTAGTCCTGTCACAGTTTATAAAGATTCTTTCTGTAAAGTTTTTCAACTTGTGTTTATTTTTAAGTATTTCTATTTTATCTTGCAATTTTTCCATTTCTAAAACAAGAAGACAAGGCACCCAAAGGAAGTATGAAAAGGAAAGAAGCACTAAAAACATTTATACTGGCGGAAAAAGCAAAATCAGACAAATACAGAGAATATGTGGAAGCCAAAATTAATTTAGATGAGTATAGAAATCATAAAAATATAGAACAAATATGGCAAGAATTTAAGGCAATCCTCATAGATGCAGCTAAAGAGGTATGTGGAACAATAATGATAAATAAAAATAGAAAACAAACTAGATGGTGGTCCAAAGAATTGAAAGAGCAGGTGAAACTGAAGAAAGAAAAATGGAAGAATTATGTTAGAAATAAATCTGATGAAAACTATAACATATATAAAAACCAGAGAATAAAAGTCAAGGAAATGGTCACTCAGGCAAAGAAAATATCGTGGGAAGAATTTGGTAGGAAAATGGAGGAAGACAGCAAGGCAAATCAAAAGCTTTTCTATAAAGCCATAAAAAACCTTAAGAAACAAAAGAAATATACAATGAAACACATAAGAAATAAAGAAAATAAAGTTTTGGTAGAAGGAGAGGACATAATGAACCGCTGGAGAGAATATTTCCAAGAGTTACTAAATCCGCAGATAGAAGAAGAATTAGAAATAGACGATGAAAATGAAATGCAAGCAGAACCTACAGAAGAACAAGAGACCACAATCCATGAAAAAGAAGTCCTAGAGGTCGTAAGGAAAATGAAAAAAGGAAAAGCAGCAGGCACTGACCAAATTGCACCGGAAATGATAACAAATCTAGGAGAAAAGGGTTTAAAGATGATGACATACCTATTTAATATGGCCCTGGACAATGGAGAAGTCCCCGATGATTGGAAAGTGGGAGTCATTATCCCAATATTCAAGAAAGGCGATTCGAAGGAGTGCGGTAACTATAGGGGCATAACTCTGATAAGTGTGGTAGCCAAAGTTTATGAGAGAATATTAGAAAAGAAACTCAGTAAAAAAATTGAACACCAACTGGAAGAATCGCAGAGTGGGTTCAGGAAAGGCCGTAGTACCCAAGACCATATATTCACCATTAAACAACTTATGGAAAAAACCAATACAAATAGAGAAGTGTGTCTAGCTTTTCTAGATTTAGAAAAAGCATTCGACAGAATACCAAGAAAAATGATATGGGAGAGCCTAATCAAAAGAGGAGTTGATAGAAAACTGAGGAAAAGCATAGAAAGTCTATACAAAAACAACAAAAATTACGTCAGATCTAACAATATGCAATCGGAAGATTTCCCGGTGAAAGAAGGATTAAAACAAGGAGGAGTTCTAAGTCCGACACTGTTTATAATAATTATGGATGACATCATGAAAGAAATAAAAACTAAAGTAAGCAAAGTAAACGTGGGTTACAGAAAATTAAGGCAGGTCAAACTAGCAGATTGTGCATTTGCAGATGATTTGATGATATGCGCGGAAGGTGAAAGACAGCTAAGAGAAAATTTAATGCTATGGGAAGAGGAATTAACCAAAAGAAAAATGAAAATAAACACAGAAAAAACAAAAGTCATGACAATAGGAAAAGAAAACAGAAACATCGACATAAGAATTAAAGGAGAGAAGCTGGAACAAGTTGAAAGTTTTAAATATTTGGGTGTCATAATACAAAGAAATGGCAAAATGGAAGAAGAAATCAAAGACAGAATTAGAAGTGCTGCAAACATGTATCATGCCCTTAGCAAAACGTTTATAGGGAATAAGGAGATAAGCACAAAAACAAAAATGACGATATACAAAACGATATATAGACCGATTTTGACTTACGGAAGCGAAAGCTGGGTACTAAACAACAGTTTGACAAGTAACATCCAGGCCATGGAGATGAAATATTTGCGTAAGGTGAAAGGAGTAACACGAAGAGACAGAATAAGAAATGAAAAAATACGCGAAGAACTGAATATAGAACCTATCTCAAAAGTTATTGAACAGCAACAGCTCAGGTGGTTCGGGCACCTAGTTCGAATGAGCGATGATAGGCAAGTGAAAAATATATGGGAAGCAAAAGTGCAGGGGAAAAAGAATAGAGGTAGACCTAGGAAAACATGGGACAGTTCGATAGTGAAAGCATTGACCGCGAGAAATATAAGATGGAGTGCGGCAACAAAACTAGCAAAAGACAAAAACCAGTGGAAAAAGTTTGTATATGAATAAGAAATGTAGCGCTGTAGCTACAATTAAGTGTACTGAGTGTATTAACATTACATTTAATATACAGTGTATTAAGTGTACTGAGTTAGAATAAGTGAGATATGTTAAGTGAGATATATAAGTTCCCAAATAGTCTTTGTAAATTATTGTAGTTATGTATACCTTTACACCAACTGGTAGAAAAGGTTTATTGATTATATATATATATATATATATATATATATATATATATATATATATATATATATATATATATATATATATATATATATAAAATCTGAAATGTGAAGATGATTTTGTTTTGTTTGTAAGAATGCATTTGTTTTTCAAAAGAGTATATAAAGGGAATCCATTTTTTAATCTTGAGTAACAATATTCGATCAGAAGAGATAAGATGTGTTTCTAGCTGCTTAAAAATTAATCTTGTTAAGTTAGAACTGAACTTTGAATATAATAAAAAATATTTGATTGATTTGTTCGAAGTGTGTTTGAATATACAGTTGTTCTTCGAAAATAATACAGTTTTTATTAAACTATTAAAATAATTCTAATAGTAAAAATCATAATTTAAATAATTTAATTTAATTATTCAACTTTATCAATGATAAATTATAAATGGTAATAGAAAAAAGGAAGTAATTACCTGTTTAATTAAAAGAAGGTCCTTTTCTTTAATAAACAGCAATAATTTAGTTTTCAATTTGAATGAAAATTATATTTGGTTTGATCAATATTATTGGAGTTCGATTGACTTATGGAAATGTCAAAATAACTTTTGACAGAATATTAAAAGGTTTCTCAAGTAACTCGAACCTGTATAGAGATGGGATTCATGTGGGACCAAGTATAAAAAGGAAAAGTCAATTTTTGAATCAAAGTTTAATCAATTTAATTTAAGTACCTACAATTTTATTTATAATAGAAATTAGTATTTGTGGTACTATAGATAATATTTTCAAATTTAAGTACTGTTCATAAAGATGTTTCTAAATAATAATAAATGAAAAGAGTATCTATTCTTAATAATTTTTTTATTTGTTGTTGAATCAAAGTTAAATTCGAGTTGCTGTCATTAGTAATTAAAAATTTATTTCTGAATTCTTTTCAAAATTTATTTGTTTTCAATTTTCTTCTTCTTATTTCTTTTATATGTGTTTAATTAAGATGTTATAAATAAATAAAAACTTTTATTTGTATTTTGTGCTTATTTGTTAATAACCTGCATTTATTTAAATAAGAATAATCTACATCAGCGATCCAAACCTAACAGAGTTTCAATGTAGTGGGATTAGGTTACGCACTACAATACAATTGTAAAGCCGCAACATTATATAATGATTTTTATAAGGTAAGAAGTTGTAAGACATCTTTTAGAAAATCGTCTTTTTTCTGTAATTTAGTCTTTTTTAATCCTCACATATGTTTATGGTAGTATGTATTACATGTTTGTATGATATTAGAAAATTAATATTTAAAAGTATATATTTGATAAACATTTCATATACAAATAAAAAGCAGTATTCATTAAATGTTTCGTTTTAAGCAAACAATTTAAATTTAAGTTGTAATATTTTTTTAACGTACATTTTAAAAAATATATTTCCAATTTAGGATATATTATTTTAATATGTAAAGCATGCATGAAAGCGTGAAAACCACTGAAAACTTCATCTATTTTTAAACTTGAGGCTCATAAGTGGCATGTTGGGTCCCTGGTCCCAGTCGACGTTAGTCCGTTGGAATTATATCACGCGAGTTATATATATATATATATATATATATATATATATATATATATATATATATATATATATATATCTTTTATTGCCGTAATTAAATCACTTTTTACTTAAACTACATATATATTTTATGGAGTTTAAGATATTGTAATTTATTCTACTTATATTCCATAGCATATTATAATTTATTCTAATAATATTCCACTTAATGTAAATGTTATTTAAACTAAGTCAGTTCTAGAGTCCCAAGATCCCCTTGAAACCGAGCACAAGCTAAATATAGCAACTATATCAGGCCACGTTAGCTATGCATTTCTTCTCAGAACCATTTATCGTGCTAATGGCTCGTTTGCACCCACGGTTCTTCCTAGAACAGTTTGTCAACAACATCAAATAAACAAACTCTCATCTATCCACACCCTGGAGGCACAACCTATAAATACAGCCTCGAGCTGCAACCCTGCCAGAGCTAACCCATCAAGCAAACAGTAACGTACTTGACCACCGAGCAACGAAGTGTAGTGGTGTAATACGTAGAAGTCAGATTTGTAGGCTTAGACAAATTTGTGTATTTACCAATAAATACTTTATTAACTTCTGGTCTCTAGATCTTTTTTATAACTCGCGTAATAAAGTAGTCGGCTTTTTTTGCTAATAAACGTTTGGGTGCTGCAAAGTCAAATAAAATAGTGTGTTCAATGAATTAGTAATGGTTATGGGTTTAGCTTATGGGTATAACTTTGTGTTCTAAGTTTTTAATGATATTTCATAAATATTACATCGTATTTATTATTTTGAACGAAGATTTAAGTTTTATATTTTTGTATGGTTTTCCCTGACAATTAACCAAAGAAGAATGCTTTTTTGCTTTATTTCTTTCTTTCAGAGTTCAGTCTATATTGAGTATTTATTGGAAAGATTCGTATTATATCAAGTACATTATATTAAAAGTATATACAATAAAATATATTTAAACATTCTACGTTTGACAAATATTTCATTTATATATTATGCTTCCTGGGATTGGTTGAAACCTTAATGCATGCACTTAGTCATTTTTGTATAAAATGTTTTTACTGTATTTTTACTATTCATATTATGTCTGAAAACAAAGTAATTAAAAGCGCCTAAAGGCGCCTCTTCACAGTACAAGCCCGAAAGTTGTTCCTTATCCATTGATTCAGGTCGTAAAACTCGTGATACATTGGACATACATGGTTTTGGAATCTTTGCAATCTTCGAACAATTCAATCCAATCATTATATGTAATATAAAGCATAAAGGAAAGTTGAGGTAGATTCTTAGATTTATGGACTCATAGGTGGTGGTTCGAAAGAAATAACGAGAATAAACCACGCCCCAAATCTCTGTTGTCGTTTTTCTCAAAAACTATTAAATATACCGAGATGAAGATGAATGAATTCGTCTTTGTCTTTGTGTAATTGAAATAGACCAGCAATCTATATTACTGCATTCGCTCCAGAAACATTCGTACGCAACTTTTAGTCATTTCATATTTATCATCGATAAGAATAATTAGTTTGGTGCCGGACACGGTCATGGTCCAGCCATTTTCGGCTTTAAAATTTCATCAAGCTGTATTATCGTTATTATTAGTGCTAATTCGTATATTAGTTTTTTTTTCATTTGGATATTAGTGCTAATTGTTTTTAAACAACATAGTAAAAATAAAAAAGTGTAATATTTTATATTGTTTGGGGGATTATTAATCCCGTTTACATAATTTCATCATTATCATCTAATAGTCATTAAAATAATTTTAAGTGAATATTTTTAAATAATTCTAATTAATTTTTAAAAAAATTCCTTTAATGATGTGTTTACAATTATAAAATTTAGATAACAACAAATTAAGTTGTTAATTACATTTTATAAATGTAAGAACACAAAAACAATGTAGTCCATAAATATCTTATGAATAAATGTTACTTAAATATTTATTTTTTTTGCTCATGGTACCTCGTAAGTTTTAATATATTAACATGAATTTAAATCGGTACTGCATTAACAGAGTAATTTTGAAACTCACATTTAAAGAGTATGAAACAGAACTTAAACATATGCAATTGAGTATTACAGTCTTTGATAGAGTAATGTGGAAAGTTACATTCAAAGTGTCTGAAGGCTTCTAAAATGAATATTATTAAAGTGCAAGCTAGGGATGATAACAATATCTCCCTGGTGCGTCCTGTCTTATATATAGGTGACTCGTGTGTATTACATGATTTTACTTTAGGTAAGGCATTCGAAATAACACGATTTATTTAAGTTTAACTCCACGAAATTGTGATTTTCACGTCAATGTGAGATTTATTATTAGCTACTTCATGAGGAATATAAATACGTTGCGTCCAAAAGATTCTAAAGCGAATATACCAGTACAAAATCCAGGTTTTCGTGTGGCATATCTTCTTTCTTGTTTGATTAATAATTACTACTATCCATTGCCTTGCGAACCAGGCACCAGAAGCTATAAAGCTTGTACGGGAGGGAGGGGCAACTATTATTATTACGCAGGTCCATCGTGTGGCTGCACCCGACTTACACATGAAATTTGTCCAGACATACTTCATTTTCCTTCCACTATTCCACTTCTATCTTCACGAAAGATATTTTCCTAAATACGTGTTCGAGATTCGATTTTTTTATCGATAAGAAGGCAAGAAATCGAAGTACAGGTATGTAAGTAACGAATATTCCAAGTTATTACCATCCATATATTGCAAAATCAATGTTACCTTTGATCAAGAATAGAATAGTAAATAGAGGCGATACCTTAGTTGGATTAATAAGTTATACAGTATCATAACAATCTTAATTAAATTATAAGAGTTAAAGTTTAAAAAATTCAGAAACATAGAAAAGCTGTTGATGGCTTCATCACATATACGTTCATCTAACCTTTTAGATCGTGTATATGTATCATGGCTTCAATAATAAACCAATACAATCGATACACCTTAAATATATCAAGACATGTAAATTGTATTAGATACTAATTGCTTTAGTTCTACATTGGGGCTGAAAATGTCATAGAAAACAAAATAAGGCAATGGATTTAACACAAAGCTCGCATTTAGAAAGAGGCTATTATTAAAACACACATTTAACACTGACGGTAGTTCGCGATACATTATTTAATAGAACGTGTCTATCAGATTTTACCTTCGTCTATTGAAAGTCTGCACATTCGAGATTAACTATTCAACACCATAGATATTCAAAATGGTAGTTAGACATATTTACGCCAGAACAAAGCTGTGCAGTAACTTGATGTTGGTTTGAACCCTTAAAGTTCATACAATAAACATAATTGTTAAGGATAATAACAGCATTTAAGTAGGGTGAAAATTGCCAATGCTTTGATTTCATGAAAAATACTCATCGTCGTTTGATATTAGTTTTAATTGCATAAATAAATTTCAAAATATGGACTGTTATATTTGTAAGTACCTTAAGAGGATTAAGCAATACTGTACAATTAATGAAAAAAAAAGATAACGAATTACCAAGATAGTAGTCCAATGTTGGAGAGTGAGGTCAGAGAGTTACGTCAGGTTACATATTCAAGTCATTTTCTGACTTCGACGTTTGTAACGTTACGTTTTTTTATCTTTACTAAATATCATTTTGTATGTATAATAGATAAAAACTCTTGGTGCGGTCCTGCATATTATTTTATATCTTTTAAAATTTAAAATTACAGTTGGTATACTGCATAAAATAAGTTCTACAAAATATCAAAGTTCACTTCAAAGAATTATTCCAGACTAATATTTGTTTCTAGAAAAATCTTTAGACTTCGTTTTAAATAAAGCTACCGTCCTTGCACGTGTCATCACCTACCATTTCATGTTTTGATGGACAACGGCTGATGTTCTCGCAGAAAAAGAATATTCTCGAACAAATTTGTCCTCTAAATTTAAAAAGGCCAGCGATCTCAGTTGGTGCGAACAAACATTTTTAAATTTTCCTATGTATATAAGTTGAATCCATGAATGCTTAGGATTAATATAGGCTTTTCAATAAAGAAATAAATTGTCTGAAAACACATTAAGTTTTTAAATTTATAGATCCTGCATGTGCTTGTTGGTTATTTCCGACAAAAGCAGAATCCCGTCTTGATGGCCACCTGCAAATAATATTGGGCTCTCTCTAGTAAGTAAATTTTAAGGGGAATCCCCGAAAGTCTTTGTTGGAAATGTTCTGGAATAATGTGACGTAATTATCCCTTATTGGCTTAGAAGAATCCCGCCATTTCTTTTATTGGTTCATTTAAAATTTTTATCCTTCTCAAAGCTTTTTCTACCGCAAAAATATTTTAGTGAAGTCAGTCAGTAATAGACTACAAAAAGAGGCGGTTGCCTCGAGGTCCTACTGGGCGCTTTGCGTCTCGGGTAGCGGGTCTTGTACCTTGAAGTAGCGTTCAGTCGGACGATATGTGTTTTACCCCAAGTTTGCGGGCTCGTCCCAGTATTCTAGTTTCCTGTATTATCAAATAAAATTAATCTAGTGGAGGATTATTCCGCACTTACAGTTTCAGTTAAAGTTTTCTAGTTAGTTCAGTTGAGTTTTAGTAAAAGAAGAATCCGAAATAAATTTTTAAAGAGCGCGGAGCTCTGGGCTATTACAATATGCGTACAGGGGTTGTCTTGCCGTCGGCATTTCCCAAATATTCAGTACCGTGTTTAATTGCTGTTAAAAGTGTATAAATTTAAGTGATTAAATTGAAAACTTTTTAATATATGTATTCTAATTATTAATAGTCGTTAGTGTTTGCAAAAAGTGTAAGCATGCTAACAGCAACTCGTATCAACTAGCAACGTATTAAAGTAATAAATTGCTGCCATCGAAAGCTTTAATAAGCGAAGCTACCAAAGTGGTAGCACATAAAGCATGCGTTATAAGTAAGAGCTAGAAAGTTACCTTTGAAACTGAAAACTAAATACCGCATTGCATCTTTACTATGTACTCGAAGTTATATACGTATATATATTATGAGTGCTTCAATTTAATTAATATTGGACCTTTGAAATTGAATTTAATTAATTTGAAAAGTTTTAGTTAACTACACGTACGTATTTATATATTTTAGGTAACAAATCTTTCGAACCTTAAATTAAATGTACCCACGGAAACTATACTGCATAAAAACAATTTGTGAATTAAAAAATGATGCAAGAAGAAATATAAATCACGATTTATCGATTAAATAGAAAATGTTGAAGTGTATGAGAACTCAATGATAGATGGAAAGGAGTAGATGAAAAAAATTGGAAAAATGCTTTTAAGATTTGTAGCTATTTGGTGACTTTTAAAGCGATCAAAAGTATGGAGGAAAATCAAATCTTTTTTGATATTGCCAGCGTTTCTTAATCTATGTTGGAATTTCAAGTTCAAAACTTAAATGCACGCGTTTGCCCTCTCGACGTTTCTAATAGAACCAGGGGGATAAAATGAGATACTGTTAGTGACGTATTTATTAAAGGGAATGAGAGAAATAATTCGAAACTGAAAGCTCCGTTCAGAAAGAGCCTTTCAATGTCAGACCTTTTGTCGTCTACAGCAAATCTAAACAAAGATATATATCCTTTATTAGTAGACCTGAATGGTAGGCAACTTCTACACAAAGAACATTGAAACTGAGTATCCAAGCATTTGTCAGTATCCAAATGGATGCCTTTAGGACTTAGTTAATTAATTTCTGAATAGACTCAATTTCTATTATAACCTGCTTCATATAAATGTAATTAAACTATGGATGTGAATGAAAACAAAAACAATTCATCTACGATATAACGTATCACCCCTCATCCCTGTAGTTGTCGATCGATGAGTTTTCTAAACTGATTGCAAATTCTACCCTCTATTGTGATCAACTCCCCGGAGTAATTAAAACGGATCTGCTATTAATTTTTTACTACTTTTTATTTTAGCTCGGAAAGCTGCAACGTTTAATGATTTCACTAATTATTCTATTTAAAAAATGACTAGTTCATAAATACTAGCAAAAGCACCCTTGAAGAGTTAATTACTGCTACACAATTTTTATTTTTCTTTATTAATAAAAGCGTGTTTTGTATTTTATACAGCAAACAGGAAGAAATTGCAGACAAAAGGCAAAGTACGTATTTGTGAAACTACTCAAACTTAATTATTTCTGAGTAGAAATATTAATAAACAATTTAATTGTCCTGTGCGATATTTTATAGAAATAAAGAAAGAAATAGTGGCCTTAATTTCTAGAAGGGGTACTAATTGCAAAGAGTTTCATTTAAAATGAAGTTTATAAAACTACATGCTAGGAGTTACTTCAAAAATAAGTTTCTGTGATATTAAAATATCTTGCAGCCAGCCAAATGAAATAACTAATAATAACATACATTATTTTCAGTTACTATTTAACAAAACTTTAACAAAATCTAATATCTATGTAAAATAAAGTCAATGTCTACTCTTGTACGGGCCAAAAATTTACCATAAAGTCCTTCTTCAAATTGCCCCAAAAAAATCATCTCAATAATAGCCGTGAAACCCTTTACTAATCGCTTTCATTTTATTACATGAATGTGAAGTTTCACGAAGTAAGGTTTGAAAGAATAGTTTCCCTGATTCAACATGATAGACTGAAAAACCTAAGCTCCTAGAAATTCTAGAGGAAATGGTTGTTTTCTGGCACGAAGTTAATCCATTGGTTAGTTATTATATAAATAAATATTGCGATTAATTGCTTGCAGAACAAAATACCATCATGTCGTGTTCGACGTTACAAAATTTGGGCAATGGTGCTAACCTTCCATTAAGATAAATCTTGTGATCGATAATCACAATTATACTTCATAGCTGCATAAACAGCTTTAACATTTTTAGTTTTTTTAAATAGATACTTCCTTCTGTATTTATCAGGGTGGTAATTCTGGTAGTCTACATGTTCGTAGACATGTTTGTCTACATTGGTTGTAGTAAAGATAAAACTGTTGACGTTTCTCTACTTTTTACTAGTTGTCGCCTAGACTCTCTTAATTCGTTAGCTTATGTTACACACCTACAATGTGCCGTCTAAAACCTTTTACGCTTTTCCTTTAAGCGTTTTCGCATTCTTTGTGATTCTTTGGAGTTGTTGGCACACTTCTCAGGTACTATAACACCAACAGTATTGATCTAACTGTACTAGTAATGGTTCAAATATGACTAGAATAATTGCAAAAAAATTACATGTCGAAATAAACGAAATATGAAACTGTTCTAAATCATTTTAAGTAATTTTAAATTGTTAATGGTTAACTTGTAACGACAAAATTCAAAATTTCAGATCGTATGAGTTAATCGAATGGCTTACATATTTAAAACGGAATAAGAATTATTTCAAAAAAGTATAGGACGCTATCAAATTGTATGTAAATGATCGTGATTAAAATGATGTTAAATTAATATCCGCTCACAATTTGGAAATAAATTGATATCGATTGATTTTTAAATTAACTCAATATAAACCGAAAGAAGCCCTTGTTGATGTTATTTTAATGCAAACAAAAGACATTCGCAACAACAGATTTGTAAACAATATTCGTTCATTGCAACAGCATGGTTTTAATTATATTACCCTAAGGAATAAAAATGCATGTAAAATTGCATTGAATGTGAATGCATTAAAATTAATAACATATATGTATTGCATCTACTAAATGTTTACTAATTTACAGGAGATTGTTAAATTTTGTACGTTTCACAAACAACTTCACAGTTAGTTAATTTTTATAAAACAAGCTCAGTGGAAATTCTATAATAAATTGACATTTTCCTGAACACCTGAGAGCAACATGCTAATCGCTACCTACTACTACCAAGGCTATAAATTAATTATGTAGTTTAAAACCTCTATGGCAACAAAATCCACAGTCTCCAGTCTTTTTAAAATTTTATGCCATTACTGGCCGGAAGAATCTTTTATCATTGTTACCCCAACCAGGCTGAAAACTGAATCAACTACTTTTCTTAAATTTTCCCACAAAATTAAATTTATTTTCAGCCACTTAAAATGCTCGATAAATGAATTTCTACACTTGAAATTGTTGAAATTTAACCACTATTTAAACTTGAAAAATACTTTAAAGGATTACAAGTGAATTAGAATTTTAAAACATACCCGACGGTACGTTCGAAATTTTTCAAAAGGAGAAAAACATCCCCTAGCTAAAACCCTGGATCATTTTGCTGATATCACGGACCACAAATGATAAATAAATAGTTTCGTATCTTACATTTAATATTTTTAACTCGACTTAAATGAATTCTTAGAATAAAATGTGTTTATTCTTAACATAAAAATGTTTTTCTCAGAGTATTAAATTTGTATCACAACATCACAAGGGTAAAGAAGGCGAAATAAATTATATATTTGTCAAATGGATTCATAAATAAATCCAAAAATCAGCTTAACTTTATATTTATTGTAACAGATAAGAAATAGATTCGAAGTATTGTAATACTACCTACAAGGTTTGCATTCAGTTTATTGTAAATAGTGAGAAATAAATTCCAGATATAATTGTACCAAAGTAGTAGTAATTTATTTCACCAGACTTTTAGTTAGCAGACCACCATTTTGCTTTAAGATATTCCATTAGGTCACGGGTATCAGCTGCATGGGAGATTTGAATTACCAACTGAATGCAGCCTAATGTATAGGTAGTTTGATGTATAAGTCTATATCACAGATGTATGACTGTAATAATCCCAAAAATAAATTTTCGTTTTGATGATGGTGATACTAACAATAAGGCATTCATATTATATTCTTCTCGATACTGGAATTTTTGTGTTTTAAAAGAAGTAAAGTTAGATGTGGAGATTGTCAGGTTGCAGTATTCTAAGCTGCACATTATCATGTCTCGAAAACTTTATTTCTGACCCATTAATATTGGATATAACACATCGAATTATTTAGTTAGAATTATTAAATTTTTGATATATTTTTACCATGCCTGAACTTATCATACCGAACACGTGGAACATTGCATCTCAATCGCTCAGCAGAGGGTGCTCATTTAATATCTTTCGGGCGTTCTTGACATATTTTTCTTTCTCGCGTTTGCTATGATAACTACTTTTACTGTACTTTTTGACATGATAAAAAATACACCAGTAATTTCTTATTGCGGCTTTCTAACTATTTAATTGTCTCTCGAATATGGATCTACATTAAAGCATATTTTGAATTTTGATTAAAAATTGTATTGCGTTATTTAAACACATTTTTGGTTTGAAGTAAGAATGGAATAATATTATTATTTTTCGAAATAAAAACATTTATATTTTGTATTTCATTCGTTTTAAAAACCGTCAATTTTTAGTTTTACTCGCCTCTGTAACATCAGAATATGACATTTTGGGGCTGTGACATTAACACGCGATTTTTTCGTCATTACGACCGACGTTGAATATAAGGTAATTTTGACGTTACAACTGACCAAATAAAGTCGGGATTACAACGTGATGCTGCCGGTTGTGGAGTGACATAAATGTCGCAGTTACTAGACGTTAATTTTAAAATTCTTTTCAGAAATACAGATGAAACTACCCAATAAGCAGAGTGCCGTCGTATTTACGTGATTTTTTAGACATGCTTGGTCGCTCATGACGAATGTCCAATTATAACGTTATAATGACGTCATACCAGTATGACGAATGTAGAGTTATGACGTTATGAAGTTATGAGATACCGACGCCGATAAATTTCTTTAAAAATGTTAGTAAGACCCGTTTTACACGTTATAAGAATTGTGAACATTTTAACCAGAAATTTGCTGCAAATTTCCCACGACATTTTTACAAGAAATATGCAAATAATAGGTATTTTCATTGAACTTGAGTAAATAAAATAAACCTAAAAATATCGTGTACATTTAACCCTGAAATATTACATGATGAACAAATTAAATAGATGTGGTGCATACGTTTCAAAAATTCAAACTCCCAGTGTAAAGGACGGTCCAACGCAACGAAGGAGTATGCGAAAACATGCAAGAAGTTGGTTGATGTTGATTTCCTTTCTCTTGCTCGATGTGTACAAAGATAATAAAAAAATATATGTCTGTGGTATTTTATTTCTGGGCATTTCTTGCAATTTTTGTGTTGGTGTTAGAATAGATTAGGATGGCATTTACTGCTAATGCATTCACCGAAAAGGACGAAGGAAGTATAGCATTCGATAACACGTGTTGGCCGATGCCTTGAACACAACAGATTTTATTGCCGACATATAAGTATAAATAATAATATAATAATAGTGATTATGTTTATGTTTCAGAATTTTAAACAATAAATCTACTTTTGTCAAATTAAGTTTTAATAGAGATAGTAATAAGTAGATCATTAAGACGCTAACAAAACATCATTTAAATATACAGCTTCATCAGTATATGACGTGTTTTTTACGTCATAAAATAACGTATTTGGCACGTCGTAAAATGACGTCTTTGAGCTGTGACATTTACCCGTCTTAGCTCTTAGCTCAAAGGTGAAAATGACGTAATGACTGACCAATACTCGATGTTAAAATGACGTCACTCTGCTTACTGGGTGGTAGTGGTAGTTCTAAGGTTATCTATTGGAAAATATATTATTGCAGATTATAATAATTATATTGCGTCATAAATATATTTTATTTGATTCTTACTTTAAGCCAAAAATATGTCAAAACGACGTTTTAAAAACCGTCAATTTTTAGTCTGAGCACTCGTCTCTGTAATATAGAATATCACGTTTTATAACTGTGACATTAAAACGTGATTTTCTCGTCATTACGACGTCAAATATAAAACGATTTGACATTACAACTCGCCAAATATGGTCAGGATTATTACGTGATTCTTCCGGTTGGGGAACGACCTAATAAATGTTCGTAGTTGAATGGCGCAAGTGCAAGGTGCAAGTGGATATTATAAAATATGATATGCTAAAGATCTCCTAATGTCTAGAGACTGATGACGTCATATGATAAACGTAAATTTCATGTCTTATACTAGACGTTAGTTTTCAGAATTACTAATGAAACTATTAAACTTTGCAAGGTGCAAATTTCACAAGTAAAAAAAGTAATAAATCAACATTCGTTTTAATTTAACTAATAATAGCAATGATTGGATTTGAATAATTATATTCTGGAAAACGTTTATTGATATATATTTTTTTCATATTTGAAAGTTTATTCTTTGTCGACTTTTCGTGTAATCTGATGTATCAATTACAACTCTTTGTTGATATCTGCAACAATCCAATTACCATCTACTTGTTTGTTCATTCACTATAGTGCTTCATTAGTTTAACCAATAATTTCCCATAATTACTACATTTTATCTAAATATAAAATTCACACACCCTAATTATTCGCCCTGATCTATCACGACAAACTTCAAACAATAATTATCCTTTGCGAACCTTGAAAATGTAATCTCAATTATCTCTTTCCGATTTCACCATAACAATAAATGATATCATTTATTGACTGTTTTTTATCATTCACTTTTCCAAAATTACACATCAACTCGCGTCTTCATGACACAAATTCTCTTCATTATTAGAATTCACCTTGATTCTCCATGATCATTAAATTCTGTCTGACTGTATTTATAATATTTGTAAATACTTTTCAAGGTTTCTTTTTGTTAGCTTTTATAATAATAATGCAAGTCTAATAATAAAAATAATGTTAGGTTTGTTAACGTCATAATAACATATCCATTGAGTTTTAGCCCAACAGGATCTTTCGGGTAATTGCATGACTAATGAAAACTAACTGAAACAGTTAAATAAATAGCTATTTTTATATTCGCGTTATTAAGTATATACTAACAATTATACGGATTAATCAAAGATTCTGAAAAGTCTTCAGTAATTAGGTCGTTCATCCTAATATTAAACGCCTGGAATTAATATGTTTTGATATAAGCTGGTAATCGATATTACTAATGAGCAAATACATTTAATTCCACTGCATTTACTTTATGCACCTTGTTAAACATTGCAGCAATTTGTTTTATAAATTTCATTTATCCTGTCTGTTCGAATAAACATTAAAAGTTTAAATGGACGATTATCTTTAAAGTAATAACATTAATAATGTTTACAATCGATTAAGTTCTTTGTTAGATATAGTAAACCATCAATAGTATTTTAATTCATATACCGTGGAATCAACTGTAAAACAAAACAACTATATAAGAATAGAATTACTCCTTACTGTTAATTATATTATTGTTGTAATATATTGTTGGTACTCATGAAAGAACTACAAAATAAAATAACCACACAAGGAGTAACGGTCAACTCTTGAAGTCAGAACCAACAATTTCAATTAGAAATTTCTATTTAAGAGATTTAATATTTTGCATGTTAGAAACCTTATTCCACAAGATGGTGTCATACACGATTAAAAGAGTTGTATACTAATAATACTACTTTGGAATGTAATGTCGTTGTTATGAGCTCATTATGACTGATATTTATACCACATTGTTTAAAATTTAATGAGACGTATAAAACAAAATGTTTTATTTTTGGGTGCGAAAGTATTTACACGATGTATTTACGCAACTGTATTTACACAAATATTTAGAAATGCAGAGAATCCTATTTAAAGTAAATTTCGTGATATGCAGTTGAAACCAAGTCATCGCTTGCACGAATAAAATCTATTTCCCCACAGGTTATTATCTTGCTTTAGTCACGTATTCTTTAAAATTTTTAAGAATCTTAATATTATTAAAAAAATGAACAAAATGTTGGCTTGCAGGCAATAAGATGGGGTACAAGCGAAACTTTTGGATAAACAATCATCAAGTTTCTTTAAATTTCAAAAGAACAGAATGCTTTTAAGTCAGTATTCTTGCTTGTTCAGATAGTTTTATTGCTCCGGATTCTAAGTTTAATAGTTCTGTGTACTCTTTGGCAAAACAGAAGAGAGAGAATCTAGCTAAATTCATTATTGGCGGTGCATGATGTCACAGTTAACGTACAATTGGTTGAAACTTTTAAAAACAAAACACCCCCACCATTCGCTAAAACCAGGAAGCTTTTTCCCGTCTCAGGGGAAATTTTGGTCTAGTCTAATACACGAGTTATTTTATATCAATTGTTATTGTATCGGATCATCGTTTTAAATAACTTAAATTTACCGTTTGTTGAGTTTTATGGTTTAAATCGTTTATTTAAAAAAATAAATACTATGATAAATCACCATATGTTTGCCAGTTTAATAACGTTATTTAAAATAAGAGAAAGTTCCAAGAAAGAATAAATGGTCCAGTATAACATTCAATTTTTTCTTAATTTATCATGTATTAAATGTTACAGTGTTCTTTTGAAAACTTCAGCATTTAATAAAAAATGCAAACTGTTGCAAATTCTGTATTTGTTTAAAACAAGTTAACTGCCATCTTTTTCGTTACAAGTATCGTAAAAAACTCAAGTGTCGAATTGTTTTGATATTGGCTTCAATTATCGTACAATAAAAACTAAACTTTATACAACTTTTATATAATTAAGTAGTCAATAAGTTTCATTCTTTGTCAACAATATAAATGATTTTACGTGTACTAATTAGGGAATTTAATTCACTTTCTTGGACTTTCTTGGATTTAATTCAATATACAAAATTCAAAATTAATACTCAAGAGCGTAGTTTGGTACGACAAATTGTTGATGTACGGAATATATGTCAGCTTTAAAAAATTAAGAATAATTAATAATTAATTTAACGTAAACCAAAGAAGAATATGTTCTCAAATTGGAGATTGTCGTTTAAATATTGAACATTAACATCAAACAATTTGGATGGTGTCCTTTATCTTTTTGATTACAACAATTAGTAAATCTTTACGATTAACACCATCGACACCTGAAACCTGTTTGAATCAGTAAGAAGCCTCTTCCGGGAAATATGTTGAATGAATACACGAAAAAAAAGTATAAATGATGTATGTGTTTATATGATTTTGTTAAAGTTTAATTATTTGCAATTAAAGCCCAAGTGTGTTTCATGTTGTTTTGAGATTAAGGTTGTTATAAGGTCCTCCACAGCAGATGAAGATGACATGGGTCGTTTTAGTATACTTGTAAAACCTTCGCTACTGATGCGTGAGTGCAGAATGCATTAGTGATATGCAGAATTTCATAAAAAAAAATGGGAAAAGTGTAAACACGAAACAGAGTGTTTCATTAAAAAAATGTCATTAAATGAAAGAAAATCAAAAACTGTGGCAACACGACGATATCATTTTTGAGTTTGCTGCAATCTGCAACTTTCAAGTATGAAATTTTGTTTAAATCGAGCAAGATCTAGATAATGAATTCGTTCCACACACTTTATGGAAATAATGTACATTTAAGTGAACACACACGGCTGCAATCACTAAACCTAAACCATAAATAGGTGGTTTGTGATGACCCATTCCTTGTATTTATGGTTTAGGTAGAGCAGTTATTGATTAAGTAAAAATGTCATTTTGAGTATAACGTCAAAAGTTTCTGTACGATAAAATAAGACAAAGCGTAAACCTTCAAGCGAAAAGTTCACATTACTTAAATTAATTTAGAACACAAAATACGATACTTACTGTATATAAAATGCTCAAAGTTGCCGGTTTGAGATCTCGTTCTTTTTATAAATTTAAATTTCAGGTCGTAGGTATTGGTTCTGCAGTTGTCTAATTTTTAAAGGGATGGATAAAGGTTTTAAAACACAATAACATGCACTAGAAGGGCGCCATCTGATTATGAAGCTTAATAACAATAATTAAATAGATCCAATAGATCAAATGAATCTGTCTGAAATCACTAATAAGAAAATGGAATCAGACCGATATAAATTTAGTATACAAAATATTAGTTAATTTCAACAAAGTCAAAATTTAGTTTAATGATGATATGATTAAAAACTATCATAATTCTATGGTACTGTCTTACTGGTTTTAATTAACTTTAGAATCATTTTTATTTTAGAAAACACAAAGAAAAGTAAGATATAGAAAAATTACAAATTTTAAACTCAAAAGTTCAAGAAATAATTCCCTGCCTAAGAGCTCTTGACTATTAAAATTTTAGTGAATAAAATTTGTATACAAATTACGAATAAATAAAGAACAAACTGTAGAAATTTTACGATGATCCAAAGAAGTTTACATAAATATTTAACATTCAAAAACAAATTCATAATTCACGGTACCTGTAGTTATCGGTAATTCGCAAACCAAATTAACGCTAAATTGCACAAAAATGACTCCTACACACACCAAACAATCACTGCTAAACGGAGACTGGAATGTTTTAGATTTTTGCTTTCACATTATTCAAGGATGCAATGAATTAACCCTCGTAATGCCTGTATGAGGTGAACCATTATTCACGAATTCACCCAACATAAAGTAACTGAATGCAACCATAAAACTTGAATAAGATTCGGTTATTAAATTAATTTTAAGAACTATTGGCAATTGTTCGTTATTTTTCTTAAACAACCCGTTTATTATTTAAATCCGAACTGAATTTATAAAACACATAACTCGGATTTCATTATTGATCCGAGATTTAATCACTAAAGATAAAGTCTGTAGTTATTGATTTTTTTATCGGTATTTCGGTACGAGAACTATTTAAACGATACACGATACGATATTTATTTTTATCGGTAAACTGTATTAAAGCTATTACACTTTTAATAGGAAAAACTAGATTTCCCGTTCTTTAGAAACACAAACATCCGGAAAAATATTTAACTGTATAACGGTACTTTTATTAACCGCAAATTCTTAATTAACGTCCGGAAACTAATTACACAACGGTATTTTTGTTAACTGCAGATTTTCAATTAATTAGGCACGGGCATCCGACACCGGCCATTGTCTATAAACTGTACTGTATTCAGACCATTGACTGAAGTGCCAGACTTAAGTGTTAAACTGCACTGTTTCGAATCAACAACGGGAGTCAAGTCTCTTCTAAAAACCCAAGGTTATTTTATTATATACTGAATATTTTGGAGGGTGCAGTTCTGCATACACCAATCAAAAAGTCGCGTGGTTTGGTCTAAACAAATCAGGGCTCTACAGTCCACGTGTAGTCAATAGGGGAAGTTTTCTTAATTCCAATACTAGATTTTGACCCTAAAAGACTAGAAATTACGCAGTTTTTGTTTCCGCGAAAGCAAAATGTACACAGATGTTATATTAACGCAAGTCTAGCAGACACATCAAGTTTTTAGGCGCATATGTAAATAATCGGAAGAGATTTTTTTTACACGTAGCAAATATAATTTAATAGATAAAGGAGATTTTTTATAATATTTTCACGGAACACCAAACTGCAATATCTATGAGAACCAAACAAAGTTAGATTTATCATGCACCATATTTAATAATTTTCAAGGTATTAACAAAGAAGCCATTTTAATCAATATACACGTGCGTAAATAAAATACAGTAAGGAATAATTTATTACCCAAATGTTTTTGTAATTCTAAGATTTGAAACACAACCTTTTAAAATAATTTTTATAGGTATTTGTACCAAATGCTAACACAAGTTTATATTTTAAGAAGAACACAAATTTGCAGAACCGGCATTTCTCAGTAAATATGTAGACAAAACTACATTTATTCAGGACTGATAAAAATATACCGTTACATTAGTTTGACTTTAAATCTCGTGTCTTAAAAAGTCCAAATACAGGTAGCCTTACCTTAAATCTACTACTCGTACTTATTTGAAGATTTTTAGTTACAGAAACTCACCTGAAACAAAAATGAACAGTTAATTTAAAAAGCAAAAATGGAATATATTATACAAGGTTCATCAATTCTCTAACTAAATAAAACTATCCCTTTTCAATAACAAAATTAATAGATATTCTAGTTAGTTAAATACTTGTAAAGATGATGGTTTATAGTGAAAATCGAGAAATACATAGAGATTACATAATTCTACAGCAATTATACTTAATTAAAGTGCAGTTTATTTTATGACTTTAAATCAGTATTACTAAAAGATGTTTGCAACAAATAAGCATGTGCAGTACACTAAAATACTTCTTTAGTGGTAAATTTAAATCTTATACCGCGCCCTTTTAATATTTGATGTACTGAAGATGAAGTGGAATTCATCTTTTCACAGTTTCTCGTCCAATACTTCTTTTTGAATAAAACAACGAAGATATGCAAGGAAAATTCCAGATAATTTGACCTTGCAAAAAAAACTTCTTTAATAATACCTATATCTATCCATTTATGTTTTTAAATTTCCTACCACTCTTAATATAATACGGTAATTTGGTTCGGGAAGTGAAGAAACTAAAATAACCCAGACAACAAACTTTGTCGTAAAGACATCTTTTTAAAGATGTCTTAAAACAACAAAAACTAGACAACCTTAACGTCTTTTAAATGTCTGTTATGTTCTTTTAATAGAGTGAAATAATATTACAACAAATGTGTTTCCTAAAACCTATTCTGTTTCCCACATTTGCTTATTTATAACAATTTAATATTAAATAACTTTATGCATCCTAATTTTATGTATACATAATATAGGTACTTGTCTATTTTAAACATTTATATATGTATAATTACTTATTTCAGTAATCTAATAATAATATAACTATTCTTTATCTATCGTCAATAGTCTATAAAAATCTAAAAAAGTTAAAATCAACATTATATTTGGGCTTGTGAAAGCTCAACGATCAAACCAATGAATTTGAATTACGCGCCGTGCTATCTAGTAGAAGTTGATCCCACATCCGTCTGATGCCACAGAAGAAGAAAAAAGTTTAAAATTCCTGAAGCCGCTACTTTAATTATTTATAATTTCCGTTTATTCCAAGTGTTCCCGTTGTAATTGTTTTAGATTGTATATTTAGTTTTTAAAATTTTTATATTTTAAATATGTTGATAATCAAGCATTGAACTAAGGTTTTTAATATTTGTTTTTATACTTGTTGGTAATACAGAGAACTTTCATTTTTCATGTCTAAACTAAAGCGGTTTGTTTACTGTTTGTTGATTTATCCAAGGGTTTATGTATTTCTGGTGATTACGTGTATAGAGGTGACGCAATATATTAAAATGTAAAACATTTTTTGATTCCTGTGAGTTTTGCGTTCTCGAGGCATCCGAAGTTTAACATAATTAATAGTAAGTTTTCTTTTAGTATATTATAACCTCATTTTTTAACATCGTTCATAGACTTGTATATTTTTTGAGTAAATTGTTTTTTAGGTTGAAGAATTTTAATCCTAATCCTCACTAACAACCAAGCTCTACAATACAGCAAACTGGTAAGAAAACAAAAAAAGCGTTTTAGCAATTTAAATAAAAGTTCTATAGTAATATGTGGCACTGTGTCTTGAGGATTGCTAAATTTTCTCTTAATATAATAAATTGATGTAAATAATAAATAGTAAATTAATGTATCTTTTTTTAGACCAGCAGAGCAATCGGGATTTGTCAAGTTCCAAAAGGACACAGAAAATACCAGACAGCCTCAGATAGATCATCTATATTAAAAAAGTGTAACCCTATTCTAAGAAAAAAGAATATATTTTTTGGTTGATGTTGTGAATTTTTTTCTATGCCTAGTATGAATTAACATTTTCTTAAATGAACATCTTCAAGCAGATGTCTTAAAGATATTTTGTTAAAGACATCTTTAAGATGTTGTGATAAAGACTTCTTTAAAATGTTGTGATAAAGACCGTTGGATTTTGTAACAACGGACGTCTAAAGACGTCTTTAAGATAACATAAGGTAAAAATGGACATCCATAAGACGTCTTGAATATCTAAACTCTACATCTTTCGGATGTCTTTAAGATGTATTTGTGCTGTTTGAGAACAATAGCGGAACAATAGTCACATAATCAAAAATTATACATAAAGTGTTATTATAAGTTTTCTACACATGATAATATATTTCTGTCAAACATCCACTTGATTTGCCACTCGTAGAAGCAACACGAAGAAGTGTTGTACCTCTACTAAAATTTAATTTTTCTTGCAGTCTTAAAATTTGTTAATACATATTATCTATCTTATCCTACAACCACTGATTACTGGCAGGCACATACAATTCTAATATTATCCTAATCACTGTCATCATTTTATAACGAAGTCAAATATCTGCAAATCTACTTTCTGTAAAATTGAACAGATAAATAACAAAAGCTCACTGCAATTTCGTGTAAACCTTTCATAACTAGCAATTTACTTCTGAACAATGCCATTTTATTTCCCAGTAAGCTCTCATGCAAACATGAAAATTCACCCATTGTAAAATATTGAAAGATCAACATCAATCTCGGCTAAAATTAGGTCAGAAAACTGCTCATCTTTAATTTTTTTATGAGCTTAATACACACTGAATGCTCTTTTTCATTAAAACGCGCGCAAGTAAAATTAATTTATGCTGAAAAAGCTTTCTCTATTGTTTTACATAGACAACAAAAACGAAAAGTAACAGTCATCTGCCTATTGTTACATTTGCTTTATATTTAGCTATTTGAGTGGGACGATATTATACTATATAGAAGTAGAAGCCCCCGTTACCGCTCTATATTGCACCTCACCACCCTTTCCCTCGGTATTCCACTGAACTTCTATTATTAATCACAAAACTCCTAGTCAGTTTTATCCAGACAGATGAGCACGAAAAGAATTAGGTCGAAGATTAGTATTACGCACTTCGATGAAAATTTCTATTGGAACGAGAAGAACAAACAAATAATAAAAGGGAGACGTGAATTGCGCTTTTATTCATCATCAGTACTTGTGAACCATGACCTGGGCCTCATTGATGGTGTCATACAACTCAACTGAATATAAATTTAACTGGTACGTCGGCCCATGCAATGTTCTTCAATGAATGATCCGCCATTTAAATATTACCACTGACCGCAACACGAGCTCTTGTTACTCAACCACTCATACGGACCTAAAATAATTACAACCGACATTGTTAACAGGATAAATACCCAGTTCGCTTGTTCGTTTCATTCAGCTATTTCTCTAAAATACAATTGCTACTCGCTGATTAATTCTTTTCAAATTGTTGAGATATTTCGAGGGGGAGAATACGGGCCAATGGAATACGGAACTGTTGGTATATTGATAATGTACTACTATACCTGCTCATCGAGTTAGCGACAAAGAAATGTAATTATATCAGCAGGAGAAATGGGAAATAATTTTCTTTCCATTCAGAGTGGTTACTAAAGAGAAGAATTCAGGAAATGCTTGAAGGGTAGATCTAGATTCATTTAGAATTTGGTTGCTCAGTATGTCAATACCATTCGTGATTATAATTATCAATATAATTTTTTTTTTATTTAATTATATAATTTTTTATGTGTCCACCATCTAACGCGAAAAGACAGATCACACACACCCCTAGTTGGGGAGGCCGAATTCTTAATTGAAAAATCCTGCCGCTCAAGTGGTCACTTAAACCCACGATTCTTGGAGGACGAGTTGTGCGCTAACACCACTCGTTTACCGTCGCGCCGGCCTAATCATCTAATTTTTAAATATTTACCACATAAAAGTGTTAACGTTTAGAATTGTTACACTATTAGTTTTAATTAGAACATGCATTTATTCTATGCCTTGCGCTACTAGGGCTTGAATCGATCAAGGTTGAATAAATTATAGTCAGGCAGGTTCTCACGCTTCAAAATGACATTCACAAAAGGACGCAAAAAAACGCATTGTCAGCAAAATATGCTCTCTTGTTATTTTAATCAATCATCGGTATGTATGATATAATAATTAAGCAAGGTTACAATGTCATAACCATATAATCAAATAACTGCTATATTTAAACAATTGCTTAAACGTTATTTTTGAAATTCTAAAATTACACTATAGAAAAGAAAAAACCAATACAGTTAGGATATGACTTAATGATGATTCTTAAAACAACGGAATAATTGTACATACTACAAAAAACCACACATAGCTGTGCAAAACAACGGTCCTTTGTGTAATTCTTGTTGTACTCCCTACAAATGACCTTTGTGAAAATTAATGGCTTACGTGTGTTAGGTTAGAGTTCAAGATCGATTTCAGCAAAGTTTTATTATTGTTGATTATAACGTCATTAGCAAGAAATTCATGCAAAAGGAACAATGACTTGTTTTTAGCAATATGTACCTTCACATAACGGTGTGAAAATTCTATTGTATGTTTTTTATTACTTATGTTTTTACATGCATAAATCAAGCTTAGTTTTCAGCAACCACGATTCGTGTATGTTTAGTATATGCGAATGTAAACGTGAACTTATCATCCGATAACGTCTTAGGATTTGCGGGTGTTGTATGTCTGCTAGGAGTATTTGTGATGTGGTATAAGATCGACACCAACATCTCAAAGCCAATTACTGCGTGTAGAGTCTAGAAACTTGGCTTATATTGATCTCTTGATAGTACACAACATATATTTACCAGATTTCACGTCTTGCGATTTAATATCCCCATAAATACAAAACTTACGTCTGCCGGATATTTCTACCCCCACAAAATCTCTAAATAATAAGAATAGCCAGATAAAGGGATGAAGCGTTATTATTTTTCAAAAGAATTTTCAATTATTTCCTACTTTAATTAAAACATCAAAAACATTTACCACAAGTACGCTTACCGTTGCAGAGGTATTTCTGATGTTTAATTAATTAAGTAAAAGCTTTAACTTGATAAGAAATAATTCCAGTATACGAGAAGAATAAATTAATTTGGGTGAGTAAAAGTTAATTTAGCTACAGGTTTCTATAAAGTTGTAACTTATATAGGGTGGAAACATTAGAATTTAAAAGGTATCTTATTAAAGCTTAATTAATTATTAATTTTGCGTATATAGTTTGAGATATAAAGGCATGTTTTAAATTAGATGATAATCTCTGAGACTAATTAATTTTCAAGTTGCCTTTTTGTATATTTAGTATATGTCAAAAGGTTATTCATTGGTTGATTAGATACGGTTTTGCAATTCAACATTGTTATTGTTGGAAACTGCTAATACTGACTTAATCTGTTGACATTAAATTGTAAGAATTTAGATTAGCTTAATCAAAAGCCATGGGTGGCCCAATAGTAACTAATTCAAAAAATAAGCATCTTATTAGTCCCCACTCAGTATAATTATGGAGTAATTAGGGTTGATTTTAGGCTCTTCTTAGAGATGTAGTATCCAAACTGGTGTCTGTTGTTAGTATAGAATTAAAAATATCTCCTGTAGTTGTAATATTTGTTAGGTTTAGATGTTTCATAGTATAGTACTCGAATTGTGTCTTCTATAAGTATAATTAGTCAAATGGACCTGCTGTAGTTGCATTTAACGAATCAACATTCCTATTAATCGACAGCTCGGTGGAAGATTGTAGCTTAGTTCATGTGAAAAGAATACTTTTTTGTTTCGGTTAATTCGTATCATTCATATTTTAAGAGAATCTCTCAGGTTAAAGCTTTGGGGAAAAGTGCTTACTGCTATATAAAGTTGTTAAATTATTTCTTCAAGTGGATTAAGATACAACGCTACAAACTATTACAACTGACCTGAAGGTCAAAAACCTTCTGTAAGACAATTTTCTTTCTAATATTAACTGTGCACCATAATTCAATTATTACTCGTAAACCAAATAAACAGTTCATCCTCCATTGTACTCTATGGCTTTGAAAGAAACCTATAGATGACTTTCATTGACGATTCATTGGGTAATATAACTAGTGTTTTTTTAAATTTGACGTCAACGTAGGCTGTGAATAGTCGATTGTGAATAAACCAGAAAATGACATCTAACCTCACTTTTGTAATTTTAATTGAAAATTGGACAGAGGTTGGATTTGAACGTTTTGACAATGACATTTATTAATACGATCAAGATCCGTTCACAATCAACTACCCATAGCCGCCTTCGACGTCAAATTAAAAAAAAACACTCGATATGAATGCATTCTATATAAAGCTCAGGCTAAAATACATGAATACAGTGAATACCAATTCCGTTTGCGGAAGATTCTTGGAACGAAACGTCATGTGTGACGTTGCGAAGGGTATTCCCAGAATGCTGTAAGCTTTTCAGTGTCGTGCTGTTCTATACTTATGGTTAATATTTAATAAATACGTTGGTACGCCACTGCTACACTATGAACGTGAACTTTTAATTTATTTTTCTTTTTTTTTTAGAAATTTTGCAACCATCATCTTGCTCCGAATTTGCACCCACCGTTGCCGTTAAAGTTTTTTAAGAAATGTTGCTTTTTTAGAGCATAAGGTTCTTCGAACCTTGACCTCTTGATTCTCTTAACTAATATAATTATTTATAATGTGGGTACAAACCTTGAAATTAAGTACTCTGTTTTCATAGCAAAAGAAAGATGCTTTTATGTCAGATTTTTCTTCGCTTAAAACTTAAACCTGACGCGCAGTGGCGCTAGCTATAAGGGCTACTTGAATTTCCAGTAGAAGTAGAATACATTGTAACATATTCAAATTTCCAATTTCATAACAATGCAACTTTATATGTATTAATAGTAAAGGAAACTTAGTACGGTTCTGTGAAGTTCAACATATTTTAGTTGCGTTAAAAATACAGACGATATTTCGAATTACAAAGGGTGTTTTCTTTAATACCAAAGGTCACCCTGAAGTGTTCATACAAATGAAATTGTTTCTAGAATCGAAATGCAGGCTTCATCTTAAAGCAAATGACGTCTTCGTAAATATCAAAGTTCACTGCAAAAGCATTCCCACGGTTACAATTTGTTTTTCGTGGCGAAAATACAGACAAAAAAGACAAAAGATCCTGGACGTGCCTATTTTCAATTTATATGAATAGATTTTTCTGCACACAAACAAATAAAAACGGCTTGCTTCACGTGCAAAATATCAAGTTTTACTCTGAGAAGCAGATTTTAAGTGAAGTGAATTCCTCTTGCAGATCTAGAATGTTTCAGAAAGTTCCTATGTGTTTATTTTCCTTTTGGCTAGAGAAGTATTAGCCTTGTGTTTAATTGCGTATTTAATTTTCTCTTCTTCAAAATTCAGTTCAGTATGAGGTGGCATTATTAATTTTAGGCAGTCTCGCATAGAAGTCTGGTAAGAAACCACACCGAGCAAGGTGACGGCAGTCACATAGCAGGCCTCCTCTGTGGAGCGGTTTGCCCACAAAGGTTCGCTTGGGCACCTAGTGAAGGCTGTTGTGAAATTGTCAAATACCGCAAGATTTTAGTATGATCCATTATTTGCCGTTAGTTAAGTTCGGAATTTGTTTTATAGTTATTTGTTTATCGTCCAGTTTATTATAAAATTATTTGCGAATAATTTATGATACCGAAGTGGCTTTTATTGCAGTTTAAATCCTTCAACCTATTAAAATTAATTTGACTAGTAAAGACTTTCTAGTAAAATATCGACATTTCAGAAGAAGTTTAAAAATAAAGCAATAATTATTGCTTATTGCTATAATTTTTTCAATCTTGTTTGTTATAATAATTTATGACACTGCATAAAAGGGTGTTGTATTAAAATTAATAATGAACTAATATTAGTCTATCCTGAGACACCCACAAGTGTCATTTTAATAATTTTTCATAATCGACGGAAGTTGTTGCTGAATTTATATGGTTTTAGTTATTCATTAAGGATTGCAAAGAAACTGCAATTAAGAAACAATTGTTGTGAACTTCAGATCGTTGATCTAGGGTAAAGAAAAACGGTATCAGCGATTATACTTTCCAAGTTCTTCCTGATTTTCATCTATAATCTGTGAGGTATTTTGTACCTAGTGTTAAGTGAAACAAGGGCATTATTGTACAAGTATTGTTAGTGAAACTTTAAAGAATTGTAAAATTCTACCAAAGTATTAAGGACTAAAGGATAATTTGTTTGGTAATTTCATATAACTTACTCTAATAAGTTATATGAACCATTTTCTCTAATGATTGTTTCTTGTAAATTTATGTCGATATTTTCTATCAATAAGAATTCTTATTAGGGTATTACTACAAAAACTATTGTCATGGAAGACAAGGGAATATTCTATTTACAAATAAATGGATATTTAAATTAAATTCTATTAAATGATGATACTGGCTTTAACGTCAACTAAACTAATGATGATTAGTTTTTTTTATTAATCTTAATCAATATAAATTGAATCCGTTGTTATTCGAGAGTTTAGACGAGAATTGTGGTAACTTCGAATAACTGGCGGTCATATCCTTTTATTATGTCTATTACTCCTTATCTTTCGTTACAATTCATTATCATGCCTGAGTTATAATTTGTCAATAAGATGTCTTATGCCGGTGCATCTTTGAGTTGAACAGTAAGTATTTGAATTTTTAGAGGTTACAGTGACGTCCATTGCGCGGCTAATGTTCAGTATGTTATGTTTTGATTCAGTAATTTAGAGTAACGAAACAATAACGTTTCAACATACCCCGAACAAGCCCGTTATAGTATATATATATGGATGGATGGATGATGAAATCATAGCACATTCACTCAACCATTTGTTTATATGTCTCACTGATGATACAGATGCATATTATAATTGAAGCATTAAATAACAACTGAAAACATCGAGAATAAAAAAATTAAAATAATTAAGAATTAAAAAATATATCAACATTAACATAGATAGAAACATTTTTGGGATGCTTTCAGTTGCCTGTATACAGTTTGCCACAATACAGTCCCCAGCATTTATATTTGAAATTCTTCCTTGATTACCTTTTACCTATTATTAACCTGTTTTTATTAATTACTAACGTTAATTAACTTCCTCGAGTTGGATTAGATTGAATTCCTCTCCAATAAAGCAATAGAGTGATGAAATGATGATGCACAGGAATTTAAAAATTTTACTTCGTTTACTGTGCTATTGTTCTCTCTAAATAATTATTTACATGAAGCATTAATACCTCTACCACTACATTAAATTATTGTTATCTGTTTAATATAATGGCATTACTATTGTATTGAATAATTACTACTGTTGAAGAGATGTCTGTTGTATTTAAGCATCTGCGTTATTATAAATTGTTCAAACCATGACCTCAAACTCATGACTTCAAGCTAGCCTTGTTTATACCATTAAACTTAACTTCATCTGACTTTTCTATTTTAATTTTCTAATACTAGACAATTTTTAAACATTTTATTACAACATTACTAGGATGAACACCGGCCAAAAAAATCACTAAATTGGTCTTCCAAAGAGGGTGAGACAGCAACTGGTTTATTAAAAACAATGCCTTTTTAACTTGATACTTCAGATGAATTGATGAATTATGAGCTACGGCCCGACGATGTACGTCATTTTGGTGGACGTTCGCGTTTACAATAATTGTTGTTACTTTTATTTCAATTATGATAAATAAATTAAAAATTAATTTCTATTCATACATCTTGCCTAAAAGAATATTAATTAACAAATATAATTTGCAGGTATTATTTTCAGTGAATTTCGTTAGTTTTTTAAGATGTCAGATATCCAATTTCTAATTAACCACAATATTTTGTAATGTGCGGGCTTCAGATGTCAAAAGCTTTGTTAATTATTTTCTTTATATTAGTTTTTTGTAATTAGCTAACTAATTTTATTTTTGTTAATATGAATTACTGCCTGTATAGTAGTTAATATGAATTATATAGTATACGCAATAGTGAATTAATACTGAAAGGTGAATGTGTTCTGAAAATAACTTATGAACTGCTAGTCATAGATTTGTACAGAATAGCCTATACCTTATCTCGAAAACTATTAGTATTTGCAAAGCAATTTTATATAGAAGTTTATTTATTAAAGTAAATCTATAATGTCATAATTCTGTCATGGTTATTATACAGAGTTAGTTATATAGGGTAATAAAAAAAAATAAACGTCAATAACTTCAAGACAGTTTTTAATATTGAACACGTACATAAATCACGAAATGGATAAAAAAAATAAAATGGATTATTTTAATAAAAACAATTTTTAGTATATAAAAAGTCTCATTACAAAACTTATAGTATCTGAGATAAGCTGTAGGCCCATAATAAACTGACCACCTTGTGCATTGATGTTCTGTCTATCTGAAAATGTTTGTTCTTAGTTAATTGTGACCTCTACTAGATGCCTTTAACATTAGTAAGGATTCTGTAGTTTCAATTTCTTACTTAAGAAGAACTTTTTATATTTCTATTCTATGCATGAATAATAATATCAAGGTATTGCAAAAAAAGTTCAATTATTTTATTGCTAACCACGTTCATAAGATTCTGACATGCAAAGTTTAAAACGTAATTTTTCTCAATACGCCATTACACAATACACAATATGTGACATGTGTAGGTAATTTCTTCCCGTGCTCTTCATTTAATTTGCTTCGCTGTCATGAATTTATTCAAGGTGTTCTATTTCAAAATAAAAAACAACCTCTTTCTTACAACTTTATAAGTTACTCTAACAGTGTAACTTTTCACGGTGTATATCTTAGAAGGTGTAAAATATTACAATAGTAGATCCTAATAGAATCCTTTTAATATAATTATGTAACAGCAGTAAAATATTTTCACATGCAAAATACTTTTTAAAATATTAATCCTATTAGAACACTGCAGATAATTAAAGTTACAATAACTCTGGTCAACACTAATTTTAATACCAATTATATTAGATCTTTACGGTAACTTTATGAGGCTAATTCCGAATGCGACACCCTGAAGTGCAAAAAAATACTTTCAAACATACTCTACCCATAAATCACATTTCTCAGATTTTTCAAACATAGAAAAGTAATAGCATAATGTAAACTCAGCAATTTAAAATCTAAATGGAGCTTCATGGAAAGTTCACGATCTAAAGTTGTTGGTAATTTGGGCCTTTATTTTCAGTTAACAAACAAAAAGTAGTTTTTTTTATACGTTTTACACTTTTTTACCATTGTTTGAATAAAATAGTTATTTACATTGCGAGATGCGTAAGTAAACTTTACTGCCAAGGAGACACTTTTAGTAAAGGTCCGTAAAGGTCTCCGAGTTGAACAAAAGAGTTTAAGAATCGTGCATGATATTAAATTTTTCACCCCCCCCCCCAATATTTAATTGATAATAATCAAAAAAAAAATTAAAACTAAAATCGCGGCTGAAAATTATGAGGTGGCTGGTTGTGATAAACTTGGTAAGCTTACGAGTATACTAGAAGCTTACGAGTATCTCCTGAAAAAGATCTAACAAACCGAAACACGTGTAGAGCATTCTACATAATTTATGGAAACATTTAAATACAACAGTTTTTCTTAAAATTATTATATACAATGTTTTACAAGGACCCTACTGCGACTTCAATCTCACTAATATAATTATAATTATTATCTTATATATCAATATAACTAAGCACCATATCTAACACCAAGATCTTGGGAGTTGTACTGTTCAACAAGTACACTTTTTAGTTTCAGTAAAGCAAAAACTAACTACCATTATCTATCTACCTAATTACTTAAGTAACCTCTTATAAATATTTTATATTGGAACACATTATTGTGTCCCTAGTTATTTATATATGTATAATGTATGTATATAAATATGTAAATAATATATAAAAATCATTTCTATTTCTTTTATGGTCAATTGAACATGCAGATAAAGATTATTTGGAGCGTTTTATTAGATTCACCATGGCTTGAGCATACCAATGCTTTTTGATATTTCGGATAGTAATATTACTCAACCTTGGCCACACTGATTTATCGACCCTTTTAACCCCGAGTTATTGCTCTTTTCGGCTATAATTTTAATTAGTAGTAGAACAGTTGAAATCGTCTTAAAATGCAGTACAATAACGTGACAAAGTAACGTAATTCAAACAAAGTAAGTTAATTCAAATAATCACAAATAGTACATAGAAAAACGCTGTTCAACAATCTTTTTTATGTGAGTCATAAGGACAATTACGTTGGAGGTTCCGCCGTCATCTGCCTTGATACTTGTTGTTCCCTGATCGTCTCTTGTTCCTCACTGAAATTACCAAGATTATGCAAAAATAAGTCTTCTTAAGGACACTAAGGAGAAACTGCATCTTTATAATCATATTAGTACCCACTTTCTTAAAGTTGGTGAGTTCAAGAAGTTATCAAAAAGTTTCTTTTAACGTTTAACTGAGACGTAAGTGCATTAGGTAGAAGCTTTAATATCATTTTTAGATTTTGTGAGGTTTGGACCGTTGACGAGTCTACAAATTTAAAGACCATCAAAGATTCTCGATTTTAGTTTTACAAAAGCTAGTTCAAGAAACGATCTAGAAATGTATTTGAATAAACCGATACCTTTGTCTAAAATCTTTGTTATCTTTAGACCGGACTAAGCTTGATATGGTGTAGTGAGGGAATTATTGTTTACCGACCTGTAATCGTGTTTTCCCTTGAATGCCTTATAACTTTTTTTTCAATAATCTTACTTTGCCCTGCTATCACACAAGCAGATGACACAAAAATGATTGCATGATAGCAAATGTCTGTGCAAGACCATGTTGATGTTTTCATATCCTTCTTTAAGCTTTTTAAGTGAGCATTTGGATGAAATTCATAGTGACTAACATTGTCCAATAGAGCAAAAATATTAAGCTTCTGGTGGATATGTCTATAAAAATTCGCCAATGGCCAATAATTTATTTGAAGAAAATCAATAATGTTATTGCAGTATAGAAGTTTTTCATTTTGGTTAAAGTATGGAAGCTTTATCTTCGTCTTATAAACTGTTATTTTAATCTCTCTCTTCCACTGGTGTTCTTTTCATTAAGCCTCGATGCTTTAGATAGGAGCTTTTACAGATAACAGATAGATGTCTCGTATCAAACCATTGTGTTTTTTTCCCGAGAACTGTTAAGGTGTTCAAAAGCTTCCTTCATAACACCCTACCTAAGTACCATACTTCAAGTTCTGCAGTTCATGTTCAAAATCTGGCAACAGGAGGTCAGGCAACGAAGTAAAACACTAGTATGGGTATACCTCCGCTACGTGACAATGGTCTTGTTTATTCCAGATCAGAGTACTATCACTAAAGTTTCTTGGGCAATTTGAGGCTTTCACATCCAAACCAAAACAATCTTTATCGTAGTGATTTTTTTGGCTATCTTCACGCTAAAGCTTAGATTTTTCTTTTCTCCGTTTTTTACAGACGTAGGCACTCTACATAATTTTGCAAACCTTATACGCAATACTTATCTTGGTCTCCAAACTATATTTCAAACTAATAAGCAAGATATGTTTTTCTTACAACACCAGCAAGGTTCTTCCTCTGTTTTTACACAATGTGTTCTCTAGGAATTTGGCAGAATGCGTTGGGATTGTTTCGGCAGACTCTTCATGAAAAATCTATCTATACAAAAAAAACATCAATATTGAACGTAACCGATAAACTTACAAAACAATGTTAAAGATAAGAATAAAAATTACATTTAACAAAAAAAATGTTAAACATAAAGTAAAAAAAAGAGCACAGGTCGTATTCGTAAAATCAGACTTTGTGGGGTATTCATTATCTTAGCAACTGAAATCAATTCAGCGAAACTCATATCATGTATGAATCCGGCACTCTAAAGCACCTTAAATTCGTTCAAACATCCCTGGCAATTTAACGAAATTTTTTGCATTAGACATCGTCTATTTAAGAAAAATTATGTTACGAGTTATTATGCATAATATGCAGGGGATTATAATGCAAAAATTTTAAGAGATGTAACTAAAATCGAGCAGTTTTTTCTGTTTATTTTTTAGCATATTTTGTAAATGATTGGTTATAAACTCTGTCTCATTTTGTATTTTATATTCATATTTTGTGTTTGAAATTGTAAAATGCAAAGTTTGCATACGCATGGTCAAGGCTGAGGATTAACTGTTTTCGGTAGCATATTGTATTACGTAAGCGTCACAGGGTTGTCACGTTTCTCACTTAAGTAAAATTAATTTTAAGTAAAAAAATTATTTCTTATGATAAATGAGATGCGTCTTCCGACCATGGATTAAATTTTAAAAATTGATGCGATTAATGATCTAAGTTCCAACTTTTTTTTTCTGAAAGTGGCGTCCTAAAACGTAGTAGCATAAGACTTTTTTGACAACCTCTGAGAATTAATGTAGGTACTCTAACTCCTTACAGTTTAAACCAATAATAATATCTGAACATTGTCAAGCAGACTAAGTACTTCATGCAAAACAAAATTGAATAAAACAAATAGATTTGGTCAAAGTTTAAGCAATAATTGAAAGAGTGAAGCATGTGATTAACTCCATGAAGAAAAATAAGTAAAGTAATAAGGGCACATTTCTGTAGGTATTGTTAAGATTCCCTACCTCTTTCACCAGCTACAGATTAGTTCCGTTAGCTACTAAAAGAGCCCTAAAACCCTTCTATTGAATAGTTCACACTATGTACGAACTTGAATTAAATTGAAATGTCAAGACTTTTGGTTCTCTTTGTAAGTATAGACGATGGTTATAACAGAAGATGGTAAAAATTTATTTTTAATACAAGTATGTCAAATATGACCTAATGACTTAAAAGGAATCCACATTCATAATTGTTTTATTATCTGAACGATGGATGCAATGCACCTAACACTTCCATAACATTTAATTAATAATATGCATTCTACATGTTTTCCTCTTTATTTTTTCGTTTACTTGTTTGAATTAAACAAAGAATAATTTATAGTCTTAATAGCCATGACCTTTCCGGTATATAAATTTTTGTGCAAATATTTTATTATTGTATTAGCAGTACATTAAAAGTATTTTAGCATAATCAATTAGCAGATTGTAAAAGAAACATTTTTCATTTAACGTTATTGACAAAAGAGTGACACACTTTTAGAAAGCCTCAATCGATGCTGATAACTAATGTAAATATTATAGTCTATTTAAATTATGCAAAAACTAAGGACAAATAAATAGATTCGAATTTTAATATTTTTGAGGAGTGTACATATATGACTTTAAAATCCACAAATATTCACATAGTAGAATTCTAACTGGACTTCTAACTCGAATTCCTATAACATTTATGAAATTCCAAGCTAAAGATTCTTAATTAGTTTTATTTAAGAAAATGACAGTTATTGTGCATTAAATATTCATAAATTAAACCAGATTCCAGGCTTAATGTATAGGGTTATTATCACTGTCATAAATAAACTAACTAATAACTATTTAAATTATTCCGAAAATGCTACTGAATTTGACGAGGGGTCTCTCACTCCCAAAAATTATGTACACTTATTGCCGCTTTACGGCAATAACGTCTTTATTCCCGTATTCTCACTTGTTATTCCCGTATTGCCGGTTTTATTCCTTTATTTTCGTCTGTATTGCTGTATTCCCGTCTCTATTTCCGTATTGCCGTATTTATTTCTGTATTGCTGCATTAATTTCCCTATTGCCATGTTTATTTTCGTATTCCATGCATGACCTTAGCAGTGGGTGTATTTGAACAAAAGGTGTTTTATTGTTATTGGTTTTATTGATAATTTCGCAAAATGTCGTAGCTCTACTAAGAAAAATGTAAACAAAATTCCTCGCAAATAAAAAATGATCTGTTAAAAATAGTTTTGTATTCAATCATAATATATGTACAATATGTACATTACATTTTTAAGTGCTGTTAAAGTAACTGAATACGTGAAAAGAAGGACTTCAAAAAATATATCATCAGATAGATCCACTCTAATAAGAAATACAAATAAAGACACATTGAAATAAATAACAAAAATTTATTTGAAAAGTGAGAATCCCAATACACGGCAGTAAATAAAATTCAAAAAGAATTTAAAAAACTGATAAGTTTTAATTAAAATAGAAACTCTTTCAAATTTTTTCAAGTCTTTGTATAACCTGTTAATTGAAACCCAATTCGAATGACTGATTTTGAATGGGTAAATTCCAGTAAAATTTACAGGACCATAAAATATAAATTCCGAATCTACTTTCTGAATGTCATCTTCTTCCGGCTGTATGAAGTTTTCCAAATCTTGAAAGAAGTTTCAAGAATTTTTCTTTATCAATATCCAAAATTCGTCCAATGTACCATCCAGTGTCGTAAAATATTGCCTAATATTTTCTAATTTCAGCTTTATATTCTATTTTGTTTCTTGCACGTTTCCTTCTTCTAAGTCTAATTTTTCTGATTCAAAAAATTCTGATTCTGGTGCAAGTGAAATTACTTCAAGGGATTCGCTTGATTTCGCTGTAAGTAAACAATCGGTCTCGAGCGTATAGAAATTTATCTATTACAAATAACGTTTTTAAAAATATAAATAATTAAAACCTCGCAAAACTAAAATACCTGGCAAATCTACATCATAAAACCTTTAACTTGGAATTAGTAGATCGGTTCAGTAGAACTCTCAAACGAAGCGTAACAAAAATAAGCCTTGTGTTTTAACTAGGTATAAAGTATTTTAAATTTATGGTAAATAAATCTAAAGAAAATATAATATCAAAGCGGTCTTGAAGATTTGTCTATACATCAGAACAATTCGAATATTAAACACTCAATGATCAAAGGCTAGACTGCACGGGCTGCAGCCGCCGACATGCCCTAGCTATTTCTAGCATTTGTAATTAATTTACTGTAGCACTTTTAAATACTTGCCGCGTTTAAATACAGAAATGATGAGAATAAAATCTAGAGATCTTGTTTAACAAATTTCTTGAACACGTTTATTAGCATTTCTGACTGATGAAAAATATGTGTTTGAAATCAGCAGTCAAATATTCCGATACTGTACTGTGTTTTTTATGCAAGTTGAAACTGTTATTTTAAACAAAAATTGTTTAGTTACAAGAATTATTAATAAATAAGTAGTATGTTTATAACATAAATTTAATGAATTTTGTTGCAAATAATATTTAATAGATACGTTTATTGCAGTTTTTATAGTTAATTACGTAGTAAACTAACCTAAAAATTCAATATTGTTGTTTTAAATTTTCTATAACATCACAGTTTCAGACAATAAAAAATATTCATGTGGTAATCTTAGGTACTATTTTACCTATTTTGAATTGATCTTTGTTTACTATTTTAAGATTTTTATATTTTTTGAGTATTATAAACACTGAAATATAAAATTACAACTGCTAGAAACAGCTACACCTCATATCGGCGACTTCAACCACTAGATGCTAGTGATGGAAATGGTTTGTCTATTAAGCGCAATTCCAAAAGTTTACACGCTGGGAACTAATAAGAGGGCGCTGCAAGTGGATGGCTATTCTCGAGCGTCTCAAAATATTTTTTTTTATTTTTGGTTTTAAAAATATAAAAATTAAAAAATATAAAAAATACTAATCCACACAGCGAAAGCTTCAATATAAAATAAGAATCACGTAAATCGGCCCAGTAAAACTTTCAAACGAACTAGAACAAAAAACAGCCTTGTGTTTTAATTCGACTGCAGTCCTTACAGTCTAGCCACATCATTCCATCGTTGAGTGTTTAATATTCGTATTGTTCTGATGTATAGACAAACCCTTGCATGCCGCCATAGATCTCCTATACGAGTTCTACAAGACCGATTTGCTAATTGTTTTTTATAAGCTTTGACACAAAAATAATAATAAGAGTTGAAAGATTAATTATTATTTTCATGAAAGTTATCACATTTGGTCCTCCAAATTTCATATGGGGTATTGTGAACTGAAAAAAATATACTTTTCATTTCTAACAAGAAAATAAGAGTGTTCTATTTAAAAGTCGATGACATCATAGGCCCCACAGTAGTAAACAAAAAAATTAAAATTGATGTCCATAAATTTCGCAGGAAAAAAAATAAAACTGACGTGTCCGAGCTTTTCATCCAAACAGTGATAATACAAAAAATATGAATTTTATTCCTTACTTTATTTACACACTGTACAGTATAAGGAAATCCTTTAATCAATTAGCCTTTTAACCGTCATATATTGACGGGGTAAGAATCAAATCACGATTCTTAAAAATGGTGCATGTTTTTTAATGTTCAAACAAAAAATAATTACTTGTCGTCATTATTTTTCCACGCACACTACAACATATACCCGCTTCTTCAGAAGACCACCTAGATTTTTAAACGCATTTGAGATAAAATGCGTAATGGAAATTGAGAAGAATGGAGCGTGTTATTCCTATTGCTGAGTTTATTTCTCAATATTGCCCCGTATTCTCTATTTATTGCCGCTTATTCCTGCATATTCCCGTCTATTTCTGCTTATTGCCGCTTATTCCTTTGTATTCCCGTTTATTTCTGTTTATTTCTCATATTGCCGAGTATTGCTCATTATTTCCTACTCATAGCAATTTATTCCCGAGAAACTGTACACCTATTGCTGAGACTGAGAGACCCCTCGGAATTTGATCAATTTGTTGAAAAACGATTTTTATAATTTATTGGTAGCTGCTGCTGGCTTTCGGCATATTTCACGCTGACAACAATCTTTGACTCATTTGAAAATAAATTGAAAGTGGTCAAGTTTATTTCTTAACAAATTTGACAAAATCTGCATCTTGGGCAACGCCCCAACCTTTAATAACAATTAATTTTACCAGATATAGATTAAAGGAGTTGTATAAATAGAACGGTATGTAGTCAAATAAAAGCTTACACTACGCTTCAGAAGTATGCATTTATGCAAGTTACCTATGTCCTTATGGTATCGTTTGCATAGGTAATTAGTAAATTCCTTAATAATTAGTAAGTTGTAATAGTTCTAAGTTGTAATCTAATTTAGAACATAGGTGGACTGTTGAATTGTTTAGTTAACCTGCACCAAATGAACAAGTGGTCTGAATACAGATAAATGGTATTCCATGTGACATTGAGTGAAATGCTCAGTATGTTCGTCTGGAAGGTTTAGACCATTCTCATTGACTGAACAAAATCGGATTCAAAGTCAGAGGTATCAATTAGGATTGCCAAATAGGAGTTTTTGTGCGAAATATAATCCAAAGGTTGCAATGACACATAGGTTCGGACAAAGAATAGGTTCACATTGGACAAAGAATTCGAATTTATCTGCAAAGGGGGGCAGAACAGGAAACTTCGCGCAGCTTCGCAAATGAACCAAACCTGTTCAAAATCGTTTACGAAATAGTGAAAATAAATGATCGATTAATCAATGAAATCTTAAATTGCATTTGATTTTCTTTTGCTTACTTCCTGTCACTCTGCCGGTCAGAAATTTGCAGTCACATTTAGGTAACCAACCGTTCTAACACCGTGGAATTTTTGTTTATCGTGTAGGACAGAGTGTAGATTTGGTATAAGGAAGGAAAAAGCTATTGTCAGTGATTTTCAAACATGCACCTTAGTAGTTTGTGGCTTCAGTATTTAAGGTTTTATATGGATTTGTCATGTGATAATCTGAAATAGAAAGGAAGATCAGGTAGTCCATAATAGCGCGAAAATATCTTCATATACAAACATGTAACTTCAGAATCGTTTTTGACACAATTATTTCATTACCATAAAAAAACCTTAAGAAATTCTAAAATATCGGTTTATTTTTAAACAGCTTTACTCTTATCTTGTAAGCGGCTCATTATTACGAATATTTACTTTTAATGTTAAATTCAGTTATTTTATAAAAGAGAAAGGACTTCCTCCATTGGTACATACGTTGTAGAGAATTCTACAACATGTATATGACCATTAAATGGCTAAATAAAATGTTTAATTCAACTACACATCCAGACAAGGTTTATTGCTTTGTGTAAAAATAAATTCGTTTCAGATTTTAAAAAAAGTATATTTCTTCGAAGTACACACTACTATTGTGTACACTACTAAATGTATACACTAATACATTTTTCGTATTTATGATTCCCTTTCAGGCAAATAGTCTGTTTATTTTGAGAGAATATATTGCCATCGGAACTATATTTTATTTTTTATGATTTTATGAAGCATAATTACACTAGTGATCAGATTTCGTTTGTATAAAATTCAGCTTTCTTACAGTATTCTGCACCTGCCTGCATTTCTCAAAAAAGTATTAGAGGTCTTCTTATTTTGGGTTGACTAAGATTAACATAAACAAAGTGTTATCAAAATTTTGATAAAGCTCTATCCTTGTTAAACCGCATGTTATGGGGTATGGTTTTCTCTCTCTTAAAATTCAGAGATGGTAGTTGCAGTTTGATCAAGACAGGATCGAGAGGCATTCCGTTGTGGGTGTTTGCCCCATGTGCGGCAACTGAACCGCGTACTTTGTTTTGTTGACAGACTTACGTCGTCTTGGAGTAAATTTCAGAAAGGGGAATTCAAAGGAGATTTTAGTTTTTGTGTATTCTTACCGTATCGTAGTGCTTTAGCTATGTAAGCGTTGTGCTAACGGATTAAACCTCTAAGTGGGAATTAAACATATCTGTAATTCGTCTGGAAGTTGTACATCAACTATTTTGGGTGGTTTAATGACTTGAACCAACTCAAAGAAATTAGTGGTAGAATCTGACCATTTGAATTTTGAAGGATACTTGAATCCGTTGCGTATGGAATTACCTCTCTTGTTAATTTACTTAAACTAGAGTTTATTGTGTGGAAGCTATGCACGAAGAATTTATAATGAAAGTTCAATTTTAGTAATCATCAACCCCCATAAGAAAATAAAGGTCAAAACTTTTGGCAGGCAAATTTTTCTTTTCTAAAACCAAACTAAACTATTTCAAAAATAATATTTTAATCGATCAAGTTATAAAAAAACTTTAATAACTAAAATACTTAACTAATACTAAATACTATAACTAATACTAAAAATGATAGTGAATCTTAAAGGTTAATTGAATGAAGAAAATTCTTGAGTTTGTGTATCAATATAGTTCAAAGTTTAACATAAGCTGTCCTTTGCATAGGTGTCCAGAAGAGGGGCAGGGAGGGGCACTCCTCCCCTTAAAATTGAACAATTTGAATTTGATTGAACGTTTTGTATAAGCCGTTTATTCTAGGCTTGCCCCCTTAAACAAATCTCTATGGGCGCCTGTGGTCCTTCGTACTTCAAGCGATGAAATTAAAGTGTGAAGAATTTTTAGTGTGGTTTAACAAAAGGCAATTAAGTGTTAGGTGTTGCTTGACTGCAAATATAATCGATCGTTCCCGTAATCTGTTGGGCATCTTTATATCTGTTAATTCATATTATACAGAGCGAAGATTGTTACCCTCCCCCGAGATAGATAAAACAGAGTAGGGATCTTAATCCTATCGAATTATTCTACAATTAATAAATCAGCATTTTCTAAATCCTTACCAAATGCTCATGCAGCAGAGATTTGATTAATTTCTGCAAACGTACAAACTTTGTATTCAGTATTAATTTAAAAGTATTTGAATTGAGAAAAAAATGGGACATTTTTGTAGTTGTTTTGTATAGTATATGATGCAGCATTATACAGCTGTTTAATCCACAATAACTGACTGCGGTTAGCTGAATAAGAGCATTGATTTATTCATTAATTTTGTTGGGGATGATTCAGTTAGATCATATAACAAACTATATAATTCGAAAAAATCTACCAAAATGCTTCTAAATTAGAGGTATGTGTTCATTATGGGACATTCTATAAAAGACGTGTTCACAAGAAAAAAAAGCTAAGCTTGCTGGTTAATAGCTTCATTCACCTTTTCTTCTTTCAAACTTTCTCGTTAAACAAATTAGATCATCAATAAAATATCTTAAGAATCGTGTCATTTTATAATGGTTTATTCTTACTGTAGCTGCTGATCCTTTGTAAGTTTTCTTTTTTCTTAAAGCAAATTAAAGATTTTTTTCTAAATATGCACTGTAGTTAGAGCAGTATTTAATTTATCGCACCTTTTGTTTTTTGAGAATTTTAATTAACAAGACCTTTTTTGAGATGAAGGTTTAATATTTAGATTCCTGAGAAATTTTTAAGGAATCTTTTCATTTATCCGGTAAGGTAGGAGAAAAATAATTACTTTCTGCTGTATGAGAAAGCTTTGCAAGAATTAATTTTTCTCTTAGAAATACAAACTTGGTTTTGTGTTTTTAATACTTTTTTTTAGATAGGTATTAAATTAAATTTTTTAAACAGTTTATTTAATGTTTTAAAAGGAATGTCATTGTAAAGTAGGCGTAAGCTATACTTACTTAGACATATTAGGAACGCGACATAAATGGAATTGATTAACAAAGATTTCCAAAGAGCAAAAGAACGTGTTAATAAATTTCATCTCGTTGGTAGAGAATTTTTTGCGTTTTCAGGGTTAAAATGAATTATTACAAAAGTAAACTATTTGCACATCAATGTTTATATTTGCACGACTAAATGCAAACACGTCAACCTAGATATTAATCTCTAGCAATGACAGACACAGCACGACTAGGCAGAATTGTTTTTGATATAGCGGTCTCTACTTTAGGCGACAAGAGCTCGGAAAACAATGGAAATGTTTAGTATTTGACACTGTCGGCTCCTTGTATCTAATGGATGTGGAGGGCTCTTGAGTGTGTAGAAGACTTAAGAGTGACGTTCGTGCTTTCACGCGGATGGGTGAACGTCTTGACGATACTGCTCACAAACGTCGCTACAAATTACACTATTACGCGCCTACAAAGCAAACCAAACAAGTATTTTGGGTATTCAACATACAGGGTTACTGTTATTTATTTATTCATTTAATCTCATCTGACACTCAAGAGTCGAGACCCGACTTAATCGACCCTCCTTTCGCTCCATATTCCATTTCCCTTTCAACCGAGTTTTCCTAGTATAAAAAAGCCTATGACAACAAAATTTCTTTGTTGTGGAAAAATTTTTGGCGCTTGTTAAAATGAATAAGTGAATTAACGCGCTTTACCCTTTTTTGGACGCACTTTAGAAAATTGATTTAAAGGATAAGCTATCAGTTAAATTTTACGTTATTGTTTAAGTAAAACATTTTTAAAGTGCACTATAATAATTTTCGTTAAGAGATTTGCACTACTCAATACCTGTACTCTCTTTAAAGATTACAGAGTTACAGTAACTTTTCATTCTTACCCTTGATTGGATTGAGTTTGAACAGAAAATTAGGTATTAAATAATATTTGATTCATTTTTCTTAATTTTAAGTTAAATGTTATATTAAATAATAAAAATAATTGCATACAAATACTGCCAATCTTTGCATACTTTCCAAAATATATAAAATGGCAAAGTTTGAATCTATATATTTAAAACACAAGGCTTATTTTTGTTCCAGTTCGGTTGAGAGTTTTACTGGGCCGATTTGCGTGATTCTTTTTTTATATTCAAGCTTTTGCTGTATAGATCAGTCAACACTATTTAATTTTCATATATTTTTAATGTTTATATTTTTAATTTAAATAAATATAAAATGTTTAATTTGAGACGCGCGGATTATACTTTCACTTGGGGCGCCATCTCACTTTGCACGGTGGTAGGTTTGAGAACTATTAACGATTATAAAAGTTTGCTGCAATCACCACTTGCGGTTAACGGTTGATTTGTTATTAGGTTGCGTAGACAAACCCACATTAGTTGAAAATTATGGAAAGCAAACAAATTGTTAAAATATTAGATGATGACAATTGCTTATTGTATATTATATAGCTATATTGTTTGGACAAAACAAATCATCGCTAGATACGTTTACAAATTATTAAACAAATTATACTAAATGACTGGGGCGATTTTTAATTATTATAGGTCAATTATTATTTACTAATCTAGATATTTAAAACACGGCTCATTTTTGTTCTACTTTGTCTACGAGTTCTACAAGACCGATTAGCTTAATTCTTTTTTATACTAAAGTTTTAACTCTGTAAATTAGTCTACACTACTTACTTTTTATCTATATACGTATTTAAGACACAAGGCTTATTTTTGTTCCAGTTCGCTTGAGAGTTCCACTGGGTCGATTTACGTGATTCTTTCTTTATATTAAAGCTTTCGCTGTGTAGCATCCAGTTTATTGTTGGATATTTTGTTTTTGTATTTCACATAAATATATGGTGCCAAAAGACGCCAACAAATAAAATAGTAATTAGGCCGTTATTCTAGGAAAGTTTAAAGCTTTGCAAGTGGTATCCTATTGTTATATTACAGGACTTACAACTGGTTCAACCAAAATATTTCCACGAAACCCCAGGGTTCCACGGGGAATCAACTTTTTTTGACATTTTCCATTTCAATAAGTTTCCGGAAATATTTTCATGGAGTTACCAAAAACAAAATTTCCGGAAATTTGCCAACACTATTTTTATGTCATGTTTTTAAAATATGTACTAATAGACGTTTTCAAGAATTTTTAAAAAAAGATCAATTTTTGATTTAATTTTTATCATTTTTTAAGGTAGAATTTCCGTATGTATGTATGTAGAACAAACCGGAGTGGAGAGGTAAGTCATAGAGGAAGATATGTCGGAAGAGAGGAGGGTAAGCTGGGAGAGAGTGCTAGGCTTAGAATTTTCAACTGGTTATGTTTGGTTGCGTTTATTTCGATAATTATTCACGAAAATCCAAAGGATTGTACTCACACTACGAATGTTGTGTATAGGGAAATCTTTCAATGCTTTTGACCGTCATGTCTTGACGAGGTTTAACTAGTTAAACTTTAATGTCTATTATCAGATACATCATGGTTCAATTTCAGGATCAATGGTCAGAAGATCAGTTTTAATTTCTATTGGGTAATCTGTGGAATTAATATTTCGATTTATTTTCAAGACATTATCTATAAAGAGGTACTCAATAGGTAGAAGAGATACTTCCATTTGATCTACAAAGGATAGAACATTAGTAAGAAGTAAATGGTGTTCCACAACCACGGTATGGTTCTTATACAGTTATGCACATGTTTGTTTTAATGATAGTTTATTTGTAACAAGAAGTACAAGTACTGTTAGACGAGATCAATTAAATTAGCAGAAAATATGGACTAAGAAATAATACAAAAGTCTTTTCTAGATGCAGCAATACAGGATAGATACTGATACTAAGTCCAAAAAGGTAATAACTTGTGTAACAGATGATCTTTAGTCGTCATGTACGAAAGTTGACATTCTATGTATAACGTCAGATAGACAAGATGCTTTATTCAATTGGCAGATTGCAGAAAACTTTTGCAAATGTATGGGGAGACAGTTTAACATAACTTTAGCAAAATGTAGTAATCTACGAAGAATCAAAGCTAGCCTTTATATATTTATTGTATGATTATCATGCAGAATACCATACAATTTAAATAAATAAAACACTGAAAAGAAAAACAGCAGATATCATAATTTAAGACTCTGCTCCTGTGATAGTTAAAACCAAAAGTAACCTTAAGTTAAATAAGTAATATCACAAGCAAGCATAATAACATCTAAGTAAGTCAGTCAGTTTTCGAATTCGTAAGAGTATCTCTGGATGAGATTTGCTTATCTGATCGATTTTTTTCTAATAAAAACTTTATTATTAATAAATCCTTTATATAAGGCTATATTAGATAGGAATATATTTTGATAAATATTCGAATAATTTTGCATTTCCTACTTTTAATTTATAAAAGTCATTAATATTTTATTATAATTTTGTTTTGATAACCTTAAGAGTTTTTACAGAGTTTCATACGTACTTCAAGGATATTAAATCCTCTCGCGCTTTGCCTTTTGATTATATTGGTTCATGACAGATAAGTCGGCCATAGAAGTCTGAGCGTCGAATGGTGCCATAATTATTCAAATTTATTTTAAGCCATCCTTTAATCTAACTTTAACTAACTATCCGCTCTCTTTTTTCTCTCTTCTTTAAAATTTTGTTATTAATAAATCCTTTATATGAGGCTATATTAGATAAGAATATATTTTGATAAATATCCGAATAATTTTGCATTCCCTCTTTTTGATTTATAAAAGTTACTAACATTTCATTATAATTTTGTATTGATAAACTTATGAGTCTATTTACAGCGCCAACTACGTACTTAAAAGGTATTAAATCGTATCGGCCTTCGCCTTTTGTTTATATTTCTTTATGACATCTAAATAAAATTATGACCATAAAATTCTGAGCGTCGAATGGTGCCAAAATTATTCAAATTTATTTTAAACCACCACCCAATCCCCTAGATTTCCATCAAATGACGTATCTCTATTTGAAGCGTTACGCTAGAAAACAACGACATTCTTGGATAGTTGTGTGTCATGTGGATGTGTTTGGAGTATGTGTCCATTTTGTGAATTGTAAAATAAGTTGCTTTTTGTGGTTCTTTCATAGTTAAATGTAACAATTCAATTGCATTTTAATCCATTGTTGTGGTTAACCATTGTCTTTGTTGGCACTTGTCCATTAACTGAACGAATTGTGAATTAAAACCTATAACCTGTGAAGGCCTTCAACCTCTATTACATTCTTCTTGATCTACATCTTAATAATTTTCCATCTGCTGATTTTGAACTTGGAATTAGATGGAATAAAAATTTAAAAAAGCTTTAAAAACCAAATTTGAAAAGATTATCAACCATTTATTAACTTCCGAAGAATGATATAGTAAGTGGCAATCTGTTGTTTCAAGCTTTATTGTGGAAAGAAATGTAAGATAATAAGTTTACAAATGAAGAACTAAACTTTATCAGAAAAGGAAATTAATCTAGTCTGCAAAATTTAAGGTTAAGGTTATTAATTTATAAAGTTAACTTTAAGTGTAATTATATTCAAAATAACATAATTTGTAGCATCTAAACAATTTAGACTAAACTTTGTAATACACATAGTAGAACTAATTTAGTTCTGAAACGGCTAGCAAGGCAAAATAAGTAATTCAAGTTTTACTTTTTGTAATAGTACACCCGAAGGCCGTCGTAACAGTTTACTTACTTGTTTATATAATCTATTTACTTGATAAACAATATTTTATTATTCTGCTTCTCCCATCAAAAAAACTATTTTAATTGCTGTTTATTCCAAGATTTTTTTATATGACAATCCAACTCGAAAATTTTTAACCAATCAAATTACAGAATTTTTCAAATTGGGACCAATGAAATTAGTTTTATAGTGAAAAAACCACTAGTGGTTTTTTCTTAGTGAAAAGGTTTATGTCAAATTTAATTAAATTAATATTAACTACACACGCTAAATAAAAATTTGCTTGATGGATTGTCAAGCCGAATTCAACTCGTGGTCTAATTTTTTCTTGCAAAATTTATCGTTTAAGACATTCGTAGCTTTTGCTTTTGGAAAATTACACTCGTCTCCAGCGTCGACTCGTGTAGTTTTCGTTGCGAAAGCTACTCATATCTGAAATGACTAATTTTGTCGGAAAAAATTAGACCACTTGTTAAATTATATATGAAAATTATCTATGAACGTTTTTTTTATATTAATGTGTTGTTTATTCATGGTTATTGACAGTTGCGTTATGGAACAGTTTCTCGTTCTGATTTAAAATCAACCGCTTAGAATTGTGTTAGCATGTTGCGAGAGGTTAACGATCAAAAAGAATTGTCAAAATAATTTTCAAACGAGGTGGCTCTCATAAGGCAATCATAGTTCATTTCGAATCAGCCAACCTTCCAATTTTCCCAAGCCCAGAAAAAGTTTTATCAAAACTTGCTTTTTGTCAACTTTGATTAGCTCAACCATCCCAATCAAGTTTCAGTCGAACGTAAATATTAAATTTTAGCTTCTAATCGTGGGGAAAGTTTTGGACAATTTTGTTAGTTACCGCTTCAGTGATTTTTATTTAAAAACTTCTTTAATTATTACAGGATTTGCTTCTATATCATTTTTACGAAATAAGCGTTCTGAATACGCTGTTTGCCGTTTCAAATGATTATTTATTACGCATTTTACAGAATCCAGTTGCAAAAAGTGGTTTAGAAAAAGTCTAATAACGATCTTTTTGTGTAAAAAACTTGGGCTTGCTAAGTGCTGTAATTTGTTTGTGATCATGACATTGTGTGTTGCCTGACCTTCTGACATCTTCGATGGAGACTGGCTGTTAGAGAAATTTTACAATTCTATGAATTGAAAAAAATACAAAACACTAACAATTTTATTACACAACAAAAACTTATTAATTAAAGAAGCTTTAATTTCTGTTTTCATATTTCAAGATAATACTTCTTTTATAAAAAAAAGTAAAGCAAGGAAGAACATAATAGGAAGCTTCATACATCCTCTTAACTAAAGCATTTCGTAATTTCAGAAAGGAACTAATAAAGATCATCAACAGCTGGTATCGCGTAACTAAACACACAGCATCACACAAAGACATAACCTAGCTTCACATACAAATATAACCCGGAGGGTAAATCGAGAACTTTCTCGTAATAGTGTTAACCCTTAACATTTGGTTTCTTCCGGTTGTCGCTTCCAGCAAAATCTCAACTTTATAAATTTTAATTGATTTCTCATTTTTAGTACCTGTGTCTTCCTACAACTAATTAACGGCAATGTTAAAACATACCTTAATGTTGATTGTCACCAGTACAGGGAAAACGTCTGAAACAACTTCTTGAAGAATAGAAATGGAAATCTGAAATAAACCAAAATAAATTTAATTAAAATAAAATAATCTTCTGATTAGTTATATTTACATGGATAAAAATCAATAACGCATTATTAACTATCACTTTAACAATTATACCTCTTGTACATACATTTACGGTGTTTGGTAAATCACTAACTTTCTTTCATTAATCTTAGACAATCATTTTTAAGTATCTGTGAAATATGTAAAGATTTTTATAAAATTGGAAGGCAGTAAAAAATACTTTCACTCAGCGTCAGTATAATATTTTTAAAACTTTGTCTACTTTGCAGCTGTAACGGTGTAAGCAGTATATATAAAAGGAAAGTGAAATACGTCATGAATCCCGTTACAACTTCCAACCTGTAGTATTTTTAAAACGGAAAGGAATTTGCTTTTTCCGATTGACTCTTTTCTTTTGCGAACACCAAAAAAAGGTTCTCCACAATCTTATTAGGATTAGATGTTTTAGGAGAGGAAAGAGACTTATATTGTTTTTGTTTTATTTGTTTTTTTATACTGTTATATATGATATATACGGTATAATGGAGGAATAAGGGAATAATAGTAACTACAATAATATTAAACATTACATACATGAATCTAAAATAAATAGTTAAAGATGCGACTGTTAAATAAAACTTTAAGGTTGTGGTTTTAAAGAAAACAACAAGTCGTCATATTAAGCGCAGTAAAAATAAACACAGACTATAAATAATAGAACACATTGTTTTCAAAATAAAATAAAAATATGAAGACAACTTAAAAGTATCTAAAACCACAGTAGGTGGTTGAACTAGCTCTATGGATTTTTTCTAAGAAAAAACAAACACTTATTAATCTTTAACCTGCTTAAATTTAACCTCTTAATTTAAAGATCTGTAACCTGCCTGAAGGAATTTAATAAATTATATGCAGTTAGGATTTGACATGCTATCAAAACATTTGACATGACTCAATCATTAAAGAATTAAATTTAGATTTGCCATTTTTCACGACAATTTAATTGTTATCTTGCAAAAGTTATCATATATAAATTAACTTATTCTTAAACAATCAATCCCGTTGTTTATCTCACATTTATCGATCAGTTCCGGCTGAAAGTCTGCATAATTTGTAGTAGCATGTAGGTAAAGATGGTAATTTGCATTATTTATTTACACGAGACAAAAATAAGTTAAAATAATATGAAATAAAAATAACAAAAAGTAATAAAGAAAATAAAATTAAATAAGCAAACGATTAAAATGATAATTATAATATTGTAGTAAAAACTGTAAACTTCTTTTGTTATCATCTTTAAAACATCTTGAATCAGTGAACGCAAAGGTACGATTGCACTAGTAGGGATGTGCATAATAATCGATAATAAATCGATTAGTCAGTTTAATCAGACCTTCGATTATTTTTTAAATAATCAATTAAATTGAATAATCGATCGAATAAAGCTTTTCTAATTAATTTTCGATTATTGATGTCCATAATCGCACAATCCTAGTTGCTTCCCAAACTTTTGGTTGAAGTAGCATTAACAACGACCATGAAATGCACAAATTGCTTCTATACTACTATAGCACAAAATTGGTGATGTGTCGTATTCATACTACAACTACAAGATATAACCAGAGCACCAGATCGGAACCAAACAGAACAACCTGCACACAAATTTAAGTCGGTTTTTAAAAATATAATTTATTTAAAAATATACTTTAGCAAAATTTCAGAAAATGGTACTATTTATGTTAATTCTGAAAAGGCTTTATACCATAACATAGAAGGCACGAATTATTAAAACAAGTGACTAATCGGACCTTTGATGATATTTTTAAATAATCGATTCATCCGATTGATCAATTAAGCGAGTAATAGAACAATCGTTTAATCGATTTAATCCATTTTTTAAATCGACTTTTGATTATTGATTTTGATAATCGCACAGCCCTAACCACTGGCCCACTGCATTATAATTTTCAACTTTTCACCCCGCACTAAACTTAACTTCTCCCAATGTGGATACCCACAATAATATCAACTAGAAACAGTGGTTTCTTATCAATTCAACAGATGTTTAACATCAAAATCGGATTAATGTTAATCAGGGCTAAGGGGGTTAAGATTTTATCAGTATTCGATATTCGATGTATGTGTAGAAAAAACATTTTTACAAAAAGAAGTATGTTGATGTATGTTGTAAATTAAAAGTAATATGCAAACTTGTTTCGTACGTTTTTTTGCCTTAAATTGTAATAAATGTAAGAAAGAACCAGCGGCCATAAGATGTTTTATTACTGCCTTGGTAGTGTAATGTCTGGCGAGCCGGGCTTTCACCCAAGCGGCCAGCGATCGACTCCCGGTGCCGGCAGATCTGGTTAAGGTTTTCTGCAGTTTTCCTTAGCTGTGACACAAATGTGGGATTTGCGCTGTTCCATCTGTAAGTCGGCTGCAGCCGCAAATTGGGCCTACATAATAATAATAATGGCCCCCTCCCTCCCGCACAAGCTTATAGCTTCTGGGGCCTTGGTTTAGGCTATGGGTTGTACTAGTTATTATTATTAATATTATTATTAAATAATATTAAAATTTGTGAACTACTTGACTGATTAATCTCCATTTTTTAATTAAACACATATCTTGTACAAAGTGTAAAAGAAAATCATTTTAACAAAACAGCAAATTTAAATCATTTTTACAAAGAATAAACAAATCCCATGGTTAAGTTATGAAATGCATCATTCATAGCACACTATCAAAGTTTTTATTTTCAATTGAGAATTTCAACTTAATAATAGTTTGGTTTAAATTAGCGTCTCTCATTTGAGATACTTTCCTTGTTAGTATAAAAGTAGATAATTATATTAGAGCGTGCCATTTGTCTGTTAACAGTCTACTTAGTAAGCATTGCCAACTTCATATTCATTCTAAATTAGGGGAAAACTAATATTCCTGTAAGCGTGAACCTTGACAATGTGAAGTAATTTTTGTCATCTTAAAAGATATTTAAAATGTGTTTTATGTTTAATAACAAATTGGAAAAAAGAAATTGTGACTACTTATGTCAGATATGTTTATATTTGTATAAACTATTCATTTTCTAGAAATTATTAGCGTTTTCCAAAAATAAAGGTTAAGGTTAAGGTTATGAAAAATCTAAATTTATAGCGAACGAAAGCACGAGAAATTCAACTTGAACTTCAAGTTATTCTCTTTAATGAAATTCAATAATACTCATTTTTAATGGATTGAACCGTCGGTCGTTCAGTTCATAAAATTTGAAATAACCATTAGAGGCCCTTTTTGTCTTGACATTTACCAATTAAAACTTTAAACTTTAACTAAACGAAAGGTTAAATTTATTTTGTAAAGCTGGCACGAATTAATCCGGAGAATTAATAATCATTACGTAAAATGTAACATTTGGCATTGGCAGGAGTCAAGAATTATTTGTGTGCTTTATGCCAGTTATACAAAATTTCCTCTTTCTCCTCCTTTTCAACAGTCTTCAAGTGTAAAACATAGCAAACTAAAAGCAGTAAAAGCGAATCCGCGAGACGAGTTTAGTTGAAAACCTGCATCTGGCAAATGAAAATGACTAGTAAAACGTTCGTTTATTACATTATAGGGGTTATATTTGTTTTTGCAAAGTCACGCTCTTCGAGAACGTCTGTTGTTGACAGGAGTAGCGCAACTCGGCGGCATTTTCATGCAGATCACATAAAACAATCACACCGTTTGCATCATGAACGATGTGTATGCTGAAATCACTTATGCCAGTGACATTTTCGAATCTATGGCGTCGCTAAATGCAATTTGCTTCTTTCCGAACGGCTGCACCGTTTCCTGATCTGATTATTTTAGTGCAGAAGACGGACGGCTGCATACACTTCCCCTTTCGTAATGTGATTTGCTAATCCAAATCAGAACCCCATCATCCAGTTTGAAAGCTTTAACCTTACTATTGGATTTCTGACCCTTTCCGAAAGCTTTCTCTAAAATGATTCGGATGTTACTTTAGTACAGACTATGCAAAGTAGCTTAATCTCCTTTAATTGGCTTCTACTGTTTGAAATTTATTTCATCCACAAGGGATTAATAGTTTTTGCTTAATCATCAAAACTATAAAACTGCTTAATACTCAACGGTATTTAATACTCTAATAGAGTTTGTGTAATCTCTCTACATAATGTCTAATACTTAGGTATATATTTCGGAAGACAAAAAAAGTTTTGATTGTAACTAATCTCCTCATCAAATTAATTTGATGTATTACTTTAAAATCTTTCCAAGCACTTATTCCTTATTTTTAATGTACTTACTTTCAAAATATACTTTAGGAATATTTAATAACTCATCGCCAATTAGCTTTCAGCAGAGGAAAATTATCACGGACATGATTGTTTCAACAAACGTATTAATGGCAATTAATCTATAGCTAGACTTAACTAAAGTCGACTGCTTCTAAATATAACAATTTATATCAAAACTGCAGAAATTATAACAACAATATCCAAATTCCCGACCGGTGCGCTGCGATGAAAATTCTTCTTTTTTTATGTGTACCCTGTGTTGTTCTTGGTAATACAAGTCTATTATTTTTAGAACTTAAGTTTCGTTCTGTGCTCTAATATGTCTTTAATGCATAATACATTAAGTGCAATTTTTAATTCGAAAATATCTGTAATACCTGAATAAATAATACCCCAAGACAGTAAGTACACTTAGAATGTGACCTTTCTTAGTTAACATTCGCATGTATAATATTATACATCATCACAAAATGCTATAGTTACTTTCTACAATGCTATAGTCACTACATCACTGTTTTATAGAAGAATCTGCTTGATTGACAAAGCCCAACTATTTGGAAGGTTGTTGTCATATTTTAGCTTTGCTAGTTACAGAACAAAAAGGCATGTAAAGTTTAAATGATAAATTATTTACTCGCTAATCAAACTGTCAATATTTGATTGAGTTAAATACATTCCTTTTGGCAATTAATGTCAGATTTAAAGAAATCTAAAAATCTCACTTGATGAAAAAGAGAAAAACTACTGACGTAGTTTCATGGTTCAAGTACAGATTATTTGTAACCAGGGTTGTGTAATCCATCAATTTTTGTCAATAATTGGGGATTAAGTTTTTTAAAAATATTTTTGAGATTAGGGTTGGGATATTCGATTTTTAAGAATTGAGGGTGATTTTTTAAAAATATTTTTCAGATTACGGATTAAGGGTTACATTTTTTTCATTTAAGAAATTGTGATTGGATCTTGATGTTATGTTCTTTGAGGTTAGGGGTTGGATTTTTTAAATTTTAGAATTAAAGATAGTAGTTTTAAATATGTTTCTTGGGATTAGAGATTGAATTTTTAAAAAGATTTTTTGAGATTTAGATTGTTTTTAAATTTCTGTAGGAATGAGGATTGAATTCTCAAAAATATGTTTTGGAATTAGGTAATGAGGATTAGAATTTTCAAAATATTTCTTGTGATTAGAGGTGGAGAACTAGATCTTAATCCTTAATCACGGATTGGTGGTTTGTAACTGAAGTACTTGAAAATGGCTATTTACATCACTATGTTTTTAAAGGGCTATTTTTGACCATTCCATTATTGTTTAGTTGGGTAGCTAGCAACACTCTCGAAGAGTATGTGCATTGCGTAGTTATGTTTAACCTTTAGATTATATTATGGTAATAAATTGTTTTTAGGCGTTTTCTCAATGGTCATATTAACAAAATACGTTTTAAAAATGTTTTAGAATTTAAATTAATTTTTCTACAACTTATACCAAGATCACCTGACTCTCAGAGTTTACACGACCAGTTCGGTAAAAACTTTACCTGACCAGTCCGCTAATGATTTAATTTTCTGCCTCAAAGCGTCTGTCGAACAGCCCGATACTAGTTATTTACGTAGCAAGCTTTGTAAATTAATCTTTACGAGCGAGCTCGAAAGTTCGTGGGGCGAGCAACGAAGGAGCGAGCCTTCATAATCCAGTGAGCCCAGTAAAGATTAATTGCAAAGCTTGCCGCGTACAAAATTTTAGTTTCACCTTTACCAACGTTTTATATTAACTTAGTGTATCTTTGTATAAGAAGACATTTTGTAATCAAAGCCGGTAGGACAATTTATAGCTAAAAGTTGTCATGGTATTGTGGTTAAGCAACAAATTAATTTCCATCAGCTCTTTGTTGATGAGCAGTTGAATAGTTATTTAATTTGCAAGACCGTTACTTAGAACTTTTCGTAGGGTTAGTGTAACGGTGGAGCATTGTACAATGTTTTGTGGTATTTGGATTTGTAATTCTTTAATAAATAATTCTTACATTTACTGAAGAGTAATGAGTTTTTTAAAGAAATATGTATGTTGCTATGGTATTGGTGATAAAGATCCCGTAATAATTTTTACGGGCTTCATAACGGGCTAACCCGTAAAAAGAATCTTTACCAGTGACAGAGCTCAATAAAGAGATGGTTACGAGTCAGTATACCATAAAACTTTATAGGTTTCTTTTAGGAGCCCGTAAAGCTTTACAGGGCTGGATGTTTGTTGATAGTTAATCTGTTATCACGACAGAAAAGCTCGAAAAAAGCTTCACCTGCGTGTTTCTCTTTTCCCATAGTGTTATTGTTTTAAACATGGAAGGTGCAAAACATTTTTATGATGATTTCTCTAAGTAGTATTGTGTACCGTAATTTATAGAACAAAATATAAGTACGAGACTTCTTTGCCGTTTGCACGGTGGTATAATGCTACCAGTACGACACTGTATCATACCGTTAAACTAAATGGTTACCATTATGCATTAAAGCATTTATTGGATGACCCAGAGAGAGACTTGAAATAAAAAGAGGTTCAACAGGACTCAAGCAAAGAGAGCGGCAAAGAACGGAAAATAATGGAAACAAAATATAATCATCATCTCTACACATATGCTAGAAGAAATTACGGAATTTTGGTTTAGAAGCTTAATGGTTTCGAAGTTTCGAAATTTTTACGTTCAAAGGTCAAAAATCTCAAAGAATTAAGGTTTTAATGTGCCAAGTATTCGGGACATTCTTGACTAGTTGATTTATTTCCAGCCAGTGTTCCTTTTTTTTCGAGCATTTCTACTAGTATATTGTACTTGTCTAGGTCTTTTCCAATTTTTCTATTGGTTTCATACTTTTTAGGTACCCACGCTGGCGTGGGCATACAAAAAAGGTGTGCTCAGCGTTATCATTCGGATGTCTATAGTAAATACTGCTTTCGTCTGCGGATTTCCGATCCGATGACCGCTTAGAATCTGCGTGAGGTGGTAGTTTATCTGCCCGAGGTTTTATCACACCAATTTGATAAGTCATTTATTAGGGTATTTCCGCACTTCCACTTTCCAGTTCTAGTTTCCCATTTTTGTTTCCATTATATTATTATGCCATCTATTACTTTTAAAACCTTAAAAATATATTCTAGTGTCTTAGTCTTAGTTTTTATTCTGAGAAGCTTCTCAGTTCAAGGATGTCAAAACAGGTTTAGAACTTTAGTTTTCAAAGCTTGCTAATACCAGATCTTCAAGTTTCAGACTTTTCGAAGTTTCTTAGACTTTGAAACATCATCGTTACGGAAATTCATTCATTTTCACAGTTCTATGTTTTTAAACACTTATTAGGAAAAATCTTAAAACAAGGTAGTAATTTACTGGTTTAAGGATATCGGAGAGATAATTCTTTAGTCAGATTTTAATTTTTGAGCCACAGTGCAACACGAATTCCGGATAGATTCAGTTAAGACTTGAAGCTTTCACTTCTTCAGCTGTTAGATGCCAGTCTATAGTATTTCGATGTCTACGAAAGAACAAGACAGAATACTGTCCTATCCACACCGGCTCTTGAGGTGTGTTTCCTCTTCATCTACCGTCTATTGTCTTTATGGGCCCAGTATTGTGGGTGCTTCCATTAAGTTTCTTGAAAAGGCTCCATGACGTCCTACTAGAGTGCCTAAGGTTTATATCCTTTACAGTTCTGATCCATTTGTTTCGCCTTGTTGCATCAAGATGGTGACTGTGTCGTTAGCCACGTCTGGTCGCTCATTTTCCAAGAATAGAAAATGGAGCTGTTCGCTAACCTCATCCCAATAAGATATAAATTGTTTTCTTACCCTTCTCGTTAAGTGCTTCTTAGCTGTACGTAATACTCAGTTAATCTGCAGTAAAGCGCACGGTATAGCTGTAGAATGTGTGAATCGAGTTGACTGTAACTCAAAACATGTAATGACTATAAATGGGTTAAAATATTTTTGAAAACTTTAATGTGTCATACAAATGTGAAATAAGTCCTGTACAATGATTTTATTTTGTTGTGTTGTATACAATATGACATTCAGTTAATTTATTAGCTATTTTGAAAGCTCTAAGGGTGGACCCTAGATAGATATCTTCCCATGCGTTATCCTTTTGTAGTTTGAACCCCCAAAGGTAAATTTTACCCTTTTGGTTATTATTTCTACTGCCTCCGTTAGATTTAAATCTGAAAAATTGGTTATACTCTTCATGTAAATATTAACATTTAATGAGAACAAAGTAATGGTATTCATGAAAAATTGTTTACAAAATATTTCCCTTCGCAATTACAACGTTTCGTGTTGATAAATACGTGAGGGGTTAGGGAATACATATGAAATATTCGACTTCATCTCCGCTTAAATTATATTATTTGCGGAAAACACAGTTAATTTGCATATTTTCAATGTGAACTCATTTAGAGGAAGAATTTGCCAATTTCAGGCTCGGCCTCGTTTGAATGTGGGAAACACAACAACGAGAAAACTAGATTTTTTAATTAACTATCTCTTGTTATACAGATTTGTGCTAAACTATGGAAATGTGGTTTTTAAGTTTATTCTCCCTTCCTGTTGTATTTGCAAAACAAAACATCGGCCTAGAAAAATATTAAAACGCGGGTATTTGCTGGAAATTCTAAATGATATTTTTTGACCATTCACTCAGCACTCGCCGAGTTTTCCTCCCAAATTTTAACATTTTACATTTTTAATGCCAGCTTCGAGGAAATTACACGCACATTAATGAGTAGGCACTAAACATTTATATTATTTGTGTTGTTATTTTTGACTTTGTAATGGATTATACATTTAATTAAGGCCTAATGCACAAAATGGGGTTGAAATAAGAGATGTTATTGCTCTTTAGTAACGTAATACTTGGCGTTTTTTCTTTATTATTTCGAGTTTCTGTGGTCTCCCCTTTCTCTAGATATTTAGAAAATAAAAATAAGTAGTAAAAACATTATAGACAATAATTGAAATCATTTTCTTATGTTTCAGTGTTACAGTTTTAGAAAAGTAGCAAACATTTTAAATTATTTCCTGAAGTCATAATTTTATATATTTGGACAAATATATAAAAATTTAACATTTAAGCATTTAATAAACAAATAAAGCCTAATAAATAATTTAGCATGATTAAAATATTCGCTAAATGTTTCATTTTGATAAAAAAAATACATTTGAATCTTCATATTTTATAAATGTTTAAGATACATTTTGAAAAATATTTAATAAGTATTCAGTGCTTTCGGCACCTCGACACCGAAAGGTATAAGGGATTAATGATTATGTACATATATATTTTAAGAATTTAGATTCTGTAAATAAATAAATACGTACAATAATAGATATCTAATATATAAGTGTAAAAAGCCAATCTTTATTGCGCGAACGGTTTAACACACGAGCGAAGTACGAGCGAGTGTCTTAAAGGATGTGAGTGCAATGAAGAGACTTTTTACACGTATATCTTACAACGTTTTATCTATGATCATAACGCTTTACTAAAGTCTTCATTGTATTTGATATTTTTTTAAAATTTGTGACTTGTGTCATGTACATAATTATATTAGCGTGAGTTAACGTTCGAACTGTATGCAGTCATGTAAGACGATGTATCAACCATATGCTTTGCCGTTTAGATAACGCTTCTCATAATATTATGCTCATTTACATAAAATTATTCTAATTTACATAATGTATGCAAACGGATTCTAATCTGAATAATTATTCTTCTCATTTAAATAATGTATGCAAAATACTCAGAATCTTTATTTTAATGGCTGAATACTATTGTGGTTCAATTCAACTTCAATTTAATGTGTGCTAAGTAGGCGCATTTTATGACCAAAGGATGGTATATAAACACCGGACCTCGATGAGATCCTTCAGTCCGAGTTACCACCGGCTTGGGGATAGAAACTGATGGCCAGGGTCATTGTTTACCTGACTTCAAGCCACACTTACCCAGATAGCCGTAGAAACTGGTAGCCAGGGTTACTGTTTACCTCGGTCTTTCCGAGCATCATTATAACCAGTTTCAAGTTGAAATTGTATAATAGTATTTAAGTGATTATGCAAGTGCATATTGTGTAATTTCACGACGAATAAATATGTTATTGTACTTAACAATAAGCTGTGTTCACTTTTGTGACTTGGACTCTGTCTTTTGCGTTTTTGAATAATAAAGTATTATTTTAAAAACGCTTTTCCACGTCAAGAAAAGTTAATTGGCGCAGTCGGTAGCATAGGCAAAAGGGTTCAAGACACCGTTTTTCGAAAATTAAAGGCACCGTCGAGTTCCTTGGCTATTAAGTCTTTATTTGCTTATCGAGTCTGCATTTGGAAACCAGTGATTCAAAGGACAAACATCGCCTGAGATCGTAGCCGTTTCCAGAAACATCACCTGTAAGTAGCATCGCCGTTTCCAAGGGACAAACATCGCCTGAAGAACGCACCACTGCTGCAGAAGCCTGACTATATAATGAGTAAGATATTCCTAAAACATTAGTTTATCCTACATCTTTTGCTGACAGCGTGCAATAAGAATTTTATAACACTAGCTCAATAAACGTTAACTTTTTACACGAAAATCAGTTTAAAAGGTTCATCAAAGGTTAAAAGGTTTAAATCAGTTAAACAACATTTTAAGTTTACTATCTGTATAACATTAAATCTGAAATGTTTTTTAAATAAAAAGAAATCTGTCACTTTGAAAATTAAATATTTCATTTATGTATTATGCTACCGGGGTTCGTACAATCAAGACTAGTACTAAAAGCTATTATATACTTTATCCCTCCTTCAAATAGCAACCGCAGTAGTTCCTACCCGCTTTGAAGACAGCTGGAGTTATCGTCTTTCATCTTGGCAATGTTATGGTAATTTCTGAGGTTACGAAATTACATATCAACAACTAAGAGACGATTCATAAACAGAATCAGAAATAACAACAAACCCTCATCACGGGAGGAAGTAGTTTATCAGAAGGTAACCCCAGCCATCCTAATTGTACGATATTCTAATGTGTCTAAAGTATTAGTCAAACTCTAATCCAGAACTGATAGACATTTGAGGTATTACTTCCTAACGTTTCATAGTGATTCAATTCTCTACATTTTTAACAAAACTATTCGTAAAACTGTAAAAAAGAAAAGAGGACGAGCACGTGCAGAGCCGCTACTTTTTAAATCACTGTCTACCTTTCTTAACAGTATGATTATGTGTACATGCTCTACCCACTTCAAGATTCATATTTTTATTAGAATTACTAATCATTCTTTTCTATTAATAAAGCACCTTTAAAACAAAAAACTCATTTGAAAGTAAGAAAGAAGTCATTCTCCTTGAAGCGGTATTTGATAACGGCAGGTAGGTTGCCTCGGTATTACATACTTTGGATGGAAGTAACCGCATCGGATTGAGGTGGAGAGTTACCTACCGGTTTAGTGATGCTTTCAGATATCACTGTGTAGTTTTCTAGTTTTACTTTTTATAAGATATTTTTAAGTACTTTTTAACCGACCGTACGCGATTGCTGTATCGTGTTCGTTTAATCATGCCATCTTCCTTTAAAGAAAGCTAGAAATATTTGCTATAAGGAGTTTCTTTTAGATTAAACTACTTACTGTTATTAGCCAAACCTTATGCTTTGCAAAGCAAAGAGATGATATATGCAATTCTTTCCCTCTTGAATCCTGAACCAGCAGAAGGTTATAGAAGTAGGGTATACTTGACCTTAACTAAATGTGCAGTGCATTCATTAATATTTGTGATTTCTCGGTGATGTTGAAGACGATAGCGGTAGTTGTTGGCAGTGCATTGAGGAGGTAACTGCTGACAAGTGTCGGTTGGTAGTGTAGATCGGAGGATCGAGTTGCAGGTGTTAATGAATTGCATTGATGGTTGTCAATGACAGGTTGGTATAATCACGATGACGACCTCTCGGATAATCCTATGGTAACTGCGACCGACGTAAGATAGACTATCCCTAGCTCTGCTACAGCAAATTTGCGACGCAGCTATGTAATTACTGCAATCACTTGTGCTAGCAAGCTCAACAAGTACTTGTCGTAGATATACAGGATGACCCAGGGGTGCGTACAAGCTCCATAACTTTGTTTCTATCCAAGCTATCGAGTTGATCTTTTTTTAAACGATAGAGCCGACAATGCGGCGCATTCTAAAAATATTTCTATTTATATACAGCATGTTCCAAAATAAAATATACAAATAGATTCTGTTTTTTTTAAATGGCAACCCCCCATTTTTGTTACACTTTTGGATTCGCCACTAGATTTTGGATATAACGCATCCAGTTTTTTAGACCTATCTGCAATAGTTTTTGACTTATGTCAATTTAATGTGTCAAAATGGTGTCGTGCATAGACCCATAGAAAAATTCATAACTTCAGAACCATTCACAATTAATTAACCAACGATCAAGCAAATAATAAAAGCAGAGATGTGTAGCATTTTAGATATAGCTTGGATCATAGACTGCGAAGATGATAATACAGTACTGGTCGATGATGACATTTTTTTCTTGAAATATTTCAGACTTTACGAAATAGCAACTTGCGTTACACTCTTGGCTGTGGTGTGTCGCGGATTGCGCTGTCAAGATGTGAATAGTAACCCCATAGAGTGATGGTGATTATGCTTGATTGATTTTCACCTTCTGTTGTAAAGTATACCCAACTCACTATTACTAGTCATCAAGATATGACGTTTGCTTCGGCACCGTTAGATGGGGTTTGGTAGCGGACCAATATCTAAAGTTTTAGGGGTAGCGAGGATTATTAGTAGAAAATGAACTTTTGTCAGAAAACAGCATCACGGACAAAACAGTCTATCAAAACTATATTTATCCGTTATGACGCCACGAAATTCTTTCTACTGACTTATTTGATATTTAAATGATTTAAAGAGACGCTCTTTTTTTTATAATATTTATATTGAAAGGTGCCTACTGTGTGCAAAATATAAAGTTTGTCTAATTTATCTCACACCGACTTTCTTCAGACTTTTGTCAAAACATTCTCTTGCCATTACCTGTATATTAACGTTTTGTTATATAGCCTACAATGTACTCAAATTTACTGCCAGTTTGAGAAAAGTGTGTAATAATTCGCCTAATACTGTCGACAAGTATTCACATTAAATAAACATTGCACAAATATGTAGATTTTACAAAACCGTGCGGCTGCAGCCGACTTACAGATGGAACAGCGTAAATCCCACATTTGTGTCACAGCTAAGGAAAACTGCAGAAAACCTTAACCAGATCTGCCGGCACCGGGAATCGACCGCGGGCCGCTTGGGTGACAGTCCAGCACTCTAGACATTACACTACCAACACGATTGTGGGAAAACTGGTATAGATTTTTATTTTTCAACTATTCCGCAGAATGTACAGGGGTTTCATTAAATTTGTATACTTCTCACTACTTTTTACTTCTTTTAAAGCTGGAAAGACAATAAAAAGACAATGCTTTTTATGATTTTACACTCTGTATAACAAAATAGTGATTTCTGAATTAAAAATGATGTTTTGTGAATTGGAATCGATTCTTAAATAACATTCACTATTCTCAAATACAACTGACTCATTATTATATTTTAACGGACGAATTTTCTGATTGTCATTTTAGTATTATGACATAAGTTATTATGTCTTGTGTCTCCCTTTTTTTGATTTACACCTCGTATAATGGCTTAATTAATATTTTCCCTTCAATAAAATTTGAATTTACATTTTTAAATAGTGCCATCTAATTTGAGTGACTTAGCTACAAAAAATCGATTTCTTCCAAATGTGGTCATAGCGATTTTCCGCTGCCATAATTCGATAATAAGTCAGAATTATAATAGTACTATTATAATTGCGCGATAAGACATAGTGACAAATAGAAAGCGACAGTAACGCATTAATACATTAAATTACGTTAATAAGAAACTATGTCTTACCGCGCAATTTAGTACCGTACCGTAATTTCAAACCGTACGAAGTTCTTCCAGTACTAAGATCTAACTACTAATATTATTTTATTTGTGTTAATAATCGAATAAATAATACATGTACTAGTTGTTAATTATCTTCTATTTTATTGTGTTGTATACTTATATGATATAAGAGCTAAGGATATCCGGCTTTCGCCCAATTGAAGCTGATTCGACTTACCGTAATAGAACTCCGTTCTTCAGGAGAATTATCATTAATTACGCATTTATTTAAATTATTTGCTCTGGCGCCCATCTCCATAGTTCTACAAGCAATGTACCAATGCTTCAGTTCAACTACGTATTTTATCTATTACAATTTATGGCCAGTCGTTGGGTTTTGGTTATGCTAGACACACATTATTGTTGCAATTTACAGTTGGAAAATGTGTAGATCTGCACATTATTATGAACTTATTATGGATGCATATTGATGATGCTATTTAATGAAAAGAATAATTTTTATGGCCGGATTTTGATTTTGTACCCATTTTGTACGTGGTCCCAAAACACAAAATTCTACTTTTTTTCAACTCCAGTTTCATTTGTGAGGATCTCATTCATATTGCATATCTAATGCCTATTAGTGACTACTAACTAGTATATAGTTATGATGAGGTTCCCTAAGGTCAAATCCTGAAGTACTTTGTAGCGGACCCTAAAACTTCGAAAAAATAACTTTAAGTCTAACTTGTCCCTACCGGCCAGAACACGAAACCCTTTTCCACTAGGGTTATCCTAGCCAAGGGCTACCTGTGGGCAGAATATTAGCTAGATGCTAATAGGAGATTGCGAAATTCGGCCTTCGCTGTAGTTTTGATAATTCTCTGATAACTGATTTAAAACAAATGATTACGTGCTATAAACTACAATAAAACTTCTTGTTTCTTCTAAAGTACTGGTAAATATTAAAACGCGAATTGCTCTTAGGAAAAGTGAACAAATAAAACGATTTATTTTAAGTTTTTTAAAAGAATCAAATTATTTAGCAGCTCAGTGGTTAATTAATAAAACGTTAACACTGAAGGTGCGAAATGCCTATCTACAATATCTAACCCGAGATTCTTAACAGAACAAGGATTAAGAAGGACAACGGTTAGGAGTAGACCGCACATTAAACATTCATAACCAACTAGGATCTGCATTATCTTGATTAGCAACAGATGGTCACATCGTCTGTTCGATTAGTTATAGTAGCCCCCTGAACTTAATCCTATAACGCAATTATTTAGTTGTAAAGGCGCTAATTTGACCGCTTGACGATCTGCAATGATAATCTCCAGCATCAATTTGCATGTGTTTATCGAAACCTCGTTATGGAAATGACTTTTCTAATTGATCGTCTGGCTTATGTATATAAATCTATCTTTTATATTTTTTTATGAAGAGAAAACCAATTAGAAAGTATTAGTAATAAAATGATAAATAGTAGCACTGATTAAATAGTTCATGCTATATAAATAGTAAAATTCGATAAATCTTTTTTGTCGTTTGTACACGATAAATATTCATTCAGGTATTTATTCATGTATGTAGAATAAATTTAATCAAGCCGTTAAATAGTAAAATGATAAATGTGTGCTACTGTTATATTCCTCGTAAATTGAAAACAATCCCTGTATTTGTAGGTACGTATGAACAAAACAAAAAGCACTTGAAATCCTAACACCCTTGTTAAAGTAAACTCAATTACAAGCATTCAAAATTTTTTACAAATGAACTATAGGATTTTTATTTTAACACACTGACTTGGAAATATGCCAAGCTTAAAGACTACAATAACAAAATTCTAATTATACAAAAATAAACTTGATATTTCGTTAGCTTTCATGTAGATCTTCTGTAGAATTTTATGCAGCAACTCATCTGAATAATTATTTTAAGCTCGGTTTCATTCTCAAAGCTTTTTTAATTTTAAAAGCTCGTGCGTGGGATTTTAATACGAAATATTAAAATATATCTTTACCAGAACGTTTCCTCTTTGTAATTTTGCAGTACCAAACTGTTGAAACACTTTGTAATGTAAAATGAGTGTCACTTTTGTGACTTATACATCTTTTGTTTTGGAGGTAATATAATTTCTAATTTAAATGAAATATTTAAAAGATCAAAAAGTTTTAATTTCGAGAAAATTTAAATTAGTTAAAAAGATTAACTGAAAATTCAGATTTACAATAAAGGAATTTTGTGTGGATGTCTGGTATTAAAATTGGTCGAAATATAATAAATTATGCTAATTAAATTTTAAATGGGCGTTTTTTATAATTTGTTAATAATAAATTGTTGTTAATTTTAGGATCAATTAATTTTTTATGGAATTTAAAACTTGCTTATCAGATTCCGAAACTCACTTTGCTTAATTAAAATCATATTTTAAAATTAATTGTTGTCATTATTTATAAACAACTAAATTATGATGCTTAATAATGTTGTTTTGGTATTGGCTAGACCCCCTAGAAACATATTCAAGATTTATTATTATTTAGATATTGAACTTAAAATGTGTGAAAAAGTGAAACTAAAATTTATTTTTTTTAGTTTTTTGTCAATAAAACTATAAAAGATAAGACTGTAATATACACAGGTTGAACCTAATATATGTATCCTAACTACGTTGTATAAAACATTCAGAACACAAAGTTTTATCAACAAAGTTACATAAAACACAATAAAAGTTAAGAAGTTACCACCAAATTATCTAATACACTATTTTATTTTTTTATATCACCCAAAGATTATTACCAAAGATTATTTTGTTTGCTGGTAATAAGCAGTCATACGTTATCATTTGAACTTGACTTTAATACGAGTGGTGCAACGTCAACGACAACGCCCGTTGCTGAAATCAGCCGAAATTACTTACGGATACTACCGATTTGAGAACCTCAAGTTTAAAAAAATTACATTTAGCTAATTTCATGAACTAAATCAACAAGTGCCATGTGCTTCAATGTCTCAGATTTTGTTCAGATTTTTTCCTTGCTTAGATACATATGAAACGATATTAAATTATTTTTTTCAAACTTATTTGGTTAAAAATGGTGGTCCAAGTAGAAGTTTTTGAAAATTTCAGTTTTTTGCAAATTCTGCTACCCGACACTCTACACCATCGAATTAAACTTGCCATAACTCCCTTACTTTTTTAGTTATTTGGCTCATCCAGGTGTCAGATTAAAGATAGTTCTTGGATCTTTCAGAGTAATCAAGAAACGTGCAAAGATATTGCAAGGTAGACAAGTATTAAAGTAGTAAATTTTAGTGCTTTTTACAAATTTTGACAATGCTTCTGTGTTACAACTATCACTCTTTTGAAACTTTTTTTATAAAATGATCTTAGTATATTGTTAGTATAGTTAAAAAATAAAAAGGGTGTTTTTTGTAGTTTTAGAAAAAATAATTTTGAGAAAACTTGCTTTCAGAGTCTTGCTACCTGGCTACCTTTCTACAGTGGAATGTATTAGCACATTTGATATACGCTCAAATAACCCAAAACTAGCTTCAATCTGACACCTTATTGAGCGAAATAACTAAAAAAATAAGGGAATTGTGACAATTTTAGTTAGATGTTGCAGAGCGTCGGATAGCCGAATTTGCATCAAAATCGAAATTTTTCAAAATTTCTATGAAATAAAATTTTTCAAAGGCTTTCACGCTTCAACACATGGTTTACATTAATTTACATTTTAAGTTAAACGTTGATGAGCTGTGTAATCCACACATAATCTACATAATGTATTCTAAATTGGAAATATTTTTTTAAAATGTATGTTAAATTATCTACAAAATATAAAGATTTAAATGTAAATTCTCTGCTCAAAATGAAACATTTACTAAATATTATTAATCATGCTAAATTTTAAATTTACTTTTATTTGACATTATTCAAAGGTTCATCAAATATTCAGGGAGTCAGGACTACACGTTAATCTTAAAAGGTGATAGAAGACGGAGAAGAAGATGAAAAAGAACAAAAACTTCTGAATAAATGAAAAATAATTTAGAAAACACCATTGCCATATCTAGCAACCTTGCTTAGAAGGAATCGCTTTTCACAGCTAAAGCCCCTGACCTTGTTTCTGAATTCAAAGCGTTTAGTTTGAACAAACCAATCAGTTTTGTTTATTTTGTAGCAAACTAATTGAATGATGGAACCCATGTTTTGCTGCACAAGCGAAATTAGGCACGGTTTATTGATTATTATTACCAAAAGTTGATGCTCTATCTCCCGTAATTAGCAGGAATCACCGACTGTGTTTCCCATAATTTTAAACTATAAAAGCATTAAAAAAGACATTTCGAATTGCATGCAAAGGACAATAAAAACATACCAACTAGTTGCTGCCGCTGCATTACCACGAGTTTTTCCATAAATCATATACATGTCGTGATATTCACGAATGCTAACATCTTCCATCATTAACACTTAACAACTAATCATAATAAACAACAATAAACAACAAATGATAAACACACAAGAAAAACAACTCTGAAAGACCTTCCTGACCGAAGTACAAATAAGAAGTAAAAGAAAAAGTGTTTGCGACCGTCCTTTAAAAGTTTCTTACGCAGGTATAAACTGTAAACGGCATTGTATTGTATTAATGACGTCGCAGGGTTGCCACGTTTCTTAACTGAGTAAAATAAACTTTTAAATGTAACAGAAATCCGATTTTACGCGTAAAAGATTGTTCATATATAAATTCTTCAGTTCCTCTTACTTATGGAAAGAACAAACCGTTCTATCCTTTTTTTTCACAGCTTTTCAGTTCATTATCTGTGTAGTGAAGATTTGTTCCATTGTCACTAACAAACCTGTTTGACTATCCTCTTGTAAGAATTACCTTTTTATTTTTAAAATTTCTGAATCTGTTGTCAAAGACTCAGCAAGATCCACGTACATATCAGGCATAGGCACGTTAATATTGCAACATGGCCCAAAATAAGCCAACTCTACATAAACAAAAGCTCTTTGTGGAAGTGGTTTCGTTAAACGGAAATCTGACTACTGTCCCATTGTGATACTTCGCCCATTATTATTCTAAATTGCCAGAACGCTAGCTCGTTTCCAGAGATTTGTCAGTTTTTCCTCCACGGCGAATCAAACCTTTTCGGTTTTGGTGTTAGTTAATTTAAGTTGCTCTTTTTGTTCAACATCCTCCCTATTTGTAACAGACTTAAATAAAAGTAATTCCAAAAGTATCTTTCTGCATCATATATTTTCAGTTTCTTCTAAACAGTGTTGCAACATTCTTCTCATCACTAACATCGTACTTCTTAGCAATGAAATCCATCTTATGTTCTTTTTTAGTGCATCGTCAGCCACGTTAAGTTTTATAGGCACCCAAAACCAATCCTGTTCATACATTGCTTTGTTATCGAGTTTCTACAACACAGTGGGCAATAAGTCTTAAATATTTTTTACCCTGATCTGCATAACAAAAGTTCCAACATAAAAACGTTTTTGAAACCATCTAAAAGAAATCATCAGGTACATCCACTTCCAATAGTTACCGCGATTCTACTTCCCATGACCTCTGAAGCTCTAAACTAGAGCTAGATAACATAGTTTTGATGAAGCACACTAGAGCTACTTTTATCCCTTCTTATTTTCAAACCAGAATTAATTCACTATGATATTCGGCAATTTTTCTTGTATTCTCATTCGTAGCAAACTTTTGAGCCATTCCTCTATATGTGATAGTACCTATTTTCCTTATATATTTATTATCCATTATATTTTTCGCTTATTCAGCTTTGTTGAACTATATGTAACTTCTTGACAGTAGCTTTTACACTCATGAATTTTACTGACCAAAAATATTTAACTGTTAAAGATCTAAGATTGTTATTTTCTCCTAAATCTTAACATTTCTGATGCAGAGCAATGGTGTCGTGTCGGTAGTCCTATCTCTAAATTACTGGATATTTCTGTGCAGTACTCAATGTAATTTCGTTCTTGATAATGCAAGAGCACTCGTCAGGCTCTAATTGTGCTGAGATTTCAGGGAACTTGTCCAATCAGCATTCTAAGTGTATGTTATATCAGTGAAACTTGAAAAATCAATTTTTTACACATTATTGGCATGAAGTGTTTGTCTTGGTAATTTCATTTCAAACTATGGTGGAGACTATTTTCTTGAGACCTCGTCTATCCACTACATTCTTAGTGTCGTCGTTTCACCTTCGACACTTAAAAACTGGGTCAAATCTTTATCTAAGACGATTCTTTTAAAAGCTTCGTCAAATAAAGCATGTGTTTCGACTTGTTTGCTTTATTAGTAATGTGAGCAACTTGCAGAAGAACTTGATTCTTAACACAAATTGGAATGAGCAACTAACTGATCTGATGTACTGTCCTGTTGGTACCTGTTTTGTTTCTGCACTTGATTTTCCTTGATCTTTTTGATGTGAGGTTCCTTACTCGCCAATAATGTGTGATCGCATACAGTTACTATGCGATTAGAACTTTTCGTGTAAAAGAAACAAATATATTTTTTTTTACAAATTCTATTTTTCCTTCGGAGTAATCCGTTTAAATGGCTTACAATCTTCAATTTAACGAATTTCGTTTTTCGAATCTTTCTTCTTTCTGTCTAGCTTGCAATTTGGCTTGGAGTTTGATAACAGTTCAATACGGCTAGTAGCTTCAGGTTATTAATTTCTGGTATATCAACAGTTTCATTTTTAGATGTTAGAACTTTTTTAGATGTTAGCTTAAAAGCTGAGGCCATCCTAGGTAATTATACATTTCTAGAACCTCTAGATTGGCAATTTCAAATTCTATACGATGACGGAAAAATGTGTCCAATACCAAAAATCATCAAAAAGCATGTTACATGCAGTTATATTTCGTAGAATGTCACGCAGTGTTATGCTAGACCACTCATTGGGCAGCTGAATCACTCATCGTCCAGCATGTAGAGTCCCACACAACAGAATAGCAACATGTTGAGAAGTCGGAAACATTTTGCAAAAACCATCTACAAAATGTAATTACAGAATATAATAGGATCATTTTCATAATTTGGCACATGTTGCCAAGTTAAGCAAATAAGTTGAAATATTGGACATCTGATCTGCCAAAATGATCTAATCACTATAGTCAGAAGGTGTGGCTTGCGTAATGTGAAGTAATCTCTTGAGTTACTACCAAAGTTCTAGCTTCTTTCAAGATTACACAAAATAATTTCAGAATTTCAGAACCCAGTCAATACAGAAATCCGTCATAAGTCTTTACATGGAGTGATATGGCAGAATAGATAGAATATTCATGTAGAGCTCACATGCCAATAGTTTTGCTGCAAAAAATACTGATCTCTGAATTTAATGGCATATGACTGCTTTTAGTGTAAACATAAGCTGCATTCAAAAATCTTAACGCGAGATATCTAAGCTTTTTTGTTTTTTTTGAGATCAACTAGGAAACGGACAAGTTAACAGAAACTTTTATTAACTTTCTTAAATGGATTTTGATTGATTTCGAGAGAGAACAGAAGAGTACAATATACGTATATTTTGTCTTCAGTCTCTCTCCGAAAAGGTAACAATAGACAAGACGAAACAAATGTAAAAATATGAATCCAACAAAAGATTTACAAGTTATACGTTCTATAGAATTACTAATGAATTGCAATAAACTAGAATCAATTCAGTTCTAGTATTTAACAGGATATAAAATATTTACGCTTACATAAAACTGTTTTATTCTTCCTTTTTCACAAATTAATACCCCTTGGCTGTTTAGATCGTTTGATTTACTAAGACTAATGTCGATACGTTTAAACTTCTTCAAATAAATCAGGCGAGATTATTTATCCTCTAGTCTAGCTGCATTCACTGCAAGAGCTTTTGAGCTCTCTTATTTCATTGCATCTGAGGGCATACATCATTGAAGAACAACTAAATAAAGATAAAATGGAAAAGTAAATAAATATTTAATGGATGTAGAACTCCTACGCAATAATAGCATACAAAAAAAGCCACTTCCAGTTATCCTCTTCTTTACCATACTCCTTTTAGCTTTCACTGTACAAGTGTTGGATGTTATTTCCTTAATCGTCTTGAGCATGCACTTAACTTCCCCAATATATTATAGCATTACCTCGATGCATTTATGTGCTGCTCGACTTTTAGTTAAGTGTAGTAGTATAGTAAATTCGTATTTGAAGCGCTTATATCAAAAGTGTAATGTAGTTTAAAGTGATGACACAAAATACTATCTCCTTTTTTGAATTTTCATCAGCTACTGTAAATAAAAAGTCTAACTCACAACGCAATATTATAACTTTGTATTAGTGCTCCGCAAGATATAGCAAATGGACCACATTTATTTTATTTTATTAAATTAAACATAATTAAGAGAGTATATTTTGTACAAAATTTTCAGAAAATAACAATCAACTGTTAGTATTTACTTTCAATTTGAATGGAAACGTTTAAACTGCAACTGCTGTAAAATTAATTACCATGTTACCCTAATCATTTTCCATTTCATTAAAATGCATTATTAATGTTGTGCGTATCATTTTCACATAACGTCACGCAAAAAATAATTAAAATTCTGTAGAATTATCCAATACAGCCATAATCGGATTGTAAAACTAGGCCACATTACAAATGAATTTTCTCTAATTAACATTAATTATATATAATCTTTAAGTATAAATCCATATTTAGAAATTTCCGCTATTGTTCTTCGTTATTATACTCTGCCTCTTTATAAGGAGAAACTTCTTGAAAGACTCTTGAAAACGGAAAAAAAGAAAATAAATTTCACTTTTATATTTACTTTAATATCATTTTCTTTAAAATATTTTAAATAGAAATTATATAATTTCCTATAATATTTTATTTTATGAAGATTTACGACAGTCTGTCATAATATTAATAAGCCCATATATAGGGGATCTTATTTATATCCGCAGTTTCTTAATACGTTGAAAATTAATTTCGTTATGTAAAACCTAATTTTTTAGTTCAGAAGCTATAAAAGTTAATAATTTAGTTTAGAATTTATAATTACAATAATTTTATGGAAATTATATTAATTTATGCATGATTCATCATGAAATAAACAACAACAATGAAGAAATGTTATATAATGTAATGGAGAAGATGAGTGTGAGAATCCCTCCAGACTTCATAATTAATTTTATTGTTTACTGTAACTGTACGTAAACGTATAAGGTACGTAGTAATTATGTTGCTATTTCCGATTATTGATTTTATTATGACGCACCAAATTATGAAAAAGGAAGCTTGAAATATTTTGGATTTTTAAACGGATGTGATTAACGCAATGTAATTTTATAAAAAAATTAATAAATTATCAACCTACATAAATAACTTTGTCTAACCATTGTTAGCCAACAGGCGTAAAACCAAAAATTGGAATTATGGATAATTTAATACCAATACGTGCACCCACTATTAATTGTATAAAGTTGGCAATATTTCCTTAACACGTCTTTGTGGTGAATGTTGTTTTTCCATACTGTAATAGATTTTCAATTATTTGGACACAATTACCTTAAATAACACTTATTACAATTCACAAAAGAATATTAACAACCTCTTAAGTATTTGGAGCAGTTCAATGTTTGCTTTCAGAAGTAAGAAAAAAGATAAAAAGAGCTATTTTTATAATTTATGGACTGCTCTAGATTTTAATAAAAGAGTTTTATATCCCTTACGTTAAGAAAGGAAATGCGCGTTTATTTTATAGGTTTTAGAATTTATGTTTGAGGTATGGCTTATTCATTATTACAAGAATTAAATTAATGTCATTTTTGTTTTTTAAGCTGACCGCGGTACTCCTTCATCATGGTAAGATTCAATATTGAACCCTGCACATTGCACCAAGGTTGGACAACATTTTAAGCTATAAATGCGCCTTAAAGTAGGCACATAATTTCATTCGAATCTATGTACCATCTACGTTGTGTCATTTTCCTCAATTCGTTTCACAAAAGGCAATAAACACTTATAAAAATGATTTTATGTTTAGATACACTATTTCTTTCTTAAAGCTAGATGGAAATAAAATTAATATAAAATTGCTAAATTTAGAAAAATTAAATTAGAAGATGTATCATTGAGAGGCTTGAACAACCTTAAATTAGAAATTATTAAGATTAATATTAAATATTCAATAGATGATGTTAAATAATGTAAACTTAACATACACCATATGCAAGCACATACGTGTGTATTGTATGCAACAACTTTTAGTGTATATAAGACACTCACCGGTCACCGGTACACGGACGGGTCAAAAAATGAAACTTCTAGTGCATGTGCTATAGTACACCAACCAACATTTTCAAATATAAACTTAGAACAACAACTATACTGCTGAAACAATCGCCGTCGTCAAAACAATCGAGCACGTCATCGCCTCTCACATCCAAAATATTACCGCAAAGGATTTTACTGCAAACGTGCAAAAAATAGACCTGCACTACCTATACCTGGACATAGCAAAATCAGTGAAAACGAAGCAGAAGCAGATAAAATGGCCAAGGAAGCGCAAGAGAGCGGACTTAAGCAAGACTTAACCGCATCGGAAGCTCAAAGAGCATACTACAGAAACCAATTATTTATATGAAGAATGCAAGCAACAGTAGTCTACGGTTCCTGATAACAATAATCTCAAACTAATTAAAACAAATTACGAACATTGGTCAACAACTCAACAAATCAGACAAAGAGACGAAATTGTACTAACTAGACTACGCCTTGGACACACCCGTCTAACACGAATACTTTTTAAAAGGACATCCATGTTCAATTTGCGAAGTTTGCACAGTTCCACGAAGTGTCAACTATCTTCATATAGACTGTTGAAAATATACGTCCCAATGAACAGTGGCTAATGTGAAAGCATCCCTCAAAGATATTCTTAGAGATAACCAAGAAAATGTAGAAACATTAATGGAATTTTTAAAGTTAATAGGTCTCTACAATCAAGTATGAACTAATAATTGGTGTTATGATGGTGAACGCGATTTTGTAAACTAGTAGCCGGCTTACAAAGCTTTAATAATTCTTTACCTGCCCCCTTTTCAACATAAATAAGTAGAAAAAGGATGCGTTCACCAACAGAACTAAGAAGCATACACTTGCCTTGTCATAATATAAAAAACATGGGTTATATTGGTGGGAAAAAAAGATTTGAAGTTATAGGAAACTTGTACATTCAGGATAATTCCTTAAAGCAGTAAATAAACCAAACCAGTATACAGGGTGCAAGGGGTTACTACGCGTCAATTTTAAGGGGCGATAGAAGACATCAAAAGGAACAAATAACAATAATAAAATTTATTTTTATCCTTATTAAATTGTTTTTATCTTCCCTCTTTTTAATTCTAACGGATGGATTATAACTAGAAGTTTGCAATTACTTTTCTTTAAATGTCTTTATTACTCTATGACACTTCAAAAGTACCTAATGAAGTTTTTTCATTATAACCCGTTATTGTGATGTAAGTATTCAACATTGACAAATGAAATGTTAGAAAGTACAAACAGCCGAGGATAGCAGAAGATGTTGCTTACTCTCTTAATTATCTTGATAATTTTATCTTAACAGTTGTTGATCACACGTTGACCTAGATTCTTCATTTATTTGTTGAACTTTAGGAGGCAACAGTTTTTCAGAAAAAAAAATAAAAAAATGTTGTGAACTTTAATATTATTTTGCCGTGTTAATAACATTAGTTTAATTATGGGGCTTTGTCAGAAGATGCAGCTCCTCTAGCACAACAAATAACATTTTTTTCTTATCATTAATTGTTTACGCGCAAAATCGGATTCCTTTTACATTAAAAAATTTATTAATTTGTAAATATAATAAGAATCTGAAATTACGCGTAAACGATCGATCATATGAAAAAAATGTTATTAAGGTTTGTTGTTATTATTAACCCGGTAAAATGATGTTAAAGTGAAAAACTATCATACTTATTATTTTTTTCGGAAAAAGTGATACGTCCTAAAACAAAGTTATGTCAGACTTTTTTGTTCCTTTTGACGTCTTCTATCGCCTCTTAAAATTAACGTATAGTAACCCCTGCCACCCTGTATACTCATCAGTCTTTTTCTTTTCTTTTTGCTGATTTCGCTACTTTTCTGATAATGTCATGTAATGGAACAATGAGGTGTAAAGCGCTGCTAAAGCGAAGAGAAGTGAGCCTAACACACGCTAGAATCAAGTTCAAACGTAATTCTTGTGTAGCAGAAGCTCGAATAGCGCAATTATAATAAACACCAGCACTTTCACGGCGTCAGTCAATGGACTAGGAACATTATTATTCTTAAGATTTATGTCCATCCATTCCTTACTTTTGTAAAAAAATTCCAGATGCAAGCTCATACCGTTCCTAGAATAATAACATTGTTACTCGATTTAATTTGATGTTTCATTTCTGCAGAAAAAGTAATTTCCTAAGTACTTGTATTTTCTGTGAGGTTATAAAGGTAAATAAGGCAAGGTGGGGAAAGTGTGTTTTCGGGGTAAGTGCGTATGCTAATTATTGTGCAGTAAATATCAATGATATGATGCTGCAATCATCATCATATCTTTGCATGTCAATAATAATAACTACTACAACCCATAGCCAAAACCAAGGGCCCAGAAGCTATAAGCTTGTGCGGGAGGGAGGGGGCGATTATTATTATTATTATGTAGGCCCAATGTGCGGCTGCAGCCGACTTACAGATGGAACAGCGCACATCCCATATTTGTGTCACAGCTAAGGAAAACTGCAGAAAACCTTCACCAGATCTGCCGGCGCCGGAAGTCGATCTCGGGCCGCTTGGGTGAAAGTCCGGCACGCCAGGCATTACACTACCAAGGCTGTTATAGCTAAGTTAATTTCTCAAAAACTAATGAACATAATTCCAATCTGTTGAAAATGCCTGAAAGCTTAGAAACTATACAGATCTGTAGCAGCTGTAGAAACATAAATGTCACTATGCTGCTGTTAATCACTATGGAAGTTAGCAGCCACGTACGCACTTACCCCGATTCATGCGCAAATACATTCATCGGGTAGAAAAGTGAAGAAAAATTGTAAAAAGTATAAAAAACCCTTTGAAGATGTTTGATATTACTAAGATCAATAGCAAACATGACAAGGTACATGGTTCCAAAATTTCAAATTTATAATTTATTAAATGCAAAGTCAACAGCTGGCAGAAGTTGATGTATACTTTTTCGATAGTGCACTTACCACACCTAATCTAACAGCTTTATTTTTGATAATTTAAGTACTGATTGACTATTGTTTATAATTAATTTATTATTGAAAGTTCATAATACCTTATTATAACATAAGATTTATGATTAGGTAAGAACTGTTATATTTTTAATTTGGTAGTACTGGGATTACCTAAGTATTAACGTCGCGAGCTTGCCTGTCAGGAAGTTCTATAGTGTTGTGTACATTGAACATTTTTTAGAACATTCGCTAGATTCTCATGGGTCTCCTTCAAATGCACGAAATGAACAACACGAAAAAGAAAAGTCTTCCTTCCGCATCATAAGTAATGCCAAATTCATTCATGAGATTACTGATGTTTGTGCAGTCTTCTTTAATGCAGTATTCTGTAAAGCCTTCTTCCCTTTTTCAATGATTGTAGACTGTTGTCTGTGAGTGTAATAACTTCTGTTATTTTAAACGAGATTCATAAAGCCCTACAGCATCCTTTGGCAGACCGAGGTTTTTTACCAAATTGTTTAGTTCTTGTCTCAATGGTCTTGGCTCTGGAAGTAAGTGTTCTGGTTGGACCAAAATGGAATCTAGGTCTTCAGGAGCATGTGCTACAGGTATGTCTCTCTCGATGATCAGCAGCGTACTAAACTAAACAAAACCAAAGACGTACGATTAGCAAAATGAAAAAAGAACGTGTTAACTTTTTCATCTCAGAACTGTGTGTTTAATCAATAACGGTATTTGGGAAAATCTTGAAATGCTTTTCGGGAAGTGGTATCGAAAGCTTACCGAACAATTTAGATTGTTCCTAATTAACAGTTTAGACCCTTTTCATGTTCAGTTTGTATGTACACATTTATGGTCACCGATTGCATGGATGCTTTCATGAATCATTAGTCAGTAGAATATGTCCACATTCACAGTATTGGATATGAATTTGACATCGGTTGCCAGGACAAAGATAGGCCTTTACAAATAAATCAGTCATGGCCTATCTTTTCACCAAATTCTGGTTCGGTCCAGCTTTTACTAATCAAGCTAATAGTTCTTCTTACACGACAGTATTGCATTTTTCGTCAGATAACAGTAATCGTCTACTTTTCGTAGTCAAACTGTCTTTTCTAGAATGCTAAAAACCCAATGAGATGCAAGCTTTTAAGTACCGCAGAAGAAACACCAACTTCAATGCACTTAAAAATCATTCCAGAAGAAGACTTCTTGTAAAAGAATTCTAAAATAATCTACAGAATGTATGGAACGGAAAGAGGAGTCTAGATCGAAAATTAAAATAATTTTTTGATTAATGAAGTTAATGAATTGGTCTTATTTGCCCATTCCAGGAGTTTTCTGCATGAACAGAGGAGGAATCTATGGCGCAAAATTCTCCAAAATTGCCTGATTTGCTTTTAAGGCCTAAGCAATTAATTCTATTGCAATCAATCCTGTAAAGATCATAAATACTTTAAAATAATGCTCTTGCAAAAAATCTCTCTGTGGGTTTCTTAACTTTACATCTTTTCGAACATCTATTTTACAGCTTTTATACTTTCTGTTAATTTTATCCGTTGATTCTACAACTTACTAGTTACTACTTTACCCATTCTTAGATAAATTATGTAGTGAAATCAAATAATTTTGCATCACTTATTATAGTTAATCTCTAGACTTGTTAATCATTCCGCCAGTGCTTCATAATTTCATTATAATGCAATGAACTTGAGTTCTAAAGCTGCAACTTGTCCAATATTGATATAAGTATTTTTTCATGAAATCGCGAAAATTAACTCAGGTTAATTTACGCGATTTCTCGATCTTTTAGAGATCAGTCTCTAAAAGATAATATGGTATAAGTGAAATCATCACTAGCTCTCTTAAAACTAATTATTTGTTGATTGTCAATATCATTCTATATAGATATTACCACGCACTCGAAAATTGGTATCGAACGTATGACTGTGCACAGTCAGGGATGGCAAAGTGTTTTATTGTACCGGACGTCAGTAATCCTACATATAGTACCGATATCCAGAGTTCATTAAAAATTCTGTTAGTAGTGTGATGCAATTCTACTAATAAATTAATCTAATGTACTAATATACTCTCGTAAGTTCCAAATCAATTTTTTTATATAATAAAAGATCGGGTTAGTTTTATTTTTCCTTTTGTTTAATAATTACTTTCTATAATTACACTCCGTGTAAGAGAGCTATTAAACAAAAACATAAAAGGAAATCTTAATTCCTGTAATAATCTGCACTCGGGGGTGTGTGATTATTAGGGATCTCGTAGGATCATCTAAGTTTCGCAAAAGAGCCGTTAGCGTTACATTTCTATTATTATAAATAATTATTTCTAACAATCCTTGAATTATCCCGTTGTAATATCTATAATTAACAAGTTACAAAATTTTCCAAGCGATACAAAATAGTTCTCCTCATTTCAGGATGGATGTGTCGAAGTCACCCACGCCGCGTCGTCATCTCTTGATTGATGTTCTCCACTTTATTTTCATGGTCATTTTTCTTTATTTTATAAATGTAGGTTTTTAAACTGACATCGAGTGAATACGAGGGGGGTTTTTGTTTATTTTTTTAATAAACCGGAACGCATCGGTGAGTTGGTTTCTCCGCAAAATTTTAAAAGCAGTATATTGTTCTTTTTCAGAAGCGTCCGTTCTTCTCGTCGGTCGCAACAAAACAGCCATTCGTTTTTGTTTCCTTTTAGACGTTTTTGAGTTACATGTTCCGAGCATTGTGCTACATTAGTGCAGAGTAAATTCGAGCTTTTTCTGCGTAGCAAGGGAGTTTCATTTAGTGTTATTTACCATACGTGAATTAACTAGGAAAATTTGTAGGTACTTTAAGCTGACAATAATATTTCATGTAAGCGCTCGTTATATTTGAGTACGGAGCTGGCAATTACAGAGCATATGATATGGTCTTTGATAACTAAGCATACTTGATTGCTCAACTTCAAGGCCCTAATTTGCATACACAATTTATCAGTGTTTGTCTACCCTAAGGCGTTACTAGATATATATGCACTTATAGAAGTGATTTGGTGATAATACCGAGCAATTCGGTTTGCACACGCGAAGCACGAGGGAATAATTCATAGGATCCACGTTATTTAATTATGAGCAAGCGATAAGCGACTTTTATAAAGAATGCATGGCTCGATAGAGCTAAATTTGAATAATGGTAATTGCGGAATGCCGCAGGGACCGTTAAATTGTAATACAGTGTATTGAAAATTTTTCTTTAATGCACGCTCTCAGGCGCGGCAACAAAGGCTGTTAAAATACAAAGAATATACTGCAAAGAGATTTTATTGCAACTGTCCTTGGCTTTAACAAATTTTTATTACCGAGTTCCTTTTATGAATTGTTTATAGTTTTAAACTATTAGCTAATAACATTAGGTAACGACCTTAATTCATAACTAACTTCAGTTCGAAATTCACGTAAAAAATCGTAGTTCGTCTTTCCGTAAATAGTTCTTCTATGGAGTACCATAGGGATCCGTTCTATGATCTATACTTTTTCTAACATACGTCAATGACTTAATGTGTAAATGTCGCACAACGACAACTGTTTATTTATAATTTCTTCTTATACAAATATAAGTAGCAATGTTGAAATAACTTAGACACAATAAATAAATAAATAAATAAACAATTATACAAGAAGACAACAAAGATTTACTAATCATACATTTAGTAATCACATAAAGCATCGAACACAAGAAATGAGATACAGAAAATTAAATATACTCAGCAAAGTTTTGCTTATAATTGTTTGATTTCTTTTAACTGATTAAGATTTATTAAATAAAATGTTTAATAAAATTTAGAACAATTATAATTGCCACTCAACATTGAATTTAAATAAACTAAAATTAAGAACAATAACACTAACTTCTATTATTTACTCTAATATCTTAGAACAATAAATCCTCTAAGGCTCTCTTTATTTGCTTTGATTTGTCTTTTTGTTTGCTGGTACCAGAGAGCCTTAACTAAAGTTTACTTTACGTTGTTTATTTAAATTTGCCCGCACACAAACACATACTTCTTATTTACCAATAGAAGATTTTAAGTGGCTCACCAGACACGCTCTTCTCTTTGACAATTCAAAACTGTGTAACACCTAATTTATTTATTTTATACAGATAATATTCTTGGTTAAATCCAATAGAAACTCCATAGAGTTGTTGGAAAAACTTCTTAACATTCTCTTGTTTTTTTATAATTGTAAATAATTTATTAATTAATTTTTCCAAGTTTATAAAAATATGTCCATAACCTTATTTCTTTCGATAATTTTGAATTACAACAAAATGGCCTCTTACATCTGTGAAAATATGCTAACTGACTTGTTTTTCTTGCAAGGATATTTATACTTTTACTAAAGCAGTTGAAAAATAACAATTTTTGATGCACGTGACGTCAGAAAATTTAAAACAATCATAAAAATTATTGAATTTCCTAAAACTATATAAATATAGAACGAAAGACTATGAAATTGTGAACAAAATGATATATCACAATTATTTATTAACCTATATTAACCTATACGGCTGTAAATCAACGTCGATGACAACTATTAAATTCATAACTAAAACATCGATTAGATTCTAAATACATGATCCCGAGCCACAAATTACATCATGTACACCAAATACATAAAAGAAATCTTACAAATGGTTTTGCCGATCTAAGGTTCTGATGGTATCACTTTTGATGATACCTTCTAACAACTTAAACTAGGAAAGTCTCAAACAGTTCTTGTACTTTAAACAAACATCCAAATGACTTGACTAACACATTGGACAAAATACATTCATTAAATTATAAATTCTGTTAATTCTAGCCTTATAAATCTTTGAACAAGAACCCTTGTTATTGGATTGCAGAAGAATCTCAACTTGTGACCAAATTTGCTTATTCGTAAATGTAAAAGCCCTTTTGGGATACCTCACATATGTGTAAAACAAAATATTTCTTTCTAAACAGTTGTTACTGTATCCTACATATGGTTACCTAACCCTTAAGTACATGTATCGAATCTATTAAGAACTAACATGTTTAATTAAAGAATCCCTTATTGAAAATTAGATTCAGAAAATTAGGTTATGTTAATTGATAGAACGTAAAGTTCTTCTTTTATTATAATTTGCTATTTTTAATAATACAAAAGCGTGTAAAATGAATAAACTAGCTCTTTAGCATGTTTCGCTACGAATATTTATTTTGCTTTTTATTAATTAATTGTTCTTAATCAATTGTTATCTCCTATGTTATCATACGGTTAAGTGCTTTCTCTAATTGATACCGAACAACAGTTATCTCGTAGGATAATAAAATTCAGGTGCTTCTTGCGATACTATATCATTAATTTTAGGAAACAAAAAATAACCTAAAAGAATATACCAACATCTAAAAAAACATACTTCTAACTTAATAACTAAGAAGGTACGGAGGCGTAAGAGCTCCAGAGAATCACCTGGTATAAACTTCATATCATGTTTTATTCTCATTTTACTGTTTTCCGTATTAAATGCCTTCGGCATGAGAATAACCGTGTGTATATCTGACATATTATTCCATCTAGCAATAAGAGTAAAGGTCATATTAAAAAAGAAGATGAACGTAATCTATTCATTTTATCCTGAAACTAAATTTCAGTATTTTCCTCCTGAACTTGGATAATACTTACTAAAGTTATATATATACGTGGGAAGTTAAATGCTCGCAGACATATAAATTACGCCCACGATCAAATTATGGCGAACTAGGTGGAATTATAAATTACGGAATTTTTGCACCTTATTTGAATTATGTATAATAATAAAATACATTTACGTATTTCGTCTTTTCACGTTTAGGTTATTCGTGCACGTGAGAACATTTGATTATTCATTATTCTAAAAACAGAATCTAGTAACTGCGTGCTTTTTGATTTATGAGGCAGCGTAAGTCATAATAACTATTAGATGCAGTAATAATTATAAACAATTAAAACATAAACAAAAGAAAAAATATCTTTAAAGGTTGCATTTTTTTAGTATTCTTCTACTTTTTCGAATAATAATACACTCACCTGCTGAAAGAAAAACTCGTTAAACTTTTATAACCTTTACTATTTCACATTATTATGTAAGTACAGAATAATTCACATTTATAATTTTATTCAATTTTGAATTTATATTAAATAAAATATCCATTGCTCCAAACAGAGGTGATTTTCATAAAAAATATTTCAGAAAACTCAAAGTCTCCTCCATCATAAAATTTTTTTATTATAAAATATACATAACAATTGTTTTGGCCTTTTCAATTAAAGGTTAACCCTTAAGGCCATCAGATATAAAGAAAATAAATCATAATTTCCTTAATTAATCGAAAAATCATAAACGGGATCTTTCCCGTTTAGATCTCTTTACTGATTGAAGAAATACAGTCCAGGATGACAAATTATTGTATTGCAGAAGATATAAAAGACAGTATAAGAATACCAACAAAATGAGCGTTACCTCTTGTACTGGTGCACCCAGGGCCGGATTTAACACAAAGCCCTGTTATAGGCCTGGGCCTATGGCGGTAACCTTTTCGAGCTTCATCGTTTTTCGCGATACCAACTCCCTAAAAAAGATCAAAATTTCAATACTCGAAAATCGAATAGACATCGATCGCAGCGAAATAAATTTTGATTCTCCCCAAAAACGCAATTCCTTTTCTCCCAGAAGAAGGTGAACAAAACAAACCTCTAAGTAAGAATAATCGGGGGACGAAGCTGGAATAGGTTTCGAAGACTCATTTTTGCTCAGAACCACCGTAAGGTGAGCACGGTTTTTTGATGTCCCCGGCAAACCGTTCACCGACTTAGATTTTGAACGTAATATGGCGTACTTTGTGGCCTACTGATGCCGCAAAGCGATCTCGCGAATTTAATGGCTGGCGACCGCGTTATTTGGTTACCCAAATCGAGAACTTATCAGATCAGGTATGTGGATAGGTGTCCGGGTCGGAGTCATCACGGTTCTATATGTTAATAGGCTCTGATACGTGAATTAGGTCATTGAAGAAAAATTTCCGATCTCTTTCCTTGTGTTTCTGCTACGTGTTTCAGATGCAGCGAGCATCTGTTAGTATACGGCATAAAGAGCTATGCTGAGAAATTTTTGTTTCTTGATAGCGTCATTTATAATTTTTTTTCAAGCCAAGCATTCCGTGGGGATCTATAGGCGGAAGACTATTACCAAAGATGGACCGGGTACACCTCATTCATTCCGAAACTATCCTATAAGTATATTGAAACGATCATACATACATGTAAGGATAATCGTACAGTTCCTGGGAAAAGGTGTACATCTTATTTTATTTCAACTGTACGGAAAATGCGTCTACTTCAAAAGCAATTCTATTTGCCTAGAACTCTTAAAAATTAATCAATCAAAAACTGAAAACCGCCGATGCAAAGAGGACACTGTACAAAGATACCTCCAAGTCTAGAGTTGGATAGAGCAGTTCTAGATTTTTTAAAAAGTAGAACTTCAATACGAGAGTTGTTAAAGGGTTTCCATTTTATCCCAAAACGACACTTTAAACTCATCAACTCATCTTTAAACGGTACTAAATGAAAATGAGGCTTTCGCGGCTAACTATGTAACATTTTACTTCAACCGACATAAAAACAAACAAAAAAAAAACATAAAAAGAGGTCTTATTGCAAGTTGATTTAAAAACTCGGTACAGAACTCTAAGGACTTTAGTGATTAATGCAAAATCATTATCGCTTCAAGAATAAAATTATTTTGAAGCGAAAAGTGACAATAACAACATTTACTGTAGTATTAAGTCAGAGATCTGTTAACTAAAAATATCAATTTTCAGATTGCCAACCAATCTCAAGTTGGGTAGGTATATCCTAAGCGAAATAATTAGGAAGAATTCCTATTACCAAACCAGAAGGACGAAGTCAAGTGCCCGTCAGTTCCTTTTTGATCAGGGCTTCCCTCCCCGACTTAGGAAAAAAGAATTGGAACGCTGCACCTGTACCTGTCTTTGTTTTCTAAGGCATATAATATTTGATAAAACTACAAATCATTTCCTTTATAAAGGGAAAATGTAAAAGCAAGACTAATAAGACTTAGGGCCTAACAATCACATCCTACCAGGAGTTACCTAGGTGGCAGTAAAGCAGATGTCTTACGATCATAAATTCTTTACACACTTACTTGCACTTTATGCTCCAATTAAAAGAAAAGTGAGGCAAAACTAAAACATTAGTATCGCTTAATCCAATGTGCGATTTACCTACAGGCCAATTCTACTACAAATTACACGAATCGTAAGAAAGGGTGATCTCTGTATTGTGAAAGTCCACTTTAACTGTCTGAGATTATAAACGCTTTGGACGCTACCTTTCTACATTAAAGTGGACTAAATTGCCCTGAAACCTTGGCTTCTTTGTTACCTTAACACTATTTCTATATCCTGCCTTTGTAGCGAACTCAATATTATTACGGACATTTATTCCGTTTTATTTTGAATTCAATTTGGCGTAAGAATATAAAAAATTTGTCAAAAAATCTAGTCAAAACTTGTGTAAACAAAATCTATTTCCCACGGTTTGGTATTTTGTTTTAGTCACGTATCCACTATAATTCTGCTTAAAATCATCTAAAAAGCTAACAAGATGCTAGCTTGTTAGCTCGCAGCAATAAATTTGGGTTTAACAGAAATATAATCTATTTTATGAATTCACTCTGGTCATATTATGGTTTACATTGAGTCAAGTTTCTTTGAATTTCAAAGGTATATAAAAGAATGAATTGATTTTAAAAATTGAATTCATGTTTGTTAAACCTTATGTTGTGAATGTGCAGATAACTTGTAAAAAAACTACTTAGGATTATTATTACTCATTTACAAAATATGATGTTTATGAAAATTTGTATAATTTCAATTGGTGTCGTATATGACAACCACGTAACCGTTTATTCATTAAACTTTAACGTTAACTTTCTAGTGCTACAATACCAGTATAAACAGATTACCGACACCCACATTTTCTGTAAGTTATTTGTAACTATACTATCTGAAATTTCATTTCACAACAAAATGTATATGGGTTTTAATTAGGGAATTTAATAAAATGTATTAAGAATAGAATTTAGATCATAAATTAAGTTAAAATGTAGAAATTCATAATGCGAGTAGGTTTCCGATGATCATTAACTCTTGTGTATGTTCTATAACCCGACGTACGGATTGAAATGTGTAAACCATTTTCTTAAATTTATTTATTTATTAAGTACTTACAGGATAAACCCAAATAGATAAATAAATAAATCATAAAAAATTAACATTATACTAAAAATTATAACAGCACAAAATGTAAAATAACAAATAATTTTTTTAAATAAAATTGGTTAATGGAAATTAATAGATTTAATATTATTTTTATGTTCAATAAAGAATGCTGACCATAAACTGTTTTATTAAACGGAACATGCAATAACTGATTATTTCTGGTAAATCGGCCTGGCACTTTAAGAGGCAACAAACTCAAAAGTTCTGGAACATCATAAACGTTGCTAATTATTTTGTAGCCAAATACCAGATCATGATTGAATCTATTTTTTTAATGTGTCCAAATCAAGTAGTTGTAGTCTCAAAAGTGTTAAATTATTATAATCAATATCAGCCATTTTAAACAATAGAAAAACAAATTTGTTTTGAACTCGTTCAACTCTCTCATTATGGTATTTTGCATATTTTGGGTTTCAAATTGGACTGCAATATACCAAGATACTTACGACAAGGGTCTTGTATAATGTTAATATGGCACCAATATTTTCAAAATCATAGCATGTCCTTCTAATAAAACGACTTATACGAAAAGCTTTGTTTACAATAAATTGTTTTGTAATGATTTGACACTCGATCTAACAATAAATTATTTATCTATGGTGTAAGCAAAATGTATTACTTTGGGTCTCTTGGTAAAAGTTATTGTTTTACATTTACATACTTATGTTTAACTCCATACAGCTTTGCTGACACAATTTCTCGATCACGGAAATGCATTGCTGCAGGTTTACACAATCTTGCCACTTAAATACGACGTTATAAATTTTTAAGTCGTCTGCATAGAGCAGTTTTTGAATATTTAATATTTTTTATATCATTCACAAAAATTAAAAATATCACTGGTCCTAGATGAGATCCCTGAAGTATCTCGGAAGTAGGGCAAAAAGTATCAGATTTGTAGTTTTTTATTCGAACAATTAATTTCCAATCCGACAGATAGCTTTGAAACCAAGCCAAAAAGGAACCCCTAATACCCAGAGAAGATCATTTTTGTAATGAGATTTTGCGGCTGACCCGATCAAACGCCTTTTTAAAGTCTGTATATATTGAATCAAGTTGATGCCTCTTTTGTATTGCATTGATAATGTCATTATTGTAAACTGACAAATTGGTAGTGGTGCTTCGTCCAGACATGAAATCATGTTGCTCCGGTATGACATATTTTTTAATTAATATGATAAAGTATCAGTCATAAGTGATTTGAAGATCTTTCCTAACGTACACAATACAGAGCTGGGCCTATAGTGTACCACGTTGTTCCTAGCGTCCGATTAAAATACAGGAGTAATATAAGCAGTTTTTCATATTTCACGAAAGATGCAATTTTTAATATAACTATTAAATATTATATATAAATATAAGTTAAGAGACAAGGTATAAAACTATCTTTGATAATGACATTTAAAGTCGAAACAATATTGTCAGGTTAAGATACTAATAAAACTTGTGAAACTGTAACTAATCTTTGTATTTATATTCTATTTCATGATTATAGAGTTCCACGAAGTTAGGCTGGAGACAGTAAACGCTAAGGTATAAAACGACTATTTACTGCTATAGCTATGACGCGACAAATTGTTGGTGTTTTATTAAACTAAGTAAATCTTAGAAATAAAGGAATGGCAACAAGTAATAAAGAATTTAATCTAAATGAAAGTCTTTTCCCAAATTATGGATTCTCATCTTACTTTTAAACCATGACAACATCGATGTGGGCGGCGCCCTTCTATTATTTAATCATTCTTCTTCTTATCTGACACTAGTAAGCCTTTATAATTAACACAATCGCTGAAAACAACTTGAATCAATAAAGTGCCCCTGACAGGAGCTACACGTATGGTTGGTGCTGTTACTACATTATATATTATGCAGTCAACACGCTTTCGAATTTTTAGTATCCCATAATTTATTTTTTGTCTATTAAGAGTATAGAATATACAAAGAATTACATCGACACATCTATTATGTATAGACCTTTTCCCTTCTATACTGTGACCAAAGTGACAAGAAATGAGTCATCACAAACACGTGGGCGAAATTGTAAAAAGCATCTACAATTACCCGAAGGTCACGCTGTAATCTACATGATAAAATAAACAATAAATGAGCTAGAAAGATTCATTAGCGGACCAAACCCCTTTTTAATTAAAAGTAAATGTGAACGAAGCAATGAAAATGTGTTGGTACTAGCGTACGTCACTGAATTCTTAGCAACGTGAAATTTGCACACTTATTTTATCTCACCCCGGGTCGTATTTCTTTATTCCCGTGTGATTACGAAAATGACTCATTTCATGCATTTTTGGCTGGGGTATAGTTATCCATTTTAACACCTACATTCTACACTGTAAAAAATGAGGTAAAATTACCTTGGGAAAGAGGTAACTTTTCGCTATTATTTGCGGTATTTTTACCCTAAAATTAATTTTACCTATACATTTAGTAGTTTTACTATTTGTGGTAAAATGCCCTGTAATTATGTAAAATTATACAAATATAAGTAATTCTACTACATTGAACTGGTTAAAATCACTATCCATAATATAAATTTACATAACTCAGACAATTTTTTCCTTACAAATGTATAATTGCTCAATAACTTAATTCATTTTTAGTGTAATATTAAAGATAAGATGAACTTGAACAAGAATAGTGTAATTTTACCCTTAATATGTTTTTAACCGTTGAGACGCTATTTCGCTGATCGCACTTGTTTGTGACCTTCGTTTCGTGAAAGAATTCAGGAATCCATTATGAACAGTCCAAATAGGCTTTTTGGGGAATGGTCGGAATGGTGTGTACCATTCTTTTATGATTTCGGCGAGGCGTACTCTATCGATATCGAACGAAGTGTTCATTGCTCATTAATATTTTGTTTTTCGTTGTAGTGTAGTGCGCATTTATTAAAGGCAAATATTTACACGTATGACCGAAGATGGGAAGAATTTTATTTTATAGTAGAAGTTAAAAAATAATAATCGGTAAGTACCTATATGTTAAAATTACAAATTTAAACCAATAAAATAAAAATATTTAATTTAATGTTTTTCTAGGATGAATCAAAAATTGAAGAATTCGAAATAAACTAGCATAACTGTAATTGAGAAAGGTACTCGTGTATAATTGTTTATATAATTTATAATTTTTTAATTTTCTAGGTGGAATCGAAACTTTATCTGAATGTCTTTGAGAGACCAAATATTTCCGAAAGCCCCTGAAAAGAAGTTCTGTTAATGTCTTATATTTTATATAAGTACATACGTTCAATAAAAATTACTTTGATTTTATTTTGTTTCATACAATTCCTTTACCTATGTAAGTAATATTCAGAGGAACGATTGAATTTGCAAGTACTTTCGCAAGTCATCGTTACATTCAAGAAGTATTTTCACATTTGTATTTTAACCCTGAAAAGTACTATTGCCATGAAATATTAACTTTGTCATGTAACTTTACACAGGTGTTTTAATGTTAAAATGTAAAATTACATTGAGATTGTAATTTTAATCTGTAAATTTACTTAAAAAGGAAACATTACAATGTAAACTTAACCTAATGTTGAAATTTTTCACTTCCTATGAAAATTACACTTTGAAGTAAATTTACCCCAAAAAATGGAGGTAACATAGTTGCCTCCATTTTTTAGGGTATAATTCACCGGTAATTTTTTAGAGTGTACATTTAATAACAAGTTGCTTTAAACACCGCACATATAGAGAGCCAAAATCATCTGCAACACCTGCAATTAATAATTCATGCAGTCATTACATGATATAATGGTAGTTGTTTAGTTCGTGCATGCCTCGACAATCAATTGTGCTATATATGTAGTATAGCAAGGTATTGAGAACTTACTTCATAAAATGAATATTGTGTACGTATTTAAAGGTAGTAATCTTTATTAAAACCATAATCTACGTAAGTGTATCTCTATTTTGAGAACTCAAATTATCTGCAAACTTGCAGTTCTGTAATAATGCCAACACAAAGAGCCTTCAGAAGAAAACATTAAAATTAATAAACTGTACAAAATTACTAATTGAAAGTATCGGTCAAATAACTATGTGAGAATGGCCATCTGGGATCAGCAATCTTCTTTAATTATAGATTTTTGATATTTCAAAAACTTTTTATGGAAAGCCTTGGGCATCTTTAAAAGGGATCAAGGAAAGTATAGTCTTCATTACAAGCAATATCATCATACAGCACAAGAGCCGTTCTAGGTAATATAAAATTATACGAAACAGTAAAGTGTAAACGTACTCCAAGAAAACATTGTGTAATTTTCTTACTATGACTACAATTTAGGTAGGAAGTACATATTCCTACGCTAATACGAAATTCTAACGCCCGCGAGGAAAATGACAAAAGGGGAAATCGAATGGAATTTGAAATTTCGACCTTATGAAACTCAGGAATTTATTAAGCCAATTCTGAATTTTAATTAGGAAAAATAAAACGATAATCATATAAAATTTTTCCAGTGTGCGGTTAAAAATTAAATTTTGACCAATCTCGTTTTTTACATAAGAATGGTGATGATGAAAGAATTATTATAGAGTGGAAAGCGTTTGCAATTGTCGCATGAAAAATGGTAACGCAATCGAAGTTTTATGAAAAGTTGCGAAGTAATTCACAGAGATTTTAGGTTTTATTATGTGTTTTCGGTCTGATTACTTGCAGAACAAAAATATTGGTCCTGATTCGGCGTAACAAATTGCCGGCTGTTAGTCAAGGCGTCGGTGGTTGGCTCGATTTGGCGACAGTTGGTCCGGTACTTTGTCACTCGCAATCACTGCCGATGTTAATTCTTAGCCTGCCTAGAGACCATTAAGATTACGTTAAGAAGGCCCTTCTGCAGGTTTGCTGGCCCAACAGCCCTTTCCCACTTCGACCCATTAATAAATGCCTGGCCTCGCACAGCAGCTGCGGTCGTGAAATATCAGACATAGTAAATCGACTGCATCTGGGGATAAACGCGATATTTGTTTTTCCGCGTTTTCCAGAAGTACCTAACAGACGGGGTAATTGCGTTCGTAAAAGCTCTATTATGTGTTTTCATTTGGCAAAACCTCGCCGCTGAGATGTTAAATTAAAGCGGTTTTTACCGTCGAAGCACAATGTAAATGAGTTAGCTGCGAGCACGTGACCACAAACCGTCTACTCCCTCATTCCCTCTTTAAACAAAACTCGCGTACAATTACGCTTAACCGCGAAAATTTTTCAATAAGCTCGGATTACCTACCTCTTGGTGCAATATTTTACAATTAAAGTTGAAGGTCCCAATCTACATGCAATTTTAAACAGATCTCGTGCAGCGGAGCGTGCATTGAAAGAACAAGCCTTTAACATAGAATGTGCGGCCCCGTGACTTAATCGAACCAGCTAATGACATAAAAAGAGCTTTATATCAAATACTGAATAATAACTAGTTTGAACTTTAAATGAATGTTTATATTGTGTTAAATAAATGCACTATTCATTTTACAGAAACGGATCATTTGATCGTAATGCAAATGTAAACACCCAATCTTTGATTATTTCATATCAAAGCGAAACATGGACGCTTTTTAACGTGATAAGTACCTTTTAATTGCAAAAATGTCACAGTATCAATTAACAGTAATTAATGTAGTAATCGATATTGCAAATATTTAACGTACAAACTGTAGTAAAAATTTTCATTTTTCCAATTTTATTGGTATAGGTCTATGTAGATAAATTAATGTGAGAGATAGAGCTTTATTTCGAATAAATACATAAGTTCACTTTTTTTGTAATACCTTGGTTGCCGCATGTGATTCTGTAGAGCGAAAAAGTAAACGTAAGTTCAATAATTCAAAAATTTTGAAAAATGGGATTATAGAACTATTGCAACAAATATAATTTACTTTATGTAGGGCACACATTGTCGTCCGCAACCACATCTCCGACCAGGTCGAGGATGTGATCCGGATAATGACGAAGTATTTATATTTTTTATAATTTATTACATAAACTTATAATTTTATTATACACACTAGCTCGAAGCCCAAGTTGTTTATGTAATAAATTACAACAAATGTAAATATTTCTTCATTATCCGGACCACATCCTTAAGGTTAAGAGTTGATGGACACAAAAGGTTTTTCAAATAAATCAAGGTCTATTAATGAAATGAGGGATCAAAGACGTACCAAACATCTTCAAGATCTGGCAGTCGCTTGGTAACCAGCCAAACATTTGTTTAGCGAAGCGCCAAATTGTTCAAGGATACTGGTGGATTAGAATACCACCAAAGATCTGGGAGATCAAGCACTATACATACGACACAAGCAATTCAAGCCGTCAAGGCAAACTGATTGAAATGCGCATATCGACGACTTCGATTTTTCTGTCTATAAACGTAGTTCCAAAAGTTAACACACTGGGGTTTAAGATGGTACCCCAAGTAGATGACCGATCTCGTGCGTCTCGAATTAAACATTTTAGATTTATTTAATTTAAAAATATAAAAATTAAAAGTCTTAAAAATGAAGTAGTGTTGTCTAATCTACATATCGAAAGCTTCAATATAAAAAACTAATCACGTAGATCGACCCAGTGGAACTCTCAAACGAAATGGAATAAAAATAAGCCTTCATAATTAATATTTCTTATTTTTACCAAATAAGAAATTATTTCTTTGAGTGAGGTAGATAGTCTTTGACCCGGAAAATTTCGGGGAATTCCTCAATGTATTGTTGTCTCGAGTCCCATTATCTGAATACAACGTATTCAAATAAAATTCTTAATTTAGAATTATGGTTTGATTTGTTTCAACTTCTTAAGCAAATTATTAGTTAAAAAATGTAGTTCTAAGCCCGATATTACACTATATCTTTGACAAATATCTTTTATAAAAGTTATTTGATGACAAATATGACAGTGTAATCGGCTATTCTTTATAAAATATTTCTTTGATAAAATATCATTTATAAAAAGTAACAGTGGAGTACTACTTTTTATCAAAGTCTTAACAGGTGTATTAAAGCATTATACAAGCTGTTCACAGTAGTTATAAGCGCACTATTGCTATCTCCGTTATTATTGGAGCTACAAAGTTGGTTAACATGGTAAAAACAATTGGACGTCGTATAAAGGAGTTATTTTCCAAAGTAACATTTTTTAAGGGGACACCCTGTATATTTTTGTAGAAATGAATAGACAGCGACGTTATAAATACAAAAGTTTATGTTCATTACCTTTTTAAAATAAAAATATAAAAGGTATAGGACACTCTTCCTATTTTTAATCTAACGCATTTTTATAAGGAACTGTTACAAAAGCTTGAAACAGTGTAATATGCCTCCTTGAAGGCATTATTCAAAGAGTTCTTAAGATAAATCCTATAAAACACTTGATAAAAGATTTTTGCCAAAGATATTTTATAACGTGTAATATCGGCTTAAGAAAGGGTGTCTCCTTAAACAGGTGGTTGTTCTTTTAAAGAAACCACTAAACAGCCATTTTAAATACACACAAATATTTACAACCTGTCTATAAATAATCAATGAAGGGCATATGATTAGGTTCAGTAAGAATCTACCGTTAAATACCATACATGTACTTTATATTTAATTATATTCAAAAAAGGTTTCTACTCGGAGTTTCCTATCTTACGTATAAACAGGTACTACTATTTTTAAATAGTGGTCTGCCTAAAGACCTAAACAGAATGTTTTTACTTAAAAATTCATATTAAAATATGGTCTTGATCACGCTAACAAGCAGCCATTTGCAAAAGGTAACGGTATAGCTATAGGTATCGGTTTTTAGTACATTTCTGAATATATTTCATTCGACTCAGAGAGAGATAGTTATTTGTAGGAAATAGCAAAGTGATTTACAAGGATGAATGTACGTAGGTCTTTATTTATTTTTAAACTTTAAATTAATTTTTGAAATAATACTCTCTTGGCTGAATTGCCCTTAAAAGGACTAGGTAGTACCGATCTTTGATGACGGATTCTATAATACACAACAAGTCTGTTCAAATACAAGAAAATTTTCACTGTAGATGACTGTTACAACAAACAAAATGATAGACTGGTCGAAAGTTCGCAGAGGTTACCATCCCGATCTGTGGTGGTATGGTGTGACACTCCACCAAACCGCAACAGTTACACCATTGTAACTGTGGTGACCTCTTGGTCACATATATACATTTTTGTGAAAAAAGAGTGAAAACATCAACCAGAGTGTAAACCAATAGTTGATCTTAGGGTGCGTTGTAAAGTCTTGAAAACAACTTTTTTGAAGAATCAAGTAAGGACATTCATATAGATTCTACGTCGATCCGTAAAGCAAAGTCGTCACAAACATGGCTCGAAAATAACGTCCTTTTATAGGGCCATTCTGGTATTGAGTCATTAACGTCATAAATTATTACGTTATAAAATACTACGAGTTATAAAAGTATTAAGTCACTAACACCAGTCCCTTGGTGGTCAGTTTTCCAAGTTTTCCACAATAAGCGAATGGCCAGATCAGCCCGAGGCCTGTGTGAAGGCTACTTTATAATAATAATCAACTATTAAATCTATGTTGAAAAAAATTAGGAAACACACTGTAATTTTAATTTTCTACCAAAATTGGACTACTACGTAAAGAGGAGAAGGTAAAGTTTTAATACGAAATTGGAAATAATGACTTCATTTGCTTCTGCGTACCAGAAATTCGGGATATCTACAGTATACAGAATATCTTAAGTGTAAAGAGAAAGCGTCGTAGCAAATCACACAACAGGACGTGACTGTTGGATCAGGACAACGTGCTTGCCTACGCTACGCTCACGATGCATCAGTTTTTGATCACCAACAAGGGTGTCCTATTCCTATTGGGGTGATCCACATCGTTAAGATGTCCTATTCCTCTCATTTAAACCGAGATACAGGTAGAACTGAACGAACTCAGAAAACAACTTCCAATACGTAGACTTATTAGAAACTTTGTAGATTTATAGAACCTGCTGTCCTAGACAATGTTTAAATTTCCCACAAAGCGAATTGATGTATCATTTGATTACTAGAGGCCAAAGGTCAAGTACATTAAAATTTGAAATGTAGAGTTATTTGAAACGTCTTACACTTATAAAACTTGACATCCCACGAAATGTTAAAATTACCCATAAAGCGGTCCAATTGCTAGTTTGACCTCCGGAAGTCATTAAAGGTCACGTATATTAAAAGGTCAATGAGGGTACCCAAAAACCCCATACAGTGAAAAATGTGGCATTGAACGTTTGCTAAGTAAGTCGCGAAGAGGAATGGGTTACTCGGTTTGAGTGGAGGGGGTAACTCAGATACAAAAGGTATGTATTGTTCTTAAAAGTCTTTAGCGAGTTTAGAGTTGTATAAAGTGTAAATAAAAGACAAACTTCTAAGGTGTGGTTGCTGCAGTGAGATGTCTCTGTCGTTACTGTGATAATTTTTATGTTTAAAACATTATTGCTTCATGACTTTTAGAGACAAAATAATCTGATGACATCCATGATGAGATCCAGACGGTACAAGTTGGATCTTAAGATCCAAAAATTGTAAATTATAATAGCGCAAGCTAGATTTTAAAAATAGGAAGGTCTTCTTCTCTTTGCATTTAAAAAAAATATAGGTGCTGAAGTGAAGCATTCGTAGAGCAAACATGCGTGTGTGTGTGTGTGGGGGGGGGCGTAACTCTGCACTTCACGACATATTTCAAACCCAACTCAACAAAATTACCGCCTCCTCGGTCTGTTGAAGTCAGTGAAGTTCAAGAATATAATGTGGTAGTACTTCAGGGGACAACTCTTAGAAATGTTAAAGCTAATGCATGCCAGCCTCTAATTAAAATATTGCACGAAATGAATTTTGACGGCTATACTATTGGAATGAGATACATATAAGAAGAATATTTTTAAATAATCAAAGACTGGCTTAAGAAATGGTTAAATAGCTTTACCTTTTCAAATGAACTTTTGATTAACTTCCACTGACCGTAAAGGTTGACGGAGTTTGCAAAGTCTTACCTGAAACAAAAAAAATGTCAGTATCTTGATATGTAGGAAATGTTACAAATGCTAAAGTATCTTAAACAATACATTCAAGAGCTATCGTTGCTTTTACTTGCTACTAACAAATACAAAGAGATAAGTAGTTACAAAATATTTATACAGTCTATTTTTGCACTCGAGAGTTATAAGTTTATCTCATTGCTATCTAACCATTGTAACCAGCTGTTCTACACTAATTAAATAAACCGCCCGACACTTTGAATTTCAATAGTAATAAGGTTAATCTCAATAAACGAATGAACACAATAAATCACTGATTTACAAGATTAACTGATCTTCCGGTAGCGACGCTTTATTAATTGTAGTAATGCCCAGGTGTAATAGATATTAATAATTGCAAAGGCTTACTGTTTAGAAATAGAACACAGGAACAATTAAAAAGATTTGAGGGTGCCACCCAAAATTTTTGATGTTACTATTTAATAGCAAAAGCTGAGAATCTACAATTCAAGCAAAAATTAATTTACCCTAAAACCATTTTGATTAATCCTTCTTTCCTTTTATGAATGGAACTCTAACAATTTGTAGTTCCAACGTATAGCATTAACTGAAATAAATTTCAACAATAAATCATTACAACAGTACAAAAAATATAAACAATCAAAAATCTTAAAAACCTACTCGCAGCATAAATTTTCTACATATTAGCTTAATTTACGATCCCATTCTAAATACATTTTCAATAAAATTTCTTATCGAAAAACTAATTTAAATTTTCGTTATCAACGAATGCAATTTCAACAAGAATAGTTGTAACTAACATACGTGGCATCAATCCTTTTGTACCTGTAGCACTTCTAGCAATTCTTTATTTCACTTTAACCTCATAAAATAATTCAATGCAATCCAAATAACGTTACGGCGACATCATCTGAATTCTGAACAATTTGCATTAAAAACTAAATCTTCGAACGTTGTAACAGTTTCCATTACTAACTTTGATTTTATTATTATTAATTTGTTTTCGACTTTAATAGTAAACTCTCTTTTCTTTTTTCAAGTTTTACGAGGGGCTACATGAATCTAACCATGCAGGTTTACATACGACAACATACATAATCAATAAAATAATTAGACGAACGTCTCTGTTTTAAGGTATTTTATAAGGAGATGCCCAGAGCTAATAAACCCATAATAAACATTCATAGCAAAAATTTTATTTATACAAAATAAATAATAAAACCGATTAGGTTTCGTTTTTACCCAACTTTATTGCCCACAAAATCAACACTACATATTTTTTTAAATAATATTAAGAGGAATGTTGATGAATACGTGCCTAAAGCAAGATTTCAATCCGTGGGAAATGAATTTCATTGCTACAAGTTTTGACTAGTGGCATCATCGTAGTGAATTACACTTTCCTTTTTTGTTTTAATTGGGGGCGCATTTTTGCAGATATATCGTGATTTTAGTTGATGATAATCGCCACACTTTCAACTATGGAAGCAATTGGCTACAGCCTTGGTAGTGTAATGTCTGGCGTGCCGGACTTTCACCCAAGCGGCCCGCGATCGACTCCCGGCGCCGGCAGATCTGGTTAAGGCTTTCTGCAGTTTTCCTTAGCTGTGACACAAATGTGGAATTTGCGCTGTTCCATCTGTAAGTCGGCTGCAGCCGCAATTAGGGCCTACGTAATAATAATAATCGCCCCCTCCCTCCCGCAGAAGCTTATAGCTTCTGGGGCCTTGGTTTAGGTTATGGGTTGTAGCAATTATTATTATTATTATTTACATTAAATGAGATTGTCTGCACTCTTAGATGTTTACCTACCTTTATGTTTCATACATTAAATTAAATTCTAAACAAGGTGAAATAAATATCAGCTTTATGAGCTTCTGCAGGTCATTCATGTTCTCCTATTTGTAACTTGCATGTAGATTATGGGGCTTCATTGGCTACTACTCTCCATTCTTTCAAAAAAATATAAATACTTTATAGCTGGTGCTGAAATACTGATTTTGCTAAGATATACAGTGCACGATCATATTCAAACAGTTTTATTGAAGTACTGTCATTGTCAGAAGTCATTGTACAAAGTAATAGGGACTACATTCTAAAACTATTTTTTTTACCAAAAATCATGTTTGATATGTTTTATATTTAAAAAGAACCTCAGACACCAGATAAATGAGAAGAAAAGTAGATCAATATAACAGCATATGCGTTTTGATCTACAAGCCCAAATGATAAATAGCTTTTACAGAATGACATGGTAGTTACAGTTTCAAAGAAATGTTTGATGGAAATTTGTAGCAATCCTGAAAGAGTAGATACAAAGTACCGATATGTAAGTGTAACGTGAATCGCGAATCCGGTGAATCCCTTAACACAAGTCAATTCTGCAGGTGACTATTCGAGTATGTAGTATTTATTTTATTAGAAATTATTCTCCGAGGAAGATTAAATACAAAATACAGATTTCCAAATGAAAGTAGTTTCAGCTTCAATAGTACAAATGGCTCATAGGACACATTTCTTTGTACATCGGTATATCAATTGATATAAGATATAATGTAACAAAACTTGCTTATTGGATATGTTGAAAGGTCTTTAATCAAAGTATAGAAATCACGACGATATTCGTTAAACACTATGTATTTAGTAGATGCAATCCTGTCTTTGTTGTTATGGAGAAAGTCAATAATAAATACCTTAGTGTGCTCCTGCTATATATTTATTAGTTGCATTGTCATTTTTATTTATTTCAGGTACACAATCAAATATTAGTACTTTCTTTTAACTCAAGTTGTATTTTTAAAGAGTTTCAAAAGGGTTCTAAAAAGGTTTTATAATAGAATATCATCTTTAAAAAGTCATTATATTACTATAACAATGCTCCAAAACCAAGTCCATGCAAGTGAAGAAAATCTTGTTGCAGGATATGTCAACCGTAAGAATAGAGTGACTAACGAATGTCAACAGACCTATTAATGTGACGTTAGAACGGTTAAATTTCATTGTGTCACAGATCACATGTAACTACGTTGTTTTAACGGGGCCACACTCCAGAGACTGTCTGCAGCAGCAGCAGCAGTAACTAGCAGCTACAAACATCAGGAGAGAGCGAGTACTCAGGGGATGAGAGATGTACTCGAGAGCAGTTAACGATTTTCATGGAAAACCGGAAGTGCGTTAGCAAAACACAATTTGCATTAAAACCCGTACAACATGGTTCATAAACACCACTATCATGTCACCGCGGACAATGAGGAATGTTTGTTCGCGCCGCAAGCCGCCGAATTAAGGGCTGATGTGGGAGTTTTAGTGTTGAAATAATTCTTGCAATGCATCAGCTCAGAGCGTTCATTATCTTCAACATTAAGTTTCCGTCACAATTATTCCGGACTCCCGACTGGGCGGAACTATCCATAATTCACGCTCTCGGCAGGTAAAACGTAATGATTTGCTACTAACACAATTAATCTGGAATTCGTATGCAACACATGAGTCACGTTAATGGTCGCGTGCAAGTAGATCAAGAGCGTTGCGCACCCACCCTCTAGATATTTGCCCTTGACAGTGGCGAGTATTTTATAACACACCTATAACATATTCCCAATAGCATAACAATTGGCAATCTACTGAGTTATTTATAGTGGTATATTACAATTCCATTTCTTGATAAGAATAATTACTAGCTCTCGATTTTAGCAAGAGAATGACACAAGAAAATGACAACAATCAATTAAGAATGAAATATTTTTTATGAAAAAACATCTAAGAAGTAAATTATTTCATTTTCCATTATTTTTAGTCCAGCCATCGGTAGTTCAAGTAAAATAATTTAAAATAGGTTTTTACAAATCACTAATAGAGACTAGCAGTTTTGTTAGAGCAGGGCTGTGCAAAGAAAAGACTAGAAGAGAGTATTATGTTTTACTTTTAAGTTAGATGCTTATAAGAACGGTACTTTTGGCGTCCCCTTACGTCAGCGCCTTGGGCCTGGTTCCCCTTTTTGTAAGGCGCTACGTTAAATTTTCCCTTACGTTACCTTAACATTAAGCACTCTTGAAAAATCTTTCTAACTAGACGACAAAGAGTTAAAATTTCTGGGAACGGACCAATTTTGTTACTTGCCTCTGTTGCAATACTTTCATAAAATAATAAATATATGCTTAATAAAAGAATATGTTTGTTTTTGTGCGAGGAATCAGGATGGCGGAGCATCCTTTGTACCTCATGGCACCGATTACTATGATCAATTCCACCCCCAGTGTAGGAATTTTTAACATGCCAAACATCGCATTGACACGGGACCTACAGTTTTACTTCCTATCCGAGAAGAAGGCATGTTTTAATTTTTTTCCGCTATGAAAAATTGCCAGCTCGGCCGGGGATCGAACCTGCGATCCTTGGATTATGAAGCAAACATGCAAACCACTAATCCACCGAGGCTGGCTAAATAAAAAAAGAGAATAGTTACTTATTATAGACAGAAAGTATTTTATTTATTGTGCTGAAACTAAATTAGTCCATACATCCCCTACTTTTTTTTATATTAGTGAAATTTTACTTTTGGACATTTAAAATTTATTTAAGTAATTTACGATGACGTAGCTTCTGCTTCCATGCCTTCATGCTAAAGGCTATTTCAAATACGAGTTTACAGTGGGTTTGCAAACTGGTTGTTCTGTAAGGGGTGAGAGATATAACGATCGTTAAATTAAGGTTGAAGTATAATCATCATTAATTCATTGACACAAATTAAATATAAAGTAATTTAGGGTGGGTATTGAGTTCATGTGTAGGGTTTCTTTTCATTACTGAAATTCGAGTTTTCTTAAAACAATGACGGACTCGACCAATATTTTCCGATCAGTATAAAGCAATATGTCATACTTAATGGCATGGAAAGTGTATTATAGTCTAATAAAATTTCTTGCAAGATCTCTCTTATGTGACGGTTTGAGAAAAGAGATTTAAATAAATTTTCTGAAAAAACAATAATTTATTGCAAATGTTATTAAATTATCTTAATCTGCGGTAAATAGATTTCTCCTTTACCTTTCTAAAGGAAAATAACAAGAGATGAAAAGTTTTACATTTTGTTTAAATTTCTTAACAATAAAATTTCTCACACTAATATGTTGATATTATTGCTTTCATAGCGTAAATAGCAGTGTTTTCACAGGTAACTCGGGAAAAACGTGATAATAAATAGGAAGTAAGCTTAAGTATTACTGCTCAACCATTCTATGTCAAATGTCACAAACGTTACACAATTTGAAATTCTTACTCTAAAACTAATCAAAATTAAAATTTGAAAATTGAGGGAATTTCTGAATATATAAATATATATTCAATTCTTCCATTTTAATTAGTTTATATTTAGAGTAATGAACTTACTAGTGTGTAACGGATGTGACCCTTGTCATATAATGGCTAAGCTATGATGCCAGATCTTTATTGTGCTTCTCAACAAAATTTAGATGTATAATCTATTATTTATGCCAAACGTTATATATCGGCAGATTTGTAATTTTGTGATCTACAAGATGGAATAATAGTTTTTCTGTAAATGAAAATTTGTGTAATGAAATAGGGTTAGTGGAAATTCGGAAAAGCATATTTAATTATTCCATCACTATAATTTAACGGTGTCTCCTAACCACACATTGTATTTGACTAATTGCCAATACATATTTTGGTAACGATGTTACCGTTTTCTCGGCATAAACGGCATAAACCAAACGGTTTTATGCCGAAAAAAACGTATACGTAGTGACAATTAGTCAGAAACAATGTGTAGTTAGGAGATACCGTTAAATTATAGAGTTGTGATAAACTATAAAATTATTTGTGATTAGTGTTCATTGTTTCATATTGAAAATTTAATTGTTTCTTGAAATAATACATAAAGGAAGCGATTTTTTAATAAATTAGTAGCTCTAAATCGATGAAGGAACAAGATGCTTTCCTAGAGTGATCCGAAACCAATTTTTATAAGGTTATGTTCAATAAACGCAAACAAATGCATAGACGTCAGATAATAATTTGAAGTTATAAGTTAAACGCCAAACATAAAAAAAGTGATTGAATATTTAAACAAATTGTTTAATTTAATTGTGAAAGTGGATAAACAAGATTTGGTAATAACAACGAATCTATATTTTTCAACAATAAAGGAAAATTTTATTAATGAGATCAAGATGTTTGAAGTTGAATGGAATTAATGAAAAATTAGGACTTGCCATCTAAAGAATAAAATAATTTTATCTAAGAAATTTCTGCAAATGTCGGTAATAAAAAATTCTGGCATCACGCGCTCTGAAACTACGTTGAAAATACTCGTTAGTTGCAGTCATCGGCTATCCACCTACTGCCTGCAATGCACTCGTACGCAAACACATAGTTTCTGGCATAGTGATCCAAATTACTATTTTGTACCTCAGTCCGATTTCATTAATTTTGCAGATCCCTTTTACTAAATTTGCAAAAGTCAAACAGAGATATAAAATTTTAAACTCGCTAAACGTTATGAGCAAGCTTCATTAAACAATCGGACCCACTCAGGTTTCAGGATTCCAACTTTTAATTATAGAAATTAATTACAAAAATTTAAAAAATGAAAGAACATTAATTAAATTTGATGTAAGTATACTTCCGATACAGTTCAACCCATTGTCTCAAGATTTAATGTATTTGTTTGAACAGGCATTTTGGTTATCACAAGGTTGTTCAACCGTTTTAAACATTTTAAAATCGGTGTCAAATGCAGGTTTCGGTTTAAATTTTTACTAAAGTATTGCGATGATATGGATCATCTATTTGAAAATTTCAGTAGTTTACGACATATTAAAAATAATCAATAGGCTACGATAGGTATTGGGTTTAGTCAGATAGCATTTTTTATATAATTATTCATGCAACAAATGAAAGAATGTACATGCTAGGAGAGTAGTTTTATTCATGCTAAAGGCTACATGCTTGATTATAAATAGTTTTATCAAATAAGAATAGTTAAAATAGGACTATGATAGGTGTCGATAATATTTAACCTAATTTTATTAAAAAGGACATTTTATAAAAAGGAATATCATTTAATTTGATTGTTTTGTACTAAAACATGATGTATGTAACCCATGTTACATGTTTAGGATAGCTTGTCCATTTCTTTAGAAGATTCTTATATTTTCTTAAATTTGATGTGTTGATTATGGGACCGCAGATAGTATTTTCATTATCCTAGTAAGCTGAACCAGTTTCAGGATTATATTCCGTTGGAAATATGTAAAATAGGTCATTATTATGATGTCTATAATAGTACATTTAACTTACTAATTCCTGTAATTAAAGGATTTGTATTAATTATTAAGGAAAATCAGCTGGTTTGGATATGTTGGAGTTTTTTCAAATTTTGATTTTATTAAAACATTATTCCCCGTTGTTTGAATACAAGCATTTGGAGGTCTGAATGCTGGACAAGTTTTGGTATAATTTGATTTCATTTATGTTGATATATGTGTAGGATCTTGTATAGCATCGTTGAACTCCTAAAACGTATAAACAGGTTTTTCATTTGAGTTTTTCTTTTATTGTAAATATTTTCCTATGTAAATTTTATATGTGTGAGTTATCTAGTGTAGCTATGTGTTCATTTCTTGTAAAGATATAGCTGTAGATCATGTGTATCCATGGTAATTTAAGTTTTAATGAAGTTTTCATCGTTAATCGTTTTTGTTAACTTTCTCAGTTATGATTGATTTTATACTATAAGTGTATTACATTAATTTGTTCGTCTTTGTTTCTGCTATATTTCTGTTTTTCTAGATTTAAGAATAATGCTAATATTAAACATTTGTTTTTTATCGTGTGACGTCACGTATGTAACGTGCAGATTTTGTTTGTGGAATTTTGTCATAGTCGTCAATTGTTTTGTGAAAACATATAAAAGGCCAGGAAAAATTAACAAATTCAGTCGACAAAACGTATTTGAAAAGTCCACGTCGACTCGTATAAGATTTTCTAAAAAAATAAAGTAAGGTTAAGTTATAACCATATGTTTTGATAAACATACGTCGAATGTAAACAAAGTATTTATGGAATAGTTACCTGTTTATAAAATAAAGAAGAAATATTTAGAACAATTATTTGGGATTGTAAATATTATTATAAACGTTTGAAAAATCGATTTATTTGGAAGATCGATCAGCTGACTTTTGGAAGGAGTCTGTATTACCAACAATGCAATTGAAGCAATCTAATAAAAGATTTTAAAAGGATCCGTACGATTAAATACAACGTATTTCGAAAGTGAAAGATTTTGTTCACATAAAGAACTATAAAGTTATAAAGACAATTTTTATTTAAATCTAGATATAACGATTAAACAATTTTGAATTTGTTTATTATCAAAGATAATTCAATTTAGTCCAATAAATGCATTTGGTATTTGTAAATAATTACTTTATTGACTGATAAATTTATTTTATGTTAGTATGTTGAAGTGGATACCAGTTTCTACCCCCATTGTCAGGTTGTAACTAAGATCTAAAATTTTTCAGCAAACTCTAGGAAGATTTTCCTAATTTTGAATTTCTTTTGGTTAAACACTTGTGTTGTGTGTTTATTTTGAATTTTGATTTTCGTTTTAACCACAATAAAAATAAAAAATCTGTGTTTGAATTTATTCATGTTTTTATTTGATGTTCATACAAGTATCCATTGTTCTTATCTTCATAGAGTTTATGTTCCTGTTGTTTAGCTGCAGAAGTCCAAATGCTTTGATAGTAAGTCTCGTTCCAGGTACAGGAATTATAAAAGTTGAATTAAATATTTTTATCTCATGCTCTATTAATATAAACCTAAGTCAGCTTAAGAGGGTAAACGAAACTTCCTGTGTAATTTTTAATTTAATAATTATTGTGCTGGGGTTGATCGCAGTATTGTCGTAAACAATTTTTAAACTCTTTCAACGTGTTGAATAAATTATAAAATCTTTATTTTACTGTTAGATCTGCTTGTAGTAATTGTTTGCTTATCCATCACTTTCTGTTTCAGAGTGGTTTAATTGTTTTATATAAATTTTATTAAATCGATTATTATTTATTGTTTTAGTTGCAGGCCAAACATTGCGGACACAGCGATGCACAGTAAACATTTTAAATAAGTTTTATCCGTCTTTCACTGGGGTTTTACAAGATCAGTTGCACAATAAACTGTGGTACAGTTATTAAAATTCGCGAAGTTTATGTTAAAGTAACGATTCTTGTTCTCACAATAAAAAAAACTTCTCAAAATAAAAATTTACATGTTTATTAAACTTTTGAAACGAGTTTGCGCGTTTATATATTACTTAATACACATAATTGCGACTTTCATGGCTTAAATTGTCAACAGAATGATCTTGATTCAAGATACTGATTGTCAATTTTATTCTTCTATAATAATATATATGGTGAGTCCCAAAAAAATCTTTAGTTACTAGACGAATATGTGTGGTAATCATTTTTCAATCAAAATTAAAATTAAAAGTCGAAGGGTTTTAGTAAGACACATCTAAAATACAGCATCAGTTTAAATGTCAATGGCTTATATTATACCCATATATTTTTCTATAGCATATTTATGCTAAACAACGAAATACCAATGCAAAAACAAATTATTCAACGTTTTAAATTCCACCAACTATTAAAATATAAACAAATAAATTTTCCAAGCTTTTTTTTGTCTATAAAGCAGATCTATGCAATCTGTGGGCCGCGTTTTTTTATTACACATTAACAATATTTTCAGATTAATTATAGATTTTAAATAATTCAGTTGTAGCGGCACGCGCCAATAAATGCTGGGTTTATGATTTTGACCGAAAAAAGTTGGATGAGACTGGTCTAAAGAGACCAATGATATCAATCTATTGGCTAACATGTATTTCTTTCGTGTAAAAATAAAATTATCCAAAGAATCTAATTTAATCTAAGAATCTAAATAATGTAGTTTAAGATGTAGAGGATAAAGATTTGAATAAATTGTCTTGCTGTAAAACATTTCTATTATCTAACAAAATCAATAAGCCAATAGGCTCACTGTTTTTTCGTTTTCCTTTACAAGAATTGAAAAATACCATTTTATCCTGAAATATTTCTCAATCTATATATATCTAAGCCTTACAGCAACGCGTATATATAAGAACTTCTGGTGACTAAACTAAGCTCTTTACATCAGCAGCTTTTACAAAAGAAAATATTCTTTTCTAGAACGCAAATTACCCCCAGGTTATTCCATGTATGCTTTGGGTTTAAAGTTTTCTTATACTTGAGGAAATCTTTTAAAGGTGAATCTAGGAACTAAAATAAGCGTGCCAGTTTTTTTTACAAGCGTTTACAGGTTTTTGAAAAGTTTTACAAGAGCTTTAACTAGCAGTTAAACGTAAACCACATAGAAATCTCTTGATGGAAGAGGAGAGTATTTATTGGAAAATTTTAGAGGGAAGGCTAAAACGAATATTTGTGGTTAATTTTAGAATCTCATATACGGTTTCCAGAGAAAATTCCAAACACGAAGCATAAAATATTCAAATAATAAAAATATCACAGAAACTTGAATTGACGTTCTTCATGATATCATCAATTTTTTTAAAAGAACTGGTTTTAGTTGAGATTTCACTTACTCAGAATGGCTTCTCTTTTAACACGAGACTATACCTTAAGGATGTTGATGTGTAAATACGCAATATAGGAAACATCGCCCATACCTTTGTTTACTATCCGTGTTATTAATAACTAATAATGGATGAAATATGTACAATGAGAACAGGATGAGTCATATTTATTATTTAGAAATTATTGAAACTGTTATTAGAAGCATTCCAGAAGGTTAAAAAAGAGAAACATTACATAAAAATAAAACGGAATCATGATTACGTATGAAGAAGGTTTTTATTAAACTCAATACGTGTTTACCATGTAACGTATCATCATTATTTATATGGCTGGCTATAAGCCCAAACACGGCTTCCCTGGTTATTTATCTCGCTCGTTTTAACGTGTGTGTGTTATCAATTTTCTGGAATTAATGCTGAATACGTTGCATAATATTGATGTAGCTTATGTAAACGTTTATTATATATACATTAGATGACATGCTCATAGTTGATATAATCAGATAAGTCTTCCAGAACTCTTCTTCTTGTTCAAAATCCTATACGAGTAATTTATATTTCATCTCGAATTGAAGTGATGTATTTGTTGCTAATACCATGCACAATAAAAAACATAATCGTTTAATCACTGATAACACAGCCCCACAAAAAAAATGTTCTATCCTGTGATCGAGACTATGGTATTCGGGTGCAGTTTTTGACGCTGAAACCGAATCCGACAAACAACTCCCAAATGAAGTAAAGCACTCCTGACATATGATGACAATAAATACATGCAAAAATGGCTGAAAACCGCAAATGTTTTGTATTTGGAAATAAACCTCTAGTATATGGCCAAAAACCCTCCTCCCTAAGGGGGTTAAACCACCCCAAAATGGGCCAAAACCACCCCTTAGATCAAAATACAATAAATACATGCAAAAAATGATTGAAAACCGGAAATGTTTTGTTTTTGGAAATAGACCGTTGGTATATGGCCAACAACCCTCTTTCCTGATGGTTTTTGGCCATATACCAAAGGTTTATTTCCAAATACAAAACATTTGCGGTTTTCAACCATTTTTGCACGTATTTATTGTCATCATATGTCAGGAGTGCTTTACTTCATTTGGGGGTTGTTTTTGGCTCTAGCGCAAGATTTTGAGGGTGTATTTGCTTTTCTGAGGTCGGATTCGGTTTCAGCGTCAGAAACTGCATCCGAATACCATAATCTCGATCCCAGGACCGAACATTTTTTTGTGGGGCTGTGTAATTATTTGTTGAATGATAAATATTAATTGCAGAAACATATAGTGTACAATTCATGTGAGATAAGTTTAAATGTTAGTAGACTATTTAAATTGCAGCTACACGTTTCTAATTTAGCATCCAATAGATGTGTTTGTTTTTTCCCTTATGGAACATAATTAACAGATAGCTTTCTAAAACAAATCATTATTGTGCATTTTTAAAATTAAGATTACTTGCAGCTTTATTATAAATTACTGAAATTACTTAAATTGCTAACTTATACATTAAATGAAATGGTAAGGATTTAGTAAGCAGCCTATACAGTGCAAGAATAAAGAATAGAGAATAGAGAGAGTGAAATATTAACAATAACAATTAAGGTTTACTAATTAAAAACACAAATTATGAACTATTAACCAACTTAAACTAATTTATTTACAAGCTATTTATTTATTTAACTACAATATTTATTTTAAATACACAGATATTTATTCTCTAGACGTCTACTTTCGCCGCCAGGCTATACATGGGGTTTTCCCGTTCATTGATAAATCAACATAAATATTTTTCAACTATTTTATTTTATGTTAATCAACAACAGCAATCTGAATATTCGAATACCCAACAATATGGCAAAAACAGAGACATACTAAAACCCGTGATGGTCAAGTGTTAACTTACAGGTACGTATAAAGAAGACGCTTTTAAATCGTAGGGCACCGGTCAGGAATTCCCGTAGATTTAGAAATTCTTGTCAAAACTCAAATTATTTGTAGTTCTAGTACAAACTGTTATAACACAATTTATTAATATATCACAAACGATACCCTAAGACAGTGTTTCGAGTTTTTCATCAAGCCTTATCAGCTAGGGGTAACCATCCGTAAATATTTCTCTCTTTCTCTATCACACACACATACACACTATCCAGGTTTAAATACCTACCGTGAATTAACGTTAATCTCCAGAGGAGACAAATGCGATATCTTGAGAGTACCAGCCGCACACTTGTAATTATTAATAAGAAGCAACAAAAATAATGAAAAACCCTATTAAAAACATTTTTAAATTACAATAAGGACTAAATAAACTCACAAACTCGACGTTAAAGTTTGATGACGCCATCGACTCTTAGATTGATAAACTTCTTTGTACTTTCTTCAAGTAATGCAATTATGATTCACGATTAACACCGACGATTGTCTATTAAGGGCAATAGTTATTAGCTTAAAAAAATTTAGAATCGTCTTCAATTGTACTAATGTACAAATCGCACGGTTTACAATTGTTCCATATTTTATTAGTTATGTATTTTTTCAAATGAAACTTATTTTACTGCACACCTATTTAGATTTATTTATATTAATTTTAATAAAAAACCAACAGTACCAAAATAGTATACTTGACTTGCTTGAACGTGTGTTTCGTACCTTCGTCCGAATATCCCGCAGCACATAGATGTATCCACATCAGTATGTTCTGTTTCCCCTTTTCTACTTCATCAGATGTATTGGTACCATAATTGTTGTATCATCCGGCGAGTCAGAATCATAAGAAAAATTCGTTTCTCAAGGTCAAAGCTATAACCAAGGCTACGGTGAGAAGCAATTTAAAATGGTGGAACTAGTCAGAAAGTCATACCTATTTACAGTGGACCAATACTCGTAAGATATTTTGTCATAAATGTTGCCAATTGTTAGTTGTCTTGACCAAATTAATCAATCGACTTGTAATAAATTGACTTCAATTATTCAAAATTCTTCAAATCATTTGATAAGTTGACTTATAATAAATAGACTTGTACTATAGAAACTCAAAAGTCTTCGGATCAACAGGACAACTTTGACACAACAACTGGACAGTATTGTTGATGGAGCTGGTGCACATTTAAGAGTACACTATACCCAGAAGAATTCGGAAAGATTGGTTCGAAGAACTTTGTAATTGTATTCCTTATAGTAACCGACCATGTATGTCTCTTCTGGATTCTGGCTCTGCAATAATAGGCATTGGGGATATCGTTGTTAAAAGTCATAGGGCTCTTCGTTTAAACGTTCTTCCATCGAGTGATGATACCGTTAGAACAGCGGTTGAAGTATAGCACAATTGCATCATATTACTGTTAAATTATTATGTATTCATTGCATCATTCATTGCAGGATTTGTAGCGCTTACTTTATGTCGATTAATTTTTCTGATAGGTATTGGATGACTAATGAGAAATCCTATGAAGTTAATAATATTAACCTGTTACAAGACCATTAACCTTATCACCAGAGCAGTTGGAGGAACTGGAACAAGTGACAAATTATTTCATGAACTTCAAGGACTAGATAAAATTCGGTTTCTCATAAAATCAATACCGGTGATGCCGAACCCATTAACCTGCGATCTATTTCTCTGCCTTTAAGGAAACACGTTTATAAAGAGTTATATTGTATGCTGTCTACAGCAAGTTGTTTACCATGGAGTGGTCCTATTTTGGTAGTAGTTATGCCAAACTCGGAATATCGGCACTATATTCTAAACGGCGTCACCTAACTACACATTATATTTGACTAATGCCAATACGTATTTCGGCATAGATGTTACCTTTTTCTCGGCTCAGATGAGACACCGTTTAAAATATAGTGTTGTGCTAGACTACAGTCCTTATAATCTATTATTTATTAATGGGAATATCGACTTTGATTAATGCTAGAAAATTTAATTTGGTTACCAAGAGTGGCGCATACCCTTTACCGTATGTGTCTGATATTTTAACCAAGTTGCTCAATATTTATGTATCTTCCATATACATTAAGTGCCTTCTGGCCAGTGCCAGAAAGAGTGTCTTCACTATGCCTAAAACACAAACGCTTAATGGATCGACTTGTTTTCCTGGAAACATGCAACCTCGTGTATTACCATATCATTATACTTAGTCACTGAGATATTTGCTAAACATTTAGAAATGGTCCAAACAAATAAAAGAAGTCCATAAACATTTAAAGAAGACAGATAAAATTTTGTCGATCAAATATCTAGAATAAATTGTACATAAACGTCTTCAAACGGGTTCCGAAGAGGTATCAGCAATTATAAATTTCTCCCAATCTTCAAATACACTTAGTTTGGTTAAAAGGATTTTTGAGTATGTATTCATGGTACCGAATGCTTTATACACAACTTATCTACTTCCAGAGTTAAGAGTTCCATTGAATGATCTTCTGAGGGGTCGTGAAAAGTAACAATCCATAGTTTGGATGAAGAAAGCGGATCCTGCTTTATTAAGATCATGAAAGAACATCTAGTATCGGCCCATGTTTTAACTACTTCTAACTGCGGTAAACCATTCCGCATTTACTGTTAAAGTATAGAACACCCAGTTACTAATGTTAGTTGAGGTTTAACTCGAACAGAACGGAATTATAACGTAACAGAACAAGAATGTTTAGCAGTTTAGCTCTAGAAGAGTTTTTCTCTTATGCAGAGAGTATCTCTACATAAAATAAAATTATCCCTGACCATTCTAGCCTCTTAAGGTTATAAAAGATTATGCAGTAAAGATTTAAACAATACGATTTTAGTTTAGAGCCATGCAAACAGTTCTGTTTAGAAACATCTGTTTTTCTAGGATACCTTAAAACGTCAAAGAGTCAGTACAGTATTAATAACTAAATTTGACACGTGTCCTGTTTGTTTGCGAAAAAATGTTTCTCAATTAATTAAACCGGGTTTAATGGAGAAGCCCAATCAATTCAATGGGTTAGCTTAGATCTAGTCCGCCACTTGCAATGATCGAAGAAAAGCTTTTTTTTTTTCGTGAACTGTGTTTATTTTACATATGAGTTATTTTATGTGAAAATGATGTTCAATTTACCATCAACCACTTTAAAGATGTAAAAAGAAAAGCATAATCTTTAATACTTAATGAAATAGCCTATCAGTAATTAATAGGAAACACGTGAAAAGATAAATGCGAACAAAAAGTATAGGTTGTTTTATTACCATGTAGAAGCTTTCCTATTTATCCAGTAAATTAAAATTATAAAGTTAAACGTGTGGGGTTTATTAATTAAGTAATTCTTTATCCCTTCTCTAATTATATTCATAAAACATGCATTTATACCATAATAATTAAAATTAAATTCTAGCAACTTTATTAAAAATTTACAAACACACAACGCACGAAACAATGTTTTATGGAGTTTGCAAAAAAACGCAAACTTTGTTGTTATTAAACTACAGAGCTGATTACATAAATTAAACGATTTTAAATTATGAAACGTTAATTAGAAAGAACCAGAACAGAGAAGCAAATTTAAATGGAAGCTCATATTAATAAATAAATATGGAAAAATCTATTAAAGCGATATGGCTTCGCTTTTTTATTTTATCTGTTAGCATGTGACGCGGTTGAATTTAAATTCCTTTTCATTTTATTTTCTTTTTCCAGTTAATATGAACACTGGTTATTTCCTTTGATCAAGAGATTTCCCTCTCCTGGAAAACGAAAAAGGGAAGGACAGGAACTTAAAATAAATTTATTTCACATAGCAGGCAGAATTCTTTTATTTATTTTTCAAAATTTGTTAATGAAGCTGAAAATCTTTTAAAAGTATGTAAGATATAAGAAATTTATTTAAAATTACTTGTTGATGCGTAATGCAGATGTGCTCTCAAGGTTTTTTTAATAGAAAATTATAATTTCCGCATTGATATTAAAATTTCTAGTACTTTTCGAGATATTCGATTACAACATAGTTGAGGTCATTTATTTGGTAATCTATACATACATAAATGGCTAGTCAATATTGAGGTTGTGACACTACTCATTAGAGGTGAGACTTGGAAAGTCCGTATCCGATCCAAATCCTAAAGTTAGTGATATTTAAATTTTTATTTATACTATTAAATTCGGATATCGGATAAAAATTCGCATGTCGGATATAATTCGGATATAATCCTAAAGTTATCCGATTATCTGAAAGTTATCGGATTACAATTAGTAATTGCATGTTAAATTTGAACTTTTATTTATATTATTAAATTCGGGTATCAGATAAAAATTCGCATGTCGGATATAATTCGGATGTAATCTTAAAGTTATCTAATTACACGTAATAATATTATATGTGAAATTTGAATTTTATTTATACTATTAAATTCGGATATCAGATAAATATTCGGATGTCGGATATAATCCTAAGGTTATCCGATTACAATTAATAATATTGTATGTGAAATTTGAATTTTTATTTATATTATTAAATCCGAGTATCAGATAAAAATTCGCATGTCGGATAAAATTCGGATGTAATCGTAAAGTTATCCGATTACAATTAATAATATTGTATGTGAAATTTGAAGTTTTATTTATACTATTATATTCGGATACTGGATAAAACTAGGCACGTCGGATATAATTCGGATATAACTCTAAAGGTATCCAATTACAATTAATAATAGTATATGTGAAATATGAATTTTTATTTATACTATTAAATTCGGATATCGGATAAAATTCGCATGTCGGATATAATCCTAAAGTTATCCGATTATATGAAAGTTATCCGTTTACAATTAATAATTAGATGTAAAATTTGAATTTTTATTTATATTATTAAATTTGGATAACGGATAAAAATTCGCATGTCGGATATAATTCGGATCTAACTCTAAAGTTATCCGATTACAATTAATAATATTATATGTAAAATTTGAATTTTTATTTATACTATTAAATTCGGATATCGGATAAATATTTCGTATGTCGGATATAATTCGGATAAATAATCCTAAAATTATTCGATTATATGAAAGTTATCCGATTACAATTAGTAATTGTATGTTAAATTTGAACTTTTATTTATATTTTTAAATTCGGGTACCAGATAAAAATTTGCATGTCGGATATAATTCGTATGTAATCTTAAAGTTATCTAATTACACGTAATAATATTATATGTGAAATTTGAATTTTATTTATGCTATTAAATTCGGATATCGTATAAAATTCTCATGTCGGATATAATCCTAAAGTTATCCGATTATATGAACGTTATCCGTTTACAATTAATAATTAAATGTAAAATTTGAATTTTTATTTATATTATTAAATTCGGATAACGGATAAAAATTCGCATGTCGGATATAATTCGGATCTAACTCTAAAGTTATCCGATTACAATTAATAATATTATATGTAAAATTTGAATTTTTATTTATACTATTAAATTCGGATATTGAATAAAAATTCGCATGTCGAATATAATTTGGATATAATCCGAAAGTTGCCGATTATATGAAATTTACCTGATTATAATTAATAATTATATGTGGAATTTGAATTTTTATTTATAGTATTAAATTCGGATATTGAATAAAAATTCGCATGTCGAATATAATTTGGATATAATCCGAAAGTTGCCGATTATATGAAATTTACCTGATTATAATTAATAATTATATGTGGAATTTGAATTTTATTTATACTATTAAATTAGGATATCGGATAAAAATTCGCATGTCGAATATAAATCGGATATAATCCTAAAATTAGTGTTATTTAAATTTTTATTTATACTATTAAATTCGGATAACGGATAAAAATTCGGATGTCGGATATAATTCGGATGTAATCGTAAAGTTATCCGATTACAATTAATAATAGTATATGTGAAATATGAATTTTTATTTATACTATTGAATTCGGATATCGGATAAAATTCGCATGTCGGATATAATCCTAAAGTTATCCGATTATATGAAAGTTATCCGTTTACAATTAATAATTATATGTAAAATTTGAATTTTTATTTATATTATTAAATTTGGATAACGGATAAAAGTTCGCGCATGTCGAATATAAATCGGATATAATCCTAAAATTAGTGTTATTTAAATTTTTATTTATACTATAAAATTCGGAAAACGGATAAAAATTCGCATGTCGGATATAATTCGGATGTAATCGTAAAGTTATCCGATTACAATTAATAATATTGTATGTGAAATTTGAATTTTTATTTATACTATCATATTCGGATACTGGATAAAACTAGGCACGTCGGATATAATTCGGATATAACTCTAAAGGTATCCAATTACAATTAATAATAGTATATGTGAAATATGAATTTTTATTTATACTATTAAATTCGGATATCGGATAAAATTCGCATGTCGGATATAATCCTAAAGTTATCCGATTATATGAAAGTTATCCGTTTACAATTAATAATTAGATGTAAAATTTGAATTTTTATTTATATTATTAAATTTGGATAACGGATAAAAATTCGCATGTCGGATATAATTCGGATCTAACTCTAAAGTTATCCGATTACAATTAATAATATTATATGTAAAATTTGAATTTTTATTTATACTATTAAATTCGGATATCGGATAAATATTTCGTATGTCGGATATAATTCGGATAAATAATCCTAAAATTATTCGATTATATGAAAGTTATCCGATTACAATTAGTAATTGTATGTTAAATTTGAACTTTTATTTATATTTTTAAATTCGGGTACCAGATAAAAATTTGCATGTCGGATATAATTCGTATGTAATCTTAAAGTTATCTAATTACACGTAATAATATTATATGTGAAATTTGAATTTTATTTATGCTATTAAATTCGGATATCGTATAAAATTCTCATGTCGGATATAATCCTAAAGTTATCCGATTATATGAACGTTATCCGTTTACAATTAATAATTAAATGTAAAATTTGAATTTTTATTTATATTATTAAATTCGGATAACGGATAAAAATTCGCATGTCGGATATAATTCGGATCTAACTCTAAAGTTATCCGATTACAATTAATAATATTATATGTAAAATTTGAATTTTTATTTATACTATTAAATTCGGATATTGAATAAAAATTCGCATGTCAAATATAATTTGGGTATAATCCTAAAGTTGCCGATTATATGAAATTTACCTGATTATAATTAATAATTATATGTGGAATTTGAATTTTATTTATACTATTAAATTAGGATATCGGATAAAAATTCGCATGTCGAATATAATTCGGATATAATCCTAAAGTTAGTGATATTTGAATTTTTATTTATATTATTAAATTCGGATAACGGATAAAAACTCGCATGTCGGATATAATTCGGATCTAACTGTAAAGTTATCCGATTACAATTAATAATATTATATGTAAAATTTGAATTTTTATTATACTATTAAATTCAGATATTGAATAAAAATTCGCATGTGGAATATAATTTGGATATAATCCTAAAGTTGCCGATTATATGAAATTTACCTGATTATAATAATTAATAATTACATGTAAAATTTTAATTTTTATTTATATTATTAAATTCGAATACCGGATAAAAATTCGCATGTCGGATATAATTCGGATGTAACTCTAAAGTATTTTTCGATTACAATTAATAATATTATATGTGAAATTTGAATTTGTATTTATATTATTACATTCGGATAATTCGAATACAATGCTAAAGTTATCCGATTATAATTAACAATTATATATGAAATTTTAACTTTTATTTATACTATTTAGACTGGGTTACGGATAGGTGTTCGGATCGGATTCGGATACATTTATTTTTCCATAAATTCTCGCCTCTACTACACACGAGTTGAGTGAAATTATCCCAAACTGAGTATGCATTTCAACATCCAGTAGAACAAGCAAGTAGCACTCTTAGAAACCAACACTTTTATTTTCGGCATTACAACAATTTGTTGATGAGATCCACACAAACAATTAACTGTAGGAGGTACCCGGAAGCTTATTGTTTTTACGGCCTTTTTATAGACACACGCCTTTTGTGTCAACGTTGGATAAAGGTACAGAACATCCGCTAACGAACTCTCAGCAGCACTCGCCTCTAATGATGTTTCCATATAAATTAAAATTGTGGAGGATGATGTGGCCTGGTTGCGTTTCTTATTATTTGATTCATACCTTACCCTCTATCCAAAAGTCGAAAAGGTTTGCGAACCAAACCAATTACGGTAATTGCTAAGAGACCCCGAGTTAGGTAGGTACGAAATGGAAATGAGGAAAACGTACAAAAACTTTAGATATTCAAAAGCTTTAGCCGTAGCAACTCACTTTGTGAACCACAAACGCGTTTAAAACACTGTTTTAATTAAACTGTTTTCTAATTTAATAATGTTAAAATGCTTATGAAATATCCATAAAAGCAGTTTTAACGTACATTCCTGTATTTACGAAAAGTTTATATATGCCCACACAAAATTGATACTTCAATGTTAACGGTATTTTACTTTTAAACAGAAAATTTCTGCTTGTTAAGCTAAAAATTGCATTTTAAACTTCCATTACTTTCCTGTTTTATTGGTTTACGTGTTTACTGCAGCGAAGGTTAAATATTTTAAGCGCTTTCAATGTCATGGTTGTTTTATGCCTGGGATTTAAGAGATTATATCAGCATTATTTATAGTGTAAAAACTCAGGAGATTTTAAATTTCCTTTATACCAACATTAACAAAATGCATTTCTTGCAATTTTTACGTAATTCCAACGAAAATTCGACACGAAAAGCTCATTTTCCGCGCTTTTTGTTACGGACGCAATTAATTGAACAGCCGCGCTTCCATTTGCTAATATTAAGTTATAGATAGTAGCGAACAGATCAAATGAATTTCCAATTTATTGTCTCCTGCCGAACTGTCAAAGTTAAATTGAGTGCCCATTATAACGTTTCGATTTCATTTCGTGTCATCGCGGGTGATAAAGTAGCTCATTTGGGAATCATCAAGTAAAATTTAATTTTCCAAAACGGTTAATTAGTAAGTGTGGAATTTTTTGTTTGTTTGAAATATGTGGAGCGTAAATAATAATGTTAAGAAATGATCTGCAGTCAAATGTATTTCTTAACCTATTACTCCAGTTAGTTTAGAAATTAAGGCAAATTAATATAAAAATTCCTGTTTGTAAAAGAATAACAGAAGAATAAAAGAATACATAATTGATTTATTTTTAACAAGGTTTCCTTTTGCTACAAGGCATGTTGTGAGGAACGCATCATTACTTTTTGTAAGTTTCTAATTTAGTTCATTAATTTTATTGTTTTTGTTTCTTCAGACACGACGAAATTAAAAGAACAGAGGTGGCTTTTGTCCTAATTATCTATTGAAGTTAAGCGAAGGCCTTTTCTTCAATCAAAAATCACTGTTTTGTTACATACTGACTAGAATAATGTGGAGTCGAATTAACCAATTACACTATTTTATACCATATGATACCCAATTTTAATTATAATTAATGATAATTTCAGTTATTCGTAAATAAATACATAATTGGCCGGTTTCACAATGCTTGATTCATGATTAAGCTCTAATTAACTTAATCATGATTAAATTTTAAATCCAGAAATGTAATTGGATACAACTTCAGGTCTCTTAAATATCAGCCAATGAAATTTCTGGATTTCAAATTTAATCACGATTAAGTTAATCAGAACTTAATTAAGCTTTGTGAAACCATCCTTATAAGGCACAGATGAACAGTCAAAAATTCAAAATACAACTTTCGAAATTCTATCTAATAGGGTAATTAATCAAAGAGGCAGATTGATTAATAAAGGCAGTTGATTAATTGGGATAATAGATTAAATAGGGCAATTAGTCAAAACGACATCTGATATAGATACTTCTCATCAACCAATGAAACACGAAGAACAAAAATAACAAAGAAATATCAATAACAACAATACAGTGAGATTAAATGATCAAAACTAAAATTGATCAAATAAGAAAACTTGTTATTAATCAGTCAAACACGCATTGTTAAGAAATATCATAATAAATATAACATCTAAAAGAACAATAACCAAAAGATAGTTAATCAATTGAGAAAATTGATCAAATGAGGCAGTTTTTAAGAGATACATACAAATTATATGACACCAAACTCGAATTTTATAAAGAAAATACTTTATATACACTAAAATAAAATTCTAAGATAAATTTAATTTTTTAATTAATTATTTTTTGATTATTTTGATTTATCTGCTGATCTATTACGATTTATATGATTTAGCTTGTTGATTTATTATGTATAAAAATTAGATTGAAAATATATTTTGATTATTTTGATTTACATATCTAATGGTATATTTATGCGATTTATCTATTAATTTATTGTAGACAAAAATTAAAATAAAAATATGACAAAAATTTATGTGTATAAAGGGTGTAAATAATATAACTAGAAACCTCCCCTATCAACGTGTGGCCGCTTCCTGCTTACAGCTACCCCCCATTACGAAGTTTCCAGTTATATTAGTTACACCCTGTATATTTAGGTTAATTATGTCTTCATGATTTTGATTTTATCTTATTGATTTATTATATACATAAAATTGCAATAAAAATGTAACAATAAAAAACGCGGTTTAACAAATTTTGTCATATATTTAGGTTAATAATAATTTGTTGATTATTTTGATTGATCTATTGATTTATCTAGAATTTATATAATTTATCAATTGATTGATTACATATAAAATCAAAATAAAGATATAACAAAAAACATGTTTTTATAAATATATTTTAAAATATAATATGACCTTGTTTGTTCGAGTTGTATCTTGCATATCATGACGTGGATACAAGACCTTTTGTATGTTATTGGTGGTCTGTGAATGCGCAGAAAACAAAAAAAATCTTCGCGTTCACATACATCTAGTCTAAAAGGCGTTTCAACGGAAGTGCAGGAGAACATGCAGAGCCACAGATTTAACAATTTTATGTTGTTGGAGAAAATAGGGAGAGATTTGATTAAGAACGGCATTTCCATGGTTCTTGAGGTTGGGTTTTATTAATTTTGCAATTTTTAGGTTGTTGAATGTTAGGTTTTATTAATTTGACATTTTTTGGCGTTTGAGGTTAGGAGTTAGTAATTTGATAATTGTTATGGCGTGTGATGTTACGTTTCATTAACAGCGGCATTTTAGGGCGTTCGGTTTTTGTCAATATATTGCTTTTTAACGCTATGTAGAGGTTATGTAATTTTACGTTTTTTGGTTAGTTTATATCAATAGTCCGCATTTTTAGGTTAGCTTATGGCATTTCACTTTTCTTTTTAAATTAGTTGACGTCAATATCAAAAGTCAATCAAAAAGAAAAATGAGTTTGCACCATCTATCGAAAACTCTAGAAACATAAGAATTTGAACCAGTAAGATTACTGCATTTCAAACTTCGCGCTATGGTTTGGGCGTGACAGAAAAAATAAAGTATAGTAAAACATAAGTTCCTCTGAAACATAATTTAGACAAGAACTAGAATTTCAAAATATATACAAATGCTTAAATTAGAAGATTCAACGTTCGTTTATTTTTTGCCATATCATTAAGAACTTCTTCGCAATGCAAATCTACATTTCTATTAGTATAGAACATTACCAGTCCGTTTAGTCTATCTTGGCCAGTAGTACTTCTAAGATACGATTTTATAAATTTAATGTCTGAAAAAGATTGTTCCGCTGATGCTGTGGTAACAGGTAAAGTTATAAAAATTTGCAAGTTTTCTTATATTAGGAAATATAGTTTCATCGCAATCTGCATAAAGATGACAAGCATCTTTTGGTGGAGTATTTGCGTGTTTTTGATTCCACAATCCGAATTCAGCCTTTAAAATGCTTTCATTACTAAAAGTTTCAAAAAAACCGTTGCTTCCATAAAAATTGTGCAAACTCAGAAAAGATTGAAAATTCGTTTCTGAGTTTGCAGGAGAAGGGAATAATACATCAAAAAGTTTAATGGTTTCTCTATACTTTAAAAGTCTGTCATCGAGATTAGTAATTAGAGAGACTAAAAATGGAATAATAATGTTTGCTTTAAAATAATCACAAGCGGAAGCCGTTGATATAACTAATCTTTGAGTTTGCCGGGCAGGTAATCTTGGTATTTTAATTTCGATGTCATATTCTTTGAGAACGTCCTCTGCCTCTCTAAAAATATTTTCAAACTGATTATCAGCATTAACTCTTACATCTTTCTCTTTCTGGGTTACTGCCCCTGCTAATTCAAGAGCAGTACATAAATTTAAATCCTTTTTCTGCAAAAACTTACTAAGGGGAAGTGTAAATGCATATAGAGTTTTTAGACATAGAAGCGATAATACGAACTTTGGTGTTTTTAAACTAACTACTAAGGAGCTCGCTTCAGATGACGTACTTCGATCTGTCCAGCTCTCAATTTCTTCTAGGGCTGCACAAAGAGGCCTATACAGTTCTTCCATGACCAATACCAAGTCGTGCCTCTCCACCCAACGAGTTGGACACAACCTTTTTAAACCATGTCTCTTGGTTCCTGGTAATAATATTTCCAGCTTCTGAAGCAAAACGTTTTCTCTTTTTGGTGTATTAAAGAAACAGTAACATCTTTCTATGATACCCAAACAATTTCGGATTTCAGGAACATTAGACGAGCTTGAAAGGCAAAGGTTCAGATTATGCGAAGCGCAATGAACGTAGATAGCGGCTGGATATTTTTCGGATATTATTTTTTGAACTCCTTTTATATGGCCAGCCATTGCTGCAGCACCGTTGTATCCTTGGCCACAAAGGTATTTTAAATTTATTCCAAGGGTTTCCCATGAATTCCGGATACTTGAAGCTAAGGCAGCTCCAGTTGTTGATGTTATCTCAATAAACTGTAGGAAGTTTTCGCATATTTTATCATTTTGAACATATCTTACGCACAAAGTTAGTTGCTCTTTATTTGATATATCGGTTGTTTCGTCTGCTAACACAACAAAAGCCTTGGCCGCATTAACATTAGCTAGAAGTTTCTTTACTATAGTATATCCCAGCTTAAATAGGTCGCATTTGCACCTGAAGTTTCTAAATGTTCTTTGAGAACGTGGTCACTGGCATCGATCCTAAATTTTAATAAACCTCTGAAGTTGCCTTCGCTCCGACTTAAACCCTTATGTAATTTAGAGTGTATATCTAGAGTTCCAGAATCCCTATGACCTCTCAGTGGAAGCCCTGTTCTTCCACAAAAAATTATAGTTTTTATAATAGGCGTTAATTTTTGTCGATTTTTACGAGCTATTTCACTAGATGCAGTGTCTATTAGTGTATTTATTGATGTGTGGCTTTTCAGATTTTTTGTAAGGTTATCAGCACGAAGAACCGAAAACTTGTGATATTGTGCTAATTCGTGATGTTCAAATTTCTCCAGTGCCTTCTTCCATGTTCTAAAGGGATCATTACATAAACTTCCTAAGCTCTGTCTACTACTTTGACCTATGAACTGGGTTGCGAACAATACACAATATTTGCAGAAGGTCCCGTCAAGTTTTTTTGAATAAGCTAGCCATGAAAATCTTCTTAGCCAAACGTAGTTAAACTTACGCTTATGCTCTCCGTGTTGTTGTAATGGAAATGTAAATTTATCGTTAGGCACCCATAGATTGTGTAATATTTCAATTTTTCTTTCGTCGATTCTTGCAAACAAAATTCGCTATATCATACAGTTCATCGCTCGCAGCCAATTCAACATTCGTTATTGCACCCCCGTTGCCTTGATTAATATTTTCTACTTTTGCCACATTTTCTTCATTTCCCTCGTTAAGTTTTCGTTTCTTTAAAAAATTTAGTAATATATTTGGGCTGCCCTTATTTTTCAATAAATGCTTTTTTCCATATCTGTAAAATTTAGTATAATTTTTTGTTTAGAAAATGCTCGCTCGCACGACACTTGCGAAAAAGACAATGTAAGAACAAATTTATAACTTAAATAAATATTGGCGTAACTTAAATAATGTAAATTAAATTTAGTTAACACATTATAACAGCTAATATTGAATTGTAATAAAAAGATTCACCGAAAGTTTTCCATCAACGACTCTTAGCAGTGTCGGACTGGACCGCTGGGCAATCAAATGCCTACTAGACCGTACAGAGACAGAAAAGTAGGCTCCAAGAGCAATTTGCAAATTAAACTGCAACTGCAGAGAAAAACATGTTTTGGTAAATTTTATTTATTTAATATTGATATTTTTTATAATCTTACTTAAGTCTATTTTTCTGACGCATGAAGAAATTTATGTATGTCCTCTAACATGTTTACCTATGTAATCTTAAGCCTTAACGGTGAACATAAAGGCCAAACGTTCAGGTTTATTTCAAACAAATTTCCAGGGGTAATTTTCCAAAGGACACAGGTAGGAATTAGTTGTTTTCGCTTCAACCCCGAGATTTATTTTATTGTTATCAAGTTATTGCCTAAAAAATCAATTTTTAAACATTTATCAAGCAACCAGTGCTGGACCACTTGATATGGATGAATCCTGCATTGGATTTTTGATGGGCAAAAAAATTAATTGGTAGCCCCCCTCTGATGTTTGACCGGTAGGGCCAGTTTGACACTGACTCAGAATTCATTACTTTATAATGCTGGAAAAAAACTTCAAGAAATCGAAATAAAGTTTGAAAAATCTCACGAAAGGAAATTTTTTTACAGATAATAATTGAGATTTAAAAGAGTTCATACTGTAATAAATAAGAAAATAAAAATTTTTAAATAAATGTTTATTGTCTGTGCACTCATTTACGCCTTTGTTGCATATTAAGTATATGGAATGTAATTAAATTATGGTAGAAAAAAGGTTTTATAACCTCTAAGACACATTATAATTTTTTAACAGAACTTTAATTACACTCATTAAAGAATTGTGTCCGTTTTACAAATTATGTTATCAAAGTAACAAAAACTTCTAATATTTATGACAAATTATTAAAAATAAATTTCATTAATTAAACAAACATAATTTACCTTTAGAACAAACATTCTACTTAATATACAATAAATAAGTCTTATGCTTCCTCCATATACTTCTTATCGACTCGATACAAAATCTTGATCGGTTTAACTACATTTTTTGTCAATCTTACATACGTTTTTCTTTCAGTGTCCTAAAGTGTTTTTAGGTATTAGTACACGTTTTTAAATTTAATTTGAATTAAGGCTAAAAATATTGAAAGACGATCGACTTCGGATTTCGTCTATGTAATGGCCTTTCGTAATCTGGAACGACGATTACTAATAATTCATTTTGAACGATTATTATTTAAAGTTTAGTTTTTGTGGTTTTATTAGGCACTATTTACGCTGCGTAAAAAGATAAGCCGCTTTTTTTAACATAAGCTCAAGCACTAAGCCGCTATAAAATTTGTTGCCTTTAGAATCATCACATTTTAAGATATCCAAATATAAATCATCTATCTAATAAACAGTAATGCCAATAAATTCTTTTTGTTTTGAGATTTTTGGAAGAGCTCTTCATAGTGTTGTTTCTAAAAAACAAATAATAAAAAATATGAATTTAGAGTAGGCGTTGATTGAACCGAAAAATCTCGAGCGCATAGAACAAATCAAATTTATAAATTCCAAACTTACTTGTATTGTTCTTATTATAATCTTAATATTCTTAATACATAATTACATTGATTTTGATTTATGGTTTGATTAATGATATTCACGATCCTGATTTTTCATTTATTACTGATTTTTTATGTTTTATGTATATAATGACTTGCTCGAAATGGCTTGGGGGGGGGGGGCCGGGCCCCCGGGGCCCCTACCTGGCTGCGCCGCTGATGTAGCAACGGGTACATTGGTAGTAATGTTTTTGAAAACTCTATATTAAATCATTCGAATAATATTATAATCGCTACCTACACTGAATAAACTTGTACTGCACGTCACTTATTTCGACATCGTGTGACGTTTTTGAGGTTATATTTCTTTATTTTATGTTTTTTAAAATAATTAAGCAATATTTAATTTTTGCATTAAAAATTTATTATAATTTTAATAATTTGATATTTATTCTGCAGTTGCTTTATTTAAATTTAATGTTTTTTTGTATTCCAAAATTTATCTTTAGTGATGCCAATGATTTTTACTGATCACTTTTTTGCAATTTTTGGCTCTGCTTTCTCTGCTTTGTATATTTTAAGTTTTCAATAATGCTCCGTGATTTTAGATTTAGTTTATTTCATTTTATTGCTGTTTTTTGGTAAGTTTACGTCAATCCTATGCCTTTTTATTTTGGGTTATTTTAAGTTAGGTTGCTGCATTGTGATGTGACATGAGACATTTTGTATGTTCTTATTGGTGTACTGCAGCTGTGCACTGTGCAGCAAACGAAAGTAAACCTACATAGCCACGTTTAGGTACCCTAGTAGATTATATCTTGGTTAATTATTATCTTTTGATTATTTCCATTTATCTACTGATTAACTAATGATTTATCTATTGATATAGTATATATAAAATTAAAATTAACATTTTACAAATTGTCATATATCTTGATTAATTATCTTCTGATTATTTTGGTTTATGTGATTTATCCACTGTTTTATTATTTTAAAAGATTTATTAATAGTAAAATTAAAATAAAAATATAACAAAAATGCGTTTTTATTAACATTGTTATATATATTGGTGAATTATTCTTTAATTATCTATTGATTTACTTATATACGATTTATATACTGGTTTATTGTATATAGAATTAAAATAAAAATATATAAAAGAATCGTGTTTTTTTTATCAATATTATCATATATGTTGTTAATTATTTTTTCATTATTTTGATTTATCTAGATTTTGTATGATTTATCAATTGAATTACTTACTATATAGAAAGTTAAAATAAATATATTTTAATAGTATACATTTTGGTTAATAATCTTTAAATTACTTATATTTATTTACGATTCACATGATTTATTTATTATGTATATAAATTTAAAACGAAAACAGCAAAAAACCAGCTCTTTCAACCTTGTTATGTATATTTTGTAATTGCCTTTTAATTATATTGATGTATCACTTGATTTATCTACAATTTATGTGATTTACATACTGCTTTATTATTAAAATGAAAATATAGCAAAAAACTTCGAAAAATCACAGTGTTATATATTTTGTTTACTGTCTCCTGCCTTACTTCGTGGAACTCAATAAACCAAAATATATAAAATAGAATATAAATACAAAGATTAGTTACAGTTTCACAAGTTTTATTAGTATCTTAACCTGACAATATTGTTTCGACATTAAATATCATTATCAAAGGTAGATAAGATTAATAATTAATGTCGAAACAATATTGTCAGGTTAAGATACTAATAAAACATGTGAAACTGTAACTATAATCTTTGTATTTATATTCTATTTTATGATTATGGAGTTCCACGAAGTAAGGAATCATTTGATCGTTTGATTATTATTTATAAGATCTTTTGATTTTTTTTGATTTATCTACTAATTTATCACCGATTTATAAGATTAAATAATTAAAATATTTATTTATATGATTAAAATAAAATAAAAATATATTATATATTTTAATTAATTATCTCGATTATTTTGATTTATTTGATCAATTGCATCTCAAAAATTGCGTATGTAATCAATTGTTTTCGATCAGTTGTTTTCCTAGTTAATAAATAAGGTTGCTATACGATAATACAGTTTTTATCAATATTGTCATATAAGGTATTTTGGTTAATTATTATGATCTATCTACTGATTTATTTAGAGTTTATATGATTTATTTGCAATACTGATTCATTACACATAAAATAAAATTGAAAATAGAATAAATAAAAATGTAGCGATGAATATTTTTATATATGTGTTTTGGTTGATTATTTTTTGATTATTTCAGTTTATCTACGATTTATATGCTTTATTCCATTACCATTATCATCTACTGAAATTTTAAATTTGTTGCAAGTTCTTACTGGGTTAGTGGTGGGTGTCTTCATAAACACTCTTCTTCTTCCACTTTCTTATTTCCTATGCTCTGCCATATAAATAGCATAAATGTATGATCTTGAACTCTGTAGCAGGGTAGTACTTTAGGTGATTGGTGTTCCATTACATTTATAATTTTTTCTTCAATTGCTCTATTCTATATCTACTTGCGGCACACCTTAACAACCTATTTGTTAGAAATAGAAGTAGTAGCTTATGAATAGCTTATGCTTTTACATTCTTATGTTATCTTCAAACAATAGCTAGCAAATATGGGCTTAGATGTAGATACTCATTAGTAATCGCGTGTGTAATGCATTTTAAGCACTAGTAGATCAAAATAATCAACAAACAGGCATTTTCGGACCTTGATTGAGGTGTTTTGATTTATTAGTATCGACCGTGCTTCTTCAGAAATAAAGAGCTACAAGAAGTATGAATCTTATAGGTTAATTAAGTATATCTTTAAAAGATACATAAGAGTCATAAATACTGACATAGGACGAAATACTGTCCTATTTATGTCTCAAGCAAGCCTCACAATTGTGTTCTATAAATCCTAAGGTATGAATAACTATGAGCATTATCTGTAAGTGTTTATTCTATATTGTAACGCTCATTTTAACACAACAAAGAGACCCTGCGGCGGGGCGCCAAATTGTAGCTATTAAAAACAAGGCCCACATTGGACCGTCAAATTGTAAGATCGATATTTTAACAGAAAAAAAAAATTACTTTAACTTTCAAATATTTTTACGCAAACTGAACAACACAAAATTATCAGTACTTACTGTAAAACTCAAGATTGCCAAGGCTTGAGATCTTATATTTGCAAATTTAATTTCAGGTCGCAGGTATTGTTTTCACAGCTCCAAATTATAAAAGAATAGATAAAGGTTTAAAACACAAGAAAATACATATTGTTGAGCGCCATCTGTTTAGGAGAGTCCAGGAATTTTATAAATATAATGACCTAATACTCGCAAATATAAATCGACATCAGATCTATTAAATTTAATTCAAATATTAGTCATAATCAATTGTGTCAAAGTTAGGTTGAGTAGGAATATTTAAAGACTTTCATAAATATATGGTTTTATAATATTCAGATTAGTTAGTTTCAATAATAAATTTATTTAAAACCAAAAAAATAAAAAAACTTTCATATAATGCATCGTAGTAAACAATAATAACAATAATAAATCAAAAAGAGATTTAATACAAAACGATAATTCTCTTATACAGGGTGTTCCAGATAAATATACAATGCTTTAAGGGGGTGAAAGGTGACCATATAGAGACCCCAAAACTCATAAAATAAAAATAAAAAATAAAAAAAATTCATTGCCTGTTTTTCATTTTACGAATGTCATTTTAACAAAATGAGTAAAACTTAAATGTAGGACATACGCGGTCTTCCCCGACAACGTCGGCGAAGACGTCGTCGACGACGTCGGGGACAAGGTCGAAATAATGAGGTAATGTTTACATTTACTGTAATTTAATGCATAAACAACTTCTACTTCCAAGCTGGACTGTTATAATAAAATTATGAATATCCTATTTCTTTAATGCATCAAACTGAAAGAAAGCATTTTTGAGCATAATAAAATGCGTACTGAATCTCTTTCTTTAAAGTATTTCAAAATAGCTTATGCAACTAACAAAACTTTTCATAAGCGGAATAATATTGATATTCATCGGTAGAATTACAAATCAACTCTTTATTAGGAAACGAAAACTCTTGTTTTTTGTTTATTTCATTCTTAATTTAGTTTAAAAATGGATATAATTAACGCAGGATTTAGGATTCTGAGTTCTGGTGCGCAAACGATGTACAATAATTTACTATAAAGAACTTTCCGTAAAAAAACACTGGGGTAAAAATCTGCTGATTTTGGTATAAGAGAGGTCAATGGACAAATTATTAGGTATCAAATATCATTTTGTTCGTGTTGTTCATCAAGAATGTGCTGATTCTAGTAAAATAAATATTTTGTTGCATTTGTAGAGACCGTTTAATAAATTCAACCGAATTTGATGTAAACTGATTCTTAATTTTACAAATCATGTTTCCAATATGGGTCATAACCTGATAACCTTGGAAGGTAAACGGACGTATTTAATAGATGTGACAAAACATTTATTTTACCAGAATCAGCATTATGATTCATATGAATAAAATGTAGCAAATGCTGTTACTACTATTAATAAAAGATGACAGATATGATAAAGATCAGCAGATTTTTACCATTGTTTGGTAAGTGACAATCTTCCTTTTGGTTTCGGAAAATTGTACATCGTTTGCACACTGGAACTCGGAATCCTAAATCCTGCGTTAATTAATTATATTCATTTTTGAACTAAATTAACAATGAAATAAAAAAAACTAAAGTTTTCGTTTCATAATAAAAGATTGATTTGTAATTCCACGGATGGGTGACGTCAAGGTTATTACGTTTATGAAGACTTTTGTTAATTGCATAAGCTATTTCGAAATAGGTCTTGATTATTATCAATAATGCTTTCTTTCATTTTGATGTTTTAAAGACATACGATACTCATAATTTTATTATATACAGTCCAGCTATAAATTACAGTAAATGTAAAACATTACCTCATTATCTCAACCTTGTCCCCGACGTCGTCGTCGACCTAAAAAGGGTATTAATACGTAATCGAAACTCAAGTTCACGACTACCTTAACACAAAGAAAGTTGACAACAAACTGCATACTGCATATTACAAGCTTCAAAGATATGAGTCATTAACAGCTATTTACAGATGGCCAAAATGACTTGTTTATTATTTATCTAAAACGTTTTAAAAGCACGTCCTAATGTTTTGTATTGCAGAGAATTCATTTATCCGGTTTGGGTTTATTATGATTATTTTTTGATGACTTTTAAAAGTATGTACTATTTAATAGGCATAATTTTCATACAATTTTATCTACTGCTTTGCAGTGGCGTGCCTATTATTTTTATAAGGGGGGTTGTCATTTCAAAGGGACATTTCAGGAAATTGTTAATAAGATGTTACTCTACACATGTTTTTCTATTGCCCTTTAACGGGAAAGGCATCTTATCCAAAACACCCTGTATTAACATTGACAAAATAAAATTCATAAAGTCACAATACCTTCTACAATTAATTCGCTCCAACGTCACCTTACAAAGCAATTATTACAATATTGCCTTTTAAATCTGAACAAACACTTATCACCAAGCTCGATCGCTCGATGAAATTGAAGAATCTGGAAAACACCTTACTGATGCCGCAACTAGAATTTGCTCCATGGAAGTAAAGTTCATAATAGCGATCTCTCTTTTCATATAAAACAGTAGCCGTTAATTTAGCAGTTAAATTTGATAACTATAATTATTCATTCCAATAACTGTATTTCGATCAAACAAGATCATTCATTAACACTGAAAATGCCTCTACTAAACGTTAATTGCACTGTAAATTATTTATTAAGTTTCGGTAAGCGCCATTCCAAATTAATCATTTAACTTTCTGTATTTTTCACAACTTTTAAAGAACGGAAAACTTTATAAATTTGGTTAACTTATTAACCGCAAAGAATCAGCGATGAATAGAAGCAAGTGAGCTTCCGATACGATAGCGGAACATAACGCACAAAGCGGTAGTAGTATAACTTAATTATACTCTTAAAGACGGTAACTTTGTTCATATTAAAAACTGTAGCGTTCTAAATAAAGATTAACAAAAACTTTACCTGGGGCATCTCTCCGGGAGAGAGCCCCAGGAAAACATGAAAAATTATCTTCCACTCGGCCCGTCTATCTACTTGTTTACAGTTCGAGATTCTCTAATCAACTCTCCTAAACTAAAACCTATTTCACGGTGGTAAGATTCTCTAAGGGGGCGAAGTTTTTAAACAGTCCAATAGAAAAAACAGCGGGATTTCTGTCCGCTAACGAAATGAACCCATGTCATTTGTTCGAACACATTCCTAACTAAACTGAAGGGGATTCCCTTTTGAATTTATACGTACAAACTGAAGCTAATAACACACTAGATGGTGTCTAGACAGCTCGTTCGAGAAAATTTCTTTTGGTGGTAAATTGTTTACTAGTAAAATGTTTTAAAGCTATGAATGTGAACTTTCATACGTATTTAACTATAAGGAGATTTTTGTTAACGCCAATATTAGATTTTAGCCCTTATAAGCTCGGAATTAAAAACATTTTTGTTTTTCTAGAACCTTCTATTTCTCGGAAAATAATCTTTTAATACTGCAAAAGCGGAGCTTTTAAAACGGAATCTGCAGATTTTTCTAGAAGCAAATTTTATCAATCTGGGAATGTTTCTTTTAAATGACCCTTGATATTTTAAAGGACTTATTTTATGCAGAATACTAACGTATTTTTAAATCAAGAAGAAATATACATTAATGTGCAGAACCGCACTAAGGGTTTTTATTGTTTATGAAAACAAAATTGCATTTTTCGGAAGTTAAAAAAATGAACCGTTACAATATACACTTTTCTTCTGTTTTTAAGGTCTTTATTTACCATTTTTATTTGAAAGGTTATATATCAAATTTTTTTCTAATAGTAAGAAAGCGTTTTTCAAATGGATTTAAAAAATGCTCCTAAATTGCATTTCTACAATCCTTTGTAAATCTTCTACTTTTTATAAAATTTTCTGTATTACATTTTAATAAAATTCCAATTTACATGATATTATTCTCAAACACTTATAATATAATATTAATGATAAATTTTTTATAACTAACAAAATTATACATGCATCAGTTCTATAAAATTCTGTTTGTTATTTCATGTTGGCTGCAAACAAAGATTAATTAAAATCAAATAAACGATTTAAATTAATGTCTGATATTACACATGTCCCAGACGTCAAGAATTTAGTGTATATAATAATCGTTTTACAATAATAACTAAAAAAGCTAGTAAATCATTTCTATAACCTAAAAACTGGCTCTAAGCTGTAGTTACAAAGGCATTAACAAAGAGTACATTAATATGTTTTTAATTACTAAAAGCTAGTGTTAGTTTCATATCAAAACAAATTAAATACAGCATGAGCTACTGCTGTTCATTAAGAAATAGAACAAGTCACGAATTAGCTGAAAGATTATTATTAAAGGATTAAACTTCAGCCAAAAAAACCAATAGCGAATTGACCCTGAAAGCTTTTGAAATGACGGATATATTGTAGATAGTAAATTATCAACAAAGACTTTATTGTGATTACTGCACGATACAATCAATATCCTATAAAGCAGGAGTTACCAATAACGTCGATCGCGTAATGATTTTTGAAAACTTGTTGAAAACTCTTCATCTTTCTGAAGAAAAAAAATCTTCTATAATAGTTATTCTACACCTACTTCTGCAACTTAACAAAAACTGTGACGTATGAAAAAAACAGCATGTATTGATGACTTTTTCAATGACATTTTCAACATCACCCAATTAAACAGACCCAGCTAGTACTAACAATATTTAATAATATTATATTTTATTACCTTTTATTGAAATCCTAATAATGCTTTTAACATTAACATTTAACTATTACTTTTCCTACATATGAAGACTTCAAAAGCACCTAATATTTTATGTTAATAATTTAAATTATGTAAGTTTTTAATGTTCACTGTTCAGTAATTCATTTAAATATCTCTTCTAGTAAATACTTTAATTTAGGTTAATTTTCTTTAGGAAAGTAGGTATCAAGTAAGCATCTTTATCTTTTATTTCAACCCATGATTTCAGTAGCTGCAGTCAATTGTTCCTGTATCTAGCATTCATTAATATTGAGAAATATGCTACTTTCACTATACTAAAATATCGATCAAATTATGTACACACTTTAAACAAAGCCGTTTGTCAAAAATTCGACATTTTACATATAGGACAAAAACAATTTTCTATCACGTCAGGGTAATTTTTCTAACCAACACTCTTAACAGTCGTGAAGGCTGATTGGAGATATTATTATAAAATATTATGCTTTAGTTTATCCTTAACCTAAAACAAAAGACATGCATGTTTACATTTATCAAAATTATTACACATGCCCTCCTACTTTAATTGCAAATAATGTATAATAAATAGTATGTGGTAGCATATGCAACTTTGATTTCTATTTGTTTCTTAATGTCAATAATGACCTAGATTACGTCACAACACCCATCACAGCACTCTAGATATACTTTTAATACATACACATCTATATGACAGATAAGAGTGTAAACAATGCCGCAATAAAAATCACTCCATGTCAAGGTGTTGTAATGACTAATAAGAAAATGAAACCCTGATCGTTACTACCAGCAATGTCAAGAGAACTCAGGGAAAAATAACAATAAATCAACTTAACTGTTAACTGCAATAAACAACAGGCAGCCTTGGAAAACTGTTATTCATAACTAATTATATCTGATTTTTTCTATGTAATATATCCTCTATAATCAAAGTCACGCGATTTATTTTAAATGGTTAGGTTAGCGCCACCGTTGTATTGTTAGCGTTTTCTTTAATAACTTACACAATAACTTAAAATTCGAACTTAATGATGTTGTTACTCCCTAATAAAAGGGAAAGCTTGTTATTAAACAGAAATGGCTATAAAGAGAAGATCTCAGGGAAAAATATAAGGAAATAAAATTGAGTGACAGTTCAATTAACTCAATTATTTTTAAATAATAATAAGACGTAATTTATAGGTCACGGTTATAATAAAGCAAATTCTACTTTTGTCACGAGCGAAGCAGTTTTAGATGCTTTTTTAAATCACAAATTGGCCCCAATTTAAATTTAAATGAAAAGTATAATGAAGATGAATATCTGATGCTTTTTACGAGAAAGTTAAGTCCAGTTAGAGTGGAACGAAAATTTGTTTTTTAAGTATACAAGTTGTAATGAACAATTTGTTTAAAAAAGACATTATTACTCTTATTGTTGTTTAGTTTTTGTGTTTAGAAGAATGTCAAGGAAGATATTAAAGTGTGCAATTCTATTTACGATTATTATATATTTTTAAACGCTTGAAGAATCTAATCAAATTCAAGATTGTTGCAAAAAGTAGTAAAAATAATAAAATTGCAGGAAGTTACAAATTACCGGAGACTTTAACGTCCGGTTAGACAAAAGCTTTAATTCTTAATTTTTTTTGTTTGGAATTATTAAATATTAAGTTATTACGCTATCTTAGTAGCTCATTATGAATAATAAAGAACAAAAAGGTTTCAGGGAATTAGATTTTCCGGTTTCAATATTTAATAAAAAGATTTTTTTAACCTTTTCTTAACTTGTTGTTACATTCACTTTACGTTTTGTTCCGACCCTAAAACTCCATTTATTATATTAAAACTGACTTTACAACCACTAAAACTAGAGCTAATGACCTAATAAAGTGTTATGACAAAGGTCATTTTAAAGGCTTTCCCTTCTTGGAATTTAATGAACATTTCAACACCGTTTCACCATTTATCTTGTTATACTTGTAAAAACACTTTTTGTGTTTATTTTAAAACAATGTACATTACTGGTTTTAATGTGCTAACATTGTATATTAACAATTTTATTTTTTATTTTAAGTAGGGTCTTTCCCGTGATGAAAAGAACTTTATTTTTTTGCTTCACAGAGAGGTGCAGCTAACGTCTTGATAGCGCGTGAGCGTACACACAGTTTTTTAGGCATCTCCTGAAACTATATTTATAATTTTTGTTAATTTAATAATATAAATTATTATTGATTATTCCTAAGGATTGTATCAAAGTACGCTCATGTCACGTGTTACAAATGCTACAGATTAATTTTCAATAAACGAATCATTGTAACACACTAAAGTTTCTTCCACCAAATAAACAAATAAATCACTTATCACTTACTTTAAACATATCTCCCGGCAGAGACGTCCTATTAATTCAAATTGTTTTCAGAGATCGTGGGTGTTAATTGTAAAGACGTACCAATTGCAGATAGGAACCAGAATTAAACAATAGAAGGTCGCCACCCAAATTGTTGTTATTATGGTTTAAAAGCAATATGGAAAAAGGCTACCATTTAAATTACTTTAGATTCTTTGTTACCTGTCCTTTGGTATCTAAGGTTCATTTTACTGACTAGAACTAGTTTTACTGCCAAACTATAGCAATGATCATTAGTTTTAGACTTTGTATATTTAATTAACTTCAAGAAAATTGTTCATCAATTTAATCAACACTTCTTGTTATAAAAGATACACAACAGGTAATGATCATCGGAAACCTACTCCCATTAACATTTAATTTGAGATTTCATTCTACATACATTTGCACTAAACTCCTTAGTTTAAACCAATACATATTTAAAATGAAATATCAGATAGTGCAGTTACAAATAACTTACAGACAATGTGTGTGTCAGTAATCCTTTTACACTAACAATTTAGTATTTCTTCAATCCGCCTTATCACTCCCAATGTTTAAACTCACTATACGCAAAATCGTAATAATTACAAACAACACTTATTTGCACGAAAACTGCAGGCACGTACAGCTAAATCCTGAACCTGAACCAAACTTTTTCCTTAAAAATCGGAAGACTGCAGCAGCAGCAATGATTTCCATTTATAACTGCGTTGACTGTTTAAAAAGTTAGTTTACTAAGTTTGGTCAGCATTGTGCGACGAACGAGCTTACTATCAAAACGGAATTTCTTCTTATTACAGGAATTATGAAAGTTAACTTGTAAATAAGCCCATAATTTACAAAAACTTGCTTGACTTATTAGGTACTAAAAGTTCTTATAAAAACACTTTTCCTTTAATAAGTGATAACTCTATCAAGACAAATTTTCAGAACTAAACAGTTTTAACCATAAAACCCAACAAAACGGCAATTTGATAACAGCTTTCACTATTTAATTGTATTCCCTCCCAATATAATTTTAACGGGGATAAACTTCTCAGGACTACTTAACTCGTGGGTCAACATTACACTACTTAACCACGCCCTTGTCTCTCTTGTATTTGATCACTTAACTCTACCGAGAAGGAGAAATATTACACAAATCTCACTAACATATAAGAGGTTCCAACCAACCACATAACATTCTTGACGTTAATATTTATCAATGGATAATTTAGATTTCTTTCTAATATCTTTTAAACGTTGTAAAACCTTATCTCGCAAGCATGAGTTATGTTTCCAAAAGTAATTCGTTCCTTTATAAACATTTGAAATTCAACGATAGTTGATGCAATTAAAGCATTATTTTTCCAGAGTGAAATCATAAAATAGATTAAGTTTCTGTAAAACTCAATTTTATCGCTGCAAGTTAGCATTTTGTAACTTTTTAAGATAATTTTAAGCAGAATTTGGGTAGGCACGTGGTTAAAACAAGATAATATCCCGTATGAAATAAATCTTGTTTACACAAGTCTTAACTTGGTTTTAAGGTACCACAAATTTATACATTAGGTTGGACTATCTGCGGTTATAAGAATTCCTTGAAAAGCAGCAGCCTTTAGCACCGAAAAACAAAATCTTTTTATATTTCTACACCAAATTTAATTGAAAACAAGGCAAAACAGATATCATCAATATTAATCTCGTTACACATGTACAGTGTTGAGTTTGTAATTTAATTTCTTATTTAATTATATAAGTGGTTTGAATTGTTACCATTGAAAGATATCAAGTTAAAGGTAAAAGACTATTCAAAAAATGTATCAGCTTTAAAAAATTAGCTATAGTTTTTGGTTCGGGTAAAATGACACCCTTTAGGTGAATTGAGCACACATTAAACATTTCTCGACATTCTAAGATAAATGATTTTTGAAAAAACTCTGTTCTCAAAAAACAAAATTAATTTTAGCAACGCCCTATATATCCATACCAAATTACATCAAAATTCATTTATAAGCAAAGGAGGTATAAGCTTAGCCCTGCATACTGTCACCCGATACAGCTCTTGCAGAGGTGTTCACAGATAGAAATGTTCCCGTAACTTTAACTAAAGAAAAGCAAAAGTATTTTTTGTCGAAAATATACAAATATTTTTTCTAATAAGTAGTCTTTTTTGCTGCTAATTATTTACAGCAAATAACAAAATCTTCAATTCAACAATTATTTGTATGAGTAAATTCATGAGTTTCATATACACGATGATCTGAAGCACTATCGCAACAATCTCCTGGGCGCCCTGCAGCTCTTCTACGGCTGGCACCTTCTGATTATATATCATTAGACTTCGGTCGCGTTAACTATTCGAAAAGCGTAAACAAACAGTGGTTAGTAGGTGACCGCTCAAAACTACGTTCACATAATGATGCGTTACCGCTTAGAGTATATGTTCTAGTGCATGAAATCCAAAACGACGATGAAAATGTTTAACACTACAACTAAATTAGACTCGTTACGTATCTACCTGTAACAAAGTTAAGAAAAAAGTGTTTGTCCTAAAAAGCGCATTTTTTACGACGTATTATAATAAATACAGGTTCAAGGCTAAAATAGCCGTTATTATTAAATTTTTCTGCAAAATATGTATTTAACTAGTAAAACACAAAAGAAATAAAAACAATCCTCAGCAGCGTTAACTCAAGTTTTGTCAGTAAAAAATATCGATTTCCTTTTTTATATATTTTTAGACGTTTTTCAATTATCTTTAAAAAGTTTCGGGGCCAGAGAACAATCTCTTTCCGGTCAAAAAGCATGGTATTTCTGCATCTGCAAGCGTATTTAAATTTTAGTTTTTCCTTTATAATGTTTTCCTTTATAAAAGAAATTTTTGAGGTTTTCGGCCATATTTTGAATTTGCAGATCCAGAACACTTAAATATAAAAATAAATGCAACTCCACCGTGTAAGAGGAACATTAGTACTGGACGTTTATCCGCAGTTAAGTAAACGTCATCAGTTATTAAGCACCCCCACCAATAGCGTTGTATTTGGTTTGTTTGCGCTTTCCGAATAGCTAACGCGACCAGAATTTAGATGAATAAAAGTAGGTATCAAAGTCAACAACTATTTCGCGTTTTATTTATAGTTAGGAGTGTTTATTAGAAATTTTCTAAGGAATTTGACCATAAATTTAAACCCAAATTAATTTACGGAATCATTTGTTTGTGCAATTTTAATTTGGTAAATGTATCTACATAATTTTGAAAATCTACAGAATCAGTTATTTCTAACTCAATGCATAAATTTGATAGGGCATTTAATTTTTCTTGACCAAGAGAGGATCTAAGATAATTTTTTAAGCTTTTGAGGGCTGAAAGTGAACGCTCTCCAGAGCAGTTTGTTGTAGCCATTACGAATACTTTCGGCGGTTTAGTTACAGACCTTTCTAAGAATTTCCGATTCACCGACCATGACTGGCACTGGTGCCCCCAAAAATGTGACGCCTTAAGCCCGATCTCCGTAGGCTTCAGTATTAATCCAGGCCTGGGAATTACATAGTGGTTAGCTCGTAAAGTAGGTTAAATTTTGGTTATTTTGAAGTGTTCTAGTTCCATTACACATACACTTCGTAGTATTCAGTTATGAAAAAGTCCTCCGGAGCTTCAAAATAATAATGTACCACTCCGAGACTTAGTGGTCACAATACCACACTATACGATCTCAACTATGTCACAACTTGGGTGAGTTCTCTTGCATGATTAAGCAGGGGAGTACCTAAGACCATGACAACCGACGATGATGATGATGTTACTGAGTAATATGACACTACAATATTTTAAGCTAATACATAAAACTCTACTATAAAACTTGTTCATAAGCGAAAACGACAACGTTCGTTTGTAATAAAACGAGAAGACAGGCACTTTACAATAAATACTTATAGGAGCTAAAAGAGTATGTAAAAGAGGAGGATGAAACTCAATAACTCATGATCAGCCCGTTTATAAGTTAGTACAACTTCTAAATGTTAACGTCATCCTATGCTTTGTGTACAGTACTCCTGCATATTTCACTAATCAGAACATACTAAGAAAAATGTACCTATACCAAGTTTCAATTAAATTTGTATTTCAAATTTAGTGTAGTTTCCTTAAAGGATTATGGAAACTATTAATAAACTTAAGAAAAATAAGGATCTTGTAAGCATACGATGTTAACTGTAATCTATGTTTTTTTCTAAGTACTACATTTCTTGTTTTCCGACTTCTCTTTTTTGCCTAGTGACGGTATTGTAAAGAAAAATTTGATTTGCAAAATATACATCATACCCACAACCTTCACAATCCAACGTATTAATAAATATTCAAGGCTCCCCTCCTCTGGGAAATAACACTCCGATTAATTGTGTCTAAAAGCTTCATTACGCATCACCACTCCTAAATCGTCGATTAATCGACTCATCTTTAACGGTGGGTTTTATTTATTTTGGTATACAGGTGTAAAATGTATTCGGAGGTCACGGCTGAGGACGCCAACGTTAAAACAAGAACCAGTTTTATACATACAAACATATCTTACTGCTGTTTCGTTTTAATGGAGAAAGTCGGTTCTCAGTTGTTACTGCTGCTGCTGGAGCAAAACTAGCGGGCCCCATTGACTTTATTAAAGCGTTTCTGCAAGAATCTAGAGGTCAGGTTCAAGGGCAGAACATTACGGCAGAATCGATTTCAATTAATCTTGCATTTTTTGTTTTTTGAGAATAAATACCGGAAAATTGTCTGAGATGTGGTAACCTTCAATTCAAGGCATTGTTCATGAGTTTTTTCCTAAGGGAAAAAATTAACATAAAATATTTTGATTGTATTGTGTATGATATAATGTCATAAATTTATTTTGGGAGGAGTTTTACAAGGTTCTTCATGTCAACGAACCTCAGAAAAGAATCTTATTTTGAATTCTGAAAGCTTTAATCTGGTTTTGTTTTAAAAATAGTTTTGTTCGGGTGGAATGCCATGCAACAGTTTGAATTCTAGTCTCTAACAAAATAAAATATTTTTAAGTTTTGGTAACTTAACTTTGGTTAAATTCATATATTTACTGGAAATTAAATTAAATTTTAGCGAAGTTATTTAGGACACTTTAGAGAAAACTTGAAAGAAGAGTTGTTTGTAAACTGAGCGTACGCATGTTAAAATATGTATGTAGCAGGTTTCACTTTCGTTTCTTAATGGAATACATATTTATTTCACATCATGTCTCAAGCCACATCCAAATTTCGATTTACCCATTCCAAATATAAAATCTAATATTGGTACTTGGTATTCAGATTTAGTATCCATCTGCTTCCTAAGTAATTTTCGATGGTGTATGTGTAATTATGTGGGATAATAAATGTGAAGGTAAAATCCATCGATTTATTCATATTTTAAATATTATTCAATAAGTGAATCCCACTTCGAAGATTACAACAATTCCGCAAACAAAAACTTCATTTGTTCTAGAATTCCTTCAGTAATCGGTTATGGAAAGGTAGGGTCGTCCACTATAGTAAATGTAAAGGCCTATAAACATTTTAGCGTACTTAACACTAAATTGATGCTGGCCGTCCTTTTATTTTATTAGGTATATAGTTTTGGACTCTACCTCCACAAAAATGTTCAATTTGTTACATCTCAATATATAAATTTGAGGAACCTGAATAAGATCTTTAAAAGTTTTTTGAGATATTAGTAAAATGTTAATACTTTTATGATATATAGTACCTAGTTGTAACATTGGTGTTCGTATTTTTTAAATATAGTGTAAGCAAAAAGTAACTCCATCAAACGTGCCTTTGAAATTTTGAACCCATGTGTATTATAACAACAGAAAATTATATCAAATTAATAACAACTGTTACTGTCAAAGGTATCTGATTATTTTGTATGTTTTTATGGGGTGTTATAATACACATGAGTTTAAACTTCCAAAAGCACCTTTGATGGAAATATTTTTTGCTTATACTATATTATCATAGTCAATAGTGTTAGAAGAAGATTGGACCTTTTGAAGAATTGAGAACTGTTTATTTTAATCTTCTAATTAATCCAATGAAATGCATGTCGTCACAAATATGGGCAGTCAATATATACCTAATTCATTGATAGATATCCACGAAAAGTAGCGTATGGAAAATATAAAAACTATCGTAATTTTTTATTTTAATGTAGCTTTCAGATCAAGCAAATACTGATCGACATTTCCCTCCGGATTATATTGTGCCGCAACGGAGTCAGACGACGGAAGAATTACAGCTGATGCCAAGTATACGAATTCGCATCGTGCAAAATCAATTCTAATCTGCACTGTTGACTCGTTACGTTGCGACTGTCCTACTAGTTTGAATTGATGAAATTCGGATTATAAAAGCTATGTAAGAGTCCTGTTCGGAACAGGATATTGAAATCAATTCATTCCAGTTCATGATATTTCATGCCACAAGAGAGTTTTGGACCAGAAAGGCATGCAAGCATCGATGTGTGAAACTTTCACGTATTAAATGGCTTCACCACAATGTCAACCCTGGCAGGAAAAGATAGAAGTAATTTTCTACGGCTTGGAAGCGACTTCTCGAGAACGGCGACGCCTTCTTGTTTATTTTCAAACAATCTGAGAAGAGTGTTTTTGAGACAAGATTCCAAGTGTTTTATGTGGAGCACCTGTCGTTAGACTTAATCTCCACGTTCCATCCAAGAGGAAATAATTGAGATACGCTCAATCAGCGCGCATTTGCTTGCCACATGCTCCCAATTGGTCGAAGCTAGATTGCCTATCCACCGTCTACTAGCTCACCAGGTTAGTGCCGGAGCTATTAACTTATTACGTGCTCACTCACCGAAACTCTCCCGCCCTCTTTCATACGGGTTCAAGTTCCTCGTCCAGAATTAGGACTATTCCCTAACCAAGGTTTCCAATCCCTGGATCCCGAATCCCGGGATCCCGAGCATTTATCAGGCCCGATTATAAAATTTCAACTTGATTCCTATTTAAACGTGGCAACCGTGCGAACTCAGCAAAATAATTTATTATTATTAGTTGTTTAAAATGCGACAGTTCCCCTAATTGTGCAATACTATTTTAATCTCTAGAGAGGTTACAAAACACTGAAAATATTTCGGAAGATACCACCAAAAAAACAGGGAAGAAGAAAATGATGAAGACGAGGATGTTAGTATTGCCGATCTTAGACGAACAATATTTGAAAATATCCGCGAAGGAGGTCTTGAAGAAAAGTTACATAAAACCCTAAATGAGAATATTGTACAAACTCCATAAACAAACAAAATTTAAACGAGACTCTTCCTTGGGAAATGGACTGACTAATTCGAAAAGGGTTGATTTCGTGAACAAAACTTTCAAATGGTATATAACTTTTAATCGTCATACCACTTACCACCGTAGAACCCGAGAGGGCTTGCCCACAGCTGGAAAAGTTTCACGAAAATCCGCTTTAGTTTAGCAGACATCTTAGACGAACTGGTGTTTTTGTTTTTTTTAAATGATTGTTTTTATATTTTTTTACTGCTGATGATTTTCCCATATTTTATTATAATTAATATGTAAAATCTTAAATAATTTTTTCTATTTGCGTGTCCAAAAGAGATTTATTTCAATACTTTATTTGATATCAGTGTTGAATAGCTGTTCTTAAAATGTCAAACTTATTTACGCTGTAAATTTGAAGAAGAAACGCAGAATTAGAATTTCCAGTGTCGCCAACTGTCAAACTACTTAACAAAGTATCGCCAACAAATTTTATTTAAAACTAACTTAAGTTATTTTTTTAAATGATTACAAATTACTGCAAATAGAAAATAATATGTTCAAGCATTAATTTCATCAAACACGTTTTTAGAGCACGCGTCCAAGTTTTCTAAAGGACAATTGCGCTAAAATGTCTTGTGAAACGAATACTTTATACTATTTTTTCTATTTGCGTTATTTTGTAATTATTTAAAAAATAATAATTAGGTAGTTAAGTAGAAACTTTGTTAAGTTATTCCAGAATTAGCAACAATGAGAATTCTAATTCTGCATTTGTTTTTCAAATTCACAAGTTAAACGTTTTAAGAACAGCTGTTCAACAGTGATATCACCTTTAAAAAACAAAATGGTACTGTTTTCAGTATTCTTTTGGACACGCAAAATGCGTATCCAATGGCTTCATTTGGACACCCAAATAGAAAAAATAGTATAAAGTATTGGTTTCATAAGACGTTTAAGCGCACTTATCCTTTAGAAAACTCCCGATACACGGATTTCTAAACTTAGACGCGTTATTTTAAATATTTTACATATATACAATCCCGGGATTGATCCCGGGATTCTGGGATCCGACAATTTCAATCCCGAAATATCGAAATAGTTTCGGGATTGGATGTCCTAATCGGAACCCTCTAGAGGGTTCTTTCACCAAGCCTTAGTTGGGGCCACTGCCCGATCGAATCCAACCTTAGATGTGGCAAAACTTGTTTTTTAAGCGGTTTTGCCACCCCGATCTCCCAGTTATTGGCCTGGTATGGCCGTGACAGAGTTTTGTTTCGAAGCTACTTTATAGGGCCCATTACAGTAGCATCCCGGTGTGTACCCGTTAAGGTGAAGTTGTCTTGAACGTGGGTGGCTATGTATCTTAGCATCAACGCCCCTTAAGTGTAGATCTCTAGATGATTTCTGGGAATCCGACGACTGGAACTGCACAGCCGAAGCCGAGCTCCCGTACTGTTATCTCCGAGAAGCTACCTGGTGGCATACAGTTTCTCATAGGTCAGCGAGCGTACTCTCTGACCGAGACCCTGACGTCAGATAAGAATCAAACCACCCACACCAGACCCTCTTGTTAGTTTGGAGATCTACGAGCTTCCTCTGTAACGTTTTAGAGTCATCGTCGAGAAACACTTGCATACCACACATTTCATTTTGAATGTTGGATAGACAACAACCAGTTCTAAGGGTGAATGTCGTGTGGTCTGCCCATAAGCTAGTCTCGGATCCTAGTGCTCCCCGACACCTCTAACGACTACCCATCCTCCGTCGTCTGCACTAGTTTCGGATACTAGTCGTGTCCGATACCTCGAGCGACTGCTTGTCCATTCACCCTGTGTTCTTGTGACAGTCATATACGTCCAGGGAAAACAACAAAGCGGACGAGGGCAAAATATGATTGTTCATAGTGAAAGCTAAAATCTGAAAGTTTCCGCCAAGTCAAACTGAATTTTCTCAACACATCTTGTGATCGGTGTATCCATACTTCCCCTCTCTATCTGAGTGGAACTTGAAGCAGATACCAGAAGGGTACACACTCCTATGTTGACGGATTTGTCACCCATATGGGAGGGTGTCAGAGAACTTGCAAAATGTTCGTGACAGGCAGGCTACAAGAAGAGCAAATGCTCTTGCAGAGGAGCAAATACTTGCACGGCATGCTTAGACCGGCTGAAGGGGGACTCGCAGCAACTCGAAGAAAAATAGATTAGTCCTCTCTACTCATTTCACATTGATGATTTCGAGGACACTAATTCTCCTGATTGGTCTTATTCGTCAAAAAATACTGGTCTAGTCAAAACATTTTGAACAGAGATCTAGAATTTTAACAGAGCTTTAATTATTAAAAAAATAGTTTTTGACTCTGTATAATTATTTTTAAAAAGGTATTTTTAAATAAATCCGTATGACCTAACTGAATCTACATCGTCGCCAGTCGTCACAGCGTGTCCTCAACGTGTGATCCACTAATCGAATCTTCCATCATTTTAATATCTAGTAACAATAGTCGGAAAAAACGCAACTGCCTCAGCACTATAATTCACCAAGAAGTTATGATTTCTATTTTTGATTATTCCTATCGGTTCAAAATTGTCTCCTATCGATTCGGCATTTCTGGGATACGCGAAAAAGATACACGCACCCTTTCTAAACTTTAACGAAAACGCCATTTTGTCAGCACTAACATAGAAAATGGCGAAAAGTAGATTTCGGTGGAATTAGCTTTTAATATTATTGGAAAAAATACTAGCTTGGCTATAACTTTTTAAGTTCTTTATGTAGCCGAAGCAATTGTCACTTTTAATTAATTAATACAATCTATTAATTATTTGTGGAGAAGATTTGGAGTTTTTTAAATGAATTTAGACTTATACTTACTTTGTTGTAGTTTATAAAAATATCCCATGTGGTCAAAGTTATATATTGAGAAGCTTTTGACATACAGCAAGTTGCTACGCTCATGCTCTATGAATAATGTTTAGGAGTTTACTTACGCAGTGCGAGTCAAAAGTAAGGAATACTTTCGATAAAAGGCAAAGTATTGATTTTCGGAACGGCGCACTTTTTGAAATAATATTCGGGGTAATGTAATAAGTTTGTTACCTTATATAAGGAAAATCTTGAAACAAATAATTAGGAAAACGGGAAAGTGCTACAGTCACCACACAAAACAAAATTGACCTATTTTTAGAGTTATTCCAAAAATCAATACTATCCCTTTTATCGAATTTATTCCTTATTTTTAACTCGCACTGTATATGTAGTAGAATATTTTTGCTAGTGGAAATTTTATAAAACGTATTTTCTTATTCACTTGCGCGGTTCTTAATGAATTTGTATACAATGTGTTTGATTTGAAGCACGACATGCTATACATAGCATCATTGTTTTCTTGAGAATTCTAAGAAAATGTTGGGAAAAGTTATTGCAGATTGCATTCTATAGTTTTTACTAGGAATTTAATATATTTCTATATAGTTGCCAGAAGAAATTAGCAACTACTATTGGTTAAATATTTAGCAAGCAACATCAGCAGTTCTAAACTATACCAGTAAGTATAAGATGAAATCTCGAGACTTACCTAATTCCAAAGCTTTCTTTGAGACGATGGTATGGTGCTGATCTAGCAGATATTGGTTAGTCACTGTAACAAGACCAAAAATATTATTCAAACACTAACAATTACATTGTAAAAATGTAAGCATAACATATATAACATATATATTAGTTATTAAAACTGTTATTTCAATACCTACTATACAGTAAGCACATGATTGTTCTCCTTAAAGAAAATTGAAGTATCTAATGGTCAAATCTCGAAATCTTTAACACACAGGCAAATAGCGTTTACTATGTTTTCAATAGGTTTGACCATTATACTGTAATGCGAATTAAACAATAAGTATTGATTATATTTTTGTCTGTTTCGCAAATTAGTGACTGACTTATTTACTGATGTCGACCTAGTTGTTTTTTTGAACAAATCGTTCGAACAACTGACTTGCTCTTATTTTACATAAATTACCACTTTTGTAATAAGTGTTGCTGTAGTTCTCAATAAAGACAATAGAAAACTGTACAAAGAAGACAAGACTTTTCAAAACGTGACAATTCAGATTTATTGATGTAATGTACTTTTAGCACATCTGTACAAACCAAATAAAATTCACTGCAATGTAATGTAACGAATGGGAAAATCCCCTATACATAGCGAAAAACATGCTAGAAGATTCGCGATATATGACACATCGGCGGGCGGCTAGACCAGGTACAATACACGAGTATGTTCCAACGTTTTCTAGAACGTTTATATGGGAGATATAAATCGTCGACGCGATCGAAAAAAAGAAATTAGTGTTCAACCGGTGAATTGAATAAATGTGCTTTGTGTAATTAGTAGTCAAGTATTAGTGAATAAATAAATGTTTAATAAATGTTGTATCAATAAATAAATAGTCCTTAAATAAGTTTCTAAATATCTAGCATTTAAGTTCGTTAACAGTTTATAATTATAGTGTTAAATAATTAATTAAAATTAAATCAGTGTATGTAAATAACATTTCTCTTGTTAATAGACGAGATAATAGATTAAACAGCATTTTTGTTATTATTTTAAAAAGAACGTTACGATAATAATAAAGAAGCTGAAAGAAACGTTACAATCAATGGTCTCAATCCCGATATTCAGTCTCAATCCATCTTATTTTACAGTAGATTCCAAAAGTAAAGTTACGGCTGTAATTCAATGTTGGAACCTTAAAATCAATTTACATTTTTTCAGAGAAATTATATTGGACTAAGGTTACTAAAACTACTTTTGAGGAACGAATTCAATTTTGAGAGAGTAGTAATACTTGAAACTACAAAATGTATAAGGGTGTTGTAAAATTCCCTTTCTTAATTATTAATGCAATTAATAGTTAAATCTTATTTAATGTTTTTAATAGAAAAGAGAAAACGTTATAATTGGTTACATTGAAATTTTTGTGCTAATAATTAAAATGCATCGGTTACTTCAATTACGTCACTTTTGGGTATAAAAATGTAATGTCGCCTTCTCACGAGGCATTTTCTACATTCACGCCCTGGGACCTTTCCGCGTTTAATGTATGGTAAATACACAATTTCAGCATTTCGCGTCCTGTTAATTAATTAAAGATCTGTATAATAAAGATGGACTTTGTAAGTAAATAATTTAAAGATATGTTTCATTCCGAATGTTAACTATTCTTATTAAGCTGTAAAGAAACTGCAACAACTGCCAAAGAAAAAAAGTGCTAAATAAAATTTCACCCTCGGAATTTTAACAATAAAAATTGCCTAGTATAGCAATACGCCTCTACAAATATATGTGCAAATGGAATAATACTTTAGCGTTTACTGTCTCCAGCCTTACTTTGTGGAACTCCATAATCATGAAATATAATATAAATACAAAGATTAGTTAAAGTTTCACAAGTTTTATTAATATCTTAACCTGACAATATTGTTTCGACACTTTGTGTCATTATCAAAGGTAGATAAGATTGATAAACAAACACGTTGCTAAGGATAAATACATACAGAAAATAGGTAACTAGATACAATACATAACAAAAACTAAATATCTAACACTTCTAATAAAGGAGAATTACTAAGCTCAGTTTGTTCATTCATTAAAGGTACTGTGCGTTTATGTCTGTATATTTCAAAAGCTTCTAAAATGTCTAATTTGTGTTTGTTGTTGCAAAAATGTAAGAATTTAATGTTGTTCTGAGGTGTCATTGGGTTCAGTTACAAAATAACCTATAAAACTAACACCAACACCTTTTCATTTTTATTCAATGCTAAAGACAAAACACAAGATATCATGAAATCCGGCATTTACCGTTTAAATTGTTTTTTTTTGTAGCTCGGTTTATATTGGACAAACGCTTAGAAATTTCGACATAAGATACAAAGAACACGTACGCTCTTATAGACTTAAACATCTAGAAAAATCGAATTATGCCAAACACATTTTGGAACAGAACCACCCAATGACACCTCAAAAGAACATTAAATTCTTACATTTTTGCAACAACAAACACAAATTAGACATTTTAGAAGCTTTTGAAATATACAGACATAAACGCACAGTACCTTTAATGAATGAACAAACTGAGCTTATTAATTCTCCTTTATTAGAAGTGTTAGATATTTAGTTTTTGTTATGTATTGTATCTAGTTACCTATTTTCTGTATGCATTTATCATTAGCAACGTGTTTGTTTATCAATCTTATCTACCTTTGATAATGACACAAAGTGTCGAAACAATATTGTCAGGTTAAGACATTAATAAAACTGGTGAAACTTTAACTAATCTTTGTATTTATATTATATTTCAGGAATAATATTCCATAACACCACAAGGGCTTTTCAATATATTGCGTCACGAAAATAGATTACTCGGAATTATTAAAAGAAATTTCATATTTTGTATGGCCTCTAGGGAGACAATATCTAGAATGCTAGATATAAATGTTTTACAAAATACCATTTGATTGAATTGAACAATCTGTTTTAAAGTGAAAAAACGTTATAAAAGCTACCCTTACGTAGGAATCTTTTTTAGAAAAGACAGCCATTACATGGATAGACAGGATAGAGATTGATGTCTAATCGACAAGGAGTACTATTTTCAGAATACCTCACCAGATATAAATTTACTGTATTATAATAAGCAACCCAAGCATGAATAAAGAGTCATCAGCAGAGGGAGGCGTGACCTTGCTAAATGTATAGTTGAGCGGTCGCAGTTATAAAATTTCGAAGAGCAGCCATCTCTTGTCATAATTTTATGGATACGACTTACGGTCATGACTAAAGAGCTTAGATATAAGCGTTATAAACTTTACTAGTATCGAAACGTTCACATTCCTATTCCTACTAACTGACCTTAAATCTGAAAATCAAAATTGTAGCGCCCTTAAACTAATATACACGATGTATCTTAGTTATGTCCTTCATGCGCAGAGTTTTAGCAATATATGGGGCTTATAATAGAAAATATTATTTCTCTTATAAATAACAACTGTAAATAGCTTTTATAATCCAATGACACTTTCAGAAATACTCCATAACAGTATTCATTGTTCATTTTGGATATTCTAAACCAAAATAAGAACGAGAATGGAAAATTTGTAGGAGACTACACATTAAATAATTAATCACATTTTCGAATGGGTCGATGCCCTTTTTATATGTCCATTGGGCGAAGTGATGTCATCCATTGTCATATTTTGAAGATTTTATTTGTTAGGGCGTAATAAGCAAAAATAGAAATATAAATTATTAATAAACCAGTCTCAAGTCTGCATTAACAAGTTTTCAATTTTTCGAAATGATTAGCAATTGATATGCATGGGTAACCGCTAATCAGATTTGTTTCCTAAACCCGTTAGTGATCTTGTGTGGAAGCAATTGAAAAATATTCAGATAATTCTTTTATGACACCTATTTAAGAAAAGTTGACGCAATAAATTCCGTGTCTTAATTTAAAATAATGAAACACTAAAAAATATTAATTTATACAAATTTATAAATATTTATAATTAATTTATTATTAAGAAATGAGTAAAATTATTATAGTTTTTAATGGAGACAGGAACTTTAATTAATTCTTGCTGTTTTAAGACTTTCTTGAAAGAACAAAGCAGGCGGTTATTAAATAAATTTGGGTTAATATAACAAAGCCTTCTATTACGGAATTTTAAATAAATTTTCTCATAATAACGTAAAATAAATTAAAAATTAGATGTTCTTAAATAAAAGTTTACAACGTATCTTCTCAGTTTGTATATGTATTGAAACAATACTCGAAGTCTGAGAAGTTTTTGCAAACAACATGAATAATTGATGGGGTCTGTGTAATATTTGCATAATTTTCTCATTTGACATGCGTGGGTTTCTACTTTTGACAGTCGTTTTGTGCATGTGTATAATATTGCAAAAAAATTACGTCTGCTTTTGATGCTTAGCTGACACTGATAATTGAATCACACAGGAAAAAAGAAGGTTAAATTCATTCATGAAAATTCTATTAAAACATTTTCCACGCAATACCTTCATAATTAAATAAACGATTCATTCGTTTGATTCGCATGCATTTTAATTTTGTTCCTATATTTGATTTCGTTGTTACGCATTGCATTCAAATTCCGTTTGAAGTTTATAACATGATGTTTACAACGACAAAAAATATAATTTCAGAAAGCAATTTCTCGTTTTTCAGGCCTGAAGCAACCAGTGCGTGTTAAAGAGGAAATATCTAACACAATAACGGCTTCTCCTAATATTAAAAGGGCGTTATTCTCGTTATAAGAGTCATATTACCACTTCTTATATATGACGGTTGTAATTTTGATTTCCCAAGTTAATATCGCGGAAAGTTACAAGAACCAAGACAGTGGCTGCGACAGCCCTTTATTGATGGCACATTCTGTGAAATACGACTCTAACAACGTCAAGATTACGTTTAATAATGCCACATATTCTTGGTAATAATTTCTAATGAAAACGCTATGAAAGTTTAATCTCGTCAAGAATTAAATCTTCAGAAGGATGTACTTCCAATTTCTAGCCTTGAATGTACTGACTTACTCTGACATCACACCTCTACGCTGCTCAAATAACTCAGGCATTGTTTCATCGTGGAATTTTATGTATTCCAAAGAATTGTACAAAAAGCAGGCAAGAAACCTTTAGGGAATTCTAACGCTTATTATTTATTATTTTCTTAATTAAGCGAGCGGAGATGCCATTTACACTTCTTTATTATAAAACTCCGCGTTTACGTGAAGCGCCTTGAATATTTTGTAACATTAAAAACCAAAAAAATTTCAAGTTTCCCGCATTCATTTTATTTTAGTCTTTTGATAAAACTCAACTCACTCATTTCAAAAGTTTAAGAAGGTATGTAAACTTTTTAATAAAAGAATTTCCAGCTAAACATTTAATTGTTTTTTCTCTGCCACCAGTTAAGTAATTTTTTGATTAACCTAATATAGGTTATTCTTAGTTAAATATTCCACGTAGATTCTGGATGTATAAACAGCATTTTTATTTCAATACAGTTTAACGTTAAAGTAGTCGCTACCAAATTGACCTGATATTATTAACCCCATAGCAAATGACGCTTCCTGACTCATACCTAGCGAAACTTTAATTGACAAAATGATCTAACAGTTTTATGTACCCAAGAGTTCTATGTTGATCTTGGCATTTTAGGTTGAATAACGAAACTATTTATTGCTTTGGATGTCTGTGGCAGTATTATTTCATATGTGACTAGCAGTACGAAACACGCTGTGTATATTTACAATAGTAAACTGCAGAAACAACAACTAAGAAATTTTAAGTAAATACTATAGGACTTGATCCTATTTATACCCGATAAATTAGAAGATCTCTCAATTGGCGGAAAAAACAATGAAGATTCAAGTCAAAAATCAAAAATAGTTGACTTAATTCAATAAGGGGCTTATGTTGTTGAACCATACAAAGGTTCCTGAATACGCCAAGCTTTGACGATTAATATAATTGGAAAAATCTGAAATAAAATAAGCAAGTCGATGGCGTAATTACATCCTCAAATTTTAAATACTCGGTGTTATTGTTAATACTTGTACCAAAAAAGCATGGTTGTAGTGGTAAGAAAAAATAGAGGGTAGCTATTGATTATAGATACTTAAACGTTCAGAAAAAAATTTATGTTTTAACTGGGCAGATTTATTTTGCCCACTTATATATTTACGAAAGCTACTTCGAACTGGACATTAGTCCTAATTTTAGACCTCGTACAGCTTTCACTAGAGAAAAAGGATAATTACAGATGCTTCTCAATGGGTCTTAGCTCTTACTCTTAGCGGGTTTTCGAGAACAATGACATTTGCTTCTCTGGATTAAATTATGACAGCTGTTGCGTATTTGGGGGACTCAACTATATTTGGTAACAATTTAATTAACCATAGTCAAAAGCCTATAAAGTTCTAATTAAACGTGACTTCAAAAGCAAATCCAGATTTAGGATTAAGAAGTTTATACAGCCTTGGTAGTGTAATGTCTAGAGTGCTGGACTTTCACCCAAGCGGCCCGAGGTCTTCTGCAGTTTTCCTTAGCTGTGACACAGATGTGGGATTTGCGCTGTTCCATCTGTAAGTCGGCTGCAGCCGCACTTAGAGCCTACGTAATAATAATAATAATCGCCGCCTCCCTCCTGCACAAGCTTATAGCTTCTGGGGCCTGGTTTCCAGGCTATGGGTTGTAGCAATTATTATTAAGTGTGAATTTAATGGTGTACTGGAATGAGTGAGTTCGGGTATACCCGTTAAATCGACATATAATTCGATGTTTTACTGCTCTTGAAATGAAGTGGATCTTAGGTGGTAGAAAGACCGTTTACCGATTTTGTTTAACGTGAAGTTATTGAAATACTAGTTCTAACCTGGTTGTTATTTGTTACTTACATATATACAATTATATATATTAATGTAATACTTGTTAGAATTTATTTATTTATTTACGTTAGGGCGAGAAGGCAAAAATTCCTCGTACTTCATGGCACCGATTACTATGATTGTTGGCCGACCCTACTAGAATATTTCCAAACATTACATTGACACGGTGCCTATATAGCTTTAGTTTCTTATCCGAGAAGAGGGCATGTTTTAGTTTTTTCCGCTGTGAAAAATTACCAGCTCGGCTTTGTTAGAATTGTTTATTATTTTTGTTATTAAAATAGGTAAAAGTGTCTAATTATTATTTATTATTTAACTTACAGCTCTGGCACTATTATTACTTAGAGATTATTTATTATTATCTTAGTCAATAAACCTTCCCGATATTGGAGATTTATTATTAGAATAATTCTGGTTTATTTAAACAATTAAAACAACTTTGATAAATTCATTATGTAAAAGCTTGCTCGGTCTTATATTAAGTTTAAACAAAATATCCCAGGTATCCAACTAAAGATTAGCCTGTATAATGAATGGATGTAGATTACAATAGAATGTATTTCAATTAATCTTGTGAGTGAATTGTTTGTAAGTTTGAAAACTCTGTTTTCCGTTAATGTAAGTTAGGAAAGATAAATCATAAATGCTTTTGTCTACTACTGCTCACATTTGCTTTATTTAGTAGAAGAATTGACAGAATTGTGCATCTACTAATATATGGTGAAAAGACAATACAGGTGGACAATCTAGCTACTACATATTCAGGATGTTACAAATGAATTTCTACTATGGAGAAGAGACAAAAGGTGGATCCAATTTAAACGTAGACACTGTAGAGCAGTCTGGAAAGGCTAGCACTATATTTCAAGTGCAATTTTCTGGGAGATCTGCACATTGCAGGTACTATACGCTGTTCACTTGCAATCTTGACAATTTTTCGTTGCTTCCTGATGTACATACTGACAGGGAAAATATGTTCTAAATCATTGCAGCTACTATAAGCAACTCCCCCCTATTACGAGGTCTCTAGTTGTGTTAGTTACAGCCTATATAGAGTTTATATAAAATAAAACACAGATGAGACGTGATCTGGTTAAAGGGAGTTAACGTGCGAAAACATTATTTTGAAATAATCACTTTGAAAGTGCTCTGCATGCTCTTCATCGTGTGGCAATGAACCGTTTATTATTAATTATGAATTGTAAAGTCAATGTTTATTCAAGAAAATTAGAATGTCTGATTGAAAAGAATGCACTTCTGTCCATAGAAAAACATGCAAAAGTCAACTTTCTTTTTTCGCATTACCCCTTTTTACCAAAGCACGTTATATATGAACAAAACATACAGGTATCCCTGCTTTTTAATCTACAGCAATTGTTTTTGAAAGAAGTTACCGCCTTTCTTTGGAAATTAACTTTCCATAGGCCTTGGTTGAATTGTCGGTATCACAGAGTCCCAAAGAGATGAGGATACGAAATCCACTAAACATCGGAGTTTGGAGGTTAGGTGAAAGAAGAAAATGACCATCTGGATGAACGTTCGTGGCTGCTGTTTAGCAATTTATTTAACAAAAGGCGATTTCATTACGAGTTGTTGTGGAACTCCCTACTACTGTTTAAGAAAATACGGTTTCACCTAAATCTTTTTAGGGTATCTGATGACTGCTATTAAAAAAATATAAGGCAGAATGTCTGAGTTTTCTTCCTTTCAGTATTCTGCTCAACGGATGTGCGGTTTTCGTCCCATCTCCCTAGAGGGTGATATTACGCGAAACATGATAGAACCTTACTACAGTATCACGTGATTCAGTTACAGTCCCAACTTGCAATTTTGCAAATGGTTATAGAACGATATAACTAAATTATGAGAATCTTTTCAAAATTTTACATTTGTCCGTTTTTTGAGAAAACCCAATATGGATATTTAAACAGTCTTGTAAATAAAACAGGCTCCAATCGCAAGAAACGCCATACCTGCTTTTAAAAGTTAATAAAATTAATTCTGCTGCGTCAGAAAAATTGATACAAATTACTTTATGGTATACTGACTTGTAAACATATGTTTATTGAACACTGTCTCCATGGGTAAAGCTTCTTTTTACGGGCTAGCCCATTATGAAGCCCGTAAAAATTATTACGGACACGTTTATCATCAATACCATAGCAACATACATATTTATTTAAAACATTGACATATGTCTTACGTATTGTGCTGCACTGCTTCAGTAAATGAAAAAATTATTTATTAAAGATTTACGAGTCAGTATACCATAAAACGTTGTACAATGCTCGACCGTTACACGAACCATAAGTGCGTGCACGGATAACAAGCTGTATCGGTAGGCTTGTCAGGTATCGTGCTTGCACGTAAAGTAACGGTCTTGCAATGTATGTAAATAACTATTTCCTGCTCTGCTGAAAACAGTCTATATTTTCAATGGTTACTCTACGTGAAAGTTGCGTGTAGGAAACGATTAAACAATTAATGGTTTGCATGCAGTCGTTTCCATTTGATTGGGTGTTTATACAAATAAACATTTATGTTTTCTCATTATTGTTCTATAATTATAATACAGAAAAAATGGCACTTACGACTCGAGATGAAATACGTTCTTTTCGTTTTGAGAAAATTCTAAGCTCATGAAAAACCAAATGTTTCATCTCTTTTTCATTCTCCTCAGGTACAAATCACAAACCAAAAATCATTGAAATACGAGAGAGTGTGTAGAATTTTATTAAGAATTGTGCTGATTTCACATGGAATAACAAAATTATTTATATGGAGTTCATAATATTTGTTTCATCTTTTAATAAACTATTCAACCAACTTAATTGAACCTAGGAAGCGGAAATGATTTATTTGAATAAAAAAATTTCCTGTTAAACTGTTATTTATTTTCTACGGTACTAATTAATTCATTTCATTACTAACCTAATAAAGATGAGGTCCAACCGGTCTTTCTAGGTCCTACTTCTTAAGATACCGTTGGTATTTCATACTGCTTTCGTTAAGAAGAAGCAAAAACGAAAGTAAAAGCTTAAATTTTACTTTTCTTGTTGCGTGTTAGTTACAGTGACTAATGTTCCGTTTTAAATTTCTATTTAGGAAACTCGTATTTCATGTTACGGCAACCACAATTTTTTTAATTTTTCTGCTTATTTAATTAATTAGTACACTTTATTAATGATATTTTTGTGTGGTTTCACTTTTAAATACCGTGAAATATCAAGAAATTCAGTTTTTATCCATCTAGTACTAGTATGGGCTTATTAGTCAAAAACTAAGACAGTATGAGGTTAGTGAACCCAAGAAAAAAGTATAAAATAAATAATCATTATAACGAAACGTAATCAAAACTGTTTTAAGGGAAAAAATACTTCCAGCGCAAACTAATACCGTTTTAATGTTTGAAATCAGCAAATTATATTTGCAGTACAAAATAGCAGAGTTTTAACAAAGAACATGCTGGTCTTGGAAATGTAATTTGCACCTATTGTAATTACACGAAGCTTGATTTGATTGTGCTTTAGGCACTATTGTTTAGCAGGAACAAAATTGCTAATACAATTTTAGTATGTTATATGTTTACAGATACCATTTAGGATATCAAAATAGAATTTCAGATGCAATAACGATGAAAACAAAACATAATTTAGCCCATTAAATGAAATTAACGCAAATGGGTACAACTAAATAGTAGATCACAGAAGCATTTTCTGTACAAGATTATTTTCAAGACTGCTCAACAATCACAAACTAAACTGATATAAAAATGAACAAAAATATGATTTTTAGCTGTTGAGTAAAATGACGTTTTTTCTAATGGAATCTTTGGTTCAACGAACGTTTGATCCAACGAGATTTTCGTCTCATGAAGCCTGTGATGCAATAGATTTTATGTCTAATGGTGTTTCTGAACCAACAGCACGTTTCGTCTATGCATTTTTTGCTCATTGACTTTTCGTTCACTATATTTTTAAATGAATAGCAAGTCAAATATTCTTTTTAAATTCTTTACCTATTAATAAGAAAATAACAATAGTTTTTTGATTTTATTTAGTAACCAGACTGTTAATTGGAACCTTAAAGTTAATGTAGCTACAACGAATTTCTGCCATATTGTTATAAATTACGTATTATAAGCGATCCCCGGAAATGAAAAGTCCAAACTCTTCACAAGGGGTAAAAATATTTAGAATTATATCTTCGCGTTCTTCGTTCAAGAAATAACTAGTGGGCAATAATAAGGGTTTTCTTTTAAGTTACCGATAGGGGCTGTAACCTATTGCGTTTTAGTTGGACTACATGAAGTGTTATTGACTGAAAGGTACTAATGAACGAAAAGTCTCATTAGAAGACCAAACGTCCAATGAATTAAAGATCTCGTTGAACCAATCGCTATTAGACCAAACGACGATTAATTAAAGATCTCGTTGAACCAATCGCCATTAGACCAAAAGTTTACTGGACCAAAACTCATTGGATAAAATCTTGCAAACCCTTTGAGCGAATTGAAATGAACTGTTCCTAAACTAAGAAAGATACATTTTGGTTATATTCCATATCGACTTAAATAATTAAGCTATAGGGGCAATTATGAAGCTAAGTGCCCGTGATTTATTACAACGGATTCAAACCACGCCATATGCATCAAACCTTTACATAAGTTCAGAGGCATCAGCTTTTCAATTAGATCAACAACACTTCAATTGTTTACAACAGCAATCAACAATCGGAATAAAAACCGCCTTGTTTTATTTTTGGTCAATTTATGATGATTACATCGAACTCTCAATCGATGAACTTGCGAACTAGCTTTGGGTTATTAAATACAAAGAAACAATATACAATATATCTGTCGCGTTACTGACCAAGGTGTAAGAAATTACAAAGAGAAAGGTACACATTGGGTATAAAAATACAACACCAAAAAACTTTCCTTTAGAAACTATAGTTTCAACAAAACTGCTTTGGTATTTTTTGATTCATTTTCTACACTGACTAGAATATTCGGCGTAGGAAGCATTTTGTGGAAGAGTGGAGAGTCCTCATTTCCCAACCATTTTCTTGGACACTGCAAGGTATACAAGATAACATGATACTTTTATAAATCTTCATTAGTGTGGTACATGCAATGCAACAAGCATTATCTTTGGTATGGTGGGCCATTTGACAACAACCATTTCTTCCAAAACTTACTCCATAGGCAGTATTATAGGTATAGACAGTAAGTTTTATTCATTTAAGTATGGCTAAAAATGGTTCTTCCCAGTTTGTCAATATAATATTTTTAGTATACTGGTTTTGTAACACTGGGTTTCTGAACTAGAAAAGCAACGAAAAGGAATTCCGGGTAAAGAACGAGCTGTGAATTTCAGAAATGTTCTGAACAACATCTTGTGACATTATGGAATACGCCAGAAACGAAAGATACGTCTGTGTTAGGCCATGTATTTTGTATTATCAATCTTTACTTCTATATTCACTACTTCTTTCAGCTTTCCTAATATGCTCTTCATATTCTTTATGGTGTTAGACATGTTAGACAAAATAATTCGCAGGTTCTAAATTTGCTAGTTTTGATAGTCCAGACTTTCAACAACTTTTGTGGAGAAATTACCATTACGTTATTCTCTAAGCATCATTCTACCAATAATTCTACCCTACTTTTTGCATTATGTTCTCTTATACATATTATTGTCACCTCTATTAATGTTTTGCAGTGCATCTAGATCTTTATAAAAATTTCGTTGTGCTTCTTTTCTGTCATTTCAGTTGGAGCATAATACTGCACAATACATATCTTTCTTATTCTGGTTCAGTCGCACTGTCAATATTCGATCTGAAGTGAATCCATGTCCATCTCTTACATTTTCGGGACTATCTTCAATATCTCTAATATCTTATGGAAATTCCATCCCTATGCGTGTCTTTTGTTTCATTCCTAGAATTTCTTCAAATTTTTTTGCCTTAGTCTCGTTTTCCACAACCTTTTTCAAATTTCTTTGTTTTGCTTCAATTTCGATTATGTTTTTGTTAGGTTACCGTTTTCTACATTCGAAAATTATTTCTTGTAATATATATGGGCTTCTTGTGCTTGTTACTTGCCAAATTTATTATGGGTTTTCAGTTTTCTTGAAATATGTCGGTTCAGCTTCTTTCTTATTTTATTTATTTATTTATTTTTGGGCGAGGAATCAGGATGGCGGAGCATCCTTCGTACCTCATAGCACCGATTGATATGGTCATTCGGCCGACCCTACTAGTTAGAATTTAGTCGAATCTGGGGGAATTCCACCCCAGTAGGAATTTTTAACGTGCCAAACATCGCATTGACACGGGACCTATAGTTTTACTTCCTATCTGAGAAGAAGGCATGTTTTTTAATTTTTCTCCGCTATGAAAAATTACCAGCTCCGCCGGGGATCGAACCTGCGACCCTTGGATTATGAAGTAAGCATGCAAACCACAAATCCACCGATGCTGGTTCTTTTTTATTTCTTTTCTCATTTGTCCAATTCCCTTGTTTGGTCGCCAACAGGTTGTTTCCATCTTTTTTATATTTAGTTTTTGAGTTTCTGGGATCATCACAGGGTTGCATAAGTCGTCGCCGTCTACAGTCGCATGCCAACTTACTTTCACTCTCTTTTGTTTCTTTCTTCGCTTGCTATGCCTCTCAGTTCTTTCTGTATTTTTCTATCTTTATTGCTAGCTCGTATTCTATAAATATACATTTTCATGTTAGTTTTCCTTTTTTCAGCGCTTTTGGTTTATCTAACTACTGCGCCATTTCTGTTACACATATTTTTGCGCATGCGCACTATATATTTTTTTAAATATGTCTTCATTTGGTGTCTATGATAATTCCTTTTATTACTAAATTATTGCAGAGTTTATCTTTTTCTACTATATGATCCTTTCTTTAATGATTTGCTAATTTATCCAATATTACTTTTCCGTTGCTCATTCTTCTTTCATCTTATGATTTCTGCGCTAATGTACTATCTCTGTTTTCATGCCCTTGATATGTTCTTTATTTGTAGTTTCCCTCGATTTCTTCTGTAATTTATGTGACATATTTTCTCTTGTAATTTGGTGTTTGTTACTACTTTACGTTCTGGAAATATTTATTGTGTTTCTTTTTCTGATAGGTGTCATGATCCAGTTTATCACATTATTTCCTTTTTTCGTTGCTCTTGTAATATCTTAAATAATCTTAGTATTGAGTAATGGTTATCAATTCTCGGAAGAGTTGGTGATTTTTTATAGCGAGATATCATGCCTTCTTGACGGACAAGGAAGTAAAACTGCAGGTCCTGTATGGATGCGTTGCTTGGCACATTAAAATTTCCTATCGGAGGATAAACTCCAGTTTCGTCAAAATTATAGTAGTCGGTTAGTAATAGTAATCCGTGTCATGAGGTACGAGGATGTTTCTGCACCCAGATTCCTCTATCCAAAGGAATAAACAAACAAACCAAATGGTAATATTTTAAAGGCTGTCATAATAAACATGACAAATTTTTTTATAAATGCAGAGCTCGGCTTATTTTAACTTATTTTACCTTATAATAACATCTGTTAGTTGATTCACCATTTTTCTAAATTCTAGAAGCCTCCTTCTTTAACATTTCATGAAAGAAGCTTAATGTTGTTCAGAAAGCATTCACCTAGAAATTGCACTTACTGCTGGCCAACAAGGTGTCTGCATTAATGCATTGTCCGGTGCTTCTTTATGATGATGCATCCTTTTGTAAGCAATAACAAGGATATAAAAACCTTCGATCGTATACAAACTTCCATACATTCTTATTCAAACATTCAAATTACCTTTACAACAATAAAATACGCGATTTTCATAGAAGTGTATTGTAAAGCATGCATTTCAACGTCTGTATCTTTTATTTTAAACTTCACAGGATATAGTGCCCCAGAATAGACTATATTTATTGACTAGTAATGCGTTATTCATACAAAATGCAGAAAAGGATATTTCCACTTCATGCTCTTTATAAATTGCATCGGCACTTTAAAAAGATAAAGTAAAAAAAAAGAAATATCTTACAAGATTGAAAAAAAATAAATATAGAAATCTTCTAGAAAACGGATTATAAAAAAAATTTATAATGTTCGTAAATTTGCTTTTTTGAGAACGCACGGATGATTTTTGTTCTAAAAAGATGTATGTGAAGAAATAAAACCCATATTTGGCATGTTAAAAAATCTATTCTGCGATATCAACAAGAGAAATTGCTGACGTCGCTAGTGCAGGTCATCAATCAGTCTGGATAATTTTGTAAAAAACATGGTGGCTTCTATTCTTTTATTTATTGACTACATTAATATAGATGGCTACAAAACAAGTTGTTTTCTGGTGGTTCTTGTAGAGTTTTTGAAGGAATTCAAAAGTGGGTGTAGAATTAAATTTAAAAATAGAAATATAGTGGGATATTACATGCTAGTTTCAGCTCGACAAAGAAGTACGTATATAGGAGGATATTGTATATTTTATTACATAACAGAAAAATATTGGAACTCAACTAGAATTTAATAAATATTATGTTATATTATGTTGTAGCATATTTATTGGTTTTATAATCGCAGCAAATCCAAATTATTGCAATAATAGGAAGAGAGCAAGATAAAAATAATCGATAGAAAGATTAATCACTTTTTTGTAGAGATTCTGAGTGTCTTAAAGCACACATTGAACAATTTTGAAGATCTAAGGAGATGTGCATATTATACCAGTATACCTTAATATGAAGTAGTGACACTCTGCTAGCGGCACTTTCATCTTGATAATGTGCACTGCAATCACTCGAGCTCCATCTTTTGGAGTAGCTACGTTCATTTGTCTACCTTTTAACGAACATTTTCAAATTGTAATGCTGATTGCATAAGTGGCTATTAAAACAGATATTGGTTACAATAATTTATTTTAATATCTGTTTGAAAAAGGCTTTATTATTTTTATATTTACGTATAAACTAAAATAACAGTTTAATAAACTGTTTTTATATAGTCTGATACAAAATAAACTTAAATCTAGAAAGATAACAAAAAACCTTTACAAATAGAAATGTTCAAATTGATGTATGGAAAGTGTCCATAAATAACATGATAACTCTTATTTACGTGAACTATGTTGCTCAAACAAAAGTCTTCGTCAAGAAAATTTCTTTAAAATCTCTTAAACTAATGTGTATGTGTCTAGTTAAGTACAGGCAATCCAAAATCCGTACCTGGATGTACTTTCAAAAGGCGGAATTACAAAAGTGAGAATTCAGATTTATAAAACAGCGACATTAGAGAGTGTCATTGCTGACTAGAAAGATACACTGTGATATGCAGCATATACTGGTAATAATAAGTCCCCTGAGTATTAAATGGTAATTTTTGACCAGCGCAGCGTTTCAAATTTTTCGAAACACCCCATTAGATCTTTTTTAAAACAAAGTGAGGATGGAGTCTTCACTTATGATAATACCCATAAAAGGTAGGAGTACATTTTATTCAGTCTTTTATTTTTCGGTCAAGCTAGTTAAGGTATACATAAAATTATTGCAAACTTTTTATTTTTGTAGCAAATTTTTTCAATTTTCCGATTTTTTGCCACGGAAAACAAAGATTTCTCCAATTTCTCCTGTTTTTCCGAACCGTTAGATCCTGACCCCCAGTTAAATATTTTTTAACAAATGGATTCCATCATTTTTGATAGATGATTTATGATGATGCCTATAAAAGCACATTTTATTCATTTCTTTGTTTTTTTTTGATAAATTGTTGGAGAATATTTTTGGAAGTCAATAACGATCTTTTTCACTGGTCTGATCGTTTCTCAGACATAACTCCAATGGATCATTTTATTTGAGGTTACGTTAAAAACTTTTTTATTGTTTATGCCAATCTACTCACTAGAAAATGCTATTTAATGGCAACTGATTTTTAATATGCACGCTTTTGCACAAAAGAAGTAAAAAACAAATATCCAATTAATTATACAATTAAATATCCAAAAAGCTATTTTAGGGATAGAAAAACTTACATAAAGTAGCACTAGGATTTTCCAAGAAATCCAACATTTAATGGCATACAGGGTGTCCCATTTGAAAAAATGAGTTTTTCTATTTTCTAATATTCTTAAATAATAATAATTATAATAGTAACTAAAATAGGTAACCTACGGAAAGATGTTTCAAGAATCTGAGAATATAGAATGATACCAACACCAAGTACACATATGTAACTATGGAATGAAAAATAAACGAAATACAAACAAAATACCAGCAAGAGAATAGTCAAGAATTGATCTTAACAGAATATCTACCTACACAGAACGTATAAAAGTTATCAAAAACAGTCAAACATTTACCACCAAAATAAATTATTTAAGTATAACACAAAGAAATTCTACAGAAAACTGGGGGGAAAAGAAACTTGTACAGAACACGGCCCAACAAAAGAAGAAATAAAAAAGTTCTGGTGAGGTTTGTGGGAAAATGAAGCTCAACATAATGACTTTACAGAATCATCAATAAGAACAGCACTACAAGCTACTGATAACTGGAAGACACGGGTATCCAGAGAAAATTCTAAATTTTTGGTTAAAAAACTATCAGCTGTACATAATCAACTAGCAAATGCATAGAAAAGGTAATGGCAAACACTATAGGCCTATAACATGTTTATCTAATATTTATAAATTACTGACCAAAATTATCTCAAACCTAGTCTATGAACACGTCACGCGGAATATGATACTTCTAGTTGAATAAAAAGGATGTTGTTTTGGCTCTTAAGGATTGTTTCATACATTATATCTGGCTTTCAAGAGTTAGCAAAGAATGAGTATATTTAAAAGTACTACTCTTTATGTAAATATATCCACTGGGTTCTAACTAAACAGTTAGGCGTAGAAGTGCCCAGAAGGTGGTATCAACATCAACCACATGAAGATATAAATGTTATAAAGTTACGCACAGATAGAACCATACCATCCAACCAACCAGATACTGTGGTTAGAAATAGACAAACGAAAATATGCCACATAATAGACGTGGTAATACCAGCAGACCACACCGTTGATGCAAAAGAATATGAGAAGATACTCAAATAGAATACTATCCAATGAAAATAGTGGAAATCTATTGTTTCTGTAGGTTCAAGCAGTCCAATACATTAAAGAGTAAAAAGATTTTTGTATTAGTTTTGTCAAATACGTAACGTAAAAAGTGATGTATAGCTAACTATATTTATACTGACTCTGAGCTCTGTCTCTAGGGGTAAATATTCTTTTTACGGGCTAGCCCGTAATAGTTATTTACGTGGCAAGCTTTGCAAATGAATATTTAGTTGCAAAGCATGCCGTGTACAAAATTTTATTTTCACCTTCACCAGTGTTTTTTTATTAATTAATTGTATATTTTTTTATAAGAAGACATTCTACAGACCTGGAAATTGACATAGGTTCACCTAGAATATCGATATAATTTTTGAAATATTTTTGTTAAAACGTATCTTACCGTAAAACCACTTTAAAGGCTTATTTACTAAACATTTTTATGTGTTCTCCTACCTTTTCAAAACATCTGCATGTTTGGTACAAAAGGTAATAACATTTGAAAATAAAAGTGAAAAGTGTTAAATGTTTGTAAATTGGAAATTGAAATAAGTTCACTAAATAAAATTCACCATTTATTAAAAATTAAATTATCAAAACATTAAAACATCATTAAATTGATAATCAGTAGCACCACCATTATGGTTAATGATTTGAAAAATTCGATTATTCGTGCTTAAGACGGGATGATTAAGCTCATTGACAGTCACATTACCTAAGCCTGCAAAATAGCTCTCCTAAGATCATTTACAGTGCAGAAAATATTTTGAACAATAATGTCCCACACGTTTTCCATTGGGTTAATGTCCGGAGAGCATGATGGCCAGTCTAAGGTTGGGATTTGCGACGCTACCAACCCTGCTCTTGTGTTCCGATAAAGGTAAGCGGGTGCCTATCCTGTTGAAAAATTAGGTTTTCATGGTCATGATCCCCATAATAAGGAATTCACTGCCATCTTAAAGAAATTGCCATCCAAAACTTGTTTATTCCGTTAAACCCAGCCTAGATTATTAGGCAACAACAATCAAAGTTTCTACGTGAAAAGCTCAATGGTTTCTTTCATAACTCATGCCAATAATCATGAAACAGGTCAGATCAGTCAAAATTAAATTTTTTCTTTTCGTTTCAGCTTATTTAAAAATAGCTTTTTCTATTAATTTAAACAACAGGGAATATTAAATATGTGTTATTAGTTTCGTCCAATCAAGTTTTAAGCTGAAATTGCCAATATCTTTCATTTAACGGAATAAACAAGCTTCGAATGGCGTTTCTTTTTATATGGATGGCAAGTGAATTCCTAATTATGAGGATCATGAGCATGAAAACGTAATTTTTCAACAGGATAGGCACCTGCTAACCGCTGTCGGAACACACGAGCAGGGTTGGTAGCGTCACAAATCCCAACCTTAGACTGGCCATCATGCTCTCCGGACATTAACCCAATGGAAAACATGTGGGACATTATCGTTGAAAATATTTACAGTGGAAATGATCCTTTCCGCACTGTAAATGATCATAAGAGAGCCATTTTGCAAGCTTTCGTAATGTCACTATCAATGAGCTTAATCATCTCATCTTAAGCATGAAGGATCGAATTTTTCAAATCATTAACCATAATGGTGGTGCTACTGATTATCAATTTAATGATCTTTTATGGTTTTGATAATTTAATGTTTAATAAATGGTGAATTTTAATTAGTGAACTTATTTCAATTTCCAATTTACAAACATTTAAAACTTTTCACTTTTATCTTCAAATGTTATTACCTTTTGAACCAAACATGCAGATGTTTTGAAAAGGTAGGAGAACACATAAAAATGTTTAGTAAATAAGCCTTTAAAGTGGTTTTACGGTAAGATACGTTTTAACAAAAATATTTCAAAAATTATATCAATATTCTAGGTGAACCTATGTCAATTTCCAGGTCTGTAGAATGTCTTCTTATAAAAAAATATACAATTAATTAATAAAAAAACACTGGTGAAGGTGAAAATAAAATTTTGTACACGGCATGCTTTGCAACTAAATATTCATGAAGTAGGTATATGATTACTGATTACTATGGAGACAACGTAAACAAGGGTAGCGATTTGTGTAAGTAGCGAAAGGTGTATTTTCCAGTAGTATGTTTGTAAAGTTTCTCTTTCTTTCTAGAGGCCTTTTCTTACAAAGTTTAGTCTGTTCAATTGTTTCAGCAAAAAACTGAAAATCGCTAGTTTATTCATGTTTAAGTTTTAACTTGAAGGTTGAAAGTCTATCTACGTCAAGTCTTTTAAGTACGATCTATGGGACTAGTTAGAAAAATGTGTAGTAAGAAGTCTGCAGAGAATAGCATGTATGGGAACAAAAAAATCAGCTTTTACTCCAAGTGGAAATGGAACTTACTCCAATGGAATTTAGTAACATAAACGGAACTGTTCAATCCGGAGACAAAGAGCGCATTGTGAATCTTGAAAGAAAATTTGAACGTTTCATAGTGTATTATTTGTGCTTTTTTTACAGTACAGTTTTTACAGTACAATGTGTTTTACTAAAGCTGAATTCAAAATATTCTTTCATTATAGTTTAGTCGCAATAACCATATTATATCTCTGGACGTAGATGTTCGAACTTTCCATTGAAAGAAATTGCAATTTTTTAGGTGGCAAATTATTTAAGCTACGTTTGCTTTTGAAATTGTAAAGAGTCCTTTTCAAAATGTAAACTATAACTACTTTGCGACTAACAAATTCCACGGGAAAGAATATAGGAGAGGTACTACTTACATCAGATATTTTTTTGGAGGAAAACTGTTCAAATACAATCATTTTTACAAATTATTGTGATAGTCAATTAATTTACCTTTAAGAATGTAAACCTATCCCAGAAGAACGAGTTCCAAACTGCGCCAGGTGCAGAATGGAAATACATAAAAGTTAGACAACTATAACACAAGCCAACAAAATTAAATTTTTTTCTTGGTACCGGAAAACTGAGAACTGATTTTGGATATATTTGATGTGCTGATTCCAAACATACCTAGGCTTTTCTTCGTATCAGCTCTAGTTTTTGAGATACATGATAATTGATTTTCGGTTTAATAACAGGTATAAATCCTGAAATAATGGTATCTTTACAGGAAACATGGAATTTACCTAAAACTAGATTATATAATTAGGCAATTAGAGTTACTTGGTATTCCCCATGACCGTAAAATATCACTAGTCCTGAAAAAAATTAAGTATGAAAAACTTCAGTGGGTGATTTGTGTCGATCTAAAAATGGTAAACTTCCTCCTTGGACAGCAAAGTGAATACACAAAATTCCTTGTTTTTTGTGTCTTTGCGACAGCTGAGCTAAGGATCAGCACTGGGTTAACAAAAATTGGATCTTAAGAAACGTCATGGTTCCAGGAAAAGAAAACGTAATCAACGAACCTTTGGTTGCGAGAGAGAAAATCATATTTTCACCTTTGCATATCAAGTTGGGACTTATGAAGCAATTTGTGAATGCGTTAAATCGAAATGGACTTTGCTTTGGATACTTAATACGTAAATTTCCTGGGATTAGCAGGGAAAAACTGAATGTAGGCATATTAGATGGCTCTCCGATAAGACAACTTATAAAAGATCCACAATTTTCCGCAGCAATGAACGAGATTGAATCTAATGCTTGGTGCTCATCAAATTTTAAAGCAGAGAATTACACAGAATTAGTGCAAAATATACTTTCTCGATTTAATATTCTATATAAAACTTCACTACCTCCACAACCACTTAGATCGATTCCCACAACACCTAGGTGATGACACCACAGTGAAGAACAGGGGGAAAGACTTCATCAGGACATTAAGATGATGGAAGAACGATATCAAGGAAGATGGGATACCCACATTATGGCCGACTACTTTTGGAGCGAGTTTGCAGCGAGACTGAGACTCTACTCCTACTAAACTCCATGCTAGAAAATCGTTTAAAAGAAAAGTTTGAAGTGATAAGCCATGAATGTATATTTATCTACTTTGTGAATTAAATACCTTCCCTTTGTATTCTTTGTTTTTTAAGGAGCCTTTGCCGCAAATACTGATACTTATAACCTGAAATGCACATGAGTTAAAAAAAGATGATTTTTTCCAAAAGAGGTCAATATAGCGTACCTCAAAAACTAGATCTGATAGACTAAACCTGACAGTTGTTTTGGATTCTACACCCAAAAATTACTTAGAAACAGTTAAAAACTGGTAGGCACCAAAATGTGTGTTGGGCTGTGTAATAGAATTGCCTAAGGGATCAATTCTCAATGCACAAGTACCGTCTGATGTAATATTTGTAAATTTGCAATCTACTCTACTAGGAGTATTAAGCAAATACGATAGCCTGAGTAGACAGTGTTAGGAGAAACCACTAGAATGATATTATTATAAAGTCTTCGTATCACTGATAGAGTAATCAAAATGAGGACATTGATATTCATGTAAAGGATTTCTATAATTGAAATAATGAACAGTATATTCTGATATAACAGAAATTATACAGCAGTAAGAGCGTGAGTTCTCCAACCCCCTCATTTTGGAAAACAAGTGTACCGGACACTTCAGTACTAACTGAGTACTGTAATGATCTCTTGCTATTTACATATCAAATACACATCATTACATACATATCCATCAGGGAGGCATTGATTGATGGGAATATTGTCATAGCAACAATAATCAACAAACAAGAATAAATAAATATCTCATACAAGATACACATCTTTTATTACCTTCTAAAAGATATAACTTCTAAGATTGTGTACCAAGACCCATGTAAACAGTCTTATCACAATAGTACTATCGTTTTTAATCAGCTCAAGGTTTGGCAAAACTAATTGGAGAAAAGATCACATGTGTCATTTTTCTAAAGTTTCTGATAATTCAAAATGCAATTTAATCAATTTTAAGCAATTACAATTTTGCATAACACTTGGACGATATTACATATGTATAACAGTACAAGCTGCAGCACTTACATAACACAAATAGAATTTTAAGTGACTACTTAAATCATAAATAGATCTCAAACATATAATTCTCATTTAAGAGCATATTGTTGTGATTAGTAATTTATATTTATGCATTTGATACTTCAACGCGATAACAAAGAGAGAAAGTGGCAAGGATAAGCTAGAAATAAATAATGTATTCCTAACCCACACGCCTGTTTTCTTTCTCATCTAAAAACCACTTCTTAAAAAAAATCTTAAAAAATTCGACAAAACCGAATACACTTTTGTGCAATGTCAATAAAAAAATATGGAAATAAGAAAAAAACGAGCAACAAAAATATTATACTTTCAATATTTCCATTAACTTACCATGAAAAGAACATCCACCATAATAGCAACAATGAAAGGCTTTTCAGAAAATTGAATTGTTTGCGGATACAACAAAATTCAAAATTTAAAAATGTATTATTCGATAAACGACAGCGACACAGCGGAAATTGTTTCTAACTATTTTATATTTCAAGCTTGAACTGTAACAAATTATTTATTTGTAAAATCGTGCAAATGGAAGTACAATTTTTAAAGCCCATTTCCACTATATAATTCCAAATATTTTTGATACGACACAAAAGGTTTTCCGGTTAAAAGAGAAAATATTTCCAGATATTACTGAAGATTATCGTAATTCAAGGGGATCTTGCGCTCGGGGTTTTGGGAAATTATATTTATGAGTGCTTTGGTTAAGCACAGAAGCTTTTGAACGTTTTTTAAAAATTATATTCCACTATGAATACCAAAGACAAATTACGCGTATGTGTACAGGGGTGTGTTCAAATTTCGATACGGGTCTCAGCTTTCTTACAAATTACCTCATTATAATGTAAACCCACACTTTACAGTCGCTGATCTGACTTGGGTGTGAACTAGGTGATCCCGCTCCTCCCTGTGGACAATCACGAGCGATGACCGACAAGCCTAAAGAATGTGCACGTCTTCGTGTCCCTCTGGTTTACACCGCACGAAAGCGAAAAGCTGAACAACGTGGAGTTATCGACACTCGATTCGAACAGGGTACATGTAACCTCGATCGCAAGAGACCGATTTACGGAGCGTTTTCAGAATTACACATCAGCTCTTTCAGATACAGCTCCTGAGAGCACAGAGAGCACACTATATCCATCGAATAACAATATATACTTGAACTTTGAAAAGCCCCATTGATTACATTCAGCGCATTATTTTAAAGTAACGAGTAAGTTTATGTCGACACCGTTGGATTAGAAGAAAATCCGTTGAGAATTACTGTCAGCCTTACATTCCCTCTTCGCTAAGGTTCGATTCTAGAAATAATTGACGCTCCAATTTAATTTACTATTTTCTTTTATCTCAAAGCTTAATTTGCAGATTCACAGAAAAAATTGGAAATTGAGAAAAAGAAAGTATTTACTGGAATATTTATCAATACTGTAGGTATCTTGACAATAAATATTTGTCTTTCTTAATAGGCCAGTAAAATAGAATCCGTTGGTGGAAATAAATGTTGGAAAGCGGGAGATAGTTTCGATCGCTTCATTTGACGTCAAATATGCGTATCCTAGGTTTGCACGGTCTCTCGACGCGAACTTACCTGAGGGCATCAAAAGAACCACAAAATCTTTGGACCTTTCTTAGTTTTTCGCTTATAACTTTAAAGCAGTGCTTTCTAACAAAAACTTTATTATTACAACTTTTAAAGAGCATTAAATTATGCGTCGAATGAGTGTCCAACACTTTAAATTCGGTTCAGTGGTATGGTCCAAATCAACGGTCGAAAAACGACAATTTTACAAATTTTCGATTTTCCGTCAGACCGGACGCCCAGAGGCTTTCCATATAAAAAACCAGTTGGACTCATTCTGATTGTTAATATAAGTCGAAAGATACCTAAGCTTTGATATTGTAGAGGTCGCCGGATTAGACTAATGGACATTTTCTTGTCATCCCCCATCACAGCAATTGCGATCAATCCATATGAAGTGCTGCAGTACTGACCGCTCGATGACGAGAAGTTAAAAAGCCCATAAATACCAAAATAGTACAGTTTCAGAGTTAAAATATTTTATACATAAACTACCTCTAACCGTGTACTTTTAGAAAGAAAATCAGCCCTAAGACTTCATCTTCATCTGGATATATGAAATATGCCCCCCTAAAAGGCGTGAATTTTTGTAAAAACGTTAAAACTTCGGAGTTAAATTGCACCCATAAGTAAGCATCCTACGAAAATTATGTTTAGATTAAAAGATGTAGTCCGACATGGGAGCAATACAATGGCTTCTACCGCTTGTCTCTAGGGCCAACCCTTCTTGAGATATCAAGATTTACGTTTACATCAAAAAACTGCAAGAAACGTCGTGCACCACTAAACAAATATAGCTGCTATATTTCAATCAAAAGGAATAAAAATAAAAACAGCGGTTTTGATCTACCAATACTTAGATGTGATAACACACAAAAAATTTTTTCTTCGAAATGATCGAGCGACCAGTACTGCATCACTTCGTATGGATTGATCCCAATTGCTGTGATGGGGGATGACAAAGAAATGGCTATTAGCTTAATCCGGCAACCTCTACAATATCAAAGCAATATTAAATAGGTATTTCTCGACTTATATTAACAATCAGAATGAGTCCAAGGGGTTTTTTGATACGGAAAGCCCCTGGGTGTCCGGTCTGCCGAAAAATCGAAAATTTGCAAGATTGTCGTTTTTCGAACGTCGATTTCGATCATACCACTGGACCGAATTTAAAGTGTTGAATACTCATCCGATGCAGAATTTAATGCTCTTTAATTCTTGTAATAGTGAAGTTTTTGTTGGAAAGCACCGCTTTGAAGTTATAAGCGGAAAACTAAAAAAGGTCCGAAAATTTTGTGGTTCTTTTGATGCCCTCAGGTAAGCTCGCGTCGAGAGACCGTGCAAACCTGGGATACTTATATTTAATGTCAAACGAAGCGATCGAAGCGATCTCCCGCTTTCCAACATTTATTTCCACCAACGGTCCCAATCGGGTCTAATTTTACTGGCCTATAAGTTATTAGTAAGCAAAGTTTCCTAGATATAAAAAGCTTCCATTTCGAATGGAATTTTTAAGAGAGTTAATCACACAAAAAAATTAGCCGGTGCTTTGATTGACTAGTGGTTAACATGTTTACTTTATAATCGACCTAGTAATTTTTCAAATGCAAGAAACTAAAACATGCATTCGTAGCACACCTAGGCAACATGTGGGGGTGGGAGGTGTGATTACTTCTGATTTCATAAAATTCTAGTAGGGTTGCCGATAGGATCAAAGCATCGGTGCCATTATGTGCCAAGGATGTTCTGCCATCCCAATTCCTCGCTCAAAACGATTAAATAATGGAACCAATAGAGCTAACATCAATTCTTAAAAGTGAGTACATAGTGTAGTGAATCAGGAAATGCCGTGCATAGCAAACAATTCAGAGTCCGGTGTTTCTGCAAGCAAACTGTGAGAAAGATCCAGACTAGACTAGCTATATCGACAATTAGAAGTGATGTAATATAAAATAAATGGATTTTAGTGGAAATAAATAAAAAAAAGAATTGTGCATTTAAGTGAAATTGATAATCTCGTAGTGTCAGTTTAAGCTCGTTTATTGATTAGTCTTCTTGTGTGTTAATTAGTTTTAGACGTAAAAAATACTTTTTGCTAGTAAACAATTCACACGAAATCCTAGTTTTAAATAACAGATCGTTACAATATTGGCACAGAATAGATGCATTACCTGATATTCAAGATGGAAATAAGATTGAAAGTCATTTTGGGATTACTTTGTTGCTTCTCTGGTAGAAGTTTTCTATAAAAGACATAACAGTCCTCTCTTAACATTCTATTTATCGTTTTCGTGCTGATCAGGTGTCAGGTGTAGCGTCCGTTTTTTAATGTCCAGGTTTAAAGATATATCGTAATTGTTTCATCCTAACAGTAAATGAATAGGTATGACTTTATATACTATCTTCGTCAATTGTGGTAATTATTAGAAAACTGTCAATTTAGATTACTAGAAGAATTTGATTTAGTATTTTTTAAAGAAGAGGCAAAAAGATTAAGCTTTCCGCGTCCACATTTTTAAATTGTTATTGGAAGACAATATACAAGAAAATAAATAAATTTGCGTCTGGTTTCAAAACGTAATTTGGGACATCTTTTGAAGAAATTGAATTTCTTCAATGAAATTGAAGAGTCAGCTTCAATAAATTAATTTCAAAAAATGTTTAATCAATCCCAAAAAATAAGACAAGTACAATACAACTGTATCTAACATCGGACGGAAGTGGTAATATAAATCATTTTGAACTCCCATATACACATGAACCAGAAGTGAATCCTTACTTATAGGTGGATTTTCTTCTGATGGTGTAGACTTTCTGAAACCTTCCCTTCCAATGAAGTAAAAAAGGTAAAAAATTCTGATGCTGAAAAAGCTGATAACACCTTTACCCTAGAATCATTATATCAGGTATTGATTCTGAGTATGACCTTTTGAACACTCGCTACAGCGAAAATAAGTATAAAAATATACGGCTTGGCTTTAGTTTACCGTATCACGTTTTTGGGCTGAATCTAACATTAATGAATAGTTCTCGGTCTGGTTAGGTCGAATCCAACGGTACCAGCTTTGGGTGGGAAAAATGTCCAGGTAAAAAGTTAGGAATGATCGGAATTTACCATGAAACTCTATGTGAAACAAACGTACTAAGTCTATGGGAAACACATTAAAGCCTATAAGAACACATAGACAATGTGAAAGCCTAGTCTAACTTTTTTTAGAATCGCTCCCGCTGATAATGGCACTGGGAGGCGAACAAGTCAGGTTTTGCTCTAGGTCGGTGGTGGCGAACCTATGACCCGCGGGTCAGACACTGACCCACGAAGGTCTTTTAAATGACCCACGCGTTGATTTTTTATAAACTTAATTTTTATATCATAAAAGAGAGAACAGATAACCGCAAATATTAAAAAAATTCAAGTATAAGTATCTAATGTTGAATTTTGTTCTTCACTTCCTTCACTCTTGCTCATTCACTCTAACCTTGACCGGTGCCGGTCCATCAGAAATTTTAGCTGGCCCACAGAGAAATAACAGTATTTTCAAGATTTTTCTGAAAAAATTCTTAATTCGTGTTATCCTGGAGCTAATGTAGGGTCAAATAGTTTATCAGAGTTGACCAAGAGTAAACCCTGACTTTTGTAAGGAGCCGGCGTTATATACATACATACGTGATATATAACGCGCCGGCTCCATACCTATGTGGTGGGGTAATATCCAGTAATAGGTAATAAGGAGGATCTCCAATTTTAAAAATCTTTAAGCGGGTTTCACGCACATGGGTCTGAGCATACCGGAACCGAAAGAGATTTTGTCTTGCGCCAATCTCAAAAAGTTTCTTCTTCAAATGCCGTGTAAAACCATAAGAAAAAAGTTACAGTCAAAAAATTCGAAATTTTTTATTTGTTTTTTACCCGAGAATCGTGCTAAAGTAATATCGCCGACCCCAGCCTAATCGGGTTTCTAAGTCAAAACCACTTCTGGAGGTCTTATATAATTACTTCCTGGGTCGTTTGAGCCCATTCCCGTTTTTGGCCACCGCTCCCGAAACCCACTCGCTAAACTTTTCGGTTGTATCTCCGCTCTCAGTCGAGATACCTTGTTCTGGTTTTGAACTTGATTGAACGGTTATGTTCTTTGGCGCCGCACCTCGCCCTCGATCGTTTCTCGGCGTTTGTTTGGTGAAAAGAGAAAAACTACAGCCTCTCGGTACCTGCCGATTTCGGGCCGGTCCCCGTTTTGGTCGTCTGCAGTTTGATATGCGGGAAGCGGATGAGGTACGAAAACCGACCATTGTTATTATAAAGAACAGATATTTATTTATTTTAGATTGTTCTTGTACAGTATAAAAGTAAATTTATTATTATAAGATTTATTTTGCGAAATGTTTTCTTTCATTTTTACCTTACCAGTCCACAAACAAATGCTACGTCATTTGGCGGTCCGTGAACGAAAAAGGTTGGAAACCGCTGCTCTAAAGCAAAAGTAAAAGTTGTAAACCTTTTTAGAGGATTTTAAAAGTGAGAACCAAAAAAAGGATCCACTGTCAAGTTTTTCTGTTAACAAATTTTTGGTGTTTCTAAATTATTGATACCCTTTTTACCCTTCCCCCTCCCAGTGACGTCATTGCGTTAATGACCCACAGGCAAGTATTAACAAAATAATGAACAAAATCTAACCCACTTCTCAAAAAAGTTCGCCATCACTGCTCTAGGCGATCGCTCGTACTTACCCTCAGGCATTTAACCATCCAAGAAAGGTTAGGTTAGATGAAGTTAGGTTAAGTTGGGTTGGGTTAAGTTAGGTTAGGTTAGGTTAGGTTAGGTTAGGTTAGGTTAGGTTAGGTTAGGTTAGGTTAGGTTAGGTTAGGTTAGGTTAGGTTAGGTTAGGTTAGGTTAGGTTAGGTTAGGTTAGGTTAGGTTAGGTTAGGTTAGGTTAGGTTAGGTTAGGTTAGATTAGGCTAGATCCACTGTCAAGTTTTTCTGTTAACAAATTTTTGGTGTTTCTAAATTATTGATATCCTTTTTACCCTTCCCCCTCCCAGTGACGTCATTGCGTTAATGACCCACAGGCAAGTATTAACAAAATAATGAACAAAATCTGACCCACTTCTCAAAAAAGTTCGCCATCACTGCTCTAGGCGATCGCTCGTACTTACCCTCAGGCATTTAACCATCCAAGAAGGGTTAGGTTAGATGAAGTTAGGTTAAGTTGGGTTGGGTTAAGTTAGGTTAGGTTAGGTTAGGTTAGGTTAGGTTAGGTTAGGTTAGGTTAGGTTAGGTTAGGTTAGGTTAGGTTAGGTTAGGTTAGGTTAGGTTAGGTTAGATTAGGCTAGGTTAGGTTAGGTTAGGCTAGTTTAGTTAGGTGTTTTCGATACACTTACGTATGTTTCTTATACAATTCCATGTTAAATTCTGACCCTCCATAACTTTTTGCTTATACATTTTCCCCATCCAAATCTGGACATTTGAACTCGATAGTATTATACGCACTACAAGATAGTATGGAAAACAGAGAACTATCGATGATGTCAAAATCAGTCCCAAAAAAGTGATACGGTAAACTAAAGTCATAACAAATACAGTGCCAATGTATAAGATCATGTTTTCGAATGTATGTTTGGAAGGTCACTTTTCAATTAATCTGTGTATGGGCACGCATTTTTGATTTTTCTACTGTTACAACTTACTTTCAACTGTTTCTAATGCTTTGTTAAATGCTGAGAAAATCCTACTTTACCATATGCTTGAGAGATCACAAAAAACATATTAACTCCCAGGGTTTCAAACAGAGCCTCCCTTACTAAAGTGTCTAAGGGTAGGACGAAACAATTGTCTAGGAGTAGTTGTAATTATACACAAAATTTTGTTTTATATTATCTCTGTTTAAACTGCATGCGACTTATTTTATTCATTTTAGGCCGTTTTTCCCGCTATTTCTACATTATTATCGTTTCAATATGTGATAGTTTTCAACAGAATTAGAACAACTTTTACTTTAATAAAGTAAACATTAACAGCAAGAAATATTTATGGGTTAAGTAGGAGACCTTGTAATCGCAAAATTTGAATATCATTACCGGATATAGATACAAATCAATGCATTAAAATTAAAAATTGTTCATAAAACATTAATAATTGTAAATAATCAAAAAGTCGAAATTAATTTTATATATTTAATTACACAAGAAAAAATGGTTTACAAGAAAAGAAACGGTTCATTGCAGGAAGTGTTAAAATAACTAAAAAGGTCGAATTCTTGCAAAGTACAGAAAATAACATTAATAATGTTTTTTTTCTTTAAGATATAAAAGCTCAATAATGTTCAATAATAATTTATAACTAACGACAAAACAAGCTTTTCCCTATCATTATTAATGTGTAACATTGTAACAAATAAGGAAGCCACAAACTGCTATTATTTATTAATATAATAATAAGAACAGCTGTATTTGGTTTAATTGTATCGTATATATAATGTTCAATTAAATAACAATTACTAGCAATAATAAATAACGATTTATAATTTATCACAAGGAAATTCCTTTTTAAAGTGCCATAAACACAAGTATAATGAACATTATTTTATTATACTATTATTATGCCTTTTATGACAATTATAACTAATAACAATAAAAATTAAAAACAATTTCAGGTAAAAGTATGATTATGTAAAATATTATCTGAACAGAAGCAATGAAATTATGAGAATTGAATGTTTAAATAGTATTAAGAGCCTCTGTATCTTAAAGGACACTTATAATTATAATTAAGGAATGGAGGAACGCAGTTAAAATACTAAGAGGGTGTACGACTCTTAAGCTAGCTATTCCATGTTTTTAAATAGACATTAGAGATAAATGAAAATGACACTGACCTACTTATAAGAGAAAATTGAATAACAACAAAGAGAAGCTACAATAGCTTTGAAAAGTGACAATAATTAAGCGATGCGAATATCTAATTGCATTATTTTGAATAAACTAATTGTATTGTGTATATATATTTTAAATAATGACTATAGAAGAAGAAAAAGAGATTAAAGAAAATTACTAACAATCCCGGAGAAATAAGGTTAATTGAAAATTCTGAAATGGGAAGAAAACTTTTAAAGCCATTATTTGTTTCAGGTTTTTCTTGATGCTATACTTTTCAGTGATTACAAAAAAGTGGATGGCTCGAGATGCGCTTCATTAAGTCTTTGTTCTAAATTATTTCCGGTTCGATTCTAAGTAATTACTGTTACAGTAATCAAGACTTGAATTTCGTTCTACTTATTATTATGTCAGAGATTTTCACTTAATATTTTTATTTTGTATTATTTAATTGTGCAATATCGAAAGTCAATTTAAAGTATAATTATTAACGCTTTAGAAATTGAAAAAAAACATTCCTTTAACCATCTGGAAATCACAAATTAAATGATGTAACATTCCATAACATGAAATAAATATTAAAACCACATCGAAATCAGCTATAGGTACTTATATACAGAATGTATTAATTTTTTATACAGGGTGTCCCACAATGCTGTTTACACGCAATATCTCCCTTATTTGAAAAGATAAAGAAATCAACCAAAAACTATTGTGAATGACTCAAAATGGACCTTCAGAAAACATCCTTAAACGCTGGTTGCATAGCAACGTTTAAGAGATGATGCCAACTTGATTAATTTTTCAAATTGCACCCTCTGTTTTCTTTAACGGAAATGTATTCTTAACTTCATTCTGCATACGGTAGTATGCCTTACTTAATTATCTAATATACATTTAGGGGTTGAAAAAAATATTTTTTATAAATTGGATTTATTTTAAACTTAAAGCAAATGCTCAAAATGCCCTCCTGTGGATCTACACGGGCTTTAAAGTGCCTCAGTAGTTCCCTTGTAAACACGACTCTAATCATATTTTTTGAATAAATAATTTAATTAGTGAATATGAAGTGTACAATTTAGAAAAAATATTTTTTCAACCCCTAAATGCACATTAGATAATTAAGTACCATATGCAGAATGAAGTGAAAAATACATTTCCGTGAAAAAAACAGAGGGTGCAATTTGAAAAATTAATCAAGTTGGCATGATCTCTTATACGTTGCTATGCAATCAGCGATTAAAGATGTTTTCTAAAATCCCATTGTTAGTCATTCAGAATAGTTTTTGGTTGATTTCTCTATCTTTTTAAATAAGAGAGATATCGCGTGTAAACAGCATTGTGGGACACCCTGTATATTCCATTGTGTTAGAGTGTAGTAAATATTCTATTATGATTAATTTTCAGTTGTGGCATTCTGCTGCATCACTAAAATTATTTAAAAGAATAACAATAGATTGAATTTTTCTGATTATATCACTCCCTCGGTTACTACGTCTCCTACAGGTATCTCCTAATCGTAAAGCTAACCCCAGTAGGAAGACACACATCGAAAGACCTTAAAAATATCACTAGGACTAGACGTGATATTGACGTCAGACTGTCGCCCGTATTTTCAATATATCATACGGTATTCTTGTGATTTTACTTAACATCAGGTTGACATTGAAATTGTTACTAAAAAAACCCGTTATAGATATCTTCGGCGTTTAAAAATAATACAAATCACGTAGTTTTACGTTACTTTGTATATTAGTACCCGGATCCGACGGCTTAACCTGCCCTCCGAAGCACAGCCGATTGCGATTTCAGTACTACTATAGGAGTTACCCATCTAACTTCTGACCTGGGCCAGCATTGTCTTTATGTTTTACAGCTCTTTCTGTGATCACGTCACTTACGAGCGGAATCTTGAGGTCAGCGTGGAGATTTTGATTTCTAATATACCAACGGACGTCCATCATAGTTCTGAGTGTTTTACATTGGAATATCCGGATAATATTCGTGTTTGACTTGAAGGAGCATGCCCACAGTTCATTCCGGACATCCATACGGATTTTATTATCGCTTTGTACTTATATTAAGATTTGGTTCTTTAGTGACCTGGAGACTTTCTACCAATACCCATCTCCTTTTGTTTATTTTTGGTGCGTTGTTTCCAAGTCAATTTACTGTCCAGAAGTATCCCTAGGTGTTTAGCTTCACTGGCTTTGGGATAATTGCATTGTTTATTTGAACTTCTGGGCAAGTGGGCGATTTAATGTGAAAGTGACATGTTTAGACTTTTGCTCATTGATCTAGGTTCTCTACGTCTGTAACCAATATCCCATATGATCGAAGCAATCTTTATTTCTGGTTGAGTTTGGGTTTATATCGGTGGGTATGATGACCGTATCATCAGCAAACATTCCTATTTCTGTGTGTGGAGTGTTACAAAGGTCTGAGGTGTAGAGTAAGTACAGTAGTGGGGCTAGAATACTGCCTTCTGATACTTTCGATTTTATGGGATAAATTGGTCATATTTCGTTATTGAGTTTCGCTGGATAGTGTCTATCGTTGAGGTAGGATACACATATTTGAAAATATGGGCGTGGAAAATGATCTTTAATCTTAAACAACAACCATCTGAGCCAGACCTTGTCGAAGGCCTAACTAGTGTCTATAAATGTGGCAGTGCAGTATGATTTTTCTCCTAGGGCTTTGCGTATGATGTCTACTATTTGATGGCATTGTTGAATACTGGAGTGTTATTCGCGAAAACCAAACTGATACTGTGGGATCCAGCTACGTAGTACCTAGTTCGTCTTGTTTTATTCTTTTATATACCAGCTTCTCGAGGACCTTGGATTTTTAGAACAAAAGGCTAATTGAGCGACAGGAACTAGCTTCGGTAGTTGCGTTGTTTAGACCAGTAAGTTGGTCGAAGGCTTTGGCATTTGTTGCGGTACTTCGGCAGTTATAAGGTCATAGCCCAACGTCCTGTTATTCAGGTATTTGATCTCTTGCCGTGTTTCTATGGGAGAAAAAGCAGTGATAGGTGGTGATAATTATAGTAGAGCAGTAGGTAGTTTTCTACATAATTATCTTGTTGATTCAAATAGTGATCTTTATTGTTTACATTTATTACGTATGTTGTAAAAGATTCGTTTCTTGCTTCACTTAGTTTGACCTTCAGTTTGTTAATAGGGCGGTTGTATTTCGCCCTGTCATTTTGGTTGTCGGTTCTCCACCATTGCGCTCTAGCTCTTCGCTTTTCAGCAATTAGTTTTGTTATTTTTACGAGGATATTAGATGAGTTGGGTGATTTTTTTCAAGTTTGAGTGTGGAGTTCTATGCAGCATTTTGAATTGTGCAGATTACGTGGTTCGTAGCTTCGCAGAGGTCGTTTGATGTTTTTATCTTCAGATTAAGTACTAGCTTTTCATTGATATGATCATAAAAATTAAACTTTCATTCAAGGTTAATGACACGCGATGGGTTACTAAATACCTACACCTAATTTCACTAACGTACATGTCATGTTGAAAGATTAACCGTATAATCTTGCACCAAATCTCAACGATACTTTTCCAACTAAACTCCTGATTTCAACTCCCTAGACGTGAATTCGACGTGTAAAATACGTACTGTGCCTGCTACGGTTTAATGTTAACTACTGGTTTAGAAAACACCTATCTTCAACGGCATAATAACGTAATAACGTTTGTAAAAACGTCGTATCGATGTAAAAAACAAACTATTAAAAAAAATTAGACGTTAAAATGAACGACATCAGCGTCAAGTAGACACGTTTAGGAAATGTCAGAGCCAACACATAATACATAGTATTCAACGGCCAATGAACGACATAAACATGTACACAAGTAGTTGGAAAAGTCATCAAAATTAACGTTTATTTTCAGTTGTGAAAATGACGTTAATATTTCAACTAAAATTCTAAGTCTAATTTTCAATAAATAACGTGCACGCCAATTCGATGGAAATTAAACGTATGTTTGTCTGCTGTAGTAGTAATGTGCAAGCAGTACTCGTGGTTCCGTGACAGGCGGGCATTTCGAATCGTCCAAGCAAGTGGATTCTAATTTTCAAACAATTCTTGATCTAATACATTCTAGCTCGCCCTTCGAAAGCGCGTTTCAGCTTTAGTCTAATCATTTTTAGTCATCTGCAACTTACAAGGATTCCACACTAGGCAGTGGTGTGGTATTATTAATCCCATACAAAAACTGATTGCAATACAGAGACTGAGTTACTATTAATATTCCACGGACATGACTATCCGCAACTGAACTATTATTCATGAGAGACTTTATTGAAGAACTTCAAGAACATCGATTGCAAAGTTGTTGTCTACAAAATACTCTGAACTGAACAGTAGTATTAGCAACAAGACCTAGCGTAGCATAGCTATCACAATCCCATGGGACAGACTAGCTTACTGTGAGATTAAAGTTAGGTTAGAGGTCAATATTCAAAATAACTTTTTGGATTAAAGAACATCAATAATACCAGAAGTAATCTAATCCAATCCTATTAGATTTTGTTAAGTTTGGTTCAATCAGCCTAGATTAGGTTAGAAATGAAATTCTAGAGGAAGAAATTAGTATAACATACATAATTCTCTTAACTATTTTTTCTCCAAGTTTAAACAAATTCAAAAATCATTGGAATCGGACCGAATGCACAAAAACTAAAAATTCTACATTTGAAATTGGGAAGGAACTGGAAAACTGCATCTTGTGCTAATATTTTCTTCAGTTGTTTGCAGGTGTTGCAGGGATTTCCAGTTTCATTTAGTACGACGCGATTGCAGTCTCTTACTCCACTTATAAAATAACACTTACTAAATACAATAAAATAAATGAAAAAGTATTACTCATATGGTAATGATAATGAGCGCTTTGGTGTCATCCTTATGTTATTAGAGGCTTCACATCTTTCTAGTTAGCGAATTTTTATGTTTTTTTTTTGAGATTTTATTTTAGATTCTCAATATTATATCACTAGCAAACAATCCAAAATATTAGTCATCACTACTCATGTTCTGAAGACGGACCAAGGTATCCGCAATCACGTGCTTTCACTCACGGGTGGAGCTCAACATTGCAACAGCCAGTTGCTCCCTGAGGAATCAGGGAGCAACAAAAGGGAACTTTTATGTTGTTTTATGACCAGTAAACATCATAAAATGATTACGCAATTTGCAACTGCGTGGAATTGAGCTTGTTCCCGGACCGTATTGTTTTTGGAAGTGTTGATGTCTATCTATGTCCTGTTTACTCTTCGAACATATTTGCCCTTTTACTTTTTGTATCTTGAATTATAGCATTCATAGCCCTTTCATTAGATTCATTGGGTTCAATTTACGAAAATCATTGATTAAGTCAAATTTATTCTTTTTATTTTCTGAGTTAGAATAGTTCAAGCAATGGTGACGTTTTTCCTTCTGAAGACATACAATTAATACTTCATAGGTGTGGTTATATGTTGTTTAATTCACAATACTGCATTAGGTAATATTATTAAATCCCTTACTGACAAATTCAGTATTATTCTGTTCTTTTTTGCATTTAAAAAGTATGTCAAGTTGAGAATGAAATCTTCTCGTTGACCTTTCTTCTATGTATCTATTTAGAAACATCGTTTATCCTAATACAGTTAAAAGGAGCATCATAATTGAGACGTCAAGAATGGGAAGTTTCAATCGTATACATACTGTTAACAAAAATAGGCTCTTGACAAATACAATCTAACTTCCCTAAGTCGACCTTCAACATTCGTAACGATAGTTTTTTGCTCATATTCTACTTTTTTGTAACAGTTTTTGCTTAAATTAATTCTATTTTATTGGAAAATTCCCAAGAATAATGGAAATATGTAATCATAGTAAATCAGTTTGATAGATAGAATAGATAGAATTTGATAGAATAGATAGACATTTTCGAACAGCATGTTTGTTGTTGTCGTTCTGTTGTGACCCCAACAGGTATTCATGGTCTAAGTTGTGCTAAAAGCAAAGGCAGACTACCGAGACATGGCGAACTGAATTCCATCATTCAACGGGCTCTTTCTTCTGCACACATTCCAGCAACACTGGAACCCATGGGTCTTTCTCGAGACGACGGAAAACGTCCAGATGGCGCAACCATAACACCGTGGTCCAAAGGACGACGTCTCATTTGGGACGTAACTTGTGTCGATACGTTGGCAAACTCCTACTTATCTAACACTTCCATCCAAGCAGGAGCAGCCGCAGAGATTGCTTGTAGAAAAAAGCACGATAAATATGCAACGTTGAAGTCGGCAAATTTTATATTTATGGCGCTCGCTTTTGAAACACTGGGTCCTTGGTGCGCAGAAACGAAATCTTTTGTTAACACTGTTGGTTTGAAATTAATCTCAGAGACTGGTGACTTTAGAGCGAAGCTATTCCTTTATCAGAGGCTTTCGTTGGCGATCCAGCGTGGTAACGCTTCAAGCATCCGGGGAACTCTTCCAGAGTTCCATTCTTTGGACGAGATTTTTAATATTTAGTACATTTAATATAGTAATATTATGTAACTTAATTAATTATTATTTATATTACGTTATTTCCGGAAATTAAATAAATCAGTTTGAAGTTATTGCAATATATAATATCATTCATCCGATCATTGCAATTAATTTCATTTAAATATAATCGATTAATAGTACGATTTATTTTAAGGTACTTAAAAATCCAACGTATGTGAGCCTTCTTCCATTTACATACGTGATTTGTTTTCGTTAGGACTCATTAGGTAGGAAACGCTTCTGATATCAAAAAGTAATAACTAATAACAATAAGCTCGCTAAATAATAAACCCATCAATCTATAATTTTTCGATTAATAAAAAAAAGCACAAAAACTCAGAATTTAGTTCAAGCGAGTCGTGCGTAAAACTAACCTTTTACTTACTTAACTTGGTGAAGTTTGTGGGTAAGAGAAGACAAGCCCTTTAACGGATTTAGAAAACGAGAATTTCTTCACCTTTCAGTTCGTGTGTTTTTGTGAAAATGCCGCATGTTACACTCCTTAAAGCATAATCGTGCCGATAAAAACAATTGTTCTCATTGTGATTTGCCGGATTTATTTTTTATAGATGCTGCTAGACAAAACAGATATTTCTTCTCAATAAGCACAATCAAGGACGTTCTAATTATTGGGTTGTTTCACAATCTCATCCTCGTCCGTAACCTTTAAATTATTGTTTCGATCCGACTTCGCATGACTTATTTTTGACAAGGAAAAATGCACATAGAACCTTGAACACGACAATATCTGAAGTTTGAGGTTACCGCCGTGAAATTTAAAATATGCCTCGTGTTCCAACTAATCCTGCAGCTGAGCGCGTGCAAGGAAAGAAAGGAAGGACTTAGGAAAAACACGAGTTCCACACGTAATCCTATGAAAATTTCTTAGTTAAAAAACCGACGGTGGAGGCGCCTAGATCTGGTGCCGTTCGGCATTATTTATAATTAATTTCTACGTGCTGCTTCTTTTATGTAGTTTTTCTTTTTGTTTCCGCTTAACGTTAATGGCCGCTCACGTGAGAGCATCAAATTTTGTTAGTTATTAAGGTTGCTATTAGCGTTCCGGTTTTTCTTCTTTGCTTCACTTTCCTGTATAATGCTTTAACTAGACAACCGGTTGTATCAGTTTGTGGCGTGCTAAAATAATTAATTAAGAATTTAATTATGTAATCGCTTGATGGAGTTTCAATCAGATTTTTCTATTTAATTCAAGAGGTTTTACTCTTTGCTATTTGCATACATGTTTATTATTATACGCGAAGCACTGATAAGTATTGAGCATCAATTTAAAGGAATTTTTGTAAAACTCAAAATGGAAGTAAATGATGCTGACATATTAAAATAGAACAAGTGTTTAGTTATTGGGAAAAATTATTTATTTATCTAGATATTTAAAACACAAGGCTTATTTTTAGTTCAGTTCGTTTGAGAGTTCTACTGGGCCGATTTACGCAATTCTTTTTTTATATTGAAGCTTTCGTTTTGTATATTAGTCAACCAGTGTTGACAGATATTAAGTAGTCTTAATATCTGTGTTTCATTAAGTTTAAATTTTTAAATAAATAAATCTAAAACATTTGTTTTAATCTATTTTGATACGCAAGAGAATGACTATCTACTTGCAGCGACCTCCCAGTACCCAGCGTTGGTAGCTTATGGAACTATTCACGATTACAAAAGTGCATTAGTTGAAAACTCCATTTAAACTGCATATGTATTCATAAGAAAATACAATAATAATAATAATAACATATATTAGTATAATATTTTTATAATTAATGAAAATTCTACTACTTGAATGTTTCATTTACTTAGCCTTTGTTAGTTACATATACTGTGTGTTCACGTTCACAAATAAGTATTTGTTTTTGGAATTTATTAATTTATTAAAACACAAGACTGATTTTTGTTCCAGCTCGTTTGAGAGTTCCACTGAGTCGATTTACGTGATTCTTTTTTATATTTAAGCTTTCGCTGTGTAGCATCCAGTTTATTGCGATATTCTGTTTTTGTAATTCACATAAATATTTGGTAGCAAAAGGCACCAATAAATAAAATAGTAATTAAGCCGTTATTGTAGGAAAGTTTAAAGCTTTGTAAGTGGTATCCTTCTGTTATATTACAGGACTTACAACTGGTTTTCAATAGCAGCGTGTAAATCAATAAAACTGTACTGTTTGTTACCTTTCAAAATAATACACTTATAAATATTTTTGTAAAGCCTTTTATTAAAAAAAATATCATTAGTTTGCACTTATAGAATAATTTGTCATTTATTGGGATGACTTACAAATTTAAGAGATTTAATTGGTTTAAATTTTTTAAGGAAATAATAATAGGAAATAATATAGGAATAAAAAATAACTTTTGATATGTTGATTTTCAGGAAAACACGCCAAAAGGCATATGGAGGCGGACACATTTTTGTATACTCGTACGTGGCATAATCTTCATCCCCCACTCCCAGGGTCAACAAACACCCTGTAATTTTTAAACACATTATTTTGAAATTGAAGTTTCACTGTAATACTATATAAACAATAATAATCGTTTAGATCTACGAGGATGTATCAGAAAATAACGAGACTGGTGCTATAGTATAACAATGACACATTTATTTAAAAAACTTCAACAACTATCCTTCAAAGTACTCTCCATTCTGTTCAATGCACTTATCCCATCGCTTTATTCACTTGTCATAAACTTCTGAGAAACCATTTTTTGATAGTCTGTTTAGTATACCCATCACAGCGTTGTTGAGCTCTAAATCGGACTCAAATCTTCGGCCTCTCAATTCTTTTTTGACTTCAGGAAACCAATGGAAGTCACATGGAGCAAGGTCGGGAGAGTAGGGGGGGTGAACCATAATTTCTACCCCTAATTCTTCAATTGTTCGTTGACAAATCGATGATCTGTGAGCCGGAGCATTGTCGTAGTACTCCCCAGTTACTGTATGTCCTCTAGTACAATGTTATCGTAAATAACGCCACATTTATCAAAAAAATTCAGGTGCATCACTTTACCAGCGCTTTTAACAGTTTTCGCTTTCTGCGGTCTTGGGCTGCCTTTATGCTTCCATTGCATACTTTGAGACTTCAATTCAGGATCGTAATGATAAAACCAACTTTCGTCACATGTAACCACATTATTGAAAAACTGTGGATTACGTTGCAGTTGCCTTTTCCACTGCTGACAAACTGTCACTCGATTCGCTTTTTGTTCATCGGTCATCACTTTTGGAATCCATCTTGCCGCGACCTTCCGGTACCCTAAACCTTCATGAATAATTTTTTGAGTTGAACCGTAAGACAAATTAACAATGTCAGAAATTCGTTTTATGCCAATCCGGCGATCATTTTGTATTAAGTCGTTAATTTCTGCAATTTTTGTGTCAGTTCGCGCAGTTTGTGGTCGACCGGGACGAGGTTCATCTTCAACGGATTCACAACCGTCTTTAAACTTCTAATGCCACTCAAACACTCTACATCGTGATAAACTATTATCTGGATATGCACTTTTAATCATTTCAAAAGTTTCAGTTGGTGTTTTACCCAACCGAACACAAGATTTTATCGCATATCTTTGCTCCACTTTCATTTTTACGATGGTTACGCAAAACACTGACAATTCAATAATTAATTTGTAATAAACGTCAAAAGTTAAACCAAAGCCTACTTGAGGGAAAGTACATTAAAGATAAGGTTTTCGTGTCTCATTTTTTGTGTTATAAGATTCTACCTCTGAAAGAAGTTACAGCACCAATCTCGTTATTTTCTGATACATCCTCGTATGTGATATATTTAAAAAAATACAATTGTGAAGGTTTCTTGATTCACTTTTTATTGATAAGCACATTCTATTCTATTTTCTGTACAACAAATTTAATTTTATATAAATTCAAACATGTATCAGATCTTAAGCTCAATGCGGAACAACAGTAACTGTCCGTTTCTGTTAAATAAACTCACATAATCTGTAAATCGAAAACTATTCATTTTCAACACGAAGTATTAGCATTTTTAAAATCTACTCATCGAGAAAAATCCAAAAATTAAAAAATATACAGGGTGTCCCATTTAAGAAAATCTAAGGGTTGGCCCTGTGAGTTGGGGAGGTGAGGGTTACGCCAAGTACAAGCATACAGAAATATGTCCCCATTTATATGCTTTTTGACGTGTTTTTGCGTTTTTCCTGAAAATCAACATATTAAAATATATTTAGGGTGGGTTTCTTTTGGTGTAAATATACCTTAGTAAAAACCAAATTTAATTAAAACAATAACAATTTACTACATTCAAAACAGAGATGTAGGGACATTTCGGCAATAGAAACACAACATTCACGGACAGAGTATGAGGTTAGGTTTTCCACTGCGTACCAGTTAGATAAATATTGGTTCTAGATAGTTATTTTCCTACTTCTTCTTTGCTGACCAATATCAAATATACACTCGCTTGTATTTAATAGTAGTAAAAAATACCAATATTTCTTTTTGCTTCCGGTACATTTTGAAAGGAAACATCGGTTCCGGTGTGAGAAACATAGCTTTATTTCTCAGTTTTTGGTTCTGGTTCCAGTACGGTACAACCAAAGCAGCATTTTTAGTCACCGCTACGTACCAGCAACCACCGGTGGAATTATAAAGTTTTTGCCGTTACTCACAAGAACGTAATTGCTACGGTATTGTTACGTGCCTGGAACCAAAATGGGGAACAATTCTCGGGAAGCAGATACGTTGCAGTAACCTCTCCGGAACTTGTCCAGCTACCTTTAGGCTACGTAGCGGGAACGTGGCGGCGTAGTAATTGCTACTTTCGTGGAACTTTTTTTCTTTTTTACATCGGGTCGCGTCGTTGTTCTCTCTTACTCTTGCAACTTAACAAATATTCTTTCACTTTCTCTACTAATGCCGCGGTCGTGTCACAAAATGGATTGCTATTTTATTTGTAATACGTACATAATACATAAAGAGATGAAATGTTTCGTTATTTTGTCAATCTAGCATGCCAAAATTATAAACGATCGCAACTATCTGTTAAATGCGATGATGATAGATCGAAAAATAACAACGCGCCTTCTTTAAATATATTTTTTAATAAAAAATGTCTTGAATAAAATATGACAAAAATACTTATAAATTGATAAACATGATAGAAACCATTTTTATTTTATTCCCAAGGCACAATTTGACATCGATTTGTTATCTTTATTGAGAGTTATAGTAAAAGACTTTTTAACAATTGCAACAAATTGCAAATTGATTAATAGCCGTCAACATTTTACAAGTAAATATGGAGTTGTTTTGAAAATGTCACCTTAAAGTAGTATTAATTGTAAAATGTGTGTCTAAAGTTTGTGTCGCTTTATAAACAGTAACGGGAACTAAACAAATTCTACTTCTAGGTTGTTGTTACCACGAAGTATAAAATACGGTTTCCGTAGCCACTTTCTAGCTCCTAATGCCACTGCAAAATTCCCATTGGAACTTAACCTCAAATTTAAACGTCAATCGTAAACAAACAACCAATATTTTTATACTGATTGCTACTTAATATCAATTATTATTTAATTATGGATCGTTTTAAAGTTGTAGCGACGAAAGAAAAAAGGGGAATATATTTCACCCTTGTTTACTACATGATGGTTTATCAGTGATCTCATCCCTATTTTTTCTATTTTGTATTGTAAACAGTTGATTTTGTTTCCACTGATTTCACCTAACTGCTGTCCCAATTTTCTATAAAAGGTGGACGTATATCTAAAATTCTTTTTTTTCTTATTGCATTTGCCTTTGACATTTTTATTAAAAACTTGCAAAACTACTACCACTGCGAAAACACAATTAACCTCCAAATACCAAACTAAAATTACTTTCAAGTGATTCTCCTGGGTAGCATAAACGTAAGTTTTACTTTCAATGCTACTGTATAGTTCAGTTACTTTAAAGGTTAAGCAATGGTTTCAGACCGGTGGCAGGAACTTTCGGTGCTACTTTAAAGTTTTAAAAACTTAAAAGTAGCTTCGGGCAAGTTACTGCTACAATCATAATATCACTTGAAGTTGCAACAACATTAAGGTAATTATACTAAGTAGCAATACCGTTCCACATACTTTAAAAAACTACTTAGAAGTAATGTTACCACATAGTTCTAATAAATAGTAGAAGTAACTACATAATTACTAAAATTATTCCAAATTGAAGTAATTAAACCTATAAAGTCATAAATTTAGTTGTAGTTACGTAACAGCTACTCAATCAAAGTTCCGATCTCAGTTACCGCTACTTAGATGCTGCTTGGGAAGTCCCTGGTACCAAGCCAGAATGTACGCGCCAGCCGTCTTGTTTTCATTCATAACCATGACACTTTCAGAAAAAGCAGCTTTCGACATAGTTTTATCCAACAGAAAATACTTCCGATAGTTTTCTGGAAAATTTTGTGGAATGCAACGACTTTTATTCCGAAATTGTACGAAGTAGCAAAAAAATATACATAGTTACTTCAGTCGTAATATCTAATATCTTTTTTTGCATTTTTGATGATTATAATTAAGAATGTATGCTAACCGTAGACGGTTATCCCGTTACAGTTAGACATGTAACGCGTCGAGATTGTATGTCATACGTTGCTATTGTAACATTACAACACGAAAGTATCTAAAAGTACTGTTTACATAAAAAGTAGATGCATCGAGATAGTAGGAATCTACAATTTGCCATCTTTGCTGCTTTTGCAGTACCCATGTAGCATTCTTAGCCCGTTCAAATTTTCTTTATAAAAGCTTACTGAGCTTAATCTTGAAGACTATTTAATGGCTAAAGTTAAGAAAAGAAATAACAGAATGGGTTGTAACAACATCTGGTTTAAACAAAATCAAATACCTTGAGATGAAGTTGCATGGCTTTGCAACATATTCTAGCAGCATTTTTATTCGCCAACATATCGATTGCTTTGAAAGAGCGTTCAATACCCTTAACTACAACTGTGTAAGAAGATAATGTCGTTGGATATCTTATATTTTGGTTTTGTGTTGATCTAACTTCAAACATTTTCAATAGAACTTATCATTTGCGAAAAATTAGAAGCAATAGCATTTCAAATAAGTTTTGATTTAGAACAAGTTTTTTTTAAATCTTTCTTGACATGTTTGAAATAAGGATGGCTCTTGGTGTACTAAAAGAATATCTCCTAAGAAACATGGACATCACTTCTGCAGTTGATTATAAACAACAGCTTGGACGAACAGATACCAGTGAGACGTAACAGATACCAATAGTACCAAGACGTACCATTGTCTCAATACATTAATAATACTTTTCAAAAGTTACTAAGACTTCCTCAACTATTTTTCGCAATAGTTAGCTCAGTAGAGTGGATAAAATATGAGAAGAAGCAACATGTAGACAAAATTGTAAAAATGGAGAAATATTGTACAGAAACAACTTGCAGATTTAAGTAAACTGTTGATGAAAGAGGTCCAAATATTAATGATTTTCGAACATGTCCAGTTCTATAAATCTATAATAAGGGAGACTTGATGTTATTCTTCGATGGTGCGTAATTTGATACGTACAATCAATACAAATAGTGAACAGCCTTTGGAATACAACTTGTTTCTACATCGTTTTCTTGTCACGCTTTCCTAAACACAAACTGGAAAACCACATTCACTATTTTATAATTATCCATCCCTAATCCGTCAAGCACTACAAACAGCAACAGGAAAGGTTTTTGCAAGCTCTTGGCAAGTAATAGCGATATAGGAGTTAGCTGATGAGATTAAGACGACACCTTGTATAGACACATTACTGTTAAATACAATCAATTGCAGTTGCATTGAAAAATGCCATAATGTTATTAATCAGTCGATTAGAAATTTTGAATATAATATAAGGTAATATTTATGTAATTTTTTTTCTTAATACGTTACGTTTGCATTGACGTATTGTGTAACGTGATATTCACGTTTTAATACAACGCGATATTTTAAGTGCTTCATTAATTGGGTAATTCCTTTTTGTATGTATAGAATCTGATCATGATCTTGCAGCAATCAAAACCTTATTTTAGAAGTACGCTATTCGCATTTCATGTAACGTTATCTATGACATTAGGTTTTGTGTCCGTAGCACAAATAGTCTTTATGGTCTGGGTTTCATTTAGCATAACTTACAACATAATATTCAGTATAACGTGGGACCTATTCGAGTTTGATTGCTTCACTAGAGCCCTACTTAAAAGTTTATCTTTTATTGGCCGGGCTGCTCCTTCTGCATTTTGAATTTTACCCATAAAATAGAAAACCGAGTAAAGAAAGTGCTCGAAGTTCGAAACACTTTGCCTTGATAATGACATCATAACTAGGTCAAAACAACAATTATAGTTTTTCAAATTATATACATTCCATTAATGATTTGTGGCCTACAGGACAAAAAATGTATTTCATTGTTCATAGACGTTTACAATTACCTGCAGTAACAATGAAAATCTTTATTATTGCTTGTCCTCTTTAATAAATAAAGAACAAGTATACTTTAAAGTTTTGTAACCGTTTATGTATAATGAAGTAACCAACTTTTCATGTTTTACACATTTGCAAACACATACACATAGCGACATGTCTGTTAACTAGAAACGCGACAATTTTACATAAAAAGAATTGCATGTTTTGCCGAGTGTGTAAATATTTAAACAACAAAGAGAGAAAAGAGACACGTTCCTTAACATGATATGACAAAATTCGCAACAATTTAAAATATCCATTGTTGATATATTAGGATGTTATAAGTTGAAATCTAAGAAAAAACTTCTAGAAAAAGTGACACTAATGGCTCGTTAACGTGTAACGATCCCATTAATGTTTATGGGATCTTTTTGTGCTTCGCGAAAATCTCTCATTTTTAAATCGAAATAGGAGTTCATGAAATTCCAAACAGCCAATTTATATCGGGCCATGAATAAATACGAGCAACCCCTGGAATTTGCTGCTGTGAAAACTCCAACTCCTAAGAATCGGAGTAAACAGGGATACGTTATTGGAAAATGAAAAATCGTTGACCATGTATGGTGCAGCCAGCAGTAACAACGCTAGAAAAGTCAAGTTCTCTCCACACGCGTTCGCAACTGCAGTAAATAATAAAAAAAAATAAAAAACGATAAACATTGGCCTCGAGACCTAGATCTTATATATTATCGGCGTGTCCAGAGAAAGGTAAAATGAAAACGACACTGATGGAAAGAGAGAGCGTGCACAGATTGAGATAAATTATAGGTAGCGCGAGATCCGTACTTGAACTGATATAAACGCGCCAATCGGCTTGATGAATTGATGGAATATCAAATAGTCATTAGGTCCGCAAAGAAACGCCAGCTTAGTGATAAGGAGAGATGTGTATAAAAGAGAAGTTTTCGCCTTCTAGAACGACTTCTTTTTCGAAGGATCGATAACACGAAGTGTGTGTTTATGATTTAGCGGTTTTACGCAGGACACATGTGGTCTGGAAACGGAGGATATAAATGACGTGTCGGTGTCGTTTCCGTCTGCTGCAACTCACGCGGATCATAACGCTCATTGACCTAACAAAACCGCGTCATAATGATCCCTACACGCAAGATCTTCAAGTGGAGTCTCATCTGGGGAACCTTTCAGGACTACGAAACGTGCCGCATCTCCCTGTCTACGCAAAATCCCGAAACTCGACCTTTCAAAACCGCGAAGTACTCATCCCTATGAGAGAAGATCCCTCAAACGTAATCTCCTTGAAAAGCTTACCAAAACTGGAAGAACTGACAACTCACATCATGACAAAGATCTTACCGCGCGACCGTAGTTCGGAAAATTTTTAAGACCTGTCAAATCAATCTGATTTCTCATTCTTGTTGAAAAGACTTTGGCTTAAGAAATATTTTTCCATTAATAAAAACTCATTGAAGTTTCTTAACACGAAATTTGAAATATTTGAAAAACTCATCGGAAACTTATTGATTTCCTTCTAACAAAATTGTAAACTCTGCAAGATGAAGCTTCACCCCGAAACCCTTTTTAAGGGTGTCAAACCCTCTTCAGATTCAGAAATTCCTTGGATTACACGGACTTGTAGGTCAACGGGAAAACAAAGTTCAAATACCACAATTTCTTGATTACAATACCAAAATCTCAACCTTAATTTATTTACAAACTAACCGAGATTTGATAGCATAACGCGGAAGGGATTTTCCACTAAATTCATAAGAATGTCTTGCATAAAGCGAAAAGGAAACTTATCTCAAGGTTAAATTGTTAAGATAAAATTTTTAGTAAAACTTTAAAGGTAAATTTGCACAATATTCTAAAATACTGTTAAAACTTTTAGGCTATGACAAGCGGAGAATTTCTTTATAAGTTTCTTAGGGCCACTTTTAAGATTACAACTTTTAACTTTGTAAGTGTTGGATTTTCATAGTAATAAACCCTTACCTACCGTAATTTCTTATAAGTTTTAAAAATTACTTTTACAATTTCTTGAATAATTCTTTTTAAAACAATTTTCAATTAATTTTCTTGAAAAAAATCAGTGCCCAGTTTTTTTTATTAGAAAAAACAAAACAGAAACCTTCTCTTGGGAAATTTTAAATATCCACAAAAATAGTTACTGTTATAACTGCTACAATCAGATAAAGCAAACAAAAAAAAGGAATGACCACCCGTTCTTAAAATTATTAAGTTTATCTTTATCTCGATTTTAAAGAATTCAGCAAATATGCGGTACAGGTCCCAATAATTCAACCAGTTCGAATATCCCTACCAGTCGTGGTCTGAAAACTAAATAGAAGAACTAATGCATAAGGCTAAGTAATCTGAAATGTTTGTTTTGTATCTTAGAGGCATCGTCGGATAAACTTAGTGGAGCGAAATTATTAATTTTATTATCGAACATACCCTACTCTTTTACAATCTACGTTAACAAAATTTCTACATTTATATTTCAAAGTTTCAACTGGCAAAAATTTGCTGGAAAATCCACAATATTTTCAAAAACACAGGAACTAGCTAAAGCTCTCACTAATTCTTCTCTTTCGGAAAGTAACAGAGCTACAAAAAGTGTGGGCTTCTCATGAGAGTGAGGGCATGTTTATCGAGCTTTTCAAGCTTATCGAATTTTTGAACGTTCCTAGAATAACATCTTATACTGTCGTGGGACGCTCACAATCTTACTAGGACTAACCTCTAAGCAGATTTTCAAGACGAGTCATTTAGAAATAACATAGAGCTTCTAGAATAGAGTTATGCTAAAGGTTAGATGTAATACAAAAGTACAGCTAAGAAAATAAATAGTTGTTGTTAATAGTTCAAAATTTGAGATATTAACTTTTAACTCAAGAAAAGTAGCTAATAGTCTTAAAAATAGAACGTCACAGTGATGATTACTCCGTGTGACTTTGATCCATGACTACCCTCTAATGGGGTGGGTTGGCCGAAAATCAAATTTGACCTACGTGAGGTCTCCAGGATTGATTACATAGTTGTAGTCACGTTTTCAAGTCATTTGGGGGTTAAAAATCTGGGAATCTTTGAATTCTTTACAACGATGTATATTCGAAAAGAATTAATTAGTCCAGATAAATTATCCAGAAATACTGAGAGGTTGCTTTAATTGAGTCGGTGCTTTTTTTATTTAACAACCCAAAATTCATAAAAAGTGTTAAAAAGAAAATAATATTTTAATTATTGCCTACCATGGTTATGGTATAGTTCAAATTTCATTGTAGTACGCCCTACCGGGTTATGCAACTTGACACTTACTAGATTGTTATATACTGTGAATAACGGAGTTACCTTTTAAAATCAGCAGTGTTAATACAAGAAATAGTTTAGAGAATTGAAAAATCCACATTTTCAGGAAATATGCTCAAAGTTAGAACTACATACTATATAGAGTTGGAATTAAAAAGTAAAATGAGATGAAATAAAATTTTGTTGATGTTCAGAACGAGTTGCAGATAATGCATTGGACATTTTTTAAATCTGAAATTTCTACTACCTGTTTTATCTTTTCTGAAAAATCTTAACGAACGAAGATAGTTTAGAAAAAGTGATTAACTTTCTTCATTCGGGAAGATTTAAAGACACCGAGGTTAGTGACCACTAAATTTTGCAGGAAAATAGATAGGACTTTCTTAAGGACTTAAGTCTTAAAGCTTTCAGAGCATTCAAACTGGTTTTCTGTAAAAATGATTACCGCACTTTGTTATCCTAAAATTCTACACTTAATAGTCGTTTTACAATTAATTAAACTATATCTAGAAATGCTGGAAATAATTTTAGGAAGAACATCATTCAGTGAAATGGGTATACATATATAGAACCAGAAAAATAGTGAATCTCCAATCATGTTAACGTTATTAACTTGTGATGTTGGAGAAATCGTTTCAAGACAATTTAAGTAATTTTCCCAACAAATGTCATTATAGGTTTGATTAAAGTTAGTGAAATTTATTTTAACGTGTGAGGGATTTACAGACGATTAGCTCCAGCTGATGAGAGTTCAATAAACTCGAAACAGTACTGTTCTAGAATATCGTTGATTGATTATTGTAGGTGTTGTATGTAAGAGTTTATATAAAAAACTTTATTTATTTATTTATTTATTTATATTTAAATGTCATAAACTTTTAAGTGATTAGAATTTTCATACAATAGTTTTCAGAGGAAAATGTTCTAATAACGCTATCAAGCCATTTGAATGCAATATCAGGGAAAACAATAACATATTGCAGGCACTTACTCACAGTAGTGAAAAACCTTTCACAATTAAAAATGAATAATATAAGAATTCCTTGGACAAATGCCAGGCTTGTGAATACATTTTTGTTGTGCATTTTCTGCTTTGGCATTTATTTTGAGTAAAATATGACTGTAGAACATTATCAAAAATGTGTACACCTGTAAAATCTAAAATAACCTACTTTTGCAATGAGATGCCAATATTGGTAAAATTAAATGGGTTTGCCCATCCTATTGTTTTTTTGACTAACCCGCCCATTAAACATAATAGAAATTAAAATAGTACAAATATTGTTTAGACAGTTTACATAATTTCTAGCGCCTGTCTGCATTTTTATTTCAAAATAAACACAACGATATTTATGCAAAGGTTATTTAAGACTGACATACAATCATGCAAGGCAATCCAGAATCTATAAAAATAAATTCAGTTAGTAGGTAATTAGGTATAAAACTTCGAGCATATAACTTGGCATACCAGTTCAGATACAATGTCAAGGTCATTATTATACTTCTTTTAATTCAAGCTTGTTACTTTACAGTAGCCTAAATGTAGAAGTAATTGGTTTATTTTTTGTGAATTTGCAAAATGCTGAATTACTAAAAGGATACCATTAATTCTTCCTAAATTAGAATACTAATAGTGAAACCTTCCGCAATCTTTAAAAGTTGTGCATTTAAACCTGTTAGAACTTCAAGGTGTGCCTTACTTCTAAAATTTTAATAACAGTACGTGAAAAAATTTAACTTTTTAATTTTTTCTTGATTATTACACAATTTAAAACAAAGCTAAGGATGACTACTAGAATTTTTTGCACCAAAGGAGATAGCTAAGTACATTGAGGAATCCCTTCAGCAGGAATTGAAAATGGATTACTACATACGAACACATAACGACACTATTTTGAAAAATTTACACTTAAAGATTATTTACACTATGGTGTACAAACTTTTTATTTAATTTTTAATTTTTCACACAGTTTATTTTTAGGATCTTTGATGTTGAAAAGTTCGAGGTCCTATAACAGTATCTACCCAGATATTCCTGTTCTATTTACAAAAAGTGCTCTAAATTAAATACAACCTTGTATTTTTTGCTTTATTTTGATTAGTGTGTTCAACCTGTCCGAGATTTTCGATTTTTTAACGGATCACTTTTACATCATACGTAATTGAGATTTAACAACTTTTAAGGTTTTATCCAACAAGGTGAATATTGTTTATTTAGTATTATCGCTTATTATATAGTTATAAACATTATTACAACCGGTTTTAATCATTTAAACAAGACTTCACAGATCGTGCACAGATGTTATGTAGGTAGATCGTTGGATCATTGCCACAGCCTACGCAAGAAGAAAGTTCGGAGAGAGCAGCATTTTTCTCGTATCGCTATAATATTGAATCGAATTGCCATTCAAGGATCACTCGTCGGTACAGAAATTTAGATTTATTCTTATCGGAACACTGACGGGCGAAAAGCCAAGTATTCATGAAAATTTAAATTTAAACGAAATATTTCAGATTTCAGCGGAGCGTTTGCAAACATCGATAAGAATGAAATGATGCGACACGACGGCGTGACAACACGTACCATAACACAGGGGCTATGACAGCTTAAGCCAACAACAGATGGGACGTAGGATAGAAAGTGGACCGTGACTAGAATGATGTGATGATTCTATGTGGTGTTCGTTGTCGGTCCTCTTTGCATTCGCCCGGCATCAATTGCGCGTTGTCGGAAGTGATTGTGATGCCTAGCGCTTTTCAGGAACTACAATGCCCGTTGTCGTCTAACACCATCACGACTAGCATGTGCAAACTGAAAAATTGCGCAGGAAATCCCATTTTTTATTGTCACTCTTTCAATTTCTCTTGGACCGTTTGTGATAAATGCGTTTATTGATGATATTCCGCCTTCTAGACGGGGATGCTTGAAAATAAATCGCCAGGAAAATGCATATATATGATGTAGAAACGCTCGAGTATCACACATAAATCACTTCGATATACATTTAAAAAATCTTCAATAACATAAAACAAACAACTCGAAAACCATCCAACCACATAAAAATAAAACAAGTCGCGTTAGCCGAGAGAGTTTGTCGCTTGACGCGTTTTCATCTTGATCGCTCATCGATATCTCTTAAAGTCTTCCGCACTTTCTAACCGATCAATGATCGTTCACCTTGCCCTATCGTCACAAGTTGTTAATAAACAGGGTGCGGGAGGAAGTGGGAAACAGTAAAGGGTCAAAGAGCATATAATGACACTGTACTTACAGTATGCGACAGTTGATCGGAAGCGGAGGACGGGGAGTCACCAACTAACTGAAGGAGAAGTGGTCGTCTTGGAGTCCACTAGCTAACTGAATGCCTCACGCCTTCCAAGTCTTGCCAAGAGGCGCCCAATCCCGCAACGGTCTCCTCTCTAGGTCAGCTCGCTTTCCGCTGTTCATTGTTTTCCTGTCATTTACTCATGAAATCGATTTGCGTAATTTTAACAATCTCTCCTAATTCTCAAGAGCAAGGTCCTGCCGCTCCTTTAGACCCTAAATTTTGTACCTTTAAAATAAGCATTTGTGTTATTGCTGTCTAATAAGCAACTCACAGAAGATAATTTAACCTTGTAAATATCCCGACTATGCTACTACTAGTGTAATGCACTACTACTGATTGTTATAACAGTGCAATCAGGCAGGACATACATAACACTCCAATGAAACATACTCCCTGGTTGTCCTAATTGATTCTGTTCTGATTCTAACCCCAAGGCTGTGTTCGAAATGGGTTACTCTGCGAAATTAGTTGTGCTGTTAACAAATCAAGCATGTGTCATTTGTGAAAATGAAAACCTATGGAGCACCTAGGGGTGAGTGATAGTAAACTAAAGATAGCCCCAACTCCTTCATAGAGATCATTTTATTTTATTAAATGACGTCATAAGATTATCTCAATTTGTAAATAAAATCTTTAATAGGATTTAATATAAGTGGTCATGTTTGAATATACACGTGATACACCTGAAACCGCAAGATTTTTCACGATGAAGGTTAGGATAATGTTCAAGTCATTATATAAAATGTAATTCTTGGCACAATTCCAAGTAAAATGTAATGTTAACTGTTACTCATTGATATTGTGTTTATTTAAAAAAATCCTGTTTCCCCTTTTGAAATAATTAAAATATTTAGAGCACAATTTCCTGAAATTCTAATTTTTAATATAAGCAGTTATAATATTAATTTTTGTATTTAAGGTTAAATGTAAACACACTGCTGAATATTTCACATACTTGCAGATCTAAAAATTCTGTTAATATGAATCTGAAAATTAATTAATTTAATTTGCGCCCTAAAATGAAACATTCAACCAAATTCATAAAATTCTTAAAGTGTGTTTTTCCTATCATGGTTTGTTCAAGGTATTTTAAGCATTCTTAATAATATAATTAATGTTGTAATTTTACTCTCTAAAATGTAACGTTATGAATTAATTGTTATTAATACCTTTGTAACTGTAAAAGTATAATTATCAATTATTATTAGTGTTTGTCGTCTATTATTATGATGTCATTCTTGTAAATTAATTTTTTTATCGACATAGCCTCTGGTTTTTTTTTGTATATATATTATTAATAATAAAACAACGACCTAGTAATTAATTTAACTGGATATGTATGTATATCTAACTGTAATAATTAGAAATCTTTAAGCATTGACTTTAAATTAATTATTGCTTGTTCCAGTTGTGTCGATAAAACAGGATTCAATGAAAACGATAGAAATAGTGTGTTAGAATAGAAATTAGTCATTTTTAATAATGAATTATTAGATATTATCCGTTTTCTACAATCCAAATATAGCTACTGAAATTGATATTGTCCCACAACAAATTCCATTCATGTAATAATATGTGTACGCTGAAGGTCGCCTCCACCTATGCTATTTAGATGCATGCAATATTCAGGGTGGTTCTTTATGCATTTATTTTTGTATGCTTGTTGTATATGAAATCTAGACCATCGAGATTATAGGAATTACACCTTTCATACTAAGGCATTTGGGAATGTAACCTTTATAACTAAAATCTACCATTAGCCGTATGTTTCAGTATCCTTTTTCTTTTCATGATTGTATGGTTCACAACATTTAATTTATTTTATTCAATTTATATGGAAAACTTAAATTATACAGAAGACTATATAAGATTCATTGGGTTAATAACAGTAAGTAAGAGGGCCGGATTTAAAAGAGTGGGTTGAGTGTTCTGCAGTCCAGGGTCCCACAAATCGAGGGCTCCCACCAAATGAAAACCTTACAATTTTTGAAAATTTAAGTATGTTTTATTTCTTTATATTTAAAAAAATATATTGCCAGGAAAAAAGAATAAGCATATACAGTTTAATCAATAAAATCATAAAATCTTTTTGAACGCTAAATATTTTATCAATTTCATACAATTTAACTTTTATTGATTTGAAACATTTAGTTTATAAATCAGATTAAATTCATAAATTTGATATCTCTCTCGCAATATAAAATTTAATCTTTTTTCCCTACGATGCGCTGTGTACCAGTAAGGACATTTTATTAAAATTTTTTTAGAATATATATAAAAAATATATTTTGTCGAAATTAATGCATTGAACAATTAAGTCAAATACATTACAAACGTATTTTTTACGTTAAGAAAACTTTAATTTTTAACAAAAGCTCATATAACATCCGTCAAATATTATAATACATAATGTAGTTTGTTGAACGTGAATTAATTGTCAATAAAGCACGATTTTGTCTATCCCACAGAATACTAAGAATAACGATAAAAATAACTGTTTATCTTGAAATACATTCGAAAAAGAAAACACATGACCTTTTTACTTCTGTTGTAGTTTGTTTATCTTAACATAAATTCAAGGTCTAATAACAGCTTTAAAATAAAAATAGCTAATTCCTAAAAAGAACATTTGGTTTCCTAAGAAAGTAATTAAATTAAGGGGAATTTTTATTAGTGTCGGCGGCTTTGAATTTAATTTAAAAACCATAAAAACAAATCGACTTTATAAGCAAATTACATTACAACTTAGACCCAGAAGTTAGACCCAGAAAATTAACTTCATTGACGAAACCGACTGTTTCGTCTTTGAGCAAAGTACTATTATTTATTTATAATGCAATTCGATTATCCGGTCTTTTTTAGCAAAATGCCTGGAGCAGATTTTAATCTTTGTTGTAAAAAAAGTGCATGCAGAAAATTCTTTATCTAATAATTTACAAACTGAAGAACAAAATCGTCGCGATCTGGATGTATCCGAAGTACTAGAGCCTTCTGCCGAAGCAGTCGAATTTCCAGCGATGTTGATATAAGCAATTTTGAATGTTGCGTACAGAGCAAACTAAATAAAATTATTTGTCTTTATAAAATCCCAAGTAATATAAATTGAAATAATGATCCACAATACAGTTTCATTCGCAGATTTACATTGCTTAAGTAACATTTAACACACTAAATCAAATAAATATCCAAATTATAATAAATAAATCTAAAGATTACCTGACCTTGTTAACCGTATCACCACAACGCACCACTAACGAAAATGAGAAATGACAAGAGCAGTAAGCAAACGAATCAGTCATCAGCTTATTTGCAGTAGGTACATGTAACACATTTGAATCTGTATTATGTTTTCGCGCAAGTTTAATGGCCGTAATTTAAAATAGTACTCGACCATTTGCTGTAAGGAATTGATGTTGATCTTTGCGATGAATAAATATTACAAATTTAAAGAAACGATAATCATAGTTTTTTAAAAATATTTTTTGACATTGTTTTTTATTTTTAAGAGATTCTTAAGGGAAGCATTCTTCCATTGCTTCAATAGACCGGACACCTCTGCATTGGCGTAAACGGTTTATTGTGCTTATTAAATTATTTATTACAATAAAATAAGACTATAAGACAGTTGTGTATACATACCATTTTTATGGGATTCGAAAATAAACAGAAGGATACAGAAGAACAAATGCTACTTTTAACCTTAAATTAATTGACTATTTTTAATTAAAGTGCGTATTTAAGTAAAGTACTAAATAAAGTTCGGGCCACTTTTACTGTTACTCAATTTTATTTAAAACTCAAAACACCATCGAATAATAGTAAGAACGCTTACGTCGATGTCATCGTTTACTGACTTGGCCTTGACCAATATTCCTTCTCGGAATTTCCTGTCAACTCGGAAGCCTAAAATACATACCGCATAGGTATCACTTTACATTGGCTTGGTTATTTCAATGCTCGACCACTTTAATTTACTACTTAAATTGAAGAAAAATATAACAGGACCGCATTAGCAACAGGTAGTGCAAACAATTTTTTATAAATTAAAAATTTTCAAACTAGTTTTAGTTTTTTTTAATTCAGCTTTAGGTTTCAAATATCTGACGTTTTTAACCCTCTGTGTTATTGTTCTTTTATTGTGAGACACCCTGTATAGTGATAAAGGGCCCTCATCAAACTTCAGCCCTGGGGCCTCCATTAATTTCTCCAGTAAATCCGGACCTGGCAAGTAGTCTTCATATTTATAACAATTTGATCAAGTACAATTAATTTATATCACTTATCTATTTTTTAACATTTAAAACACAAGGCTCATTTTTGCCACACTTCGTTTACGAATTCTACAACACCGATTTGCATGATTCGTTTTTATATTGAAACATTTGGCTGTAACGATTAGTCAACACAACTGTTTTTTATTTATTTAAGCTTTTAGATTTTTAAAACTATACATTTAAAATATTTACTTGCATGCAATTGAGAAAGCCTAATCACTTGGAGCGCCCCCATACTTTGAAGCATTTTAAATGTTGCAACTACTCATGCTTATAGACCATTTCCATTATCCCTCATTAATGTTAGGATTGTTGGAATCTATGGACAAATGCATCGACGACTTTTCGCCTACAAGATCGATTGACATAAATCTTTTTTCTATATTCAAGCTTTGACTTTATATTTTCTTACCTTTAAAAAAAAAAAAATTTTTAAATCATGAATTAAAAATATTTTGTACTTATTTAGAGAGTAAGGCTTATGCTTGTTGCACTGAGAGTTCTACTGATCCGATTCACATGATTTCAAGTTAAAAGTTATGTGCTGTAGACTTACCAGCTCTCCTTAGTGATTTTTTTGATTAGGTATTTATGTTTTTAAACGCATTATTTGTAACCGATGCGTTTCAATACGCTCGAGACCGATTGTCTACTTACAGCGCTCCCTTTACCATGTATAGGAACTAAACAACCTTCTACTACCTGCTTAGTATGCCACCAATCGTATAATTTCCTTACAAATCATCTCACATACAATTCTCGACCGAGTTTTATAGTATTTGCTGTGGAGCATTTTTACGAAATTAGGTATGTGAGTGTGTGGGTGTCAGCTTTTTCGGAAGTTTTTAGTTCAGATTCCGATACTTGATATAAAACGTTTGAAGAACTCTTAAGAAACGTGGATAAAATAGAGAAAGTTTAAAAAGGCTGAGATATTAAGTATATGATATATGGATTTAATGTAGAATTTTACAGAGAGAATGGGTGGGTAATTCGGAGGGGCGAGTAAGCCAGGAGGAGGGGTAAGTCGGAGAAGGTGATAAGTCCAGGTGGGTGGGTGAGTAAGTCGGGGATGTTTGATAAATAACGCGTCCAGGAGTTCGTCTAACAATACTAGGCTTAGTATTTTCAATTAGTTTTGTTTGGTTGCGATTATTTAACTAAATAATGGCTCATCATAACTATCACACCGAATGTTGTATATAAGGAAGTCCTTCAGTATATTAGCCTGTTGACCGTCTTTTGAACTGCTGTAACTTATCACTTATTTGTTTCGCTGTGTGTATGTACCACTGTGTTTCAGGGCACTAAAAGCACAGAAAGTTTAGTACGTGAAAGTTGCGTTGTAATTTGCAGCAGTAGTATTCAAATTCCATGGATTTTACCAGCTTTCTTGATTTAGATTTTGACTTATACCATAGTACATTTTCAAGATTTAATGTTAACGATTACACTGGCCAACAAAAAAAAAATCTGCTGACTTTGATCTGACACTTGATTTTAACTAAAATTGGTACGCTAATGCCAAATATAAATCCCGTTTTTCCCTATCACGTCAGGTTTTTTTTCTACGGCGTTTCTTGTTTGCCGAATCCAAAATTCTTGAAAATCTTTAACTAAATGCAGCAAATTCTTAATTGTTTACGGAATTCTTAGACATTCCAAATACATTTAGTCATTAGCATAATATACACTTGTACCTCATAATATTTAAGTACTTAATTAGATAATTAAGTAATAAACAATTGTAAAGTAATCAAATCTACTAAGCTAGTCCTCATCGTCAACATATTAGGGTTTAATGAGATTTTATTAGAAAGTATTGATCACTTAGAACTATTTAAAAGTAAGCAAGGGTGATAAGAAAATGCTAGTTACATGTTAGTTGTTAGTGAAGAAACTACATCATGTCTACTATTCGAAGATGTGTAAATAGTGCCGATTCTTTCTGCTACATTTGTGGCAGCTTCACCGTTCCCAGTCAAGGGGCAAATATTAGTGTTTTCGTTAAGAAAATGTACTTGGCTTATTTTGATGTAAAACTTGCTGATCAAGACAAGTCATGGGCACCACATAAAGTGTGTAAATCATGTGTGGAAAATTTGCGGCAGTGGAGCAAAGGAAAACGTCAGAAATTAGCTTTTGGCGTTCCAATGATATGGCGTGAACCGAAAAACCACGTAGATGATTGTTACTTTTGTTTAACTCAGACCTCCGGTTATAATACCAAGAATAAGAATAAAATTGTATATCCGAATATTGACTCCGCCATTCGACCAGTACCTCATTCCGATGAAATACCTGTGCCAGTTTATAAAGAGCTTCCTTCACTTGAGCACTCGGATGCTGAATACATGTCAGATGTTATTGAAGAGCAAGATGATTCAGATGTAGATTCTGCCAATGAAGATATAGTTTCTAATTATGGACCACAACGCTTTACTCAAGCAGAATTAAACGATTTATTAATGGATTTGGGCCTATCAAAGGAATCATCGGAACTGCTAGCTTCAATATTAAATGAAAAGAACTTACTCAAGCAAGGTACGAAGATAACTTTTTATCGTAAAAGGGAAAGTGATCTTGTGCAATATTTTAAACAAGAGTGTGAATTTGTTTATTGTAACAATGTGCCAGACTTGCTAACTCAAATGGGCGTTGTACAATATGACCAAAGTGAGTGGCGTTTGTTTTTATCGACAGTTCCAGCAGAAGCCTCAAGTGTGTCCTACTACACAGAATGTTTTCGGTTCAATTCCTATTGGATATTCCGTTCAATTAAAGGAAACATATGGCGACATTGATAAGGTGATAGATTTACTAAAATATACAGACCATAACTGGGTCATCTGTGTGGATCTCAAAATGGTAAACTTTTTACTTGGTTTTCAAAGAGGATATACAAAATTTCCTTGCTTTTTGTGCCTCTGGGATAGTCGAGATAGAAACCAACACTGGATTCAGAAACATTGGCCTCCTAGAACATCCTTAGTTTCTGGAGAGAAGAATATTATAAGTCAACCTTTAGTCGAAAAAGAAAAAGTAATTTTTCCACCTCTTCACATCAAACTGGGTCTTATGAAGCAATATGTTAAAGCACTAGATTTGCAAAGTGACTGTTTCCAGTACATATGTGAAAATTTTCCAAGACTAAGTTACTCATTCACGATGGTCGCTAACAATTTTCTTGGAAACAAAAAAGCATCCAATTATAAAGACCTAGTGCAATCAATGCTTGAAAAATTCCACCGCCTAGGTTGTAACATGAGCATAAAGCTTCATTTCCTTCATAGCCATCTTGATACCAAGGAAGATGGGATTCTCATATGATGGCCGACTACTGTTGGAGTGTTCAAAGGGACTGCCAAACCAAAATGCACACTAGAAAGTGCTACAAACGAAAATTTATTCCCTGACTGTTGTTTCTTTATTACTAAAACTTTTGTAGTTTTTTGAATGATCATTGTGTAAATATTGTACCTAAATAAATTAATTAATTATTATAATTTTATACTTTGTTTATATCGTATAAGTTCTTAAGTTACAACTTGGCCGCATTTGCAATTCTTCAAAGAGCATAAAATGATATAGAATTAAATTTTGACGTGATACGCAAAAACCAATATGATTTTGCGGATTCAGCACACCCAAATTAGTAAAGAACAAGTCTCATATACAAGTCAGCAAAAAATGTATTGGCCAGTGTTATCCTTGAGATAGAAGATTAGAGTTTGTTTGAGCTTTTATTTAGACGAAACGATTACTCAATAACTTTGAGAGACCACCTACAGGAAAATAAAAAGATAGGTTATTGAATCGCGAATTTTTTATCATAATTCAAATGAAGCGTATTTCTTTTGACATTTATTTTGAAAGTGCAGGATAAATTCCTCGTCGTTTAGCTGATTTATCTATATCGTTTGATTTGAGTGATTGTTCGTTAATTCTTAGAATCCGTTGGTCGGTTGAATTATGTATAAGTAACAGTAGTAGAGTAGTGATGCGTTTAATTTCTTAGCATACGGGCATTCTTGACGTAGATAAGGGAAGGCATCCATGACAAGTTTGATTACTGATTCCAGTTGATCTTAGTAGATTACCATATTCCACATCAGTGCATCTATATCTGCAGTTAAACTGCTGTTCTTTTTTGTGCAGCAAAATTCTGTCATCAGTGCTTGTAGCAGCTTTTTGTTGTTCACATCGAAGCTGATAACACTGATCGACAAAATTCTTCATTTACCAAATTTATGTAAGCAATTAACATGTTGGCAACAACAACAACAATTTCCTAGTAACACATTAAAAGTCGTGTATCTTAGATATACGTATGTGCAAAGAGATGTGTATATTTTCAAAAAATATTGTTACAATTTAAAAGTTAATAGTTTTTTTTGTTTTTAGGCAAGGAATCCATGTGGCAAAACATCCCTCGTACGTCATAGCACCGATGCTTTGATCATATGACTGACTCTGCTAAAATTAAGCTGAATCTATGAAACCCGTGTGAGCAAAGGAATTCATCTTAGGAAGATAGATATCATCGCGTACTTGCCAAACTTTACAATTACAGCAACTTGTTTGTGAGGTTGGTGCTATAGATAACATTTTTTAAATATAATTGACGGTTGTCTTTTTGACACAATAAACTAAATTATGTTTAAAACGTTTTTAAAGCCAACAATATTTATATGTTTAGTTAGTAACTAAAGATAAACAATTGATAATTCTACTGCACTCGTCAAAGAATAGTTTTATAGTTTGTATTTTTTCATTCAATTAAGTTTTTCTGCAGCTATTGAAAAATGATGACATTTTTTCATTAATATCCGTATGCAAAATTCCACATTGGTTTTGTTTACTTGACAACGTGCACCAAATATTCTTCGTTCTAAAGCGAAAAATCATTATGCAATTATACATATTTGAGCAATTTCGTTTCTGTAGCAACAACGAAACTGTCCACTTTACGCTAAAATAAAATTTTTCTTGTACTATTTTTTTAATACTTTTCCGATTATTTAAATAACGCTGAAGAAAAAACGTTGTGTGCAATTCGTGTTCGAAGTGACTTTGGTGGTCTCGAATGAGTTTTCGACTCGGCTACGTCTCGTCAGTATTTTATTATTTTAGTTAAGTCAAAGTGAAAAACTATTTTCCAGTTATTTCAATTTTTTTACGTAACACCAACTTTACAAAAAAGTTACTAAATTTTAAGACTTGGCAAGCATCGCTATTTTTCCTGACACATGAAAACTCCATCCCTAATAAGCGAAATTTTACCAATGCCTGCATTTTAACAATAGTAATGATTAATTGATGTATTTTTATTTGTGAAGCAGCGTTTCAATATATACTACATTTAATTTTTGATTTTAATTAGCTTTTAATTATCTATGATAATAATTATTAAATAAATTTAAATTGATTTAGATTTAGTATTGATGAGTATTATAGTTTTCAAATTTTGATTACGAAATCCCATAATAGATAATAGTTAAACAATAATTTGATTTGCTTTTAATTGATTCGAAACAAATTGTTGATAGGTACAATTTATATTGAAAATGCCAAACAGCGTTGCATAAATCAATTACACACAAATTCATGCATTATAAAACTTGTCTTCTTGTTTTTGTATTTCCTCTGCCATGTCAATTAAGTATTTCCACTTTTGTTAGGAATTTTATATTTTTCAAATTAAATATTAGATTTTTAAACAGAAAACTCAAACAGTTTACTTAAGTATCTAGCTAAAAACACATCTAGTACTGGAACAAAGTAAAATAAAACTGAAGCTTTTAAAACAAAAACCATTCAGTTTTAAGTAAATTTATTTATGTTGAGGTTTTACGTATGGCGAACAATTTCAATGTAAACTTTAAATAACCGCAGATGACAATGGAAAATTGCTTAAACAAGAAATTTTACATTTGCTCATTTTCGCCTCTCGCTGTTCTTTTGCAGAAGTTTTGTCATTGTAATTGTACGAAAGACATTTTCATCCCATTTTATTTGCGTTCTCCCATGACCTCTTGACTCTTCTTTTTTTATTATTGTTATTACTACAACCTTCCAGCAAAATGAAATGTCTTTATACAAAATGTATTTTGATGTAAAACGGAAAATTCTTTAATCAGAATATGTTAGGGTGGTGTAGACAGAACCTATTGAATTCGAATGTTAAATCACGTAGATGAGATCTTTTGATCTCCTCTTGCATTATTTCTTGAGGCCACGATATTTATAAATGTAAAGTTTAAAACAATTTAAGTAAAACGGATAAAACTATTAGTAATAAGAATAAATTTGTAGCGGTTTTAAAAGAAAGCACTTTTTGATCGAAAAAATCAAGCAGTTTGTTGTTGGAACATTTCTATCAAGCCATTAGGCTATCAACTCGAGAACGCATTTGTTAAGGTTCTTTACCATATTAATATTAATTCAAGGTACAATATTAATCAGAAGATTTCGAGTTGTTAGATAAGAGTCAACGAGTACCAATTGGTGCCTCCTCTTCTTCCGTCGGACTTCTAGCGTAGCTTATGTCGACCTATCTTTTTGAATCTTTGAATTCTCATCCATGTTCATCATTCGTTTGCATCTGGTATAGTTGTTTCAGCAAAGGATGGTGGTTGTTTGACTACGTGGGCTTGTACTCCATCCTGAGCAGGCTGTTTCGAACCTTTCACCTCTTTTTGCGAATAGACATCCATCAGTGCTCGAATCTCTTCTACTCTGAACTTCAAGTAGCGATTTTCTACCATTATCCTGTGAAGTCAATAGCGAAGGAATATCAACTGATGCGGGAGTTGTCACTACAGAAAGGCATAATAAGTAAAACACCTGTCAGCACTACTCAGGTTGCCGTGGATAATTCAAGTATCATTCGAGAAGCCATTGGGGCGTGAGGAGAACCTTCACAGATCTCACGAGAAATGATTAGGTCTATATTACCTTCTCCGACGAAAATAGTGAGTTAAGCGTCTTCGTAGTCCTCATGCACATTGCCTCCTCATCGTCCTCATATCACGAGTAGTGACGGACTAGGCGGGTAGGCTTATAGCTAGAGAACGGCAATAGGAAATTAATGATGTATTTTTTACCATGCCAAAACATATTAATCTTATCATAGAACACGAGGAACACGAATATGTCCATAGGAAATTTGCATCTCAGTGGCCCTGCAGAGGGCGCTTGTTTAAAGTCTTTCGCCCATGCACGACTTTCCAATGGTTCTGGCAATGACGGTTTGGTATTTCTTTTCAGAAACTGAAGTCTTTCTAACGTCTTCCCTGGGGTCACCAAAGGAGGAGGGTAGCTAAGGCCAGTTCTGGCCCAATTTATTTCTGAACTAAAATAATTAAAAATCTTTTTTCATCATCTACCATCAATATTTAATCGATTGCACTACAAACGAAACCTTCCCCCACTCACCCATACCTCTTGTTCCTGAACTCTGGTTTTCTAGTAGTTTAGAGAGGTACAATAGGTATGGGTGAGTGGGGGAAGGTTTCGTTTAAGGTGAAATCGATTAAATATTGATGGTACATGAAGAAAAAAAGATTTTTTACTATTTTACCTCAAAAATAAGTTAGGCTAAAAACCGACCTGAGCTACTCTCCTCCTTTCTAACAACGTTTCCGAACCGGACAAGACTTTAGGCTGACTTTCGATTCGAGCTGCAGTCGTCGTCGCTTTTTCGATAAGGGATCTGGCTGTTGTTGTAACTAAATTATTCTTTTAGGATAATACCACCTACATTTTTCTCAGATACGAACAGTGCGTTCACTGCCTCTAGAGCCCATTGCTTTAGACATGCTTGGAGTTGAATGCCCCGGCAGCCATAACCTCATGGATGTCCTAGGCCGTTAGGTCCTTAGGCTGTTGCCCTATATATACTTATGAATTCAGGTCACTCCTCCAGGTTCCCACTGAACTTGAGATAGCTCCTTCCCAAGCGCCTTTCGTGTTAGATAAGATTCAACTTGTCATTGTGGCTAGGCTATAATAGCTTGAGCGAGCTGGGCGAATGAATCCTGAATTGGGGCTTGAATCAGTGCCGTGATCCTGAGGGTGGCTGGCTATAAAAAAATCATCATCATTCGGTCATCGTTTACTTTCTCTAGCACAGCACTTATCTGCTTAAGTTTATTCTGGACAACCTTGAGCTTTAACTAAAGCACTCCTTCCTACAATTTTAGAGCTTCTTTTGGTTTAGATTTCAAGGACGAACTTGTAGCTTTTCGATTAATTGATGATGGCGTTCTCTGGCTCCTGTATTTGTGCCCTAGTCATCGAGATAAAACCAGTAGCGGTGACATGTCCTGACATCAATAAGACTGGCATTTTATATGCCATTTGATTTGAGCTTAGGTCTGTACAGTTTCGGATCAGCCACTACTCTAATTTCAACAAGTATTAATCGTCATTGATAACAGCTGACTGAGTAATAATTCTCAATCAACAATCGCGGGCTTAGGTATCAAATTCTGTTGCGAACAAAGAATGCGGCTCAGAATGGCAATTGATTTCAACATAAAAATAAATAAAAATATGCACTGGACTGAACACAAAGTTAATTTCAAGTCTTTACTATTCAGTAGAATTACTCGTACAAAACTGGCAAGTAATTAACATTTTAAAATTAGATTTCAAAGTCAGCCAAATCTTATCATTTGTTTAGTTTTTTTAGCCGTATTTTGTGAAACTCCATGATCGTGAAATAAATCTGATTGGTAAAAAGTTTTACAAGTTTATTTTAATCTACCTGACAATTGTTTCGGCAGCTAAGCTGTCATTATCTAAGGAAGCTTAGCTGTCGAAACAATTGTCAGACAAATTAAAATAAACTTGGGAAAATTTTTACTAATCAATTTTACCTATTTCGTAAAAACCTTATCAACTTATGCTAGTTATATACACCCGTCAAGACACAGTTCAGCAACATGTTCAAGGACAAATGTCTTATTAAGAGATCAAAACTGCATGCAAAACTGAAACATAGTTTTATATTAACCTCCTCGTGTCAGGTTTATGAAAATATTTCTTTACGGTGCATTAATCCCCATTTCTAAGTATATTGTAAGTAGGTATATTGATGTCTGGATAATCACAACATTAGTATCATTGATTATTAAATTATGATAGTTCTGAAAGGAAAAGACAGTATGATGCACTGTCCTACTTTTTAAATACATTGGAAACGTAACGATCCACTTTCTGGGATTTCCTAAAAAAGAACATATAAAACTGATTGAATCATTTAGTAAGGTCTTTGGATCGGTATGCAATGTCCGTAAATGTTAATGTTATGACATGCTTCTCGTGTCTTTGTCAGTTAGTGTTATGACGTACCAGAAGTGTAATTCACAGTAAATGTAATGTCGCGCTTGACGTGTCCCAAAGTATATAAATGGTGTGATCTGTCTTTATCAGTAAATGTTATAACGCGCTGGACGTGTCTTTGTAAGAAAATGTTACGACGAGCAACAAATCATGGATTCGACAAGAAAACAACAGGATGATGTTGTTAAAAACTACTGCTGATAATAGAATACTAGGTGCCAACTGCTTACCCTAATGGGTAAGCTTTAGTAACTTGTTGCTTTTGTTGAAATACGAAAAAAAAATTCAAGCTCGGATCTTCACCTCTCTTACATCGCGTAGTTCAATAGGGTTTGGGTCATCCAGCGCTAGGTAGCGCTGGCTGTCTCGCCGAATACCGAGACACATGAATGAAAACACAATGCTTGTACCTAATAATTTAGGGATAACTGCTGAATGCAGAGAGATTATAGACATAGATTTATAAAAAGAGGCTCAAGCAGATGATACACTTAAATAAGATCTTATTTTTATTACTTACTGTTAGCTAAACTAAAAAATATCGGTTTGTCGAAATCTTTATTATAATTAATGGACGCTTATTTACGCTTATGTTAGTTACGTTGGATATAAATCGAATGTATTCATAACAACGTCAGGAGTTCCGCAGAGGTCCAATTTGGGACCCGTATTGTTTTTAATACTTATAAATGATCTTTTTTCAATGCTAAAATTACCTCACTTACTTTTCGCCGATGATCTTAAATTATTTCGTCGAGTTACAGAGTGGAATGACTGTGTTCGATTACAGAATGAGATTACAGTAGTTAATGATTGGTGCCAATTTAATTGTTTGACACTTAATGCCAATAAATGTAAGTCAATGACATTTTGAAAAAAATTTCATTAAATTACATATTGCTATTAAATATAGGAAGGGAGTAGTAAAACTAAACCACCACGTTCTCATTTTCTTATGGGATTTAACATGGTCCCAAAAAATCTATTTCACTTCCGGTCTGAGCCCGACCGATGACGTCATGAATACAGACAGCTTTAGACAGGTATACAGAACCTGTAAAAGCTGTACAGGAGCCCATGCTAAATGCCATAAGAAAATGAAACCGTGGTGGTTTAGTTTTACTACTGAAGGGATTATGTAAAATATGATATATCTTTAGCGTTAAATTTATTTTATAATTGAGAGTACATATATGAAACATACTTCAGTAAAAGGACAGTGAAGACATATACAAAATATAAAGCACCTACCTTTACCATAAAAGAAAAATGCTCCGGCTATTATAAAATTAAATTGTGAACCTAGACTCTACTCACAAATGAGGCTCTACCGGGCGAGTCGCTTCAATAGGGCAATGCATAAATATGGATATATAAAACATTATTAACTGCACACACACACACACACACACACCAATACATAATAAACCAGACATTACTTTTAAAAAACTTAAATGACAAATTTTATTTGACACCAATATACACAAAATTAACAAACAAAATTAAAATTAAAATGCTAAAAATTATTAAAAATTACAAGTAATTTGTATATCTCCAATAAAAGAAAAATTAATTCTAAGACAGTATAATTCTTTTTATCTATAAAATTACTATTTCTATTATTTGTATTACTAACTTTAAATAAATACCTTACATTATTTACAAAGATCAAATTTTTGACTCCTTTTAAAATTACCTGCTGAAATTAGTAGTAACCTGTAAATGCTATTGCTGCCACATGATTAAATGTCAAAATGGTTGAAATGTACCAAAATTTCACCTGTCTTCATGAAAAAGTTTTGTATTACTGGATAAAATTGAAATTATAAACAACAGCTGCATTTCAAACATAAGGCAAATCTATTTAAATGTATACAATGATAAATTTCCATATTCCATCCAAGTTCCAATGACCAATATTTATCTGCTAATCCAGAAAAAAATATTCCTTTCAACACAAAAAATTACGTCACTATTAAATCCACAAACAGCACTGTTTATTCAATTAAATTAAATTGTTTATTATTAAAATCACTGACTAAATTCAAAACTTTCATACATAATTAACATGTAGACGCATGTAGACGTAACATCAAAATATAAATATATCGCTGACATTTCTAACTCACTACATAACCTTAAGTTTTTTAAAAATATTATGCTCTGCCCATAAACGCGTGGTTTGTACAAATAAATTTACAGAGTCTATCACTAAATTGCTTCCTAAATTTATGTTTTCAAAAAACAAAAGAAATTGGTTATTTTTCTATGGTAACACACTAATTTAGTAATTTTTTTAGTGGAAAATAATTGCTAAAATGTAACTAAATCTGCATAACCAAATAATAATATAATTATTATTAATTGTTTAAACAAATTATATAATAATAAGCTGGTGTTAAATACTTATGCTAAAACTCAATAAATGGCTATTACATGTCGTCTGAATCAATTTTTAAATGCATTCTATTATACATTAAAATATGAATTGAATAATTAGTGTCCTTGTTTTACCTCTTTTTATGATAACAAAAACCTTTCTTAGATCCTATAGAACACTATTTACACAAATTTAGATATCCAAACTGTAAAATAACAACTAAATCACATAATTTCAGATTATCAAGGTAAAAGCAGAAATATGTGTTTTTAAACCCATAGATCTTCTATAAGAAATCATCCCCATATTTGCATATATGTCTCAGTTATACCCAAGGAACTATTTGACAACATAAAAATAAGATATTTAAGCCCACAGACTTTTTACTTTTGGAAAACAATAAAATTATAATAAAACTGCCCAAATCGTTAACTGTCAAGAAAATCTTTACAAATTTTATAAACTTAACCAGCAGGTGATAAATACTTGCATACGTCTCCACTAACATGCGTCTTATCTGTTTCAGGTCAAAATATGCCTTGAAACGTCTTCAATACTTATTTATCTTCCAAAATCAAGTATTAAGTAAGTTATAAAGTGTTATTTTAACAACATGAAACATAATTATTTTATTTTAACTAAAATTTGTCTTATAAAAAATCTTTTCCCTTGGAAGTTATGCAACCCAACTAACATATTTGTACATCGTGATGCTTAAATATATTTCAAATCATGTCATAAGAATTATGACAATATACATATGAAATAGATCAAGTTAATTTAGAAAAACGTGACAATTTAAATAATTTAGGTCTTATCTTTGGTCCAGAACTAATCTTTTTAAACATTAAACACATTTTTATTAATGTGATATAGTTACCTTAGGTGCTTCGAAAATCTTAGGTTACTGTGTCAGGAATTCAAGGAATTTCGACAATACTAAAACCTTGCAGATACTGTATATAACATTGGTTCGAAGTAAACTAGAGTATTCTTCTCTTACTTATTGTCTATGGTCACATATAGTTACCAATTTACCAAGTACATGTTGAACGATTAGAATGGGTTCAATGTAAATTTTAAAATGTGTATTACAAATTTCGATCACTCTATTTTGCTTCAAACTTTTAATATGGATACTCTTCAACTTAGACGAAATTATTTATCAATAGCGACTGTTTATAGGATTTTGAGAATTTAACTACCCTTACCTGATAGAAACATTTAATATACACATTCCGAGATTAAATTCTCGTAATGAAAATTACTTTTATTTAGTTGCAGGTCATCATACTCACATTAAGTATAAATATGTCACCTGTATTCAAAATTTGCTCCACTTATAACTTTATTTCCACATCTTCTGATATTAACATTGATGGAATAAAAACTCTAATTGCTAAGTACAAAGAACATCCTTAATAGTAAACTAATTGATTAAACAAATAAATAAGAAAAAACAATTACTAAATCATTAGCCAATAAATAGATAAATTATAGCAATGTACTTTTTCCTGGCTGTATATAGTGTGACTAAATAAATGCAATATGTATTTCGGTTATTCTAACATTTACTGCTGAAATATATACTAAATTGTGCATTTGGTAATTTGTTGTTAGCTTCTTTTTGAAAATATTTTGAAAATATAGGTACATAAAACAGAAGACATAGGCAAATTAACTACTTAAATTTATTTCCCTTAAATTAACTTCCAGAGGTTTTTGAACTTGAACTTAACAGAAACTTAACAGTATCTCAACTAGTTTCAGAGAAAATTAATTTTAACGTTTAGGATTGTCGATCGAGGTCTAAAATTGGGATCCAAAGATGTTTTGGAGAAAGAACAATAAATACAACACGTAATCAAACGCTGGGGCGTTTATATGCTTTTTATATGCTTGACCGGCTTGACCCTTGACGAAAAACTGTTCCATTGATAACGCCGGTTATCACTCACGGTGTTTTTTTGTCTAAGATAATATTTTAATCGATCAAATATGATAGTTTAAAACCGAAAGGTAATAACTTCGGAGATAAAGCTTTTTGCGCTAAGTTGAATCTTGTAGAATATTTAAAGACATGCACCTTTCGTGACAATCTACGATACAGTATCGATAATAAACTTCGCTTGCAGCAATAATAATTGACTTACGATCATTGTTACCGGAAGCCTCTTACCTTTGAAGTATATTCAGTTCAATTCTGTTTCGTTTAAAACTCTAAATCATTTATATGAAAAATCTTATAGAAATGAAGGTAATAAAATAAAGCTAAATATTATTTTAAGCTTTACAACACATTATACGTTGTGACCTCCTTTCGGGTTGTTTCTTTTTTAGTTTTGCCATTTTACAATATCATTTTTATGATAATAACAAAATAGATGAGCATGTTGAAAGAATGAATACCCATAGCAATAAAGACTGCTGCTTGCAAGCTTAGAAATTGAAGACAATAGAATTGCGAGATTAAATTCCTGCATTACAAATAAGCTTCGGTGAACCGAGCGAAATTTCATAATCTACATTTTTTATATTGCTAATACATCATTGTTTTACACCTACCAATTGATTAATAAACATAAGGTTTGCCTAATTTATTGTTACTCTTAAAATTGACCACGCAATAGGGGCAAAACAAATGGTTTCCTCAAAAGCAGCCAGAAATTGAGACGTCCAATTGCGCCCGCCACACATTAATCTTCCTGAAAAAAACCATACCATATAAACATGCAGAACACGCACCAATGTAATGTTTTACACAAAATGTAATAAAACAGCTAACATCACCTGTTGCAATTTTACAAGCGCAGTATAACAAAGCAGTACACCTAGGTGTATCATAATTTATCCATAAAAATATTTTTTATTCACATGCATGAAATGCTCCTCCTCTTCAGCTAGTTAATTTTTCATTTTATGTAATTCACATCTTCAGTTAAATAATACACTTTGTTTGTAGAGTATCAAGTGAAGATGATGGTGTAATAACACCAATCGTTCTCATCCGTGCTCATGGGTAAGAAAGCGACATACATAATTTCTATATAACATTACTATTTAAAGAGTTCGTTTCCATTCTATTAATTATTTCAGACCATTTTCTTTATAAATTAATACTTTTCGAATTAAAAGGATTTCCTCTGTTTATCAGATTTAAACATTTTATTCTTAGTTTGTACTAATTGCTTTTATTCGCATAATTAATAGCGTCTTTTTGAAATCACACGATGATAAATTCTCCTGATTTATTGATCAATCAGATGAAAAGAGATTTTTACTCAATATCCTCATATGTCCGTTCTAATAACATTTCCATTCAGCGTTTTGTGTGACCACATAAAATTATTGCATTAACAATAACTATCTGTGCAAATTAATAGATTTGGTTTAGTGCTGTCTTTTGATTATTTCACGATTGCTGTAATGGTTTACCGCAGAGGTTTTATACATTTATTACACGTATGAACAATTAAAATGAGCTTGCAATTAGCAGTATGAAATATTAAGAGAGGAATAGTGCAATAATTTATCAATTTATATTCAGTTATTTTTCTTCTTTTGTAAAAAGGAATGCAAAGCTGGTTGTAAGTCTCAAACCACAAACCTAATTTAAGATGAGTTATTTATTTATTTTTATTATGTCCTGTTAGACATAATTTATACTGACACGTTACTACATCACCACTTGTTACTTGTTAAGTCAGCGAAGTCTTATAAAAGAAAAAGTGCAACCTATAATTTTAATACCAAATAAGGTAAGCTTTAAAATTACTAAAATAATACTAAAATATTTCAAAAATAATTAGTCTTTGTCTACGATGGGGAATACGAGGTTGAGGAATACTTTGTTGTGCGCCACTGTGTTTAAAATAATTGTATTTGAAGACCACATTAAATAATGCTTGACGTCAGAAGATATAATTATTAAATTTATAGTCTGTGGAACACAGAACCTGGAACTTAACAAACATTAACCAATACAGACTTAGTATTTATAATACAGAATAATAATTATTATATAATAATAATTGATCCTGAATCAATTTAGTGCTTTATTTAATTTATTATTAATTACGTGTATTATAGATTATTATTATTTAATTAATTATTATGTGAAACTATAAAATCCAACATCAAAAGGCAGAATTAATAAAATATAATTAAAGTTGTAAAACATGACGTTAAACCCTCAATAACGTAAATCTGTGTAATACGTAAGTGATACTCCAGGACTGACTGTTTGGAGTTAATTAATTCTCATCAGCTGGAGATAATCACCTGTGGAATCTATACACATCATCACGGCTTATATACTAGCCGATGAATAACATTAGTATTTTAATTATATTTTATTATTATGGATTAAATTTCTAGCCTGCGTAACACGAAACCTGGAACTTAAAAACTGATAACCAATACAGACTTATTTCTATAATAAAACACAGGAATAAATGTTATCTGTTTCTTATACGTAAATAATTAAAAGGAGGACAAGCCTTCTTGAACTCGATGATTGATTGACCTTGAAGATTAAGTTATGCAAGTAATTTAAATTCCAATCGTAGAAATCTTTGCAAATTTGACATACTAGGATGGATACACTTTTGAATCTAAATATCATAATAAGTCTTCCATCAAACTAGTTTTTCGTAATGACAAACAACTTCAAAACTGACAGAAAGCTTAATTACGCTTAGAAATTCATTTTCTTCTATAACCGACACCTTTTATTCTCCAATCACCTGATGCAGAACTAACTAAAGCTTACTACCGTCTAGAACCAGGCACTTCTGGTTGGCCTATTGGACTGCATTACTTATTTAAGATCCTCGTGAAGTCTCTTACTTATAACGTCTGTCTATCCCCTAGCTCAAACTGACAGTATCCTTTGTATGCAAATTGCAGAGAAGGATCGTCGAGAACCAAGTATTTCAGGTTGAGCAATGGCAACGGTATTATATGTTTAAAATATTCTCCTTCGCTATGCCCGTTATTCCCGGGTCCCATCTCAAATCGTAAGTACTCTTCTTAGATAAACCGAAAGTAAGGGCCGTCGGAGACCAAGCACTTACGGTTGAGCAATCTGGACCGCATTTCATATTTACGATCAACCATGAGATTTCCTGCCTAAGACGTCATTGCATCTTCTCTATCTCCAACCGGTAAGTATATGTACACTTTGCAGATGAACCGTAAAGAGGGACCGTCAATAATCAAGCACATGCTTTTTCCGGTTTATCAATCACAACAGTATTACATATCTAAAATCTCCATAAGGTACCTTACCTATTTCCAGTTCTTTATACCAAACAAGACGCACAATTTGTAGGTGAGCCGTACAGAAAAGACAAATCACTTCTAGTTGACCAATTAAGGATCCTCGTAAGGATCCTATTTATGTATGACGTCACTACCGCCCTTCTAGCTCAAGAAGGGCGTATACTTTGCAGGGGTACCGTGAAGAAGCAGTTCTGCTAAAGCAATCGGACATATACCTGAGCATATGATGTTGCAGAAAGCACATCATTGTACTTGGACTTGGGTGTGTAAGTGTGCTATATTGTCCTGATGGCACTGCGATAACGACCCACATGTAGTTCAATTACCATCGACAGCTGCCTGAGAAAAATACGTGGTTTGGCAACATCTCCAATTTGAAATTGTTTCTCGAATATCTGCAGCTGATTTTAAAATACTTATGTAGAAATTCGGATATTTACAACATACCTTTTCGTGACACGAGTCGTCCTTTCTGCTAAAAGATGAATAAGTACATGAAAATGCACCCGTCAAATAAAACCTTAAAAACCTATTCCGATAAATTCATAAGAAGCTATGGTCAACCCTTAGCTACTATCGTGATGTCACACCCGTCACTTGGTTTTATGTGCAGCAAACAAAAAAGGCAAGAATAAAGTTTTGCTACACGTCAAATGTCAAAATACCAATGAAAACGAAACGTACTGTTTCCTAAAACACTGGAATTCAATAACAGAGATTATCTTGCTTCTCAAAATATTTTTTTGGTTGAACCAGAAAAATTCATTAAAAATCCGTAGACTTTACAAAGCTACAAGATGGTGGACCAAAATGCTATCATCGTAGAAAAAAAAGGTCGAAAACTAGTCCCAAAGTGATGTGGTCCAATTTTTATAAAATGAACCATTTTTTACTCTATAGTAGTTATAGTTATAGTAGTTTCTCACGTAATCTTAATATAATAACATTAATTTGTATGTTTGTACTCACTATAAGAGATATTGTGTTGTAGGTTTCAGAAACAAAATTAAGAATAGCAGGTACATTAAACTTTAATATAGTACTTTAATCATTTTAGGACTAATTTGGTTGTAGGTTAAAGAACGATTGTTTTTCTGAACGATTGTTTTTTTTTGAGGCGAAGCTTATCTCGTAAATCTTAAGGGAGAGACTGCGTAGTATAACTAGTAACTAAAGCGCTCTTTAGGAATTCTTTTTTATGCATTTTTAGGCTTAATGTGACTGTACCTAGATACAGCTCACTAAGTTCTTTTTATAGCATATTTAGAAATGTAGAAGCTCAAACCTCCAAATCTTACTTTTCCTAAGCCTAAATCCATTCTATTTGCGCACAGAGTAAGAATCCAAAACATTAATAAATTATTACAAAAATATCACAAAGTATAAAAACTAAAATTGATTAAGAAATAGTTAGATATATTTTATGTATTTGAAATTGGATAGACCTTGTGAAATAAGATACCATAGTTTTTGTAATAATAAATAAGGAAATTTTTGTAATTCAGAACATTCGTGTAAATTGTAGAATTGTAACTATAAAATAAGTGAAGAGATGTTTCGAAAGGATCGTGTAATATATACTTATAATACATAATAAACAAACATGCGAACTTGTACATATCCATGTAATTGTGAATAACCTGTGGGTATTATTAAAATTAATCTTGTAATGGATCTCCATAAAATACGACATACCCATTTTATGATTAAAACAAAGCTAAACAATGCTAAGATATAGGTGTGCACTAGAATGCATAAGATACATCTTATGCACTTACACATGCATAGTTGTAACGATGTTCTTCATTATTTGTCATTGAAGTTAAATAATTATGGTACTTTTGGTTCAGAAATTATTAGTCTCTGGGTAAATTTGCTAGATGTAAAATAGTAAGTAAAGTTCCAATTTTTTATAAAAAAATCAGTAATTATTACAATTTAATTTGTTTTCGTATTTACATTCAAGTAATGGGTTCATGCTTGTTAAATCTTCGGATAGAAATACTGCCTCTGGTGATTCGCTTTTGATTTTTTCTTCAAACACAAAATGTATTTAACAATTCGGTAATGGTAATACTGTATCTTGGAATACAGTGTGATTCAAAATGTGGCGACGGTTTGAATTTCGCGTCCTAAGTTTTAGTGTATTTCGCGTTGTTAGTGTAGCACTAGTAAAATGTGTTGCGTCAAATTACAGCGTCAACTCGTCGTTTTCTCATTTACATCGTTGTATTTTCCACGTTGTTTCGGGTTTTCATTGAATATTTGCTTTATTTCGATTGTTTTCTTATTTTTTCAAAACAATTATTTTTAAAACTACAGTTTGTTAGACGATTTTATTGTCAGGTAAGCTTATGATTTAAAATTAATGAAGTTTATAAACTATAATATTTTTGAGGCGCCACTGTAATACAAAAGAAGGGCAATAATTAAACGTCGTGGTTCAATTCAAACCGTCCTCAATCATTTTGGATCACACTGTACTATAATTTAAACTAATTATTAATAATATGATTAATTATACAAAATTTACAGGTATATGAAGAAATTTCGATCCTTTTTTTGATTCTGGTCAACAGCATCTGAGACGATACACTACACCCTCAATGAACTTCATACAGGATCCGAGACATTTTTTCCCGAATCCAGACTCAAATTCATGCCGTTAAATACTAGAAAATACGTGCATAAGTCAATGATTTTCGAAATTTTGAACACTAAATAAATTTTTACATCTTAATACTGGACACCTAGATTACAAAATAGATAAAATTAGAATTATTTTACGCAAATAAGAGCTCAGAAAGTTTCTCAGCATTTAGTTTGCTAGCTCAATTTAAAAATTACCCATGTTTCTTTTATGTTAGCTATAATTGTCATCAACAACACTATTCGGAAATGTAATTTCGGGGGTACCATTTCAAAAATAATAATAATAGTCCCCTTTGCCATGCCATGATGACCCATGGGGTATAGCAGGGTAGGCTGTTATTACTCGAGCTCTTCGGTAGCCAAGGGTTGTAAAGTGGCTAGCTTTACTAGACTGCCTATTATCACCACAGGAAATCATTTCCCAGGTACTCATTCTTACAGTTGATCTGGAAGCCTTAGATATATTAAAAATTCGCATGTATCGTTTCTGGTATTCGAACCCAGGGCCTTAAGATTGGTAGTCAAGTAAGTAAAGCTACCATGGCTTTATTTAAAATATTTAGTAAACTGTTTTTCATCACCCCATATAACCATGTCATGTTATATAGGGCTGGCAGGGCTGGCATAATGTCAGTCATGGGCATCAGGTACCACCGACAGTGGAGTGCACGAATGCTTACGCTAAAGATGGATATTCTAGTTGCCAAATGCAGAAGGAAAACAACAACTACCACATTTTAGATAAGCTGAATAGTGACCTGCATGGATGTAAATTCTTACATTTCTTTTAAATTTTATCTACGTATCACAAAAAAAACGGTGAGAGATGAAGAAAACCTACTTACATATTTGAATTTAGCATGAAAAGTTCTATTAGGACCATATATTTTGTTCCTTGCACAAAAAAGGTCTAGTTTTGTTCCTCAGTGTTATTTTAAATGCATATTGCACAATATATTTTATATACTGTCATGATATATGACATGCTATTGGAAAGGATGCACCCCTATTTACAAAAATGTTAGATGGGTTGTATAATCTGTAGGGGAATAATATTTAATAATATTTTTTTAATGAAACTAAAGAAAATTGTTTCAATTTGATAAAGAAAGACTCTAGAACACGCTAGATGGAAAAAGAATAAATTTTAAAGTTGATTTGTCTTCTATCTTGATTCGCTAACGATCTGCTATCGGTACTTAGTTTCGTAAGCAAATATAAATTTAAAGCCATCTCAAGGCTTGTTTTGACCTAATACAGACAAGTTACATGGTTCTGAAGATGTATGGATATATTTATTACCTTACCTGCAGGTTTAATTTATAAAATATTTCTTACTGGTCAACCATTTGGTGCTTTCATTATAATTTTGTTGTTTATAAGGATTAAAAAACTCGCGAGCTGAAATATTTCATTAAGTTACTGTCAAGCAGTTCCTTGGGCACAACGGAGAAATAAATGTAAATGTTGGGATTGTTTTTTATAGATGATGTATTGGTTTGAAAATACAAATTTCTGCATTTTACCTTGGCAATCTGAAGTTATGTAAGTTAGTTGTTATTTTATAATTTGGAGATCTAAAATTATATGAATAATGTTCAATAGGATGTAAAGATCGATTTATCCTGATGTAGGTGTAGAAATAGATGGTTTTAATTAATTAATTTAAATTTTAATTTATAATCAAAAAATTGATATTAAAAGAGGAATTTTTCTTCTATCAATCTATAGAATTTGTTTAAACAATTATTAATAGTTATGTAGTTATGTAGATTTAGTTCCAAACTGACTTTTGTTTGTAACTAGAAAAATTAGTAGATTGGTCTTTTGTTTTCAAAAAGATATAAATACATTAAGCGTTTTGGTGACAAACTCTCTGTAAATTTATCATCAGTTGATAATTGAAAAGGCGCCAATACATTGATATTTTTTAAAATATTTTAAAGTATTTAATTAGTTTAATTTTAGTTTTTAAGATAATACGAATGACAGATATTATTTCTGAAGATAAAAAATAATTAAACTATCTTAGAATTGATCTTTCTTTGGTTCAGGGAATTCATATTTCATTTTTTATTTGTTTCATTTTTTAGTTTTTCGTTAGTTGTGTTAAATAGATTTTGTCATTTCAATTCTAAACAAACTTATAGTTTACTTTTTTGTTTTGTGTGTAGTTTAATTCTGTTTCATAGATCCATATTTATTTATTGCCCTATAAAGCGGTCCTCCTGTTGAGTCTCAGTTGTGGTAAAATTCAAGCTTTAAAAGAATTATTTTAGCCGGGGAATTTTCTTTTATGGTAAAGGTAGGTGGTTTATATTTTGCATATATTTTCACTGTGCTTTTACTGAAAACCATATTAAGAAATTTTAGTCCCGGAGGAACGCTTCTTTAATAAAGTGTAGTCTGTTCCTTGCTGCACACCACAAAAACAGCTTACTACAAGTTTATAACACCATTTGCCTTGAAACTACTTAAGTTAATAACTACTCCTTTGATGCCTAGGTGTACAAGTTTCTCGATCAAAAGTCCGTCGCTAAGAGCGTCAGAGACATATTCAAGAAGGCGAGAGTCAAGTTATGTGTACTTATGTTGTTAAAGACTAAACAGATAATTGTATATAACATTAAATGTGTCCAAGTGAGCAATTAATCCCATTTTTATAGTTTTCTCGAAGAGTTTAGAAAAACTCATGCTAGAAATATTTATCTATAAATACTTATTTAGTCTACCTAATAAATGAATATTTGTGTTTTCGACAAAAAAAATAATTGTTTTGGTATGGTTCGTTATATGTATGGTATGGATGTAATATGAGCTGGAGTTGACATGCAATGTCAATGGCATGCAAATGAGATAGGACCTGTAGGATTTGTTTAAGACGAAAAGATGAATTTAGAACCTGGTTCGGTGGAACCACATTTTTTACCAGATACGTCATTAATGTAGTTATTATTTATTTCGTTTAATTAGTTCGTTAATCACAGCTTATTTATTAGTTTGTCCCAATGTGGTGCACACTATCACATGTTTATTTGGTATTTAGGCGTCAGGAAAATTAAACAGATATAATTTTGAAAATTTTATTTTTTTAAATTTTATTTAATTTTCACATGTTTTAACATTTATTTATTTGATTGTGTCAACGTGGGGCATTGCACCGCATATTTACTTGTTTGTCATAAATATGTTTCTATAATAAAAAATGTATCTTCATACCTAATTAAGTTGCTATTAGATTTTAAAATGCATTTTCATTAAATTTAGTAGTGTTGCATTGTTTATCGCAGCAGAGTTTGCATATTCAATTATAGAATCCAAATATAAACAATAGGAGGTTGCCTTTATAACAGATTTCATGCTTAAATGGAGATGATATAAATGAAAACGGTAGCCTGAATTCCTATTATTATAATTAACAACTGAAGCGTAACAACCAGTACTGAGCTGCAAATAAACAAACTATAAAAAAATCCCAGCATTTTATTTTTATGATTCTTGCTCTATTGATATAGAAATCATAACCTTAAAAGTGCACCTAAGCTATAATAAGGTCTAAGGTAGTGATGGGAACTTGGGTGTCGAGTGTCGTGATACTGTTCGTGGTCGTGACACTTGAAGTGTCGCGACACTTCGTGTCGAACAGTATCGCTCTTATTAGAGTGTAATTCGAAGTTGCTTGATCATTCTTACAAAGAAATTAAAGGCAGATTTGTTGAACTGGCCAACAATCATTGAATAAGACGTACATATAAAACTATTTTGTTGTAGATTTTTTAGTTAAAATTATAAATTCATGAATTATTTGCAAAACATTAATTTAAAAGCCGAAACCTGAAAAGTTGACGCAACGCCTCCGTGGTTCGATGGCAAACCGTGGCTTGCTAAACTATACGGGCTGGTGGAATGCACGATCGAACCCCGTTACAAGCATAACTTTTTTTTAAATTTTATTTGTTATTATTCTTTTATTCGAAAAACGTACAAGAAATAATACATTACAAATAAAAAATAAAGATACCCAATTAATAAGACATTGTCTTATTAATTGGGTATCTTTATTTTTTATTTGTAATGTATTATTTCTTGTACGTTTTTCGAATAAAAGAATAATAACAAATTATTTAAATTGTTTTGCAACTATTAATCTCACCGACTTTTATTCGAGAACGAACTATTTGGCATATTTCAGATTTCCCATACTAATTTTCTATAGCAAATGTTAGAACGAATGCGGTGTATAAATAATTTAATGTCTTTTAATGTACTTAATGCATAAATATATAACCATAACAGAATTTACTCATAAACCTAATTGTTTTTTAATCCCTAGTTTATGATTTACGTATTAGCTATGAATCTTGACTGCTCGTATCAATTATATTATATGAACTAGCGCATGCATGATGTGTAAATGCGAAGTATCGTTAAAGAGTCGTGAAGGAGTCGACACTTCACACGGCTAATGGTTTCGATTCGCAAGTGTCGTGATACGCGGGTGGTATCGCTAACCCAACACTAGTCTAAGGTATGAAAAGCAATTATTAATCCGTTATTGTTAAATGAATAATAAAATTCACTCAACAAATACCGCTCCCTTTATCGGAAGCATTTATATTTTATATACCTGTTATGTTAGAATCTCAAAGTAATGCTTGGCGATTGTTGTAAATCGATTTCATGGATAACGCGTCTTCAAACAAAGGATAATTCTTGTTACCATAAACCATAACTAAATGGATAAAAACAGTTAGTAAGTCAATTTAATTACCATCATCCAGGAATATCCTTGCTTTTAATCTAGTTTCTGCACCATAAAGAAAAGAAGTGACATATTCAATATATCTTGTCACACCTAGAAGTTATTTACAATTACACAAGATACATCTCAATGTCACGGAGCTATCTACAAGATCAGTAGCAAAGATTAAAATAATAATTAATTAAACAATGAAGCAAGTTTTATTTAGATTTAAAAAAATTCTCTTTGAATTCTTCATTTCATTAATTACAGAGTATTTTGCAACCTCTTGAGATATCGAGATATCGTCGTTGTAAACCTTGGCTTGAGTGCTTGGTGACCGATTATATTGCTTGTAGCAATATTTTACATGTATTGAGGTAAAGTGTTTATTTCTCACCTTACAATAAATTACTACCAATAATTATTTGTGAACTAAACGGATTTTAATCGTGACCATTTTGTCTAATTATAAATCAGATTTTTATTAATTTCCTGCTTTCAATTTTCATTCTATTTATGATAATAATGCGTTAAATAAGAGTTGGCGTGCAAAAATGCACTTATAAAGCTATAATCGTTATGTAAACAGCCTAGAAGATCAAACAAATACTATAATTATAACGAGATTTACTGTAAATCCATCATTCAGGTCAGAATGCTTTAAGTGAATTGATTTGGCTTTCCATGACATTCTAACATCATATTAAAAATTTTCCTGATTGTGAGAACTATCTGTTGCAAAAATTCTCTTCCTTTAAAAAAACTTCAAATATGGTATTACCTATTTAGACTTTTATACTCGTTAAATAAAAGATCAAAGGAAAATGTACAACAACCTATAGTAATACATACCTACATAATAATAAAATATAAATTTTATACAATTACCATTAAGGAAGTTACACTAGATTCATTCTAGTAATATTTTTAATTCGTGATGATGTATAAAGAGTGGAACAATATTCCAATTATTTTATCATGCTTGACGTGCATCTCACAGAGAAATCAGAACCTAAAGGTGATTTCGTAGTAATAATAATAATAATACAACAATAAAACCGTAAAATATGTTATCTACATATTCAATTGTGAAAGCGAAGTAATGCATTTATTGAAATATTTTGAAAAGTTCTTACTTCTTTAACATGGATATCTTTGAATTGCAAATGGTGATTACAATTCAATAACAGAAATTCAACATAACAAGCTTTGTCTTTATAAAAGAATTATTATTTTTAGTAGATTGGTGCTGAAATAGTTATACTTTGCATAGTTATTCTATAGGATCCTATAGGAATAGGATCCTATAGATAGGAATATGGTCCGGACCGGCTAGCTCGTGATGTTAATAAGGAGCCCTGCTATATTAAAATTTATAAAACAAAATTTAACCTGAAACTCATTATTTTATAATAAAATGGTATACGGTATTCTATGCTGGGGTAGTTCTACTAATTGGAGGAAAGTTTTTATTATTCAGAAAAGAGCAATCAGGGTTTGTAACGGTATATTTTTATCAGTCCTTATAATAAATGTAGTTTTGTCTACATATTTGGTAAAAATCTTAAGTCCGGTTCTGCAAATTTCCGTTCTTCTTAAAATATAAACTTGTGTAGCATTTGGTGCAAATAAAGAAAAATTATTTTAAAAAGGTCATGTTTCAAATCCTCTTAGAATTATAAAAAGCATTTGGGCAATAAATTATTTCTTTCTGTATTTTATTTATGCACATATATATTGGCTAAAATAGCTTCTTTGTTAAAATCCTGGAAACTATTAAATATGGTTCGTGATAAACCTAACTTTATGTCCGCTACGTGTTAAAAAATCTCTTTTGGTTACTTGCATATGCGTTTAAAAAATAAATTGAAGTGTCTGCTAGATTTACATAAACAACACCTGCATGCACTATTCGTCCGCGGAAATACAAACTGCGTAGCATTTAGTTCTTTAGGATCAAAATATAATAGCGAAATTGAGAATATCTTTCCTATCGACTCCACGTGTACTACTTAGTTTTGATTTGTTCAATTCGGGTAAGGCGTCTTTTTGATTGGCGTATACAGATCTGCACCCTTTAGGATCCTGAGTATATAATAATATAACCTTCAGTTTTGAAAAAGACACGACACTTCAGTTCAGTTGCTGGTCCGAGACAGTTTATAGACAATGGCCGGTATCGGATGCCGTGCCTTGTTAATTATAAAATTTGCAGTTAACAAAAATACCGTTGTGTAATTAGTTTTCCGGATATTAATTAAGTATTTGTGGTTAATAAAAGTACCGTTATACAGTTTAATATTTTTCCGAGTTTTTCCTATTAAAAAAGTGTAATAGCTTTAATACAGGTTACCGATTGAAATAAATATCGTATCGAATACCGATAAAAATAATCCTCGTATCGAAATACCGATAAAAATCAATAATTACAGACTTTATCTTCAGTGATCAAAATTTCGAATTAATAAGGAAATCCGAGTTATGTGCCTTATAAATTCAGTTCAGATTTAAATAATAAATGGTTTGTTTCAAGAAAAATAACGAACATTTGCCGATGGTTCTTAAAATTAATTTAATAACCAAATCTTATGGAAGTTTTATGGTTGCATTCAGTTACTTTATTTTGGGTGAATTTGTGAATAATAGTTCACCTCAAACAGGCATTACGAGGGTTAATTCATTGTATTCTAGTATAATGTGAAAGCAGAACTCTACGAACGTTCCAGTTTCTCCATTCCGTCAGCAGTAATTATTTTGATGTGTGCAAGAGTCATTTTTGTGCAATTTAGCGTTAACTTGGTTTGCGAATTATTGACAACTACAGGTACTGTGAATTATGTATTTTTTTGAATGTTAAATATTCATGTGAATTTCTTTGGATCTTTGTAAAATTTCTACAGTCTGTTTTTTATTTATACGTAATTTGTATACAATTTTTATTCATTTTAATAGTCAAGAGCCTCTTGGTAGGGAATTATTACTTGAATTTTTTGAGTTTAAAATTTGTAATTATCTTTTTTTTTATTTTCCTTTGTGTTTTCTAAAATAAATATGATTTAAAGTTAATTAAAACTAGTAAGACTGAACCATATAATTATGAAAGTTTTTATCATGATATCATTAAACTACATTTATGACTTTGTTGAAATTAACTAATATTTTGCACTAAATTTATATCGGTCTGATTTCATTTTCTGATTAGTGATTTCAGACAGATTTATTAGATTTATTTAATCTATTTGATCTATTTCATTATTGTTATTAAGCTTCATAATCAGATAGCGCCCTTCTAGTGTATGTTATTGTGTTTTTGAAACCTTTATCCATTCCTTTATAAATTAGACAGCTGCAGAACCAATACCTACGACCTGAAATTTAAATTTGTAAAAAGAGCAAGATCTCAAGCCGGTAACTTTGAGCATTTTATATACAGTAAGTATCGTATTTTGTGTTCTAAAATTAGTTTAATTAATGTGAATTCTTCGTTGGAAGGTTTAAGCTTTGTTTATTTTGTTTATTTTATCGTACAGAAAATCGTATGTTTCAATTGTCGCCCAATCGCGGGGCTTTTTATTGTTTGTTTAGTTTGGTAAAAAACCTTCGTTTCAGGTTTTGGCTAATATAACCAATTTAGATTCTTGCAAGCGCTGGTTTGTGCATCTTCGATTGTTAACACTACCCTCTGCACTTATCTATTACAATTTAATTCACATAAAACAAAATGAAGAAAGCTTTACAAAAAATAGTGATAATCATAAATATTGCACTCAATTCCGAAATAATTTACAGCTTCCGCAACACAGACTATCGTCCACCAATAGACAATATATGTACATAAAATCTTATAATATGCTACCACTGGAAATCAGGAACAAAACATTAGTTTCATTCAAAAAACGTTTAAAAAACTATTTTATTGAACAAGCGCTATACGCTGTACAAAATTTTAATTATCCTTAATATGTAGGTAATTGTTGCATCCTTGTATGAGTCTCTTTACGTTACTTTTACTCTACTTATACATTATTTATTCATACATTATTTTATTTATACATTATTTTATCTATACATTATTGTTTGTTATTATATAATAGTTATACGTAATGTTATCTACTTATTGATTAATTTTACCTCCACTGTTACTTTCTACTGAAATTTACTGTTAATTACTGCACGCTTAAATTTACTTGAATTATGTATTGCTGTTTAACTGTTGTATATACTACTTGACTTGTCGGATCACTACGGTGATAGCATTGATCAATAAATTATTATTATTATTACTATTATTATTGTTTACTAAACGTCTGCTACAAGATAGCAGCTGTCGTTTGAACTCAGCATAAGCAATAATAAGAATAAAAATACAGGATACAAAAGAAACAGAAAGAGATTTATTCAAAAATAACATAATAAATAGGAAAATATTAATATCAAAATCAAAGAATCCAGTTAAATTTCTAATAGGCACACCAGAAATCAAATAACAACTATTTTACAAATAACTCCTGTCAATATAAACAATAGTTATTCTGTTCTTAAAATACTAAAATAAATATTTTGAAGCAATCAAATTGGAATAAAATAAATCAGTATTTTACAACAATAAGCGTATACTAATACTAAAATTAAACAATATTAATCAATCAAAATTAAAATATCCAAACATAACAAACTGATACATATACAAATAGTAGTTTTAAATTAAATCTGGCAGCTGTGTAATGGTAACCAAGATAATCATGTTAAAACTATTAACAATCAACACACCAAAACAATGTAACAATACCAAGTTTATATTTATTACATAACCTAAAAGAGAAGGGAAATAATTTTTCAGTAAACAGTTTCAAAAATTAACAATAATTGTGTTTAGAAGTATGTTGTGTAGTCTTCTTCTTGAGGTATATATCCTTAACTCGATAAATACACTTAATATTTAAGATGCGGCTTTAAGGGTTATCTACTACTCTAACCTACAAGACCCAACGTTCCTGAGTGAAATTTTTCAGTAAGCTAAAAAAAATGTAACGTAGAAACTTGTAAAGACGTAATGTAAAAAAGGAAACCTAAAATAAGATTCTGCATTAACTCAAGGTGTTTACGTATGATATTCTTACAAAACAAAGAATTGTTAGAAATAACCAGAATTAATAAATTAATTTAGAAGTATACTTTGGAAATAGTAGCGGAATAATAGCGATTAAATCCCAATCAAATTGGATTTCCGGTGCCGACAAATTCGCCTACGTGAAAACCAAACGAGACCCACGAGAAATAACTAAGCTTTCACCCACTTAAAAACCTCAGAGAAAGAAATTATGAAAGATTCACTTGTTCCTCAAGAATTTACAACTTAACTCGTAAATGACAATAATTTTATCTTTTGCAAAGATTTTTGTTCGAACAGTGATAATCAAAATTTACCAATGAAGAATCCCGAACTAAAACATAACCAAACAAAAAATAGTCAATAAGAATGTCTGCTCAAAAGCACAACCAAATTAAGGGTAACAAGTTTGATAATAACACAATGGAGAAACGTCTTTTAAGTAGAAAATTTTAGATTAAAAACTGAAATGAGATTGAACTGGAGAAAAGACAAAATAATTGTAACATAGGATTAAGGTTTTAGATCCAATTTCCAAGATGGTGTTTAAAATATTGAAAAATTTGAAATCGTCATTTTCACAGAATTCAAGGGCGAGAAGACCGATGCTACTCTTTCAAGGATCATAGGCCTCGTCGTTTAGACCGTTGTGTTGCCATATGTAAATTTCTGAGTCTAATAAGGAAGGGTGCGTATTCTGGTTATACTGTTAAGTTGAGTGTCGTCTCTGGGTATTTTCTTACTATGGGGGACTGGGTAAAAGACACCCACTTCTCAACGTGGAGAGATAAATGGAGCCGTATAGTTTAGTTTGGGAATTATGAGTTTTGTTGTAAGTTGGAGTTTGATTGAATATTAGTAAGTATAATGACAACCTTTAAGATATTACCTTGTATTAGAATCTTGATTCTTTCTTGCCAGTGAGTCCAGTCAACTTGCAGTAGGTTTGCAGTGTGGTCCAGAACATTCAGGAAAATGATGGCTCGCTAGAGATATATGTAGGGCACCAAACAAACGTGTCAGTGTGACATGAGAGCTTCTCAAGTGGAAGTAGATATAAGGTAAGTTTGTTATAATAATTCTTATTCTACTTGATATTTTGAATTATCTTCTTGTTGCAGGGAAAAGGGTACCTCGCCAGCTGTGGTTCTAATGAAACCCAGAAATGTTAGCTGTATATTTAGCAGACTCCATTAACATTAAAGGACATTCCAATTAGTGTTTAATAATGGTGTTCAATAATAAAATATTAATAACAATTTATGCATTTGACTAATATTATGTAACATTAGGTTTTACATATAAATTTTTATTGACACTTTTGTAGAGAGTTTTTTGTTTCAACAACAAAACAAAAACTTGGAAACCAGATCACTTTATTTTGGCGAACTACAAGATGAAACCTTAAAGGCATCTTATTCAATAAAAGTTTATTGTCAAATGTACAACCATAGTTGATGTGATCTGGACACAACAATCAATGAACAAAAAGAATAATTATGTGGACAAAACACTTACATTACAAAAATATAAAATCAGTGCACATAAATCTCAAATGTATTTTGATACTATATGATTTATGGTTGAGATTTAATCGCTGACAGAGCCAGTCAATCAGTGCACCAGGCCCCCCTAGCTCCTAATACAAATGGAAGGATAAAAAGCTTCATGTCGGGATATCTTCTGCAAACTGATTCTATAAAGGGAGCAATGGAATAAGTAGTCACTTTCGTTTCATATGCGGAGGCTAGTTCTTGGCCACTCTCACTGTACAGTTGTATCAACGGTGATGGCTGTTGTGCCCTTATTCAGTATTAAGTCTGGCTTTTTCCTAAACCTGGCAGTACCTCAAATATTCTGTTTAATTTTCGGGTGGCAGCCGTTTTCTCGTGCAACCTTTCTCACAATTAGGCATGGCAACGAATTCGCTTCTAATGGGAAAGTGAACAGTCTTGCAAAAAGTGCGAGAGGTTTTCGCTTTGTTGACACCAAATTCGTCATTTTGTTGTTTTTAAATTATTGTAAGGGACACAGACAGTTGGCAGAATATTTTCTCTATGCTGTAACGAACTCGCTTCCGATCCAATGCGGCGGAGGAGGTGCAGCCACTCACTGCTCAAGGTGTCTGTTGATCCCTGGGAAACAAAAATCAAGGTTCGCGAAATACCAAAGGCATCTCCTATGAACGAGTTAAAAACATTTTGAGCAACTAGTTAGACATATTAAAAGTGTCTGCAAGATTGTTCTATGGCTAGTTCTATGACTTCTGACGGTTGATCATGACATTCTCCGACAAAAACTAGAAAATTACATTATTAGAGTACGCCTCTTATTAATGAAGTTCTATCTAAAAAACCGGTACCAAGGAGTATATACCTTATAAATAATACAGCATTAAATTTAAAACTAAATACTCATGGTGCCAAAAGGCTCAATTCTTGAGCCTCTTCTATTTGCTACCCATATAAACAATCTTTGCATGCTTAGAACACAAGCTAGATTTTTGTTACTTGTGGGCGACACTGCTTTTATTTGCTCACAAAAAATCAAATGATACCGGATATAATTTAAAAACCTTCTGATAGAGTGATAAATTGCTTCCTTCTAGACAATTTAAAGCCCACTAAGGACAAATTGCAGAAGCTAGCTGTTCAGTTGTAGTTGTTCACTACGAACAGGTGATACAGTAAAACTGTGGAGAGGAGAAATATGGGTTCGTTGAGTTAAAACAGCAATCAAAACAATGGAAGCATAGGGATCCATGAACCACAAAGAAAGCAAAGGTCATGCTGTCCGTAATCATAGTGATGTCCCCTGTCTTTTTATTTCTGGGGACTGGAAAGGGATTGTAATGGTAGATTTTGTTTCTAAGGGTCAAACTATAACAAGACAATTATTCTAAATAAACTTTGTGGAATATAAAAAGAAAGACCTGGAGTATTAACTAAATATTACTCGTTTAATAAGGCTTTGATCCAGCCCACGCACCAGCAGTTCCAATGCTCAAATTCACCACTGCGGCTTTGAATTTTTACCTCAACCTTTATATTTGCTGGAGCTAGCTCCAATAGACTAAATAATTTGTAGCAGCCATAAATGAGTATTTTGCAAAGTAAGAAGAAAGACTTTCCCTGACCGTGATCATACAAGTAGTATTACAAAAAAGCATTGATGGATCAAGTATGATAAAAAATAATATAAGAAATAATTTTTTAGAAACTCCTGTATAGGATCACAAAGTTTTCAAGTCACTGTTGTAGATTTCTCAGATCTCTAATTTTGTATAAGTTGTCTAATTTCGAGAAATCCATAACAGGTTTTTTAGTAGAATTGGATCAATTTAAGAAACATGTCAAAAGGTATCATTTAACTATGGATAACAATCTTTGGCATTATCCTAGCTAGACTTCAAGTTTTCAAAAGCTATAGAAACTCGACGTCCTGCGACCTAACGCTAGTATCATAGAGTCACCGATCTACAGCTTACACTGAAAGTACTCTATCACGTGATTAACTCAACTCATTTTGTTCGGCCGATATTTGGCGTTGTTGAACGAGGAGACAACTGCCAGTATATACATCATACAGGCTGTTCGCAGTTATAGGCGCACCATTATCTTTGTTATTATTGGAGCTACGAAGTCAGTTAAATAACAAATTAGCAATATTACTCTGCTGATTGACATGGGGAAGACAAAAAAAATGAAACACTGCGTTTTGGAGTTATTTTTAAAAGTAGCACTATTTAAGTGCTTTAGACCATTGAATGAACTTACTAGGTGGGTTATAATAAAAAAGTAACTTGGTTCCTTTCAAATTGGTAGAACAACCAAAAACAAAAAAAAAAGTTGATCTTTCTTTCGTGGCCTTGTTGATTAGTCAAAATAATAAATAACAGAATAATTTTCCAAATTATTTCTATAAAGTGCTTTAATCTTAGCATATTCTACAATCAATCTTTAACTAATTTTAAGATTTCACTAATTTTAAATTTAAGCTTTCCAAGACAATAAAGTTCTACAATTTCAACGTATCTTCAACTTTATGAATAAAACATACAAGAACCCTTCATTTCATTAATTGTCTGCGGCCTTTAATAAAAAATAATTAATTTGAAAAAAAGTCTTTTGTTTAAATAAGAAAAGCAAAGCTCAATTTTGATTTAGTGAAACTATAAAAAAAAGAGTTGTTGATAATAAAACAACAAAAACTGGTTTAGTAGCATGATGTTATCTAAAAAGGTAAAAATGCACATAGAAAAAGAAACACTTCCACGGGAAAAATAAGTATCAATAAAATTGCTTAATGGTTTACTTATTTAATTCATTTTAATAATTCGACAAGAAAGTTTAACACATCTGGATACCAATCAAATCATATATTTATTCGTATATTCATATTCACCTGTATTCATTCAAAACCAAAGCGTTAAATTAGAATATTAAGTAAAATCCAAATTAAAGGCTAAACCACAGTTTATTCGTTCGTTGCGAATATAACACGGTGAAAGCTGTGTTATAATGTAACGACATTCTTTGGTAAGTTTAGAATATTCGTACAAACAAGCCAAATAATAAATAACTTAATGTAAATACATTAAATCATATCATCAAATCCATTCAGAAAAAATTGTCGTTTTGCTGTAGGTTGGCCTAGTAGCTCACTTGGTAGAGCGTCCGCTCGGAGAGTGGCAGACCTGGATTCGATCCCCAATCAGGGTGACAAGTTTTCTATACGGATTTGCATGTATAATATGATTTAAATAATAAATACTTGACAAAAATATACCAAGAATTAACAAATTGTTATTAGTGATCATTATGGTGATAGTTGTGTGCTTGGGTAACTCAGTACCTTTCCTGTACAAATCGTTAACACAAACTAAAGTTAATTAGCAATTAAAGTTGCATTGGATCTGTCTATTCCAAGTATTCCTTTCATATCTATCGTAGATTACCACTGACTGTCGCCATTCATCACTTCTCTCAAGTAAATACGTACATAATTCTCATTTGTTGTTTTAGTGTAGTGCTCTAATTATTACACTGAGATATCGAAATTAAAACTGTAATCATTTCACACCTGAATATTTTTCGTTGCTTTTTCAGTTTTCTCTTTTTTATAATATTGGTGCTAAACATTTGCAGGAAAGACAATTATTTAATGATTAAAGATAGAATTAATTGCATTAAGGTAAATTTAAGACATTACTAACTATAATTTGTATTTCTTGGCATTTTAATTATAAAATGCACAATTTAGTATGTAAAAGATAAGCGTTTATAAGGTTCTGTCCATTTATTTAAATTAAATTATACCTAATTTGAATCTGGTTGTACTAACTCATACTAATTGAATACTATAAACCATTTTATTTTCATACAGCATAAAATACATCGCAATAACAGTCCAGATAAGCACTATTTAATTTATGAAATTCATATAACCTTATTGTTGTTTTATAAAGATGACATAACAAAATATTTATAACACTTTTTAAAAATTTAAATAAGCAAATATGTACAAGCAAAAAATTAGCCCAGGGTTAGTTTGCTTTTTTCATTGTTAATTTTGTGGGTCAATAAGCCTCTGCCTATAGAGTTGCAGATAGAAAGTTTCACGAATTACGTTGATTTACAAATACTTTAATCACGAATCGCCTTTGGCCCTTATGCCATTCGAGAAGATTACACTCCAGAAATGTCAATAATAATTCTTTTAAACCTCTAGGAAGGTAATAGAAGTAATTATTGAAGTTTACGCATTATTAAACTGTAACTTCTGAAAAAATGATTATAGGTTTCGTTGCTTGGTGATGGTAATTTTGAACATCGCGAATAAGATTCCGTCAGGTAGAAAAAAATACAAAGAAATATATTACAAAAAATTGATATGCAAGGTAAAACTGTAATTATTGCTTTTATTATATCCGGATTTAGAGTTTATCCATCATTGTGATGTGTGAAAAGACCTTATAATTGCAGGAGTGATTAATGCAAATTTTATGCATTGCAAATATTTTCCGGTTGAATTAACTTTGGATTAAATAAAATTCACTGATTAAATAAAACTGGATTAAATTAAACTATTATCAGTTAAAACAGATTTTATTCTTCATCGTAGCATAGATTCGTTCGAATGTATCCAATAAATTTCCATTAAACATGAGCCTGTAAATTAACTATTTGGATACAGGGCTTTTCCGTATACGCTAAACCACTCATACAGCCTTTATATTAAAAAATAGAAAAAAATTTTAATTACAGTAGTTGCAGGATTCTTTTGGACCACCAGAATTGGTCATAAGATAAAACAAATTATGATCGCAAAATTAGGAAAAAATATGAAATTGCATTTTTTTATGGAACACCCACTTTATTCTATTTGCCTGTCTACTCTTCCCCGATTTAAAAAATATACAGAGTGTAAAGGGTTTATAATACAAAAAAGGGTGATCTCAAGGAAAAAAATAAAAAATTTAATAATTTTGTTCTGTCTTTATAAACTTTAGAATAATTAAAAACTATATGTCATATCTGATGACTTTACTTATAAATAGTTGCATTTCACAGCTGACACCGACCTTGGGTTTACGTTTATGACCGGTTTATGTACAGGAGGCTACTGACGAGATAGAACTAATTAGTCTTGATCTTTCACCATCCATTTCCAAACTGTGGAATAGGGGCCCGGGACCGATTCAGTCATGAGAGTCATAATCGCCCTGACAATACATAAGTATTGGCAGGGCGATTATGACTATGATGACTAAACCGGTCACGGGTCCCCATTCCTCAGTTTGGAAATGGGTGGTGGTAGATCGAGACTATACTTATTTACAGAGAGAGAGAGACCTTTAAAAAAAGGTAAATTGAAACAGGTCTTTATTATGATTGGATCTCTCTAAATAAACATGTTGATCGTATTAAGAGCAAAGAATGTACACAACTTTCACCCGCAATTGTATTCAGGCGATTAACTAAAAGCATCCATTTCAGAGGGAAGGAGAGAAGAAGAGTTTTACGTTTGACATAGTTTACATGTTAGTTACATGAACTATTGAGTCATATGAATAAAATATAATTGTATTTTTATTATGTGTTCTCACTATTACTAATTAAAAATTGTATCCTTCATCCTTTATTAATAGAAGTAAAAACATTCAGTACTGCATTTTATTTATATGCTTCATTGTGTAACGTGTTAAAATTTTAGATTCACTTTTAATGCAATTTTAAAACGCATTTACAGTCAATAATCTTAGTACAGCCCTGTACATTTAAGTACATTTTCGTTGGTTTAAAAACTACAGACGTTATTTTAAATCAAATGGTGTTTTCGTTAATATCAAAGGTCATTCCAAAGCGTTCTCATGCCAATAAATTGTTTTTGTAGGGAAAATACGAGATAAAAATGATTTCTCGACGAAACAATATATCTAAAAATGCAGTTAAAATCAAATTAATGTATCTTCTACGTGCCTATTTTCATTTTGGTTGAATGGTCTTCGAAAAATACATACAGAAAAATAGTCTGCAATATTCTGTAAACATTTGGTTTCATGCGACGAAGCAAGTTTTTTAATCCGGTAAATTCCTGTGGAACATTCTAGAACAAATCTCCCATTGGTTCGTAATGTGTCAGTGCTGTCTTTGATAGGGTGGCTGTCTATGTTTTCTCTCTTAAAAATATTATTTACCAGAGGAAAAGTTGAATTTTTAAAGAAGTCTGTGATATAGCCTACGTGCCTATTTTCATTTTGGTTGAATAGTCTTCGAAAACTACATACAGAAAAATAGTCTGCAATATTCTGTAAACATTTGGTTTCATGCGACGAAGCAAGTTTTTTAATCCCGTAAATTCCTGTGGAACATTCTAGAATAAATCTCCCATTGATTCGTAATGTGTCAGTGCTGTCTTTGATATGGTGGCTGTCTATGTTCTTTCTCTTAAAAATATTATTTACCAGAGGAAAAGTTGAATTTTTAAAGAAGTCTGGAATATAGCCTGGTAGAATCTACACCGAGAGAAGTGACTTAAGTCACGTAACGGGCTTCGGCCTACGTTATAGCGCGGTTAGCTCCAAATTCTCCGCCAAGAGTTAGCTTTCGCTTAAGTTTGTTTTGCTGTTAATTTTCTTTCGTCTCGTCTACTGTAAAAATATAAGCAAATTGCTTTATAATACAGTTGGATTCTTCGAGTTAACCGATTTAACATTTAGTCTGAAGACTTTATACTACAGTACAGAAATTTAAAATCTTAAAAGTAAAGCTTAATGTTTCTTTTTAATAACAACAAAAATTAATACAGTGATATATGACGTGAATTCAAAAGTGAATTGAATCTTAAACATAAAGAAATTATATTATTGTTCTGTATCGTATCGCAAATATTGGGAATTGCATACATTTGTGCCGGATTAAAAATATTAATGAAATGATAAAGCAACCTTTTGAGGAATACAGTTGTGTCAACGTGATAACTTTTTAAAGGATGCACGTTTCTTTTGCAATTACATGGTTTAATTCTTTATTAAGAAAATGATATTGTAAACTTAAGTACACATAACTATCATGGACCTTTAGGTAATAAACAATTGTTACAACTTCAGCATTGACAACAATAGTTCACAGTTCTTTATCTATAACTTGTGGGGTACTTTGTACCTAGTGTTAAGTGAATTTTAGGGTATTATTGTGCAAGTGATATTTTTAAAATTCAAAGGATTATAAAATTCTACCGCTTTATTAAGGACTAACGGATAAACTGTATAATAGAAGTAAGTTCTGCGTCTAAGATGTATTTGTATCATCCCTTTGAATATTTTTTGTAAATTATGCAAACCTTTTCTCCTCAATAAGGATCCTAATTAGAACATTATTACAATTGTTCTTATTATTGTCATTTTAGACAAACGACTACTTTAACTACAAATAAATGAGTATTTAAATTAAATATTATTGTAATAATATTAAACCGTTCACTTGCATAAGTTATTAACTTGATTAATTTTGATTAGTTATTGAATTCAATCTATAAAATCAGAATTGTTTTATGCTTGCGAATTTTGAGAATATTCTAATGACTTTCAAGCAAATAAATGAAGCTCATATCTTTATTATTTCTACAAATCTTATTTTCCTTGCAATCTATAAGCTATAGAAATCAGTACCTACGCCTGAGAAATAATTTGTCACTAAGAGATCTTAAGCTGGTGCATTAAAGTACAGTAAGTATCGTTTTTAGTGTGAAGTAAGCAATTGCAGTAAGTATTCAGTATTTTGAATTTTATTGATGTTACGTCCATAGTGAGAAGTTTGTTTTGCTTATAGTTACTCACTTAGAGTAAGTAAACGTGTTAATTACAATTAATATCATTTGTTACGATCCATTACGTATGCGGATATCTTCTTAGGCAAACTTAACTAACCTCCTGAAGAAGTCGCATGGAATTGTGGGCAAAACACCTTCGTTATTATCAATATGACACGGTCCAAACTCTAGAGTTGTTCCGTGTACTTGTTCCTCTTTCCCTGGCTATCGGATGGTTTATGTGAAAAGTTTTGTTTCAGTGCCCTTTAATTTCTTAAATGATACTAATAAGATATCAAATTTCAATGTACTATATAAAGCTATAACCATAAACCCCGTTTTAATAGGTGAATGCATCGTAAAATACTTATGTCACGATTTTCACCGGCCTGCAAGTGTACCAATCTGGAAAATTTTGGTTAAGAATCGTCACTTCCGTATGACGCTAGCCTTGCTTGATATACGATCATCCGTGACATTATTTTGTTGGATCTAAAGGAAATAAGTCTAACGTTCTCGTTGATTTAGTAATTACTGTGGTTTACTCTGAATGATGGAAAAATACTAATGTGAAATCGCTTTGTGTAATAGTGGTCGTTTGTTTTGAAACGAGTAGTTCTTACCATTTTGGTGAAAGAATTTAGCAAAAAGTGAAAATTCCTTTGTTTCAATTTTATTTTCCAATATCAAGAAAAACCTTCTTTTATCTGATTGGAGTAAGGGGTCTTTTGATAATTCTTCTTGATTCAATTTGAAAAGTTAGTTAATTTTGGTTTTGTCACGCTTTAAACGAAATCCGTTCTCTAACGGTTTTTTTTGTTGTAGTCACTAGTTGGTTTTAACCTGTTGGCATCCCCTTAGAGATGTTGCTAGAGTTACTTTCCATGTAGGACTGTCCGATTGAACAATAAATTATTATGGTGTAGCTCAATAAAAAACATATATTAGCCAATTACTTGTCTAACAACTAGAAATTTATCAAATTAGCTCAATTAATCGAGGTGGGTGTATAAGTTTTCATATGCTTCAACCTATGAAATGAATAAAACAATGAAACCCTTATACAGATATTTTAGCAATATAATTAGATGTTATTGTGTTGGATGGTAATTAACATTGTTCGGTAATTTTTCTGTTTGACTAAACTCTATATTGTAAACTATTCTTATTCATTTTGTAATGAATCAACTTCTTTATTTTTTAATAGTATTTCAATAGGAATTAGTTTCGAAATCAGTTTAATATTTTTTTTTGTTTAACATTTAATCAAAGTATAAGAATCAATTCAATCATTATCTCCATTTTTTTTATTTAAACATAGTTTGCAATCAGATTATTGATTGTTGTCTTTGAGTAAGCTATTGAGAATTACTGCTGTTAATATTTCGTGTACATTTATTGTGTACAAAAAACTTTAAGTTTAAAGGTTTGACTGTTTCAGATCGAATTCAAATATTACTGAGTAAGTTCCCATGTTAGAAAGTTTAACAATAATTAATAGTGAGTATTGGAATTTTGAAACCAAACAGGCTGGCGCCTAACAACAATCACAGTTCCTTTCGAGTTATTCAACGCTTCAGCTTTCCTATGCCTAGGAAGAATTTTAATGAGATACCGTCTCTGTTGAAAGTGGACTAGCTTCACATTGTTGTGGATGTTACACCATTATATTTTTTCTCTATAAATATTTACATGTTTGCTGCAAAATTTGGCGGTGGCAGATGTTATAGAATCTGTTATTATGGTTTAGAGTTGTAATATTTAAAAATAGTCATTTTAAGCATTATTATGTTTATTTCAATGTGTGTACTTTCTTCGACGAGAAAAGAAGCATTTCACTAATGTGATGCTTAATTCTACAATGGCTAATGGCATTTTCATTGATAGCTTCATTCATTAAATTTACAAATATGGCTCGGTGCGTCCGGCACCTCGACACCGAAATGTATAAGGGGTTAAAGATTACACACATACATACTGTAACGAAGTTACCTAATTTTGGTTATTTATTTTGGGTACTCGAGTGAATATGTTTATCTTTCCGTGCAATCTGAGACCGCCCGAATAAGCGGCCGACTAAAACGAAAGCACGTGTCCCTTCCCTAACCGATATTTGGCGTGCGCCGCTCCGTTTCACTCCTACCATTTTCCCCACGCTCCGAGATCACCTATATAAAAGAAGGTGTGGGACATTTATTTATGACGCGGGGGTTTATTCAGTTCGCGTCCAGGACTCATCTCCTACAGGACCAGCCAGGAGCAGACCAGCTCAGCAGCCAGCCGCCTCCCCAGAGGGAATATAAAAGTAAGTCCTCTTGCCGTAAGTTCCGATTTCCTTTCCGTCCCGATTTCATTCCTCACCCCTTTCCGAGAATTCACTGCGTGTTAACCTGGATGTCTCCTCCTTTCATCCCTTACCCTGTCCGAGACTTCACTGCGTGTTAACTTGGGAGTCTCATCCCTTACCCTTTTCGAGATTTCACTACGTGTTAACCGGGGAGTCTCATTCTTTCATCCTTACCCTTTCCGAGATTTCACTGCGTGTTAACCGGGGAGCCTCATCCTTGCACCATTTGCCCCTTCCGAGACCTCACTGTGTTAACCTGGAGGTCCCTTTCCGCCTGTCCTTTCGTCCGGCCCGTTCACCATTACCCGATACATAGTATCACGATCCCGTATTCCGAACCCATTTACACGCTTGCTTGTTATTGCACGCCGTATTGCACCCCGCTTGTTGTGACTACCGTAGACTTTTAGGTATAGAGATTGAAGCTTATTGGAGGGTTAGAGCTTTCGCATTAATAAATATTATTAGGTTTGGTAATTGCGTGTTTTATTTGTTAGTATCAATACCCTCTTATTTTGTGAGAGCTTTAGGAGCAGATAGAATGATCCAGACTGGGCCGACCTCAACAACCCCAGCAGTTCCCTGAATTATTCTTTCTCCACTAGCAATTACCCGGATCCGTGGAGCATACCACGTTAAAATAACTGGCGCCCGAGAGTACCGCCGAGCACCGACAGCAAAGAAGCGCCACTTCGTAAGCAAACCCGAGGGGACCTTACAATACAAATGCAAGCAGTGCATTAAATTGAACTACGATTCTAGCAGATCTTTAGTAAACAGGGTTTTGTGAAATCAACGGTTGCTTTATAGAAACTTTGAGAAGCGTTGATGATTATACCAAACATGATTCTACTTTGTAGTAAATCTGACAATATTGGTAGTTAAAATATTTCACAGAATATCTTAAAAACTTGCTATACTGTATCAAGCTCGATTAATTAGTATCATCTAAAAGTTGTTTTAAAAAACCGTTGCTCTCAACAACTCACCCAGAGAGACAATTATGCAGAATGGGCAAATCTTACCAATGTTGCTGTACTATCCCTCCAATCATCTTCAACAACAAACTACACACGTTTTGTGAACGTCCATTTCTGGTTCAATTCCATCCATTTTACGTACGTAACGACGTAGATCAATAATGGACCTTCAATAGATGTCTAGACTTAGATCATTGTTGGATTATCCGAAAACGGACTAATCATGGACTGTTATTAAACATCCATATTAGTACATTGAAAGCTTACAAAATGTTGGACATAAAAAAGACTTCACATAGACCTCCAATAATGAACGGGTATTAGACCAGCCATCAACAAATCAAAATGGACATCAATAGCGCATCCATACATTTATCTATGAACTATTATTGGATCATTCAAATTTAATTCAACGAACTTATAAGTATGTGTTATACTCAAACTCTGTCCTCTAGCAATGGCCAAATTTATTACCTACGACGCAACGCAACGCGACGTGGGTATTTCTATTCAGTTATTGTCTAAAACGAAATTCCCACAACGCGTTGTGAGTAAACTCAATTGCTCAATAGCCGATTTGGAGTCTTATTTCGGTCTTTGTGCAAAGTATTTTTACCCACAACGCGTTGTGGGTATTTTGTATTTGCGCAAAGACCGAAATGGAATTTTTTTCTTTATTAATTTCTTTGAGGAAAAGTTGTATTTTTTAATTCAAACGATCCATTTTGTGCTCGTGTAATAATAATAATATTAGTATCAAATTTACAATTATAGTTTTACGTATCTTTATTGGTTTGACCTACTTATTGGCACAAGTAGTGTCTGTGCCACTTCGAATTGCATTTTAAGTTGATTTTAAAATAGTCTGATTTGCATTTACAGCTTTTCTTGCAACCACACTTTTCAACCGTAGTCTTGATCCAGATGCCTTTTATTGCTTCTTTTCTTTCATTTATTTTGAAACATTTCGGTCATTTACCAAATACAAAATACTCACTCGTTGCGGGTTTTTCGTTTGGTACAATAACCAAATAGAAATACCCACATCGCATTGTGGGTATTTTGATAAATTTGGTCATTGACCGAAATCGGAGTAGAATATACGTGTTACTCGCTGAATTTGCCCATTGTGGGTAAGCATAAATGTCCAAATGGCGTACTAATCTTAAGTACTGATTTTGGTCACTGAGCACCAGAAAACAACCACAATGCGTTGTGGGTATTTCAGTTTATTCAGTACAGAAAAATATGATTTTTCGCTTTGTGGCCACTACAATATACTCACAATGCGTTGTGAACATTCCGGTTTTACACACTAAGTACGTGTTCTGGGTATTTTTCGTTTACCCACAACACAAACAGAATTATTCTCTAATGTTTGTATTGATGGATGACGCCACAGCAACTTAACGCTTAACTACCCGGGTGCTGTAAGAGTAACACAAATGCTTGGGACCGGTCACGGTGACCGCTGATAATAAGTCATTTAAATTTGTTGTTATAGTCCTTGAATAGTGTGAATTCTCATTTAAAGATTTTTTTTAAATTTTTAGAATCAGAAATTAATATAACTAAAAAAATGATTCAACGGTGGAAATTATGAGAAAACATCCTAGTTGATTCTAACATTTATTACAGACAGAAAATAAAACAATTTTTTTACAAAACAGGATAAACTAAGTTACAATAGATATATCTAGCAATGATTTTTCAAAATCCTTATCACCAAAGCGAACCTTCAGTGAAGAGCTAGCCATAACTTAAATACTCGGGTCCGGTCACTATGACCGCACGAAATATTTAAATTTAAATAATAAAGCAACACAGATCGATGTGCAGCGGGCTACGAACTGGAAATGATGCTATTTAGGAATACCTAAAGGCACAAATCTTAATTCTTCCTAGAAATAAGAAAAACCAAAATCACACAGATACCTGCGGTCACAGAGACCGCACCTGGGTAGTTAAGGGTTAATCAAGGATGTATTAATAAATCTTGTTCTTGTGCCAAAATAATTTGAAATGTAATTCTAAATAGTAGTAAGGATAAAGAAAATCCAGTAAAAGTTTTCTGTTTCACTTTTTAAAATTGTTCTGAATACCCACAATATTGAAGTGGTCAGAAAGCAAAAAATTATATTATCTGGGTATTGAGCAAACTTAAATACCCACAATGCATTGTGGTAGTTTTCTGGACATTTACGCTTACCCATATCGCATTGTGGTTAAAAAGTTCTGGCGCACCATCTGAATTGTATCAAAATAGATTTAATAAACGTGCATATATGAATTAAATATTGACATAAATCGGAACATCCACAGACTGAAAGGCATGTGTATGTATGGTAGTACGCCCAATGTTCACACATGAAGCATTACTGGACCTATTAGTAGTACTTTTTTCAAGGTCTAATTTTTATTTCGAATGTTTATAATTTCACTTTCCAATTCTAAAGTTTACCTAAATGAACAGTCAGAAATAACTGTGATAGTTAAGGCCGGCGGTGGACGAGTGTCAGTGCATCACTCGTGTTTCACGGGTCCTAGGTTCGAGTCCCACTTGGGGCAACTGAATTTTTGTAATTGGGAAATTTCGCCACCTCGACTATGGGTGTGTGTATTTGTGTTGTATGTTAGATGGGGGACATATGACCTTAGCTGTTAGTTTCCCCGTAGTGTAGATGTGAAATTAAAAAAAACTGAGAGAATATTAATAAATTTAAAACTAAGAAAAAGTTACAAAATATGTAGAAATCCATAATTTTGCATACTACAAAGTTACAACAAACTGAAAAATAATAGTCTTGTTTTATACTTTAGAATTCCTCTTTCACTAACCTATTTTAATTGTTTAATGTGTTTAATAATAAATTACTTTATGACTACACTGAACTGAAATAATAACAAAATAAACTATTGCAAAGTTGTATAAGGAAAATTGGAAAAATCCTACAAAAACGGTAAGCACATTACAATACTATCACTTATTGAACATAGATATGCCCATTGGACACAACAATAGGATTACGAATTTACAGTTTATCTTAGTTAACGTTCAATTAGTTGCAGTAGTAGTTGCATTACATGTAGGACATTACAATTTCAATGTTGTTCGGCTTTCATGAAATTTAATAAATTATATCAGTTTCAGAGTAATTACCATTAGGTGATGCAATTATTTATATACATATCTAGTATCCACTGACGGTGACTTAATGAACTGTTAATTGCTTAAATAGTATATTCATTAAATATATTACGTTAAAATTACAAAACTGTTAATTTTACTTATTAAAAACAGTGTTGAAATTGAAAATAGAAAAATTGAAAGAAGATTGGTAACCCTGGTAGCATTCTAGCATCTCTTTTGAGAGATACTAGTTGTACTGACAACTTTAGTCAATATTAAGATTAAGTGTTATTAAGTTTCATGTACCTATATTTTAGAATTTATTTTTTAATATCCAGGTGAAAACATTAAATTAAAAACCGTTTTGCCATTAAAAAATAAATCATGAATATTTTTGGTCCCGATGTTTGTAAAGTAGAAGTAAAGTCCACACACAAATAATACAATAAAAAAGAAGTAGCTTTTAAAATATTCAAATGACAAATTTTATTCAACAAAACAAGCACAAAATAATCAAACTAAATTAAAATCAAAAAACCCTTAAAATTAATGAAATAAAAAGAAAACTGGACATCAAAAAAGAAAAATTAAAAAGAATCAATTCTAAGACAGTAAAGTTCTTTTTATCTTAAAAATTAATATTTCTATCATTAATCTAACTACTTTAAAATAAATACCTTACACTATTTACAAAATTTAAATTATTAGCGCCTTTTTAAAAATTACAGACAGAATTAGTAGTAATCTGCAAAATTTCCTGTTTCCATATGGTTCACAGTCAAAATGGTTGAAATGCTACAAAAATTCACCTGTCTTCATGAAAAAGTCTTGTCTTATTAAACGTAGTAGAAATTATTAAAACCAGCTGCATTTCGGACATAAAGTAAAAAAAATTAATTCGCTAATTAACTTCATAACACTGTTAATTTATTTAATTGAAATTGTTTATTATTATTTTCACTACTTAAATACAAAAACTATAATGATACAAAACGTTTTGACGTACCATCAAATTATAACTTTAAATTTTTGACGTAAGGTTGACTTTAACGTTTGATTATTCACAACATAACCTTAAGAGTTTCTAACTTATGCTCTGCATATAATTTCATGGTTTGCAGAAATAAATTTTTCAGAGAGCCAGTCACCAAATTGCTTGGTCTATTTATACATTTTTGAAAACAAAAGAGAACCTGGTTATTTTTCTAATGGAATACACTAAATTAGTAACATTTTTTAGTGGAAAACAATTGAGTAAAATTGTTACTAACTACATAACCATACTGTTATTTAAAATTAAATTAATTGTTTAAACAAATATTATAGTTGGGAAGAGAGAATTTTCCTCTTTTCAAATATGTGTAAAAGATATACTAACATGTAATAATAAGGGTAGAATTAAATGGCAGACAAATCAATTTTCCAATGCATATAAATTTACATTAAAACATCAATTAATTAATTAATACACTTTTTTCTCTTCTTACAACTACAAATTCCTTTCTTATATCCTATGGAACAATAATTACATAAATTTTGATATCCAAATTCCTAACTAATAACTAAATGACATACTTTCACAATACTATGGTTAATCGCAGAAATATTTATTTTTCGAATGCTTAGATCGTCTACCATTAATGATCCCTATATAGGCATTTATGTCTCAATTGTACCCACGAACTTGCTTGACAACATTACAATACAATATTTGAGCCCACAAACTTTTTAATCTTGGCAAAGAACAAAACTATGATAAAAGTACTGAAATCGTTCATTCTCAAGAAAACTTTTATTAACTAAACCTGCAGGTTTTTATACCAAGTAAATACGTTGCGTCTTGTTTGTGTTAATTTGTTTTTTTTTTAATAAGCCGTATGACATTAAATGCAGAAACACGTATTTCCTTATTTTATTTACTTTTGATTAACTAGTGATTTACTTATGATCTACTTTTATTTAAAAAAAGAATTTTTGAAATAAGCTACACGTCAGCTGTAAGCTTCCATTGTTAGTATAATAACTTTAAAGTCGTACTGAAAGTTCCTGCCACCGGTCTGAAGCCATTGCTTAGCCCTTTAAAGTTACGGAACCTTACAGTAGTATTTAAAGTAAAACTTACCATTTTGTTCCCAGGAGAATCACTTTAAAGTGATTTTTCGTAAACTACTCCATCTCCATATTAAATGTTGGAGGCCATTAATCAATTTGCAATTTTTTATTATTGTTAGTAGATGTTTTACTATATAATCTTCAATAAAAATAACAAATTCGTGCCAAATTGTGCCTTAGGAATAATATAAAAATGATTTCTATCATGTGTATCAACTTATAAATATTTTTGTCATATTTTATTAAAGATATTTTTTTATTAAAAATATATATTTAAAGAAACGCGTTGTAGTTTTTTTATTTATCATCATCACGTTTAACAGAAAAGTTGCAATGGTTTATACTGTAGGTATACTGGAATGACAAAATAATCAAACCTTTCATCGCTCGTTGTATTATCAAGTACTTATAAAATAGTAATCAATTTTGTGACACGATCGTATAGCATTAGTATAGAAAATGATAGAATATTTGCTATGTTCCAAAAGTAAGAGAGAGCAACAACGCGACTGATATATCAAAGAGAAAAGAAGTTCCACGAAAGTAGCAATTACTACGCCGTCACGTTCCCGCTACGTAGCTGGACAAGTTCCAGAGAGACTACTGCAACGTATCTGCTACCTAAAAATTGTTCCCCATTTTGGTTCCAGGCACGTAACAAAACCGTTACAATTACGTGCTTGTGACTAGTGGTAAAAACTTAACAGTTCCACCGGTAGTTGCTGGTACATAGCGATGACTAAAAATACTGCTTGGGTTATGTCTAGCTTAATACGTTTTGGTAGAATAAGTTTTATAATTCGACGAATAGATAACCTGATACCTTATTAGTAGTGCGGAAGATATCGCGTACTGTTATTTTATTTATTTTTTTGTAACTAGTAAGCTTTTGTAATTAATCGTTACCGCTTTGTTGGTAGTTTCAATCATACTACAATCAATTACGACCTAGGATAATTTTAAGCATTGTAGGATATAATACAGTAATCAACAACGTGATTCTAAAGTTGTTTCTTTATGCTGGTAATCCTTTTCGGAGAAGCCAGTGTTGGTTTTTTAGTACCTAGTGCTTTGTTTTGTACTATACATGCTGATAACTACAAAGCCCGCTTTTGTAATAATATTTGTAAGTATATTATTCGACAAGTATTACGACACTCGCCTAAACGACTCGTTTCCTAAATTCCATCCTCATGAATAATAGCCATTATATGCGAGTAGAATACTATACTTTGTCCACGACCATTAAAATTTCTGTTCTTTCAGGATAAAAAACTTCAAAATACTTTTGGAAAATTGTAAACGATGTTGAGGTTTCAATTTAATTAATTTTTGATTCCATGAAACGTTGTTTTGACACATAACAGCCTACTTGATAAAATTTAAAAAAGAAATTGTTTCTAAATTAAACCTACTAATTAGTACTAAATAATGTATATAATTATAAATGACGTAATACAACTATAATGCGTATATTATAACATCTTAGTCGCGGACAAAATCATTTAAAATTATGTCAATCTATTAATATACATTGATTTAATATATAAGACACTTAATTATTAATTAAAATAGTCATAAGCAAGAGAACAGATTTCATTTATAAATTGTATGTATACATGCAATTCCAACAAATTTTTCCAAATTCCAATTACAAAGATTTTTCTTGAGCTATCTTTGTTTTTATTTTTATTTCAGTAAACATCTCAGTATAGTACAGAGCAATATTATTAACGTTTAATTAAATTAAAAGCGATTCTAAAATATATTGTGAGCGATTTAATAGAATTTTTTTGTAGATCTTCTTCAGCAACTTCTAAATTAAATTGCAGTACTAAAATGGAGACTTACTGTTAGTAGCGAGTCAAATAAATAACTACCCGATGAAAACTACTATATATATATATACTACATAACTTAAAACTTGCTACTTAAATTAATTTAGAACAAACTGATAAATTTCTTCTTCTACTCGGAAACTTAACAAAGCAAATTTAAATTGAAGTAGAGCTCTTAAAACGAACGAACGGTACGTACTTTGCTTTTGTTAGTTTGTTAAATCATATAAATTTGATACGATGCTTTATAATGTTAAAAAATATAATTACAAAAAAAGCTTAAATGAAATATCTGGTAATGAAAATGGTATGCTTTACAAATAGTTTCGTATGATTTATGAACCTAATATAGCAATGAAGGAGAAAGAAGTTTTTCAACCTTGACTAATCAATTCAAACCACGAATTTGAAGAGCGACGTTTTCCGACTTAATTTGGCGATTTAAATCTTTATATCCTGAATATACCTTTTTTCTAATATTTAATTTCCTATAAAGCTGCTGGGAAAATCATTATTTTTAACATTTCAGTCGAATATTCTGCTGGTTCTATTAGAGTTTCACTTTTATCGCAAAGAAAACTTTATCGCTTCTATTAGAACAATTGATTAATAAATCCAATGTTGTTAAGCCTCCAGTATCACATTTATTCTTGTGCGATGATATTTAATACCTATAACATGTCAGATTTACTCTATTGATGTAATATCAAAAGGCAAAGGTACGTGATCTAAATTTAATCCATATAACTATTGTATTACAAGCATCAATGGCTCTATCCTTTCAACTAAAATTGCTACATCCACATCCTGATAATACATATAAACTTCCATCGCACAGCGTTAGTTTTAATTGAATCGAAAAGTCTATGGGAATTTTAATCAAACTGAGACTTTGCAGAGGTGCAGTGTTAACTAATGATTTAATGTAACTTTATTTTATACAGGTTGCTACTGGAACTTCAATTATTATTATAACGTACCAGAATAACGATCTGCAAAGCGCACGAAATTCAATTTAAAGTAGTATTTGTATTTTAATAAACTGAAAATTTTCATTTGTTAAATTATTTAAGCGCATATATTAATAATAGAGTAGTTAAAATTAGTAATTATTAAAACTAAATCTTGTGATAGACTTGACAGCACTGTCAATTGCAAGCTATTGTAACGTTCTTTTTAAAATAACAAACATGCTGTTTAATCGTCTATTCACAAGAGAGATATTATTTACATACACTTAATTAAAAACATTATAACTATAAACTATTTAATGAACTACACTCGAGGAAAAAATACCAAAAATACCAAGATTTCAAGCCGTCATAACTCGGTGGATTTTGGACGAAAAAAGATGAACCTTTAAATACTAAAAAGTTTAAAGTGTATAGTTTAAGGGAGTGTGAGCGAATGTTTCGTTTAAGCCTTTCTGCTCGCTGCCATCCCCCGAAGAATAAAAAATGTTTTTGATTCAAAAAATGTCAAACTTTAACAGCTTGTACGGTGTACCAAAAAAAATTTACCCTGCATTTATAACGGGGAAAGTTCTACAAACTAAATAATAATAATTTTATACTTACGTTAAAAGATGCTCAAGATTACCACGGCTTGAGATTTAGCTCTATCTTACAAATTTTAATTTCAGGTCGCAGGTATTGGTTCTGCAGTTGTCTTATTTGTAAAATAGTAGATAAAGGTTTCAGAACTCAAATAAATACTCTAAAAGGGCGCCATCTGATTATGAAATTTAATGACATTAATTAATCCAGAAAAGATATTGAATTCACTAATCAGTAAATGAATTTAATTTACCGGATTTTGAACAAAAATTTGGTTACACTTTTTTAGTATCAACATTAGAAAAAATGAATAAAACATTCATAATTGTATAGTTCCATTTAGCTCACTTGGTTTCGAACTTGAAAACATATTTATTGGATAATAAAAAATAAAATACAGATATAACCAGAGAACATAAGAAACAATGATATCGTTAAACTTAAATTATTCAACTGAAAGGATTCAAAATTTTTTGAACTAAAAATAATCAAAATTTATTGAACAGAAAATATTCAGGATTTATTGAGATTAAAATTAATCAAAATTTATTAAACATAAAATTATTCGAATTTTATTGACATAAATTTATTCAAATTTTACAAAAATTAGCTTATTAAGTTATTATTGAAGTTAATATTTTCAAATCTTATTGAAATTAACATTCTAATATTAAACCTTACCAGAGAGCTCTCTTATTATAATAGATGATAAAAATCAACTATCCAAATAATCCATAAACACGAACAAAATTACTCAAAATTACACACAAAATAAATAATTCTTAAATTATTCACCTTGATCCTTTAGATCGAATTTCATACTAAGCCAATTATTACTTGCATCGCAAAAACCATTACTATTGACTGATAGAAACTGGAAATGCTTCTTATTAGGTGATAATTGCTGAATGTGACATGTAATGGATTATGTTTGACTGCCCCAGGTCCAAGGAAACTGTTTTTGGTAGTTCATTTCAATCAAACAAAACATTGAAACAATCCATATGGTTCAACTAACTTTCTTTGTGAAATCACAGTTAAAACAATCCTGTCTCTGTTATAATTTTATTTATAATAACTTGCGTCCGATAACTAACGATAATATCTTTAAAATCTTAAACAATTTAAACCATTTAGCACTTGCTAGTTTAGTTACTTCCGATAAGATCAATAATTATTTATGCTTATCCACATATGGAACTGGAATTTATTAATTATATTATGAATCTGTCTGCAAATAAACGATAATCCCAAACAGATACGTTATCTGTAATTTTTGTTAACAATTATTTCGTAGCATTTTAAGAACCACTTGATTTTTAATAACATAAATTCACTAATTAAAACTGGAACGATAGAAATAATTGTTTTAATGACCCATCACGAAATAACGAGCCACTTTTATCTATAAACTGTACTGTATTCAGATCATTAGCTGAATTATTAAAAAACTGTACCGTCTCGGAACCGCAACTCAAGTCAAGTGTAGTGTCTGCTTAAAAACTGAAGGTTATATTATTATATACTCAGGATTCTGAAGGGTGCAATTCTGCATACATCAATCAAAACAACGCCTGTCCCGATCTGAACAAATCAGGACTGTGTAGTCCACGTGGCGTCAATAGAGAAGATTTTCTTAATTCCGCTACTAGACTTTGACTTTAAAAGACTAGATACTACGTGGTTTATATTTTCGCGGACGAATTGTGCACGTAGATGTTATTTTAATAAATCTAGCAAACACATCAAGTTGTTTTTAAGCGCATATGTAAGTAACCAAAAGAGATTTTTAACGCGTAGCGGACATAAATTTGTTAGATAAAGGTTACTTGCTTTATAATATTTTCACGGAACCCAAACTACAATATCTATGGGAACTAACTGAAGTTAGATTTGCCACGATCCATGTTATTAGTTTGTTTCAACCAATGTACACGTGCGTAAATGAAATACAGAAAGGAATAATCTATTACCCAAATATATTTTTTATAATTCTAAGAAGATTTGAAACACAACCTTTTTAAAATAATTTTTATAAGATTATTTGTACCAAATGCTGACACAAGTTTTTATTTTAAGAAGAACGCAAATTTGCAGAACCGGACTTAAGATTTTTAGTAAATATGTAGACAAAACTACATTTATTCAGAACTGATAAAAATATACCGTTACACATTTTGTCGAGAGTCTTTCGTCTTCTGCCAGCGACATTACGAGGTCTGACTATTAAATAACGAGACTGCGCGCACAGAAGACGTCCTAGAGACGTCTGCACGTCTCCGACGAAAACGAATGCAGCGTTGGATAGCTGGAAGTGTCTACTATGCCAGCACGAAAACACGTTTTTGTCGCCGTAGTAGTATTTTTTCTATAGAGGATAGAAACGAACGCTGTTTTTTCTCGTGCCGATAAAAATGTGTGACGAAAAAAACGAGCAACAGATCAATGTGAAATTTCTCGTTATATTAAAAAAAACTCCGACTGAGTGCTATAAGTTGTTGAAAGAGCTATGGTGAGAATTCTCTATCTCGTGCGCGTGTTTTCGAATGGTATAAACTGTTTTCTGAGGCCGAGAGAGCACCGAAGATGACAAACGTCCAGGTCGACCTGTCTTTGTTTCAACTCCGCAAACAGTGACTAAAATCAATGAAATTGTGCGCGGAGATCGTCGTATGAGCATTCGGATGATTGCTGAGACTGTAAACGCCGATAAAGAAACTGTCAGAAAAATTTTACATGACGAGTTGAACATGAAGAAAGTTTGTGCGAAGTTGGTCACAAAAAATTTGACCACTGAACAAAAGCTCGTCCGTCAACAGATCTGCTCAGATTTTCTTGAGAGGTTAGATGAAGATCCTGAATTGATGGAAAAAATCATCACTTGCGATGCAACATGGATATTCCTATACGATGTTGAAACTAAGCGGCAATCCATGCACTGGAAAACTCCTGCATCGCCAAGAATGAAAAAAGCAAGGATGTCGAAATCAAAATTTAAAGCCATGCTAATCATTTTTTCGACATCAACGGCATCGTGATGACTGAATGGGTGTCACAGGGTCAAATTGTAAACCAAACTTACTATTTGAAAGTTTTGGCAACACTGCGAGAGCGAGTTCGTAAGAAACGGCCGGAGTTGTGGAAAAACAAGTCGTGGATCTTGCACTAGGATAACGCACCTGCCCATAACGCGCTGTCTGTGAAGCGTTATTTAGCTGCTAGAGGCACTCCAGTGCTGGAACACGCGCCGTACTCGCCTGATTTAGCACCCTGTGATTTTTTCCTGTTTCCGAAAATCAAGTCTGCCTTGGAATCCAAGGAACCCGGTTCGAGTCGATCGAAGTGGTGAAGCAAAATTCGGCGGAGCTCCTAAATGCTCTTACAAAAGAAGACTTCCAGCATTGCTTTGACCAATGGAAAAAACGAATGAAACGGTGTGTGGCGAGGGGAGGGGAGTACATTGAAGGGGAGCATGCGATTGTAGAATAATTTTTAAAATAAAACTCTTTTTCATAAGCAGTCTCGTTATTTAATAGCCAGACCTCGTATTACCGGTTGAGTTTGAACATTTTTTTCCCAAATTCAAAAATTTTGAAAAATGTTTTTAATTAATACGAGGGTAGATTGAAAAGTTTCCGGAATGGGCAAGAAAACGCAGTAATTGAACAGGTTTTTGTTTTTATTTTTCAACATAATATCCTTGCAGGGCGATACACTTTTCCCAGCGGTGCTCCAACTTTTTTAAGCCTTCAGAAAAATATGATTTCGGGAACTCTGCAAAATAAGCTTTAGTGGCGGCGATGACCTCCTCATTTGACGTAAAGCGCTTGCCTCCGAGCCAAGTCTTCATGTTTGTGAACAAAAAGAAGTCGCACGGGGCCAGGTCTGGAGAGTACGGGGGATGCGGCACCACCTCGTAGCCCAATTCAACCAATTTAGCATTGGCGATTCGGGATGAATGGGCCGGCGCGTTGTCGTGATGGAAGAGCACTTTTTTTCGCTGCAAATGAGGCCGTTTCTCCTTCAAAATGCCGTTGAATTGATCCAATAAATCGCTGTAGTATTGTCCCGTGATAGTTCTTCCCTTCTGCAAAAAGTCGATGTGTATCACACCTTGCGAATCCCAAAAAACGGTGGCCATGACCTTTCCAGCAGATGGGACAGTCTTTGCCTTCTTCGGAGCCGATTCGCCTGGAGAAATCCACTGTTTCGACTGCTGCTTGGTTTCTGGTGTGGAGTGGTGGATCCATGTTTCGTCCACGGTCACGAATCGGCGAAAAAAATCCGTTGGATTACGATTTAACAAGGCCAAACACTCTTTCGAAGTGGTCACACGATTTCGCTTGTTGTCCATAGTCAGCAAACGCGGCACCCATCGCGCCGAGAGCTTCCTCATGCCCAAATGTTCGTGCACGATATTTTGCACACGTTCATATGAGATGCCCGTGGTCTCTACTATTTCGCGCAACTTCACTCGTCGATCGGCTAACACGAGATCATGGACTTTATCGACCATTTCTTCATTTGTGGCCGTTTTTGGACGTCCACTGCGTGGTTCATCCTTGGTGTTCGTACGGCCACGTTTGAACTCGCTCACCCAGAAACTAATAGTCGAAAATGAAGGTGTGGATGTGCCATGAACTTTCTGCAAAATATCTCGTATCTCCGTCGCCGTTTTCCCGTCCATCCAGAAATGTTTGATGACTGCACGAAATTCGTTTTTATCCATTTTTGCAAAAGTGCCTGAATTGCTTCACAAGATATCCTAGTAAACATAAACGGAACGACGCACGTGTCTGAAAATTTGACAGCTTTCCTAAAATAGGTTAGCCTTGACAACCATCATAACAATTTCACGATACGCGCGCCATCTCTTGCCCATTCCGGAAACTTTTCAATCTACCCTCGTAAAAATATTTTTTTATTAACTTTAATTTTTTAACGTGTAACCGCCGACATCAGCGTTACCCGATGTGCACCATGAACAGGTTGTCAGTCGGATTTTGCACATAGTGTGTGTGTCACATACTAAGGAATACGCACATCGGGTAACGTTGTCGGCGGTTAAAAAAATGAACGTTAATAAAAAATGTTTTTTATTAATTAAACATTTTTCAAAATTTTAGAATTTGGAAAAGAAAAGATTCAAACACACTCGACAAAATGCAGGGTAAATTTCAAAAATTCATAACATTGCGCCAAAAAATCGTAGGCACTAGAAGTTTTGCAAACTTGACAGAAACAGTACTGAACTTTATTGGCTTGGTGGTCGATAGGGTCCATGATTTTTTTGGTACGCCGTACAATCTGTTAAAGTTTGACTTTTTTTCTGAGGGCGATCGCGGGGGGCGGAAAGGCCTTTACGTAGCATTAACGGCACGCCCTTAAACTAGACACTTTAAACTTTTTAGCTCTCAAAGGTTCATCCATTTTCGTCTAAAATCCGCCGATTTATGACTGCTTGAAATTTTGGTATTTTTAGTGCGTTTTCAAGTGGTGTGTTTTTTTCCTCGAGTGTATTTAAATGCTAGATATTTACAAATTTATTTGAGGCTATTTATATAAGAACTATTTGTGTATTATTACAACAATTATTAACATTTATTTATTCACTAACATTCGATTACTAATTTACACAGGGTACATTTCACTACGCCGGTTAAACGTTAACTGAACTGCCTTCTGTTCGCGAATGTCAATTTATATCTTCCATATAAATGCTCTGGAACGTACTGGACTAAACTAATTGGTGTATAGTTTTGTGCAGCCGTCGATGAATCACGCCGATAAATCATACATGCAGGTGTTGATGAATTATACATGCAGGTGTTGATGAGTCATACATCAGGTGTTGATGACTCATACATCTAGAATGTTCGATGACGGCGTATATGAGCTTACCATTCGTTACACAATGGTAAACTGTGACTCTTCTCAGTCTTTAGATATATAAAATATATTGTTAAATTAATGAAAGTATATAAGATCTTCTTTAATTTCATTATAGCCTACCTTTGCTCACCATTTAACCATTGATTATTGCAATAAAGGTATAGCTTTCTCTTGGTACACCATTCTCAGGAAACGTTGAGTATCAAAACCTATTTAATCATTTTATTCTTATTATTACTAATTTCTAGATTTAACTTCAGGTGAACATCAGCTATCCTTAAATATTTAAAATGTTATTTTTAATTATGTATTGATACCAAATGAATAAATCTTAATCCATCCCTGTGTCTTGTGATTCCATCTAGTTTGGTTATGTGAAAACATTTCTGAACTTTATAGTAAGGTTCAAGAATCATTTTCGGACTTGTATTGATTATAACCATTACCGTCCAATTACTCAAATTAACAGTTTTGTAGTGACTTACCATCGCAGTACAGTACGGCCGAAAAATTTTCTTCGGTCTATTGCGACTGCGTAATTTCGACTTTTCAATTCGTCGTCACTTTTATTCATCTGATATTCTTTATTCATTCGTTGTAAATATCAGAAAAATATGCTTGATCACTTTCTGATGTTTAATAAGGTCAGTTGGGGTAATTATAGGCAATGGTTACTGAAACTTTACTTAATAAAAAGTAAAATTATCGTTAAACGTCTATGAACATTACATGCGTTTTTTAGTTTTATCGACTTTACCCATACACACTCTCCCGATGCAACTACGATATTAATTCCTCTAACCATTCCTACTGTAGCCCCAATTTTTTTGGGATATTTTAATTAATATTCTTAGGGTGCACCAGTGACCCAGATCATGTTATAAAGTAATGTGGATAGAAAATATAGACAATGGTTCCATTTACCCCAATTTACTGGGTGACGGGAACCACTTGACATATTTTTAAAAATATTTTTTAATAAAATAGTTAGAGCTACTTGATTTTTACATTTTCTTTTGAAAAATATATTAAAGCTACTATAAAAAAGGCCCTAAAAATATGACTGCAACAATTCTGTGCACATATGCAAGAAGATACATATAGATGTGGCGTCATACTTCTTTTTAGCGGTTATTTTTCCAGTAGCTTAGGTAGACCTCGTAGAAGACACAAATTATAGATGGTAGTTATAATTTCTTCCCTATTTTGGAAGCTTTTTAAGTATCATCCTGGTGCCTTGTTAGATAATAATTATTTTATTATTTCTGTAATCTCAGTCACTTTAAAGGGCTTTATTGAAAGTGAGGCTGCCTCCAAGTATTCTTTTATGTCTTCATTGTCTTTGATGTCTTCATCCTCTTCAGGTTTTCTTAGTGTTGGTACTGGTTGAAAAACATTTTGCAGGTGTATTGAGAAAGCTTATGCTTCTTCTTTATTATCTTTTCTATTTTTTCCATGATTTTTATGATCTGGCGTGAATTGTAACTCTTGGTTTACTACATGACATTGTTGAGATGATCTGCCTTGTTGAAGTCGGTTTCTTTTATTTAAAATTTCAAAATGAACTTTCAATCCTTTATTGATGGCAATATGACTTCCGTTGCGGAGTACACATTTACGGGCTTTGCTGACTTTTTGATTTTTGCTACAGGTTCTGTAGTCTTGATCACATGCGCACTTAACGCTTGGATATGAACGAGAATAATAGCTTCAAGTGTGGTCATAGAAGCAACAATTCTTGTATTGTGGAATTTAAGATCTTTTACGGGGTGGTTCGAACTTTACAACTGCGTTTAGTAGGTGGTCTATGTTTTTTTATGTCACTAATATTATCTTTCTTTGCCAGGTCAATAATGAACAAATATTTTGAAAGTTTTGTTCCTCGATTATATAAATTCATAATTGATTTAACTTCGTGGTCCAGCTTATGCAAGGCTAATGTAATGTTTTCAATGGCAGTAGTGTGTGTAACGGTATATTTTTACAAAGTTCTGAAAAAATGTAATTTTGTTAATATATTTACAAAAATCTTAAGTCCGGTTCTGTATATTTACGTTCTTTTTTAAAGTATAAACTTGCGTTAGCATTCGATATAAACAACCCCATAAAACTTATTTTAAAAAAGGTTGTTATCAAATTTTCTTAATATTATAAAAAGCATTTAGACAATAATTTATTTCTTTCTGTATCCTGTTTATGCACGTGTGCTTTGGTTAACGTAGCTTATTTGTTAAAAATCTTGGAAACTATTAAATATGGCTTATAATAAATTTTATTGAAGTCACTTTCATCGAATTTCATGTTTGCTACGTGTTTAAATAATTTGACGCGTCGGCAGTCTCGAGGTAAACAACATCTGTATCACACCCCTTGTTTGCGAATATACTACCTGCGTAGCGTTTGATTCTTTAAGGCCAGAGTCAGTAGTAAAAAACTAAGAAAATTTCCCTTATCGACTCCACGTGGACTAAAATGCTTTCATTTGTCAAGACGGGATCTGGCGTTCTTCTGATTGGTGCATACGATTTGTATGCACCAATCTTAAATTCACAATAACAAAATTTTTTAGTTTTCGAAGGGAAGGAACTTTTGCTTTAAGCGCGGTCTAGACGACACTTGCCTCTAAGTTGTGGTAAAGAGAACACACTTTTGCCGTGAAGTGAGCTTTCGATACAGCTTAGTTTTGGATAATTCAGTTTGAAAGACTTGAATATACAATACAGTTAATAAAAAAAAACAATTATTTCTACCGCTCTCGTTTTAATTTTCTGCAGTTATGTTATTAAAATTCTAGTGGATTTTATAAAATGTTACGGAGTCATTGTTATTAAAAACATCAGATGCGTTCTTACTTGGGACTATAGTTTATTAGCAGACGGACTCATAATTTAACTAATAAATTCTCGGTCTATATGTAGATAAATATAAACAATTATCTATGCTATTAAAAGGATTTAAATTAGCAAGTGTTATCTGTGTTTAAATTCGTTTGAGCTTTTAAAGACACTACCGTTATTTCTCGTGTGCAAATTATAAATAAAAATATAACAGAAACAGGATTGTTTAAACTGTGTTTTAACAAAGATTGTTGGTTAAATCATATGGATTATTTCAACGTTTTGTGCGATTGAACTGAATTTGAAATGAAAATAATTTTCTTTGGACCTGCTGTATTCAAATAATATTTCATCACCATTAATGATCAACAACGGTCTTCTACTGAGAGGCGTTTCCAGTTTCTATCAGTCAAGAGTAATGTTTTTTGCGATGCAAGCAAATAATGGTTTAATTGGAATTCGATCTATAGGACCAAGGTATTGTAATTTAAGAAATATCTATTTTTTGTAATCTTGTTTGTGTTTATGGATTATTTGTTATTTAATTTTAGTATGTTAACTTCAGTAAAATATAAATATCTTAACTCCAGTAATAACTGAATAAATTCAATTCCCTAATATTTTTACAACTCTATGTTCATTAAATTTCAAACGATATTATGTTTAATAAATCTTGATCTAATAAATCTCTGAATAATCTACGTTCAATAAAATTTAAATAACTTTATGTTGAATAAATTTTAACAAATTTTTGAATCATTTTATGTTCAATAAATCCTGAATAATTAATAATAATTAAATAGTGAATGATTAATTTAAGTTTAATAAACTTATGTTGCTAATGTTTTTCGATTATGTATGTATATGATCTTTTATTTTTACCATCCAATAAATATGTTTTTAAGTCTATATCAAGTGAACTAAATGGAACCATATAATTATGAATGTTTTATTCATTTTCATTCTAAAAATTAATAAATATAACCACATTTTTTTTGTTCAAAACCTGACATGTTGAATTCATTTTCTGATTAGTGAATTCAATATATTTTCTGGCTTAATTAATGTCATTAAATTTCATAATCAGATGGCGCCCTTTTAGAGTATTTATTTGAGTTCTGAAACCCTTATCTACTCCTTTTCATAAATAAGACAACTGCAGAAACAATACCTGCGACCTGAAACTAAAAAATTTGTAAGATAGAGCTAAATCTCAAGCCATGGTAATCTTGAGGATCTTTTTAACGTAAGTATGATAATTTTATAATTATTATTTAGTTTGTGGTATTTTGAGTGTTACAATTGACGGTCCAACGTGGGCCTTGATTTTTGGTCAGTTACATGTGATGTAGGTATTTTAATACTACTCTGAAAGTTTTATGTTCAGACAGGATAAGCGTATGTCGAATAACTTATTTGTTATTACCTAGTGCTTTATATTATTTGTCGCTACTTAATACTTGGTAATAATGTTCCTACTTTCCGACATATTCAGTGAATCAAAGTAGTGAATTTTTTTAACAACGTAGGGAATACAAATCGGTGTAGATGGTCTCCTGCTGCTGCTTTTTTTCATTGTCCGTAAGAGAGAGACGACATCTCCTTTATTGTGCAAATTCTTGCCTCCTATTATTTGTCAATTTTCTTTATTTTAGCCTTTCTCTGGCATATTCATGAGATTTTAAACTTTCTGCCTAATTTTCTACGATTTCTTTCCACCACTTCTTCCGACTGCTTCTTCTTTTCTTCTATCGTTTATATTGCTTCAAGAAGTTGTTTTATTAAGTTTTTCATATTCCTATGGACAAATCCCGTAAAACGTGCCATTAATCTTTCATTCATTTTATTGTAATGACCCACAAACCGCTTTTCATTATTTTGCATGGCATTTTTCTAATGTCATAAAAACACAATTTATAACGAATAAGATAAAGGCTCCTAAATTCAATTCAAAATTAAAATGTATAGCAAATTTAAATTGACAAATCCATAAATTCGTAAAATCAACCTTTTAAACCATTAGTAGACTTGTAACTTAAATCTATTAGTAATGACTTTATAGCTTCATGATACATAAAAGCCTAATTTCTTTGATGTCACGAGTGTTGAAGAAGATTTATAAGGTCGCAGGTATAAAATAAATGGTTAATATGGAGTTCAGCACAATGATTGAAGTTAAGTTCAGAAAACTATTTGCTCTAAAATTTTAAATAAGTATTTATTTAATAAATAAATTAAAGCTTCTTCCCAAAGGGACCTGCGACAGTTTGATATAAACATTGTCCTGACATTCCTTCTGTTTATTCTTTTTTGAGAGCTTGAATGCGACATATAAATAATAATAAACTTTTTCTGTGAATACTAGTATACGACATATATCAAAATTTCAGAATAATGGTGGTGTAACATAATTCAGAAATATGATAATAACGTTTTATTAGTTAGCTTAATTGATTGTGAGTGTACATAATTATGCTACTTATTAAAACAAAATAGTAGCCACTATTATTCAAAATGACTATAACGCTATATTTATGCTGCTAATAGTAGTGTGTACACAAGATCAAACATTTTTGAAAAATGCCTTTCCTGCCTTAAAAAATATTTACTCATTTAGCAGCTTAGTAAACCTCCCGTACTTCTTTAAATATGTACACTGTACAATATGTATTTTGTTTGTACTTTTCTCTGGCTGCTTTAACCAGCTTCATCGAACATGAAAAAACTTTTAGTAATAACATGTTAAATGTCAATAAAAATGAGAACATAGAGATTAAAATAAAACTACTTGAATTTCCCAATTAAAATGTTAAAAAACTGGAACATCAGTGCATTACCGTGCCTGAGATATTTAATTAAACGTTTGTTTTCCAATAGTTTAGTTTATAATGTTTAATAAATAGTCTAAGCATAATAAATTTAAATTTTCTACATACAGAAAACCTACACATATACATATCACTATTCCAAATGAATCATGTCACCATAAAACACATAAACCAGTACCTGACAGATCTTACAGCAGCGTTACACAGTTTAACTATTCTACTATCGTTTAACAGAGAAATATCAAGCATTAAACAACTAATGATTATAAGCATAACATGATTGATACTTTAATTACACTATAAAGATATAAGTTAGCTAACTAAGAGAATATATTCAATTAACCCTCTAACAGAAGACACCAATTACATTTTGTTATGTTATAATATAATAATAATGATAGATGTATTATAGAATAAGGAATGCCCCATGTTTGGGCGACAAAATGTTACGATAAAAGGTGGTTATGTCTATGACTGCTTACTTGATTGGTTGATAGATTTTTTTTAAATAAATGAAAAACGAATATTTATAGGTTGTTAAAATTGATTTAAAATTGGTAGCACCAACAAATAAAAGAGACTTCGGTAAAAGTACATTGAAGACATATACAAAACATAAACCACTTACCTTTACCATCAAAAAAATGTCCGACTAACTAAATTGTTTGTGAAAGTAAGTTCTTTACATGAATGAGACTTGTCCAGGTGGATCGCTTTAATAGGGCACTAAATAATACAGATCTAGAAAACATTCTTAACTACACACACAAATAAAATAATAAACCAGAAGTAATTTTTAAAATATTCAAATGACAAATTTTATTCAACAAAACAAATACACAAAATAAGCAAACTAAATTAAAATTGAAAACGCTTAAACTTAATGAAATAAAAAGAAAACTGGATATCAAAAAAAATTAATTGTAAGACAGTATAATTTTTTTTATCATGAAAATTAATATTTGCATCATTAATCTAACTACTTTAAAATAAATTCCTTACATTCTTTACAAAATTAAAATTATTGGCGGCTTTTTAAAAATTACCGATAGAAATTAGTAGTAATCTGCATAATTTCCTGCTTCCATAAGGTTAAATGTCAAAATGGTAGAAATGCCACAAACTTACTTCTCTTCATGAAAAAGTCTCGTAATGTTAAATAAAGTTGGAATTATTTAAACCAGCTGTATTTCAGACATAAGGTAAATTCATTTAAATTTATAAAATGATTAATTTCCATATTCCTTCCTAATTTCAAGGACTATTATCAATTTTATTAATTTTTAAATTTTAAGATGAAGATCATCTTTAAAATTTATTCTCTTTCTACCTAGTGTGTCATAGAGTGTTTTTTTAATCACAATGAAACATATTTGTTTAAATTTCTAAAAAGGAATATCATGCAAATTCAATTCGCCTAAAAGTTATGCAACCCAAAAAGCATATATGTAAATGTTGTTGCTTAAATCTTCTATTGACATGTTAATAACATAACAATATATAATATATATATATACTATACCATATTTTGGTAAAATATTAGAAAAATTGAAAATATAATAAAGAAAACAAAAAATATAGAATCTCACCATTTTTATTTTTATTCAGTGCTAAAAATAAATCATGAAATCCTGCAATGACCGTTTCAGTTAGTTTTTTGTAGTTCGGTATATAGAGGAAACACTATTTTAAATAAAATATAAAGAACACAAGTGTTAGAGAAATAAGCCAAAAAAAATCTAATTGCTTTAAATACCTTTTAGAACAGAATCAGACAATAACACCCCAAGATTAATAACATCAGTAATTATGCTTCGATTTTTAACGATACAAACAACTTCGGCGGCTGTTGACTGCGGACCACAGGTGTTACAGTTCTAATTTACACGAACTACGGGGCATAAAATAAACTCGTAATTTAAAAGTTTGTTTTAATCACATATATGCGGTAAATAAATTGGTTTCTAATAGCAGATATTTATTCCGCTCTATAAAGAAGTTTACTTGATGTTTTAAAACGCAAAAGGTTTTATTTTTGGGTGTGAAAGGTAGCTGGATTTAAACAAACATGTAAGAATGCTGTCAGTAACATTTAATATTAATTTTGTGGTATCCTATTGAAACCAAGTCAAACTTTGCACAAATGAAATCTATTTCTCCCGGCTGAAATCTTGCTTTAAGCACGTAATTCTTCAAAACTCTCCTTAAACGTTATTTAAAAAATAAACAAAATGTTAGTTTCCAGGTGATAAAATCGGGTACAAACGGGATCTATTCTATTTTATGTAAATAATCCCTTATTCAGCATTCAGTTTCGTAGAATTTGAAAAGAACTAAACTCTCTCAAGTAATAATTCTTATTTGGCTGACAGTTTCCATCGCTAGGAAATTAGTTTGAAAAATTGGTTGAATAAAAGAGAGAAATTTGTTCAATTTTGTTATTGGCTAGGCATGCTAAGATACTTAAACTTAAGTGGTTAAATTTACGCAGCCCCCCTTAAAACTGTGCGAAATAATAGTTAGTTTACCTTTCTTGAGAGAACTTTAATATAATTAGGAACGATCTGACAGAGGGTTTTAAATCAAGTATTTGTGAATAACAATTGGTTGATAAAGTACCGCGAATTTGGCAGTTTAATAAAGTATTTAAACTAAGAAAAAGTAAATAATGCTTTAGTGAAACTATTCGAAATAATAGTTATTAAAAGATATCGCTTTCTTTCAAGACATCTCGTACCTAATAAGAAGTACAAATTGTTACTAATGCTATATTGTTTACAAGAAATTAACTTCCACTGATAAGACTAAGCTTCGTTAAAAACCTTAAAGAGTGGAATTGTTTTAATCGGAGTTATTTTATTCATCGACAATTATGTGTGTTTATATTGTGTAATGAATTTTTTTATTTATCTCAATATACAGAATTCAACATTAATACTCGCTATAGTTAGCACGACAAAATGTTGATGTTCTTCGCATTTAATCATAGATTTACCCTATATCATAGATTGAGAATATCGACAGTTACTAATGACTTATTTAACGTAAATCAAAAGAGAATCTTTTCGCGAATTGGAGATTCTTGTTTAAATATTAAATAAAAACATTTACAATTTGGGTGAAGCCTTTTATCTTCTTAATTATTCTTCATTCCTACTTAAGATCAGCAAGTCTTTGCAATTAACACTCACGACACCAGAATATGTTAAAATAAGTATACATATGTGATTTATGTTGACTAGATTTTGATGAACTTGGGTCTATTGCAATTTTAATTATTTTTAAAAGTCTAGTACATTGGTTTTCAGCAACTCAATTGTATGATAGTGGTCAAATAAAAAACATATTTCAATCAGATCTTGTTAACTGACAAAAGTGTACCGCAACAGCGGAATTTCTTTGTTCACTTTATCCAGTACTTTTGCTTTTTGTGTAATTTTTGCTTGTAATGTCATTGTTGTGGCATATGTTTCTCTCGTGATGGTAGTTTCATATGCATAAATCCCAACTTTCCAACCAAGGCGTAAATAGACCTTAACTACCTTCTGATTTTCCCTCAGCATGCACCTACAACATTGGCACAAAACTTAGCAATTAGTAAGCACATATTAATACATACACTTGAACTATACTATATAACCTAATTAATTCTTCCAGACACATAAAAAATCCCACGCATGGGCGCCAAGTATGAAAACTCATAAATTCCACATACAAAAGCCCCACGATGGACTTTCAATTATAACAGGCTTAATAGCTCAACAATACTAAATGAATGTCCCAACACTTGGGCTCCAAATTATAACGGTACAGGTTATTCTAAATCAATTTGAACATTCCATACTTACTGTAAAACTCATAATTGCAGCTGTAGACATCTTGATAACAAATTATAGCTCAGGAAGCGGTTGCTAATTCTCATAGCTTATTGATTGTAAACAAAAGATAAGGTTTGGTAAAGTCATAAAAAAGTATATCGGCGCCATCTGTTTAAAAAGTCCTTAAACATAGATATTCGTAGACAGAAAAGAATAACAGATATATTGGTTGAATTCAATCATTGTTCATAATTAATTACGTTAGTCTTAAGTTAGGTAAAATATTTTAAAGACTTTCAAAAGTGGATGGTCCAATATTATCACAGTCTGATTTTATTCAAATGATGATTTATTTGTAAATAAAGTAATTGATTGTATAAAAAACAATAGAAATGGTTTTAAAGGTAATAGTTTATACATTTTCTTAATATAACACAATTCTTTAATAAAAATTCTCACATTCTCACAAACGTGGCTGCAATTTTTTTTATACGTCTGAATTTTAAGAAATTGGTCGAAAATAACACGTACGGGAAGTAATAAATATTGACTAGATATCGTTTTATGCCTTTGTTAGGAAGACGGTAATACTTTGAGAGAATTATTCATACGCCAAATATACTAGAATAATGTCTGCAAGATTTTTCTATGAGGAAATTTCACCTTATAAAAATATTTTGAGGTGACCCTTGACATTAAACAAACCATTTGGTTTAAAGCAGAATTTGCAGTATTAACCCAACTAAAAAAATACATTATTTGCACAGTAAAGGTCAAATGACTGAAGTCGTCGAAATGGGACGATTGGATATCACTTGAAAGCTCAAGTAACAGCGAGTATTGTTAACCTCTTTAAAATAATTCACCTTAGACGATTTTCTGGTGATCACCAATGGTTGACCATACCTTAGTGACCTAGTGGTCATGAAAATATGGCATTGCCAAAGTGTTTGAACAATTGTTGTTTGTGTTGACCCTAGCTACAATTCCAGCAGGTGTCATCAACATTTAATTGACCAGAAAGAATTTGTATTTTAACCTTATCTACTTATCCCTGTATTTAAAACTGCAAAGTAATTATTTGTTTTCAACGCATATTCTGACTGAAGCTTGTTTACAGGTTTTTTTAATGGTTAATTTAAATTATCCAAATTAAATATTGTATCATTGTTCCGAAGTATCTAAAACTATCTGACTTACAACACTATGTCTTACAAGTTTTCAGCAAATAAAAATAGTAAAAATGTATTCCTCAATTCATCACGTACAACCCTGAGACAAAATGCTGCTGATACAGGAGTGGTAATTTATGTGTTTAACTAACAAAAGCGAAGATTGCTACATACATTGTAATAGAGAAGATAATATGTTAGCAATTTAAACTTTATTGGTTTTACTCACCGCCGCTTACCATTTAATAGGATGTAACTTACATTAATTTGAATTACTAGTATTATTAGCAACAAGAATTTTTATAGCATTTCCTTTTGAAGAAAGAACAAACTCATATAACAATTTATTAATAATAAATCATCAACGGTAGTATTTTAATTAAAACTTGAATAACTCTAAACAGAAAGAATCATCGCATTAACATATAAAACGGAAAAATTCTTTTTCATTTGCTAAATACTTTACAGCCTAAAGAATTAAAAGTATTCAACAAAAACTGCTCAGCTTTTCACGTTAATAACCACAAAAAGAAAACTCCTAATTGAAAAATAATTGTGCTTTGCTCGATATTCTGTATACTTTTTTAAACACTGATGAAGGATGTCAAAATTATGCCTGAAGCTTCACTTTAATGTCCAGTATTATGTTGGTAAAACGGAAAAAAATGAACGATGCAGAACTTTTTCAAATCTGTTTCAGTTTCAGAGATTTTATGATTTTATGTTTTATTCCTAACAGTATTTTTAAGAGATTGCTGCTAATTGAGTCAGTAAAATTTGCTACCTGGTAATTTCAAGGCTTAATCAAGTCACGTTCCTATTAGTATTATTAATTTGAAAATTATTAAATTTTTTCTCTGTGAACGAATAAATTATATTTTTTAATAATATTTGACAGTTTATAGCTATACTAGGCTGTTTTTAATTATCGCTATAGTTAATTTATTAATTTAATTTAATTTTAGATAACAATCTTAATATTATTATTTATTAATATTATTTCTTAAATAAATCAAATAATAGTGAAGGAGCGGTGTATCCAGAATTTTTAAATTGTAACTTGTAACGAAAACAACTATTATACCACTGTAAGTTCCTTATAAAACAATTATAAGATGTAGTTTATTGCAGTTTAAACTTTAAAGCACTTTACCGTGTTTAGTATTCCTTCAATTATCTTGCAATATACTCGTAGTCTCAAGTGACTGTTCGAAGTTATCGTCGCATTAGTGCTATCTCCGTTATTAATGGAGTTACGAAGTTAGTTAAATAAATAAATTAGCTGTATTTTTTTGCTGATTAACATGTGATAGACAAAGAAACAATTGAACGTCGCGTTTTTGAGTTATTCTTAAAAGTAACATTTTTTAAATGGGACGCCCTGTATATTTTTGTAGAAATTGATGGATAGGGACATTATAAATACAAAAAATGGAGTGATGAACTCAATTTGTCAAATTCTGGTTAACCATAAAAAATTCTTTTATTGGTCTACACCGATAGTAAATTTTTCGTAATACAATAATCTACAACGCCGCTTTAGTTTAAATGTTTGGTGTGGTTTATTTACAACAAGGGTTATTGGCCCATACTTTTATGAGGGCACTTTAACTGCCCCGAGATAGGTTCAGTTCATGACAACAATATTAGATGATTTTCTGGACAGCCTCGATATTCATAACAGGCATGAAGGAATCTACTTTCAGCAGGACGGAGTCCCTGCCCACAATTTCAATGCAGCATGGAACTTGCTTAGAGTATTCGTCGATGACCAATGGATAGGAACGCAAGGACCCATACAATGGCCTTCACGTTATTAATAGTATTAATAGTAGGACAATTTTAAAAGCGGTGCGTCATGTTAAAATCCGAACTAGAAGTTGTATCGAGCAAGAAGGAGGATGTATAGAGCACCTATTATAAAAGAATTACATGTAATTATTCTGTCACTATTATTATAGATTCTTGTATATAATTCATTAATATTTATTTTGTTTCAATATTTGCTACTATCTAATAAATGCTTCAGTTTGTGTTCAACAACTTTTGTAATTTTTTTCATCGCCTATAATTAGTGTCGTAAATGAAAGAACTGAGTTCTGAAAATGCTTATGAGAACGTTCGGTAACAAACGAACCTCAACCGTCATCAAACCGTATCAAAAGAACGTTCTCTTGGGGTGCATAATCAAGCACGTTTGTGAACGTTTTCATAGTAATTCTCGAGAACTTGGAGAATAATACAGCACCAACGAGCATAAACAAGAACATAAAATCGAGAATAAAACCGAAACTAACAGAATCTAAACCGCATGACTACGCAAAACGTACACGTTGGCGTTGGGTGTTTCAAAGACAGACACTTTTATGAGCATAGTTGCACAATTTATGCCTTTAAAAGCATTGACAAGAAATTTGGGTTACGCCCGGTAGCACCTTCTTTGTTTTCTTGTTCTAGTTACATATGAACTTTATATATCATTTTTTTTATTTTATACAAATATGACAAATGTTAGTATAGTTTTTAAAATGTATTACTTGTGCACACTTGTGAGACACTGGACACCGGTCGTGGTCACTACGCCAACTAACGCTTTTGGATATTTTGCCGAACGTGGACACTATGCTGATTGCAAGCAGTGGACACTTTGCCGACCGTATCCGCGGTCAGCGTATTCTCCGCGGTCGGGAAACTGTCCAGTAGCAAAATTCATTTTAAAGGTCGGCGTAGTGTCCGCGGTCAGCGAAGTGTCCGGTAGTCGTAAAGGTGCAGACCACATTAAAGGTGTCTCTAACTAAAGTTCTAATTAAAATCAACAAGAAAAAAGATAGTTGTATCTCATTCTAATAGGTGGAAAATGAGAATTGGTCACCATGGTCATTAAACATATTATTAATTTAACAGTGAGATGTGAATACGGCCCAACGATTATAATATTTTCTACTATTACATTACTCTTCAACATATTACAGTTAATAGTCAAATTAACTACAACTAGCATTATAAATGAGATGAGGAAAATTGAAGAACATTCGACCATTTTAAGAATATTTCAAGAACGTATAATTATCCTTATTTTGGGTATATCTTAGCAAGTTAAAGGTATATTTTCCAGTCCTGTTCACCTTTGAGCGTTTATTCTCGTTCTTTCTCGTTTGTGCTCCGGGAATATTCTCCAAAAATAAATGCTCGAGCATTTTCCAACACTGCCTATAATGGCTGCTACTGCTACCAAGATTAAACTGAAAAAATAAATTAGATGAGAAATGATAAATAATGACCCGTAACTTTTGTATTTTAAAGAGGTAATACACTTTTGTATTTACAATGTCAATATCCATCAATTTCTACAAACATATACAGGGTGTCCATTTAAAAAAATGTTACTTTTGAAAATAACTCATTTTTTTTAATTATTTTTTTGTTTCGAAGCAACAGAAACGTTTCTAAAGCATTAAGAAGCTACTAAATGAAAACCGTTATGTATAACATTGTTGTAAAGGCGTTATAGAGGTAACCAATATGTTCTGGTAACTTCATAATTAGTTGGTAATTTTAAATTCTATAAGATTGTTGGCATAAGAAATGTGTTGAAAACTTTTATAGTAGGTACTCTTCATTTAAGCTCTTTTAGGGTGATATTAATGTTATATAGCTGTTTGTCGCACTAAATAATAGGCTTTCTGGTTCATAAATTAATGATGTAAAGTGATGCAAACTGTTATACATCATAATAGTATATTATGTATTAAGGGCTTGTTTTAGAGCCCGCAGTCAGTCAGAGTCAGTAATTAAGCACGAAATGCATACGTTAATTTATGCCCGGTCTAAGTTTAAAATAATATTTAATTTTAAAATAAAAATAATTTAAAAAGTGTAATACTTCAAGTGGTCTATAATTACCGTTATTACTATGGAAACGGCGTAAACAAGGATAACTATTCTTCTAGCGGGGTTTAAACACTTTATAGTAGGCTCTAAAAAGTTTTACACCCCCTAGAGCTTTATTTTAGCAATTTACGCTGTAAAAACAGGTCTATAAGCCGGTCATAATCGCCCGACCGGGCATCAAATTAATCATTGGGATAGAATCATTGAAGGTTTTATGTTTTAAAGAGCGTCAATAACAATAAAAGTTCCTGCTAGCTATGCTAGTAAAACCAATCGCCTCAAGTTGATAAATGCTGCTAAAGACAAATTAAAGAAGACTTTTTACTCGTTTTTATTATAGTTCAGCTTTGTAAATAAAAAATAATAATTGTGGTTAAACGCTCGGCGAACAGTTGAATGGGTGACCGTCTTACAAGTTTCAACTTGCCTGTTCGGTGGGGCAGTATACAAGACTATCCGTGGATGAATGCTGTTTCTTTAAGCTGTTATACACTAAATAGGTGTACTGTCGTGTTTCTCAAAGTTGCCGTTAAATCTTAAGTTGCGTTTCCTGTAGAAAGAAAAATCAATGTCGTTTTTAAATTATATTTATTATACTAATGCAAGAATAATGGTGTTACTAGTTCTAAATCTCAACTTGTACTGTCTACATTATGTAAATGTAATTATAAAGGAAACTATTATTGGTATGTGATTCATATTAAATACAAACAATTACTTGGACGATTGAACTTAAATATTTGTTGGTAAATCAGAAAACAATGTTAATTTGTAAACTATGGAAAATGAATGTAAACAAAGATTTATTGAACATGGCAATTTGTGAAAAGTGTGGTGATTATATTATATTGCCATAGAAACATTCTTGTTAGATTAATTAATTGACTTTAAATTTGATATTTATTTCTAAAGATGTAAAAAGTTATTGATTCTAATAAACAATTCTGATTACGTATTTTCATCTAAGAACATTATATTTACTCTTTTAATTTATGTGTGTGGTGAAACACTGAACAACATACAACGACCGCCACAATTGGTGAACCACGACGATTACGTGAACTTAACGTGACAGTAAATTGTGACACTTGTAATTATCATGTAATTTCAGTTATGGCAAGTAATGTACTCTCTCAAGTGAGCGATCTAATAAAAAACCCTCGTAATGATGGAAAATACATTGCACTAAAAGAACGGCTTATTAATCAATTTGTAGATTCCGAAAGCAATAAGATTAAAAGGTTACTGACAGGAGTGGAATTTTCAGGAAAGAAGCCCTCAGACGTACTTCGGGAAATGCGTAGCTTGGGTGGAAATAAAGTAAACGACAATCTATTAAAATCATTATGGATAAATGGACTCCCTCCTCAAACTCAGGCCATACTTTGTAACTGACAAAAATCAACAAACTAAATAATGCCCCGCGATTGGGCGCCAATTGTAACTGACCAAAAATCAAGGCCCACGTTGGACCGTCAATTGTAACCCTCAAAATACCACAAACTAAATAATAATTATAAAATTATCATACTCACATTAACAAAGATGCTCTAGATTACCACGGCTTCAGATTTAGCTCTGTCTTACAAATTTTTTTATTTCAGGTCGCAGGTATTGGTTCTGCGGTTATCTTATTTATGAAAAATAGTAATTAAGGGTTTCAGAACTCAAATAAATACTCTAAAAGGGCGCCATCTGATTATGAAATTTAATGACATTAATTAAGCCAGAAAAGATATTCAATTCACTAATCAGAAAATGAATTCAATATACCAGGGTTTGAACAAAAATTTTGTTTATATTTATAAATTTTTAAAATAAAAAATGAATAAAACATTCATAATTATATGGTTCCATTTAGCTCACTTGGTATAAACTGAAAAACATATTTTTTGAATGGTAAAAAAATAAAAAATCAAATACATATAGAATAAAAAAAACATTGACAACATAAATTTATTAAACTTAAATTAGTCACTCAGTATTTAATTTTCAAGTTACTCAGGAATTATTGAACACAGAATGATTTAAAATTTAGTTAAAATTTATTCAACATAATATTATTTAAATTTTATTGAACATAAATTATTCAGAAATTTATTAAGATCAAGATTTATTAAACATAAAATCATTTGAAATTTAACGAACATATATTTGTTAAAATATTACAGAATTGAATTTAATTAGATATTACTGAAGTTAGAATATTTGAATTTCACTGAAAGTAACAGACTAAAATTGAATCCTATTAGAGAGCTCTCTTTTTATAGAAAACTATAAAAATTCAATTATCCAAATAATCCGTAAACACAAGAAAATTACAAAAATAGATATTTCTTAAAGTACAATACCTTAAATCTTATAAATCGAATTCCAATTAAACCATTGTTTACTTGCATCGCAAGAAAAAACATTACTCTTGACTGCTAGAAACTGGAAACGCCTCTCCTTGAAAGACCGTTGTTGATCCTTAATGGTTATGAATTGTTATTTGAACGTATCAGGTCCCAAGAAATAATTTTTATTTCAGATTCAGTTCAATCACACAAAACGTTGAAATAATCCATATGATTTTCACCAACAATCTTTGTTAAAACACAGTTTAAACAATTCGGTTTCGATTATAATTTTGTTTATAAATTACACACGATAAATATCGGTAATGTCTTTAAAAGCTTAAACGAATTTAAACACAGATAGCACTGGCTACATTAAATTCTTCCAATAAAACGGATAATTGTTTATCTTTAACTACATGTAGAACGGGAATTTATTATTTAAATTATAAGTCCGTCTGCAAGATTTTTTATAACAAAACTGCACTAATTTTAAAGCTCGAGCTGTAAAAATGGTTGTTTTAATGGCCCATTACAATAAAACAAGCCACATATAATTATTAGCGATACTATATATTCAAGTCTTTCAAACTGAATTATTCAAAACTAAACTGTACGAGAACTCACTTCACGGCAAGTGTCGATTAAACTGTACGAGAACTAGATCTAGAATTTTCTTTAATTCTAATTAACTAAAGTAAAACGGTAATTCTATAATATCGACCGAAGTCAACTGTCTTCTCTGAAATTTCGATCGGAAGTCCACTTTAAAAAACTCAAGGTTCTTTTTTTCGCGTAGAAATGCATTACCAGATGCAAATCGAAATTAGCCAATAGCGAAGTCTCACTTCAAGAACGAGTATTAATTTTTCTTAGTACCCAATCAACGAATCGCGTGTTTTGGCTTAACCAATCAGAGCACAGCAACTCAACAGCAAGTATTGATTTTTCCTCTAAGACTCCAAACGCTTATATGAGTAACCAAAGAGATTTTTTATAATTCTAAGATTTGAAACCAACCTTTTTTTTAAATAATATTATAGGGATGTTTATATCGAATGCTAACGCAAGTTTACATTATGAAAAGAATTCAAATTTTTAGAACCGGACTTACGATGTTTGTAAATATGTGGACGAAACCACAATTATTCAGAGCTTGTAAAAATATACCGTTACAACTTTCAGTTAGTGAAGCTGGTTTAGATAAGCTAGCAGTAATGGCTGATAAAATTGCTGAAGTTACCGAATTTCCTACGGTTGCCACAACCTCATACAATAACAATGACCAATTAGAGCAATTGAAGCAACAAATACAAAATTTATCTAAAGAAGTAACTTCTTTGTCCTTAAGACATTCTTCACTCTCTCGAGAAAGAAATACTTCTAACTGACGAAGTCAAAGTTATAATCGACATAATCGATCGTCTTCAAGATTTAAAGAAAACAGAAAATATTGCTGGTACCATTTTACATTCGGCAAAAATGCCAAAAAGTGTAACCAACCATCTCAATTTAATTAGGAAAACAATCAGGCTTGAATACTAGCAAGGCGACACCTATTCAGGCCCAAATGCAACATCGTCTTTTTATAAGTGATACACAATCAAAACAACAATATTTAATAGACACTGGATCGGATGTATCGTTGTGTCCTCCTTCGAAATCCGATCGAGTCAATCAAACTGATTTTAAATTATTTGCTGCCAACGGAACAACTATTAAAACCTATGGTGGACGTATGTTAACTTTAACCTTAGGCTTACGACGCAAATTTTTTTGGCCATTTATTATAGCCTATATTTCTAAACCTATTATCGGCGCAGATTTCTTAAAACACTTTAATCTACTGGTAGATTTAAGTCGCAAGCAACTAATCGATGGTACAACTGGATGTTTCACTCGAACTATCAGTTTACCTTCACATAGTCATAATAGCATAGTTACAACCATTAATTCAGATGCATATTCAAAACTTTTATTAAAATATCACAATATTACAATACCAGCTTCAGCCAATAAACTCTTTGATACCGCTACATGTTGCAAACACGATGTCAGACATTCTATAGAGACTAAAGGTTCACCAGTATTTCATAAGGCACGCAGACTAACACCTGAGAAACTTAAGATTGCTAAAGATTATTTTCAAATTATCATTGATCATGGAATTTGCCGACCTTCCAAAAGTAGTTGGGCGAGTCCATTGCACATGGTACCAAAGAAGGGACAAGATTGGAGACCATGCGGCGACTATCGAAGACTAAATTCTGTTACAACACCGGACAGACACCCCATACCTCACATGCAAGATTTTACATATTTATTACATAACAAACACATATTTTCTAAACTGGATATAGTTCGTGCATACTACCACATACCCATGAATACGAATGATATAGAGAAGACTGCAATAATAACTCCATTTGGACTTTTGAATTTTTGTTAATGCCTTTCGGACTCTGTAATGCCGCACAAACATTTCAGAGATTTATTCATCAAGTTTTAAATAATCTTCCATTTTGTTTTGTGTACCTTGATGATGTTTTAATAACTTCAGAATCTCCAGCAGACCATATTAAGCATCTTGAGATAGTTTTCCAACGCTTAAACGAATTCGGAGTTACACTCAATCAAACTAAATGTTTCCTTGGTGCAGCTGAGATAGACTTTCTTGGATATCACATTACCCAAGATGGAATAGAACCGCTTCATGAAAAAGTAGAAAGTATAACCAACCTTAATCCACCTAAAACTGTAAAGGCTTTAAGAAGATTTTTAGATATGCTAAATTTTTACCGTCGTTTTTTAAGCATGCTGCAGAACATTAATGAGGTAACAAAAGGAGAAAAGACAAATAACGAAGATATTACATGGACTCCTGAATTAATACAGTCTTTTAAAAGTTGTAAAGAAGATATTGCTAATACTGTTAAATTAGCCTATCCTTCTGATCTTCCTTTAGTGCTCATGAACGACGCCTCGGAAATAGCTATTGGTGCTTCCTTAAACCAGGTAAGAGACAACAATTTACAACCATTAGGATTTTATTCTTGTAAATTGAAAAATTCTGAACGAAACTACTGATCGTGATCTGTTAGCCATTTACAATTCAATTAAACATTTCCGTTATATGTTGGAAGGAAGACAATTTACAATAATCACGGATCATAAACCTTTAATATATGCATTTAAACACAAAGCAGATAAAGCATCTCCTCGTCAACTTCGACATCTAGATTTTATTTCGCAATTTTCTACGGATATTCAATATCTCAAAGGAGAGAAAAATATACCGGCAGACATGTAATCACGCATCGAAACAATCACCTTCCCAGAATCTATCGATTATCAGAAGTTAAGTCGTGAACAAATGGAAGATGAAGAGTTACAGATTCTTTTAAAAAATCCATCGACTCATTCCTTACAGTTAACTCAAATTACGTTACCGGAGAATGATATTTCATTATATTTCGATACTTCACAGACAAAATCGCGATTATACATCCCAAAAAGTATGCGAAAAGAGATATTTCATCTCATACATAACCTAGCTCATCCTGGAATCAGATGAAACTATCTATCCACATAATAACCAGTCGATTTATATGGCCCAATATTAAAAAAGATACTGTCTGACTTGTATTGACCGTTTTTCTAACTGGCCAGAGGTTATTCCACTTCCAGATATCACAGCTAACACTGTAGCTCAATCTTTATATTCAAATTGGATTTCAAGGTATGGTATACCCAAATAGATTACCACAGACCAAGGCAAACAGTTTGTGTGTGAAATATTCCGATCATTAACTAGCTTACTGGGTATTAAACACATAAGAACAACCGCACATCGTACCCAAATGGAAAAATAGAGCGACTACACCGCACCTTGAAAGCTGCTATAATGTGTCATAGTAATCCTCGTTGGACAGAAACTATTCCAACAGTATTGCTTGGACTACGATCTGCACCGCTGGATAAACTGGATGAAACGCCTTCAGAATTTGTATATGGACGAACTATCCGCATTCCAGGTGATTTTTTTGATAGCTTTGTTAACAAAGATTTCAATCCACTGACATTTGTTGAAAACCTGAGAAGAAACATCTCCAAACTTAAGCCTGCTCCTCAAAGACATTATACCAGATAGAATGTATTTATACATCCTGAATTAAATACTTCTACTCACGTATTCGTCCGCTAGGATGGTGTGCGAAAGAGTCTTTAACCACCATACGATGGACCATATAAGGTTTCTTCCAAAACAGAGAAATATTTCACAGTTTTAATTAAAGGCAAGGAAAAGAACATTTCTATTGATAGGCTCAAACCTGCTTTTATCATAAACCCAACTCTATCAGAACATGAAACCTTTAAGCAAAATCAAGCTACTCCTCCAGATACAAGAAGAACCAGATATAGCAAGAATCAAATCACAGTTAAACAACCTTATGTAATGAAGAAATCGGGTCGTGTTGTACATTTTCTATCCAAATTGAATTCTACATAGTATTACCGGAAAATGTTAACACTGAAAGGAGGGTAGTGTGGTGATTATATTATATTGCCATAGAAACATTCTTGTTAGATTAATTAGTTGACTTCAAATTTGATATTTATTTCTAAAGATGTAAAAAGTTATTGATTCTAATAAACAATTCTGATTACGTATTTTCATCTAAGAACATTATATTTACTCTTTTAATTTATGTGTGTGGTGAAACACTGAACAACATACAACGACCGCCACAAAAGCATCATTTATCCGTCCAAAATAGTCCTTTAGAAATTTGCGAATCTACTTACATATATGGATAGTGTTCTAACAAGCATTAACAAAAGTTGTATGTACCAAACGGTTCAAACAATGTACTTTCTTATTTGGATTTTGTAAAAACGCAAACGCGTGGTGGTTAAATCAATACTTATCGAAAGCTAATAGACGGTTCGGGTTCACTAGTTCTAGAATATCTTAGTACAATTAGCAGGACCGCGCCAAGCCTAATGAGCGCAGTCGTGCAAAATTTCTGTATGCACCCTCAATTTATCATGATTTTTTTAATACGATAATACCACGAACGTGGAAAAGACTTTTAAAAAAGTAGGGCCCCTAGGTTAGTCTGATGTGTAAATCACCACTATACTGGGTGTAACTAATATAACTACAAACCACGTAAGGGGGAGGTAATGATATAGAACTTATGTATCTTCCTTATCAACATATGATCGCGTCCTGCTAGTTTTTGATAAAATCGCATTTTAAATTTTAAATATGGCCATTGTACTCACATTAAATATACCAAAAATACTAAATAGGCAAAAAAATTACAATGTTTTAAAAATTATTCAAAAAATTTAAAAAAAAATAAACGAGTAGTAATATTACACATGTAACATGGAGTAAGTATACAGGTGATATGTTGCGCATATATAGACGTTTATAGAGAGGGATAGAATCCAATGAAAATTGACCGGAAATGCAGAGCACGAAGTGAAATGCAGAAAAGAAAAAAAAAAAAGAAAAGAAAACGAAGAATTTGAGATTTTTCAAAAGGAGATAAGAAGGAATGAAAATAATAAATGTTATACAAAGTAATAAAATATATACCTATTGAATTTATAAATTAAATAAATAACTGATAATTAATAAATAAAATATGTCAGTTAAATACAGAAATAGCTTCAACAAAAATAATTACAAATATACGCAACCGTTTTGAGGTTAAAACTTTTCACGCAAACACCAACATTGTGTAGGACGTAGTTTTGTTTGCACTTTGGGTTAAATTTGATTGGTCTAGAAAATCCGCTCTTACCCTTCGCATCCTTGAGAATACGAGATCTAGATTCTTACACCATGACATGAAGGCACAGTATACCAGTATACGTATAAAAAAATACCGACCTTGAATGTATTGTTTTTACTTACTTAATTTATTTAATCCTTACGGCTTTGTATCTTGCGGTGTATTGTTTTAAATATCTTAAACTTCAAATTTCTTGGACTCTTAGCGTGCTTTTACTAGTAGAACTTTTTAAATATTTTTTTACTTCCTCAAATTAAAATGTCGCGACGCCTTACGTACCCTGGATCCGACGTTCGCCGCACGACTTTGCCCATATGGTCTGCGTGGCCCTGACAATTAGTAGTCATAATCACATACAACTTCAAGTACAATGCACAAAGGTTTTTTGCACTAGGAAGCTTTTGGAAGTTTATAGGAATACGTACAATCAAATTCTTACAATTTTGCAGCTATAACATAAGTTAGCCATCTTAGAAGCTTTTGAAATGTACAAACACAAACAAACGGTCCCCTTAATGAATGAACAAATTGAGCTTGAGTAATTCTCTTTATTGGAAGTGAGATATTTTTAATATTAGTAACACGTTTGTTTATTGTTCTAACATTTACCTTTACCAATAACACTTTATGTCGAAAGATTGTCTGATAATAAATCTTTTGAAATTTTTATTAAATATTTTATTTCATTAATTTCAATGTTACAAAAATTAATTTTAATACAAAGAAAATAAGTAGATTAAAAAACAATAAAACAATAAAATATTACTTAACTATTATAAAGCTGATACGCGGACTAAATAGAAGGGATTTTCAACAAATGCCCAAACCAATAGATGTTAAAATTTAAATCTACATTATTTGACATAACAGGTTTCCTGGCAACGTTCTTAATTAATAGATAAATTTACAAACAAGATCCAAATTCTGGGTTCGGTATTTCAACTCTTTCTGCTCTGAAAGCTCTATTGATATAGTTACAATTATTTACAATGGATACCATAGAAACCGTGCTCTTTGAGTAAACAGAGTTGATCAAAAATGGTCACAAGTTATAATTGCGGTTACAAGAGTTTATTAAAATTATTGTTTGAACCCAAATAATATCTAGGTAGGTTTAAAATATGTTACTTAAGAATATATAAACTAATATCTATGTATGTAAAATAATATTAAATAATGGTAAGCGTGACAGGATATAATATATTCCCAGCAACACATCTTAAGCGTAGTGGTTCTCGGCGGCTTCTGTAGATCATACGACCGGAACTGCACAGTCTAGCAGTCTAGCATGATTCCCAAAATTCCGTCTCCGAACACATCTACCTGGTGACATGCAGTTTTCCATTGGCCAGGGTTTACTCCACTCCCCTCACAACCCGGATAAACCTTACTTCATGTGGGGAGCTTTAGCTGTTCTACTATATAATCAGATTTGTAAAGTCAGTGTATCAGTACTGTAATGGTGAAAAGTTTTTCAAAAATCAATATGAAAAATGACGAAACTTAGGAAAAATTCCCAACAAGCCAAGTTTTTTGATGCAGCCTTATTTTGAAGTTGTAAACAAGCTCTCAAAAGTCCTGAGGCATATTGCGTGTACAAACTTTTTTATAAGAGGGGAAGGAGGATAAATTCACTTTTTCCCTATTATCTCGAAAAGTATCGGGTTTTCAGAAAAATGTGCTACAAAACAAGTCGTAGTATTTTTCTTTGAATAACTACCCGTTTTGGAGAAAAACGAGTGACAATTTCGAATTATTATACTTCCGCAAAAATGTACTCCATTTCATACCACTGCGGAATTAGAGTAATAAGCACATTTTTCTTATGTTGTATCCCCAGTAGGACTCATTCTCCTCGTAATATTCCTGCATACTATAATTTTTTGGACTTTGTCCCCGTTGACACTTTTGATCTACACATTAGGGACCATCATTTACCAAAATTTCAAGAATTCTGGTAGACAGCCATTTTCCATAAGGATTTTGCGGGTTCTTTGTATCAGTTACTTTCACTCTTATATCACTTAAAGGGTTAGTCATACGAAGAAAAGTCATGATAACTTTTACGAGCAGCAATTCTTAATATTCCAAATGTAATAACTACTTTTCAGAAAATCTGCTAGTTTTCGAGATAATTGGAAAAAAGTGAATTTCTCCTCCTTTAAAAAGTTTACACAAGCGATATACATCAAAACTTTTGAAAGTTTGTTTATAACCTCAAAATAAAGCTACATACAAAAATTTGGCTTGTTGGTAATCTTTCCGTAGTTCAAGTCCAATTTTCCTGGCCTAACAAACAAAACCATAAAATGTCAAATGACAATAAATTAAAAATAAGAAAGTGTGCATCTATAAACTAATTGTAATGATGTATACGAGATGGCCATCCGATTTCGGTTCAGAAACGCTTTACAAAGAGAAAATTTACAAATTTACCAAACATTATATTAACAAGCTACTCAAATAAAATCTACCCCACAGAGCCTCGATAAGCACATAGAAATGAAAAATACTTTTATACAGAAAAACAAGACATAAAACAGTGGTGACAAAAAGAAATGGGGATCATATGAAAAAGAAACAGGTAATCAATATCCCAGAATAACTAATACCTGCGAATTTAAGACACAAGGGGATATTCTTAGACATTTCTAAGAGCCCGAATATAAATATAAGAGGTAGAATGATAACTAAAAAGTGTCATATAAGTCCGTAATTACGTTTTGTTTTCATGTATTTCATCAATATATACATAATACTATAATACCTACATAAAATTATGTTTTAATAAGAAATTTTCAGAAGTTCTTGATAGTTCGCTCATTAAATGGATGCCAATTTTGCAGAAGATATTCTGCAAAGTTTCTGCTCGCTTGTTGTTTGAAGGCCACATTTATCATCTTATATTTATCGTACCGTAATCATTCTTCATTTAATAACCGTTTGATTGTTGAAGTAGAAAATGAAGCGATTATTGCGTCACAAAAAGTTCTCAAATATTTGTAGATATTGTATTAAATTTGTGCCTTGATTACATCTTTACGGGATTCATTTAAATTTAAATTTATATTATCATTTATTTCTAAAGTTGTAAGAGGGTTGGCGCAGAAAATTTTCACCCGTCAAAATGTCTGTCCCAATAAAAGACTCATTACTTTAGAACTTTCGTAAACTTTTGCATTTCCGCTTTATTTTCCAAAACAAAGGGAAAATATATTAAATATTAATCAAGCAGAATTAGTTTACAAAAGCTTCCTTTGAAGCACAACGAAGGAGAAAGGAAAAGAAGTGGATAAATCTATCTGTTCGTTTTTGCGTTTCGTAAATTGTAAAATATTGGAAACGCAATATTTCCCAATTTTAAGACATTCTCGTTAGGAAATTATACGCTAGAATCACTTTGTACAAGGAAATAAAAGGGAAATATAAAATCCGAAAAATAACAATTTTGTAACTCGCAAGTAATAAATCCTTTTTGTGGTTATTTTCGTTTATTAAAGATATATTTAGGTTAGCAAGGAGAAAGGTAAAATTGAACCCGATTGTAGAACTAAAACATTAACACAGAACAAATCTTATTTAATATCCCTCTATATTTGTATAAATATTCCAGCTGAGATATTAACGGCGCCACCAGTTTTTTCTGCCTATTATTTCAGGTATTTGAAACAAATATCTTGCGGAATTTGTGTACAAATATAGAATTATTTGCTCGTATCTACAAGCAACCCTAAAATAAACTGGTTGTTATAAGGCTTTATGTTTACAGATTATTATAGTTCTTTCCATCCTTTATCCTTTAGCAAACAAAACGTTTTCTCTCTAAGAGCTCATAGTTATTTTTTTTTTCATAAATACAAGATAGATCTTTTGTGTTTTGGCAGATAATTACTTAGATTTGTTCCACAAGCAAGTCCTGATATTCCTATCATTGTTTTATCGAATCTTTCTGAGAATTTCGGTGTAGTAGTTTTTAGAAGGATGAAAATCGATTTTTTTTCCTTTTGAGGTATCTTTGGGAACCTGCAATTTCGTCAGCTATGAATCGTTTTCTCATGTCATAACATTTACTAAACCTTTTAAATATCTTATACTTTTTCTGAAACAATTGCCTTATTTACATATTGCGGTTAATAAATTAACGATTTGTCATTTCTGGGCTTTTAACTTGTAGGTAGTAATATTTATTTTATGGTCAACTATTGTTTAAATTACTTCATTCTGTTAATATTACTTTCATTGCTAATTCAATATTTTTTGGTAATATATTCCTATAGCTTTATCAACCTTTACAGACAAGTTAAACATAATTACATTGCAAAACTTTTTAGTTAAAAATGTTTTACACTAACTTTTTAATTTACTACTAACATGATTAACCATATCTGAATAGTAATAGCAACAGTTTCTATAGTTAGGTATAAAATTTCTATGCATTTGCATGTTTTTTCTGCATATAGCAAACATATGCAGAGTTATGCTTCTACATGTTTAAGCCACATATGAATCACATATGTCAATTTGAAAGTGTATATAAATGCATATTTAAGTGTTTTTATAAATGCATGCATATTTCAGCATTTTTGAACGAGTGTGCATATTTTACCACTTTTTGAGCGTTTTACATGCTTTAATTATGAAATTTCTAATATTTTTAGCATTTTAGACAACCAACCAAGGGCGGCTTAGTTGAGTCTAGGGGAAACCCAAAATTTAAGCTTATTGGTAAATACTAGGCTTTAAAATATTTTCCTGCCTTAACCATCTGTGTACTTGATAATATTTTCTAAGAAAAAGTTTCAACTAAAATTTAAATACTTACATCCTGCGGTATTGTGATAAATAGGTATTAGGAAATTCCAAAGACCCTTTGACAACTTCCTGTTCATAGAAAGATTTGCCTGTACTTTTGTTTACTAATCTTGTAATCTTTCAATTAAGACAGTTTAGAAATTGCAAACTGCATTTCAGTTTGAAATTTTAGAGTGTAAAGATGGGTAAAGAAAAACGGTCTGTGTCTGTTACACTTCGAAGTTATGTTAAGGAATTTAGTGTTCTTACAACTGACGATAAGGTGTTGTATTGTATAGTGTGCGACGATAAAGTGACTGCAACGAAACGCTTTCAAGTTACACAACATGTGAACACGGTTCGGCATCAAAAGTGTGTTGCCCTGAAATCAAAAAGACAAACATTGTTACCGGGGTACCTTAATAATTCGCGCGGTGAGTCCAGCAAATCGATCGAATTTAATAAAAAACTATGTAGTGCATTACTGGCTGAAGATATCCCGTTAAGTAAAATTAATCACTCAGCATTTCGTAATTTTCTGAAAGAAATTTCAAAAATGCCAATACCCGACGAGTCTACACTCAGGAAAAATTATTTACCTCGTTTATACGAAGAGACCATAAAATCAATTGGAAAACATGTAGCGAATAACTACATATGGGTTTCCATTGACGAATCTACTGATACTACTGGAAGGTGCGTAGAAACTTCATTTACTTCGGTTTGTTAGTAAAATTTAACTAATTAAAGACAGCAGAGCAATTTACGGATGTTTTATTTTCTATTTTGTTAGTTACATTTTTAATCACAATAATATTTTTGCTTTATTAAATTTTTTTTTAAATAACTGTTTTACGCTAATTGTTTGAAACCGACTAATTATGTAGTTCGATAAAATGGAAATCAAATTTTTGTTTTCAGATACGTGGCTAACGTTATAATTGGCGTTTTAAATTCCGAGAACAATCCCAAATCCTATCTACTAGCAATGGACGTTTTCAAGAGCACCAATCATTGTTCCGTGGCAAAATTGTTTAATGATTCGACGGCTATTTTGTGGCCGGACGGCATACAGTACAACAAAGTACTCCCGTTCGTCACCGATTCGGCACCGTACATGATCAAGGCTGAAGCAGGCTTACAAGTTCTGTACGAAAAACTCATCCACTTAACTTGTCTTGCCCATGCAATGCATAGAGTTGCGGAAAAAGTGCGGGAAATATATCCTAACGTAATCTCTATAATTTTAGATGTAAAAAAATTGTTTGTAAAGCTCCATATCGAATACAAATATTTAGGGAAACTGCTCAAGAAGTTCCTCTCCCACCTGAGCCTGTAATAACAAGGTGGGGTACTTGGCTTTCTGCAGCAGAATATTATGCAACTTATTTTGATATTATTAAAGCATGTGTAAATAAACTTAATAAACACGATGCACTATGCATACAAAGCGCACAGGATGCTTTTAATACTAAGGAGGTGAGGGCAGAATTATTGTTTGTTTTGAGAAATTTTGTGCGTTTAGCTAAAGTAATTCAGAAATTAGAAAGTCAGGGAAATTCATTAGATGAATCTCTTGAGTATGTAAAATTGTTAGGTGTTTCTTTGAATAAAGTAAAAGAGCCAAAGGGTTTGACTATAAAACAAAAATTTAAATCCGTTATAGACAAAAATCCTGGTTTTCACTTAATTAAAAGCATAAACGATGCATTATCTGGCCAAGACATTTTAGACGAGCTAAAACATTATTCGCTTGTAGAATTAAACAATTTTAAGTATGTCCCACTTACGTCTTGCGATGTGGAACGGAGTTTCTCAAAATATAAAACAATATTTAGGGATAATAGGCATATGTTTACTTTTGAAAATTTAAAAATGTACGTTATTGTGAGCTGTAACGCTCAATGTTTAGAAAATATAATTAATTAAATTATTGCATAGGATGTCTAATTAAAATAATTTCTGTAAATAAAATGTAAATAACGCTAAACAGCTGTTTTTTTAATAATGAAAGTGCATATATTTATTAAAAATTTCTAATAAACGCATATTTCATGATTTTATCGTGTTTTTGTGTTCTTCAGTAAAAAGAATAATTATCTAAAATGAAATAAATAAAGATTATTAAAAGTTTCACAGTTTTATAAAATACTGTTTTATATATTGTTTCGACAGCTATGCTGTCATTATCAAAGGTAATATAATTATAAACAAACACGTCGCTAAGGTAGATACAAAATACTGATATAAAACTGTGAAAATTTAATAATCTCTATTTATTTCATGATTATGGAGTTCCACAAAATAAGGCTTGAAACAATAAACAAAATTATCTAAAAGATTTTAGTTTAGAAGAAATAGAAACGTTTCAAATAGATAATTTAAGTGAATACAATCCACTAATTAAAAATAAAACAATTGGAGCTATAGAAAAAGAGAATTTGAAAATATTTCTTTCTAATGCGAGAATTTTGAATAAAAACAAAGATGAGTTTACAGTTTTATTACATTCAATTGGTCATGACTTTGACTGTCTAGTCTTTACAGAGACTTGGAAATTAACTGATCCTGATTTGTTTAGTTTTAAGTGTTACAAACACATATATAATGAAGGTACAGCTAACCAAAATGATGGGATAATGATTTTTATAAATGAAAGATTATCTTTTAGTTATCAGATATGTTTAATTGGAAGTATAAAAAGTATACAGTTAACTATTGAAAAAAATAAAAAATATATAAGACTAACAGCTATTTACAGAAGTCCTTCTGATTGCATAAATACATTTATAGATAATTTGTACCTCTACTTAAACGGACTAGACAAGACTACTTATATGGAGATACTTGTGGGTGATATTAATATAAATATTTTAGAAAATACTACAGATTCTATAAACTATCTTAATACATTATCAACATTTGGGTATGTAACAGCAATTAATAAACCTACTAGGAATCAAAATTGTCTTGATCACATATTCATTAAAAATATGATAGGTAATCTTATACACATTCCAATAGTTCTAGGATTGCAAGTTACAGACCTTTGTCCAATTATTTTGTATACCATCTTCCCTGGAAAAATAAAAAGTGAAATTACCAAAAATCAGTATAAATACTATATTAATTATCCTAAATTAAAAGAGATGTTACGTACTGAAAATTGGGAAAATATATATTCAAATAATAATGTCGATGAAACTGTAAACATTTTTTTAATAATATTGGAACGTTATATAAAGAATTGCACTAATAAAATTAAATTGAAAAATAGCACCGCGAGGAAAAAAGAATGGGTCACAGAAGGTTTGTTGAAATCTATTCAAGAAAAAAAATTTGCTTTTTAAGCAAATGTAGAAAAATCCAGATGAAATAAATAAACAAACATATAAAAGATATAGGAATAAATTAAATGAATTGATTAAAATATCAAAACAAAAGTATTATCAAAAAAATTAGGAGAAAGTATAAATGATTCAATAAAACTTTGGTCATGCGTAAAAGAAATATGTAATACAAACAAAAAACATGAACAAATTTACAACATAAATAACACAGGTGAACTATTAACGGCCGAAAAGGCAGTAGCGGAGAGATTTAATGAGTTCTTCACAGCAATTGGTAAAGATCTTGCATCAAAAATTAAAAAATCAGAGAATGTGGTCAATCAAACTCCACACTCTGTGGTGAACTCATTCTTTCTCACCGCAACTACTTAAATAGAAATTAGAAATGTAATCTTAACGTTAAAAAAAATCCCCAGGTATAGACAATATTAAATCAGAAACATTAAAGAATATAGCGAATGAAATTTCTCCTATTTTAAGTCACATTTTTAACCTGTCAATTGAAAAAGGTATATTTCCGGAAAAGTTTAAAATAGCAGTAATTAAACCTCTACACAAAAAGGGTAGCAGCTTGGAGATGACTAATTATCGTCCAATATCAATTATATCCAATTTAACAAAAGTATATGAAATAATTTTGAAAAAAAGAATAGTATCGTATTTAAATAAATATAACCTGTTATATAATAAACAATATGGTTTTAAAGAGAATATATCAGCAGAGGATGCCATTATTCATATGACAACTAATATATATAATGCAATGAACAGCAGTAAACCATCACTATGTATTTTTATAGATCTTGCTAAAGCGTTTGACACAGTTAGTCACCTTCAGCTACTGCAAACTTTACAAAATATTGGCTTTAGGGGAACAACATATAGGCTCATTGAAAGTTACCTCAATAAACTTCCCACAATGTGTTCAAATGGGGGAAACAAAAAGTCCTTTTTTAAATGTTGAATATGGCGTTCCACAAGGGACCGTGCTAGGTCCAATATTTTTTAACATCTATATAAACGATATATTAAAACTTGATCTTGATGGATATATTATCAGTTTTGCCGACGATACAGCAATTTTTTACTACTCCAACAGTTGGAACGAATTAAAAATAAAAGTGGAAAATGATTTTAAGCATTTCATCAGGGTTTCGTATTTAAGTTCCCTAAAGCATATACTAGTAATATCATGATTATATGTTCATATAAATCTTGCATTGCTCTTTAAACATAAATTATATGCACTCTATTGTTTAAAATGTTTTGAAAATATTGAGCCCATACACTTAATACCTCTTAGTTAATTTCGGTACATTTATTTGTATAATCTACTTTCAAGGCATAGCCTTTAGTAGCTTATTTCAATTTATTTACCCTTATATTACATATATAAATATTTTGTACGTTTCCTTTGTAATTGCGTTGGGGGTGAATAAATTTATTATTATTATTATTATATTATATATTTAAGTGCATATTTCAGCATTTTTAAGTGCATACAAATCCTATACCTATCTATAGTAATAGAAGATTCTCGTAGTTATTAGGAATAGTTAATTACAACGTACACACTAACTTGCTACTTGCTTTTCGTCTGGTCATGTGCTTGTGAATTGAATTGTAATTTTAATTTCGCCATTGTTAATGCCAAATGCGGATATTAATTACCAATTTCCATAGTAAATACATAGTAGATTGTCAGATTATTTGGTTTTAAGTTAATTTTCTTTCATTTAATCAAGTAGCGAGGTCGCATTTTAAAACTTGATTTCTATTTATAACATATAATATAAAACAAAATAATTTTTGCATCATAAAAATAAAATTAAGTGGGATAAATGCTTCAAATAAATCAAAAAATGACGCTACATTTAAAAATCAGATGTGTGTAATTGGCAAGCAGCACTCTAGGACAGCTGTTTCGAACTGTTTGATTCTCCTCAGCTTGAGGTAGCTGGTTGTGAAAAATTCACACTCATTTTCGCCTTATATGTATACTGTGATGTTGATATTTGAAAATACATAATAAGAATATTATATTTAAGATATTAGTTACCTAGTATAATAATAATCTCAGGGTCTTGTAAATCTATATTTCGTTTTCTTTTATCTATTTTGAGACTTCTGATTATGAATGAGTTGCTGATTAAAAACTCATCTTTTTTATTTAATAATTATTTTATACGCTGGGATCGCTAGTAGTTTTGTCTTAATGAGATTTTTATCATATGAAAGTTCAGAAATATTTATCAAACTTGACAGATGAATTTATTTAACCTCAAACAACTCTATTAATGAATACTATAAAACCAAGTAAATTTTAGGTTTATCTCTTTAGTATGTAAATTTTATTTATTTGATTTATTCCTTCAGAGCGTATAGGATCTGAGTTTTCATAAGTACTCACTTTTATGATAAACCTGCTTTGTAGCAACACTATTGAAACATTCATATAGATTTATAGAACAAAAGTACTTATCCTTTTTCTTTATTTATTTAAAACACTTTTCTCAATATACAAACCTGATAAACTTAGATGTTTTTTTTTTCTTCCATACGTTTCAGGTTCTGTCAGCAGTGAATGGTGTAATTGGACTCCCTTCACCGTCTCTGGCGACATCCAGCACTCACTCTCCGGCCTGGACGTCTGGGACTTACTAAAACGTTTAGGTAACTTTGTCGAAAAGTTTATTTTACCTTCTTACGTTAACTTGTATTGTTAACGTTAAACTTCTTTTCTTTCTTTTTAGTTTGCTGGTATTACATGGCTACTCATCGATGGATTCACTTTCACCTTGACTCGATATCTGGCCTTCCACACTTTAGGCCTATGTTTAAAGAGCTTAGGTATTTTTCTTCTTTATTTTATTTTCTTCTTATATCATGATAACAATTAAAACTATACTGTTTAACATTTAATTTAGACTTTAACAAATTTTAAATAGAACAAATTAGGACAGTTGTTTTGAACTGTTTTGATCTTTTCAGCTAGAGATAGCTGTTTGTAAATAATAACACACACTCATTTTCAGCTTATATATGTAGCCGATAGCAATTAACAATAATATCAAAAGAAAACATTTACGATATCTACAGAGTAATATGCCGCATTAAAACCTCTACCTCTAGTTGAGGAAAACCAAGCAGTTACAAACAGCTGTCCTAGAGTGGTTCTTGTGAATTAAACATATCTTATTTTTATTTTATAGCGTCATTTTTTATTTATATTTCTATTTATGTTGTTAAACATATTAAGTGCACGTGCACGAATTTATTATTTTTGGGATTCTTTTGTATTTGAAATCTTGCTCATCGTCTAGTATGGCGCAAAATAATTGTACCTCCATTTCCGTTCTACATAGATTTCTTTATCTTCCCTCTTCCGTATTATCATTGTATTATCAGCGTATCTGTACAATGTCCGTTTGACGCTGTAGTGAACGGTACAATTAAAATATCTATTTGTATTATTTCGAGGCCGTTCGTGCATCTTATCAGAGGGACCTGACTTCCAATCTCGACTAGGACTAAATTTTAAAAATTCAGTACAATCGTATTTGAGCTCATTAGGATAAGGTATGAAAATTATATAGATAAAAAAGTATGGGGAAGCGGAATGTACTTTCTCGGCGTATGCGGTAAAAAGGGGAATGGATTATTTGTAATAAGTTTCTCTGCTTCCTTTTAACGTGTTTATTTCTGGGAAATCAGTCTGTTACGTGCTCTGGAGTAGCGCGGCGAGCCCACGTAGCTTTTCCGCCAAGGCGGACCTGTTATGTTATCCGGATGACTGGTGATATTGTATCGTCTGAAATAATTAATTTTTTGTTTAGGATACGTTCGAGTGTTAATTAATGTTGGAGAAATGATTGGATGATTTCAACGGTGACAAACTTAGAATCAATTTCTGTCGCCAATAAGAGACAATCATTTACCATGTGCATCCCTGTGTCATAACTTGTAAATAATTTATGTGAGAAAAATTTGTTTTATACAAAAGTTGTTTGAAATTATATTCTCAACTTTTTAATATAATTACTTTTACTCTCAAATGCAAAAGAAACGAGATATTCTCAAAAAACCCGATTTTGTCCGCCATTTTTCAAGGTGGCGGCGTCGGAGGCGACTTCTCGTATTTTCAAATTTCAACATTTCATTAGAGCCCCAAAATTAACAAAATTGCGAAGTATAAATTTTCCCCGACCTTTTACAAGACAAAGTCTTCTTTTGTCTCTATTGACTCTTCTAAATTTGTTTTTTTCAGTGAGATGTTTCATTCAAACATACCTTATAACTATCATCGACGATTTTCCAATTCCTTTGGGAGCTGCTGAATACTACAAAGTAAAAGTAAATAAAGAAGTAAACTACAAAGGATTTTTGCAGACGTAAAAGACATTGTTTCTAACCTCAAAACTGTTTGTTGGTTCAGTGAGGTGCTTAGGCTAATTGTTATACATTTTTCACCCTAGTCACCTAGTTTTGCGGTACCACTGTTCGTACTACGGTTAGTAAAGTTTGCATGCCTATGTGTTAACCACGAGTAACCGAGAGTGAGTACACTCGTACAGAGTAGGTTTTATTATTTTTGTTAGAATGACGTAAAGGTGAAGAAATAGTTATTTTTCCAGCTAGAGTGAAAGCGGTTCTTTTCGAGCATCATCGAATGAGGCATTTCAGTGAGAGTGAAAAGCGCTTTCCTCTTCTGTCAGACACAACATCCTAGATTTTACGACATGTTCCAAAAGGATTGTCTCCAGAATACACGGTTTTCAACTTTAAAACACTTTAACTTCTACAAAAAAATATACAATGAGTATTACGAATTGAATTACGAAAATTTGTTTCTTGATAAATTAACTGCCGAAAACTTGCGCATCTGCAATTTTTTCTTCTCTAGATAGACATAATGAATTTTTCTTCCTATTTTGCACTTTTCTTCACTAGAGAGGGAAAATAGATTTTCTTCAATATTTTGCAAGAGGAAAATCGAAGTTTCTGAGCACGGCGTGGAAAGATATGTTTTTCACTCGCAAGAGAAAAATCATATTTTTCGATTGCCATTTCAGTTTGAAAAACATCAATTTTATCAATTTATTTAACATTTCAATTTTTTGCATCAAAATGCAAGTTTGGTAGTCTGAAATGTGGTACTCCGAAGCATCACTTTTGCATGATCAGAATAAAATTAGTAGGTAATGGGCCACTTTAGGCAGACAGTTCTAGGGACTTTTTTTGTTTACAGTTGGTACCCCTGGGGGAAAATCTGGTGACTTTTTGTCTGTCTCTCTCTAATCTGGTGACTTTTTGTCTGTCTCTCTCTAATCTGGTGACTTTTTGTCTGTCTCTCTCTAATCTGGTGACTTTTTGTCTGTCTCTCTCTAATCTGGTGACTTTTTTGTCTGTCTCTCTCTAGGTGCGGCCATTTTGAATCGCCATTTTGAATAGCCATTTTGAATCGCCATTTTGGATCGCCATTTTGAATAGCCATTTTGAATCGCCATTTTGAATCGTCATTTTGAATAGCCATTTTGAAATGTCATTTTGAATCTGTCAATTTTGAATGTCATTTACCTATCGGCCATTTGTATCTATCATTTTCAATTTGTCATCTTAGATTTCCCGCCCTTGGATTTGAATTTTTAGTAATTTAATTCGCGGGGTCATTAGCGGATCATTTTTTTTTTATCTCGCGGGATCATCTGCATATCTCATCTCTCATCTCTCTCTCCTCATTCCCAACTTGGATTTCCCGCTGAAAGATTTGAATTCCTAGCGCTGCTAAGGCCATCTATCGGTGACGTCATATGATCGGTATAGTAGATTTCTATACGCCTGTAGATAGGCAACCTGCTACACTTTTTTATAAAAATCAATGGAGCCAACAGGATTTGAACCGGGGACCGCTCGAATGGTAGCCAGCCAATGCATCCATTACACCACGAAGGTAATCTATTAAAGCACTGTAAACGGGTTATAAAAAAAAAATAATGTTGACTAGCTATTGTTGTGTCGAATTGACGATTTGATTTGAAAATTTAATAATGTAATTTATCGTTTAGACTAACCCTTGCTTACTTCTATATATGTTTAATTAATATGTAATTAGTACATCAAAATATGTTCTTAATATGTTAATCAATTTCCTTATAAAATATAACTATATATCATTGAAATAAAACATTAAACAATTGCAGTCGTTTATCATAAACCTAGTGGTGAGTTTGTATTATTCGTATAGCGATATGGATATATTATTCAGATATGTCGTGTTATGTGTTTAAATTTCTCATATGCATGCGCGAATTAAATTAATTCACGGTATCATTAGTGTATCTCCTCTCTCATTTACATAACTGATATCTCATTCTGTACATCTCATTTTTATATATTATTTGCCATCTCTCATCTCTCTCTCTCTCATAAATTTATTTTAAAATAAATCAGTCCTATTTGATATTTATCTACAGGTCATCATGTAATTCTGCGAAAATAATTTAATATGAAACGTAATAATAAAGGCGAATTAAATTAATTGATCTAATTAAATTAATTGATCAATTACATATCTCCTCTCTCATTTACATATATGATTTCTCATATGCATGGGCGAATTAAATTAATTGATCTAATTAATTTAATTCACAGTATCAATTACATATCTCCTCTCTCATTTACATATATGATTTCTCATATGCATGCGCGAATTAAATTAATTCACGGTATCATTAGTGTATCTCCTCTCTCATTTACATAACTGATATCTCATTCTGTACATCTCATTTTTATATATTATTTGCCATCTCTCATCTCTCTCTCTCATAAATTTATTTTAAAATAAATCAGTCCTATTTGATATTTATCTTCAGGTCATCATGTAATTCTGCGAAAATAATTTAATATGTAGAAACGTAATAATAAAAAACTTATTTTCAACTATACAAAAGTAACTCTTAAGCTACTGTCAATCAACTGTCGGATTAGCTCTGGTGCATTAGACCTGTTTAAATATACGCCGTAAACATTTAGTTTGAAAGAAAACAATTAGGATCGTTATGATTTCATAAAATTTTATTCAAGTGAATCTTCTTAAGAATATAGAACACTGTGAAGCATTATTTTTAAAATTCAAAAACATTATCTATAGCTAAAACTGTTTAAGAAATAACTTTCAAACTAAATGTTTTGCATGAAAATACGTACAAACTAATTAGCCATGTTTCGACATTCTTTAAAACTGCTTTCAACCATAAATAAACAAACGTTCTTACGAATGACTGACTGAAAGGAATTTAGATTTTCTAAATAATTTGTTAAGAGATTATCATCTTAAAAGCGGCATAAATTATTGTTTTAAATAACAATTACTCACCCTTGTGTTAACCCGTATGCTAAGTATGTCCTAATGGTAAAACTGTAATCAACGAGATCTAATATCATAGTAATATTATATAACAGATTAGGTGACCTAACAAACTCTTTAAAGAAATGTTTATTTACATGTATGAGATAGTATTTAACATAATGTCCTTACATACTGGGTTACGATAGAGACGGGTAATCATACGATCTGTTGAAATGTATGATATATTATAAAATAACGTTTAAATAAGAGTTTACTTTAGATGCTTTCGTATAAATAAACAAACGTTCTTACGAATGACTGAAAGGAATTTAGATTTTCTAAATAATTTGTTAAGAGATTATCATCTTAAAAGAGGCATAAATTATTGTTTTAAATGACAATTACTCACCCTTGTGTTAACATGTATGCTAAGTATGTCCTAATGGTAAAACTGTAATCGACGAGATCTAACATCATAGTAATATTATAACAGATTAGGTGACCTAACAAACTCTTTAAAGAAATGTTTATTTACATGTATGAGATAGTATTTAACATAATGTCCTTACATACTGGGTTACGATAGAGACGGGTAATCATACGAGCTGCTGAAATGTATGATATATTATAAAATAACGTTTAAATAAGAGTTTACTTTAGATGCTACGAATATCTATATGGTGTATAAACAATAAGAACACATATTTAGAAACTGTTTATAAGGTAGTAGATATAACGAAAAAAGGCTAGCATTTGTTCAAAATTACATTACGTCTAGAGGGCGATATGAATATAACTTATAGGATTTAATCAAACTAGAAAAATATCGATATATATTCAGCGTTGAGAAATAATTATACTATGCGTTTAAATGTTTAAGTTCATCATAGCCTGCATCTCCTAAAATATGAGCGTTATACACATGTTTGAAATTCAATTCATCTTGCTTAAAGAGAATAAGTAAGTTAGCGTTGTCCCTAATCAGATGTTTCGGTATCTTTGCATATGTCTGACCTAAATAAAATGAATCAACATCCTTTATGTCTACTCATGCTAAAATATTCTCTAAGTTTTTCCTGTTTGTCACAGATAATATCATCGAAAATGAATACTGAATTAGGTTTCACATCATTAGGGGTGATTACATCATCGCTTTCGTCATATTTAGGTTGAAATAAAGACTTGGCGTATAGGTAGATATTTTCAAATTTTAATTCGTTTTCATTTGTTAGTAGACCTAACAAGACATTAGTTTTACTACAAGAAGAAGGTACACTCAAAATTGCTCTATAGGAAACATATAAAAGCTTACAATGCTTCTTATCACCATCGGAATATTTTCGAGAAACACGATCGTCTAAGTTAAAATTATTGATTTAAAAAGTAATGACCATTACTCATCCTTTGTGTTTCGCCATATTTAAACGTTATTTTACAATACATCATACATTTTCAATAGCTTCGAAATACGCAGATATGTAATAATATACTATATACTCTTGTAGGTTATTCAACGTATCTATAGTAAACTCTTATGACTAATAATAATCTGTAACCTTATTGTCTTTTATTACATCACAGGTTAGAACATACGAATATAATTCAGGTTAGATTAGGTTAGAGCCTACGAATACATTTTTAGGGCAGAACGTAGGGAGCAGAGTAAGTACAAAACAACATTCTTTCATACAAAAAACGTTTATTGATACGAGTAGTTTCGACGCTACTTAAAACATAATACATAACTTATATATATAATATCTATTAAAATAGTACATTTCGTATACACTAATAATGGTACTACATACTCGACTATAAAGTAAACATGCTAGGTATAACAACAGTTTAAAAGAATAGATAGTAAATATAACTATATCTAATTATTTTATATAATACTATGTTAACTAAGAGGTTATATACAGAATATATACGCCTGTATTCGACCTCTAGAGGGTTCATAAGACTACAGTAGACCAGACCAGACCAGACCAGACCAGACCAGATCAGATCAGACCAGAGCAGACCAGACCAGACCAGACCAGACTAGACTATAGATGATAGACAGTAAAATCATGAACAATTATACGGCCTGTAATATAATAGAGCTTACTTGATATTTTAAAATTAGTGGCTGAATCTAATTATTACAGAAATTCAATTGTAGAAACTGAAGTAGGTAGATTTAGGTCGCGCGACCTAAATCTAACCTAAAATATATTCGTAGACTGTAACCCAACTAATATAATATGTAAGTTTTTTCGAATGTTAATGACGATTTCGTAAGTAGCTATAATGGTCTAACGTAATAAATATTTTATGAACTAATCTTAATAGAGATTTTTTTGTAAGTAGCTACATGCTCTAACCTAATAAATGTTTTATGAACTAATCTTAATAGAGATTCTTGAATCTTTGCAACAACCGGAGTCTAAAATCTATAACCTTAATATAATTTTTGGGGGGTCTAACCTAGATTGCTTCATTTAATTTAATCATTTATATTAATATTATATCGATTTATCATACAATTTTGGGTTTTAAAGTAAAGTTTAGAAGTTTAGAATCCTTAAAACTCTCTATGAAGTTTTAGAATTGTCGATTACTAAGACACCCGTTTCTTCTGCCTCCCTTAGTAAATTCATATTGTTAGCTTCTACTTTGTCAACTGTTACTAGAATGCTGTTCTTTAGATCCTTTACCTCGCTCTATGTATCTGTAGTCACTACAATGAAAGTTTGTACTGTTGTGTCGAATTGACGATTTGCTTTGAAAATTTAATAATGTAATTTATCGTTTAAACTAACCCTTGTTTACTTCTATATATGTTTAATTAATATGTAATTAGTACATCAAAATATGTTCTTAATATGTTAATCAATTTCCTTATAAAATATAACTATATATCATTGAAATAAAACATTATTAAAATATTTAAAAAAAAAAAATTTCATTTTATCACGTCCTAAATATTTACACGATTGATCACGTTTCTCGTCAGCTTCTTTTCAAACAATTGCAGTCGTTTATCATAAACCTAATGGTGAGCTTGTATTATTCGAATAGCGATATGGATATATTATTCAATTTTCATGTCTTTTGCTAACCCTAATTTTTTATGTACTAATAACTCTGATACTATTTACTGCAATTCAATGCTTGGAAACTTAGACTTGGTTCAGATCATCAATGAACCGTCTATTTATACTGATCGACCAGAGCAATCGGTTGTTCTATCCTACGTTGAGAAAATAATTATACTATGTAAGCGTAGATACGTTACATATGATTGCGAGCCTGAGTATAAGCATAAACCCTATACTACAGATTTTTATGCTTTTTTCATTATATCTACTACAGACGAGGTGAAGAATAGGTACATTTAACAAGCGTATGCTACAATTATCTAATTTATAGTTTTCTAGACGTAATGTAATTTTGAACAGATTTTAACCCTTTTCGTTATATCTACTACCCTTGTAAGCGATTTCTACATATACGTTCTTATTGTTTATACACCATATAGATATTCGTAGCATCTAAAGTAAACTCTTATTTAAACGTTATTTTACAATATATCATACATTTCAGCAACTCGTATGATTATCCCTCTATATCGTAACCCAGTATGTAAGGACATTATGTTAAATACTATCTCATACATGTAAATAGTTACAACAACAAAATAGAAAAGTATACTTGAGGGTAAGAAAGAAGTCCTGGACGCGGCTATCTATAACATATGTCATATGTTTTTGTAATACGTCTTTATAACTATGAAACTTTACGTGATTTCCTCTTACAATATCTCTAGTTATGAGAACCTTGAAGACTTAACCTGGAGAAATAAAACAGATAAATATTTTACTTTTTATTGAAACTAGTTAACTTATATTCTAACATACATATTTGAAACTAGACAACTTATATTCTAACACAAATATACAACAACAAAATAGAAAAGTATACTTGAGGGTAACATTTTGTATAACCATTATCTTTTATTCTATAATACCTTCTTCTTTAAGCTCAGAAATAATTGAAATAATCTCATCCTAGTTTTCTAAACTACTGCTACCCCTCTGTTTTAAGGTATACAGTAGACGAAGCTTATCGACAACTTGATTCCAATACGGCGTTTTGTTTTTGGAATTTGAAATTGGTAGCTTGAGGTTAGAGCCTACGAATACATTTTTAGGATAGAACGTAGGGAGCAGAGTAAGTATAAAACAACATACTTTCATACAAGAACGTTTATTAATACAAGTAGTTTCGATGCTACTTAAAACATAATACATAACTTAAATATATAATATCTATTAAAATAGACCAGACCAGACCAGACCAGACCAGACTAGACTAGACTATAGATGATAGACAGTAAAATCATGAACAATTATACCGTCTGTAATATAATAGAGCTTACTTGATATTTTAAAATTAGCGGCTGAATCTAATTATTACAGAAATTCAATTGTAGAAACTGAAGATGTAATCTTTAAAACATCTAAAGTTAGAAGTTTTTAGTAGTCAGGTCAGATTAATAGAGGGTGTTATAATCAAATCGTTTTAGAAACTATTTGTTTGTAAGATTGGCGCCGTAAAGAAAAACAGCATAGCTGTAGTCTTGATTTAGAAATTGAGATAGCTCGGAACAAAACGATGAATACAAAGTTTAGAAGTTTATTTCAAAATTCTGTGATAAAAAACATTAATTCTTCTTTACTTTACTTTAAAACCCAAAATTGCATGATAAATCAATATAATATTAATATAAATGATTAAATTAAATGAAGCAATCTAGGTTAGACCCCTAAAAAATTATATTAAGGTTATAGATTTTAGACCCCGGTTGTTGCAAAGATTCAAGAATCTCTATTAAGATTAGTTCATAAAGCATTTATTAGGTTAGAGCATGTAGCTACTTACAAAAAAAATCTCTATTAAGATTAGTTCATAAAATATTTATTAGGTTAGACCATTGTAGCTACTTACAAAATCGTCATTAACATTCGAAAAACTTCACGTTCTGACCGAAGGGTTAAGGTTGAAGGGAGAAGGGAGAAGGGAGAAGGGAGAAGGGAGAAGGGAGAAGGGAGAAGGGAGAAGGGAGAAGGGAGAAGGGTGAAGGGAGAAGGGAGAAGGGAGAAGGGTGAAGTTTTTCGAATGTTAATGACGATTTTGTAAGTAGCTACAATGGTCTAACCTAATAAATATTTTATGAACTAATCTTAATAGAGATTTTTTTTGTAAGTAGCTACATGCTCTAACCTAATAAATGCTTTATGAACTAATCTTAATAGAGATTCTTGAATCTTTGCAACAACCGGGGTCTAAAATCTATAACCTTAATATAATTTTTTAGGGGTCTAACCTAGATTGCTTCATTTAATTTAATCATTTATATTAATATTATATTGATTTATCATGCAATTTTGGGTTTTAAAGTAAAGTAAAGAAGAATTAATGTTTTTTATCACAGAATTTTGAAATAAACTTCTAAACTTTGTATTCATCGTTTTGTTCCGAGCTATCTCAATTTCAAAATCAAGACTACAGCTATGCTGTTTTTCTTTACGGCGCCAATCTTACAAACAAATAGTTTCTAAAACGATTTGATTATAACACCCTCTATTAATCTGACCTGACTACTAAAAACTGCTAACTTTAGATGTTTTAAAGATTACATCTTCAGTTTCTACAATTGAATTTCTGTAATAATTAGATTCAGCCGCTAATTTTAAAATATCAAGTAAGCTCTATTATATTACAGACGGTATAATTGTTCATGATTTTACTGTCTATCATCTATAGTCTAGTCTAGTCTGGTCTGGTCTGGTCTGGTCTGGTCTATTTTAATAGATATTATATATTTAAGTTATGTATTATGTTTTAAGTAGCATCGAAACTACTTGTATTAATAAACGTTCTTGTATGAAAGTATGTTGTTTTATACTTACTCTGCTCCCTACGTTCTATCCTAAAAATGTATTCGTAGGCTCTAACCTCAAGCTACCAATTTCAAATTCCAAAAACAAAACGCCGTATTGGAATCAAGTTGTCGATAAGCTTCGTCTACTGTATACCTTAAAACAGAGGGGTAGCAGTAGTTTAGAAAACTAGGATGAGATTATTTCAATTATTTCTGAGCTTAAAGAAGAAGGTATTATAGAATAAAAGATAATGGTTATACAAAATGTTACCCTCAAGTATACTTTTCTATTTTGTTGTTGTATATTTGTGTTAGAATATAAGTTGTCTAGTTTCAAATATGTATGTTAGAATATAAGTTAACTAGTTTCAATAAAAAGTAAAATATTTATCTGTTTTATTTCTCCAGGTTAAGTCTTCAAGGTTCTCATAACTAGAGATATTGTAAGAGGAAATCACGTAAAGTTTCAAAGTTATAAAGACGTATTACAAACATATGACATATGTTATAGATAGCCGCGTCCAGGACTTCTTTCTTACCCTCAAGTATACTTTTCTATTTTGTTGTTGTAAATATTTACATGTTAGAATATAAGTTAACTAGTTTCAATAAAAAGTAAAATATTTATCTGTTTTATTTTTCCAGGTTAAGTCTTCAAGGTTCTCATAACTAGAGATATTGTAAGAGGAAATCACGTAGAGTTTCAAAGTTATAAAGACGTATTACAAAAACATATGACATATGTTATAGATAGCCGCGTCCAGGACTTCTTTCTTACCCTCAAGTATACTTTTCTATTTTGTTGTTGTAACTATTTACATGTATGAGATAGTATTTAACATAATGTCCTTACATACTGGGTTACGATATAGAGGGATAATCATACGAGTTGCTGAAATGTATGATATATTGTAAAATAACGTTTAAATAAGAGTTTACTTTAGATGCTACGAATATCTATATGGTGTATAAACAATAAGAACGTATATGTAGAAATCGCTTACAAGGGTAGTAGATATAACGAAAAGGGTTAAAATCTGTTCAAAATTACATTACGTCTAGAAAACTATAAATTAGATAATTGTAGCATACGCTTGTTAAATGTACCTATTCTTCACCTCGTCTGTAGTAGATATAATGAAAAAAGCATAAAAATCTGTAGTATAGGGTTTATGCTTATACTCAGGCTCGCAATCATATGTAACGTATCTACGCTTACATAGTATAATTATTTTCTCAACGTAGGATAGAACAACCGATTGCTCTGGTCGATCAGTATAAATAGACGGTTCATTGATGATCTGAACCAAGTCTAAGTTTCCAAGCATTGAATTGCAGTAAATAGTATCAGAGTTATTAGTACATAAAAAATTAGGGTTAGCAAAAGACATGAAAATTGAATAATATATCCATATCGCTATTCGAATAATACAAGCTCACCATTAGGTTTATGATAAACGACTGCAATTGTTTGAAAAGAAGCTGACGAGAAACGTGATCAATCGTGTAAATATTTAGGACGTGATAAAATGAAATTTTTTTTTTTTAAATATTTTAATAATGTTTTATTTCAATGATATATAGTTATATTTTATAAGGAAATTGATTAACATATTAAGAACATATTTTGATGTACTAATTACATATTAATTAAACATATATAGAAGTAAACAAGGGTTAGTTTAAACGATAAATTACATTATTAAATTTTCAAAGAAAATCGTCAATTCGACACAACAGTACAAACTTTCATTGTAGTGACTACAGATACATAGAGCGAGGTAAAGGATCTAAAGAACAGCATTCTAGTAACAGTTGACAAAGTAGAAGCTAACAATATGAATTTACTAAGGGAGGCAGAAGAAACGGGTGTCTTAGTAATCGACAATTCTAAAACTTCATAGAGAGTTTTAAGGATTCTAAACTTCTAAACTTTACTTTAAAACCCAAAATTGTATGATAAATCGATATAATATTAATATAAATGATTAAATTAAATGAAGCAATCTAGGTTAGACCCCCCAAAAATTATATTAAGGTTATAGATTTTAGACTCCGGTTGTTGCAAAGATTCAAGAATCTCTATTAAGATTAGTTCATAAAACATTTATTAGGTTAGAGCATGTAGCTACTTACAAAAAAATCTCTATTAAGATTAGTTCATAAAATATTTATTACGTTAGACCATTATAGCTACTTACGAAATCGTCATTAACATTCGAAAAAACTTACATATTATATTAGTTGGGTTACAGTCTACGAATATATTTTAGGTTAGATTTAGGTCGCGCGACCTAAATCTACCTACTTCAGTTTCTACAATTGAATTTCTGTAATAATTAGATTCAGCCACTAATTTTAAAATATCAAGTAAGCTCTATTATATTACAGGCCGTATAATTGTTCATGATTTTACTGTCTATCATCTATAGTCTAGTCTGGTCTGGTCTGGTCTGGTCTGCTCTGGTCTGATCTGATCTGGTCTGGTCTGGTCTGGTCTGGTCTGGTCTACTGTAGTCTTATGAACCCTCTAGAGGTCGAATACAGGCGTATATATTCTGTATATAACCTCTTAGTTAACATAGTATTATATAAAATAATTAGATATAGTTATATTTACTATCTATTCTTTTAAACTGTTGTTATACCTAGCATGTTTACTTTATAGTCGAGTATGTAGTACCATTATTAGTGTATACGAAATGTACTATTTTAATAGATATTATATATATAAGTTATGTATTATGTTTTAAGTAGCGTCGAAACTACTCGTATCAATAAACGTTTTTGTATGAAAGAATGTTGTTTTGTACTTACTCTGCTCCCTACGTTCTGCCCTAAAAATGTATTCGTAGGCTCTAACCTAATCTAACCTGAATTATATTCGTATGTTCTAACCTGTGATGTAATAAAAGACAATAAGGTTACAGATTATTATTAGTCATAAGAGTTTACTATAGATACGTTGAATAACCTACAAGAGTATATAGTATATTATTACATATCTGCGTATTTCGAAGCTATTGAAAATGTATGATGTATTGTAAAATAACGTTTAAATATGGCGAAACACAAAGGATGAGTAATGGTCATTACTTTTTAAATCAATAATTTTAACTTAGACGATCGTGTTTCTCGAAAATATTCCGATGGTGATAAGAAGCATTGTAAGCTTTTATATGTTTCCTATAGAGCAATTTTGAGTGTACCTTCTTCTTGTAGTAAAACTAATGTCTTGTTAGGTCTACTAACAAATGAAAACGAATTAAAATTTGAAAATATCTACCTATACGCCAAGTCTTTATTTCAACCTAAATATGACGAAAGCGATGATGTAATCACCCCTAATGATGTGAAACCTAATTCAGTATTCATTTTCGATGATATTATCTGTGACAAACAGGAAAAACTTAGAGAATATTTTAGCATGAGTAGACATAAAGGATGTTGATTCATTTTATTTAGGTCAGACATATGCAAAGATACCGAAACATCTGATTAGGGACAACGCTAACTTACTTATTCTCTTTAAGCAAGATGAATTGAATTTCAAACATGTGTATAACGCTCATATTTTAGGAGATGCAGGCTATGATGAACTTAAACATTTAAACGCATAGTATAATTATTTCTCAACGCTGAATATATATCGATATTTTTCTAGTTTGATTAAATCCTATAAGTTATATTCATATCGCCCTCTAGACGTAATGTAATTTTGAACAAATGCTAGCCTTTTTTCGTTATATCTACTACCTTGTAAACAGTTTCTAAATATGTGTTCTTATTGTTTATACACCATATAGATATTCGTAGCATCTAAAGTAAACTCTTATTTAAACGTTATTTTATAATATATCATACATTTCAGCAGCTCGTATGATTACCCGTCTCTATCGTAACCCAGTATGTAAGGACATTATGTTAAATACTATCTCATACATGTAAATAAACATTTCTTTAAAGAGTTTGTTAGGTCACCTAATCTGTTATAATATTACTATGATGTTAGATCTCGTCGATTACAGTTTTACCATTAGGACATACTTAGCATACATGTTAACACAAGGGTGAGTAATTGTCATTTAAAACAATAATTTATGCCTCTTTTAAGATGATAATCTCTTAACAAATTATTTAGAAAATCTAAATTCCTTTCAGTCATTCGTAAGAACGTTTGTTTATTTATACGAAAGCATCTAAAGTAAACTCTTATTTAAACGTTATTTTATAATATATCATACATTTCAACAGATCGTATGATTACCCGTCTCTATCGTAACCCAGTATGTAAGGACATTATGTTAAATACTATCTCATACATGTAAATAAACATTTCTTTAAAGAGTTTGTTAGGTCACCTAATCTGTTATATAATATTACTATGATATTAGATCTCGTTGATTACAGTTTTACCATTAGGACATACTTAGCATACGGGTTAACACAAGGGTGAGTAATTGTTATTTAAAACAATAATTTATGCCGCTTTTAAGATGATAATCTCTTAACAAATTATTTAGAAAATCTAAATTCCTTTCAGTCAGTCATTCGTAAGAACGTTTGTTTATTTATGGTTGAAAGCAGTTTTAAAGAATGTCGAAACATGGCTAATTAGTTTGTACGTATTTTCATGCAAAACATTTAGTTTGAAAGTTATTTCTTAAACAGTTTTAGCTATAGATAATGTTTTTGAATTTTAAAAATAATGCTTCACAGTGTTCTATATTCTTAAGAAGATTCACTTGAATAAAATTTTATGAAATCATAACGATCCTAATTGTTTTCTTTCAAACTAAATGTTTACGGCGTATATTTAAACAGGTCTAATGCACCACAGCTAATCCGACAGTTGATTGACAGTAGCTTAAGAGTTACTTTTGTATAGTTGAAAATAAGTTTTTTATTATTACGTTTCTACATATTAAATTATTTTCGCAGAATTACATGATGACCTGAAGATAAATATCAAATAGGACTGATTTATTTTAAAATAAATTTATGAGAGAGAGAGAGATGAGAGATGGCAAATAATATATAAAAATGAGATGTACAGAATGAGATATCAGTTATGTAAATGAGAGAGGAGATACACTAATGATACCGTGAATTAATTTAATTCGCGCATGCATATGAGAAATCATATATGTAAATGAGAGAGGAGATATGTAATTGATACTGTGAATTAAATTAATTAGATCAATTAATTTAATTCGCCCATGCATATGAGAAATCATATATGTAAATGAGAGAGGAGATATGTAATTGATCAATTAATTTAATTAGATCAATTAATTTAATTCGCCTTTATTATTACGTTTCATATTAAATTATTTTCGCAGAATTACATGATGACCTGTAGATAAATATCAAATAGGACTGATTTATTTTAAAATAAATTTATGAGAGAGAGAGAGATGAGAGATGGCAAATAATATATAAAAATGAGATGTACAGAATGAGATATCAGTTATGTAAATGAGAGAGGAGATACACTAATGATACCGTGAATTAATTTAATTCGCGCATGCATATGAGAAATTTAAACACATAACACGACATATCTGAATAATATATCCATATCGCTATACGAATAATACAAACTCACCACTAGGTTTATGATAAACGACTGCAATTGTTTAATGTTTTATTTCAATGATATATAGTTATATTTTATAAGGAAATTGATTAACATATTAAGAACATATTTTGATGTACTAATTACATATTAATTAAACATATATAGAAGTAAGCAAGGGTTAGTCTAAACGATAAATTACATTATTAAATTTTCAAATCAAATCGTCAATTCGACACAACAATAGCTAGTCAACATTATTTTTTTTTTATAACCCGTTTACAGTGCTTTAATAGATTACCTTCGTGGTGTAATGGATGCATTGGCTGGCTACCATTCGAGCGGTCCCCGGTTCAAATCCTGTTGGCTCCATTGATTTTTATAAAAAAGTGTAGCAGGTTGCCTATCTACAGGCGTATAGAAATCTACTATACCGATCATATGACGTCACCGATAGATGGCCTTAGCAGCGCTAGGAATTCAAATCTTTCAGCGGGAAATCCAAGTTGGGAATGAGGAGAGAGAGATGAGAGATGAGATATGCAGATGATCCCGCGAGATAAAAAAAAATGATCCGCTAATGACCCCGCGAATTAAATTACTAAAAATTCAAATCCAAGGGCGGGAAATCTAAGATGACAAATTGAAAATGATAGATACAAATGGCCGATAGGTAAATGACATTCAAAATTGACAGATTCAAAATGACATTTCAAAATGGCTATTCAAAATGACGATTCAAAATGGCGATTCAAAATGGCTATTCAAAATGGCGATCCAAAATGGCGATTCAAAATGGCTATTCAAAATGGCGATTCAAAATGGCCGCACCTAGAGAGAGACAGACAAAAAAGTCACCAGATTAGAGAGAGACAGACAAAAAGTCACCAGATTAGAGAGAGACAGACAAAAAGTCACCAGATTAGAGAGAGACAGACAAAAAGTCACCAGATTAGAGAGAGACAGACAAAAAGTCACCAGATTTTCCCCCAGGGGTACCAACTGTAAACAAAAAAAGTCCCTAGAACTGTCTGCCTAAAGTGGCCCATTACCTACTAAAATTTAGCAATAAAATATTTTTAGAGTTTCGTGCATTAATCTTTACAGCCGACATTCTGAATAAGTATCTCCTTTTCCAGTAAATTGTACCAACTTCTTTATTTTAAATGGAACACTCTTTATATTTTTATACCAAATAATTTCTTTCATAAACACTGACTACTACAAAAATATTAAAAAATTAAATTCTTCCTATATCCAAGATTATGGAGATTATTCAGTTTTCTTTAGTAATTTACTTTTTAGTCCTCTCGGTGTCCTGTGATTAAGAAAGTATTCTCATGAAACTTTACATTACTAAGTTATACAAATCTAAGGGGACCGTGGCCATTAAGCTTAACGCAGGTGGGCCACATTAAACGAAACTTTGGCTTTGGGTTATCTGCGCGGGTATATTCCTTATCCTTTATAGTGTCGACTGCAGCTTTACTAAACACTGTCCTCAGACAACAGAATACTAACTATTTACTGCGTATACTTTCTTGCAGTAGCGAAACACAGTTCAAAATTTGAGCAAACCATTAGAACGTGAAGATGCTATGCTCACACCAGATCGCTAACAATAAGGTGTATAAATATGTAAAGCTTGCAGGGCCATGCTTACAGATGCTAAAAACAAGAAAACTTTCTCCAATATAAGCGTGTCATACTGCAAAGAGGGTTAAAGTAAAATTGACCGCGGGAGACCTTGAAAAATACAAGGAATATCTCTAAGTATGTCTTGAAAGTATACACTTCCCCCTTCACAGATATCTCACCTTTCAATGTGTTGGTAGACAACTGTTGCTGTTGCCAACATGTTAAAGTTAATTAGTTGAAGTGTATTCCTTTAAGAGATACTCATAGCACATTTGAACTACTCTTAACTCTATTATTAAATAGAACTGTCAAAAATGTTCGGTTTGATCTGCTCGACAATGTACAATTTAAAGGCATGTTACAGATTAGACAAATTTTATATCTTTCAATGGCTCCCGCGATTAGATCTCGGTATAAATGATTAGGATCAAATGATCACTTTATTGTCTCTCTATCGTGCAGAGAAATATCAGCACTAACCAGAATGCTAAAACGTTTAACACCTAAATCTATTTATCTCGAATTAGTAAAGTTCACAAGTTATAAATTATGAATTCGGGAATTCTGAAACCTTAATATTACTTTACACAACCTGAATTTCATAGACGACGTTGCTCAAGAACTTTAATAAGAAACCTTACAGAAAACTTGAATCTCTCGATCGGATTATTATAACTTCTAGAGTTTGCTATTATTAATGTCTAAATTTATGAAACTTTAAAATGTTTTGCTGTGAAACTTTGTATTAAAATATATCAAATTGCTTTGCTTACTCCTGCCTTACATTGTCGAACTCCATAATCATAAACTACAATAAAAATCAAAAGATTAGTTAAAAGTTTCATAAGTTTTATTAAATTCTTAACCTGATAGACCAAGAGCCAGCAACGTATTTCGAGTTGTCATTTCAACAGTCGTGAAGATTTGGGTACTAAATCTTATATACCTGCTGAACACTAAAAGTCAATTCTGGCAGCCCCCTGCGACCGGGTTATGCATTTTCTTGTATCTTTTAAAACCTTTATTCATAATTTGATAATTAGCAAACTGTGAAACCAATACCTACGACCTGAAATTTAAATTTGTAAAGATAAGATCTCAGGCTGTGGCAATTTTAAGCATTACGTATCGTAAGTATAAATATTTTGAAGAATTTTAAATGTAATTTAGTCTGGGAAAATAACTTCTGTTTCACTGGAGCCCAATCGCGGGGCTTTGTTTTTGGTCCGTGTTAAATACTCTATTTCACCATTTTTTGTTTTTAACAAGAATCTTAAAGATACAATTGAATATCCATAAAGATTTCCAGTGATTTTGAAAGATCTTGACAATACTAGGTCTACGATTTATTCGGGTAAGTCAAAATTATTAGTTGGAATGTTATACTGAAGAATAGATTGATGCTGGTTCCTTTGAATAAATACTATTGGTACCACAACCACTTTAAAATTTGTTTAACAATGTACCAGCGACATAAACAAGTTGCACTTCTTATTCGATCAAATTTTAAGAATACATCTACATTTGCCTGATTTATAAACAAACCTTCCATGATGGTTATTTTAAGATTAGACATTTTCTTACTGATTGCGAGTGATTTCTATATCTCAATATGCGTAACAAGTTTAAATTTACATATAGTGATTGGAACTATTAAAAAGCAACGATCGTGTGCGAATGAAGGATTGAAAGCGGTATTCAAGCAATGACACCCCCCTAGTCACCCGAATACAATGTCATCGGAAATATTTGAAGTTTAGACTTAGCAACAATCAACAAACATACAGTACACCTGGTTAAGAAAATTAAGCAATAATTGACTTCCATAATTAGATGCATTAGGGTCGGCCAAATTATCATAGCAATCGGTACCATGAGATACGGATGTTCCGCCATCCTGATTCCTCGCCCAAAAATAAGTAAATAAGTGCAAAGTATGTCTATACACAGTTCTCATATTATTAATGAAGAAGGACAGTAAATACTTCATTAAGTGGTTAGCACAAGATGGTATGTTACTACTAATAAACAGAAACGGTTATTTCGGTTGTGAATGCCGTCCTTTTCATGAAATCGCGATGACGGTCTTATTTAACTTACTGTAAATTAAGCGAATTTCTAATAATATAGCTATATCTCTAGATTAATCTTTACTAAATATTTAAGATTTATCAAACAATAAATAATGCAAAAAAATTTGTCATATGCAACGAATTTAGCTTGTTAGTTACGGCCACTTCATATAGGCTAGCAAAGTGGGTGGTTTCATTTTACATTTTATTCCTCATCTATTAAATTTAGTAGATCTTCTATAATACCTACCTAATGACCATAAAATACATTAATCCCAAATTAAGGGACATTGAATTTGCATAAATTCACTAGAATGGAATAATTTGTTTGAAGGTGAAGTCGATCTCTTACCATAATCACATAAATCTGTACTAATACTTTAGCGTTAAAAGCAATAATAGCGTATTCTGATAGATTCTAGTAAAAATCAACATTGCTAAAATCTTTTAAGTTAAAGTAAACACATCCTCTGCATATTCAGTTGTTCAGTTATCTGATAGTCTCCCCTTTTTTGCAAAGTTTTCCATATTAATATATTCATATTCATATGAATTGGAATTTTTATTGTTATTAGAAAAATAAAAAATGGTATTTTTTTATGTTACCTACATATTTTCCGAATTAATATTAATCGCATACCGACTAAAACGTGTGAAAGATGTAGTAATCAATTTTAGTATTTTTTAAATTTCTTCAAATATAACTTCTAATATGAGTTGACCACAAATTTAACATCATTCAATTTAAAATAATACTGATGTTGTACAAGAATGGCACAAAGAGAAAAAATGTATTTTTATAGTTAAACGTCATATTAAACAAACAGTATTATGTCCTTTGTAAGTTAGGGATTATCTAGTTCGTATATAAAAACTATCGTCTTACTATAAAACGCCCGGTAGCTCAATTGGTAGAGTTCCCGCCCGTAAAGCGGAAGGCTGTTGATTGCTCTATATCGATTTGCATTCAGAATGTGATTTAATGTTTAAAAATTTTAAGTAAAAAATAAAATAATTTCTAAAGGATTTCTTAGAAAATCTAGATTAGCTTTAGCAGTTGATGTGTTGCTGACGAAATATCAGTCCATCAGAAAACTCGATAAAAGAATTAGATATCCTTTGTTTGTTTGTAATTATCTAGTCCTAAAAATTATCTGACTGTAAGTCGCGCGGTAACTCGGTAGAGTTCCACCTGGAAAGTGGAAGGTCTGGGGATAATTTTTCTACATGGATTTGCATTCAGAATGTGATTTAATATCTTTTATCCAACACCTCTAAATAAAGAGGGCTAAATCTTGACGTTTGCAAGGCATTAAAGTTGATGTTTACTCACGTGTGGATAGAAAAACATTGTTAGCCACTTTACAATGGTGATTGGCTGCTATTATAGGTAGCAACCAATTACTAGCTTACATTGCAAATTCGATATTTAAACTTAAATAAAGAGGTGTTGGATAAAATTTTGTATGGCACACGTAAGTTAAGGATATTATCCACTCAAAAAATTAACCCACTCGGGCCTACCGACCCTCGAGGGTAAATTTTTCATTCGTGGATAATATCTTACTTAACTTAACAGCCTTGGTAGTGTAATGTCTGGCGTGCCGGACTTTCACCCAAGCGGCCCGCGATCGACTCCCGGCGCCGGCAGATCTGGTTAAGGTTTTCTGCAGTTTTCCTTAGCTGTGACACAAATGTGAGATTTGCGCTGTTCCATTTGTAAGTCGGCTGCAGCCGCACATTGGGCCAACATAATAATAATAATCGCCCCATCCCTCCCGCACAAGCTTATAGCTTCTGGGGCCTTGGTTTAGGTTATGGGTTGTAGTAGTTATTATTAACTCACTTGTACCATAAATAACTATTTTGTATTATTACATTATATATTATTTACATTATATATTTTGATATTATATACGAGTAGTGTTGGAAAATGCTCGAGCATTTATTTTTGGAGAATATTCCCGGAGCACAAACGAGAAAAAACGAGAATAAACCCTCAAAAGTGAGCAGGACTGTAGAATATACCTTGAACTTGCAAAGATGTACCCAAAATAAGGATAATTTCAAAACTTCTTGAAATTTCTCAAAATGCTGAAAGTGCTCGAATGTTCTTCAATTTTCCTTTTATATTAAACTCGTTGGGCCATATTTAGATCTCACTATTAAGTTAATAACGTGTTGCCATGGTGACCAACTCTAGTATATTTCCATCTATAAGAATGAGATAAAGCTATCTTTTTTCTTGTTGATTTTAATTAGAACTTTAGTTAGATACACCTTTAAGCATGGCGTGTGAATTAAATACGTCACATTATATTTAGATTAGAAGCTCAGGTATGCACCTTTACGCCTACCAGACACAACGCTGATCGCGGACACTTCGCCGTTAGCGGACACTACGTCGACCCTTAAAATAAATTTTTCTACTGGACACTTTGCCGAATAATACGCTGACCGCGCAAAGTGTCCACCGCTTGCGGTCGGCGTAGTGTCCACGGTCGGCAAAGTGTCCACAACCCCCAGCAGGTGTCCAGTACTCAGCCACCGCATGCACAAGTAATAGATTTTAAAGACTTTACAAGCATATGTCACTATTTGTATAAATAAAAAATTTAAATAATATGTTTATATATAACTAGAACAAAAAACAAAAGAGGTGCTTCCGGGCGGTAACCCAAGTTTCTTGTCAATGATGCTTTCAAAGGCACAAATTGTGCTAACTATGCTTATAAAACTGTCTGTCTCTTGAACACCCGACGCCGACAGCAGCTGCGAATAACACGTGTACATTTTGCGTGGGCATGTTTAGTGCGCACGGTTTAAGATCGTTTAGTTTCGATTTTATTTTCGATTTTTAATGTTTTTGTTTATGCTCGTTTGTGACGTTTGTGCTGTATTGTACTGAAAGTTCCCGAAAATTATTATGAGAACGTTCGCGAACGTGCTTGATTATGCTCCCAGCCGCTGTAAGTAGAACGTGTACATTTTGCGTGGACATGCGGTTTAAGATTGTTTAGTTTCGGTTTTATTCTCGATTTTTAATGTTTTTGTTTATGCTCGTTTGTGACGTTTGTGCTGTATTATTCTGAAAGTTTTCGAGAATTATTATGAGAACGTTCGCGAACGTGCTTGATTATGCTCTCCAAGAGAACGTTCTTTAGATACGGTTTTATCATGCGCGAACGTTCTCATCAGCATTTTCAGAACGTTCTTCCATTTGCAACACTATATACGAGTAAATGCCTTAAACCCCTAAAAACACAGATTATAGAAAATTATAGGTAGTTTATGAAACATATAGTATATTATATACCAAGGGACTAAAGTGACTCTTTTAATCCCGAAGGTGCAGTTTGTTACCCGAGACGTAGTCGAGGGCAACAATCACCCGAGGGATTAAAAGGCACTTTAGTTCCGTGGTATATACGCTATTTTTTGCACTCCGTTTTGCCTAATACATTGAGTTAAAGTTATATTATATAAAAAAAGAGTTAAAAATGTACAATCTAATTGTATAGTTCTTAAATAAATGCAATTACAATTACAAAACCGATTGGAAATGCTAAGTATAGTATTGCCAGACGATTTGATCTGGTACAAATTTCTCTATCTGTACGTCTACGAACAACCTGACATCCCGATTGTACTCGAAGAAGTGAAGGTTGATAATCTAACAGCTTCCACATTATTTCATAAACCTGAAGATTGACTATTTAATTTTGTTAATTGTGCTTATGTCTATGTCATTGTACATATAAATCACAATAATTAACTCATATTGTATTTTGAATTTCGTTAAACTAGTATTTTGAATAAACTAGTTGGCATAGTAACATTAATTTGTTTGTTTACTTTTAATCCCTCCAGAAACGTTAATTGTGAACATGCCGCAAACACACCTAACCTTACTTTTGTAATTTTGTAGCAAATGTGTGACAGCTGATTGACAGCTGATTACGCTTTGACATTACAAAAGTAAGGTTAGCATGTTTTGCGGTACTGTTTCACCACCATTCATTGTTAACATTTGTTTGTTTTACTTTTAACCCCCCCGGGATTAAAAGTATTTTTAATCCCTCCGGGACTAAAAGTGACACTTTAGTCTTTCAAATGGATGATTAAAATGGCACTTTTAGTCTATGGAGTGCAAAAAATACAATTTATTTACTACTTACATTCAATGTATCCAATATGTGTGGATAGACAATACGTACCAAAGAATGTAGGGTAGTAACATTATGGTACTTACGTTTGCAATATAATAGTTATAATGTTGAAATATTCTAAAAAATGCTTTTTATTAAAAACACCTTTACCTTACACCTTTTAATAATAATTAATATAATAATATTTATAATAGAATAATTCTATTCAAATATTTATTTATTTTTGGGTGAGGAATCGGAATGGCAAATTTATTTACAGCAAAGGAAATAAAATGATGAACGATTTTATTTATTTATAAAAAACTATACATATAGCCATTATTGCACCACTGGTTGTTTCTTCCAATAAAATCAGATGAATAGTTTAAAAATTACGCTACAAATAGTGTATACATTCGCCAAAATAACTTCATGGTATGATTAACTCAGTCCGGAGTACCTTCCATTAATGGTGAAAGTTGAAAGATAAAGTACGTACCTAATAATATGAAGTCTAATTTTTAGCACTTATTATGAAAGGAGCAATGTATATAAAGTATGTATCAAACTAATTGCTTCAAAAGTTTATCAGTGTCTAGTGACTACAATATTATACGTATATTACGAGACTATGTTGCATCTAAAAATATAATAACATAATATTATCTGAAGCGAAATAAATTAGATTGAGAGTCGTGAAGCTTTGTAGAAATCGCCTTCACATAAATGATATAGACAAATACATAGTATTCGCCAGTAAGAACATTAAGGGGAGTGATTTTCGTAAACTCTAGTACGTCACAGATAATACTGTCATTTCACTTTTTTATTCGGAACTCTGCTTTACTTCTGACGTATTTAGGAAAAAATGGAGGCTCGAGCAAACCTTCCTCAACTTGAAACATCGGTTTCCTAAAAGGTATGTGTTCTCGAACATCTATGCAAAGTTTCGGATTTTCGCAAATTCCTCCCGAAATCTCACAGGATGACATGTAAAGCTATGTACAGCTTCAACATTATATTTATAACGCCACTCACGTGGTTCATGTGAGATATTAATACGAATGAGTCCATTTCAAGAGCAACTCAAAGGTACATGTTGACATGACCTATCGTGACATGTGGCCTGATACTAGGACAAAAACTTGGGCATATTACAATATGGGAAATATGGGGTATCAATTTAAATAGAGAATTTTTAGTATATGTTCTGGTACAGTCCATACACTTTGTGCTTTATGTTTCCGTACGTCAGACTCTCTGCCTGTAGGCGCCTTAAAATTTATAAGTGAAACTTCCTAACCGGCTAGCTGGCGGTATTAATAAGAAATTCAGCTCTATTAAAATTTATTACACAAAACATTAATCTGAAACTCAGCACAAGCAATAAAGAAATATAAGATACATGATACAAAACAAAGAGATTTATTCAACACAGAACTGAAATAATAAACAGTACAAGATTAATATGAAAATAAATCAGATAAGCAAGATAAAAAAGAAATTATAATAGATCACACAAAAATTAAGTTAAATAAATTCTTAAATAACAATATAAAAAATTAGTCGATATCGACGATCTTTATACATTCCTTAAATCCTACAATTAAACATAATCAAAGAATTAAATTAATTAATAACTTAACACAAATGTATATTACTTACGATCTCTGCAGAAAAGATAAATTATATTACAACTGTCAACTGCGCCACAAATAGTTACCAAAACAAAGCAGTAAAAACCATTACTTATAAACACTCCTTCTTTTCGTCCCTTTTGTTAGGTTATGTAATAAAGATGAACTATCTTTATTACATAACCTAACAAAAGAGACGAAAAAATGGAATGTTTATAGGGTTATAGATGGGTAGAAATTCTGTGTGATAGAAGAATGTTATGTATTATTGTTGTCTCCTTGCTGTATGTATCTTGGAGTTGATAATACACTTGACTTTTTAGTTGCCGCTGTAAAGATGGTGGATAACAATACCCAATGTTTCGGAAGGAAACTTTCCAGTATGGTGGTAACGTAAGAACGAAGTGTTAAACCAAAGCTAAAAAGCCTTGAAAGGAATTCTGCGTTAATTTAACAGTTTCACAATGTAAGTTATGGCCTACCGGAATAATGATTTCGTCGGCTTAAGGAAATAGAGATACAAAGGGACGTTTATTACCTATTTTATAGTTGGAAGATATTTCTACGAGACAAGAAACTGTTAAAGATAACCATAATGAATAAATTAGTTTAGAACTGTACCTTGGTAGCGATTAAAGACCAACAAGTTGGGTTCCTTTGACTGTAACTATCACCTTCGTGAAACTAACTAATCACCAGGAATTGTTTGATTTCATTAGCAAAAAAAACTCTAAAAGAGAGAAATTCACAAAACTTCTTGCACGAATGAAATCTTACTACTCACCAACATAACTTATGTAGGTTCAACTGAGCTACAAAAGAGAGAAAATTATTATCTTATCAAAAGTTTCTAAAAAACAGTGATAAAGCCGAATTTACCAATGAGGAATCCTGAATAGAAACCTAACCAAATAAGGAATAACCAATAAAAAGGTGTGCTCACAAACACGACCATATTTGGAGGGACAAAACTGATATTAAAACAATGGGGGAAAGTCTTTTAAGAAGAAAGATTTTATGTTAAAAAACTCTGATTTGAAATTGAACTGGGGAAAAGACAAATAAAAATTGTAACAAATTTTAAAAAGGCAGTTATCATGACGTATCGATCTGAAAATAGATCAAGAAAGTGGGCATAATAGACTACTTTCAATGAAGACCCCAACATGCAAAAAGTGGAAAAAATCTTCCAAAACATCTCAAAAATGTCTTATATTCTTTCAAATGAGTTAAAGAACTCTGATAATCCTTCATAGTTTTTTGCATCTAAAATTCGCAAAGGGGTGTGCTTAACTCATCAGTCAGCTACAGCCCACCGATCTTTCTCGTTAGAATTGTGGCGCTTAGAAGGCTCATAGCATCAAATCTCTGAAATACTATAACACACTATGTGAGATGGACGTTTTTGAAAAATTACAAAAATTGTAGAAATACCCTTGACTGTTACATTCTTTTATTGTATTGGACTGTTTGTAGTAAATAATAATTTTATGCAACAAATAGGTATAAATCAAAATTTATTATCAGTATTTCGTATTTGAAACGATTGGAACACACAAAAAGAGACGTATTTTTTACAAGTGAAACAGCAAACCCCTTTTATTAGTAACGTGTTATGTTATAGGACAAATCCATTATACTCCTAATTGATTGATAAGATTTTCATTACAATTAGAGACTTCAAGAAAATATCAACATATTTATTTGCTTTTGACAATTTTATCTTCTGATAAATTCAAATCATCATGACACATACATATCGCAATCAATCATACATAACAATATTCAGGTATATTTTGATATCCGCTAAAAATCATTTAAATTTGGTATCGGAAAAGGTTCACGAAACGTCATTTTATGGAGGAGAATAATGTAATGGAAATTAAATATCAAAAATAATAAAAAAAAGTATTCTGTCGAAACGTCCGATAGTAAGTAATCGTTTGTGAAATTTACTGAAATGCACCTTCCACCTTTCAGTACCACCCCATGGAAAGCTCTCAACGTCAACATTTAAAGTGAGAAGGAGTTATGCATTAAATATTCATATATAGCAAGAGAAAGACGGGATTATATTCAAGTGGAACAAATTGAGGTTCTGGGTAAACAGAGAACTTGTAATGATGTACAAATATTTGCCAGAACTCATTTTACCGTCGGTAGATGAAATAAGTTAATTAAAGTTAATGTTGTTTGCTACTTCACCTTATTTGTTGTAATTAATAAGTCGGAATTGAGATATAGATCTTTTTTTAAACGTTTTCTTACAGAGATCTGGGCGTAATTGCTTTACATTTGTTCAAAATAAAAGCTACCCTAACGGCTTTTTTTTCTAACATTAATTTGTGTAATTTTTCTTGGACGCCTTTTAAAATTGCAGAGAATAACGTTCCATAATACTTAGAGGCCAAAATAAATTAAAAAGGGGAGTTAAAAAAGAATTATTTGTATTCATAATGTTTTCGTGGTAGTCTTTTTTAATTAAAACGCGTCAATAAATTTATAACAATGGTCCTAAAATCTGGATAATGATTATTATCAAAGTTAAATATAACCTTTTGAAATTTTTTTACCCTAACTGAACTGTATGTATATGTGTGATTAACTGACAAATGACGGAACCGGGCGGCTGAATGCTCCAGATAGCGAATAAATACAAATTTCCCCTGAATTGTATCAATTATAATTGAGGCTTGCGTGTTAAAACCATTTCCAAATGAATAGAGACTCGTTTGGTTTACAGTAACGTCGAAATTGTGTAATTCAAAGGGTCAAAGTATTTCGAACTTGAATGACTTTTGCATTGAAATGCAAAACGCTTCCTAGACTGAAATTTTCGACTGCAAATATTATATAAGGCAAATTGACGCAAATGCATAAATGTAAAAAAACATAGTCGACTACAGTACTGTATAACGTATTACTCTTTAATTAAATTTGCTGTACACCGTAAAGTTTAATGTCTACAGCATAAAACGTAAGTATGTATCACAATTAACTAAACAAATTATTTTGCCCAAAATATGCCACTGATAAGGGAGAAACAGCGATACAAATTACAAGGACGTGTAAGAATTATTATTTATGTTTTGTCCTGACCAAAGCTTCAAAAGGTATTTCAATTTTTGGCATTTCGAGAGATCCAAAATTTGTATTAGTGAGAAATATTATGTTATAAAATAGTTATTTATGTATTAAGGGCATAAAGAAGCTTTTATGGCCAGAAGCGTTAATTCCAGCCCTAGGGGTCAGCCGAGGGCTAGGAAAGGCTGTAGGGCCATAAAAGCAAGTTATGCCCGCTATACATACACTATTTTATGCACAGATTAAGTTTTTATCTCAAATCTATTATTGTGTAAAATAATTAAATCAGTAAGTAGGTTCATCAAGCCGCTGTGTGTATGCTTATGTGTTATACGAATTACGTTACTATAGCTACTATTCCAAAATATTTAATTTTAGCTTATTTTTATTGGTGATAAGTTTACAAATTATATTAAGAACCAATCAAGTTCTACAAAAAACATCCCTCACATTTAATTGACGTTTCTTTATTGCCCGTCGGACCATAAAGAGGCCCTTGGGTCATAAAGAGACGGTTATGTTTAAATGAGTCTAGCAATAATAGTCTAATCATGCAATTTATTCATTTCAATTTATATATTCGCATTCATATTTTTTACGTTGAAATCTCTGACAATAAATTAAGAGATGTAAGGTGAGCCGCTTCCGCGATGTTTGGAGTTGTACAACGGTACACTCCATTTCCCCATCATCGGATTCACTAAGATACATCGAGAATTTCTAAAACGACAGAAGTAAATATTAAGTTTTTAAAGACAGTAGTAATAATACGTTTACAATCTGTATAATTTCAGTCAATCCACTATTTAGTACTTACAGCTAAATAATCATGCGTATGTACTCCTTTTCAAAAAGTAATTTTTATATAAACAGCCACAATTCGATTATCAAGGTTTACATCTTTACTGCGAAATGTCAAAATATTCTCGCATTCCCAGGTATTGTGATGAAAAGCTACGTAGCTTTAAAAGTTAGATGGCGCTTGCACTTTGTGAATAATTATGTAGCAAATTATAAAATCTTTCATGATTTTTATTGTAATTTAGCAATAATAATGAATAATATTATATTAACAATTATATAATAATGTAAAAAATTAATCAGTTTTATGTTAATTGAAATAAATTTTTTTAATAACTTTTTATAATGAGAATAACCGAGTCATGTCAAGACGGCTACATTGCTTAACGGTAGAGGCCGGGCCTAGCAATCAGACGGCCCAGAGTTCGATTCCCCGTGAAAGCGATAATTTTTCTAGATGGATTTGCATTTAAAATATAATTTAATGTAAAACAATAATTAAAATAAATTAACCTTTAACTAAAATTTATAACATTTTTTATTTTAAATAATTAATAATATTATAATATTGCAAGTGCTGACATCTATGGCGTTTTAATAGAACTGCTGATTGTGAGAAATGTTTCCTCACGGTCTTTACAGTTCTGTTTGGAGATTGTTTGCAATTGGTCGTTTTCACGGTTACTAGATTGTGCGGAATGTGTAACTTTCTATGGTGGTCGTAGATAAAATTAATTTTCTACCAGTGAAACCATATACAAGCTGAAATGCTTGCTAGAATTAAATGTTTAATTACGTTTGTTTTTAACTTTATGAAAAAACCCACCTAATAGCATATTGGTATTGATCGATTAATCTACAAGAACAAAAGGTACATCAATGAAGAAGAGTAAAAAATATTTTATTTGTACTTATATTTACACTTTTTTCTTTATAAATATTTCTTAAATTGAGAAGATACTAAAAAAAAACATAAATGATAATGAAAAAAGTATGATGATGGAAGTAACAGGAGCAGACAAACGTGAACGATCGACAGTGCTAATAGAAATGACGATATTTATTTATTTTTATTTAATATTAGTCAGTACAAATCTACCTGGAAGTTTTTGACCAATTTTACACTTGTGCGCATTTTTTCTCGCGTGCTTTGAGATCCTGAAACGACTCTACATAACCTTAAACGAAACTCTTGTTTCTTCCCTGTTTTACGCTCATCGGTAAGTGAAGCTTTGTTTTCATAAAATATTTTCATAAAATTGTTGTCACACTAAAGTATGTAATACTTACATCATTACCAAATAAAGTTTTCTATAAACGACGTGTCCTAGGTACGGCTAGATAAGTTACACCACGATTCTAATGCTTAGCTCATAGTAGTGACGTTTTTAGTAATGTTAATTCGCGGTTTTTACAGGTAAAAACCGCAAGATAAGAGGGACAGGATTTCAAACAAAGCCACCTTACAGATAAGTGATAAGATGTGTTAGAAATTTTGTATCTTTTGTATGTATTTAAGGGGGGCTTAACAAAGGCTACCGGATCTGGCAATTTAGTAACGGCAATATATCTTTTTTTAATAAATCCCTTAAGAGCATAATTTCTTTCTATATTTCTTATACTTCTCAAAAATAAAAACATCTGTGGTAAAGAATACATTTCTCTTTGTTTATCTTACTCTGCGTTACCTAATTGAACAAAAGTGGAGCCGGCGCGGCGGCTGAAAATATCCCAAGGAGAAGTTAAGCAAATAGATAGAAAAAACATAAAGAGTGGTCCAAGTGTGCCATTACAAAATATAAGCAACGCTATTATTTTGACTATATATGGATGATTGTAATACAACAAACGCATAGATACACGTCAACCACACATCTAGAATTTAATAAAAACAGTGCGCTAGACTAGTCACTGAAGACTTGAAGATGGGCAATGCAGTGTATTAGTTTAATTCTATTATTAAGTATAGTGCAATTGAACAAAATTGCATAAAACTTTGCAGTTGGGCAGTTAGCTATATGTTACATACATTATGTGTAAATACTTGATAGGGTTCAATAAATGTAGTTTATCTAAAAACTAGATGTTTTATTAATCTAACAACGAAGTTTTGTTTTTAGTGCCATTTATTTACACAACTATTACAAACTTGTTTAGTTTAACATCTTTTACAGATGTTAACTTTTACTAACTATCAGATTGGCCTAATTTTTTAATAAACTTTATTTTTGTTACATCTTTATTTTTTATTTAACGTCTACACTACGAGGGAAGCTACAGCTTAGGTCATATGTCCTCTATCTAACATGCAACACGAGTTTTTGAAAACGAATAGAAAAATCCTGTCGCTCCAAATAGGATTCTAACATAATAAAACTCCAGGCGTGAAACCTCTAATCAACGAATTCAAATTAAATTGTTACAAATACAAAGGTGGACTTGGTGTTAGTGAAATTCTTTTTCCAGTGAAGAGTTACGGAACAACTGTCATCCATTTAACCAAGAACTGCAGTAATAAAAAATACGTAACAGCACGTAGTTTGTTTCTCATTGGTCAAACCCGATACAGCTTTATTTAGCCTATATAGCAAAATTCTTGGCAAAAAATAAATCATGTTATTTATGTAAGTTGTTTATATATTAATAATTTCCCAATTGTAATATTTTCATTTAAAGTTCTGAAGTAAAAGTTTTTTATTGAATTTTCGAAGTTTGTCGTAGTTGACATGTGATTACTTAATTTAAAATTTCCTGCATTTTGCATCGTAAATCAAGCTCTTTGACCTTACTACTGCAGTCGTCTTTGCTAAATGAGCAATAGAGATAATCATGAAATAAATAAAGTTTAATAAAAAGTTTCACAAGATTTATTGGATTATAACCTGACAAATGCTTCGACAGCTATGCTATCATTATCAAAGGTGTTATAAATATAAACAAACACGTCGCTAAGATAAATACAAAAAATTCTCGAGGCTCGAAACAGTAAACGCAATACAGATAATATCTCATTTTCCAAATTGTAAGTCTTTCCAGCAAAGAAATCTTTCAAAAAATGGCATTATTATATCCAAAACTATCGCCAATCATCATAATGGAGCGAACTTTAACTAAACGATTACATTTAACGAAGGAACAATCACAAAAGTAACTTTTTACAATTCACAAAATGGATACTTGAGCATCTTTTAACACACAACAACTTGGGTAGTAGCAAGGCGCTTTTTGTGGAAGTACACGCTACCCGACAAACCAACCTGATTAGCGGATGATTTGAAAAGATTCAAATAGATTTTGGCACTAATACATTTTATTGCATGGCGATTATGTCTCTTATGACTGGACTGGTCTTTAGACCCGCACCTCTTAGTTTGGAGATACTCGCTAAACAAGGTTGGACTCTAGTAGGGTTTATTCCATCAGTGGCCCTCTGACCAGAAGACTATGAGAAACTTTGTCATCTTCCTTGGTGTACCAAGCCTGTGGATCAGCAACATTCGACGTAATCGACCGATCAGGCTCTCGCGTGCACCGCTTCCCACCGGTTGATGGGAACAAATAGCTCCTCGCAACTCAGACAACCCCACCTCCACGTGGTCTGTACTTTAGGTATAGTCACACAGTCTATAATCTGGTAGATCGGAGTAGGAAATTCTAGGAGTCCCTAGACAGACCTAGAATCCAAGCCCAGCCTACACTTGAGGTTGGACTCGGCCAGGTAGTGAAGTGAAAGTCCGCATGCTGAACTAGGGACAAAGAGAGCCTTGGGATACGTGAAAAGATTTTTAAATTTTAGTTAAAATAATTTTAATAAAATGTTAATAACTTTTACAAATATTTATTTTTTGGCAAACAAGTACATTTCATAAATAATACAGCCTCATATAAAGAATTTATATTAATCGTTACGTTGAGTGTACAGAAAGGAGTACGAGAGCGGAATTGCATGGCGCCGAACGAGCGGAATGTAGTAAACATATGGATTAATACAAATAGGTTAAGCAAAGAATTTTAATTGTGAACTAGCTAAACTGCATGAACAATTTAAACAATAAAATTTGTTCCGTTAAATAGCATGAGTAAAACACCAGATATTCCTAAATTTATGTATATATAGTGAGATGATATTTTATCATCGGGTTGAAAATTTATCAATTTAATAATAGATTAAGAATATTTAAAGGCTGCGATAAGATCGGAAGAACAAAAATAATCAGGATTATGTTATGTAAAATATTCATGCAATAAACAGAAATATAGACATGCTAGGATATTAATTTTATTTATTTAAAGGGTTACATGCTAGGTCACACATAGATTTACCAAGTTAAAGCGAATTTGTAGGAATACGATTCTCATGCAAATATAACCTCACCTTTTATAAAAAGATTTGTAGTTTTTAAAAAGACATATTAAGTAAATTATGTTATTTTATAGTAAATATGTTTTATGTACCACAGATTACTTGTTTAGGATAGTTTATCCGCTTTTCGTAAATGTATTTTTTCACTAGATTTGAGTTATTTTTCTTTTTCCCTTAAAACTAAAGCAGTTTCGGGTAGATATTTCACTGAAAATAGTTAAAACAGATCATTACCTTGATGTATATAAGGTTTTAATTAACTTACTGAGTCCTGTATTTGGTAGAAATCATGTCATTTAAATGAAAATATCGGCTGTGTGGATATTCATTGATTTTTGGAAATTTTGATATAACTATGAGATTTTGCACCTTTGTTTTGATTCAGTCACCAGCAGTGCTGTGTTTTGGTCGAGAATGGGTATATGTAGGAATACGATTCTCATGCAAATATAACCTCACCTTTTATAAAAAGATTTGTAGTTTTTAAAAAGACATATTAAGTAAATTATGTTATTTTATAGTAAATATGTTTTATGTACCACAGATTACTTGTTTAGGATAGTTTATCCGCTTTTCGTAAATGTATTTTTTCACTAGATTTGAGTTATTTTTCTTTTTCCCTTAAAACTAAAGCAGTTTCGGGTAGATATTTCACTGAAAATAGTTAAAACAGATCATTACCTTGATGTATATAAGGTTTTAATTAACTTACTGAGTCCTGTATTTGGTAGAAATCATGTCATTTAAATGAAAATATCGGCTGTGTGGATATTCATTGATTTTTGGAAATTTTGATATAACTATGAGATTTTGCACCTTTGTTTTGATTCAGTCACCAGCAGTGCTGTGTTTTGGTCGAGAATGGGTATAGTTTTGATCCATTTATGTTGTTATTTATCTTAAACTTGCAGAAGCATGATTTTTGTTTTAAATCGTAAAGGCCAAATCTTTAAGTTAATTCTTTTTATTATTTTGTCATCATTTGAGTGAACTCCATATGAGTGGGTTACCTGGTGTAACAATGTAAATATTCCATGTACATAGATAGCTGGAAATTAGTAAAGTAATCAATAAGGTAAGTAATTAGGAAGGTAATTAGGTTTGAATGATTTTTGTGATAGCTGATCATTTTTATTGATTTTTCCTGTAAATATAGATTATAGACCATAAGTGTGTGATATTATTTTAATCCTATTTTTACCAGCTACCTTTGCATCTTTTTATAATTAAGATCGGTGTTAATTTTTAATATATGTTTTTATTTGTGACGTCATGACATTTTCGATGTTCAGAATTTAGTGCGATTTCATTGTTTTTCAAATGTTTTTCCGTAAACGTATAAAAGGGCTTTCGAAAAAGAACAAAGTCAGTCGATAAAAGCATAAAGGTGGAACCTATGCTCGGTTCCAGATTAAGCTTCAGTATCGATATTGTATGCAATTGATAACAGTTGATTTGGATAAATGCTGTTTTATTTTTGCGCACAATGAAAGTGTGAAGCGAATATAGAGACATATTTGGTTTGTCAAACGATATGCAAGGTGGGTCGTTAATAAGATTTTGTTTCTTGATAAGAACAATTATTAAAACATATTTGAAAGAATCTTTATGAATTAATCTGTAAATTTCAAGAAGCTCGTTAAGAACAAAGATTATTTGTCATTAACTGAGTTTAAATTTTCCTTTTAGCAGTAAATAAGCTTCTTCATTAATTTGGGTTTTAATGTTGGTTTGTCCAAATGAAAGCAGTTGTAACCCACATGTCAGGTTGTCAAAGACCAATATTTAATTTGAACAAGCTTAGGAAAGATTTTCTTGTATGATCTCTATTTATGAATTCATATTTTTATAAAATTTCCCATTTTATAAATAAAATAAAATCTGTTTATAATTTATAAAAGCATTTGGGATGCAACTATCAATTTATTTTCTTTATATACAGAGTTTAAGATTATTTCTCGTCCACATGCAGGATTCCAGGTGTGGTTTGTAGTAAGTTTTTCTTTCCAGGTACGGGAATTAATAAGATCGATATATATATTTTTTTATCTCATGCTCAATCGCATTAAAACTGAGTTAGCCTACTGGTAAAGAGAAAAGCTATTGGGTTGTTATATTTTAATTTTTTATTAAAACTAGCCAAATCAGATTAAATATCTTGAAGTTTATTATATCATCTCATAGTTTATTGTTCGCCCGAACGTGAGGCTTTCTTATAAAATCATATGTATTATCTTTATTTAAGTTTATATCATCTCAATAGATATATTTCAGGAATATCTGCACTTATGAACTATTTTAATACTTTTTACCGTGTTTAAGCAACTACAATTTGGATCATCTGCATTTGAATGAAAATATGACATGTTTTTAATTAAATGCATCATAAATTATATCAATTTGTTATTATTCTGTACCGAATAATTTTATAAGAAAAAACTGTAACGCTCTTTTGAAACAAAAAAAAAGAAAGGTAGTTAAAACTGGATATCTTCCAGGTCACTATATGAAGCGCGAAAGATTCCCATGAGGTGATAGCTAGCCCAGAAGGGTTTATGAACTACTAGAAAAATTCAGGATGATGATTCGGTACCTTTCATAAGACATATATAAGGCGCCGCTGAAGCAACCGCTAAACAGTTCTTTAACGGCTTCACACCACCGGAGCCAGTCAGATCGATAATCGATAAATATCAAGAATACTCCTAATCTCGCATAAACTTATCGTAAACCTGTGCTGTAGCTTTCATAAAAACAAGGCTTAAATAATATAATAACAAATACTTTTAAGAGACGAACAATTAATTAAATAAGCCAACAATCATAAACAAGTAAAAAACGTTTAATAAAGGCTCCTAAATAACATTCTTTTTATAAAATAATTATTTATGATTAATTCATACGCGAAAGTACTTAAATAATTCGGATTGATAAATAAATAATTAATTCAGACTAGTATAGCCTACAGAATCACAAGGGCTACTTTTATATATATAAATACCTAACCTACCAAAATATAGCTGTGCTGGAAGTATTAGCTTGACCTAAATAACACTACTTTAGTTTTGCCGGCTATCCCCAATAAGTCGGAGAGGGGCGGGGTAATACAAGATATACAAGATAAAAAACAAGCGTTACTTCGTTTTAAAACAATCCTAACTACTAAAGCTTCAAACTTATTATATACTTACAGGTGATAAGCTGGAAATCAAATATTAAAACCGCAAAATAAATAAATAGTAATAAATAAAACTCAAACATGTAGTGAAATGTAAACTTTCTAAGTAGGGCTTTATTGTTTAATGCAAATTGTAAACTATTATTGTAATATATTCTAATTATACTGATTAAGGATTTTAATGACTAGTAAAATTAACAGAATGGTGATTTGTATCACAGCTGGTTGTAAATCTTAAAAACTACCCTATGATAATTTCACTACTCGAGATCTCGTGTTAACTAGTTCTTAAAACTAACATGCATGAATAAATAAATTATATAAACGTTTTATAAATATATAGACACATAGATAAAATGACACAATATACATATACATACAGTTTCAAACAAACATCCCACCATTCGATGACCTACGGATGATACGGTACGGTTTAAAAGCCTTGCTTAGGGTTTTTCGTTTCACCCTCCGGTATAATCTTTTAACATACACCCTGTACTTGTGTATGCAGGTACGAACCCAAAGGGGAAGACCTTCAAATTAAACCCAATCCAAAGTCAAAGTGGCAGGAACAGGAAAAAGACAACGAGCAACGAAACCCAAAAGATAAATAGACCTAAAAATAACACAAACCCTGTATATGGTATTGATTTTAAATATTTAAAACAGAATTTTACTTTTCGATAAACTAAAAGATTTTTTATTACACAATTCTTTCAGGGCAACTGATAGGAATATATTACCTAAAATAGAAAAAGATTTTGAGATTTTAGCACATTAAATAATAATTGTGGAAAATAAAAAGGGTTAACACTAAATGGTTAACACTAGAATCTACTCCGTCTAATTGACGATTGATCACATATAAACAATCAAATGATCATATTGTTGAATGCGAGATTTTCTCCGCTAAAGCGAATTATATCAAAACCAATTTTCTAATTCATCCCACATTTAACTGCTTATGCAAAAGCCAACCATTTTGTTATATCAGCTTCACTATTGAGAATGCGCTTGACCGCGCAGGTGCGACTTTACGATAAACAGAGGGAAAGGGAAAACCAGTGACAACCAAACTAACGAGAAGCTTGGTTTTATACAGTGACCGCCAAACAATCAATAGGTTGTGAATTTCAACGCTATACTAGATAAATGTTCAGTTCTTATAATCTGATTAAAGTACAAGTCAAATAACTGTAAAATGACCTTTGGATATCCATCGGATTATCGTAATTGAAAGTGTAATAACAACTTTGAATGTGGATGTACTATAACTACCAGTAATCTTTTACGTTTACAAGTTGTCTTAGAACTTAACACATTCATTTCAGAACTTCAAAGAATTAAGATAATCGAAAAATTAAAATTAAAAGAGGAGTTGATAAATTAAGAACATTTTTTCAGGCGGTTAAAATAAAAACTTTCGTTTCAACAATTTACAGATAGATTTATACTTTCTTAAACACTCCCTAAAGTACTACAATTCAAAACTCCTTAACATTTACCCAACTTGGTTGAGGAAATGTTTGTGTTTCGCTACCAAGTGTGACAAATCGAAACGAAAAGGAACAATGGTAAAAGCTTTTTGTAAATTCCTATATATCATGAAATCACATCTAAGTTATTTATCTGGAATATTGTATGATTATAGGTTTACGTGACACGCCCAAATTACACCTTGTCTTTTGTTATTGGGCAATTTTATTTCCTGACAATGATCGATTTCCCTTTCGGGCCCTTGTACAATAATAGCGCCCAGAACACATGTTGCTTTTAGTAGCGAAACTAGAGAAGTTAATATTTAATGCGGAACCAGCACAAGGATTATTACGCTTGAATTTTGAATACTAAACATCATTTCGTGCTGTGTCACATGTGTCTATATCATACAAGATTTCTGCATTTATTTCGCTCGTTTAATAAGCAGCGTGGACGTGCAATTTATACAATTCATTTTTTCTCGGTACCGCTTTTTAAGCTACAAGGAAAATCCTGGTATGAAACCTTCCTAGTTTTGTAATCATTTTTATAATTCAATGGGTTATTGATTTTAATAACATTAAGAGATATTCTACGCCTTATATAGTACTTTGAATCAGATATTTTAAATAGAGCCTTAATATTCATGAATTCTCTAGGTTAGATAGGAAAAAGTACACCGGTATCTTTGATTTAATTTAGATCTGTGAGACGTGAAAGGTAAACCTACTTCAGGTCAAAATTCGATTAAACTTTTTAACACGGGTCGATTGTATTCAATATTATAAGGACGTAAATTGTAACTGAATGTAAACACATATCCTTAACAAAATTTAAATATAGTCTTTGAACAACAACGATTGTTATTGTTTGTTATAATTACATAGAAGGACAAACAAATACACAAGATTGAGAAGAAAATGTTCTTTACTTGACGGGTCTATTAGGATCCATAACAATTTTTATTAATGAATCTGTTTACCAATACAATTAATAAAATCTTGTATTGAAATTAATGTCCAACATCCACGTTGATAAACTACTACCTTGGCCTATAGCGAGGTAAGGCTATGAGAAATTTCACCAGAATTTAAATAAGGGATTAAACTCAGAATCTATAAATAAATGTTGGAAAAGGTTTCCATTGTTATACATCATGGCTGCAATAAAAGAACAGTGGTACTACAATGTTTACAATTTATTTGTGAAATATATATTGTAACAAAGTAAAGTTTTATTGTTTCAATTATCTATCTAATCTCATCCAGTTCGCAATTGAAATGCTCTGGTGAACCTAGTTATATTAATAGAACTACATACAACGAGTTTGAGCAAGTCCAAATAATACATCAAGATATTTTATTTAATAAATCCTTTACATGAGGCTGCATTATATATTTGTTCTGTATTATTCTATTTCTTCCGATAGAGTTTAAAAGTTATTTTTCTGCTCCCATAAGGTAACAATTTTGGTAAATCATAGCTAGGTGATTTGAAACTCTTTATTAACCAAATTCTTAAATCATGTTTTATAGGTAGAATGTTTCAATCAGATTCGCTTTTGCCTAATGACCTTTCGGCAGACGCTTTTTAAAAATAGTAATTGTGAGTTTTCTAGTCAGTATATGTAACAATGTAGTGAAAATTCATTTTATAGTGGTGACTATCTCTCGTCTTGAGTTGGTTTATCGTATATTTTTAAAGATTTTTTTGATAAAATTTGAATATCCTTTGTTTGATTTTGTTCTCAAGTACATGGCCTATTTATTTACAAATAAACGAAAAATAGAAACCTTGGTTAAATTTGCTGAAGGTGCAGTATTCATCTCCTTCTTAGTTTACGAATCTGCCTGCCTATGTTTGTTTTTGTTGCAATCTAATTTAAACTCGTTTATTGTAGGTTTTTGACTTGGAGTTGTATTTGATCCTGACTACATAGTTTAGAGACCACTTCCTTGGGTAGATTAAACTGTATCGTATGAAAACTGGACGGACTGGATTAATGTATTCAAGTATTTATATTGTTATTGGTCAAGCAATAGAAAAGTAAGTGATAATCTTTAAGTTGTTAAATTAATAAATTAAGTTAAATTTAGAAAAATAGGAAACTTAACATGTCTTCACTTCAAACTAGACTTTAAGTAATCTCATGATAGATAATAATGTTTTAAACCGTTTGGGTAAACCTTTGTAATACTCCTAACTAAATGAAGTTAAATTATTTGCATTTCGTTCACCATTAAATATTTTTTCTAAAGGCCCTTTATATTCTTTTATAAAATCTAGTTGCTTGAGAAATCGTGTTTGACCTACTTTATTAACAATACTTAAATGATATATCATGTATAACAATAAGAAAAAATACAAAAGTATACATATAGCCAATGGGTAGAATTGGAAGGATAGATCAAAAACACACTGTTTTCAGTAATTGCAATTGTAATGAAATATTTTCTAAAAAAATAATGGGTAATATATTAAACTACGGTTGGTAATTGCAAATAACTATTATTCTTAAATTACTGTACCGTTTTTTGTTTAAATGTTTTATGTTTTAAATTTTCCTACCTTTTAGTTCATTAAAAAAATTCTTCTAGTAAATTATAAACTTTTTAAGTAGAGTTTAAAGGTCATAAAACTCATTAAAGAATTTCCATTCAGTAAGAAATTCGTAGTTTCCTGAATAACAACTCGGTTTTAAGTTGTAAAACTCATTCTGTCATCTATCATTTCATTCATCATGTTGTGAGATTAAAGTGTTCTGAATTTTACAAACACCTGAAAATAGAGTGTTAAAATGCTAAGGTCTTGCCGCGTAACGCTTTAATGAAAAAGGAAGATATATAACAGTAACTAGCTTCGGTGAATTAGTGGCGAGCATGTTTGCTTCATAATCTAAGGGTTATAGGTTCGTCCCTAACGAAGATGGTAATTTTTCATAGCGGAGAAGGCTGGTTCTTGTTCTCGAATAAGGAAGTAAAAACGTAGGCCCAGTGTCAATTTGGGTGGAATGTACTGGGATGGAATTGACAGAGAAAAAATAAATATAACTGTAAATGGTCATTTACAATAATTTCCAGTAAAAACATGTGTATTCCAGCACTGCATTTTAAAAATTAAAAAGAGATTAGTAGAAGCTTTCGAGTAATATACTTTTACGCTAGAACAAGAATGCAGATTAAATATCAGGCTGCTCTAAGAGTGGGGAAGGGCAAAAGTGTCAATTTTTGTAAAAACATTTAAATTTTAGTCTTACTATATAGGGAGTTCTAAAATTACCAGTATATATTTAAGTATGTAAACAATTATAGTTTTAGGTATTTGCAAGTAAATTTGTTCTGGTAAGGACAGGCAGGAGAAGGAATAACTCTTGTTTGAAATCATCGATTTAGTTATGTTCTATTAGATTAATTTAAAAATTCGTATGGCAAGCAACAGTTGAAGGGAAGAGACGTGCTTTAGTCTGCTTTTAATTAATTGACAGTTAACATAGCTATTAAAATTAACAATAATGCGATGCAGTATTATCGAAATGTTAAAATTTGAGAATGTCTCGGCAATAAAACAATATGTCTGTTCAGATAATAATTTATCTAAAATCCCCCAAGAATGGGAGAAGTTCTCCATCACGGGAGTCGGCACATTTTGTCGACTTTTTCAACTTTTTTACAAATTATTCACAGCTCGCCGAACAAGATTCGACATGGTCGTTTATTCGTTGAACGGTCCTCTACTCCAGGAAAAAATCGATAAAGTTTCTCAGTCAGGTTATTTCTCAGGATTATATTTTCCTGATATACTGTTGGTCATGTACATTAGCTGTTATTTCTGCTTGCAAATTTGCGTCATGAAAAGATCATGTAGAGTTTTTCTGATTTTTAATTTTTCGGAACTTGAAGTCAAGATGATGTTAAAATAAAAGAAGAAATACAAGTGAAAATAAAAGACCATTAGCGATTTAATAAAAGCAGAGAATAATAATAATCTTATTTAAAATAAGGTATAATGCTCCTGCACATCGTACAACCTGTCCGCTATAGCGTTTATAAGCGACTAAATACCGATTGTCGGCTTCAGACGTCGATGTCCCATATATAATCCCTCTCTAACTATACCTATCAGTTCAATAGACATTGGAAAAAAAACAAGAAAAATGCTGTGCTTTTTAGCACTGGTCTGGCGATCAACAAAATGAAGTTAGTTCATCATAGAATATTGAGAGTCGTGAGCTAAATTAAATAAAAATACCAATTGAAATCAGTTTAGAAATACAGTAGTGTTATGGCAAAACGCTATCTGCTTTTTTGTTCAAAATGCACTTTTTGGCATAAATGGTCAGAAATAAAGTATTCTTTAAGTGTTGATCAAAGGATTTAGTTGTCAAAAATTACTTTTGAAAATAACTATGTACGATTAATACATGATAATCTGCATTCACAATTATAAATACAAAATTACTGCATGCGTTGATGTATAAGACGCTGATTGTTCATCTAGAAAGTAAATTCCATAGGATGGGTAGAAAATTACAGGTCTTTGCGAAATATGTGAACTGCACTGAACATCTAATTTCTGTGTATGATTGCCAAACAAATTGTTTGAATTCGGACTACAGAGATGGAGAGGGCTATAACATTTTAGAAATCATTTCTTCTGTAGTATAGTGGGTACCAGCATTGGGAGTAGGTATTGCGACACCTGGCCAGACTCCCACTCTTCCTACTTTTGGCCACGCCTGCTGCTCTCTGATTGGCTATCCCCTCTCCTCTAGCTCCTCCCCTTGCTTCTGATTGGTCGACGCCATCTTGGATGACACGCCTACTATTCTGTGATTGGCTGAAGGCGGCCATTTTGAAAACGCCTACTATTCTCTGATTGGATGACGGCCATTTTGGAACTTCGGGCGCCATTTTTACCACGCCCTATGAATCCATGACTGGAAACTGTATTACCGGCAACATGCATGCTTCTAAGAGATGGCGCTATGAAGGAATACCGACAAACTATGTACTTTTACTACTAGGCGGCGCGTCATGAAGAAATCTGTATTATCGATCATCATTTTATATTAATAAATTTCATCGATTTCTCAAATAATTATCGTCGTCGTCGTCATTAATAAGATAATAATTACACATAGTAATAATTAATTCAGCATTAAAAATTTGAAATTCAGGAAGAAGAAATCTGTATTACTACTACAGAGAGGCAACCATTTTATATCACAGCATCTTGCATGCGCGCGCTAAATTTGAATCTATTTTAAAATTTGTCATTTTTGCATATGTCATTTATGCATTTAAAATTTGTCATTTTTGCATATGTCATTTTTTGCATCTGTCATTTAAATCTGTCATTTTAAATCTGTCATTCTTAAAGCACCCATCTTACCAGATTTGAATTTTAGCGCTAACTATGGGAGTGGATCCTTCTTTCACTAAGTTGAAACTCTTTCTCTCTCTCTCTCTCTCTCTCTCTCTCTCTCTCTCTCTCTCTCATAGTATGACTACTTACCGGATTTGTAGCTTAGGATGTTCGCCGTCGGAAAGCTTCGGCTTTATTCGTGTACTCTGTCGCTGATGACAACGATCTACCTTTTTATATAGTCAACCCCTTCACCTTGTGCTAGTAAATGAAACAACAACAACAATGTTTATACATATTATTTATTTTGATATTTAATGGACAATTGTAACATATGATTTGACAAATTATTCATTACACAGTATGAGTTGAGATCATCGCGTAACACTTGCAAATTGTTCAAATATTTTTGCAGCCTATTTCTAAGATAGTTTATTTCCGCCATGGTGTTCTTAATACGACGGTGCAAACGTTGTTGTCGTTGACGTCTCCGACTGCTGCTGTTGCTGATATGATTGCAGTCGTGTACGTACGGCATCGATAAACTTTTGCGGATAATGTTTTATTATTTCTAATAAAATGAACGAGTTCAATCCACCACCAATTGCTGCTGCTGCTGTGTTGTCTATTAAACTGGTAGCTGAGTAGTAACCGCATAACAGTTCGGACGTGAATAAAATTGAATCGGATGTCGGGAGCGATTTATAGGCGTCTTCATGGCGTCTCAGTTGACCTTCTGCTACGTTCTCTATGTTTGCGTGGTAGAAACGTGAAAAGTCGAGGTGACGTAACGTTCGAGCATGATGATTGATCAACGGTGCTAAATGCAGTATAGACTGAAACTCGTAATCTTTTAAGGTTATAGTCCGCTGTGTATCATGTATGGCAACCCTGTTGCCGAAAAACTCGTTGTGAATAATCTCGATGTATAAATTGTCACATAGATGGAATTTCAAATGTTTATCGCAATGTAGTACACTGTTGTCCTTGTTGCAACAGCAGCAACCATGAAAGAAATTTTTAAACAGTGCCTCGACTCGTATATCATACAGCTCGAACCAGTCCCGTTCCGACAACACCAATTCACCATACTCACATACGTTATTCACGCACTCGAGCTTCACTACCACGGCAAATTCTCCCTGGTCGTCGTCGTCGTCGGGCGGAATAAGTCCTACTTGGATGTTGTGTATATGATCGTAGTTTTCTTTTTCCCCTGGAGGTCTCGTAACATACAACGGATACTGGACAGCCCCGAGCAGCTGAACACGTACTTCACGTTTAGCTGCTGCTACCGGTGTATCTATGATGGTAAAGTTTGCTGATGCTGCTACAGCGTCATCAGCGTAGTATAGAGGCTGCTGCTGCGACAGGAACGCTAAACAATAATAATACAATAATCGATTAATATAAGCATAAACACACACACACAAAAGTCTTAAACATCTTACCTGTTTCTTCGACTTCGTTGTTCCACGCTTGACCGTCGTCGTTGTAGGTACTTGCTGTTGATGATGATGATGCATGATCTGCAACATCCGAACCTTCTTCATCTAAAGAAGTAACAAAATAGACACAAATTAGCATACAAACTTGAAGTTTTATAAACAACAATAACTTACCTATTTCCAGAGGTTCGCTCTCACAGTTATCATAACAATAATTAGGACTGCTAGCCATCATCGTAATTGCTGTTGCTGCTGCTGCTGCTCTTGCACACGTACTGTCTACTGCTACACGCTAACAACGGTCGGCTTTATATAGTCACCTATACTTACCTAGATCCAGCGCATGCTCAGTAACACGCATACGGTAAACAGGCAGGCATCGCTGGCAGACAAGTTTCATCCTGTCGCTGACACGTCATCATCATCACAGGCAGGTGTTCGTAGGTAATTACCTCATTCTCTCTCTCTCAGTTATAGCTATCACTTTTCATGTCATGGTACAGCTGGGTGAGAATAGTAATAATACACACATATAAAACATTAATCTTTTTTATTCTATGACAATCTTTCTCAAAACATTATTAAACAACAAAACAATAATACTTAAATAACTAAACAACTATCTGTTCTCGGATAACCATGATAGAACATCTTTTATTCTACGACGACAATGTTTCTTAAAATTATTAAACAACTAGACAATAATCAAAATAACTAAACAATTATTATTATTAGGTTGAAATCTGCTCGGATAACCATGAAGACATACTCGTTTTTTCATGAAACATCCTATTGAATGCTTTGTACGCTTTGATCATTTGGTCGTGCTCGGCTTAGCACATCCCGACAAGTTTCATCCTGTCGCTGACACGTCATCATCATCACAGGCAGGTGTTCGTAGGTAATTACCTCATTCTCTCTCTCTCTCTCAGTTATAGCTATCACTTTTCATGTCATGGTACAGCTGGGTGAGAATAGTAATAATACACACATATAAAACATTAATCTTTTTTATTCTATGACAATCTTTCTCAAAACATTATTAAACAATAAAAACAATAATACTTAAATAACTAAACAACTATCTGTTCTCGGATAACCATGATAGAACATCTTTTATTCTACGACGACAATGTTTCTTAAAATTATTAAACAACTAGACAATAATCAAAATAACTAAACAATTATTATTATTAGGTTGAAATCTGCTCGGATAACCATGAAGACATACTCGTTTTTTCATGAAACATCCTATTGAATGCTTTGTACGCTTTGTTATGCCTAATATTCTTTTTCAACAATGTCTTGATCTACTACTACTACTACATAATTGAAAAGAACAAAATCGCGTTTATCAGATCTATTTCATGAGTATGTTCCCCTGAGTATCCTCTTGTGATTTACATTCAATCACCCTTAAGTTTCACCATCTTTTTTAATAGTTACTGTACATAAGGTATAACTCTTGTCAGCTTCACTTATTATTATTATAACTACACTATACTGACAAAAGATGATTGAACAATTTACAACAACAACTAATTACCTAATTATTACATTCTTAAATAATTTCGAATATAGTATACACAAAGTATAAACCTAGACATCATCATCATCATCACTTATAATAATAATTACATCAAGCCGAAGGTCGATCTCTTGTGATTAACATAACCCCCGACTACTGCTACTACAGTTGAACTGTACATGTACTTATTACTATACAAATATTTTGCTACTTAAGAGTTAGATATGATACTACCTATACAAAAATTTACAAAACTTAAAAATACAACTATACTACTACTATACACATATCTATTACTACAACGATTGAACTGTATAATAATTATATACGTTATGATAATATTTTACTACTGAAGATCTAAATATAATACTACCTATACAAATTTTACAAAACTTAAAAATACAACTATACTACTATACACTTACATATATACAAGAGGGGCTTTAATGTTTATACACGCGGTCGCTTGTTGTTGTTGTTGTAGCCGAACGGAACGGAATCAAAATCTTCTATACGGCGTCTCTTCGCGAACGTTATCTTATAGACTTTTGATTCCGCTCGCGTTACAAGCTGATGGTCAGCCGTACGCCGGATGTTGTTGGACTCTACAATAATCTTTTCGTCCATACCTTCCAGCAGTCTAAGCATGGACTCAAAGTTTATTTTTTGAGTCGCGGCGTGGTTTAGGGTGATGCCCTTGACCTTGACGACCACGTGTATCTGTCCCGTGGTCGGTGAATAAACTTTGTAGGCGTAGTTCTTCGGCCCGCCTGACACAAACTCTATAATATACGATCCGGGACCGTACTCTTCGAGCTCGTCTGTGAGGTCGCCCAGGAAGCTTCCTGTTGGTAGCTCGAAGTCGCCCGGCTTCGAAACGTATATTACGGAATCTGAAACAACGAAAAAAAAAAATTAACTCTAATATAAACGGTGTTGATGTTTGATAGTACTGAATGACTTACCTGTGTCATAGTATAATACTCTCTCTCCTAGCTGATCCAAATAGGAATACAGCTTAAGACGGGCCTGTGCAGTGACAAATGCCGCGATGACCACGTTAACTGACGACAGAGGATCTGCTGCTTCCTCTTTATGCTGCCAGTTAACCGCAATCACCTCGTCATTTATTTCCTGCACATGATTAACTTCTACGCCTGGGCTGGACAACAGGTCGAAAAACTCCTTGGACTCGCTGATTATGGCTGTTTTCGCCTGGTTCTCGCGCTGACCAAATTTCCCTAGAATACAAAAAAATATTAAGTAAAGAAAACTACATACGGTTATTATAACTTACCCCAGAAGGAATTCAGCATCAGTTTGGCCAACGATCTCAAACCAGGGTTCTTGACGATCTTCAACGAATCCAAGGAGACTCCCTCGTTCTCGAAGTAGTCATCAACGTACTGTTTCCGGGCTCCATCGATACCATCCTCGCCGTTGTTGTTGGCAGTTATTGAAGATGGCCAACCGCTGGCTTCCTGCTTCATCTTCAGGAACTTGTCGATGAAACCCGAAAACAGTCCCCCGGTCTTGGACGCTTTGTTGTACTGGGTTACATCGTACGACCAGATCTCTTGTATGTCCTGCACGATGTAACCCTTTCGTATGGCCATTACCAGTTCGTCCAAGACCCAGGTTCCGTTGATGACTCGGTCCTCTACGCCGTGCTGACATTCGACCTGGTTCAATTCTTCGGCGCAAGTGCGACATAGAGGGAACAGCAGCTTTTGATGCATCTTGACGGGTAAGACCGGATGGTATAGATCTTGTGGCGGTAACATTGTACATTTTACCACGCCGTTGATGTTTTCCAGGCCCCCTTTATCCCTGATTAGATTTTCACAAGCCGCCTTGCCTACGTAAACTTCTGGATGGCCAACTGGGAATTTGGCGTACTTGCATACCCAAGGATAAAGGGAGCATACATCTACATACCGGATCTTTTCCCCGTCTTTTGCAACTCTCTTTAATTTTGCTGCCCCTGTACGGCCGCCGTAAAATGCCTCTCTCGGGTTTAAGGGTGTGTTTACTAACAAGGGATGTTTCTCAACCTGCTGTCTGAATTCGGGTGTTAACTGCCTTCGGAAGCGACATTCCCACTGTTCAACAACCTCGTATCCTAGCGACTTTAACTTCTCTGTTGTGGCTCGGGTCTTCTCGAGCCTCATATCCATGGTGTCGCTAGGATCGTCGTGTAGAGGCTCGTTGCGACGGGTAGTGAAGCAAGTGGGACATCCATGGAAGTAACACCCGTGAAATTGAAATATGGTATTACCATACAGCCCGTCAACCTTTAACCCGCCCACGATAGCTTCTCTCTGCCTGCCGGCGTGTTGAATCTCAACACCTCTTTGATGTTCTTCCAGCAACAGCCATTGGAGAGCTACCTTAGACTGGTTATCTGCGCGTCTATAACCACCCTTTGGTATCAGTCCAATGGTGCTTTCTTTGAGGAATTTCCTCCGGAACATGAGATTACAGGCAGAGGCGATGGTGATGGCTTCCGTGAACGGGTCAACGTCGCATTCCTCAATAAAGAGATTCCTAAAGTGGATACAGGCTCTCTTCAAAATATCGACGTCTGTTCGACAATATTCGACCAGGTCACGTTGCATGTCGAACTCCGTGATCCCGTCCCTGTTCGCCTCGTACCACTTTAGGAACGCTTTACGAGCCTGGGGTTTCATGGTGTCGGGGCTGTAAAATTTGATGTCCGGAAGAGGACCCACGTAATGGGCATTCGCCTCGGTGTTAAAGAGGTGCGGGAAGTATCCTTTGGGAGCCGGTAGATCGAACGCTTTAGGCAAGTCAGCCAGAGCCATGGGGAAAAAGTTGAGCGAGTCGATAATCTTTAGATTATCTAGTTGCAGCAGCAGAATTTTTGAACCGCGCATAATGAGGTCCGGTTTCAAAGAGGTGTTGTTGGTTATCAAGTAATTTAGAATAAACTGTGTGTCGAAAGCCTGCCCGTTATGGGCAACTGCTACAACTTTTTTGAATTTTTTACGCATCTCCAACAGGTGCGCGAGAAAACCATCTATACATTTTCCTCGCAAGATCTGTTCTCGCAAACCACATCTTACACAGATGGTAGCAGTTGATGATGAGTCATTGTTGTTGTAACACTCAGAACAGACTTGCTGGAAAACGCATAGATTCGGTTCATGGAGGTTAACGCCGGGCGCAATTTCTTTCTCTTGCCGGGTCTCCAGGTCGAAGAACACAAACAAGGTGTCTTGCTTTGTGTTCCTAGGCCCGGCCGGTTGTATGTGACAGAAATGGTTTTCGGGTTTATGACTCTGACAGATCTTACAATAGATCTCCCCGCACACATGGGCCTGCTTCCGGGTCTTGATGTTGATGGTTTTGAAACATCCCTCGCATTTTTTAACTTCCAGGCACATGTTGCCCTCCTGATGGATGTTAAAGCAGGCTTGACTTTTAAAGTCTCGCCTGCAGTTCGGACACCTAATCAGCTGCGCTGTTCTTTCGCAGGGCGGAGAGCTACCACAGCCTACGCAGGACTTTTCACACCTGTGATGGTTTTTATGATCGTAGGGTACATGACAGTGCTCACAGAAATAACCGCAGGCAAAGGCTGAGGTCAACGATGTTATGACGTTATAATGATGCTCGTGATACAACAGCTTGATGTTCTTTGTTGCGGCATCATTATCAACGACCCCCTCAAAGATAAGTGAACGACCTCTCGAGCCGTGGCTATACACTACTATCTTGTAGTTGGGGGCCAGGAACTGCTGGAACAACCTTAATTCATTGACCCCGGCTCCCTCCGGTGGAATGAAAGCTACTCCAGCAGCTCGCATCATTTCCTCGGCCTTTATCTTTTGCACTGTCTGATTATCACGGGTCTTCTTGTAATCAGCACTGTTATCTGCGTGAGCCCTGCCTACGACCAAAGCCCTGGGTAGGCATAGATTGTCACTGGTGGTGTTGTTAATCGTGACAATCCCTCTGCGACGGCTACACTCTTCGGCAAAGGTGCTGTACGTGCCGTTACGACAGCGACCTTGTCCAGCAGGTGGTGTTACAATAGTAGCTATTAGTCTGAAGGTGTCCGAACTCAGGGCTTCAGGATCGCTCTGTAAAATCGATTCTAAAATGCCCCAGACATCATTGAAGGTGATTTCATCAGAGCGCCTGAGGCTCATGTAGCCGGGAAGTTTTTGTTTGAAACTATCAAACTCAAATGTGGCCCCTACTTTATCATTTGGTCGTGCTCGGCTTAGCACATCCCTTAGAATTTGGTTGATGGCCGATTTAAAATGCTCCAAATGATCTTCATCGACTGGCGTAACGGCTACTTTAAACACCAGTCGATGTTTCAGAGTGCCAAATTTCTTGATGGTGGACACGTTTTCATCGATAATTTCGTAGAGAGAAGACATTTTGTACAGGAGTAACAGCAACAATAGCAAAAAAAAAATATCGCACTTGCACACTTAACAAAGGCTAAAACAACAAAGATTATATGTTGTTAATTTAAATAAACATTGACTAATTACTATTATTAAAGTTTAAATGCACTGTAAGCTGTTAAATATTATAAATTAATTATAAAGATCAATTTTAATGCAAATTAATAAAATCTTTTAGTCATTCTTAAACTTTTAATAGCAAGCTAATTTAAACAAATATAGAGTTTAAAATTGTTACTAAATCCCTTTGACAGATTATTATTATAAACAACAACAAAATAAGCTAAAATTGTTTGAAATATAACAGCAACAGGTAAGAAATCATATAGCGACAAATGGACAGATAAATCTTTTACCATTCACGAACTGCTTCTCTTAACCCCTAATTAAAAATAAAAAGCTTAGATGCTACGTGATGGTAAAAAAAAATTGACGCAAAATAAACAATAACCTCTGAATGCAATGCAGGCTATTAAATATTACAAATTATTTGCTTTGACAAAAGTTAAAGAAAGATCAGTTTCAATGCAAATTAATAAAACCTTTTAATCGATATTACACCTTTTAACAACAATCTAATTTAAACAAATATAGAGTTTAAATTGTTACTAAATCCCTTTGATAGTTTTAATCGATATTACACCTTTTAACAACAATCTAATTTAAACAAATATAGAGTTTAAATTGTTACTAAATCCCTTTGATAGATTATTATTATAAAAAAAAATAAATAAGGAACGGCTAAAAAACAACAAAGATTATATGCTGTTAATTTAAATAAACATTGATCTAAAAAGCATAACCTCAAATTATGATTTAAATAACTATGTTACAACCCCCTAGATAAACAACTAATAACGATCACACTTCGCATAAAACAATTACTACTTTAATCGATAATCAAACTAGGGAAATTAAAAAAATATATAAAACTATTCCTGCAACTTAAATAATTATTTTAAACCGATTATGTTACAGTGTCGTGAAAAATCATGCGAGAACGAGATTGCCGATTATTATAAAAAACAATAATAATAATAAATCCTACCTTTTTGTTCGATTAAAGCTGTAGATTTCACATAGACTCTGTAGCAACAATTGGTAATAACAACCAAGAATGGCACAAATCACTTCAAACACAGACGTAATAATTAACAGTACGCATAAAAAACATACATGTGTTGATGTCTCGAGTAACCCCAAACAAGTGCTTGTCTACTTCTGTGGTTGGCTTTATAGGTTCGAATTGTTGCGCAATATTATGCAATAAGCTAAAAATAAAACTCGAGTCAATTTGCCCGCTTAACAAAGGAACAAAGCGTTCTCTCCGGTGAACACCTGCGTGTCATAAATCAGTTTGAAATGTTTTTTTTTCTGCACCAGAGTTGACATACCTTCTAGATTTTATCTATTAGAATAAAAAAAAAACGGTGTATCATTCTAACCCTCTGGGGATATAATTCATTCAACTGTCATACCGTTTTTTATTGAACGCAGGTGTGACGAATAAGTTATGACCCTGTCTGTATTAAATAAAGGTTACATTCGATATCGCCTTTTGTACTTTAGTGTCTTTCTCGGTTCTATTTGTGTTTAGATATCTGATAAATTTCAACGTATTGTGCGAACAGAGAATGCAATGGTAATATTATATTATTTTTATTAGGCAATAGACAGATTGTTGTCAAAATTCGATATGATTCCCTTTTAAGGATGTGTTTATAACTTTCACTTCAGAAATGAACGAGGCAAGCAGTTTAGGTTTGATTTAATTGTGTGCCTTTTTATTTAAAGAAAATTCTATAAAATTTAAAGTGTGTTCTTTTAAATGCTCTAAGAGACAGAAAGGTCTTTTTACCTGGAAATAACTTTAGAAATCAGACCCGTCAACGTGCGAGATTTACAGGTACTTAATAATACAAAGAGTGATGAAATGTTTGATTATTTTGCTATTACAGTATATCAATATTATAATCTATTGAAACTTTTCTGTTAAATGTGATTATGATAAATCAAAAAAAACATTTCTTTAAATAGGTATATTTTTAATAAAAAATGTCTAAAGTATGACAAAATAGTTTTAATGCTCTAACACAGTCAACCTTTATTTAGAAGATCGGTCACATAGATAAGAGCTACCTGCATGGACAACGCAGGTGTTCTTTTATTCGTTAACGAGTTTCTTTGCTCAGGGTCCGTGTGTGTGTGTGTAATAAATTAAATGGTTATCAATAGACACATCTAAAAGTTTAATTTAAAATTTTAATGTTATAGTAAATTATAAAAACGACACCGAGGGTAATAAATTTAAATTTTTATCTAATCGTGTTACATGACAGTGCAGGTGTCGATCCCTTTTTTAACAATACCCTTTTTCTTCCTAAGGGTAATAAATTAAGATTTTATCTATTCGTGACAGTGCAGGTGTCTACCTTTTTAATGATATCCTTTTGCTCCGACGGTAATAAATTTAGATTTTATCTACTCGTGTTACTTTGACAGTGCAGGTGTCGATCCCTTTTTAACAATACCCTAAAGAACACCTGCGCTGTAAATGTAGGTAGCACTTATCTATGTGACCGATCTTCGAGGGTAATAAATTTAGATTTTTATCTGGTCTCAAGTAATTAATTGACAGTGCAGGTTTTTTTTGAACAATACCCTTTTTGTTCGGGTAATAAATTAAGATTGTATCTAAAATCATGTTCATTCGCGCAGGTTCGAAGTTTATAAAAGCTCAGTCAAACCCCCCTTCCGTTTTAGTTTGGTCTTGACATCGGTTACGGTGATAGTAATATTGTTATTGTTTGCTTGAACTAGGTATGTTAAAATAATCATTTATTATTCTTGTGAGTGTTAAGTTTTTGTCTATTTTATTTTACATAGAAAAATGGATTTGCTAATACAACAATTGAACAAATCTCCCGTTAGCCAGAAGCCAATCAAGAAGTTATGTGATTACAAAATAAAAGAAATTGCAGAGATACTACAATTCAAAAGAGTCGTTTGCCGTGATAAGCGTCAAAGTGTGATTATTGTTGCTGAAAAGCATGTTACATTTCTACCAAAGCGAATCAGCGATAAGTTAACAGATCAAAGGGTTACAGAGCTTAACCAGCAGATTGAAGCTAAAACGATTTCTCTAGGTTTGATGTACATGGGGAAAACACACTGTTATGATGACTGCCTGTTTGTGGAATTAAATAAGGTACGAGTAAACATCAAGTTTATACAATAAACCCCTTTTTAACGTTCTATTGTTATTGTTGTTACAGCCCCTGGAACCGCAAATAGAAAACAGAGGTCAGTCCTGAAGTCCTCAAGCACCAGCATTCTATCAACATTTTTTATTATAAATTAAATGTAGCCTTAACACTATATTAATAAACATAATTTTTTTTTAATTCCTATATGGCTTTATTATTTCTTCTAGAAAAGGTAGTGGTGGAAACGTTTCAGCTTAGTGAAAGGATGCAATCCCAGAGTTAGCGCTAAAATTCAAATCTGGTAAGATGGTTGCTTTAAGAATGATAGATTTAAATGACATATGCAAAAAATGACAGATTTAAATGACAGACGCATAAATGACCTATGCAAAAATGACAGAATTAAAATGACAGATGCAAAATGACAGATTAAAATTGACAGATTTAAAATGACAGAGGCAAAAATGACATATGCAAAAATGACATATGCAAAAATGACAAATTTTAAATGCATAAATGACATATGCAAAAATGACAAATTTTAAAATAGATTCAAATTTAGCGCGCGCATGCAAGATGCTGTGATATAAAATGGTTGCCTCTCTGTAGTAGTAATACAGATTTCTTCTTCCTGAATTTCAAATTTTTAATGCTGAATTAATTATTACTATGTGTAATTATTATCTTATTAATGACGACGACGACGATAATTATTTGAGAAATCGATGAAATTTATTAATATAAAATGATGATCGATAATACAGATTTCTTCATGACGCGCCGCCTAGTAGTAAAAGTACATAGTTTGTCGGTATTCCTTCATAGCGCCATCTCTTAGAAGCATGCATGTTGCCGGTAATACAGTTTCCAGTCATGGATTCATAGGGCGTGGTAAAAATGGCGCCCGAAGTTCCAAAATGGCCGTCATCCAATCAGAGAATAGTAGGCGTTTTCAAAATGGCCGCCTTCAGCCAATCACAGAATAGTAGGCGTGTCATCCAAGATGGCGTCGACCAATCAGAAGCAAGGGGAGGAGCTAGAGGAGAGGGGATAGCCAATCAGAGAGCAGCAGGCGTGGCCAAAAGTAGGAAGAGTGGGAGTCTGGCCAGGTGTCGCAATACCTACTATTGGGTTTGGAACTTGAGTACTGCCTATTTTACCAATGCTTCTTTAGTTTCGTCCAATAAGTTAACAATATTAATTTAGGTATGGGACTTGACTCATCTTAAAAGAATCCGATTTTACGTGTAAACGATTGATCATACAAAAAATGTTATGAAAGTTTTTTATTGTACTGGGTAAGATGCATCTTCTGACAGAGCCCCATAATTAAACTATTATTATTAACGAAACAAAATGATGTTAAAGTTTACAACTTTAATATTTTTTTCTGAAAAACTGGTAAGTCCTAGAACAAAGTTAAGTTGTACAAGAATTTTTGTTTCTTTTGATCTTCTATTACCCTTATGGGAATGTTATAAAACTATAATTTAAGAGCATAATTTGAGATGTAGTTGGGTGCTTGAAGTTGGTCTTTAGCAATCTATTTTAACTTATTTATAGGCCAATAAAAGATCAATGTCATCGCTGATGTTCCTACAAAGAATGCTATTTGGAACCATAGACAGAAAGTGTCGCCTTAAAGCAAAGAAGCGGTCTAGGGCAATAGAGATTTGGAAAAAACATCTACAACTATCCACCATTATTTTGAAATCCGAATCCACCACTGTTTATATTTAAAATTAAACATCTTTATGTACACCTGGGACAATCTAACACTTTAAACTTCCATTTAATCATTTATTGTAAAATTTATTTATTCGGGTCTTTATTTATACTTAGATGCTTTATGACTTCTATTTTAGTTTTTACGCAATCTTTCAGCCCAATATATTTGAGTTGTTGCAACCTACAAAGTCGAACCATAAAAGTAGAAGATGCTGTAGAATGAAAAAATGTTTACTGTTTAACTTGCGCTGGATGCTAGGGAATCCAAGAATTTAGACTTAGCATTTGACTTAACTTTGACAAAACTTTTCAGTCAAACAGTCGACACTTCAGATTCAGTTTTCTAGCCAAGTTCCCTATATAAAACAATTTTGATTAAATTCAGTCCTGAATGTAGCATCTAGAAAAGCAAATTAGACATGCAAGAAAAGTAGAAATTTTTACTTTATCATATTGGATCAGCAATTCCATCTTCTAAAATTTGTTGATTATTATTATTCCAATATTCAGACATGGCCAAAACATCGAATAGCATTTAAATTACCCAATTACACATTTTTGAAATTGAAAAATTAAAAAGGGGATTTCTAAACATCTTTAAGTTAATTAAAATTCGTTTCCTTTAAATTAAGTACTGAAAGTCCTTGGAGATTAACCCTTCTATTGGGAAAAAACAAGTCGTTCCAATTTCCCATATCTTCTTTAATAGATTTTCGATTCAATTATTTTTAGATTGGATTACTCTTTCATATTACATGTTCTAGCAAATTCCTAACCTAAATAAAAACAATTATTGTACATTCCAGGTTAAGGTTGTTGGGTACCAAATTAAATGCACTTACAACTCTTTTGCATCATGTATCATTTTTAAAACAACTAATTAATGACACCTTATGTAATCTAGAGGTACAAAATATGACACGACAACATTATTTTTCATAATAACGCCCAACATGTCTACTGTTTGAACAATTGCTTCTAACGCCTACAAATACATTAATGAGTTGTAAAAGAATAATTAATTTACAGCCTGTTGATGGAGATAAAATATTTTGCAACCTCATGCTTTTCTATGTGTTGCATTTATTTATTTATTGTTTTGTTTATATAGATGCCTGAATGAATAATGGCAAGCAGATGTGGATATAGAATTTTCGAAAGTGGTTATTGAATACCAATAGTAAAGCTTAATGGTATATGAAGAACTTTAGTAGCAATATGAAATGGGTATTAGAAGCGGTTCCTTTAAAGCCGATTAAATTTTTGGATGGCGCGTTCCATTAAAGAAGATTACAATACCATAATGATAAAATGTGGTTTGTTTCTGGCGGTCGTAAATGTAAAATTTCCATTAAAAATGGATACATCACATTAGCCGATAAACGAAATAGGTATTAATCAATGATGTAGCGTGCGAGTTTCTGGCCGGCGGATATCGTGTTCACAATGAGTGATGAGGCCGCAGTCAGACGCTCGGTATTAGCGAGATATAATAATTAATGGAGTGCGGCTGTCAGCTGTCACGGTTAACATAACCTCATATTATTAGCGAAGCCCTTTCTATACTGATGCGCCCTTCCGGGGGCTCGTGGCTAGTTGATGAGATAATATAGAGAAGCTACTTAAGCATATAGTGCCAACGCTGACCCTTGTTTGGGCACAATGCATGTCATAATCGAATTAACGCTTGAAGGCCACACAAAGCGCTTATTAACCGATAATTCTCGGAAAAGTATGGAAATACCTATAATTATATTAGTTGCGGCGCTAATCCAATACGCGATAATTCAGTTGAGGCCCAAGTTTGGCATTTATTCAATCTGCTTTATCAGGGTTGACAATATTATCCAATCACTGCCCATTGAACGCATCACTGCGTGACGTCAGTGGCTATTGATCGACAGTTAGGGGACGTCGACGTTGACGGCGGCGGCAGCGGCAGCAACGGTGGTGTATATAGACGTCGCGGTAGCGATACTGTCCCTGCTTACCTCAGGCCCCACGTGTAATAATCGCGTAGACTGTCATAATCTATATAGAATATACCATCGCTCAGGGGTTCCAGCAAGGCACTTCCCTCCCTAGCAGAAACCGTCGAACTGGACTAAATAATTGCTTCGAAATAATTTGGTGCCGGAACCCGTAGTGTCGGGGAGTTGTAATCGATGTATGCAATAATTCAGGATGCCACCTAAGGCCGCGAACCGCTCCGTATTATGATTACATTTGCATTTTAACCGTGACCCGTTTCTGCGCAAAAACCGCGATATATTTAACTTTTTAATTAAATATGGGTTAAAAGCTTTCTGTCTGACGTCTAAAATGGACTATCATTTTAGCTTGGCGCACGATTGCGGTGTTATCCTGAATTCAAATATTGTATTTTCCCCAAATCCCGGTTTCCATTTCATTTAAATGATAGCAATCCAGCATCGGCGTCGCCTTGACGTCATCAAGAAAATTGCCAACACATTTAGTTAAGACATTTAGAGCCCCTGTGCGATCTGGCGCGACGCCGTCTCGTTACCTTGAATATAAAATATGCATTATAATACATAAGCGCCGACTTCTAAACCGTTTGATGTGATCTTTTTGAAAACATGAAGCAAAAAAGCAAAACATATTCTCTTGTTTATCCACTCTTTTATTTTGTTGTTGTTGTTGCGTAGATCGCAAAGGGACGTCTATTTAAAATTTAAATCCATTACTTTATTAGCTTTCGCTTTTAGAGCTTTTATAGCTCTCCATGGTAGGAAACCAATTTAATAATACTAGAAAACCTATAAATCTTATTCTCTTTGCTACTGCAACTAAATTTGTTGAGGCGAACGTTCAGTAAGTTTAAGTAAATCCACAACAGCTAATCTGTAGAGTCAATTAGAATTCGATATCTTTCAGATGGTGGATGTAGGAATAAACACAAAAAGCTTATACATGCTATTTCTTATATTCTATATGAGCCCCTTAGAAGAAACTGCTCAAAAATTAACGAGTTTTGACATAAACTCATTAATAACTGATTTATTTTCTACTATACTTTAATTAAATTTTATTGTATATCAATCATAACGTATACAATAACGGAATAGAGTAATACCTGCGTCAAATCTAGAATTGAATCTACCAATGGGCTAATAGGCACTACATACATGCCAAATGGAGCAGTTGCATCATACAGTCGTGACGGATTTATTTGAACACACTCAATTTTGACTGTATTTTCGCTGTACTACAAAATGATTATGTAGGTACTTTTTAAGGTTCTATACGTCTCGGTAGTTCAGCAGAGTGGTGGCATAGACTTAAATAGCAAGTGGGGCATTTACTACTACCAGAAATAACATTGTACATAAGCTTTCATGTAGTAATAACCATAATGTCTTACCAAATTTAAACCAAAATCACTCAAATTTAATGGCTTGGACCTATTCTTATCAGTATTTATATTTGCAATAAACCAACTTATCTGAAAAAATTGTTGTTAGCTGTTGAATTTCATTATAACGTTATCAGTGTAAGATGGATTTGTTAATTTATTTTCATTTTTATAACTTTGTGATATAATATATTTCTGGAATTTCGTGTTACTTCACCTTAACACAGGATATGAAGCGATTTTAGTAGAAAGGTTGAGTTCCTTTGTATAACTGGAAAAAAGAAAAAGTATTTGTAAACTTGCGGTTTTTTATCGTGGTACAGATTTATGTAATTTGGGTTGCAGATCAAGTTTAAATGCAACTAAAATTATTCAATTAAATTAGCTAAACACATAATGAATATGTTTAATGATAAAGAATAATGTGAAAATGTGTTAAAAGTAAATTAATTTAATTAGTATAATCTGAGTTGCGACTGGCATCTGAGTTGAATTGGCATTCAAAAAAGGATGTTGAAATCCAAAATAAACCCTAAGTGTTATATATTTTTAAAATCAGTAAATTAAAGGCTACATATCTGTGTTAGTTTTCTATTTTATTATAATTTTTAAAAACAGAATTTGGGTATGTTAATTTTAAAAGTCAAGATTATTTTGTTTTAATGGAAAATTCCTTTGTTTTTGCTAAAACTATATAGGAAATAAGACAGAGCTCCCATAAAACAATTAAGTAGCATTATTCTTTACATTATACTTTAAAAATTTAAAAATTAATAGCTAAATTTCAAAATTAAGTGAGGTTATAAGTAAACGTCAAAAGTAAAATAAAGTGAGGTTATAATAAATGTCAACGATAAGGTTTAAAGCGATAATATATATAAAAGTTTATAACCTAAGTTATTAAAAATATATATATATATATATATATATATATATATATATATATATATATATATATATATATATATATATATATTTGTCTAACCGCTTATACACACCCGTTTCGCTATATTCTACCGACTTGTCGGACCATTTTCGACGCTCTCAGACCCGGGCTCGGGTCTGGCAACGTTCTCCTATGTTTTCGAGGTCTACAGGATATTGTTTACCTAAAACTGCAATAAAAAAATATACAAATTGGGTTTGGAACAGTAGGGTCTGTAAAAAGTTTTATACAACCGTAGTTCATCACAATGAACTATAGGGGGCGTCGCGCCTTTCTCAAGTGTATATCGTATATTTTTATACAAGACGCTATCAAACCCGCTATGTTCTACAGACTTCCTAAGCCCTGGAACTGGCAACATTGCTATGACGCATATGTTAAGCTTTGTTTTATAAACGTTTGGTTATAATAGCTTGCATTTAATATTTGATGTAGAAAAGTGACGTAAGAATTACATCAGCTCGTATGCGAGTTCTTTTCACATTTTTAAATAATTCTCTGGCTTTGAAAAATTCAAGGTTTTAATATTTATTAATAATAATAATATACTTTATTTATAGCATATAACTAGATAAATTCCATATAATACATTATAATTTCTTAAATATTAATATAATTTATTACATATTTTTTACACTGTTTCTTAAATAATGTTAAAGATGTACAGTTTTTTACATTAGCTGGAAGTGAATTATATTCAACTAAACCTTTATGAAACAGATTATTTTGTCCTATATTTGTTGTTACTGTATGAACATAAAAATTATTTCTACTTCTAGTATTATGATCATGAACATCTTCTACGAATAGTAATTCATTTAAAATGTGCTCTGGATATATTCGATTCTTTATTTTAAATATTATTATCATCGTATTATAAAATATATTTTCCTTAACACTTAACAAAGATGTAACTTGCAACTATCTTATGCTAGTATACCTACTACATTTTAATATTATTCTTAACGCACAATTTTGTTTTTTTTTGAAGATTGTTAATTTCAGTATTATTTAGGAGGTAAACTATACTAGCACAATAATTAAAATGGGGAAGTATTATTGTTTTACATAATAATAATTTAGATCACTTGCTAAGATTTTGGCTTATTCTACCCATGAAATTTACTTTTTTTGCAACTTTACTGATAACATAGTTTGAATGACTAGAAAATGTTAAGTGACAATCTATTATTACGCCTAAGTACTTCCACTCCTAAACTTGTTCTATTTTTTGACTATTAATTTGTATTCTCACATGACTAGATGTATCAATTTCGTTAAACTTATTTTTTATTATCATTTTGTTTTATTTACATTTAAAGAAAGACTATTTTTACCTAACCAGTTATATACATTTACTAATTCATCATTGACGATATTTATTACTGTTTAACATCATCTCCTATAAAATATATTAAAGTGTCATCTGCAAATAATTGAATGCTACATTTTTTAATTACATTAACAATATCATTTATGTATAGTACAAATAAATCAGGGCCTAATACAGTTCCTTGTGGAACGCCAAAGGTAGTTTTTTTAGCTGAAGATGTACTATTAAAGTATCTAGTTTTTTGAAATCTGTTTTTGAGATATTCATTTATGTATAGTACAAATAAATCAGGGCCTAATACAGTTCCTTGTGGGACGCCAAACGTAGTTTTTTTAGCTGAAGATGTACTATTAAAGTATCTAGTTTTTTGAAATCTGTTTTTGAGATATTCACTAAACCATTTTATAACTATTGGGCCGAACCCATATCTTTTTAATTTCAATAATAATAAATCTCTATTAATAGTCTCAAAAGCACGTCTAAAGTCTAGAAAAACTACACCTATCACCTTCTTCTTGTAAATAGCATTTTTCCATTTCAAAAGAACTGATTGTATTGCACTTTCACGTGAATTATTTTTCCGAAACCCTGATTGAAAAGGTGTTAACAGTTTGTTCACTTCAATGTATTCACGAAACTGGATATTTACGACGGTCTCTAATAATTTTTCATAAGTTGGCACCATGTTGATTGGTCTGTATTCTTCACATTTGTTAGTGTTGGTTATCTTCTCAATGGGGATAATATGGGATGTCTTCAAGGTTTCTGGGAAGGATCCACATTCTAGGCTCATTTGAATTAGATCCAAAAATCTCTGTCCTATTACATTGAAAGCTAATTTAAGAATCTTTACTGTAATACCATCGACACTACTATTCTTATTAGGTAAATTGTTTATAATTTTTTTTAACTCCAAAAACTCTATTGGTAAAAATTTTTCGAACTTGCATTGATGTACATTAATGTGGCTTAAATCATTTTCAATTTGGGTTAAATTTGTTAATGTAATAATTTGTTGTATGCTGTTAATAAAGTAAATATTGAATTTTTCTGCAATTTGAATTTCCTTTTTTTCTAACTCATTGTCAAAAATAATACCTTCCTTTTTTTGTCTGTTATGGCCTCCTTTAATTAATTCTTTAACTGTTTTACACATTTCTGTTGAGTTATCTTTCATATCATCTATTTTTTCTTAATAATAATTTCTCTTGTGGTTCCTGATCAAACTAAAAATTCCATTTCTTTGTTGTCTATACCTATTCATATCACTTTCTTCTTGTGTAAAGATTGCTTTTTTATATAATCGGTCCCTTTCTTCAATTTCCAAGGCTATTTCTGGGGTCCACCAACGCTTACAACTCCATTGCCATTTAATGGTTTTTTTTACAGTTGGAGCATGCCTGTTTAGTGTGTCCATTATGGTTTTAACTAATGTTTCTGCTAGTTGATTGGTGTTTGTACAGTCCGGATTCCATGGTTGATCCATTAGATCTAATTGAAATTGCATTTCATTGAAGTTGCTCATGTCTCTGTGTTGTATTGTATATTCTTCATATTTTTCTTTCACTTTTGCATTTACAGTTATTATTGAGTGATCGGTTATTTTTGGAACATGGTGTACCTGGGCATCAATGGTTTTTTCATGAGATACAAGAAAATCTATGAGTGTAGCACTGTTCTTAGTGATTCTTCTAGGTTGGTTGATAGATAGATAAACATTTATTCTGGTGCCAGTGGCGTTGAATAATACAATAAAAAACAACATATTAATAAAATAAAATAAAATATTGTGTAAATATAAATAGGATAAAAAACATGTAAAAACATGTATAAAATATTATAAAAACATTGTAGATGTAAAACATATTAAAGGAGTAATTAAAGATAATATAGATATGGAGTTTACATTTCAAACACTAAGCAGTCGCAGTATTTCCAGTATTCCAAAACTCTTCCAGGTCATAAAAGCAGTTGTCAGTCAAATACGATTTTAGTGCACGTTTGAATTTTTTAATATTTTCTAAATTTTTGATCTGATCAGGAAGTTTATTAAAAATTTTAACCGACGTAAACATGAATGATTTATAATAGGTTGAAGTTTTAGCAGCATTAGGTCGCAGAAGATTGCTTCTAGTATTATAGTCATGAACATCCGCATTTTGTTTGAAAGTATTTTTATTCTTAAAAACAAATATCGAGCTTTCGTAAATGAATAAATTAAAAATTGTTAAGATATTGTGATTTATAAATAAAGGTCTACAACTATCTCTACTTTTGATACTGTATATAATTCTTAATGCTCTTTTTTGTAGTATTAAAATGTTAGAGAGATGTATCGAATTGCCCCAAAAAATCAATCCATATCTGATTATAGATTCAAAATACGCAAAATAAACGGTACGCAAGGTTGATAAGTCACAAATATATTTTAAACGTCGTATACAGTAAATCGCTTTCTGAAGTTTAGGTAACATTTCATCTATATGTTCTTTCCACTGAAATTGACGATCTACGACTAAACCTACAAATTTTTCGGAGTGTAAGTTTTTTAATTTGGTATGGTAGATTTTTAAAAGATACGATACGATAATCTAATGTAGTCCATTATTTTTCATTAAAGTTCTCAGCCTATTTTCATAATATGAATCCTTTAATAGGTCAATATTAAAGTCTCCGATAATTAGTAAGGTCTCTGATCTACTAGCATACACATCAAACAAATTTTCAAGTTTCATTAGAAATTGAGCATCACTAGAGTTTGGAGAGTGATATTTTATAAAGTTATATTTGTATGATTGAAAGCATATATTAATACCTACAATCCATGTGTTCATATCAATGGTATCTTTAAGTAGGACTTTATAACTGAATTCATTTTTTATATAAATGATTAGAGTAAGGTTAACACGATTTTCGAACAAGTGAGACAACGCAACATAATACGGAAAAGTTAATTTCTGGGGAAAGTGGATGGTTTACAAATAAGGTGGAAAAGTACATATGTCATTTTCCGTAGTAATCAAACGATAAATTTCAAGAACTTGATTAAATTTTTTAGTATAAAAGTACTGTAATATCTTCTTTGTATGTTTGTTTGAAAAATTGTTTGTGGTTAATTAAAGCTTTATTCTTTTACTGTTAAGATGAGAGAATGAATGCTTGAACTATTTGGTTTTTGAATTATTTTCTGACTCCTTGTTTATATTCGTTGCATTGGATACTGCACTCACACATACATATTTATCACTCGATCACAGTACTCATTCATACATATCGTCGACGTTAATGCATACTAGCGGAACTATTTTCTAGCAATTTTCCAGGAGCGCGGTTTAAATGCTTATAAAAATTTTGTTACATATGGCATGATGAATTCTTTGAAATCGCAACTAGCAACATTGCTAGTTACAACATTTCAAAGAATTAAGTTCATATGCATTAACGGCGACGATATGTACTATATACCACCAATAAATAGCAACGTCGTAGACCATTCAGGGTAAAAATCGTGAGGTGTTCTTTATCAAAAATTAAAATGGGCGAACTAAGTTGATCATCATTTGTGACTTTTTTGCTAAAACGCTGAAGGAAAACTTTCTCGTCTGTAATTTGTAAGATTACTTAATGGAACTTTTAATGGAAACAGGGCACTCAAAAGGTTCGGAGGGGCAGTGTATGTTGCAACCCCCAATTGAATTTCATGAACATTGGTATGGGGTAGATGCAGTAGCAGCACTTCACTATAGCAACAAGAAACGGCCACTCATAGAAAAAAAGATAAACGGAATAAATTCTGTGGGACGTTCTTTAACAAAAATGAAACAGGGTGGACTAATATGATTTGCGCCTGGTATATTTAGAACTACATATATTTCAAATGTACTCAGAAAATCTCTGGTGTACAATTCGTCACTAAGAATATAATACATATTCCAATTCACAAATAGCTATTTCAGAATACAATAAAAATTGATCTTTAACTTAGTACAAGTGCAATATAACGGAATTGAGCAAGGTTTGAAAAACTTCTTCTCTTCTTCGTTATCTTTCGACATTTCTGTTAAAGGCACTTAACCACCATATAGTGTATACTGTTTTGTACCTTCAAATTCATTAAACAGAGAGCAGGGATCGAACATTCCATAATTTTCTTGTAACTGTACAAACGCACAGTAAAAATAGAAACTGCTATTTTTTTAATCTAGGTTAAACTAATCAAATGTAGTGTATTTTGGTCAGCTAAACTTGAAAATGACTTTATGCTTGATTTGTTCATGTTTACGAGTAGATAATATCTTGAACTTTGTAAAATATCAATATTAAACCACGCCCCCAGATGGATTTTGTCGTTTTATTTTCAAAAACTGTTAGGTTTATGGACTGGTTGTTAAGTGTGTTAGATAAAATAAAGCTTATTTAATTGGCGCATGAATATATATCATACAGGATGTTTCACTTAAGATTCGTATCCTCTGAATAGGTGGTAGTACACATAAAATGCAACAAAAAAGCTGAAAATCATTAGTGTCTATCTTTCATAATAACCGAAAAAAGAATGGTTTTTGAAAAGTAGGTAGCAGGTCACTGGTCTAAGAATCACACTTGGAGCTGGATGTGTCTATCTGATACATTGACGCAGCTGCTGCTAGGTGATGTCGCAGTTTGTTTTGACTATAATTTCCAGCAGTTCCCAAAAGTTGACATTTTTAACAAATTTTTGTCGATTTGCGTATGTTAAAAACAAAAAGAGTTTTTTGTTCCTATTGGTGAATACTATCACACATGCAATTTATACGAAAGTTGAGTAAAACACCCTGTATGTAGACTAACAATTTTTACCAATACATTTGACGGGGCAACTTTAGAACATAACTTATTGCGATCTTGTATTCGTCATCAAGTACTTAGCTAAGAAAAAAAATGTTGAGTTCGCAGTGCAACCTTAGCATCACTTCTGCAAAATTCATGAAGCGATGTTGTTGTTATTGTTGGTTGTAGTGTTATGATAATTTTGCAGTAAAAGGAATATCTTTAGGAGAATACCCTGTACTGGACAATTATTTTATAGAAACCAAAATGTATAGGACATTTCACCTTGTTTTGAAATCTTTCTTACTTCGTTTGTACGTCATACTGCATGACGTTTTACCTTTATTTTCTTTCTGCATTTTATAGAGCATTATTTGACTTGTCACTATTCGACTTGGGTCAAGTATATCTGTTTTGTGAAGAATTAAATTTTGCATTCAATGGTGTATTCATTTTTGACTTTTTTATTTTGAAGGTCTATATAGCTTTGTAACATCTCATTTTTGAACATAGATATGTTGTGCTTAATGGTCTATTTTGATCAAAGCTATTGACCCTCAGGAATTGGCACCGTCTGCTCGAGATATCCTGCATGTAAAATGGGTGAAGTCCCATTTAATGTTAAATATCTAGCTACATTTTAGAGCACGTGTGGAATTAAGTCGTGAACTTAGAATTCCAAAACAAAAACCATTCAAGAAAAAAATTACTCGATACAAATATCAATATAAAGAACGAAGTAAGAGATCCAAAAACCCTGATGTACCCTGTACGTTTTAGGTTCACTAAAAAGATTGATTAGTACAGGGTATACCCCTAAAATGTATCTTGCCAATACGATAATTACCATATGACTAGCTCCAATAATAATGATAATATCGCCTCGTAGATTTTGCTGGAGATGCTGAGATAGAAGAAGACTGAACCAGGATCGCGTACGATGCTCAACGAGATTTCCATAGGTATTTCATGATGAACATCAAATCACACAAAGTTATGCTCGAAGCTTCTCGTATAATATGTACCGATGCAAATTATTTGTCTGTGTGACATATGATCGTTTTTCGATTACACAGAAACAAGACAACATGCACAAAGTTTTCTTAGCTTTAGTATGAAAGTTAAATAAAATCCTATTTTACCTAACTGGCTCCATTTTGATAAACCTAATAGTTTCTGAAAAAACAGTAAAAATCATCTGGGGGCATGGCTTACCCACATCAGCTTCTCTGGTTCACCACTTTTGAGTAGTAACTTTTAAGGGGTTATTTAACATATCACAAAGAAGGCCTATCAAAAATCCAAGGATCTACCTCAATTCCCCTCTATTTTTACTAATTTGACTGAACTGTTACCGTGGCATTAAAATATACATATCTTAGAAACTGTTCATTTGTGCTAAAAACATAACAGTAAAATGTTCAGGAGGTCAAAAGATTTGGTTATAACATTTATTATTCAAAACACATATACATGACGTGTCTTCGAAACTTTTAATTGTATTCTTTTAAACAAAAATAATCATGTTAAAATAAATGATTTAAAAACAAATTATTAAAAAACAATTATTTGCATAAACCTTATGTATTTTAGAACAAAAGAGGCTCAATGCTGTTTTCTCATGTTAATAATAATTTTCAGAGTTACATCGTTTTACGGAAAACGTTAATTTTTCTGCGTTTAAGGTTATTTATGGAATTTACGAACAGATCTTCAAAAATAAGGATCACTTATGTGCTTAGCATCCCGAAATCATTACGTCAATCGTAATTTTATCTCTGATACATTCGGCAACGTTGCTGGGTTCGGTAGGGTAGGTAGGCTTGCTTAAAATTATACAAATGGGTCTGTAAACACTGTAATATGTATCGGGTTCAAGAACGACTGTCAAATATCACCAATATTTTTTTTTCATATATTTTTACCCCTCGAGGATCTTAAATATTGCTTATCAGAAATAAAACAATATTATGTAAAATATACACATTTTAAAAATCAAAAAATGCGGGTCTACTAACGACCCTACCATATAGCGGGTCCGACAACGTCGATTAAACCAATATATATATATATATATATATATATATATATATATATATATATATATATATATATATATATATATGATTAGAAGTAATAATGCGCGTAGAGATATACAAGAAAGTATTATAATAATGGGATATCGCGCAAAAGAGAAGAAAGAAAACATAAGTTGCAGCCGTCTACACGTGTTTCACACTTATTAGTGATCATCAGGACGGCATAGCAGATGGAATAAATATAAAAGCAACTAACTCAGAAAGATGTAACAACACAAGGTTTCACTGATAGCAGCCAACCGCACATTTGCAGTGAAACCTTGTGTTGTTACATCTTTCTGAGTTAGTTGCTTTTATATTTATTCCATCTGCTATGCCGTCCTGATGATCACTAATAAGTGTGAAACACGTGTAGACGGCTGCAACTTATGTTTTCTTTCTTCTCTTTTGCGCGATATCCCATTATTATAATACTTTCTTGTATATCTCTACGCGCATTATTACTTCTAATCATTGATATTATACTTTGGGATTGGTTATCTCACGGTAGTGGCTTTAGCTGCCTCCGTAGTGACGTTTGTTGTTGCACTGAAAACTCAGTGTCTTCAGGCCGATATTGCAATGGTGCGGTTGGCTGCTATCAGTGAAACCTTGTGTTGTTACATCTTTCTGAGTTAGTTGCTTTTATATTTATTCCATCTGCTATGCCGTCCTGATGATCACTAATAAGTGTGAAACACGTGTAGACGGCTGCAACTTATGTTTTCTTTCTTCTCTTTTGCGCGATATCCCATTATTATAATACTTTCTTGTATATATATATATATATATATATATATATATATATATATATATATATATATATATATATATATATTGCTGTGGATTTTAGTGTCAAAATTTTGGAAATTTTGGAAAATTTTGGAAAATTCTAAAATCGTTGTTAAATACTAACACTTTTGAAATATTTTTATCAACTTTTCCTGGTAAAAATAAATTTAAATTATTTAATGGAGTGTCATTGATTTTGAAATCAATGTGTATACTTTTTAATAAGGTTAAATAATACATGTTTCTATTTATTATCAAACAGCTTACTCACCGATTACTTAAGTATACGTAACATCCAGTTGTCCGCAAGTTATTGTTGTGATGTAATTCAATTATGTATAATTTCAAATGAGTATATCGACGGGTTATGTGATTCTTTAAGGTTTTGTTTTTGTAAATAGTTCGTTATTATTGCGTAAAAGTATTGTGTAATAATGTGTAATAGACGTGTCACTTTTATATAAGAATTTTAATCTGCTATTATGTATTATATGAGTGTACAGTTTGTATTAGTTCGTAAGGTGACGTCAGATTGTGTAATATAATTATGTAAATAGTCAATTGTATATAAGCTTAGAAAATTATAATTTTAAGAGGGTCAGTAATATAAAGCGACGCAGTAAAGTCGTGTTAAAAAGATAATAATAATGTAGAGTTCCTGAGATAAAGCGAAGGAGTAAGGTCATGTAAATAATATAGTTAAGTTGGTTGATGAATGAAATACGGCGAAAGTATTAAAAAGGTTGTAAATTGTAAAAGTGTATAAAGAACTACCTTTTAAAATTAATTTACTTGCTAAATAAGCAAGATAATAAATCTTCGATTAAAACCATCAATCGGTGTTTTATTTAATTAAACACAAGAAGCAAACACAAGTTCTTCGAAAAAGGGATATAGTACCCGTTATTAAAATAAAACAAAAGTGAGTTACCAAAACCAAGAGTGTGGATGGTGTTATGTGGGAAAGCCATGCAAAAGGAAGGAAGTCAACCGGAATTGGAAATCGGCACTGAGACAACATAAGTGACTTGCTCTGCCAATTGGTTTTGGAAAGAGGGCATTTATAGCAAAAGGAAGAAGCATCGCTATATAAGAAGGTAGGAAGTTATTTCCTTTTTGTAGTGGTATCTGATGAAGAAAAGACTATCGTTTGTGAGGTGTAATTAAGTGATTTGAACAATTTAGCCATTAAACTTAATTAAGATTTCAATCTTAAAAAGTGATTTCAATTTCAAGTTGTATATTTTTAAAACCTACAGGAATCCACATTCACCCTGAGATGAGTCTTTATTAAATTTAATTCTGTTAATTTAATTTATTTAACTGGCGCCCAACTCTCTTACGTAAACTTGAGTTAGTCAAGAACTAACGTAACATTAATTTTATATAACCATTGCATTATTAAATCTATTAAAAGGTATTTTTTTGAATCATATAAGAATTTATAAAAGAGGGAAGTTGAGAAGCATTTCCAAAGTACACAGTTTTTTTTTAATTTAATTTATTTATAAATCAACTATTTACAAGCTAACAGCAATTATTCGTTATTTGTAAGTATTTAATAAGTGAATATAAAAACAATATTTTATTTTTAATTAGCCGAATTCAACGCATATATTTTTATTTTGCTAGCCGAGGTGGGGCAAAAGAAATCAAAATTATTCTGTTTATGCGAAGTCACCGCAATATATATCAATGATTGTAACTCCTTCTTGTATATATATATATATATATATATATATATATATATATATATATATATATATATATATATATATATATATATAAAACCATTTAAATTTCGAGTTAAAAGAAAAATTTAAAAGGGGTGATGATTTTGATGGAGATCGTTAATAATAGAAGTTATTTGAAAAAGTTACTGAAGATTTATTGAAAATAGATTTTAACCTGTTTATAATAATGAAGATCTTAGGTTTATAAACAATAATAAATTATTAATTTTAATCGATAAGCTTTGTTGGATCGATTTTAAAGAAGATTAAAGTCAAATATTTCGACCAGTCGACTTGGATTAGCGATGGAGAGATAATTTAAATAAGAATTTTTTATTTAATTAATTTAGATACCAATTCTAAAGAGAAATATATAATTTAGTAATGTTTGTAGTCAAAACATTTAGCACGGAAAAATTTGGGAAATTTTAATTCATACAAAAGGAAAAAGATTATCAATTCGATTAATCTTAATATTTCTTCGGTAATTCTTTTCTTGAGTAAAGATTGTAATTCGTTGTGTAAGGAAAAGTGAAGAAAGCAGAAATATTGATTATTACTTCATTAATTTATTCCATTTCAATAATTAATTTTAATCATTACAATCAGTCCTTCCGAGTCTATTAAAATAATAATTCAATTTTTTCTTCTAGTTAATTTTATATTTAATAAATAAAACATTATGCTCTTTATTTTGTGTACATTTAATTTGTGAAGGATTGTATTATTTGTTGCCTATTATTTTGTTCATTACTATCATAACAATTTTGATAAAAAAATATTAAAGCAACCCATCCTGAAAAGTGTCTTATACAAGTTCTGTGGGAAAGATTTCTCCACAGCAATATTTCAAAACCGGAGAAAATCAGCAATTTTGTTAAAAGTAAGAAGGTTTACTTACAGTGTTGTCAATAACATTTTTTTTAAAGAAAATCCATAATACATCATCTCATTTTGTCTCCACAACGTAGAGCTTAAATTAAAATATTCCAGATATTCCATAACATCAAAATATGTATTGCATTTCTAATTTCAAACATTTTTGCTGTATAATGAAACGACATTTCGTTAGAAAGTCCTAGAATCAATATCATCACTGATGTGTCAATATTCAGAAAATCAGTAGTAAATTTATACAAGTACATAGCAGCATTCGCATCAATATCAACTCAAATATTGAATAGCTCAAACTTAAGATTGTTAGTTTTACCGTTCTACAGTTGGATAAAACTGAAGTTTTCATTATTAGCGAAGCATGTATGGGAATGCACGATTGTATAGGAAATGAAAGAAAATATTAAGAACGTTTCATGCAAAATCAAGAAGGGCGCGCTATTTGCTTCCGCTCCAGCTTTAAACTTGCATTGACCGCTATGGCGCTAAATTATTTCTTAACAGTTAATGCTTTATGACCGTGGAGTACACATTATACCACTAGGTCATTTTCTAAACGATGATTGTTGGTTAATAAAGTTATACGCATAAAACGCAATTTGCTAAATATTTGGTAGATATCTCAAATAAATTATAAATAATTTAAAAATCTATTTTTAATTTATTTGAAATATTTAACGTAATAATGATAAATCGCGTTTATGACGCATTAAAAACAGAAAACAAAAATTAATTAATAGTTATTAATCGCCATGCAGAAAATAAACCAGTGCGCGATGTTTACTCGGTTATAAAGCATCAACTGTTAGGAAATCATGTAGCGGTCAACGCTATGGTAAAAATGGAGCGGAAGTAATTCATACGCTAATGGTGAAAACGCCAGTTATGTTGAATTGTATTACTACTTCCGACTTGTGGGTGCCAGAATCGCATTGCCTACTTATCATAGAAAGAAGTGTTTATTTTCCTTCAGCTTTGATTTTTTCAGCACATAATTTCTATATCGTTAGAGATATAGTGGTACATACAGAATTATTCGTCTAGGATTCTGGTTGTAACATCTCTTTTTAAAGTAGGTTTTCACTATCTACGACGACTGAAGGTATGTCTACCTGGACTTTGTCCAGTGTAGGAAACTATACCACCTACGTTAGACATAAAAGTCATTGGTAACAGAATTTCACAAACAATTCATTATTATTAATGTAAACATTAACAAATATACGGAGTATTATTTCCACTTTCTTAATTTTGAGCAATTTAGTTTTTTCGAAGACGGAATATTTGAGTTTATTGCGCTAACCAGAATTTTAGATTAAAATCTCTGCAGTCTAAAATTTTTTAAATACTTACAGAAGCAAATGTGTATAATATTAGAGAATAATAGAGAAAGAATTGTAAAAATACGACTCTTAACGTTTCACAATTATGTATAATACTTAAAGATTACAAATAAAAAATTAAGTTGTTAATGATAAGGAAATATTTATGTATCAATCTCGGCGTGTTTATACTTCGTGTCCTGTATTTTAAAGGCAATATGACAACCAGTAGTTGTGACAAAGCTGTTGGATTCTCATTATGAATAATCTAGCCTAAAATATACAATATTTCAATTTATATTTTAATAATCTTGTTTAATTTGTATTATGCACTATTCTATTCGATTATCTGAACCGGTTTCATCTTGATCTTTAATAATTTTACAGTTTTTTAAATAATTTATTTTAGATTTATCGCAATTTGTTTGTAACCTTAGTCAGTTATGCCAGGAATCGCTTATAAATCAAGTTATAGAAATCCTGAGCATTATTTTAAAAATCATTAAAAAACTCCAAAATATTCCAGTCATTTTCCTAAAACACAATAAATTTGATACTATCAATAAGAAACAACTTCAAATTAAACCATTGATTGTGAAAACCCTAATTTATGATTCGATAATTGGATATAAAACCATCGCACCCCAAATCTAAATCAGAATCACTATACATTTTGCCATGATGCGCAGTGGCATTAGAGAAAGTTCGCTTCTTTCGTTAATGCCAGGACTATCGGAAAATAAATGACTGGTCTATTGACCGATCAGGTTATCGACAATTTGGTGATGTAAGAAACTTAAAGGCTTTTGTTCTCAAGGTGGCATTTTATCTAGTTTAATTTAATAAAACTGTTTTAAATGAATTTATGTATCTTCTATAAGATGTGATTATTATTAGGTAAATAATACTAATCTATATTGTATAATTGGTTTGTCATCCATATTTTGTCAGATATTTTTTGATATATCTCTGTATAAATTAGATAACAGATGCAAATAGTTACTTATATAAAAAAAGTTACGATTTTTAGTTGTTTTAGATCAATTATGGTTAAATACTCATAGTATAACGGGAACTTCCTGACCGGCTAGCCCACGGTGTTAAAAGATGTCCCAGCTATATTAAAATTTATTACACAAAACATTAACCTTAATCTGACTGAATCCGGCTAACGTCTGATAGCAGCCGCCGTTTGAACTCGGCACAAGCGTTTGTAGAAATGAAAGACACAGATACAAAAGAAACAGAAGGTTATTTATTTTAAAACATAAAAAAAGAAATTGTGTGGTTCACACCACACACCAAATGCAACGATTATACAGAACACAAAATTATTTGTAAATAAACCCCTAATAATAATAAAAAATATTATATTATGAAATCAGAAATCTTAAACAATTCTACATTCAATAAATTTACACAATCAAAATAACAATAATTTAATTACATATTTTAACTAAATTGAATATCTGAATCAGACTTACGCTTTCTGCAGAAAAGTAATACGGTACAAGTGGCAACTGCGCCTTCAATATAATTTGTTAACAATGAATTTATGAAGTTGTTACATAACCTAAAAGTTAAGAATGAAGAAGCCGTTTATCTTATTAGGAGTTAAGTTCTGTGTTGGTGTTGGTTTGTCTTCTTTTACCCTTGTAGGTAGCTGGTAAAAATACTTTGATTATAGGTAGAACTATGGTATAACCAGGTCGTGAAGAAGGAGGTAAAGGTAGAGGCCGGAGGAGAAAAGCAGCCGGAAAAGAAAGCCTAGAAAGAAATTCTGTATAAATTAACTGTCTATCAACATAACCAAAGGCCTACCGGAAAAGATGTTTTCATCTGCTTTAAACGATAGACACGGGTGGATTATCACATCTTGTTATATTTGTATTGAAAGGTATTCCTACAAAACAAGGAATTGTTAGAGATAACCATAAAGATAGAGTAGTGAAAAGATATACCTTGCAGTAGAGCTTATACAAGACCAACAAGTTGGATTCCTGTGATATAAACAATCACCACTGTGAAAAACTGATCACCAGGAATTTAATTGCACTAAATTCCACATTAAACTCATAAAGAAACTCACCTTTTAAAAGGATAAAAGTGATCATCTTATCAAAAAGTTCAAGAAAACCGAAATAAAGCTGAATTCACCAATGAGGTAGCCTAAACAGAAATATTACTAAATAAGGAATAGCCGATAAAAGGGTGTGCCCATAAACACTACCATATTTGGAATGACAAAAATATGATAAACACACTGGAGAAAAGCCTTTTAAGAAAGAAAAGTTTTAAGTTAAACATTAAGTGAAATTGAACGGGGGAAAAGCCTTTAAAGAAAAATTGTAACACTAATAAATGCTAGTAAATTCTTATAGGTATGGGGTTTCTTTTAGAAAAGGTAGCCCTTGAAACAAATGAATATAAGAATTCATCCTAATTATGATTCAAGTCCATTATCACAAACAAAAGTATTCGACAGTTATTAAAAATATTAAAATAAGAAAAAGTATTCTATGTATATTAAAATACCAAGGCAAAGTAGATTAAGAAAAGGAAAAGTAGATTATAATTTAATAATTAGTTTTGAATTCATTGTTCTGATTAAATAATCTAATCATCTTAAGAACCTCATATCACCCTGAGTTAGAGATTTGAGGTTTATTGAATTCACATTTTGCTAAAATTTAATAAGAAATTTAATTATATATTTATGAAATCATTTTATTACGTATTATTGAAGTTATATCAGAATTTATTATTTATACTTATTTACAAAGTATTTTGTAAAATTAATTTTGATAATCTAAAAATTGAAGTTTACTAATTATAAAGAGATTTTTTGAAAAATGTATTCTATTCAATTTCGTGTATTCATTCAGGTTTACAAAGTATTTAATTATTTATTTAATTCGTTTCCCTAAAGTGAACAGTTTTTTCTCGTAAGAATATCCCCTTATACTTTACCTTATAACAGAACAAAGACAAGCAAAACCTTTTTATTAACACTTACTCTAGTTTTCTAACTTAAATAATATATTTAACGTACATAAATAATGCAGTCTTGTAAGAGCTCTTTGTTGTTACGCGACTGATGGTGGTGGTTATGGTGGTTATGAAAATATCAAGAAAAGAGGAATATAAAATGCATAAGAAGTCGAGTTATGTGAAATACTTTATTCATGTATGCAAAGATAACGTTAAACTGTGAAGATTTCTGTTTTATATTTTAAACAAATAATTTTATGCGTTAAACCAATCTCGGAAAAAGCTACCATTCTGTTATAAATATATTTTCAGAAATAGTACTAAACGCCTAAAATTATGGGCTCGATCTATAAATAATTCAGTAAGTAATAACATAACTGTATTTATTACAGAGGAAAACGTATCCGATTGAGAACCAAAGCCATTTATGACAAAAGCAATAAAAATATTAATAAAACTTTAATTGAAGACGAAAAGTAATAGTAAAACTGATATTTTATTGGATTGACTGGAATGGCGATACTATTAAAAGTGAGAGGATCTAATAAATTACTTGATGGCACTAATAAGATATAAACTTTGTGAAAAGTTGTTAATTATTAAAGTAATTAAAGGAACATCGCTTGTATTAATGTGATACCCATCCAGCGGAGTTAGTTACTTTTCGTAAATTCAAAGAGGATTTTCCATTATTAATTCTATTGTATCATATACATAGAAAGTCTTTTTCTCCTAGAAACTCTCATAAAAAGGACAGTAAAAAGAAGTAAAATAACAAAGGCAGTAACTATAAGAAAGTGATAGGAATTTTTGTCCACCCCAAAGCCGTCACAAAGCTAGGCGCCAGCGAAGGATAGAATAGGTATAAAAAAGTGTCTACAGGACGTCGAAAACAGTGCCTTAAAAATATGCACCCTTGCCCGCGGAGGTAGATCGTAATAAATCACAGTTTAATTCGACGCACGTGATTAGAATTTGACAATATTCTCCAAGTTTTGACGTTTGCGATAACATAAGACCCCAGGCAAACATAGCTCGACCGACTCCTGGGAGATCAATATATTACGACATCGTGAGGACGTCCGTTGCAACTGTGTCTCCACGATATCATTCTACTACTAGTTCTCGTCCGGCAACTTGATGAACACAACTACTAACAAAGCAATCTCATCGTGATGCTCCCGCAGAGAAATTACAGTAACTTAACATTTTGCGGTGGGCAGGTGGAGTATACGATGCAAGTTGAATGGAGGGTTGGGCAGTAGATACATGATAGTCGTTGTCAATAATGGTGTATCTCTCGTCAATTGCATTGCAGCTGCAGCATTTGAAGATAACAATATCTGTTTCTACACTGAATTGGAAATAATGACATGGAAATTAAATTTTATGCATAAAATTATAAATAAATTATCCACTAACGATGTAAAAGTTTAAGCCGAGAAAAAATGATAGAAGGAAGTAAATCGAAATTTTAGACTTAAACAAAATGAATTTGAAGAGTTTGTTTTTGACTGTCTCAATAAACAAAGTATGAAGTAACTACAAGCACATTCAAATTTTCAACTAATAGAATCCCTCATATAAATCATTTTTTCTGAAAACAGCATATATTAAAGATTGTAATTCAAGCTCTTTTATATATTCATTAAGAGATTGTTAAGTTACAGAAAAATTCAAGATGACTGACTGAATGAGACCGTAGACAAGTTTAGTTGTAAAATTCTAATGAGCATCTATATATTTAAAACACAAGGCTTATTTTTGTTCCAGTTCGTTTGAGAGTTCTACTGAGCCGATTTAGACGATTCTTTTTTTTCTATTGAAGCTTTTGTTGTGTAGATTAGTCAACACTACTCAATTTCTGTAACGTAATATATTTTACGACGGGCTTTTACCCAGGTAGTTACCTATTTACAAAATACGTGTTGGTAGTCTTGGAGCTGCAAAATAAATAAACAAAAGAAAATGGAAGCCAAGCTAAGCTGTCGGAGAGTGGTCGTGCGTTTTGTTTCTCGCAAGAGCTATAGCAAAAACAACAAAAAAGGATGATCATGGGCGCCGGTAATCGTTTGCCCTTGACTCCCTCAAATACTCAATTACTAGTATCTCGAACGCAGCTGATCGGCTCCAAGACAGATCATAAATCTTGCTAACACACAAACAATAAAAAGGCAAATCAAATAATGTAATCAACAGTACAAACAACCGTTTCATATATTTATTACCCCAAATAGAATTAAACATAAACACATAAGATGCTTATTTGTTCAAAAATATAATTATAATTCATATGAACCAACAAGAAATTCAATATATGTAATCAATTAACTATGAAATTTAAATATCAATTAATAATAAGTAATAATCCATAAATTAGTCAATATTAACCCAACTTAATTTGAGGTATAGATAAATTATCGATATGACCGTCTTGTCTCAATACCTTATTTACCCCAAATGTTTTCTAACAACCAACAAGCACTCATCATTCATAACATTTGTTTCAAATAAGATTAATAATTAAAAACAAAATAAAAACATGTTACCCGAATACCAGAATAAACCTCAAAGGAAGTTTTTGTATTCTATCAGTTATTCGTCTTCAAAACCATTGATTTGATCTTCAAGGGGGATCTGTTCGGTAATCCAGCTTCTTTATAACCAATCTTCAAGGTTACCAAAAACGGCCTTGAACTCATCTACTATCTTACAATGTTGATAACATAAACTAGTTATCCTCCAATTGATATATGTATATATACTCCAACTACCATAACCATATCAATTATAATATCGAAGAGAAGGAAATTAATAAAATCCATATATAAATCGATAAGAATAAATCCATAAAAGGATTATATTCTAATAGGAGTAATATAAAATAAAATGAAATGAAATCCCTACGGAGAACAAAAGAATTAGCATCAAAATTGACAAAAACCACATATGTAGATAAGATTAAAAAAAAGAAACTGCATACCTGAGCTGTTGTGCGGGATTTTAGAAAAGATTACATCGTACGCACGATACAAATCCTTAAAAGATGAAATTAGCGTCGCAGACAACTATAATTAGCTAATTTCTTATTAATACCAGAGAAAGCAAATATCCATCTAAAGATGCGGCTTAAAAATCGAATTATTTCAATTCATCACTAGAATAGCCTATGCTTCTCGAGCACGTGCAATACGACGCAAAAATGCCAAAAACGCAAAAACGAACGTTTCCACCTGCAATCTCCTAAGCTCAACGCGCATGATCAGTTAAACAAAACTACAATACTGTTCATCGGATATCGACGCTAAACCCTAAATAAAGGTTCATGGGATATAAAATCTTTGATTGAAAACGTACCGTCACAATTTAAGTTTAGTATTTTTAAATAAATAAATATAAAACATTTATTTGGATACGCACGAGACACTTGCATCCACTTGCAGCGTCATCTGACTTTCACGGTGGCAACTTTTGAAACTATTCACGATTACAAAAGTTTGCACTTGCGTTATTAGAGTGTTTAATGTTTGATTTGTTATTAGGTTGCGTAGATATGTATTAATAACAAAATGCAATAATAATAATAATAGCATATATTAGTATATAATTTTTATAATCAATAAAAATTCTACTTCTTAAATGTTTCTTTCACTTAGCCTTTGTTAGTTACATATACTGTGTGTTCATAAATAAGTATTTGTTCTTGGGATTTATTCCTGTAAATACTTTATATTAAATAAATAAATAAAACCATGGAAGGAAAACAAATTGTACAAATAAGGGTACTAATATTAAAGGCTCATTATAATATTAACGTTAAAAATCCCTAATCTTAGGAAAAATGAGCTATATAGCTCAAATTCTTCGTCTTTCAGTCATGTATAAATAAATACAGAGCAAATAGAAAAAGGGCAAGATGTAAAGGAATTAAAATTAAAAGATGTAAATAAACTGTTGACCAAACATTTTGGAAAATACTGGAGTGCAATAGAAGGCCTTAAATTTTATAATAATCTGTTCCTGCCATAGTTGAAGAAGAAGAAGGGAACACTGAAATTGTTGAAAACGAAAGTACGGTTGGTTGTGAATATATTCCGGAATTAAAATCTATGTTGGGGTAATATAATCAAGTTTTTAGTTTAATGTTTCTTTTTGTAAAACAAGTGTTTTAATGTTAATAAAGATTTTTGAAAACAAATTAAATCAATTGCATGGCCTCATTAATAATTACTGCACATTAGTTATAATATTTTGGTAACAAAGGTGGCAATCTTCACCTATTAGAATCAAAATCGGCATTCTCCATTCATTTATATAATTTTTATCAAATGCTATTACCTTTTGAATTAAGGTGTTAATGTTTTTTGATATTATTAATTAAAACAACAATACTGCATTTAAAGTCTTAATATATTTATTTGTCTTAAGAGTTTAAAGATTTTAAGAGTTTTTCGCTAATATCTCAAAATACGAAATCTGGAGATTGCCGCCTTTGATATTAGTACCCTTAAATATTAGGTGATGGTAATTGCATATTTATTGCTGTTTCATGTTGTTTGGCGTAAATCATGGCGAGATACATTTGCAAATTGTTGTAAATGGCTGGGACGATTATTATAATGGCGGTCAAACTTATCGTGTTCCCATTAGCACTGCTTTAGATTACGATAATTTTATGCCCTTCGACATTGAATACACCAGCCATATTGAACTTTATTCTATAGGTCAATTATTATTTACTAATTTATATATTTAAAACACGACTCATATTTGTTTCACTTCGTCTACGAGTTCTACAGGACCGATTTGTTTTATTCTTTTTTATATTAATAAAGTTTTGGCTCTGTATACTATTGTACTGGCTGTATCGAATACCTTGGCATGATCTAGGGACACGCATGCTGATGGAGTACTCATCAATAAATCTATATATCTTTAAATCTTTAATTAAATCTTATCTTTAAATTCGTAATAGCATTTTCAGTAGATAGGCCTTTTCGGAAACCAAATTGATTTTTGGATACCAACTTACATCTTTCTACATAACACAATAAACAACACAATAACATATTATTTGTAAAATGTAGTTGCATACGAAAAGTATAATTAATGTAGCACGAAAGGTAGGTACCTTTCACATTAGTAAAATTTGGGTTGTGGATTTTAATACTGACGGGAGAACTTCTAAGGTGCACCTCGTTGATTTTGCCTACATGATTTTTTTCATCTTGGTAGTTCACATGAAAATATTAAACCTGTCTGCCCTTTTTCCTAATTACTGCCATCCACTTTGATGGGTTAAAACCATGTAGTCCTTTTACTGTGTTTTTTTTACATAACGGAGTTGTAAACAATTGTAAATTGTTGCAAATATTGTTTGTTACGTAAAATATGAAAATATTTCTGAATTTATCTAAATTTTAAAAATGTATCCCTCATTCCCCTATTTTCTCCCCTAAATTCAAGATTATTCTTAAGGACATGCACTAATTAATTTATATCTGTCAACAGACCCTACCAAAACTTTTTTAATGACAGAAACATTTTTTTAAATATACGTAAGTCTAACTGTTTAACATATTTAAATATAAAAAATAATACAAGAAACAACAGAGACATGTTAAAAATTTATTTACAAATAGCTATTTTACACATTGATGTAGTAACAAAATATCTTAAACATAACTACTACGTTTATAGAAAGAACTTAGGAGAGTTATTACTACAGCATAAAAATATACAGCATATTTACTCGATTGCCAGCACCTTGAAGTTGTTAAGCTAGTCAAACATCGTGTGTTTGATACACCACGATCAATTTGCAGAGACTGGCCGATCGTCATCGGAATTGCGTGGTGGTAATAACGAGTAGCGGATATCACGGCATAACTGTTGTTGCAACAGCCCGAGAATACTACAATGTCCCACTAGTAGTTATTATACTGTGTTATTACTCTAAAATATCCACCTTCTTCCTGATGTTTATTTATGCGCCGGATAAAATCCTCAATGCCGTTAATTTCATCCCAAAAGTTGTTTGTAAGCTCGTTTATGGCTTCAAGGCGATTATGTGAACCTTAACTGTTAAATAGCTCTAAACAAACAAAAATCAAGAACTGACAAACCGAAATATTAGCAGGCTAAGAATTGTTTTTAAATCGCAAAATTAGTCTGCTTTCAAAATTTCCACGTCTTCCTTTAGCTGCAGTATGACTTGTCGCTTCATCTTGTTGAAGTTTAGACAAAAGATTTTTGTGTCATCTCTTTGTAACGATTTCCATGAACAGTAACCGTTCTTCCATTCTTCTTCTGCAAGTGCCGTGCTCTGTTGCAGAGCGTTATCTTGGTATCAACCAAGTTAGACACGAAACTGTGATGGAAAGTGCATGTGAAAAGGAACTCAACTATAAAAAGATATATTGGAAGTTATTGTTAAGCACAATAAACTGATGACATAAAACCAAATGATTTAACCAGCACGGGGAGTATAGAATACACCTCTTGGTGTATTCCAAGAGTGTATTCCAGTATAAAATCTACTAACATATGCACTTAAAAATCATACAGCGATTTCAAAATAGAGTACTGCGGAACATTGTAAATGTTGGACAAACACATCGACTTGAGATGAACATGGTTGGGAACGTGATTAAGACTTTTGCACAGAAGCACCAGAGTAGGCTCGTCAACCACACACCAACGTCGAAGCAATTCCATTACTGGATAACAACGAAATATTATCTATAAGGCTAAACTTCTTCGAAATGGTATAAGCGATTAGTGAGTAATGCAAAACACTATAGTGCAGCAAAAATTACGATACACGACTAAGGAAGACTAGTGAGCAATCAACTTGGTAAAAAAGTCTATACCTTGTCCAGTCAACAGAAATCGTTAAGCCATGCCCTATTTAAGTGCGGTATATTTGAATAGAATTTTTTTATTGGTCGGTTTTCGAAAATCCGTATCACAAGCAAGCGAATACGTGACTGTTTCGAGAGCTCCGAGAGATACCCAGGTGTGAAAGGTTGCTCCAATTAAATTATCTAATAATTACTTCATTTTTTAACTTGTTAATCAATTTTTATAGCAACGTATTAAAATAATTTTCATAATCATTTATTAAAAGAAGATTAATATCATTTATTTAAAAAGAAAAGATATATATAAACCTAAAGGAAATTTTCTCACCAATTAGCATCGCAGCGCTAAGATTGCGCGGCAGCAGATGTGGTTACAGTTGTGGTTACAGCAGATTTTATTGTGGTGGTTACAGTTGTTATCAGTTATTTATTTAGTCGTTTCGCCATTATGTCACTTAATTTATCTAAAATGTCCTTGAAGATTTCTAAGACTTAGTGCACATTTGTGTATATTAAGGTGCTTATGGAAAACGATTTGTATTGATTAAGTCTTAAAATCACATTTTTCTATAGGTAAAAAGTTATCAATTATGGATTAACCTGTTCTTTCTCCGAAAAATGGATAGTCAGGCATTTATTTTATTTTATTTATTTATTTTTGGGCGAGAAATCAGGATGTTGAGCATTCCTTCGTACCTCATGGCACCGATTACTATGTTCATTTGGCCGACTCTACTAGAATTTATCCGAATCTGGGAGAATTCCACCCCCAGTAGGGATTTTTAACGTGCCAAACATCGCATTGACACTGAACCAACAGTTTTACTTCCTATCCAAGAAGGCATGTTTTTTAATTTTTCTCCGCTATGAAAAATTACCAGCTCGGCCGGGAGTCGAACCTTGGATTATGAAGCAAACATGCAAACCACTAATCAACCGAGGCTGGCAGCCAGGCATTCATTTATAAAGAAAAAATGGCCAAAGCACATGATACAAAAACCAATCAACTCGTATTTGTTTTTTTAGACGAACTCCAATGTAAAATAATTTCAAATATCTCAGTTTCGAAATGGTGATTCAGTAGATCTCTAATCAATGTTCGAATTAAAGTTTTGGCTAAAATAATTTTGACTAAAGTTTTTAGAAACAACTTAGAAATGTGGTGTTAACAAGACAATGGTTGTTGAAAATGATGAGATTATTATTGATATTCACTGCAGTGTTGTAAGAAATAACTTTGAACAATCATGATAACAGCTATAGAGCACCTAATTTCCAAACATCGAAGCACAAGATAACGTTTATCAAGTCCAGATTTGACTTTCTTTGAGTCTCAACTCTATCCTTTGTATTATTACAATTACAACCAACTGTTTAGCGGCTTTTATTGTATTGGCAACGTTATAAGACCATCTTGAAAAATACATAAGTACATAAGTATGTAAATATTTTCCATCTTACACTCTTTTGTAGAATAAGAGACAAATCTTCCTGGTAAACGTCATCCAATCAAGTGTCGTCAATTAAGCATTTTCCTTAGTACAAATGAAAAGTTAACCTCCATATTTTTGTTTCAAACACGTTTTTAATCGTTAATCGTCCTAGCCTTGGCATGTTCTGAATTTTTTAACCGTACCAATGTCACTAGACTTTGTCTCGCTTCTTTTCGTCAATAATCCATTGTGTTCCTTTTTTCGGTTTTTCCTTTCGCTGTACTACTTAAAAAACCGCCAATAGTACTGTGTTATATAGTTATATCCGCTCGGAATATTTTGGGCGCGATTTTGTTGTAATAATTATCATATTTTTCATGTAGACAACACTTATCTGTTGGGGTCCAACATTTTTAATTTTTTTTTACCAAATATTGATGTCATTTTCTCGTTTGTTGTTGTGGATTCACGTGATGTATCTGCCTACTTCCACGGCCCCAGTTTCAGTGAGGAATTAAAGTACTCTCTATTAGCGCGTCACTTACTTATGTGAGTATTGTTAGCTCTCGCTAGTAGAGGTGAGGTTGCTATTCATCTTTACTAGCTCTCCAGAGTAGTGCCGGAGCTATTTAAGTGATCACCCGTCAGGGCCCACCAGCTCTAGGGAGTCCCTTAGTTCAGCATGTCGACTTTACTAACTGCTCCGTCGAGTCCATTCCAAGGGTGGGCACGGACTTGGATAAAATGAATTGCCCACCCCCCTACCTAGCGACACGGTTTTCAGAGAGCCAGTGATGAGATGCGCCTGAATAAGCTTTCCGTATTGGAGTCCAGCCTTGATTTGCATCCACCTATCGCCAAACTAAGAGATGTCAGTCACAACTCTCTGAAGATACTGAAGTCTACCAAAGTTTAATATTGAATGATTTCTGTTATAGAATTGAGATAAGTAATTAAATCTTTTGCTTGTTATAGAATGTAGGTTGCACCACTCAACTTCTCAATTTCAAATGGAGTATCCTATATCTTATCACGTTACAATTTGAGAACAGTCGTATGACTACATTGACTTTGTCAAATTAAATTTGACTGTATCACAATATTGTGTTAACAGGGTGAACGGACAAGCAGTCGCTCCAGGTGTCGGACACCACTAGTATCCGAGACTAACCCAGAAGACAGAGGGTGGGCAGTCGTTAGATGTGTCGGGGAGCACTAGGATCCGAGACTACTTGTGGGCAGACCACCCGGCGTTCAGCCTTAAAACTGGTTGTTGTCTATACAATCCCAGGCTTGCCTGGGTAACGGATGACGCAATCAGAAGGAAATGTGTGGTAGAGTTACACGCAAGTGTTTCTCGACGATGACTCTAAAACATTGTGGAGGGAGCCCCGCTAACAAGAGGGTTCGGTGTGGGTGGTATGATTCTTACCTGACGTCAGGGACTGATAAAGGGTTAGTATCCCGCTGTTTGACCTAGATGAATGGAGGAGAATCACGTGAAGTTTATATGCACCAGAGAGTTCGCTTGCTGACCTATGAGAAAGTGCATGGCACCAGGTAGCGTTTCGGAGATGACAGTATGGGGGTTCGGCTTTGGAGACCTACGCTTAAGGGACGTTGATGCGAAGATACATAGCCTCTCACGGTCAAGACAACTTCTCCCTAACGGGTATACACCGGGATGCTACTTCGATGGGCCCTATGAAGTAGCCTCGAAACGAAGCTTTGTCAGGAGCCCACCAGGCCTATAACTGGGAAATAGGTGTGGCAAAACCATTTAAAAACCAAGTCTCACCACATCTGAGGTTGGATTCGACGGGCACTGGTCCCAACTAAGGCTGGGTGAAAAAACTTAGGTTCTGATGTATCTAACCTAGGTTACGGAATAGTCCTAATGCTGGACGAGGAACTTTGGTTCCGACGGGTGAGCACGTATTAAGATAATCGCTCCGGTGCTAGCCTGATGAGCTAGTAGAGGGTGGATAGGCAACTACGATCCGACCAGTGAGTAACTGGAAGCATGTACCAAGCGTATGCGCGTTGATTGAGCGTATTTCAGTTACTTCCTTCTGGAAGGAACGTGAAGATTAAGTCTAACGACAGGTGCTTCGCGTAAAACGCTCTTGGAAATATTGTGTTAACTATAATCTCTTGCAATATCTTTCCTTCCTATTTAAAATTGTTCAAGTACAAGGTTTGTGTCGTTTCTGTGCGGATTCTCCTATTTTTCTCTATACACTCTTTATTTCTGTCTCAAAACGGTCCCATAAAGTTAACCAAGTTTACACAAGTCTAAAGGCATTTGCAATTTTTTTTTCTTTTGTTGGAAATTTTTGCTTTAATTGATATTTAACTGAAGTAGTTTAGGCTCCTTAGAATAATGATGACTGCTTTCTTAGAACAAGTTGATAAATCGTCAAAAACCGATATTTCTTAAATCATTATACGCTAGTAGAGTAAAATCATATAAATTGCAATGGGTACCTTTAAATAAAACCTAAAACAAATAAGAAAAACCTCCCACTGCTGTTTTGCAATTTTTAGTGAAATATTCTTGTTTGTCTTTTATTGACAGAGCTGTTTCATAGGGGATTGGTTCAAGAAAATATAGTTACTTGTGCAAAGATTAAGTTTGTGAGAACTTAGGAATCAACAAAGATATTTGGAAAGCTGTTAGATATAATACTGCTGTTGTACCAGTCCATCAGTTTTTTTATGATGTTTCTAAATCTATATTGGGGTGGTTCGCTATATGAGTTTATCACAAGGTGATAAAAGATACTAAAAAACTTGAAAAAAGTTACTTATGCTTAAACGATCATCGTTTCTTCTTCAGAAAAGCAACACAGAGAATTCTAACTAAAAGTATAAAAAATGCTCTGAATTATTTAAATCCATTTTTTTAGCACATATTGAAAAATATTGTGAAAAAAACACGAATGCTGAGACCCTTGAAAGTCCCATCGGATTTAATTCCGATCTGCACTGTTTCGAGTGTTAACAAGACGGGTCAAAAGTTTACACTAAGGTATAAAAAGGGGAGAAAGGAGACAAGAAGATTATTTGCCTTTCGCATGCTGCAATATCTGGTTCAGCGGTGGGCGAAGGTTAATCCTTTGAAGTTGAGGATCTATACGGCTAGATTCAATATTCTTCTCGAATGGCAGCGAGTAAATACAGGGCCTTCTCTCTATGAAGCTTCATAAAAACAAAGATTTCATAAGGCTGGCGACGCTTTGATGTCCGCAATCTGTGGGGAGTAAAGCCTTTATATTCTCCCTTCATTTCAGATACATATTGGCCGGTAAGCGGCGGAAAATCAAAGGGGAGCTATGAATAACGGATTTCTGTCGCGCGACAGCCTGAAAATCTACCGTTCGAGAAATTCGGGAAGGGGCTTAGCACCCACCCGGTGCGTAATTGTAGCTCTACCGCGCGAACTTTATGTAAAATTCATGGAACTGTCACCTTTCTTACGACAGGATTTATAGCACATCTTAAAATAATTGACAGACAAGAAATACGGGCAATGATTCTAGGGGTGGAGTTGTTATTTCATCGATCAGTGGCCCCGGGTCCCATGCTAATAACAATAAAAGTCGACGGCGGATCCCAGAGCTCCGAGTCTGGTGGCCGGAAAAGCCGCTCAGCTCTGGTTAATGACGATCCATCATTATCCCTGCAGACATTTAGATAGTAGCTGCGATTACATTCATTCAGGAAAAACTCGTCAAAACGGCTCTATTATCTGAGATTGATATTATGCCATTGTGCGTTATGTCCTCCTTCTGAACTCCATTTAAAAAAAATTTTAAAATCGTCATTGTAACCATTTACGGGTGCAGCACCCTTGTAAAGGTATAAATTATGAACGTGTTGTGACCGCACCTCGCTGACATTTCATTGTTTTGCCTAAGGAATGTGCATCTGATCAGTGCATCGTGCACTTCGTCATGCTAACGTTGCTCTTAATTACCTTATATAGGTGGAAGCCGTGATAAAAACTAGTTTTTAAGTAAAAAACGATACATTATTATATTGTCAGATCTACTAGAATCTTACGTGATATAACACCTAGAACTTTTCCAACTCGCGGCTATCGTCGTGATTGCAGAGAAAATATAATTGTAAGTTACATCCAACGGAGCTTTTTGCTGTCACGCAGTCTTGCACACGTTTTGACTCCCCGGAGTGCGATATGAAAACGGCATTGTCGAACCACGAACGAAAACAATGGCTTGGTTCGCTTTCTGATTGACATTTGATGCCCCTTCTGAGTAATTGGATGGGTAGAGCTCCCTTGGCCTTCAAATTCAATTCGCGTTCCCCTTGACTGAGTGGTATTAGAAATGCAAAACATCCCTTGTTTGCTGGAGGATGCAAAAAAGGGATACATCCAAAAGGCTTTGTTTGCAGAAATATAATATACCAACATAGATAACATTGCATTTGCATTTTATAAAAGCAAAAGCTTTCCTTTATGTGTACAATGCACTGGTTCGATCTTATGTTTTATTTTATACTATTGTCGCTTTTAATTAGCTTTAAAATAAAAATTTAATTTAAATTTCTGCAAGAACAAAAAATAATAGTATAATTCTATTGCAATTTTAATTAATCAGAATGCATTTTCTGTGGTATGCACTTCCAAAGAATTGCCATTTTAAGAAGCTATATTTAACTTTTATAAATTGCAGTTATGCAGGTACTTCTTAGGTATTACTTACAAAATAAAAATGTAAGCAACCTATAATTATGGGATTGGAATCGAAATTTATGGAATTAGAACTGTTCGGCCATCACGCACACAATGAACGTTATATTAGTTTTCTCTGCCAATTCCACTGATTTTGCACAAAATTTTATAGAAACTCTACAATTGTGCAATCAATAGTAGAGTGAGGTAAAATGACTGCTGTTGGGCTTTGATCTATTAAAATAATAAACAGTAAGGTTATTTAACCTGCATGTTTGTTCATGGCTGCATTTTAAATGCGAGTTAAATTCAAAGGTACATCAAAATTATCTCTGTTTTTGTTTTAAACAAGTTGTTACTTTCAGAAAGCGACAGTACCAATTAATTAGTTATTTTAAATCAACATTTCGTCCATCAATTTAAAAACATTATTAGTAAATTTAAAGTTTCAGATTTTGATGAATGTATACTTAAATCTTCATCACTGCTATACCTGGAATTTTTATAACTACCTAAACCTTACTAAATAAACAAATAAAAAGATCCCCCACTTTGGGATTCAATTGTAACAGTGTTAATCTCAATAAATAAATAAGTACAATAAATCACTTATACTTACGTTGGAATATCTCCCAACAGAGACGTCTTATTAATTTACATTAGGCTCAGACGTCGTGGGTGTTAATCGCAAAGGTTTACTGATTAGGAGTACAACGCAGGGGCAATTAATAAGATAGAAGTCACTCAAATTATTTAATGTTATTAAGTAATAGCAGAAATTGAGAAATCTGCAATTCAGGAAAAGTTTCCCCATTAATTTACGTTAAATTCATTTTGACTAATCATTCTTTTAAGAATAAAACACCAACAATTTGTCGTGCCAAACTATAGCATTGATTAATAATTATAAATACTGTATATTGAAACATAAATTGTTAACACAATACACAAAATATACACAATAGTTGAAAATCATAAAAATCTTTTTCCATTATTTTCGACATTATACCTTATTTTGGGATCCCATTCTACATACATTTTTCCTTTGAATTTGTTATCTAAAAACTGTACAATAATGACACTTCAATTTCTAATATGTGTAATGTTGCATGAGAATGTAAACAATTTCAAATATGTATAATCATAATTGCATATTGTTTAATAAAACAAAAGATGAGATGTGACAAAAATTGTAAAAATAGAAACAATTATATTTTTTGGTCGTAAAAAATTGGTCTTTAATTCAATTAAAAACAAATACTTGGAGTTATTCCGTTTAGATACAGTCCAAAAGGGTAATATCCCACACATATGGTCTGCTTACGAGCTGAATTTGATAACTAGTTAGAACATTGGTGGAGAAAAATTGGAGTGGCGTGTGTTGTCCCTTTGAAATATTGGTGAAGGTGTTTGGTGCCTTTAAACGTTGGCCTTCCATTTGTATCCTTTTTCTCATTGATAGACAAATTGGAGTGCCGTGTGTTGCCCTTTGAAATACTGGTAAAGGTGTTTGGTGCCTTTAAACGTTGGTCATCTATTTGTATCCTTTTCTTATTGGTGGAGAATAATTGGAGTGGCATGTGTTGACCTTTTGAAATATTGGTGAAGGTGTTTGATGCCTTTAAACGTTGGCCTTCTATGTGTATCCTTTCTCTAATTCTGTTATATTTAGCTTTAATTTGTGGTGAGTACTGTTTATTCAGTTATTAGTTCAAAGTGACAGAACTAAAAGAATTAAAGAGAAAACGTGGTAGTATAAAAGCACGACTTAGGTGTTTTGAGAGGTATTTAGAGGATTTAGTAAAGAATAGAAATATTGGTGAAAGATTTCTAGATCGTATTGACTTGTCAGAGCTAGAAAGAAAATATGAAATGGCAAGTAGTTTGAAGTGAGAGTTTAATGAAATTCTGGAGCAAATAGAGTTGTTAGTTTTAAATGAAAATTTTGAAGCGGAGTTGAATGAAAGAATTGAATTCGAAAACAAATTAGATAAACATTTAGCTCTGGCAAAAGTAATTTTAATGGATCGTAAAAGTGGCTTGTTGTCTGAGGTATGCATGGATGCCACTGATTCTCACAAACCTAAAAAGAGTAAGACTCCTGTTCATTGTTCTGATTCTGTTAATCATAATGCAAGTTTTGGGTTAAAACCTGAGTTTTCTAGTATTCCTTTACCTAGATTTGATGGATCTCTGGAAAACTGCTTGGAATTCAGAGATGTTTTCGAATCTCTAGTTCATAATAACCCAGGTTTTAATGATATTCAGAAATCTTATTGGTTAAGGGAGGCTTTAGATGGAGTTGCAAAAGAACAAATTCGGGGTAGTACAGATAAAATCTTGTCTAGTAGAAATTTAAATATCTCATTTGAAAATACCTGGTCAATTAAAGTTAGCTGATCCTAGTTTTGGAAAAAGACGTTCAATTGATCTCCTTAGGAGGGAAATATTTTATAGGTTAATTTGTATTGAGCAAATCAGTCTTGGGTAAAGCCAGCCTATTTTGCAGAAAAAAAGGTTTTGGATGACTGTTTCAGGGTCGCTTTTATATCGACCTAGAGTTCTTTCTCATAGATGTAATTTAACTTTGAATTTGGATGTTCAAGATCAGTTGGAGAAATTTTGGAAAATTGAAGAATCTCCTTCATTGACATCAATGGAATTGAGTCAAGAAGATTTGGAATGTGAAGAGATTTTCGTAAAAACAACAGGTTAGAAAATGGTATGTTTTTAGTTAGAATTCCTCTCTGTTAGTTCTTGGGAATTCTAGTAAATATGCTTTAAATAGGTTAATGTCAATGGAGGAAAGGTTTTGAAAAATCCTGCCTTGAAACAAATGTACACGAAGTTTATGATGGAGTATGAGAGTATGGGTCTTATGTCTGCAGTTGAGGATGATCACAGTTCTTATTTTCTTCATCATCATACTGCAATAAACGAAAACAAACTTACAACAAAGTTACGCGTTGTTTTTAATGGATCAGCTCCGACTGATAATGGCATTTCTTTAAATAGTCTTCAATACATTGGTCCTAAGCTTCAAGATGATTTGTTTGCAATTTTTGTTAGATTTCGATTGCATAATGTACAGAATGGTATTAATGGATCCAAAAGATAGGTCTTTACAAAAAATTCTTTGGAGAAAAGATCCTTCAGAAAGGGTAGTAGAATATACGTTAAATACTGTTACGTATGGAAGAAAATCAGCTCCTTTTTTGACAATTCGATGTTTAAAACAACCTAGATTCGAAAACATCTAATATTTTTCTCCAGCGGCAAATGTCATCTTACAGGATTTTTATGTTGATGATATGGTAACTGGGTCTAACAATGCACAATCTGCCATTCAATTGTCTCAGGAGGTGTCAAGTATTTTACATGGTGCAAATCTATTTTGAGAATGTCGATCTCAAACGATTCTGAGGTACTGAAAGCTTTGTCCTCTTTTGAATCTACTTCAAATTCTATTTCTCTTGGACAGAAAGATCAAAATAAAACACTTGGTTTGCTTTGGACTTTTAAGAATGATTTTCTTACATATAGTATAATAAACTTTTCTTTAAAGACTGTTATAACTAAAAGGTTGGTGTTGTCGGATGTTTCTAGAATTTATGATCCTCTTGGACTGGTTGCTCTATGCATAATTGTAGCAAAATTCTCTTACAAAAACTTTGGACCCTAAAATCAAACTGGGATGATAATCTTCTTAATGATATAACTCAAAACTGGAAGAAATTACGATCTCTTTTTCTCAGTTAGAAACTCTGAAAATTTCTAGGCAAGTTGCATGCCAAACACCTGTCTTTATAGAAATTCATGGAATTGCAGATAAACTTCATTGATATGCTCAAAAGCTAAACTGACACCTTTGAAAACACTTACGATTCCTAGGCTAGAATTATGTTCTGCTTTGGTCTTAGTACAGTTGGTTGAAAAGGTTAAAACCTTTTTAAATATTAAATTTTCGAAAATCAAATATTGGTCAGATTCCACAGAGAATCAAAGATTCTCTTACTTTGAGAGATTTGATCATCCGTCATTCTCCAATAGAATGATCAACTTCAGATTTAATTTATTAAATTTTTGGGTATCAAACCTTCTGACACTTTCTATTAGAAGAAAGAAACCTAAATCTACCCATCAAAAAGTGATAATCTATTTATATGGTAGAGATTGCAAGCTGTGGGACGAGACATCAGCGACAGTGTTCACATAAAAATTTCTTTAAATATTGTATTCAAGATTCAAGATTGACATCTCTGTCGACGACGCAACGTTGATGAGCAAGGCGGAGCAAACACTCTTTGCTGAATTCTTTTTTGGATCTAGAGGAAAGCGAGGTAATATCGCATGTTTTTATAAAACTGTGAAATGTATATCAGATTGATCTTGGTTGATACTTTTACGTACGATATTGCAGTTGCTACAAGTAAAGGGACAATAATTTATTACTGCTATAACATCTTTTGATAAAATCGGCTAGTGTCTAGTAGCAGGTGTAAAATGACAAATGCATTCCATTATAGGAGGGTACATTCATCAGGCGCTTGAGGTAGATTTTCATTCACGTTAAATAAATTCATAACTGAACAGGAGTTAGTGAATAGAGTACGCAGTTGAACTGAACAGTATCACTAGAGTTACGACAAGGTTTCAAATTTAAAAAAACTATATCACAGAGCATAAATGAACAACATGTGTTTATTAAAAGGATTAGAAAAAATCAGACACATGCGTTGAGACTAAGAGTCTATTCTACCGATAACGCTGTTTCAATAAAAAAGCAGTATTTTACATTTCAGGTGACTTCGGAAATTCCGCACCCTTTAACGAAGATACTTTATTTTGTTTAATTATTTTTGGTCTAAGAGTGAATAAACTTATTATCGGTGCTGTTTATAGCCACTCGGATAAGCCACCGAGTCAAGCAAGAGCATGCGTCATTTGCCCCACGCTCCGAGAGGAAGGAAGCGCTAGTAAAATAAATAAAGGTTTATATCGGGCCCCGCCTTTGCTCTTCTTGTTTAGTTTGTGTTAGTGGGGTTGGGGAACTACACCAACGCTCGGTTTGTGGTTTATTAAACAACTTTAATGCTCGAATGTTCCTCCACTAACAAACTAAGAAGAACAAAGGCTCGACCCGATATAAACCCTTCTTTATTTTATTAGCGGGTTCCTTATCACACATATGGTTTCGTACGTACTTCCATCTGTTTTTCTATATCTGTATATGAAGGTGCGCAAGCCGTTTTATTCAGTTACATCCCGGAACTCGAAGCCAGCAGGACCAACGAGACAGTAGTCCTAACCGAGCAGACGCCTGGAAATATAAGAGTAAGTCGTCTTAACCGTAGTTCCAATTCCCTTTCCGACCTGATCTCATCGGTTCATCCCCTACCTATGGTGTCCGAGATTTCACTGCAAGCGCTCCGGGAAGTCTCATTACATAAATCCTGGGAGATTACGTAAATGGGAGCAGTATGAGTATTCCGGTTCATCCGATACTATCCGACCCCGTAATCGGATACCGTACCCGAACGCTTGATTTGTTTTTGCTACACAGTATTGCAACCCCGTTGCTCGGGACAGCCTGATTGAACGTAAGCTTATTAGGGTAGATGTAGAGCTTGTAAGAGCTTGTAGTTTTAACAAATTGTTAAATGTTTGGTATTTTGATGGTGCTTTTATTTACTGATAACACCTTTACCTTTTCTGATTGTCTTAGTCAAAACAGATGGACACCCGTGGATCTATCCAGACTGTGCTATCCGCTACGACCCCAGCAGTTCCCTGGAATACTTTTTTCTCTACTGGCAGTTACCCGGATCCGTGGAGCATACCACAATAAAATAACTGGCGCCCGAAATCTACCGCCAAACACCGAGAAGCGCTCTTCGTAAGCAAGTTGGGCCCAGGGCAGAAACACCTCAGAAGTCAACGCCTGAGCCAAGTAATCAGCCTTGCACCATGATTTACCTATCATACTCCATCCCATTGTATCTCAGAAAATGAAATCAAGACCATGCTTTTCCTTCGCTAATTGTTGAATTCAAGAATGGAATGATGAGCTTCATATTGTAAAATTTCAAAATTGTAATCGCCATTACTGTCTTTTTCGACTAAGCTTCATTTTTTTAATTTCTTCGATTCTACTCTTTTTTGGAGTGTCCGTGAATTACCCTTGATTTATCCGCGTTTTTCGTTTTCTTTATCGTAGTATTAGCAGGATGTGAATGGACGTATTTATTCGGGTGCAATATATCAGCAGTGTCCAGAGGATATTTTGGACGTTTAATGCCATACATACTTACTGATCTTTTTGATGCTTTCTTGATATAATAATAATGTTTATTAATATCACAAATTAATTAACACATGACACAGTTCAATAATTTACAAAAGAAATAAACATTAGTAAAGCCAGCAGAAGTATATTATATATATACTTGTATGTGGCATATTAAAAAGTGAGTATGATATTTGAACAACAATTTCAATATAAACATATGAATTTAATAATAATGGCTTATAATTAACATTTTAAGGACTAATCAGTGTTTACGACTTTTTTCGAGAATAAGGCTAGTTTGGGTAACATGAGTAGTGTTTAGGGTACCTAAATATATAAATTTACATTTATTTATTCGGTCGGTTCATTTCAGGTATTTTAGATCTATTAGATTATTTGGTTCTTTTCTGCTTGAATTTATCCAATATTTTAGGTTTTTTGTATTGATATGGTTTTTCGAGAGATAGAATGTTATCCGGCACCAGATTATAAAGTCTCGCTGCAAAAGTTATTGCATCGTTGTCCAATTGTTTTTGAACATTTACTGATGCATATTGATTTTCCTCTTATTTGGTAATTATGTGTTTGGTTTTCTAATTTAATTTTATTTTTAAAGATATTTATAAGCAGGGTGTAGCAGTAGAGCTGGAGTATGTCAAAGAAATTACTCTCTACAAATAGAGCATCACTTGGAACATTAATTTTCCTTTGAAATATAATTCTAATAAACCATTTTTGGATAACCTTTAAATTTCTTACATGGCAATCTGCAACTCCTCCCCAGCCAATAATGCCATAAATTAAGTGCGGTTGTACTAACGAGGAGTATAATATTCGAAGTTGCGGTATAGTTAAAAAGTCACATAAGTAGCGAAATTTGGACAACAGCCCTCTAATTTTACTTATAATACTTTTGATTTGAAGGTCCCATTTTAGATGTCTATCCTTAACTATACCCAAATATTTTATTGATGCTGCCTCAGGGATTTGTGTATATTTATCTATTTCTAAAGGTCCTAAATTTGGCAGATGATTTTCATAAGAAGTGAAAGGTAAGTATTTTGTTTTGTTACAATTTAGTGTTAATTTATTCGATTGAAACCATTTTTTGATCAATATGAATTCTTCTTCAGCTCCTTTTTTTAAAATTTCCCAAGTGTCCGCATTGTAGAGTATAGCGGTGTCATCAGCAAAGCTAATTATGTTACCCTTTGTAAGTAGTGACAAAAGGCTATTTACGTAGATTGTAAACAATAGAGGCCCAAGAACAGTTCCCTGCGGAACACCATAGGTTACCAGCAATTTGTTATGACTAACTGTGTTAAAGGCTTTAGAGAGGTCTACGAAGATGCAAATAGCAGGTACCTTACGATCTAGTGATTGATAAATTTGTGATGTTATTTCAAGTATTGCATCTTCGGTAGATTTTCCCTCTCTAAAGCCGTATTGATTGTCTGATATATTGAATTTATTTAGGAATTTCGTAATTCTTGTTTTTAGGATTTGTTCGATAATTTTGGAAAATATAGATAGGAGGGTTATGGGGCGATAATTTTCTGGTTTTGTCTTTTCTCCGTATTTGTAAATTGGTTTTATAATGCCGATCTTCAAGGGATCGGGAAAGTATTCTGTGTAGAAACATTTATTTATTAAATATGTCAATGGTTTACTTATCAGATGATTTACTTCTTTCAATGTTTCTGCTCGAATGTTGTCAAAACCAGGAGTTTTTTTAGGTTTTAGATTTTTAATAATTTTTTGTACTTCATCTTCGTTTGTGAAATATAAGTGCATTGTATTTTGTAATCTATCTATATTTTCCTGAAAATTATCCAACGGTGGAATTTTATCTGCATATATTTGACCTAAGTCGCTATAGTGATTATTGAGCTCGTTAAGAATTTTAGATTTATCATTGATAACCTGATAATCTAGTGCTAAAAGGTCTATTTTTGTTTTAGGTTTCGGCTTTGTGCAGATAGTATTGACACAGTTCCATAGAGCTGCTGAAGAATTTTTATGTTTAATAATTTGTTTATTCATGTAATCCCTTTTTGCATTTTTGATTAGCTTTGAGATTTTTGTTTTACATTGGTTGTATTTTTGTTTTAAATTTAAGTTGTCTGGGTTATTTAGTACTTGGATATAAAGAGAATTTTTTTCATTTATTTCTTTTAGTAGCCCTGGTGTTATCCAGTCTTTTCTAATTTTATTTTTATCTTTTTTTGTTTTAACGGATTTTGTATTTTTGTTTATGTGATAACTTAATCTTTTTATAAATATATCTGTTGTTTGATTTACATTATTTGAATTATAAATCTCTTCCCATGTTTCACTCTGTATATCTTTTTTTAAACTACTGTAGTTAACGAATTTTCTGTATTGTGCATAATTTATTCTAGGTTGATTTTGTTCCCTGGATCTATCTAAGATTAGAGCTATTGGTGAATGGTCTGTAATATCGTTTGGGAAGATGAATGTTTTTGTATTACTGTCTGTATAAAAATTGCTCTTTAAGAAGAAATGATCCAGACATGTCTTGCTAGATGGTCTAGTAATTTTATTTATAACTGAAGTAAAACTATATGCGCTCAGAATGTTTTTATATATTCTTCTGTTTCATCGTCTTCACTTAGAAGGTCACTATTTATGTCACCTACTATGATATGAATCTTGTGTTGAATGTTAGCTTCTAGATATTTCAACAATTCAGAGTTAAATATTTTAACCTTTGAACTAGGAGATCTATAAATTGCTGTTAAATGTATTTTATCTTTTTGGTTACAAACTTCGACCTCTAATACCTTATGGTCGCCAATAAAACTAACTTTGTTGTTGTAGTCTAGATATGATTTGATGTAAATTACTATTCCATCGTTTTGATTGAATTCCCCCTCGTTGTATAAAATATCGTATCCATTCAAATTGAATGTATCTATAGGGTTAGTTAGAACACGGGTTTCTGAGAGAACAATGACATCAAATCCAATCTGTATATTACATAAAAATAGACAAAGATCATCGAAATGTTTTTCTAAACTCCTAATATTTAGATGGATTATTTTAAAACAATGTTCACTTTTAAATTAATAATTAGAATTAAAAGAGTGTATATCATTTATGATGTTTGCATTTATAGGATTATTAATAAAGTCTTCAATATACGGATCCATTTTAGTTTACATTAATTTAAAGACGTACACTATTACGTACATAATTCATTTCTTTTGATTAGCTCTACCAGATCGAGTTTTGATGTAGCGACTTGTTGGGTTGGAGGTTGATGCGCCTTGGTTTTTTCCAATTTTAGGAGTGCTGGGGGTTACGCCTTTTGCTGTTTCCGGGTTGTCTTCTTTTCCCGCTTTTCTTAGGTTGTCGTTTTCTTTATATTCTAGTGTGTAGTTTTTAAGCGTAACTTCGAAGTCTTCAAGAACTGTATCTTGGATTATATTTGGTGTGGACGGTGTACTATTTCTTCGTTGAAGATTTACAAGTTCGATTTCTTCTTCGATTTGCAGAATTTTATCTACTGTAAATATATCGTCATTCACATATAATTTCTCACCTCTTAAGTAGCACTTTTTGTCAGATGTCTTTATTCTGTTTAAATGCCTTCTTAATATAGCGCCTATTTCCCGTTGTTTCGTTGTTAGGTCATGTGATATTACTGTACCTGTTCCTTTCAGTTTATTACAGTTTTTTTAGGAGTTTATTTTTAATTTGATTTGAAATAAATTTAACAATCAATGGAGAGTTTTCATTTCTTCCTAGCGGATATATGTTATTTAATTTTTCTTCTAAAACAACGAGATCTAATAAGCTACTTAATTTTTCACAAACTGTTTTTGCTGATGTGTCAGTTAAATGCTGTCTTATACCAAATATTATTATATTATTTTTTTGTTATTTCTTTCTAAGATCTCTAATTTGTTCTTTAGAACGGAATTTTCCGCTTCTAATTTTCTAATTTTTTCATTTAATGATTCTACTTTCAACAATATATTGACTTCTGATGCTTCTATAGCTCCTCTTAATTATTTTTTACATTTTTTTAATTCTTCAAGAATTTCCTTGTTTGTTATTTCTTGCTGTGTCATTTTCTTCTATATTGATAACTTAGGCGATATAGCTTATCGCTGGGAATATTTCTGTGCTGTCGAGTTTTGTTCTGTAATTGGTTATTTTATCTATTTTTGCTTGGTTTTATATGTATAAAAATTAATACTACTGTGCCCAAGTAAAGTTATCCTGGAGGATCTCCTTAAGGTATGTTAATGCGAACATATAGCCTCGCACACTAAGACAACCCACACCTACGCGCTACATGCCGGGTACTTTAGGTAGAGTTGAACGGGGACTGTTGAAGGCCTACCAAGTTTTTAACTGGTAGGCAAATACTAGGAAATCGTAAGCTTATACTAGGCCAAGTCTAGGCCATGCCTACTACGGAACTACGGTGAAAGGACTTTTTTAGAAGGCGGACCCTGGCAGGTGAGCACGTTAATGGCTCCCTAGCCTGAAAGGTAGTAGAAGGTGTACACAATCCTAGCTGCTACCAGTGAAAACTGGTAGCATTCATTTAAGAAAGTGATTCGCTATTATAATGATCAAGTTGCTTTTGAAATGTCACTTACTTCTAACTTACAAGGAAGATCCAAATTACAAAAGTTACAGTACACTAGATATCAAAGGCTTCTTGTGTGGCTGTATGTGCCTTCTGATCTTTAACGCCAAGAACACATGATAACTCGGTTCGTTGAACGACGAAAGTAGAATTCATTTTTGCTGTTGTAATTTGAAAAAGGTCCTAGTTATGATTGTAAGGTATCAATATGTCCCTAAGGTCATGTTCGAGGGTTTTTCACCGTTTACTTAAAAAAGAAACGTTGTAGGAATAAGGGTTGTACGAGGAATGTTTTGAATTTTGGCCCGACGAAAGCGATGGGTTTCTGGGTCCAAATATTACACCGCACTTTCGTTCGAACTAACGGTTCGTGGAAGTTAAGTTGTGGTTTCGTACAAGAGTTGTATAAACTGTAACGAAACTTTTTCGTGTGGCTTATGACTAGTTCTCGTGTCGTATCTTGAAATGTAATCCAGCCGAAATCAATCCCTGTGGTTTTAATTCAGACAGAAAATCAAATCTAAACTAGGTAAGGCTGAATTTCTGCTGACGGTCATCAGAAATAAAAATGTGTTCAGGTAATTTATTTAGCTGTTCCTTTTTCTAAACAGGAAATTTTTGCAGTATTTCTCATATCTGCAAAATTCTCTATTGCATGCCAATATACATTATAAGTAAAACTTCAAGTAAAGGATCAATTATTTTTGACACACTTATAGATTTTATATGAAAACGCATAAGTGACGAATTCAATGTTGTTATAGGATAATAATCATTTTTATGTCCAGTGGGGCGATTTTGACAGGTTTATGGGCCGGTTTTTAGAGTGTAAATTGATAAGTTAGAGATCTACGGATGTAAAACTTTTTAGAGCCCGCTAAACAATGCTTTGAGCTAGAAAAATGGATACCCTTGTTTACACCACGCCGTCTCCATAGTAATACCAGTAATTATACAGGGTGGGATTAAAGTATGGAATATTTAAAAAAAAAGCGAACTCAACCGGTTTTTTTTAAAACGCTGAAACGCGTCGATTTTGTTTTTTAAAAATACACATTGATATGTGCGATTCACCTTCCGACTTTCATTTGTTTCTAAGTTATGACGTCATCACAAAAAAATTTAAATGACAATATACATTTTTAATAGTGGAATCCGATAGTGATTTTTCTTCTATTTATGATCATGCAAAAAAATCATAAGGTTGCATAATAAAAATTCTGAGAAAATCGACGTGTTTCAACGTTTTTAAAAAAACCGGTTGAGTTCGCTTTTTTTTATAATTCCATACTTTAATCCCACACTGTACACCACTTGAAGTTTTATACTTTTCAAATTATTTTTAATTTTAAATTAAATAATATTAATTTAAACTTAGCTATCGTCTTAGCGCCTTCGGCTTTGACTCTGCGGGCTCTAACACACTCAATTAAGCCCTTAATACATAATATACTATTTTCGCCTGATCAGAAAGTGCTTTCTAAATGTCCTATTTTGAGGGCATTTAAGGCTTCTTTGCTGCCCTCTTATGTCAAACTTTTTCTGCCCTCTTATGTCAAATACATAACCTCTATACTACTACTACATGAAAGCATGATCTATTTATGTTAAGTTGGAGACACTGTAAAAATTGTAATTGGTTTTTAAATTGTCATACATTGACAACTCCTATGCAATATCCTAAAAAGTTTTTAATCAAAAAATGAAATCATTAGTTTAACATTTATTCCCTCTAACACATGCCTATTTAATTTACTAATAAGTTACGTTACTGTTTAACTTTTGATTTTTTTTAACGTTCTAACAGGTAGGCAAAAAACTTTTGTATGTCACTTGGACAGAAAAGCATTTGTAGCCCTTAGTTGTCTGCTGCCCTCGCTACGCTTTGCTTCGCTTAGGCATCAAACAACTGCGGACTCCAAATGATAACTTTCTGCCCTTGAAACATAAAATACTATTACTTACTACCACTTATAAGGTACAATAATAAAAAGCTGTTTAACGTCTACCTTTCTTTCTCAAGTTTATCGTCTAACTTACGTAGAATATATTCATTAGACGAGTTTAATGAATTTGTTACTTCTATTCAGCTTTTGTTGCCACTTTTTTAGAAGGGCATATGCAATAAAACTAATTAAAATATTTGCCTTGTATATAAAATACTTCTTGATTGGAAATGTGTACGAGTTGTTTGAATAAAAGGAAAGCCTGCACTTTTTCTGTATTCACCCCTACATTTATTTAAGAAGATAGTAAAAATGTGGAGACGACACTATTGATTCCGACAGAGCTCTTTTTCGAAACTAATTTAATGATATTGCGTACTTTATCAAACGATAGGGGAGATACAGAAATACGTCATGAGTGAAGCTGTTATTTATAGAATGGGTTAGGAATGATAAACCATTAAGTTAGGCTTTTACTGAAATGACGATGAATTTATTAGATTTTTTCAGCAACAGTTATCAATTCATTACGTGATTGCGATTGCAACTATCTACGGGGAAGTTGAATGATACGAAATGCTCATCTTTTTGCTCATTCAGTAATGTTATTTGTTCAGCAGAAAATAGATTTTAATTTCTAATAATAGAACTGCTTTTTTAATGAAGAACTCCTGATGAAGGTTTATTACAAAACTGATACGTAAGAAATATCTAATTAATTAAATGACAGGAAAATCGAAAATTCTGCAAGCTATTGCATCTTTGGCACATTTCATTTTGGAATAACCTCGATAACGTAACAATCGTTATATTTAAAAGGTGTCTCATTATTTAGTATTTTATAGCTACACCGTTTTAGGTTCGTATAATTGACTTCCGATCACTATTCTCCGCTGAATTTCGTAAAATAATGAGTTAGTAATTTGGTTTACTTCGGAGATCTCTAAGCTATTTAATCATTTATTCTGTTGTGGGTAGGTTTTCCATGTAGCGAGACATCATGTTTTTCCCTCCAAATTAATCCATACTTTAAATTTATATCAAAGGTCTTCTGTTTCCTACTGCTTTTCGTATTGTGCTTTCAAGTAATATTTGCAAAAAATATATTATACTAAAGCTTTTTTAGTTTCGTTAAAACAAATTGATTAGAGATATTTTTCCACTCGAACTTTTAGTTTACAGTGTAAAATTATTTAGTAACTGTTTTATACTGTTAGTAGTATGTTTATGAATTCATGAATTGATGATTTTACACACATTTGTTACTGGTTAAGTATTATTTGAACTATAGTTTGATTGAGTGATGATTGTGTTACCAAATGGTGCGTCGTGCATTTGCTATTTGTCTTTTTTCTTGCCTTTAATTATTTAGCTTTTTGTTACACAGCAGCAATCTAATTGTTTTGTATTAGTGCTGCTATGTCAAACGCTTGAATTTTGTATTTGTAGGTTTTTTGGGTTCCAGATTGAGGATACTCAAATATTAAATATATTTTTATAATCTCAGTGCCAATAGAAATGCATTACCGTGACTTACATGGTTGGCTGTTTTAATTTCAGAAGAAGTAAAAACTAAAATGTTCGGTTACAAAATGTGTTACTAAATAAAAACAGAAATACCTGAAATACTAGGAGGCGTGGGTTTTCTTAAGGAGATTGATGTCATAAATTCCAGAAATGATTACTTATGTATTTAAAAAGGTTAAAGGACGACACTAGCTTCAAAGCTTATACAAAAAATTGATGAGAGAAGCCAGTAAACTTATCAAATTAGTTAACGAAATTGAATCCAGAGTAATCAATTTTGTATGTAAATTTAATAAAATGATTAAGTAAATTATAAAATTGTAAATCTAAATACATGACATTCTATTTTGAAGCATTTAAAAAAATAACGTATAATTGTACTCCTTCTCAGTGTGTTAAATATAGAAAAAAGTGATTGAAAAGACAGATACACATTCCTAGTCTAAGAAAAAATCCTGAAAATAAAATTGCTAATTTCTGAGTATAAACAACACCAATTATTTAAATAAAATAAAATTAAAATAAAATGGATATCAGAGGCTCGTGATGAGATATAATTGTGTATCACCGCAACAGAAAAAGTAAAAATATATATCAGGATCCCAAATTAAGTTGTAGTTAACGCTAATAAAAATGGTTAATACCTGCGAACTTTAAAATAGAATTTGTAGGTTATCTTCCTAATCAACGAAGATCGATCAAAAGAAAATATTATGAGGACTTAACTTAGAAATGAGAAAATTCCTCCTCATTTCTCTAATTATAAATATTTTACAAAAAAATAATTTATTCAGGCTTATTTTTCATCCAAAGAATCCAAAGGCATCCAATGTTTTTTTTATTGTTGGTCATTTAAATTATTCTTAAATTTTTTGACATTAGTTTATTTAAATGAAACTTGCGGTGATACTTATGTCATATCATTCAAAAATTAACAATTCATTTACATAAATTAAAGAGAGAGGGCTTTTCAATAATTTTTGTGTTGGAATCTATATTTTTCTTTTTTAGTAATCTTATTTTTAATTCATAAAACCTGTGTTTTTATAATTTTAAATAATTATTTTAAACATGAATAATTAATTATTCATATTTAATATAAGTATCAAATTTTATATACAGAGTTAAAGATCATTTCTCGTCCAGATGCAGCATTACAGGTGTGGTCTGCAGTAAGTTTTTTGTTCAGGTACAAGACTTAATAAGATCAATATATTTTTTTCATCTCATGCTCAATCGAATCAAAACTGAGTTAGCCTACTGAGAAAAAGAAAAGCTTTTGGGTTGTTATATTTTAATTTTGATTAAACCTAGCCAGATCAGTTTAAATATTCATAGTGTTATTATATCACCTCATAAGTTCATTCGTCCGAACGTGGGGCATTTCAAATAAATTTCATAAATATAGAGATTATTTATTTATTTCAAATAACATCCCTAAGTTTATTGTCGCCCGAACGTGGGGCGTTTTAAATAAAATCATAATTATTATTTATTTATAGTTTATAAGATAAAATACGCGGAGTGAAACCCGTGAAAATATATATATATATATATATATATATATATATATTTTCACGGGTTTCACTCCGCGTATTCACTATTCGGCTCCTAGAGGAACCAGACAATGGTTGACGATGTTTCGGCAAGATCACACTTGCCATCTTCAGGTCACTTCTAACTTCCTTCTGCTTCGCGTGGTTACACGATGTAGACTGACGTCTTGCTACACCGGTTGGTCTTTAAATACGGTTACGGTGTTGCGCATGGTTGCGGTCGGCTGGCTTTTGGCGCGGCTGCGTGTTATTGGTCTCGCTTGATCCGGTGGCTTTCTCTCGCTTTCCCTTTTATCGTTCTGCTGTGCTGGTTTTCGCTTCTTGACGGTAATGCTGGTTATAGCTGGTTTCCAAGCTGACGGTAGTCGCTGTGTATCGTCCCTGGTATTAAGATTGTTCGGACGTTTCTCGATCTCAATGGCTTCTCTTATGGTTCGTCGGGTCTTATGTTGTATATTCGCTAAAACTTTTGTATTTTCGAAATCTATGTTATGAGATGTACCACTTACATGTTGTGCTAGTGAAGACGTTCTCTCATTTTTGTTGACTGCATTTCGGTGTTCTTCTCTTCTTACTTGAATTCTTCTGTTGGTCTGCCCTATGTAGGATTCCCCGCAGTCTTTACATGGGATCTCGTATACTCCTTGGCTTTCTAGTGGTATTTTTGTTTTTGCGGATGGTAGCATGTTTCCAATGTTTTTATCGGTGTTGAAGATGGTGTCGATGTTGTGTTTTCTCAGCACTCTACTTATTTTGTCCGTGGTCCCTTTGATGTACGGTAAGTGCGCTTTGGATACCGATGTTTCTTCTTCTTTTGGCTTTGGGTCCCTTGGTGTTAACGCTTTCTTGATATTTCTGGACAAGAAACCATTTTGTTTTAATGCCAACTTCACCTGTTCTAGTTCTTGATGTTTATAATCGTCATCAGTCAATCGTTGTGATCTGGTTATTAATGTCTTGACTACTGACTGTAGTTGCGCTGGGTGGAGATGTGACTGCGCGTTCAGGTAGCGATTTGTGTGGGTTGATTTTCGGTATACTGTGTATCCCAAGCTGCCGTCTTCCTTCTTGATTATAGATACATCTAGGAAAGGTAGTTGATTGTCCTTTTCCGCCTCCATTGTGAATTTTATCTTCTGGTGTATGTTGTTTAGATGCTGTAAGAAGGTCTGCAGTTTCTCTTCTCCATGGGTCCATATAATAAAAGTATTGTCTACGTATCTTAGCTATAGTTTAGGTTTGTCACTTGCCGTTTCTATTGCTCGGACTTCTAATTCTTCCATGAATAGGTTCGCTATTACCGGCGATAAAGGTGATCCCATAGGTGCTCCTTCCACTTGTTTGTACCGTTGATCTTTGTAGATGAAGTAGGTGTTGTTTAGGCAGTGTCTTGTTAACTCGATGATTTCATTTGGGACTTGGTATTTCCGTTGTATCATATCTACTGCTTCTTTTACTGGAACATTCGTGAATAAAGAGGTTACATCAAAGCTTACTAGCAGATCTCCTGGTGCCACTGTTATGTATTTTATACGCTCGATGAAGTGGCTTGCGTTCTTTACGTAAGATTCGGCTTCTTCGGCATAAGGTTGCAGTTGCTTGGCCAGGAATCTCACTAGAGGTTGCAGTGGTGATCCAATGGAGCTTACGAAGCTCCACCGGAAGCTTTGTTAGGTTAGGTTAGGTTAGGTCCAACTGCCTTATTTACATTAACTACCGCTAGAAGCCTCCAATTCTTTAAGATTGTTTTTTAAATTCTCTTACTGTCATGAAAATTTCCATCACAACCCAGCCTGGTTAGCTTTAGGTAATTATTATTGTAAAATCCGTTGAAACTATGCAAATCCATTAATTTCTAATATTACATTACTTAAATAAAGAGATTGCTTCTCTAGTAACTGTTATTTTAATTTCCTAAGTGTCAAGGCTAGTTTGGATTATCATTTTAACCCTAAAATCGTTTAATTGCATTGCCAGTAAATGTTAAAATATTTTACAATTTCTTTTTCAGGGATAATTGTTAGTGAATCTCTCACCCTAAAAAAATTTTCTAACTAAATTATATTGAGTGCAATAAATAAATCAATGAAAATTAACTCAATCTTGAAACATGTTGTGACAATTTATTTTTAACTTTTCAAATAGCAATTACTAAATAACAAATGGCAAATAGCTAATGGTTCTTTAGAAGAATCCATGAAAATTCATAATTCAAATAACTTCAACAAATATCATCACAGTATGTATAAAAGGATTATAACAATATCTAAATGTTTATTACAAATATTAAAGATTCAATATAAAAATGAAAGAAGTTAGTAAGAAAGTGAAATATTCACATAGATCCAATGAAACATTCACATAGATCCAATGAAACATAATATATAGCGATATTAACATCAGACGAGGTACAAGCATTTGCCAATGAATTAAAAATCGAAACAAATAATCCGCTTTAGTATTCTACAAATGACTCTCATTTTATAAATGGAACACATTTTTGCAGTTAACTCATTTTCGCGAAAAGTATTAGTTGCGCGGTTTTTCATTTTTTCTGATTTACTTGTAGATTCTTAAAATTCAATTAGAGTGGGAGGCGCGTAGAACATGTTTTATCTAATATTAGAAATTTTGCCAAAAATCGAATTTAATACTTGCCAAAAATTCTAATTTTAAAAACCTTCTCGTTTCGACACTTATTTGATATTCACAAAACGCGTGTATTACGTTATAAAGATTACGTAATAAAGTTGAGCTTCAATCCGCTTCTGTTCATGCAGGTAAATACTGTATAACAGCATCAGTAATTTCTTTTTTTACATAATGTATTATTAATATGTTAAACAATATATCCCCATACATAACTGTAAGCGGTGACCTCGTGTTTAATTCTATTACATAGTAGTGATTCATACATGATTACACGTGGAATTTGAAGTCGTGGAAACAGAGACTGAAATTAATTATACCTACTAAACATAGAGAGAGAACTAATAATAAGTTAGTGAAGCGAAGTCATAAAATTACCGCTTTGGGCTTTTCCGGATTTCTAGCATCTAAGTTAATATTTGTAAACGGAGAGTTCAAATTGCTGGGTGAGTTATTCAACTGGAAAAGCTAAACTTCCAAATCTCTAAATTGGATTAACGTAATAGTCTTATCGGGAAACTGCAAGACGTAATCAGTTCTATCTTATTTTTCCCCTTCTGCTACAACAAGGGAAAAATTAATAATACTTCCAAAAAGGAAGTGCAAAAGAAAAACTGAAACTTTATTACATCTTCTCCATATATTACCGACGCACACTATATTAAAAAGAGTCCTCCCCTTTATCCAAGCACTACCAACTTGTAAAAATTTGAAATATTGAATCAATTCCATAAAGTATCTTCCCTTTATTCCTCTAATCGAATTAAATTTTGTTCAAAATTACATTTTCCTTTAAAAATGGATCTGTAAATAGAATTTTTAACTTTGTATATTTCTTTTCGCTTCTATTGTAACCGGGGCAGCGTGGAAATGCAGTTAAAGTCATCTCGCAATTCTACTTTTAACAAAATATTTCGTTTCGCGAAGTCTCTGAGACGCTTTTAACAAAGATAAATGTTGGTTTGCTACATACAAAACTGGTAGTTTGTACACTCTGATCGTACAAAGGGATAAAAATAAAATGTTTTCGTCTTAGCGGAACAATCACCTACAGACGTACCTAGAAGATGGATAAATATCGCTTAAAGTTAACGCACGAAACCGTTTTTCAGGCATTTATTTTCTTTTCCTGTATATCTATTTAGGATGGTAGCGGAAAAGAAGTTTTCCGAAGCTTAAATTCAATTTAGTAAATTGGCTGCAGTTAAATGAGCTACATAAATATAGAATATTCGATTAAATATAATCTTTCTCGTGATTAATCAACTCTAACAACGAATCAAGCTGCACACGAAATAACTTTACACAAAATCATATTTTGCAGAATGAAACTACTGAAGAATTACTTTCAGTAATGAAATTAAAGTAGATTCGTTTAAAAGAGTACGAATGTTGTAGATTATTGATTTGGTAACAATTTTTACACTCCATTTCTGGTAAAGTTCGTTATTAAACTTTTCTGAAAAAAAATGAAGTCAGTGTCCACGTTGTGAGAGGACAATGTATTTCATGTGAAGAGACCTTGGTGAAAAGCGATCCTTTACTCATATAGAAATTGAAGTACGAGTTTTCATTGCCTGTTCGGTGATTTTAAAAGTCAACAAGTTAGTCGCCTGCAGTTTACTTTATAAGCTGAATGCTGAATGGAACATTGTCAGAAAATGCTACATCGATTTTCGAGTCGTTTTCAAAATAAGGACATACTAACTGCAATTACTAGAAAGTGTAGCATTTAAAAAGAATGTGAAGTTAATCAATATACAGGATAGACAACTTAAGGAGATTAGGGTAGTAGGACCAAATAGAAGATTGTAACGTGCTAAAATTTCAAGATCCATTTTAATACATTTGAAAATGTATTTACTAAAATAATCTCAGTACGGCCCTGTATATATGAATATTTTTGTCAGTTAAAATGGCAGAATTTATTCCGATCGTAATAATGTTTTTCGTTAACACAGAAGCAGCCGGAAAAAAAAGCTTTTACTGGCATTCTCACGCAGATAAATTTGTTCTCAGTCTCACTATTTTTTGATATCAGACCTCCCGTGAGAATGTATTTCTTTGTGTTAACAAAATAAAATTAGGAATGTTCTAGATGTATTTTCCTATTGGTCAATGTATGTCACTTTAGTTTTCGATAGGGTGTTTATTTTCCCTTTCTTAAAAATTAAAAGCAAGCAGAGACAATTTTTTCGTATTCCGGGAGAATATTCTTGCCCCGAAGCTTCTTGTGCAGCCGAAATTACAGTTTAAAAAAAAGGATAAAATACGGTCCACTAAGTGCGAATATGTTAGTTTCCGATATCGTTTTGTGTTTTTTCGTTCCGTCTACAGTACAGGAAAGCTTAAGTGCTTTATATTACAGTTTAGCCCGTCATATTATTAAAATTAATAACTAATCCAAAGTGCCGTTAGTTGATGATTTATGAAACGAATTCAACAATATATTGTAATTTAAAGCTAAATAAACTGCAGTTCTTTGTTTCCGTTGTAATACTAGTATGTGGGATTGCAGAATTTTGTTCCATATCAAGATATTACTGCGTTAAAACAATGCAACCTTCTGGTCATCTAATGTTTATAATCAACGGTTATAACTTCAGCATCGACACCAGTGATCCAAAGTTCTACATTTATAATCATGGTTATGATAATGGTGGGCCAATCATTTGTCGAAGTAATTTACTTACATTAACCTGCTTTAACGTCAACCTGACTAATTAGGATTACTTTATTCAATTCAATCAATGTTATCGGAATCTATTTTCACTTAAGGATTCCGATGAAGTATTGTAATGACTTCAAGTTAATGGCGCCTGTATTTCTTATTTTTTCAACCTTTACTTTTTTCTTGGCAATATATGAGCTTAAAAAACCAGTACCTACCCGGAGCTATAATTCGTCAAAAGAGATAGAGACAGTTAGTATCCTTCTTTTGTGTCAGTAAGATTTTAGTGGTTGTTACAATTGACGTCCAAATGTGGGACGTTTGTTTAGTATTTTATTTTCAGTAATAGTAGTATGTAACAAGATAGAAATAGAAATAAATGACAAAATAACGATATAGTAGAACTTCTTAAGAATGGATAATTTGTACATGTTGTGGTAAATGCCCCAGGATTGGGGCAAGACAACTAGTCAGGTACTGAATTTTATTATATATATATAGTAGTGCTTCATCCAGTTCCTTCGTAATGAAAGCAATCAAGCGTCTTGTCTCAAATAGACAAATAAAATTCTTAATTATATATCTTATCACAGTAATAATACTAATAATATTGAATTTAAAACGACTTTTTATTTATATTGGAATAATTTAGTTTGGAAAACTTTTTATAGTCGTAATATTTTTTTTTGTTTGATGTGTTAAAAGAAAAACACCATTTGATTTAATATGTTATAATAATAAAATTATGATCATTTCGAAAGACTAATCTTTCTTCTACAGATTACAATGTTTGTTACCTGTAAAAGATATATGTATTGTTATTTTTTTTATATAAAATAATAATATACAAGTGGTGAGAGAATTAAAATTTTCCTTTTTATACTTACATGATAAAATATAAAAAGATTTTTAACTTAAAAAATATTTTTTAAGTTAAAAATCTTACTATAAGAAGTTTTCCAAACTAAATTATTCCAATAATACTAATATTTAGCTCGTGTGTTTTACATAGAAACTCCAACCTCTTGTTCTATAAAATACACTGTTTTGATTTGAAATATAATAAATTTAATATTTCCCTTTGTTTGTTATTAAATTCTCATTAAATTAAGTGAAATATTAAGTTTTGTTCAAATATAAACTTCCAATATAAAGATAAGTAGTATTAACTCACCTTTTCTCATACCAATTTTCAATAATAATACTCTACCACTTTAATTCAGCATTCAAGAAATAACGCTAGCTTTCTAATAGGATACTATATGGAGATAATTTCCACTCCTTCCCTTTTTTGAAACCAGCTGATTATAAACTTGCTTAGCGTGATTAGTTAAAGCATTAATAACGCTTGAAATTTCTTTCTCAAATAGTATAGTTCAATACAATGACAAACTTCTACGCTATACTATTCCATGTGGTTTAATTTTTATTGTTTTTATTATTTTTTTTATTATTTTTTTTATTTATTGTGCTTTTATTTTACTTATTGTTAACATCATTAATTTTGTAGGAACAATTTAAAAGTCAATTAAAAATAGTGAATTATAACTATTCATAGAAAAGGTTTTTATTATAAAGGACACCTGGCAATTAAATAATTAAACAAACGTATATTATAATTATAAATATACTTTTATGAAAAAAATAAGAACAAATTCTATAGTATATCCCTATTAACAATCTTTTGGGTGGTAATCATCGTAGAAGTGGATAAAACGCAAATGTTTTTTTTCGCAAAGTTTGATTAAAATAAAATAGTGATACACCAATAAATACATTTTTAATATAGTATATTTTCAATTTTGATACTGCGGTGATATCAAATCACCTCATTGAAAATTTTATTACGATAGTTCATAGACGTGAAAATAAATATTTCACATATCAGATTTAAATCAAAAGAGAGACATGCTATGTCATAGGCATAATTAATATAAAGGCTATATATAGGACCACAGCTAGGTTCATTAATATTTAAATTAAAAATTAAGAATAAAATTTCATGCAAACGTAACCTAAGTTTTTTATGTATAATGAATAGGTTTCATTTTTAGAAAAAGGATATCATTCAGTTAGATTGTTTGATCATAAATACGTTTATGCAACCCAAGTTACACATTGGGATGAGTTCTCCACTTGTAAGGAAGAAGTAATTTTCTTATTTAATTTTAGAAATTACGATTTTTAACGTTAGGTAAATTTTTCTACTTTCCAGGAGACCAGCTCAGTTTCGCCCTGTTAGTTAACTGAAAACAGATAAATTAGGTCAATCTTGTTATGACTTATATAATACAATTAATTTTTGAATTTGGTTATAAAATTTCTGGCCATTTTTATTATGGAAGGTTTTAATCTTGTCGTTTTGTTTCATTGTGACGATTATTAACTTTTATCCTATTTTTTCTCACCATTGTTTTTATGTAAGTGCTTGGAGTACTGTATGCTGGACATTTTGATCATAAATTGATTAATTTTGAATCAATATTTAAGCTGGAACTTGCAAATGCATTAATTGGGCTATTCATTGTAGTATCGTACTGTAAAAATTATGTTTGTTGTAAATTGTAAAGATGCTCCTATGGAAAATTTATTTGCATTACTTGTATTGTGTATTTATGTAACTAGTTTGTAAAGGATAAACCTTGATTTGTTGAATTCTATATGTATTTAAGTCGTAACGAGATTTGTATATTGACAATCGTTTTTCTCTTATACCTTCGTTACGATACATTTTGGACAAGGGATGTATGATACTGTTTTGATCCTTGTTTTAAGGGCTACAATCCTGTAATCATAGAATTAAGATTAGTGATGATTAAGAACAGCTGTGCGGATTAGTGAGGTCATCAAGCTTACATGATTTCTTTTTGTTTTAAAAATATGTCATCGCCGGTTTTTGTTTTAACATAAACTATATAAGCTGGAGCAAATTTTAACAAAATCAGTCAATAAAACGTTCAAGGCAAAATCTATGCCCGACTCCGGATAAAATATCTGTAATTTAATTTGAGGTTAGATATTTTAACCATGTGATTGACGTATATGTCATGTATAAAAGGAATTTGAATTAAATTAAAGTGTTACCTGAACAATCTCAAGAATCCAAAGCAGATTTCAGTGTTGTTATATAAATTTTTAAAGTGAATGTAATTAATTTAATAAATTCTGGGTGAATTTATTTTTCGACATCGATCTACGTATTGATGTTTTTGAAGACAGGAAATCAGCTGATGAATACGACAGCAATGTTACCAATTGAGGATTTATAAAAAGGAATTTATTTTTAATAAAATATACCAGGTTGGTCATAATAAATGGGTTCTTTAATCTCATTAATAATAATTAACTTATAAAGTTTATGCTCAATAATACAAATTTATTTTGTTTAGTTTACAAGGATCTTTTGAGAACTTATTTGCTTTCAATTAAATAAAACAATTTAATTTCTTTTATTTAAATTTATTTTTATTAAACAAACAGTTTTATTTATAAATAACTTTTGAGTTGTGTTGGTCTGTTCAAGTGAATGACCGTATTGGCCCTATGTCAGGCCATTACAACTATTAATAACATTTGAGCAAGCCTGGGAATTTATTTGTCAATTATTAATTGTATTGATTTGACCAATATTTCTTGCCATTGATTTTTTTATTCGAATTTTTATTTCGTTCTTTAAATAAAGTTTATGTGTTTTTAAATTCACTTATGTGTTTAATTGATGCAAATACAAGCATCCAGTTTTTTCTTTTGAATTTAGAGCTTAGCAGTGGTTGTCCAGCTTGCAGGAGCTTTAGCGTTTACAATATAAGTTTTTCTTCCTTTCCAGGCATAAGAGTTAATAAGAGTCTCGTAATTCAAATAATTTATGCTTTACCGGGTAACCCTGAGCTGGCTGATTCAAATAAAGAAAAATATCTGTGGTGTATGTTTCATTTTAATCCACCGTATATAATTTATGTTTTTATTTGGAACAGTGAGCATACTATATATTTTATTTTAATAGATCACCGCAATATCATATTAATACATAAATAGTATAATCAGTACAAGAATTTTTATCAAATAAATGAGTTAATTTTATTAAGATATTAACTGTATCACTTTAATGTTAAATAGACACAATAAGGTAATAAAAGAAAAACCAATGACAACCAAACCCGGTCCTACAGCATAGGAGCTTCACACCTAGTCCACACGACTATGCCCATAACTCGAATTTTTTTTCAACCGGCATCTTGCAATCTGAGTTAGCGTAGTTAGTGTATTTCTATAGATTCTTAAATCTCATTGTCGAACAAAGAGTCTTGTTATTTTTTGGTGTTATATCATATCAAACAATAACAAATTTGATAAACTAATTTCAATTATCGACATGAAAACGATAAGATTTAGAAATTAGAATTGAAAAACTCGAACGCTGTTTGTTTATTTGTCAATAAAATAAATCATCGGACTTATGATGTGACATTTGAAAATTCATTGATTGACACAGAAAATTGAGTGAAGTTTTTGTCAATTTTCTGTTTTTCTCAATTATTTTTTCAATGCTACCAACTTTGAGAACGTTGGTCTATTAAAGCACTCGAATGAGCTATTAACGCACTGTTTTGGGTGCTTTAACAGCTTTATTATAGACGCAAAATAGAAAAAGGATTTTAACTGAAAATAAACCTTAATTATTAAAAACTGTATTTTACGTCACATTCGTTTAACAATGTTTAAAAACTGTTGATCAGAACTACTCGAATTATCTGTATGAGCAGCGTTCTTCTTTTGACTTTCGTGTTTCGTGTGATGATTTCTCAAAAGCCATGCGCAAGTGTCGCACACGTATGATGAGTAATATACTGTAGATTTCAAAGCACCATAGAGATAAGAGATAGAGGAAATTTTAGGTGGATAAATTTCTTGTTTATTTAAAATGTTTAATTGTTTTATTACTAAAGAAGGTAATGGTAAGTCTGTTTCTTTGATGTTGGATACGTATACAATATTTGTATACACATAATAAATTAAAAGTTATCATTAATCTAAATAAAAAAACAAATCAAACTAAAATTATTATTTTTTTTAAATATAAAGTTAATACACGAGTAAGATGTAGATGTGTGTATACTTAAATAAAAGATATGTAAAAGATAAACAATAGTATATTATATATCCAGGGACTAAAGTGCATCTCGCTGACGCTCGGAAAATAAACTCACCTTCGGGATTAAAAGGCACTTTAGTCCAGTGGTATATACGCTATTTTTTGCATGTCCTAAAGGACTTAATCGCAAAACTTCAAAATTTCGAAAAAAATTTCAGAAAATTTTGTTACATGTCATTCTGACAATTGAACTCTGCAAACGCCAAAATCACATAGTTTCAGGATAATAAATCCTAACACGTACCGCGATTACTTTTTGTTGTAGTTTACTTGTTGTGGTTGTCATGGAAACACTTTACTCCCTCAGGGAGTAAAAGTGCTACTTTACTCCCTCTTTAGGGGGACTAAAGTAAAGCCCTATATATAGGACGTGCAAAAAAATTTATAGAGAATTGCGTCCTTGATTCATTTTCACAAAATTATTTAATTCGAATATTCATTAATTCGAAGCTTTTTCAACTCTCTTTGACTTTGGCTTAACGATTTCTACTGTAGTTAGAATAAAGCGCAAACCAGCTACTCTTGAGTATATAGTTTAAAACCTCCGAGTTACGAAGGAATTTGTACATTTATCATTATAGTATTGATAAACTTTTTCTCGTGGCCCTAAGCGAATTAGTAACCAATCTATTGGATCTGACGCATCTACAAGAATCTGTCTTAATGGAAACACAGGTGTAGGAAATTCGAAAGACTGATTAGCATAACTTACCAAATAGTTAACATAATTAGAATTAGTAGAAAGATTCAAACATACCATACTAAGCTCTGTTTTTAACTTTGACTTATTCAAGTGAGGTGATACATACGTCTATATGGAGAGAATAAGTAAAACCACCTTTGTTACAATGAATTGAGCATGATGGTCTAAGAGACATGGATGCGTTACAGCAGATAGACAGGTTATTCGAAAGCAACGTTAGTATATTTCACGGGGTGATTGATTCCACATACATATGAAAATATAAAAAAAAGTATATTCATATGAACTAAGACTGAAAATGCCACCTTAGGCACCTATTATTACCGATTGTTTTTATAGACCGGCATCTCTGGAGCCGTTAGTTTTTCACGCAATACGCGTTGTTTTTCATTTCAAGATTCTGTTATAGACATCCAGTTCTTTAGCTGAATGAACATTTATTGATAATTTTAATTTATCAACTTAGATGGCATGCCTTGTCAAATATATATATTGGACACTTTGATTTTTTTTTGTATTTGTATTTGAAATTCGCTATATGTTCTTTAAATCTAGTCAACATAGAGCGCTTTGTCTGTCCAATGTAACTTGATATTATTCGATTTGGTACATACCAGAATTCAATTTTTATCCGTTTTATCTTGCCTAACCGATTCTTTAATGAGTTATCAAATCTAATAACTCATAGCATCAATAACTTATGGAAGAATCAGTTAGACAATCCAAATGACAAAACGGATAAAAAATTGAAATCTGGAATCTTATCAAACTAAGTAGTTTGACATTTTTCATTATCTGTTTCGCCATTTTTAAACATTTTACTCGATGCTTCTTGTACTGTTATGTTAGAGTTTTTTTTTCTTGCTTTGCTATATAATACTTACATACTTACGGACGTTACTAACTAATCTATATAATAATTTTAATTCAGAAGTTTTTAATTTAGTTGATTATCGATAATAGTTGGAAAATCATAAATCACTATGCAGAATACGCGTTAGCAAAAATTAAGGTAAGTGTTCGATGTTAGTGGACTGTATTTTTTTGTTTATATTTTTAATATACTATAAAGGTTTTTACCGGCGTTTCAATTACATCAAAAAATACAGTCCACTAACATCGAACATTTTGGTCCAATCGAGCCAGATATTTCTTTGTAAGAAATATTTCAGTGTGAAAAATCAGTGCAAAATCGATAAAAATAGTGTATTCAAGGAAGCAGTTTAATTAAGGGAATGTTGCTATTGTAAAATATTTAAGTGAGTTGGGGTTTACAGTAGCAATATACATACAATCAAGTGATAATCGTAGGATCAACTGCAGTTTCAAAGAAATAACCGATGGGAAGCGGCACCCAGTGAGAACCATAAAGCAGGTCAAGAGGCTCAACGGGCATTCAGCAGAGGACGATTGGAATAGTTTCAATGGTTTCTACCACACATTTTTAAGTATTGGGTATTTTCAGAAAATATAAAAGGTTTGGAAAGGAGCGTGTCTAATTTACATCGGCGTAGGGTCGACAACTATTGGTGAGTACCGATTTCCGTTCACAAAATCCTTTGTTTCACATTGTTATATATATTTCTTTGTATTCTGTCTGAACAATATATATTAATTTGATTTTCAAAATGCCAAATGAAATAATTGCAAATGAATGCACACAAAATGCCGAATTAGCCGATTTAATTCATAAGCGTGGGATAATAAAGGGTCAATTGACGCGGTTTGAAAATTTTATAAAATCAGTCAGTTTAGATGATATTAGTAGGGTGGAAATAAGAATTCAAAAGTGTAATGAATGGTGGGCTGAATTTCAACATATTCAATTAGAAATTGAAAAAAATGATAAAAGTGAAAAACAACAGGAGGAAAGGGTACAGTTTGAGGAAACGTATTATGATACACTTGCGTTAGCAAAAGGTTTAGTTGCAAAAGGAGTTCAAAATACGCAAAATCAGAACATGCAAAATGTAGAAAATCATTTACGACGAAATGTACAATTTCAAGGGGAACAGCCTAATAATGCCAGTATACATATGCAGTTAGCGCCTATTGACGTACCTAAATTTGATGGGTGTTATAATAAATGGGTTAGTTTTTGGGATGCATTCAGTACACTTATAGACTCAAATTCAAAATTATCAAGTTATCAAAAATTTGTTTATTTAAAACGGTCATTGATAGGTTCAGCCGCAGAACTAATTGAAGACATGCAAATTACTGAGGCTAATTATAGGGATGCACTGGATTTATTAAAAATAGAGTACGAAAATAAAAAAATTATTACATATAGTCATTTAGAGGCACTGGATGGGTCATTTCCAATGATGGGTCATAAGCAGTCGTATGAACAAATTAGTAAATTTCTGAGTGCATTAAGAAAAAACATTAGGGCATTAAACAATTTGGGGCACAATGTAGAAGATTGGGAAACATATTTTTATTTTCACATGCAAAAGAAATCAGACACAATAACAAAAAAGGAATGCAAGGCCAAAATTGGGGTAAATAATTTTCCTTCAATAGACCATTTCTTGGAATTTCTTTCTGATAAATCTAAGTTATTAGAACCAGACACGCATCATAGGGTTAGTGGTAAAATCGAAACAAATATGCCGAACTTCAACTTCGGAACAAATAGACACATTTTTAGTAAATCGGATACAAAAAAACAAACAGTGGGAACCAAGACGTTTGTAACAAATGGGTTAAAGAACTTGGGTCAAAAATGTGTCATTTGTAAGAATGAATCCCATCCGGTGCACACATGTGAAATGTTTTTGAATTTGTCCTTAGCTGACAAAAGAAACGAAATTCATAAAGCAAATCTATGTTGGAATTGCGTTAAATATGGGCATAAGGTACAAAACTGCTTCGCAAGGGGTTGTAAATATTGTGGAAGAAAACACAACTTTGTATTGCATGAACATCAACAAACAGGGGCATCGATACCGGCAGAGAATGCGGTTAATGAAAATTTGGTTGAGAGCAGTCAAGCATTTGTGACAGACGATAATCTTGGGGTTGCAGTGTCAGATGTACTGTTATCGACGGCCATGATAGGAATAGAAGACGTGCAGAGAAATAAAGATTTATGCAAGGCATTATTAGATTCAGGGTCGCAATCTTCATTCATGACCAAGGAACTTCGGAAAAAATTGCAGCTTCCTGCAAAAGAAATTAACATGTCGATAATGGGAATTGGGAAGGACATAATGCATATCGATAAAGTTGTAACGGAAAAGATAACGTCATTATGTGGTGATTGGATTTCAAATAATTACTTTTTGGTTATTGATAAAATTTCAGATAGGGTACCGTCTTTTGCAGTAAATCATCAGTTATTTATGATCCCTAGGGATGTGGTATTAGCTGATGAAGGGTTTGCTACTCCTCCGGGCAAGATAGATATTCTATTGGGGTCTTCGATTTTCTGGGATCTTGTTCTTGGGGAGCAATATAAATTGAGAATAGGGAAACCTATAATGCAAAAAACGAAATTGGATTTGATCGTTGCAGGACCTGTCAACGGTTTAAATTATAGATTAGGTACTAGAATGCAAAGCTGTCATTTAGTATCAAATGCAGCTCTGCGTGACCAATTAGAGAGGTTTTGGGTAATTGAGGAACTTCCTCAAGAAAACAGAAGGTCTAGGGAAGAAGAGAGATGCGAAGAGATTTTTAGGGAAACTACGAAGAGAGATGAAAGGGGTAAGTTCGTAGTAAATTTGCCAATAAAAGACAACGGGTTGAAGTTAGGATTTTCCTTTAAAATAGCTCTTAAACGTTTTGAGCATCTGGAGAGGAAGTTTTCAAAAAATGAAGCTTTCAAAATGGAGTATTCTGAGTTTATGTCTGAATATATAGAGTTGGGCATATGTCCAAGGTTCGGGAAATAGGGTAGATTTAGATAATTATTTTGGAATTGGTACAGATTTGTATTTCATACCGCACCATGGGGTAGTTAAGAAAACATCATTAACCACAAAATTACGTGTAGTATTCGATGCTAGCGCACCTTCAGATAATGGGGTGTCATTAAATAATATTTTAATGGTGGGGCCGAAGCTGCAGGACGATTTGTTTGCCATCTTATTGCAATTTCGTGAACATCGGATCGTCGTTACCGCTGATGTAGCAAAGATGTATCGACAAATTTGGGTAAATGAAGATCAAAGGAAGCTTCAAAATATTTTGTGGCGAGATCCGACGAATGGAGCATTGAGTATTTACGTATTAAATACAGTCACATATGGGACAGGTGCAGCTTCATTCTTAGCAGTTAGGTGTTTGCAACAGATGGCACATGGAAGTATGAAAGAACTACCAGATGCATCTAAGATCATTCTCAGGGATTTTTATATGGATGATCTCTTATCAGGTTCAGATACGGTAGAAAATGCTGGAAAATTAAAGAATGAAATAACCGAAATTCTTAGTAAGGCTGGGTTTGTATTGAGAAAATGGATGTCTAACCACAAGGAAGTATTCAATACTAGATATGAAAATAATTTAGCACAAGAAATTGAGCATTATATTTCTGATGGATCTGATCATAAAACCTTGGGTTTGTATTGGGATTCAAATAGGGACGTCTTGCATTTTCAGGTTAGTCAGGTGTTGGATAGAGAAATTACTAAAAGGGGGATATTGTCTACGATAGCACAGATTTTTGATCCATTGGGTCTGGCTGGTCCAGTGCTCACTAAGGCTAAACTAATTTTGCAAGTTTTGTGTAGAAAGAGATTATCATGGGATGAGGAAGTACCGTTAGAAATTAAAACAAAGTGGGATTATTTTAGGAACAATTTAAAAAAATTGGACAATGTGTTTATGCCTAGAAGGGTATTAATCGAGAGGTTTAAAGATATACAGTTGCATTGTTTTTGTGATTTATCACAACTGGCATATGGGGCCTGCTTATATGTTCGTTCAACAGATATTCAGGGAAAACATGATGTAAATTGCTGTGTTCGAAATCCAGGGTTGCGCCATTAAAGGTAGTGTCTTTGCCTCGTTTAGAATTATGTGGGGCTTTGCTGGGTGCAAGATTAACATCAGAGGTATTAAAGGTACTCAATTTTACACCGAGTAAAATCACCTATTGGCGCGATTCTACTATCGTGTTATCCTGGCTTTCAACGGAGCCTGTAGAGTGGAAGGTATTTGTTGGTAATAGGACCGCTGAAATTCAACAGCTTACAGCGGGATATCAATGGCGTCATATACAACCTAATGACAACCCAGCTGATGTCATTTCGAGGGAGTTAAATCCAGATGAATTAGGATCTTGTAAGTCATGGTGGAATGGTCCGCGCTGGTTGTCATTAGATGAAGAGGTTTGGCCAGATTTTGAATATGCTGTGGATATAGAGATTCCAGAAAAACGAAAACAGCAACATACATTTTTGGTTAGAAATCATTTTTCAATTTGGGACAAGTTTTCAAATTTTTACAAATTACAGCGGGTAATAGCATATTATTTAAGGTTTGTACATAGTTGTAGGGATAAGATTAATAAGAGGTTAGGACGTTTGACTGTGGATGAATTAACGAGTGCGACTAGGGTTTTGGTTAAGAGCTGTCAAATGGAAGCCTTTCAAATGGAAATAACGGATCTTGGCAAGGGTAAACGAATTTCAAGAGTTAGTAAATTGGGGGTATTAAATCCATTTCTAGATTCTGAGGGTATTCTTAGAGTGGGTGGTAGGTTGGAACATGCGGATTATTCTTTCGACCAGCGCCATCCCATTATTGTGCCTAATCATCATAGGTTTACGAAGTTACGTATTATGCATTTTGACTATAAAAACTTGCACGCGGGCCTGCAAACCTTGCTTGCAACGATGAGGCTTCAATACTGGCCATTGACAGGTTTGAACATGGTCAAACAAATGTTGAGAAAATGCATAGTTTGCTTTCGAGTGAAACCTAAGGACTTTCAATATATTATGGGTAACTTGCGAAGATCTAAGGTAACGCCATCTAGACCTTTTACTAACTGTAAGATAGATTTCGGTGGACCATTTGAAATAAAGGTTAGTAAAACACGGGGACACAAAACAATAAAGGCTGATATGTGCGCATTTGTATGTTTGGCAACAAAAGCTGTTCACCTTAAGGCCGTGAGTGATTTATCGACGAAAGCTTTTTTAAATAGTTTCAAGAGATTTGTATCTCGTAGGGGGTTGAACTTAAATATTTATTGTGATAATGCAACGAACTTTGTGGGCGCAAGAAACAAATTAGAAGACCTTTATAAATTATTAAAAAATTGTGAGACACAAGTAGCCTTCCATGAGCACTTTCTAAAAGAAAAAATATCTTGGCATTTCATTCCACCACTATATGCTCATTTTGGGGGTTTATGGGAGTCGGTAATTAAATCGGCTAAATATCATATTAAGCGGGTAGTGGGAGAACAACGTTTGACATTTGAAGAGTTACAAACTATATTGGCTCAGGTGGAATCATGTTTAAATTCTCGTCCTTTGATCCCATTAACTGAAGATCCTAAGGACATAAATGTCCTTACACCCGGTCATTTCCTTATCGGTAGTTCACTGTCGGCCTTACCACAAGAAGACCTTCGATATGTGAAGCCAGGTCGACTCAAGAGGTACGAGTTAATGACACAGATGGTACAGTGTTTTTGAGAAAGGTGGTCTAAAGACTATCTGACACAGCTGCAGCAAAGACGCAAGTGGCAGACAGCTAAGGACACAGTGAAGGTAGGAGACGTCGTGATAGTTAAGGACTATAATCTGCCTCCTTTAAAATGCAACTTAGGTAGAGTAGTGGAGCTCCATCCTGGAAGTGATGGGCAGTGTCGCGTCATATCAATAAAGACATCAAGAAGTGTGGTTAAAAGGGGTTAACGCGAGTTTGTGTGTTACCAATGAGTGAAGAGTGAGTTCGTACTTTATATTGTCGGGATGAGACCTACATGGTCCATGTATAGGTTAAGTTAGGTACCAAATAGGACTTTAAGGAAAAGAACATTGGGTAGTTTTAGTTTGGATTGGTATTGTAATGGATATTGTTATTGAAAGACGAGGTTTTCAAAGGGGCCGGCATATTCAGGGTGGCCTGTTAAGGGATACATCTGTTTTACGTTAAACTGGTGCATATGACAATGTGGGTGGTGTATCCCTAAGGGCCTTGAAGAATCTTAAGATGTAGAACAACGGAACAGAACGGTCGAAAAGTGTCGCTTCCTCTTTAATTATAATATTTGTAGTTAAACTGTTTTTATGTGTTTATATTTTTAATATACTATTAAGGTTTTTACCGGCGTTTCAATTACATCAAAAAATATAGTCCACTAACATCGAACATTTTGTTCCGTTGTTCTGAAGAGACTCCTGTTTTCATCTTAAGATTCATCAAGGCCCTTAGGGATACACCACCCACACTGTCATATGCACCAGTTTAACGTAAAACAGATGTATCCCTTAACAGGCCACCCTGAACAGTAAGTTTGCTAACTAAATCAATAGATAAACATGCACTCTTTATAAAAAACAGGGTGTTGTAATCATTGTTGAATATTACACACTTGTTTATTTATTGATGTAAAGCATTCAATGCCTTCAATTAGATTAGATAATGCCCATACAGTTGTTGGATTATAATCTTAATTATTTTCTCTATTTCTATACCTTTAAACACTATATCTTTAAAATCGATCTATACGGCTACTGGCTATGTAACTTAAGTAGAAGTTAGGAAACTTTTGGTTATAATAATTTTACAATCAAATATGACACAAGTCAGAAATACCGACTTTTGTATTTATCACTGCCAGTATCCACATGTGTAATTTGGAAATCGATTAGTATATAAGACAAAATAACCAATTATAATATTTCCTATTATTTAAATGATTAGGAAACACAATTAACATTTATATAACATTTATGGGTATAAAATGATAAATCGATAAAAACGGCTAATGCATAATTAAAAACTTTCTTTTCCTGCAACCAAAAGATTAAGATTTTTTTATTTGATGAATATTCATAGCATCGCCCTAATACGTAACAACATTGCATTATAAAAATTATTGCAAATCGGGAAAGTGTAACAATGAGTTGCATAATTTGACTTTATCAAGTTGAAATAAAATAAAAGAAAAGCTTGAACATGAACATGTATTTCACGGTCAACGGACGCTGATTTAAGTAAGTAAATATAAAAATTTAATAAATCAATAAAGACAGTTTACTATAATAATATCATATTGATTTGGACTGGTATTGAGTTAACCTCATAAATTATCAATTATCTTTCTGTTAGTTTATGTAGTACATCATACTGCAAAACCATAATGCAATGTTATGCATGTTCGTATACTAGTAGTGGTAATTTGCAGAATATCACTGTGAAATTTTATTTATGTTAAAATTCAAATTAAAGGTCATTATATCTAATGCTTGCTTTCATAATTTCCATATTTAAGCTATTATCTGTACAGCAACGCATTTTACAGGTTTGTTTGCTCTCATTATGGGATGATATAGCATGTACGTAAATATACATTATATTAATATCATTAATTTAAATTGGCGACTGAATAACAGCGAATAAAAGATAAAATCTATAACAGTTATTATTTTACTTATCAATGAGGGCATGCTTCTTAAAGCATAGCTTAAACGAACATATTCAACGCGAATTTAAGTGTAAGATTTTTGATTCTAGCAAGAAACCTTAACCAAGTAGTAATTCGTTCGTAAACTCGATGAAATTTGATACTACGTAATAAATACTGAATACTGATAGCATAGCATTTATACTGCCTATCTAGTAAGAAAAATTTAACAATAACAAACAGGCAGATTTGTTTGTAATTATCTTAGCAACATAATATTAATGGTTACTAAGGGTACCTAATACTGACTTAGTGTTTGGCTCAAATATTCTAATAGGATAATTTTATTAATTTTTTAGAAAATAATATTATACGTAGCACATCAGTAATGTGTCTTACAGAATTCGTACCTGTCTACTAGTACATATTCTGGTGAAAAATAAAATCTTGTATGCACCACGGGTGTTACTAGTTGATAATGCCCAGCAGGCAACATCCATCGCTCAAGTCCTTCAGGCCCTCTGGCTAAAACATCGTCGCCCTCTTGTTTATTATCATTATCATAATGCTGTTGGTACATAAATAACTATTCCTGCCTAGTCAGGAAAATACAACAATAACAGTTAGATTTATTGGTAATTATCTTAGCAACATAATATTAATGACTACTAAGGGTGCTTAATATTGACTTGGTATTTGCCTCAAATATTCTAATAGGATAATTTTATTAATTTTTCAGAAACTAATATTATACGTAGCACATCAGTAATGTGTCTTTGTAACTACTAAAATTATTCTACACACGAAATGAAGCCCTACGATTGCACTGTCAATTGTAACATTTAAACTTCAAACACTTAATACTTACAGCAAAACTCATAAATACGATACTTACGGTACATAATTGCTCCGACTTAAGACTAAAGTAATTATGACAGATTATAACTCAGGACGTAGGCACTGATTTTCATAGCTTATTAATTGTAAAGAAAAATAAGGTTTTGCAGACGTAATAAAAGGATATGGGCGCCATTTATTAGAAGTCATTACAATTCTGGACTTTACCCCCGAATAAAAAAGAGTTCATATTATATTGATTAGGATTAATAAAAAACTAATCACCATTAGTTTAATTTACGTTAAGGCAAGTTAGATAATTGAATAACTTCAATTAAGGCTAGGTCCATTATCATCATAATAGAATTTAATTTAAATATTCATTTATTTGTAAATAAAGCATTCGTTTTAGCAATAATTTTATTTGTTACTAAAAAATTTCGTTACGCGTTTTAATTTTAAACTTTTTCTCAAATTTCAATATTTTACTAGAAAGACTTTGGTTTACTAGTTAAATTCATTAACTCGAAAAATTAAACTGCATTAACAACCACTTGCTACACTTAACGGTAGATTCACAGGCTTTCTTGTACTATTTACTTGACAGAACTTATTTTAAGACTCGCGTACGGTTCACTTAACGAATTCTTTCAAACTTTTTTTCTTTCTTCAGTACTGTACTGTACTGAATTAACGTTAACAGACCCCTCTACTATATTCAACCCAATGCGTCTAACTGACACATGTACTGTATTCAATTACCTTGTGCAGACTGACACTTTGGTTTGCGAAATTATTTTTTAAGAAAGAGAAATTTAAACCAGCCTATCCAGACGAGAGTAACACTTCTGAAGCCAATAGGAAATAACCACCACAAATATTTCTGAAACATTCTAAATCTTCGAGGAGAATTACCACGGCCAAGATCTGCTTGCAAGGTGAAACCTGATGTTTTTTAAATGTGGCTTTAGTCCGTTTTTTATTTGTCTGCGTTCAGAGAAGTCTATTCATCCAAATTAAAGATAAACATGTACATGTACATTTGAGCAAAATGCGTTTTCAGACATATTATTCAGTAAAAAGATATTTTTTATTTCTATATTGCTTTTAAGAAAACAAATTTCGTATCGAAATTTTATTTGATTCGAAATATCGTCTGCAATCTTTAACCAACGAAAAATGTATTGAAATATACAGGGCCGTACTAAGGTTCTTTTTACCATTAATGCATTTAGAATTACATTTCTATTAAATCGAGAATTTAAACACGTTACACCTTACAGAATTCGTACCTAATCATCATATAATTTAACACTTTCCTGACTTATTGCCTATTATCCAAATTGTCCTGGAAAAAATCACATGTTACTGTTTGAATTATTTTGGGACTTGGGACTCAAATTAAACTAAAATTTGGTGGCAGTTGTATTAATTTAAATTGACGTACTTTCTAAATCATTTCTACACATACAGTGTAATTACTGTGCCTATTTTAATTTTCTTCCTTGGCAACTTTCTTTTAACTAGAAATGATCTTATGAGTAACTGTAACTCAGGATTCGTTCTGTTAAAACAGCTTTATTTGAAGATTTCTATACCAAATATCATCATTTTTGATTGAATTAAAATACAAAATGGTTTTACCATAATTCCCATACTGTTGTAGATAATATACTCGTACATCACCTAGATTTTTAATCCATTTTTGTATCAATAACTTCACATGTGTAACTTAATCGACGAAGTTAATTTTCTATATTTTTGTTTAAGCATAAAAGAGATCCTTTACGTTATGCCTAGGCAGTAAAAGTACTTAAAAATCTAAAAAATAACGTTTTTACAGAATTTTATTTATTTACAAAATTTAAATTAAACGTACAATTATTAAATTTGCATTTTGAAAAACAAAAAATTTAAAAAAAATATAATATGCTACATGGAGTAAAAGTGTCTTTTATATTACACTCGACGCTAAGTCCGACTTGTACAATCGTCCAGGCTTACCCAACACAGCACTACTCTTACTCCTTATAACAGCATATACTATTTTTAATTATGTATTACTTATGTTCTTTATTTGACTTTTTTTAAACATTCACTGCCAATTGGCCCATTGCCATAGTAACTTCATCTTAAATTCTTCTACATTTAGATGTTATACAAACGATACTAATATCACGGCCATATGACATTAATCAATGGCAATATAATCAATATAAGGTAAGAATGTGCTTTCTAGTAATTTTCTTAAGATACTGAGTAACCGTGTACTGTGCAGGTATATATTTTTTTCAATTTTTGTCAAGTTTGCTCTTGTGAATGCTGTAATAAAGATTTAGGGGTATTTACCTGCTAATTTATATTTGATAAGGATTATAACCAGGTTTTTACTGTGCACGTACATGTAATATTTATATTTTGTATGTCATGTACATTTAAATTTTGCATAAACTTATTGCATATTTTTTATGTCAATCACATTATTATTATTTTAGCGTATTTTTAGTAACTTTGAAAAGTTTAGGATAAGTAATTTTCTTTGAGGCGAAACAAGGATTTTTTGAGACATACCCTTAAAGTTGGATTCTGTTACTGATGATACTCTTGTTGCGCTATGTGTACACTAATGGTGTTGCTGTCGGACCGGGTCGCAACCTATGGCCACTCGAATTAATCGGTTTACTGAGGTTGAGATGGCCTATAATTGTAAGCTTATGTCTAGATCAATGATCAATTAACCTTGGACTATGCCTTTTTATGATGGAAAAGTGACAGAAACTGCATATTTAAATAACATTTATTCAAATAACTTTGACCAGCATTCGCGAAAAATATAGAAATCGATCCACGAATAATAGAGATATGATAAATATATTATGTCAAGGATTAAGTAGGCGACGTTTCTGTACTATAAAGGTTCTAAAGCTAATTCAAACTATTTCTAAAGTATGTCCAACTTTGACCCTTCCTAGCTTGGGGGACTTATAATCGAAGGTTTTGCCGCTTATTCTACACGGTGTTATCCGAAATTGCATGTTGCAAAACATAGATTAGAAACATACAATTTTCAAAGAAAGATCTAAAAATGTATCTTTAACGTCTCCTTAAGTAAAAAGGAATAATCATTCGAAATCACAACTTTACACATGTAATATCTATGGCAACGATAGTGAATACCGGAATAGCGGTCTCTTAAACTCACTCCTGACACCACTTGAAATAAACATAAGTAAAGTAAGAATAGCTGCTCCGGCTCGTTTCTGAAGGAAGAGTTGGAAGTAAGTCGCCCATTTGTTTACACTTACAATCTAAGCTAAAAAGTTATAAAATATAAATATAAAAAAAGAAAATACTAGTATATAACATATATTCAATATCTCCGGGTAAATATACATGCATACAAATTAATCTTAATAAGTAATCTTTAATACTATTTATTAAATATAAGTATAAGTAATAAGATCATAGAGAAAAATATTATTATTTAACCCAAATCAGGTATTCGCAATTTTCCACATAATAAAAGACAATATCCCGTCCATAATAATAATCAACAAATATGTATAAATAAAAGTACACATATATAAACATACGCTCAACATGTAAATGATAAATAGAATTATACTCAAAACCATACCGATTGCTGCATTGTCGCACGCAACACTGGAAATCGCCATGTTATTTAGGACACTATTCAATTATTGGTTTCCCTAAATATTTTAACGAAGTATGTTACTTAACTTTTTGAATTATATTTAAAGAGGAGTCCGTTTGCCTAATCTTATTTTTTTCTATAGCCCCGTTTAAAAGCTATTCACAAAACATTGATATTTGAAGATCTCAGCATAAATACATAAATAAATAAGTCGTTAGATATGTATTATCCATTATTATCAATTAACTAAATACTATAAGATATCAGCTTTGATTCCTCGGTTTACAAGCGATATCAAATTTAATTAGTTCTAAATATTTAAACTTATCATTTAGGAATATTAATTTCAAAAAATCAACCCTTGATTTAATTTAGTAATGAAGGCTGTATATATGAAAAGATATATTGTTTACTGTCATTATTATACATAAACATGGATTGAATTGAATTAAATTAGCCTATAACAGGACGAACTAACCCCATATTACTTCCATCTGTTGGATTGGAAGTTCTTGTATTCGATAGATCGGGAAACAAGCAAATATCACTCTAAAGTCGTTCAGATCTAATAATGGCGCTGTTAACCCATAAATTAATTCAAGTTTTCTTACAGTAAAAAAAGAAGGTTTCAGTAAACCTTCGTCAGTATTACCCCACGAACATAACATAAAAGCACTAAAAGGAAAGATAAATCGTCAGTTGTTGACTCCAATAGTGTAAAGAAGTAGTTAGAAACCTTTTAATTAAAATGTGCAGTTTAAATATAAACTATTAACGCAGAGCAGAAGTTTCCACAAGGGACTCTAAACAAAAATAAACGATAAAAATATTGTAACTTTTTAAAATAATAAGCAAAAATGCTGTTGAATCATCTATTAATAAAGAAAAAGCATTCACACTTAACATACACTAATTTACTCTTAATTATTTACAAAACACAATTATAAACTAACAATTATCAAACTATTTATATTTAATCACAATATTTATTTAGTACTATTCACACACATTTATATTCTACTTAGATATTTATATATTACAACTTGCGTCTACTAACACGTGTAATTGTTCGCGGTTGACTAATTCCTCTTCCGTGTAAGGCCGCGTTTATATACAGCATACAATCTTCCAGAAAATGCACTAGATTCTTCTAGATGGTCTATTGTTTGCCGCGATCGTCGATGACTCACGCTGATGAATCACACATGCAGGTGCCGGCGAACCACACTGGCAGATGTTGATGACTCATGCACTCTCGAACATTCGACGGCGGCGTTTAGTGGGCTGATTGCGTTTATTACAATATAAAGAACTTTACTGATGCAGCAATAAACCTAACCTCACTTTCGAAACTACATTAACACATGGAGTGTTACATTAACGTTAAAGTCTTATATTAACTATTCAGATTTGATCAGGATACGATGGACCCCACTTAGTGTAGCAATTAAATGTTACTCTTAAGGCCAAGATTCGCTATAGCCTGATATATTTTGCAACGAAGATCAAATAGTTAGAAGTGAGACACACATAGCTGACTAATAAATGCTGTATGTATTTGCAGATCTAACTTGCAAGCAAAATTTAATTGCTGCTAACGTGTATGAATCATAATCGTGTAAGAATAAGGTTACAATTGAAATATGATATACACTGTTACAATGGAATGTTCATTAGCTTTAATTCTGTGTATAATAAATGGTAATAGTAATGCGTAAGTATAGGATATTCGTAATAATCCACCTAATATATAATTAAAAGAAAAATAAAATATAATATCAATTATTATCAGCAATATTGTTCATTTTCTTAATCTTATTAATCATTATGATGTTATCGTCGTTTGCGATCATGGTTGAATTACTAAAACAAAATTTATTTGGTAGGTAATTTCTTAAATAATTTTATATGATTTAACAGAATTTCTTGCTTCATATATTATCACTAGTCGGTGTTCTAAATGTGCGTTGAAAAACTGCACTTTACCGAAAGTAGGATAGAGGAAAGTAGGTCGCCCAAATTGAACCTTTTTTAGAAAAAGTTGATAGTTCAGATCATTGTCAGTTATTTAAATTAAAATTCACACTAAGGCATACTTTATAATGTTTATTACATATTCAATTAAAAAATATATTGAAAAAACATAAATTCTCTATTAAAATAAAAAATTAGAAAACTGTGCAATCAGTTCAATTTAGGGAACCAGTTGCCTAAATTGAACCAAGAGTTCTCTAATTTGAACCACTAGCAGATATTCAAATAAACAGCCCTTTAAATAAGAAAACCAAAAAAACTTAAATATTTACTATGACACTGGGTAATACTATCCTAGAAATCACAATAAACCTGTTAAGTCTAGCGACTGGAAGATGGAAATCCTCATCTTCTACCCCAGCACATTCTTCGTAGGCCCACTATGCACTACTTAGGCACCGTGCACTCGTTTTCAAGTGAATTCAGGTAGTTAAATCGTTACAATAAAGACATGAAGCATCTTCTGCACACGACTTTGCCAAATCATCAGAAGAACTGTTTGCCATTTGTTTTTTCAATGAACCTAACCGGTTCAATTTTGGCAACTCATTTGTTTTATTCAATTTAACCTGAATTTTTTTTCACATTATAATTAGCGCCGAAATCGCGCGAGACTGTTTAAAATAGTATAATAGAATAATGGTATTTACCGCCTTCCAGACATTTCCGAAATTTCTTGCACCAGTCTTTACGAAACATACGGAGAAAATTACATAAATGAAGGCGTAAACATACAATTTGCAATTACATCGATATTCGCGCGTACACTGTAGTCATATTGAAACTACAGCATTCTATAGTCCTCCTGTTACTATTTTCGACGATAGATGGCATAGCAATATAGTCTTTAAAAAGATAATTGACTGGTTCAATTTAGGAGGCGGTACAATTCGGGCGACTCACCCCTATATTGTCTATTAAAAGAAATACTTCTAGGGAATCCTTCGTTTTCGGCATTTTGTAAAAGGCACAATACCTTCTGTTCACACAAACCGGCTATTATTGTAGACTTCTTGCAAACCCTATCGTAAATTTGCAAATTATCCCAAAGCCTGCTTTATTATACTATAGCGGTACTTGCGGTACGGGTCTAATAAAACTGACAAAGTCTCAATAAAGATAACTATGTTACTTTATAATAATAGCGTTTAAAGATCGGTCTAGGACTCTAGGACATTTGGGCGCGGCCGTTTAGGCGCGGCAATTTAGGCCGCATCATTTTTTTCGCATCATACTGTATTTATCTAATACTGTATTTCATCGATCATACTGTATTTATTACCTGTAAGTACCTATAGATTTTGTTCATTACAATAATACTAGTCAATTTCTCGCGCCGAAGTGTCCCTCGCGCCAAAGTGTCCCTGCACCGAAGTGTCCCCGCGCCGAAGTGGCCCACGCCGAAACGGCCGCGCCCAAATGGTCGCGCTTAAACAGCTGTGCCAAAATGTCCGGCTCCGTTTAAAGATGTATTACATCAGAACTAACTAGTCAAGAATCAGCTTTAAACATTTTGTCCAGCCAGTTTTAATTCAACCTTGAAAACAGAATCATCAGAATGTAATTTTGTAATCGCAGTTTTACGAATCCGTTTGAAAAATTTGTTGAGCTTGGTTGTTGCCTTTTTATGTACCACTGACAACGAATTTTTTACATAAGTTTACAGATGTTTACCGTACTGCTATAGTTTTCGTGTTAGTACATATTTTATAAGTAAGCGTAGCAAGTATTAATATAGCGTAGTGTAATTATCGTGTAGTGTATTCTAGTGTAACGTAGTGAAGTGTAACAAGTACTTATATACCATATTGTACGTGCAATTTATTTATGTAAGCTTATGCCGCGATTAACGGTATCAGCTCGAAAAAGAGCATAGTCGAAGAATGCAAAACGTTTCTGGTTTTAAAAGGTCTACCCAAAAAGTACAATCAGCAGAATTTGTTTCTGTTGATTAACCTTCAATTTCAATAGATCAAACTTCAACTTCATTTGATCAACTTTCTACTCCATCATATCAACCTTGTACTTCCACAAATAATAACCACAGCCCAGAAGAAATTCCACCTACTTATACTACTGACATTGAAAATGAGGTGTTCAATGTTCAAAAAGAGCACGAAGATGTCAGCGGAAGGAGAATTGTGGAAATTAGTAATTTTTTTTAGTGCAATTATACATTTTCCTCATGTTGGATGGTTTTCGCGTAGAAAGGAACATCTGAAAATGGTTTCTGAGCAAAGACTTGATCTGCAAAGTAAAATTGTTGTTCAATGTGAGATGTGCGGAGTTAAGACTGTTATATCAACTGACTGTAATGATCAGGCAATGGATATAAACAAGGCAGCAGTTCTAAAAAGTATCGCAACAGGAATAGGATGTACTCACAATTGAAGAAAATGTTGGCTAATTGCGATATTCCTTGGATGGGCCCAAATCTTTATGAAAAAACCGAACAACTTCTTGCTACTTATATTGAAGAAACTGCATGGGAATATATGGAAAAAGCTGTTTTAGAAGAATCCCGTTTAGCAATTGAAGAAGGTCGAGTTGATTCAGACGGCATTACATTCATTACTGTTATTGCAGATGGATCCTGGAGTAAACGATAATACAAAATCAACTATAATGCAGCTGCCGGAGTTGCCGTTATTGTTGGTAAAACAGAAGTCCTTATTTTGCAAAATATGGACAATAACACTGCCGAATGTTCTAACTCTATAGTTGCAAAATATACAGGAGGTAAACGAATTAACTTTACGGAAAATAGTTCCTATAAAACAAGATGCGAAGCAGCTGCTTTGACTTTCAATCTTGAACCAGGCCATATTTTGAACGTAATCCATAAAAAGGTAGTTTGCAAAAGTCATGGACAATTTACAAAAAAATACGTGAAAGCTGTGAAAACCAAATAAAAGTGGGTTACATGCCGAAAGAGACTGTTTAGTGAAAAATCACAAAGAAGGAAGACTTACAAGTCAGTACCAGCCGATAGCGAATATGGAAAAGTAGAGGAAGAAAACATGCAAGTTATCGGCAGAAGAAGATTCTTTAAAAGAAAAAGAAATTTTACAAGTAATGAAAAAGATTGAAGTCGAATTACATCTGATACAATTAGAAACAACTGGTCAGAATAATAATCTACTTGGGCGTCAAGAAAGATCATCGCGAATAACAGCTTTAATTTTGGACAGATTTGTAAAATGAAAAGCTTAACACATTGTAAACATATAGTCAAAAATCTGTTGTACAGCACTTTTAAAGGAAATCTCGCTACACGATGGGGACAAGATCATGAAATAGTAGCACTTAGGGAATTTCAAGAGAAATCTAATATTCAAATTCAACAATGCGGACTTTTTATTGATAAAGATGATTTCTTTTTGCATCACCAGACGGGCTATTAAGCGATGACGGATTAATTGAAATCAAATGCCCTGCATTAGCTTCAAGGATAAAAGTTATGAGTGTTGTTAACGAAAAGAAAATTAAATGTTTGGAAAACCGGGCTGGTGAAATCTGTTTAAAAAGAACTCATAATTATTACTTTCAAATACAAGGACGTTACATATTACGAACCGCGATTATTGAATATTCGTTGTATGGACACCTCAAGCAATGATAAGTGAAAAAGATTAATATACCTTTTTGTACGACATGTAATTTCCGACAGAAATTTGATTTTTGTTAAAATTGCAACTTAGTATACCCTTTTTGCAACGTTTCAGATAAATTAAGAAATAAGATTCAATTAAATTAAATTAAGGAATAAAATAAAATACCATAAATAATAATAGACCGCGCATAATATCAACTTATTTTAACAGTGTAGCCTGCATGAGTAATTGACCATCGATAAACTATTGCCATTGCGCCTGATGGTTAGGCAATTGTATTAAGAAAAAACCCGTATCTTATCATCGTAACTGTAAGATATTTTAAAAAGTAGAAGACATTATACGATGGGGTTTTTACTAAATGAAAGAAAAAACTTAAGTTGAAGTACCTACGGCGAGATTTATTTAATTTTATGTTTATCAGGCCTGCTTTGATTAGCCGAAAATATACTAACTTAAGCAATTTTTTTCTAAAACAGATTACGTTTTGTAAAGATATTCAAGTAGTAGGTACCTACAGAAAACCTATCTTAATAAATTGCTTTTTGTCCCGTGTCACTATTTACATAAATAAAAAAGTTACTTTGCAAATACGAACACATTACTTTTCTACTAGCGAATCTTCCCCTTAAAACAATATATTCATGTCTCACACGTGGGCGCCATTTGTATCAATTAAACTTTCGTTACTCTCAATTACTCTTATAACACATGAAATACGCCGCGCGATGGACGTCAACTGTAACACCATTAAAATTAAAATACTGAATAAACTTACTGCAATTGCTTACTTCACGATACTTACAACGATACTTACTTACTCAGTTTGGGAATAACTTCTCATTTAAAATTGACATTAAATTAATCAAACACATTAGTCGTTAATCAAAATCTTAATTGTCAAAAACATCAGCAGTTCATTGAACTTAACTATATCAAACGATAAATAAATTTGAAGTCTGTATATTGAATAAAAATAAAATTGGAAATACAGTACACAAAAGAAACATGTTGGATACATTTTCTCATTTATAGATACAATAGTAATTCGTCATATTATGTAATTTCGGGATCCCAAACCAACTACTAATTTAGACATAACTAAACATACTTAAACAAGAACATAATTCTAATATAGTTCTTCATAATACTTCTTCATTTTCATAAATTTCTTGCACAAACAAAAGGCTCAAAAATTAAACTGAAACACATTATTGCCCATAACACAAAATTTCACATAAACTTCAAGCTGAAGCAGGAACACTTTTTAAATTTTGAACTATTTCATCTTAGCAAAATTCGTTGAACTTTGCAATAATCTCCATTAATAATAAATTCTTGTATTGTTAATTTTCCATTAATAAAATGAGTTAATGTGTTAATATAAAAATTCACTGTTGATTAGCATTAAACGAATTCTTTTAAGCCAATACAACCATCGAATAAGAGGAAATTAACACTGAACTCTAATAGCAAATCATTGGCATTAGAACTATTATTACATGAATGAAAATTCACCAAACTAAAATTTTGTAATAATCCTCTTCACTGGATTAATTTCCTAACAACAAAATAGATACGATATAACACTAAAATTTACTATGTACTAACGTAAATATGTGACAATAATATCATTTTGACGCGACGGAGGTAGCCAGGGGCTAGCCCTTTGCTGTTGGCTTCAAGAGCTGCTGTCCGACTGAACTTGAGGTTGCAAATCTGTTTTCCTAAACATTTTTAAAAAGGGACAATTAACTAGCCTATCAAAATTCAGACTGACACATCTTAAAACAATCAAGAATTTATTCCAGATTGTTCCATCGAAAAATTTACAACGACCACATCTTGCATTTATGCGATAAACCTGATATTTAAATGTGCTCGCAAACTATTTTTTGTCTGCCTTCTGAAAACATATTCTTTAAAAACGAAAATAGTCACGTAGAAAATTAATAAATTTGAATTTAATGCATTTATTTGAATGATTTTACCTCTAAAATAATATTTTAACTCGAGATTTTATTACAAAACAAAATTCATCTACATGAGAACATTTTGAAATGACCTTTGATATTAAAGAAAACACCATTTGATTCGAAATATCGTCAGCAATTTTAACCCAACTAAAGTATACTGAAATGTGCAGGGTTGTACTAAGACTCTTTACCAACAATACATTTAAATTTGAATTAAAATTAAATCGAGAATTTTACACTTGTTAATATGAAACGAAAATTAAATGGAATGAAACGGAAACAATAAACTAATAAACCACTAACAAAATGCAGTCAAAGTCCTCCAACAACTAAAATATAAGTTAAGCCTCATAATACAATAAAAGAAAAAATTGAAATTTTAAAAATGTTGGGGCTAGTCTTCATAAAGCAAACACTGGTGGATAGAGAGTAAGTTAGTATTAGTCAAAAATAGAAATTTAACTTCAATTTCTAAATTCAGAAAATTAAGAACACAAACACCATAAACAATAGTGATCCACCAGCACCTTTTATGATTATCACAAATATTTTGTAACACCAGTTACTAATGATTTTGAGATATTACGAAGGAAAAGATGATATATATATATATATATGATTTTGAGATATTACGAAGGAAAAGATGATATATATATATATATATATATATATATATATATATATATATATATATATATATATATATATATAAGAATAGAAATATTAATGCGCGTAAAAATATAAGTACATAACAAAGGGATAATAATGGGCATTCGCGCAATAGAGTAACAAGAGAAAGTGAGTTGCAGCCGTATACACGTGTTTCGCACTTATTAGTGCTCATCAGTACGGCATAGCAGATAGAAAGCAATAAAATAAAAGCAACAAACTAGAAACGATGTACAATACAAAGTTTCACGGATAGCAGCCAACCACACATTTGCAGTATCGGCTCGAAGACACTGAGTTTTCAGTGCAACAACAAACGTCACTACGGAGGTGGCTATAGCCACTACCGTGAGACAACCTAATCCCAAGAAATATCAATAAGAATAGAAATATTAATGCGCGTAAAAATATAAGTACATAACAAAGGGATAATAATGGGCATTCGCGCAATAGAGTAACAAGAGAAAGTGAGTTGCAGCCGTATACACGTGTTTCGCACTTATTAGTGCTCATCAGTACGGCATAGCAGATAGAAAGCAATAAAATAAAAGCAATAAACTAGAAACGATGTACAATACAAAGTTTCACGGATAGCAGCCAACCACACATTTGCAGTATCGGCTCGAAGACACTGAGTTTTCAGTGCAACAACAAACGTCACTACGGAGGTGGCTATAGCCACTACCGTGAGACAACCTAATCCCAAGAAATATCAATAAGAATAGAAATATTAATGCGCGTAAAAATATAAGTACATAACAAAGGGATAATAATGGGCATTCGCGCAATAGAGTAACAAGAGAAAGTGAGTTGCAGCCGTACTGATGAGCACTAATAAGTGCGAAACACGTGTATACGGCTGCAACTCACTTTCTCTTGTTACTCTATTGCGCGAATGCCCATTATTATCCCTTTGTTATGTACTTATATTTTTACGCGCATTAATATTTCTATTCTTATTGATATTTCTTGGGATTAGGTTGTCTCACGGTAGTGGCTATAGCCACCTCCGTAGTGACGTTTGTTGTTGCACTGAAAACTCAGTGTCTTCGAGCCGATACTGCAAATGTGTGGTTGGCTGCTATCCGTGAAACTTTGTATTGTACATCGTTTCTAGTTTGTTGCTTTTATTTTATTGCTTTCTATCTGCTATGCCGTACTGATGAGCACTAATAAGTGCGAAACACGTGTATACGGCTGCAACTCACTTTCTCTTGTTACTCTATTGCGCGAATGCCCATTATTATCCCTTTGTTATGTACTTATATTTTTACGCGCATTAATATTTCTATTCTTATTGATATTTCTTGGGATTAGGTTGTCTCACGGTAGTGGCTATAGCCACCTCCGTAGTGACGTTTGTTGTTGCACTGAAAACTCAGTGTCTTCGAGCCGATACTGCAAATGTGTGGTTGGCTGCTATCCGTGAAACTTTGTATTGTACATCGTTTCTAGTTTGTTGCTTTTATTTTATTGCTTTCTATCTGCTATGCCGTACTGATGAGCACTAATAAGTGCGAAACACGTGTATACGGCTGCAACTCACTTTCTCTTGTTACTCTATTGCGCGAATGCCCATTATTATCCCTTTGTTATGTACTTATATTTTTACGCGCATTAATATTTCTATTCTTATTGATATTTCTTGGGATTAGGTTGTCTCACGGTAGTGGCTATAGCCACCTCCGTAGTGACGTTTGTTGTTGCACTGAAAACTCAGTGTCTTCGAGCCGATACTGCAAATGTGTGGTTGGCTGCTATCCGTGAAACTTTGTATTGTACATCGTTTCTAGTTTGTTGCTTTTATTTTATTGCTTTCTATCTGCTATGCCGTACTGATGAGCACTAATAAGTGCGAAACACGTGTATACGGCTGCAACTCACTTTCTCTTGTTACTCTATTGCGCGAATGCCCATTATTATCCCTTTGTTATGTACTTATATATATATATATATATATATATATATATATATATATATATATATATATATATATATATATATACATGTCAAGCTATCAGTGTGGCACCCAACACATATTCCGGCAAAGTAGCACCCACTTGATAGAGTTGAGATAATGGTGTATATTTTACACCAATTGACTCATCGCAAGTAGTAAAGAAAAAGTAGGTTGAAAAACTGCAATATTCTTTTATACTGTCTAAAAGATATATAATGTTAAACTGGCACCCAACATACTAACTGGTTAACTGGCACCCATTTGTATAATAATTATATAAACTTCGACCAAGTGGCACCACTCCAGTGATGCCATATTTAAGGGTGCCTTTTTACCTCTTGCTTTATTATTTATATACAGTATGAAAGCTTATGCAAAATTTTTGAATAATTCACCTTACAGTTTTGGATGCCAGTTTTTAACTTTTTATTGTTTACCTCGGATTGTTGCATTTGCCTTGCCTAAAGTCTAACTACAAATACTTTTAGATGTTATAATAAACCTTTCCAATCTTCGTGAATTATGGAATACTGACGGGGATTAAGGGAAAATGTGTAAACTTTCTAGTCATTTCATGATATAATCTAGTGTAATTGCCATTATTGCATGATTAATATACTTTATTTGATATTTTGGAGCTTACATTAACAAGACTTTATATTATTGACATATTAACAATAAAATAACTGAGATTAGAATATACTCCATAGTTGTGAACATCATAAGCAAACATTGTGCACTACTAATTAATAAATGCAGCTTTAAAAATCATTTAATTTTACTCAAAACAACAAACTATTCTCAATTCAGTTAATTATAAATATGAATCAAAAACAAAGAATTCTAAACATTTGAAGATATTTCGCTTAGCTTTATTTTATGTCAATGACTATCCAACAAAAATAAATTAACGGTTATTAAAATAAGTAGATGTTGAAGTTCTTAATATTTCTGTTTATGCATCCTCATGAAAGCAAAAATATTTTTCGCAAAACCTAATAGTACCGATATTTACAGATCCCCCCACTGTATTGAAAAATGTCTAATAACTGGACCACGGGTGTATAACTGGCTAGCATGTAAAATTTTTTACACGTGTCCTCATATTTTCTATTATTATATAATTTGAAATGAAAGCCAAACTCTTTAGCAGTAATTTAATTGTTACTAACATATGAGAATTATTGCATCTTATTACTATCGAATAATTAAATATTATAGTACAGCCGTTATTTCCACTAAAGCTGAAATTTCCAAACAATTTTAAGTCATTACTACTTGTATTTGCACTATATACAGTCGAACTTCTATATAACGAAGTCGGTAAATCCTGAAAAAAAATTCGCTATAGGGAAATTTTGTTATAAAGAAATATCATCTTTTGTAAATCTTATTTTAATGCTTTAATTTTGAGTGATTCCGCAAACTGTAACGCTTTGTGTTTATTTAATTGTCTTGATAATGGTGCATTTTTGTCGCCAATGAAATGCACCCACTTTAAAACTGCTTCTTCTACGTCGCGACGTAGTCGTCGTTGTAAATATAGGTTCTAGCACGTTTTGCTGTAAGTTCACCAACTGATTTTAAAATTGATTCCGATTTTTTATTATAGTCGCTAAACTACTGGCAGGAATTCCAAACTTTGCCGCCAGCCGCGATATCTTTCTTTTTTGTATACAGTTATCAATTTCCCGCAACACGTTGATTTTCTCAGTAATGATGAAACACTTTTGCTTTGACTTTTTTTGTACTACACTGTAGGGTTGTTCACTCATAAAACTAAAGTTAAAATAAAAATTTTCAATGCAAGTTTTAAGTTTACGTAAATCCTAATTGAATTTTAATCTTTCTTAGAGGGTTGAAATCTATTTAGACAAGTAACAATGTGCATGCATCGAAGTTTAATCTTTCCTAGAACTCTCATTCAGGTAAATTCTCGGAAATCCCCTGATAATGTAAGAAAGTATAGATAACCAGTTGTAGGAGGCCTTTTAATGACAATTTTAACCCTTTTTAGAACTTCTGTTTGAACAAATTCACAAAACTCTTTTGCAAGATTTACAGGTTTTTAAAAATGTGTGCAGGCTTCTTGGAAGATGGGTAAATTTATAATCTTTTACTACTGCTAAGAAAGAAAGATTGATGCATAATACATACATTTACCTGGAAAAAATTATTTTAGTTTGGCCTAAAAAATTCGTTATATAGAAATTTTGCTTCGTTATTTAGAGACAGTTTTATATGTATTTTTTCTAAAAGGGCAGTGTACAGCACAAAAATTCGTTATATAGAGAAATTCGCTACAGAGAAGTTCGTAATATGGAAGTTTGACTGTATATGCTCTGTAGAAGTAGATGGCGCAGATTCTTTAATTGGAAACAATCTTTTTGACATTTCGATCTTGTTATTGATTGAGTCATCCACGTAGCTCTCTGCAATTTTTGTTGATTTCCATCCACCTGCACGTTTCAAAGTTAAAGTATCACCACCTACTGTGCCAAGAAATAATTATTGATTGTCGCTTGGCAACAGAACTTTTATTTGTTTAGCATTGTTGAAGCTTAATTTTGTTTTGTGGTAGATAAAGTGTGACAATATATGACACGGTATGAAATGTTCCAAGTTTTATTATATTATATAAAAACAAATTTGATTTTTTTTAGCTCCAAGTATCTTATTGAAATTAATCTCGAAATGAGAAGGTGCAGACAAGCTTTCCAAAAGACATTTTGTTAAGTAAACTTTAATATTAAATTGGATATCTGTCAAAGAAAACAAAAGATTTCAAAATGATGTACATGGTAACTGTGATGCAAAAGCTTATATATGAGGATAGCCTCAAGATTTTGACATGAAGTAATTAAGGTTATGTTTTACGGTGTGGACAAATTAGAACTTTCTGTTAAAGTTAGAAAAAAATAAATAGTCAAATTGACGAATATTAGCTTTACCCATGAACTTTGTTGTTTGTGTTTTATTTAATCCCGACAGGTTGGAAGAACACGATATTGGTTTTGATGTGGTAAATTTAGAATCCTCCCTACTGAAAGGAAATGGTCCCGTGATTATAAAAGTTAAAAATTTATTGGTAACCGGAAAATCCGGTGTTACACTACATCAACAACCATCGTTGCTCCAGTCCGTCTAAATGAGTGACCTGTATACAATGCAGGTTCTTGTAATCCTAAATATTCAGCAATTTTTTTAGGTATTGTACCAACAGTATGTTGACCTGCATTTAGGGCGACACATTTTCCATTACGGTACGTCAAGAACAACCGCAGGTCCTTACTTTTTTGAGGTCGTAGAGTCGCATATTTCCGATAAATAGCACAAGGTTTAAAAAATACACCCATCGTCCGTTATTGTAAACCTCCTGGTTGTTAAATTTTTGGTATCGCGTAAGGTGACAACAATATATTTGGCCAAATTTTCCACTTCATTTAAAGTGAGGGATAGAAGCTCATCACCGAAAACAACCAAATATACCAAAAATGGTAACGACTTTGGCAAACAACCACCTCTCGTCAGGAGCTTCAAGTATAAATTTTTCCACTTGCTCTTTCGTCAGTACCTTAGCTTTCTTGAGAACATAGCGCTCATTCAGTCTTTTCAAAAACGCAATCACTTTATGATATCTAGAATTGACAAATAAAAACTTTTTTGCCTTTTAAACTAATTATAAAAGAAAACAAACCTGCCAATATCAATGTTTTCTCTAACTGATAAATAACTTTTAACCATTGACCACTTCGACCATAATGAATTCTGACTGCATTTCTTAGACAAATTATTGATATACGCTAATACAACGTCTTCCGTCATACCAATCACGTTGTTTTCCTGTTGCCACTTTTTGAATTCAGCGTACTCGTGCTCGTATCTAACTGAAGATTTTTCAAGTAACAAACTTGCAGCTACACTTGCTGCTTCATCGATGATAGTTTGCGGCACACTCATTTCAATAAATCTGATTAGCAAAATCTATTTCCAAAAATGCACCACAAACGGTAATTCTAAATGACATAGTAACCAACAAAACAAGTAACGAGCGTTTCCAAAGCAATAGTTCTAAGCTCATACTATTTTTTTTAATATCGAAATTTCTAGAATTTTTAATACAACTATGTAGTTTGATGAATGAAATATTTATTTACAAATGTGGAACAAATAAAACATTCAACAATACACGCAAGGTAACGAGTTTTACTGGCTCAAGGAGGTAACTGACTCGTCTACGACTCGTCAGTTATATCCTCCATTCGCCAGTAAAAACCTTTTTACCATGCTAGTAATGTTAAATACTATAAGAAACGTTCTAAAATGCTTCATAGAAACTTGATACGATGTATTTATAGTAGTCGCTTCTTTATAGGTTTATTTTTATCATTGAGAATTACCCAATATAATGCAATATAAAAATAATTAACTCTATGTATAATCAAAAATAGAAAAATACATTTTATAAACTGTTAGGTTTTTAACTATTTTTTTAAATGTTATCTAATTATCGACACTGGGCTTAATGTTTGACATTCTACGTACGACTAATGAAAATGTATAAAACTTGGCAAGCAATATATGAACGATTAAGCTACCTTTACAACGTTTTGAATAATGAATTAGTTGTTACAATTTTTATGACTAGATTACGTCGGTATTAGTTAAAGAGAAAAAACAAAGCACAAGAATTTTAAGACTTCTAATCGTAAAAATCTTTCACCAACTTTCTTTAACTGTCGAAAGAATATTTAAATACCAAAATCGTTTAAAAACGAAAAATATAAGTACACACCCTTTTCTGTACGTTCTTCACGCAAAAAGTTTACATAACATAATATTAGCAATATTATATATTGAAAGGATTTAAAATATTGAAGGAATTAAACTTTTTCCAATTTATGTGTTACTTGGTTTATAGTACATATTCTACTGTTTTCTTAGTATATTACGTACCAAACCGGAAATTGTACAATGCGTGCACTGTACAGTGATTTTGTACCGACCGCGAAGTGTAAAGTAATCGCAAAATGAGAAAAGCCTGTTGACGTCACATGCGTACTAGACGAAACTACGTTCTAACTTAGTTTATTATTTTAATAGGGGTATGTTTTACTTGTCAAGTTGTTCAATAGCGTTCGTCTTACATTAACCTTCGTCTTACATTAATCTTCGTCTTTCGTATAGTAGTAATTAAAAACAATATTTGTTACGCCACTACTGCGATGTTAGCGCGAACACAACGCGCATCTTTTATGACGTCAACAGGCTTTTCACATTTTGCTACTTCTCTACAGACTACTTTGTACGAAGTGGGATTTACCGGACTTGGTATTATAAGTTTTGTAATGTTCGGGTTCAGTCAATCTATTTATACCGAGTTGTTAGTTTCAAGCTTTCAGTCAACTTCGTACATCACTTTTTGTACAAAGCACGAATAATAGAAAGTGAAGGTAAAAACGAAAGAATAAAGTTCCATGTTTCATGGAACGACAGCGAACGAGTTTGCGAGTACACAAGTTAGTGACAAAAGAGGGCTTGCTTGTTCTCCGTAACCTTTCAATTAGCGATCAGCCAACACGTATTTTTGTGTTTTCATTTCGAATTTATAATAAATAAATTTATTTATTTATTACTATAAATTAGGAAGCACAAAAATTATATTTATTTATTTATATTTATATAATAAACTAGAATAGTCTGTATTTCAAAATATCTATTTTCCTTTTCTTGTTATTACAATTTTAGCTCTTCTTGTTCATAGGAGGTACGAGGCTCAATAATAATAATATTTCGGGCCATAAAAAACCCTCGAGTTAGTCAGGCGACTCCTCTTTCGGGCTTTGTACAAGATTAAATTGTACCAAGTTAACTGAAAGCTTAAAACTAATAGATCAGTACAAATATGTTGTTCAGAACCCGAACAGTACAAAACTCGTATAGTACCAAGTCTGGTAAATCGCATTTCGTGCAGTCTGTGCACTTTGCACTTGGTACAAAAATCACTGTGCAATGCGCGAATTGTACAATTTCTGGCTTGGTACGTAACATATAATATATGTATAGTAGATTTACTCTATAATGTTACTTACTTATAGTAATATTTTATAATTTCCAGTGCAAAAATGTATTCGTAAGTTTTAAAAGGTTTGACAGGTAATCAGTAGACAATCAGGTAATGAAATATATAATGATTGTGAGTAGGAGTCAAAAATGAACGTGTATGCCAGGCTTGTGGAGAAACCAGGCACAAATCGCTGTATAATACAGTACACATTGTTTATGTGCGTGTATGAGGCGCACAACGGGTTTATGCAATCATCAGTTTATTCTTGTTATTGTTGTTTAATTGTTAAACTAACGAGTATGATCTTAATTCAATTGTTCAACAATTTTCTGTTGTGCCTTTATTGTTGGAATAATATTCCTTATATTCGATTTCCAAATGAGTCATACGGCATTAAAAACAGAAAATATATTCTGACAGGAACACTGAAAACTAGGAATATGTAGGCATTGAGATGCGTCAATAAATATAAACAGCGTTGTACTGGTTGTACACAAACAAAATTAAACAAAATAACGTCCATATAATCTTTCAGTCATACATGTGGATATAGGTCATCAAAAATTTTATGAACTCTAAATGTCTTTTTACCCTTTATGCAAGAAATACCAAAAAGGCAAAAATATCCCAGTTGGATATTTCCAAGTGCGTAGACTCCCCTCTTTAGATTTTCAATTTAGAATTTGTATTGAATACATAAAACCAAGTTAATGATATTCCTATATCCGAACAAACAAATGAAGGATCTCGGTCAACGCGTGATCAACAGCTGTGAAATACATTAAGTTAATATAAGAGAGTAACCAGCATCTTCTGTTACTCTCGGCTGTTAAAGAAAGTAAGCAACGTATGTTAGGATTGTACTTTTTAAAATTTCGAGCATGTGATAACCGCATCTCGCCTCATGATCGTCGCGTGTTTTGCGATATGTTAAGCATTTTCACCGTCGTGATTTCGGTGAACTGGATTCTTCATTTGTTTGTTTGGGTATAGTAATATTCCTAGATATGCTATGATACTAATCTTCCTAGATCTCGTATATTTGTCTTTTTTTAATATACTGTTTACAATTAGGTAAGCCATACGTAGTGTGTTTCTCTTTCTGGAAAACGTTATAACAACGCATTTATTAATATCGAAATATAACTTTTGTTTACACTCCACCATATATTCTGTCCATCTTCAGGAGTGTCAATTGTATATCGTTAGAAAATGGAAAACATTTAGAGTTTGTTACTACCGAAGGAAGATCATTTATTAGCAATAAAAAAGCAGAGGTCTAAGATTTGATCCCTGGGGGAACACTAAAGTCATAATGTTGATATGTATCAAGATCAAACTGGAACGTCTCTGGCAGGGTTGGCAAAAAACATGTTTTAAAAAACAAAAACAGTTGTTTTTTAAATAAAACATGTTTTTATCGAAAATGAGTGTAAAACACCCCATATAAAAACATATTTAAAACATGATTTAAACTGTTTTAAATTAATAAACTAATAAAATAATAAAATAATAAATTAATAAAATATTTTAATAAAAGCTTTCAAGAAAGATATTATTAAATTGAGATACAAATTATCATCATGAATCATGATTACGCGTGCCTGAAACAATAATAAAAGTTCTTATTCTTATCATCACTTTTTCACAACTTCCTAGCAAGAGTAACTTAAATAAAAAATACTCTAATAAAAATTCTACTACAATTCTCGCCAAACTAAAAGTGTTAAATATTATTAAGTCAACACTTTGTAATTTATAAATAAAATGATCATTATTCTTTTTAAATGCGTCTTCAGACCTCTAAAAAGAATACAGAATTAGAAAATCACTCAAATATTATATATTCATGATGACGGGTTAACTAAAGTGCCCTATATGACAACATTTTTTAACAATTTTATTAAAGATGCTATTGAACCTAATAAAATTCGTGCCAAATGTATCCATTGCAAAAAAGACTGTGTACGGCGTATTATTATACTTATGTAAAATAATACACTTTTCAGATGGAAACTGGTCATTTAAATTTGAAAATGCAGTACAATAATCTAATATTTTTTCTTTCAAATTTTTGAAAAGTCGTTTTAAAACAATTACAACAAAACATATTTTAAATATACGTTTAATACATGTTTAAAAAGAAATAGATTAAAACTTGGTTTGATCTTTTAAACTAGATTTAAACAAAGTTTTAAACAAAATGTTTTAAACATACCAACCCTCGTCGCTGGTAGGCAGGTATTGTTATTATTAAAATAAATCGAGGAAACTTCATATGAAGCAGAGTAAACAGATTGAAAATATTTACTAAAGCTTTCCGCTACATCAAATTCTTCAATTAGCTGATTATAGTAATTGAAATGTAATATATTCGATCGTTTTTTATTTTTAGTGCTTACATAATTCCAAAATTCTTTGACATTCTGCTCTATACAGTTTCAACATTTGCGATATTTTGGTTTAATTTAATTTTAAATTATTATAAAAACAGCTACATTGTCCCAGCTTATGATATTTATTGCATTTTAGGTATATAGACGAACAAAGTTACATCTATTAAAATTAAATTTTCCAATAGGTAAGGATTTAGAAATGAATGCTTTTTGAGTATTGTTCTATTGTTTTTTATAGAAACACCTAATGATAGGTGATAGAGATCTTCCTTAAGTATTGGATGAAGGCATTTATCTACTTTATATTCTAAGTAAACGTATTCAGACATCGAGATTAAATAGTCCAGTAAGTGTTTTTCCATAAGCATTTAATATGTTATTAAAATTTCTTACATAAGGGCGTTACTGAATTCATTGTTGGGGCACATAGTCACTTCATATAAAACATAATTGATTTAGACTACAATTTCGACTTGCAAATGCAAAAAAACTGTTTGTAAAGTGAGTAAAGAAGAATATATAGACGGATGTAAAGCTGTAAAAATTTGCGCATTGTAACACGTAATACTACCTATATCACATTTCAACATTTACAAAAAGAATCGTTCTTTGATGATTGTAAGTGTTAATGTGGAAAAGTTGAAGTGTCATATACAAGAGATTTTAAGTACCTATGTATTTTAAAAGTAAATTTTAATGTATTGTTATGTAGAAAATAAAATAACAATTACAAAATTTGATTTGAAAAATCATATGAATGAATATGTGCAACGTTATTTTTGAACGTTTTACCGATGCGTAGCGTTTGAATGTTATTATTTTTATTATTACGACCAATAGAAGAAGAAATAAAATATACAAACTACTACTAGTTCTAGCAAAATTTCATAATACAACATTCAACTTTTAAAATAGACCTAAACCAAAAATATTTGGAATCATAAACAAGAGTAATATAGCAGGTACCTAAGACGTCCGAACATTTTTTGTAGTTGCACTGACCTGTGATTTCTAACAGTAAGTATCTGGACAACTAGATACCCATTCTTTAGTCCTTCAACATGAATTTGCGGAAGGAAATCTTTTTAATTTAAGAACATAAAATAGTACAGCTAGTTCAAGTTCAATACCTGTCCTCCCCGAACATTTTATGAAAGTGATATATTTCGCGCCTAAAAGTTGATTCTCACTATACGGCAAGCTACCAACAGCCACCGGACCGACAAAACATGATACTCATTCACACTATACTGCTAGCCGGCGGCAAGTGACCAACAGGCAACGGACCGACAATTTATTCCAAAACTAATAACTATGCCTTTGTTGCATCCATTATCTTAATAACTATTTTTATTATGTATAGTTTTGTCATTAAAAAGGTAATTTTGATAAAATACCATTCTGTTCCTTTTATAAAGTTAATTTAAAAAGGGATTAACAAGAATTCAAACGCTTAATAACTATCCTGCGTTAATTAACAGCGTTTCGTAAGCCAAAGACCCACAGATTATTTAGATTGTTTTTATCGTTCATTATAGAATGTAAAGGTTTATTATGCTGTTTTCTTTTAAAATGTGTATGCAGTTTAAGAAATGTGAAATATTCCTCAAGAAAGTAATCAAAGTTTATTAATACGCCCCACATAGGAAGAAAAAGGAATTCAATCAGTAATAATATTAATTATTATTATCAATAATAATAGTATTTTTAAAAATAAGGGTAATTTAACATTAACACTGTGGGTAATCAATATAGGTAATCAAATTCTATATAATTCAAAGTCCCCAGTCGACCAACTTTTTATGAAATTTGTATGAGAGAACTCGTAATAAATCAATTTAAAACTAAATATGAATTGTTCCCAATCTATTATACCTTCATGGTTTTATAGAGGGGTAAATTGAGTTTAATAGTCTTTCCTAACGAAATGCTTTATAATTAATCTTTTTACTTTAACTTAGTGTTAAAATTATTCTGATGAGCCTGACCTCCTCGTATTATAACGTCGGCCAATAGCCAGCCGTCGAAACCGGCGGCCAGAGAATAAACCGAAAAGCAAATCAGAAGCAAAATGCGTAGTAATGCGATGTTGCCGGTAAAACATGTGCTATGGGTGCCAGTAGAACAATAATTATGATGGGTGCCAGTACTGCGAGGCGGCATATACTTCTGTATATACAGAAATCGACTGCAGCGCCACTCGTGGTGATACGCTGAACTTTTTTGTATATCACTCGGTATATAACGTCCTTAAGGCACCCACACAAAAATTCGTTTCTAGGCGTTTCACAACTTGTACATGCCGAAACCGTAGAGAAAGGTATAAAACACTATGGCACCCAAAACGGGTGCCGCGTTGAAAAATCCGGGTGCCACTTTGTATATTTCATATGTCGTTTGGGTGCGTATAAGTCATTTTATAAGTCTATATATATATATATATATATAAATATAAATATACTAACTATGTATATTGCACCTGAACTCATATTTCCCGGATACTCTGTACAACGTGAATTACAATTATATGAATCGGTATCTCTATCATCTAATTAGAACTAATTATAAGCCTTAAGCTGGTTTCTCTAAATAATCTAATCTCGATCGAATTTTGATAGAAGAATCTAAGGAAATTAATTATCTAGGTATGTAAGATTTACTGTCTTTCTTTTAAAAATATCTAATAATTTATATAGTATTTACTTAATTTAAAAATTTCTGTTTGTAAGTTAAAACTTCAAATGGAACTTGGTAAACCTAGATAATTGCTTCGTCCTAACCTTGGAATCTTCATTAGAGGCTTCATTAGAGTTTCGTTTGAAATTCTTCACCTTCTATCTGCGGTTTTACTGAAATACATATATAAACAACCAAATAACATTAATCTCAAAAAGATTAATTAATTAATAAATAAATAAAAGTGTTAAAAATGGTACTTATTTAGTAACATGCTTAGAGGTATCAGCTACAAATGTATCAATGTAAAAGCTGGATTGAGCAAGTCGTAAGTTAAGTTATACTGTATTAATGGTATTACATATTTCAGAATTAACGCAGTTACGGCCACATGTACATTGTTCAATGCAGGTTAATTAGATTAGTAACCTTTAAGAAATTTTTATTATAGACAATTAGACATATGATTCACATTATCTTCTAAAGACGGATATGCGACAGGTTTATGCGATAAGTTTTTTTGAATCACACCAATTTTATCTTGAGTTATGATCGCTTCGTTGCTTTCTGAATTCTCTTTAGCTTATCATTGTGGCATAAAGGCACAAGAAAAGGGATAAGATATAGATGATGTACTATTAATTATGACTCTAGCTAACCCCTGTCACGATGGACCAACGTTTTCATCAGTTTTCCAACTTCTATGTTCATTAAGTCGTTTCCTGAAACAAAATTCTCGATATCTTATCTTTGCACAAGACAAAAACAACGAGGAAGTTAAATTATGCTTTGTACTATACAATTTAATAATCGAACATCCGTTGTTATTGCAACTGGTGAGAAACTTTTTAAAAATTCGCATGACCTTTTTCATTAAACAGGTGACCTAAGGAATCCTTGAAAGGCAATATTTTAAATAGCTGTGATAAATTCTTCTGAAAATAACTAGAATCTTTGAACAAGCATGCAAAATACAGTTTAGCCCTTCATAGCATTGGGAAATAAGTACTATAAAAGGAAGTGTGCAAAATGTTGTTTAGATCGTTGCTAACGAGATAAGTGCGCCGGCGAGGTGCTATGTTAATATAACAGGATTAGACTATACCGGCGGCGCCGTAAATTGAGACCAAATGAATTCATGATATTAGGCGAACCTCAAGCCTAGTATGCTGCATGCAAATTTACTACTTTTAATCTATTGTTGTTATGCATATAACCACTACAGTTCCATTTAATTTCCACTGTAAATCATTTGTTTATAACCGCTTGCATCGTGTACAGGTTCTTATGAATTCGTGGAAATGCATCTCTGAATAGTAGGAGTTGGTAGCAATTTGGAGTTATAAATAAATGAATACGTGGGGCTTGGTTGATAGTTACAACAGGTTGCACTTTAGGTCTATTAATGTTAATGATCAATTTTGTTAAAGAAGCGTGAATACATTTACGCGAACTAAAACCCTGTCTGAAACTTCAATTAATACTAATGTTGCACCAATGAATGGACTTAAAAATTTGTGAAGCGGTGAAATTGCTAGCTTAGGGATAATTAAAGTAGTTTCAAATTAAATGTGGTAGTTTTCATTTTGCTTTCGAAGTTTCAAGTTATTAAGATTAGCAGGCTTCGTCTACTTGTATGTGCATCTTTGGTATATACGAGGTCTGGCTATTAAATAACGAGACTGCTTATGAAAAACAGTTTTATTTTAAAAATTATTCTATAATCGAATGCTCCCCTTCAATGTACTCCCCTCCCCTCCCCACACACCGTTCCATTCGTTTTTTCCATTGGTCAAAGCAATGCTGAAAGTCTTCTTTTGTAAGAGCATTTAGGAGCTCCGTCGATTTTCGCTTCATCACTTCGCTCTACTCGAACCGGGTTCCTTTTAAGGCAGACTTGATTTTCGGAAACAGGAAAAAATCACAGAGTGCTAAATCAGGCGAGTACGGCGCGTGTTCGAGCACTGGAGTGCCTCTAGCGGCTAAATAACGCTTCACAGACAGCGGGTTATGGGCAGGTGCGTTGTCCTGGTGCCAGATCCACGACTTATTTTTCCACAACTCCGGCTGTTTCTTACGAACTCGCTCTCGTAGTGTTGCCAAAACTTTCAAATAGTAAGTTTGGTTTACAATTTGACCCTGTGACACCCATTCAGTCATCACGATGCCGTTGATGTCGAAAAAATGATTAGCATGGCTTTAAATTTTGATTTCGACATCCTTGCTTTTTTCATTCTTGGCGATGCAGGAGTTTTCCAGTGCATGGATTGCCGCTTAGTTTCAACATCGTATAGGAATATCCATGTTGCATCGCAAGTGATGATTTTTTCCATCAATTCAGGATCTTCATCTAACCTCTCAAGAAAATCTGAGCAGATCTGTTGACGGACGAGCTTTTGTTCAGTGGTCAAATTTTTTGTGACCAACTTCGCACAAACTTTCTTCATGTTCAACTCGTCATGTAAAATTTTTCTGACAGTTTCTTTATCGGCGTTTACAGTCTCAGCAATCATCCGAATGCTCATACGACGATCTCCGCGCACAATCTCATTGATTTTAGTCGCTGTTTGCGGAGTTGAAACAAAGACAGGTCGACCTGGACGTTTGTCATCTTTGGTGCTCTCTCGGCCTTCAGAAAACCGTTTATACCATTCGAAAACACGCGCACGAGATAGAGAATTCTCACTATAGGCCTCTTTCAACAACTTATAGCACTCAGTCGGAGTTTTTTTTTAATTTAACGAGAAATTTCACATTGATCCGTTGCTCGTGTTTTTCGTCACACATTTTTATCGGCACGAGAAAAAAACACGTTCGTTTCTAACCTATATAGAAAAAATACTACTACAGCGACAAAAACGTGTTTTCCTACGACCCCATACGAAAATGAACAATAGCAAACGCTACCGATATTAAGAAAGTGAGTCATATAACACGCGTATGTTAGGAACATAACACACGTGTGTGTTATGAAAATACGTCACGCTAAGCAATATCTAGAAATCCATGAATTTTGTTTACATTAAAATGATGACATTAATGTTTAATCCAATTTTGAGAAGCATTTTAACCATTATGTATCTATTCTTTTCTTATAAATATAACTTTAATTAATGTTTAATTAGTTATTTTAGCTATCAAAAAGAAATATCTAATAGATTACACCCAACGTAACCTCACTATAATACATGAAAATTATTGAAGCAAGTTTGCCAAGATTAAAATCAGCGATGCCAAATGAGAGAAAAATAAGAGTAATCACAGTCAAATAATTTAGTTAGGCAACCTCTTTCACACCTGGCATTGTGTTATTAGTTGAAGTTATATTTGTTAATTATGGAGATATTATTAAATATAAATAAAAAATAAATTATGTTCCTCTGAAATTATTATATTATAAATTGTAATAGTAATTCATTTAATTAATTGTGCTGCTAAACCCAAGGTTTAATTTTATACTATGTTTAAATAAGTTATGAATATATGAGTTTTTAAAATTGAAATTTATATTTAGTAAAAGAATCTATTAAATAAAATGTTAACAAACACCCATTCACTTTAACAATTGTCATAATTCAGCTCCCGAAAAATAAAATTAAGTTGTCAAGATAACTTAATTTTATTTTTCTGGAAATGTTTTGATAAAAATTTCGTTATAATTATTCATATTGTGCAACTAAATTGTTTAAAAAATTAAACTTTATATCCTAAAAATAAATGGCTTAAGAAAATTAGCTTTAAGTGTGTTTTTCTCTGTTAAACCTAACCATAAAAATTTTGCTTTAAAATCTTCAAAAATTATATTCTTGAAAATTTTAAAAAATCAAAATTTTTGAAACATTTGAAATTTGGGTGGTCGTAGGAAAAATATTGTACATTACACGTTGGAAAGTAACTTTTCTGCATTCGTGTGATTTCCGCACTCGGCTTACGCCTCGTGCGTCAATTCACACTCGTGCGTACGAAAAGTTTCACTTTCCACACTAGTAATGTAATATACTATTTCGTACTGGCATAGTAGTCACTTCCAGATATACAACGCTGCATTCGCTTTCCCCCCTTCCCCTCTAGGACCTCTTCTGTGCGCGCAGTCTCGTTATTTAATAGCTAGACCTCGTATGTATGTGATGTTAGATTGTTTATAAGTAATACTTCTTAAAACGAATTGGTTAAAAGTTTTTTTTAATTAGTAAGCACATAAATTTTAATATTATTAAAATTGGTCTAGCATAAGGAACCATTAATTTGATGTTGAAAGCTTACACTAATGTTCAAACATGTATAGTGAACATCCAACGATGTTCTATATTTATGTTAAGTCTGTCCTAGGCCACTATATGCACTCACGCAATGTAGTCTACTTTTTAACACTGCACACTATACTAATTCGAAAGGCTTAGTCCTCTTCAGCCTTCGAACGAGGTTCTGATTGTCAAGCAGCTGAATCGCTTGATGTAGACGAAATTAATGCTCAGCAGCAAATGTTTTAACTTCACTAGCAACGTACTGGACACTAATATCACGATGTATGTCACTATTTCGTATGTACCACGGAGCATTTACTATGTTTCGCAGCATTTTATTCTGGAAAGTTTGTAGACATTTTATATGGCACTCTTTAGTACAACCCCACAGTTGAATACTATACGTCCAGACTGGTTTTAGAATCTGGTTATAAAGCATAGTTTTATTGTGTATTAACAGTTTGGAATTGTGTTCCAGCACCAATACATTTATCTATATTTGAGTCATAGCTCAGTTCTTTTTTTTAACATGTTGCTTCCATTTTAGTTTTGTATCTAGAGTCACACCAAGGTATTTCGCTGTATTTCCTAATGAGGCCACTTTACCAATCAGATTAATTAAAGATTGCCTTATTGACGTTCAACTTAATTTTTCAATTTTTGACCCAGGTACAAATCTGATTGTTAGCTTATTGGAGCTTGTTACCTGCTTCATCTACGTTGGTTCCCACTGCCAACATAGCAGTATCATCTGCAAATGTTTGTTTTTGTTTTTAGTTACATTATTTATTTGGGGTAGGTCACATGTGTATAATAATAAGCAAAGAATGGAACTGAGAACACCGGATTTTATCTCTCTCAAGTCATAGTATTCATCTTTTTGCTTGATTCTGAATAATCTGTCTGTAATGTAGGATGCTAACAGTACTACGTATTGCCTAAGCAACAACTTATTTAGTTTAAGTATGAGCCCTTCATGCTAAACCTTATCGAAGGCTTGAGCCACATCAAGGAGGATGGCAGAGCAAATTACTTTTTCCTCTAGTGCATTTTCTATTATGTCTACGATTCGGTGGACTTGGTCTATAGTAGAATGTTTTTTCCTAAAATCAAATTGGTGATCTGGTTAGGTTAGGTGGTTGGAATTAGGTTCTTATCTTCTATTACAGTTTATATTCTTTTCAAGAAGAGTTTTTCAAACACCTTCGAGATGATTGGTAACAAAGATATTAGCATGTGTGATTTGGTAACATGATGACTTCTACCACTTTCCAGACATTAGGAACAGGCTGTAATTTAAATGCTGCGTTAAATAAGTATGTTAGTAAACCGATACCTTTTCTCGGTAGCTGTTTGAGGATCTCGCTTATGATGAGATCAAATCCAGGTGCGTGATCTTAGATATATATATATATATATATATATATATATATATATATATATATATATATATATATATATATATATATATATATATATATATATATATAGAAAAATTTATCATCGACTCTGCTGGGACTCGAACCCAGGACCCTCCACTGTCTAGGTGGTATCTCTACCAACTGAGCTACAGAGTACGACTACCAGCATAGCGAGAAATTTTCCATATGAATTAGATTTTCCATATGATTGAATATTATTAATGAAGATCAGCAAGTCGCATGACAACAACAGGTCCTGGGTTCGAGTCCCAGCAGAGTCGATGATAAATTTTTCTATATGAATTTGCATTCTAAATATTGTTTAATGTATAATCATTATTCAATTTAACAAAAATTAATTTCAACTAATATATATATATATATATATATATATATATATATATATATATATATATATATATATATATATATATATATATATATATATATATATATATATATATATATATATATATATATATATATATATATATATATATATATATATATATATATATATATATATATATCTACAGTTTGAGCGACCCTGAGATCAAAAGGTTTTCTTTTAAACATAAACCAATAAATAACAATTAAGTAAATAAATAAAATTATAATAACATCACAGTATGTAATGATTCGTAATGTAATGATTTCAACTTCCGAAAAATGCAATTTTGTATGTATAATAGACTCCCGGTTTAATTTTGCAGACTTCAGTTTATTTTAATTTTTTTTAATATTGAACATCACCTCCATATGTTTATTCAGATAAAATATTTTTGTTAAGTTAAAAATGTAGATTTCTTTTAATGCAATTGTCGTCTTTGTAATTACCAAAGGTCAAAATATCCAAATGTTCTCACGGTTTCAAATGTCGTTTGGTAGCGAAAAGTTTAGTTGAAATTAAATTTACAAATGCTTAGGGTTAATATCGGCTTTTTAATAGTTGTCAGAAAATACATTAAGCTTTTTAATTTATAGATTCTGTATGTGCTTGTCGGCTATTTCAAGCAAAAGCTGAATCTCGTCTAGAAGGCCACCTGCAAATAATATTGGGCTCACTTTAGTAAGTAGATTTTAAGGGGAATCACCGAAAGTTTTCGTTGGAAATGTTGTGGAACAATGTGATGTAATTATCCCTTAATGGCTAAGGAGAATCCCGCCATTTCTTTTACTGGTTCATTTAAAATTTGCCTTTTCCAAAACCACACGATTGTTGACATATTATAAGTCTGCAATAAATACTAATAGAGTGCGGAGGTCTTCCGTCTATTATCGTATACGTACAAGAGTTGTTTTGCCGATAGCATTTACCAAATACAATAACGGTTTTAGTTGTGAAAAATACTGAAATCTAATTTGATTTAATTAGAATCGTTATTATAAATACCGTACCGAAATCTAATAATTAGTTTCGTATAATTTAATAAGTTATAATTAAAGTGTAATAAGTGTTTTATTACCGTATTCCAGTTCTTTTAATAATTTGGAGAGATTAATAATACTGTCATTATTAACGAACAATTGTAAATATCGATTTAAACGTAACGTGAATTAAGTTTATATGGATATTGTTTTTAAAGAAATTCAAAAACGGAAGTCTTAAAATTAGATATAACTTCTAAAACAACATATTTAATTATTGCACTACCTTTTTCATAAAGAAAAACATTTTAATAGTCAATCATATTAACCGGTGATGGTTTTAGAAAAACTTTTACTTAATAAATGTAATTAACAATTGAACTTATATGGTTGTTCCGGTTACATAAAAAGGGAATTTTATTGAGAATAGTTTTAAAACAAAACAATTATTATGAATTTTAATATTAATTTTTATGCTACTAATATTTTATTTCATTTTTATTTGTATAATTTGTGCTTAAACAATTTTGTTGCCTACGTTAAATCGTAAGTTTTATAATTTCCCTAATTGATACCAAATCTGGTCTAATCATATCATAGCGTATATATTATTAGACAAATTACTCTTTATATTTTCTTTTTAAATTTATAAATATTGTTAATTTTCATCAATTTTCTTTAATAGATAATCATATACTTTTCTATTCATTATTCAATCAATGGTTGCGTTATTTATTTGTAGAAACAAATTGTGAGTACAAGCAGGTACTTATTCGTTTAACTCTCACAAAAAACTGCATCGTTGCGTAATTGAGCAATTACTTGATTATAAAGCTCTCATTACTTATTTATTTATATAGTTTAACCATGGGATGAATTTATATACTACATATCCTACTGGTTAATAGGAGCGTTAATAGGAATACACAGTATTTAATTAAATGATAATTAGATGATATCACTAATACTCTTATGTAAATCTATACATTTCCTACACTATTCATATAACTTTTATTTATTAATATAATTATGTTATTAAAATATAAAATAACTATAAGACAACTAGAAAAATTGTAAATTCATTTTATTAAATTAGAATTTTTATAAATCTTCATAAACTAATAAGTGTGTAGTGTATTAAAATTTAAATTAGGTTAGAAATCAATTTTACATTAAACCCGAATAAAATCTCAATCAAATGTATGATAGAACATAAGAATTGTATTTTGCTTTTCAGTGATCCACAATTTTTACTATTTTTGTTTCTTGTTAAATAGTTCAATAAAGCATGTTATATTACAACAAAGTTTATGTAACTAGACCACATACTTTTCATGCTAATAAATAATGTGAAGATTACAGTGTTATCTTTCTTGCAACATGCTTGTAAACTGTAACATAAAGCGATCTTATTATGAATTAAATAACAAAGAACGTTCTTGGGAAATGTTTGCAATAATATAATTTGTTACGAATTTGGGTTTATGGTTTCACTTGAACTCTGCTAATCTTTCTTTGCCATGTCAAAAACAATTCACTAGGTTAGATGCTCTGTTAATTAAACTACAAAATTGAAAAAAGAAAACTGAGAGCTAAAATAACAAGATTTTATGCAAATAATGGAAATATAATCTAACTTTATATTAACAATAAGTTTGTATTTAGCTAATGATAATAATTTTAATTTTGATTATTCTAGTGTAAATTGCATTACATAAAACAAAAGTTTAGTACTGCAGTTGCTGTTTATAACAATTTTCTACAAAAATAAACGTATTAAAACTTTTAATATATCTACTACTTATATACGTATATAAATGTAAAAGGAAGTTAGTTTAACAATCTTCCGTTTTAAATCGAATGTTTAAAAGTGTAAGAGAGGAAATCTTAACAAGGTTTACAACTTGTTTCATAAATCTCCCTTACAGACAACTTTTAAATTATAAAAGACTATTTCAACAATGCCCCATCCTAAACAATGGAAAATGACGTTTAATTGCAGAAAATTACTTAAACACAATAATTATTCTGTCTCTGTGCAGCAAAAGCGAGAATATGTTAATGCGTTATGTCTAATTATATTGGAAGAGTTACCTAACACTCTTAAGATTCTACCCAAGATATTTAGAAATTACCGACTCAACTACGCCTGCATTCCCAGCTTTTCCTCCACACTTTCCAAACGTGCCTTGCCAAAGATACGGGATTGTGATTTTAATTGTATTTGATTTCGATTTACTGTTCGTTCTTCTAATTGTTTTACAATTACTAGAGATAGAAATAGCACCAAAAAGTAGTTGATCCAATTCTCTAGAAGCTCTCGCTAGAAAATCCGATTTTTTTTGGTAAGCCAATTCGAGTATTAATTACAAAAATTAACTTAACTTAAGATTTTAGCAGCTTAATCTTTATTTAGTTGATTTTTGGTTTTTATCATGTTAAACAAACGTGACAGCTATAATAGAGGCCTTTTAAGGAGTTTCCTTGCATTTATGCAACACATTATCAATGTTTATTTTTTTTATCTGTTTCGAACTGCTATGGAATACCAGATTATCCCCATCCTTTAAACAGTCTGTTTGATTTAAAGCGCCCCGCTTTGTAGCAACTTTATTTTCAGTCAAAAATGGTATAAAATATATATATATTATTAAATGGCATAAAATTCTCTATGTTCTGGTTCAGAAAGTTTTGTATTTACTAAATCGGCGTGAGCGTGATGACGTCATCTGCCTTTTTTTAAATCACATGATAGGTATTCTTTTACTAAAATCGATAGAGTATTCTGTTCTCCTTTTAACCATCATAAATATACATACTCTTACATAATAAAAATTTTAAGAAAAATGTGGAAAATAATTTACGACTAGTAGGCTTTGATCTATGGTTCTCCAATTAATAAAACAGAATTTGATTGGAAGCTTAGGTAAATAACGAAACTTTAGTTGTTCTAGTAGCGTATTTGCAAATTTTTCTCTGGGGGAGGGAAGGTAAAATCCCGATTCAAAATACTTAGATTTTCATATAACATAGATTTTGACATAAATGACACGGACTATTAAAAAAATGGGAAGTGGCTCTATTCCGTTAGCCCCCCACCCCCAAAAAAACAAGCCGTTGAGTTATTCTGATGGTCTTTAATTTTCAATTAGGGAAAATGTACAACAAAACAGTACAAAAATAAATAAAAGCAACAAATCATTAATAAAAACCCACAACCACCTAAACTATATGGACTAGTCAAAACACATAAACAGAATATGCCAATAAGACCAGTTGTATCATACATCAATGCACCTAATCACATTTTATCCAAAAAACTGAACCAGATTATTAACACGATAGGTTACAAATCGAAATACTCTGTTAGAAATTCATTAGAATTAGTAGATAAGCTGCAAAACATACATCTTCCACCACATTCAAAACTTGTTAGTTTTGATATTTGCAACATGTTCTCCAGAATACCCCCACAAGAATGTATTCCTTTATTAGATAGTTTCTTGATCAATAGTAATATAGAATTAGTTAAAAGGTTAGAGTTAATTCAATTATTTCACCTTTGTATAAGTCAAAATTATTTCACTTTTATTAACATAATTTATTTACAAAAAGATGGTTGGGGAATCTCTCTAAGCACATTATCTTCTGGTTTCGTTATGTTGATGACATTTTAGCTTGCTTTGACAGTTCTTTTGAGGTTATCAATGAATTTTTAATTCTTATTAACAGTATCCACCCTAATATAAAATTTACACTAGAAACAGAACAAAACAGGGCTATAAACTTTCTAGACTTAAATATCAAAATTAACGCAGACAATCTATTTGAATTTTCCATATACAGAAAACCAACACAAACAGACATAACAATGCCAAATGAATCTTGTCACCATAATACACATAAAATAGCAGCCCACAAATCATTAGTACACAGAGCTTTAACTATTCCACTAACAAAATCAGATTTTAGCAAAGAAATATCAACCATTAAACAACTAGCACATACAAATCATTACAATCCGAACATGATTGACATTTTAATTAAACAGAAAGATTATAGGTTAGCTATCAAAAAAATATATCCCATTGACAATCAAACAGAAGACACAAATTACATATCTATACCATATTTTGGCAAAATATCAGAAAAAATTGCACATATACTAAGAAAAGCCAACAATTATAAAATAACATTTAAAACCAACACTAACACTTTTTCATTTTTATTTAATGCTAAAGACAGAACACATGATATCATGAAATCGGGCATTTACCGTTTAAATTGTTCTTTTTGTAGTTCGGTATATATTGGACAAACACTTCGAAATTTTGAAATAAACATCCTGAAAAATCTAATTACGCCAAACACCTTTTAGAACAAAATCACACAGTCATAGTTCATAATCAATAAAATAAGTTGAAAAACTTATTTTAGAATCTCACTAATAGATAGAGAGCCGCAATAGGAAGTTATTGATCTATTTTTTACCATGCCAGAAAGTATTAATCATATCATATCGAAAACGAGGAACAAGAATATTATCACAAGAAATTTGCATTTCGGTCGCCCTAAAGAGGACGCTCGTTTAAAGTCATTCGGGCGGTCTAGCACCCACGCGCGACTTTCCAATGTTTCTGGCAATCATGGTTTGGTATCTCTTATGATACAAGAAGTTATTAGAAAAAAGAATCGAGTGGTAAAAAGTATATCACGTGACCCATCCATTAATGCAGTGCATTAACACATGTTTTTTATTTATTCTATTATTTATTTTTGTACTGTTTCGTTAAAGATTAAAGACCATCAGAAAACTTCAGTAGCATATTTGGGGGGGGGGCTAACAGGATGGAGCCACCTCCGATTTTTTTTAATAGTCCAGGTCATTTAATATCTCAAAATCTAAGTATTTTGATTCGGAATTTTTATAAAGTGCACCCCCCCCCCAAGAAAAATTTATAATACGCAACTGGAACAACTAAAATTTTGTTATTTATCTAAGCTTGCTAGATATTTCTGTTTCATTAATTGGAGAACCAGAAATCAAACCCTATTAGTCGTAAATCATTTTCCACGTTTTTCTTGAAAATTTTCTTATGTAACAGTATGAACTTTCTGAACCAGAACATAGAGCATTTTATGCCATTTAATAATATATTTGGTTTATACCATTTCTGACTGAAAATAAAGTTGCTACAAAGTGGGGCGCTTTAAATCAACAGACTGTATAAGCAGTGGAGTGCCATAAAATAATTTAGCAATTTAACTTACGTTATGTTTGTTGAGAATTAATAATAAATCTTTCTTCTTTGTTAATTGTATTTACAAAGTCCAGTAATGCTCAACTAGATTACTTATTTGCTGAAGAAAAAAAAGTTCGTAGTAATATTTATAGATCTGTTCAAATCATATAGGTGTATTATAACAAGAAAATCAAATAAAGAAGGGTACTTATAATGTTTTTAGCACATAGAGTGTTATGCCTTCAATGTTGTTTTATGTTTTGTTATGTTTACATTGCTGATGCTGCAACTTGCAACATTACTCTTTTTACAATACAAATTTAAGAGGTCAGTCACTTAATAGATAATCCGACGAACGCCGATAATTAAGAAAAGGATATTGGTATAGGTCAAGGCATTGCAAACGATTACGTAAAATTTACCGGACATTGAATCTGGCGTTCTTGTTACTAAAATATTTAGTAATTTAATTAATGTACTCAAAATAAAGTCATTAGTCCGGGGGATCCCAGCATTGAATCACAGATATTATAACCTAGAAAAAAATCGTATGGTAATTTTCGTATCAAGGAATTGATTTTATTTTTTAAACTAAATTCAAAGCCGCCCACACTAACAAAATCCTCTTTAATCTAATTAACTTAACCCTATCAGGAAACCAACTGTTTTTTTTGAAATAAATAAGATATATTCTCTTATAAATCAGAATTATTCTAAAACTGTTATTGGACCTTGAATTTATTTCAAGTTTTGCATAAACAAACGCGCTGTATTCACAAATTATTTTGTCTATTAATTCTCAAATTTCAGCTGACACAAATAACAGTACAGTTATTAATATCACCAAAATGCGTCTATAATTTTACATGTACTTTTCTAAAACAGTCGCAAAAAATTACTAAAAACTGACTGTCTCTAATCAAAAAACTTGAACTGAATGCACTTGAATGAATAGCTGAAAAGCGCAGACTCAGAAGAAAATGGCAAAACTCAAGGGCTCCAGGTGATAAAACCATACTCAATGCAGCAAACAGAAACCTGAAAACACTGTTGCACAATATGAAGCAGCAAGCAATTCAAGACTATCTAAGTGCCTTGTCTCCTACGGAAGCAACGGAACATTAGCTTTGGAGAGCAACCAGGAAACTTAAACAACCACAACAATATATCCCTCCATTCAGATCGCCAAACGGAACCTGGACAAAAAGCGATCAAGAAAAGGCTGGTGTATTTGCTAACCACCTAAAAGAAGTCTTCACACCATATCCAGCTGAAATCACTCCGGAAGAAGAGAAGTTCATACATGAATATCTAGGTACCCCGTTCCAGATGGCACTTCCTCTAAAGAATATACGAGCAAGTGAAGTAAAACAAACTATACTCACTGAATTGAATCACAAAAAATCACCTGGATACGATCTAATAACAGGGGAAATCTTAAAACATCTACCAGAGACCTGCGTGAAACTAATTGCATACATCTTCAATGCTATATTAAGATCAGGGTGTTTTCCTGACCAATGGAAAGTCGCACAGATAGTGCCAATCTTAAAACCTGGCAAACCACCTGAGGAAGCATCCTCTTACCGACCTATTAGTCTCCTTCCTGCCTTGTCTAAAGTGTTCGAAAAAATATTCTTAAAAAGAATAAAACCCTTCTTACAAGACATAATTCCTAAGCATCAATTTGGATTTCGAGAGCAACACGCTACTACAGAGCAAGTGCACAGACTAATCGACCAAATCCACCAAGATCAGGAAAGCAAAAGATATTGTTCTGCGGCTTTTCTAGATATTACACAAGCGTTTGACAAGGTATGGCACGAGGGGCTATTGTATAAAATTAAAACTAATCTACCTCATCCTTGCTATCTAGTCTTACAGTCATACCTGACAAACAGATCTTTTCTCGTAAAAATAAAAGATGAATACACGCCGCTCTATCCAATCAATTCCGGGGTGCCTCAAGGAAGCGTGTTAGGACCAACGCTATATTTGCTATACACCTCCGATCTTCCAACTACAAACTTAACAGTCACGGCTACCTTTGCTGATGATACAGCTATTATGACATCCCATAACAATCCAGACATAGCATCACGCTATCTTCAATACCACTTAAATAAAATCCAAACCTGGCTCAAACAATGGCGCATCAGAGCAAACGAGACTAAATCAAGGCATGTAACCTTCACCTTGCGTAAAGAAACTTGTCCAGCAGTATACTTAAACAACCAACAGCTACCGCAAACAGAAGATGTCAAATATCTAGGCATCCATCTTGACCGAAGACTTACATGGAGGAAACATATATGGGCCAAAAGAAAACAACTTGATACGAAGTTCCGCAAGATGTACTGGCTCTTGGGTCGCCAATCGAATTTATCTCTAGAGTGCAAAGTACTCCTATATAAAGCTATACTTAAGCCAGTGTGGACCTATGGGCTGCAGTTATGGGGGTCTGCTAGTAAATCCAACTTAGCAGTACTGCAACGATTCCAATCGAAAGTCCTGCGTGCTATAATAAATGCTCCATGGTACGTGCCAAACGAGCTTATCCATCACGATCTACATATACCTGCTATTACGGAGGAAATCACCAAACACAGCATTCGCTATCTAGATAGGCTGTCCTTTCACCCTAATACCATGGCAATGGAACTTCTACATAATGACGAAGAAACGCGAAGACTCCAGCGCTTTAAACCAATGGACCTACCAACCAGATTTACTCAGGATTAGTTGTAGTTCTCTATTAAGATAATAACTCTACTATAGTTATATTACTTTCAACGGCTGCGCCACTGGGTGCTACCGTACATGTTTAGTTTATATGTTATTATTAATACTCGATGTACAATTTACTGAATGTCTAGCTACAATAAGACAGATTGTAAATAATAAACGGAGTTAATCAAAAAAAAAAAACCTTGCAAACTTTGTAAGTTATAAACCACAAAATAAAGAATTTATTATCCGGAAAGTATAAATCACCATTTTTTATAGTAGAAGGGTATAAACTTACCTCATTATAAGACTTTTTAGCACTTCAATTCTGTTTTTAAAAATTATTGAAATCAATAAAATAAACTTCCACAAAAAAGTTTCACCTTAATGAACAAACTACAAACACTTCTACATCAGATTGGCGCCTTCAGAAGGGTTAAACACTGAACTGAACTTTATCGGAATTGTCGAATTTTTTATGATTATTATTAGCTGTAACGTTAAAAGGCAGGTAGATACGAGTTCACTAAACTTTCTACTAAATACTATTTCTTAAAATACCTTTGATTTTAACATTGTTTTTTGGAGTTTTGTCCTGCTAGAATCCAGTCTCAGCCCTGTGTGCGCCGAAAAAACAAAGCCTAGGCAAGGCGGGAGGACTTAGATGGGTTTAATAGAAACTAGGTGGGATAAGATTATTTGTAATCTTAATTGGAGCTTTGCTCATTTGATTATTATTTTTAATTATTGACTGATGGACACTCGCCGGTATTGAAAGCAATTTTAATTGTAGTATAATGAAATTATAGCAACTAATCTTTATATTCTTATTATTAATTAATAAATAATTTCTCGCATAAATAATAGCTATTAATGTTTACTGTCTCCAGCCTTACTTTGTGGAACTCCATAATCATGAAATATAATATAGATACAATGAATTTTTAATTCTTATTAACAGTCTTCACTCAAACATCACGTTTACACTAGAAACAGAACAAAATAGAGCTATTAATTTTTTGGATTTAACTATTACAATTAATACAAACAATGAATTTGATTTTTCCATATACAGAAAACCCACAAGCACAGACGTCACTATACCTAACGATTCATGTTATCATAAAATGCATAAAGTGCCTAGCGGCTTATAGATCTTTAGTACACCGAGCTTTAACTACTCCAATGGAACGATCACATTTTGATAAAGAAATTTCAATCATCAATCAATTAGCACATGCAAACCATTATAACCATAACATGACTGACACTTTAATTCAACAAAAAGATTATAGGTTAGCTATCAAAAGAATATTTCCAATTGGCACTCAAATACAAGTCACAAACTATATATCAATACCATACTTTGGCAAGATATCAGAACAAATTGCAACTATAATAAGAAAAAACACCAGTTACAAAATAACCTATAAAACTAACACCAACACCTTTTCATTTTTATTCAATGCTAAAGACAAAACACAAGATATCATGAAATCCGGCATTTACCGTTTGAATTGTTCTTTTTGTAACTCGGTTTATATTGGACAAACACTTAGAAATTTCGACATAAGATACAAAGAACACGTACGCTCTTATAGACTTAAACATCCAGAAAAATCGAATTATGCCAAACACATTTTGAAACAGAACCACCCAATGACACCTCAAAACAACATTAAGTTCTTACATTTTTGCAACAACAAACCCAAATTAGACATTTTAGAAGCTTTTGAAATATACAGACATAAACGCACAGTACCTTTAATGAATGAACAAACTGAGCTTATTAATTCTCCTTTATTAGAAGTGTTAGATATTTAGTTTTTGTATGTATTGTATCTAGTTACCTATTTTCTGTATGTATTTATCCTTAGCAACGTGTTTGTTTATCAATCTTATCTACCTTTGATAATGACACAAAGTGTCGAAACAATATTGTCAGGTTAAGATATTAATAAAACTTGTGAAACTTTAACTAATCTTTGTATTTATATTATATTTCATAATAGTTATTAATATTTGTTACATGTAAAGAGTACTACTTCTACGTTTTACTTCTTTGTGATTGTTGGTTTACCAAATGATACCATGATATCATGGAAACCTTCCACGCCTCACCTTAGTAATTTCATAAATAATAATCAAAACAACTTTAATTACCTCCTTTTTGTTTCAAACGGTGGTAACACACTGTAATTTCAAAAATACTATTTTACATGTATAATAATTCATTCCTCCCTGGGCATTTTTCGTGGAAGGATACATTAATAACTTTGATTTGTTAAATGCGATACCCAGTATTGTCCTTTTTTAGTATGAAATAGCAAATAATCCATATTCCTTAAATTCCAAAGCATGCTTGATTTTTTAATAAGACTCTCTGTAAATGTATGTTGTAGTAAATTCTGACATAACAATATTTAATAATACGTATGATATAATTTCGACACCGAAAGGTATAAGAAGTTAAAGATTATGTATGTGTATGTATGATATAATTTCGAATTTACGTTAAATTAAAGGAAATGATTACGTAATCATTCTGAATGAAATTTAATTTACTGCAAATTACATTTGAATTTCTATTAACGTTGATCCGAAAGTGTACTTTTAACTCGGATAAAGGAACTATTTATAACTAATTTAAAAATGCAATAGGAAGAATTATTTATTAATTTAAACAAATGAAATACAGTTCAATGTTTGATTAAAACCAAAATTGATTTATTAGTATCTAGTACTAGAAAGTTTTAATATCAAGGTAATCTATAAAAATCAAATATAATTTTATTATTGTTTATATGTTTAACAAATTAAAGTGTCTATTTTTTATTTATTACAGGGAAGTATTTAATACAGTAGTAGTGGTTGTTACCTATAGGTAAATATTTATTTATAAAAGAAATTTTACTGTTCTTTTAATTTATTAATCAATCAAAGAACCCGTATATGTAGCGTACGTCAGTTACCATTATTGTTTGAAAATAATAAATTTCTATGTTCTACATTATTAAAACACACCCACTACAAATCATAATTGACAGTTTTAAGGATCTATTCTAAAAACACATGAAACTGCAATTAACATTTTTGAATTGAAATGAGACCAAAATAAAAAGAAGTAAAAGAAATATTTGGGCAAATGTAGAGCCCACGGTACAATGTAGATTATATAGTAATACAGAATGAATTGTAATAAAGGGAACGGAAGCAGCAGAATAGTTATAGTCCGCACCATCTATTATCCTTCAAAGGATTAACCCAACTATGAATAGAAAATTGTTTGAAACTTGTTTATCTTCTCCTAATGAAGGGTAGGTGGTTTCACACTACTAATACTGTGAGGGGCAGTAACGATGGTATATACTATTTATGCCCTAGGATAATAAAAACAAATACCAAATAAAGTAGTATTTTCCATACTATTAATTGAGGAAAACACATTTCATAATTTAAGACTCGTATAAGTCTATAAGTCTTAAATGTCATCCTAACAATTATTTTGACAAAAACAAGAGTTCATCATCATTAATTAATCATTAATTTGCTGTAATTTTAATTCAAATATGGTTACCATAGAAAAATGTTCCGCATTAATACAATAACAAGTATCACATTTCCCTTTTGGTCAAGTATTTTAACCATTTTTGCTTATCGTTTTGTAAAAAGACAAACTATATAAAACTTAATTCTTAAAAGTTGTAGTAGTTAGTAATAAATTTACAGGCAAATAAAGTGTTTAGCTTGAGCCAGACTTTATCGATGTTACACGTTCACAAAGGAACATATTGCTTTCGACAGAATACTTTACATTTTATTAGATTAATCCTTTTGTTCTATAATATTATATAAATTGCATTGTTAAGTTCTAATCTATTTATATTAAAATTCTGTAGCTAATACTTTTTCATTTCATTATTTAAATGTAACATTTATTTTGTAATTATTTGTAGCACACTGTGAAGATATATGTAAGGGTTTTTCTGTTAAAAAAAAGGTTCATCCAATGAATAACTCGTAATAAAATAAATAAATAAATAAATGATGCATAATTATACTTCGAACAAAATTATGGCAGACCTCTTTTCTGATCCTGAATTTTTTAGTTTGCCCTTTTTGATATAAATATGAGGAGGAGATTTTGTCCAATTTTGTTATTAGTAGTAATTATGCCAGGTTCAGCGTATGGTTGGTATAAACTTTCTAAAATATAATCGTCCCTCTTTAAATTTTAAAACGGAGATGAACATTTTTGATTGATGGGTTGCTTCCCCTAGTAGTTTTTGGCAACAGTATTGTATCGTGGATTTTGTTTAAATCTTTATGGGGGAATTAAGGTTTCTGCATTCAGTTTAGAAGCTTCTCGTTTAGTATTTTGGGCGATTTAGTGCTGAAGTGATAAAATAATTCAAAGGAATTTGTGGTGTAATCTGGCTCTTTGAATTGTCGAAGAATCAAACTAGTTTCGTTAGATTATTTCCTCTATTAATATCCACTAAACATGAGTGTATTGTGTGGAAATCCTGCGAAAGAGGTGGCTAATAAACATGAAATTACAATATGGTCCAGTTTTAATAACGACGTAAATAAACGCCCCCTTTTTTATTTGAAAGTCAATCAATAAATAAACGCTTCAACGTGTTTTAACAACAATGCCATGTGTCATGCAATAGTAACAAAATAAATAACAAAAAACGCCAATAACTTAAAAAACGGAAAAGATTGTTAAGTTCGAACACTTTATTTAAAGCAGAGAGTGTTCTTCTAGCAGCAATTTCTTTGTGTAAAGGTTTTCTGGTGATGTTTGTATAAAGGCCATTAAATATTTTTTATTAATGTGAAAAGCGAACGCATCTTAAGTTAAATGATCATTCTTCAATTTCAAAAACATAACGATCAAAAAAATATAACGAAAATCTCCTAATTATAAATAATATTGTAAGAAATATGTATTATTTATATCATGTATTCGTGCATTGTTATTCATTATTTCATCTAATAATAGTTATTACTAATCTATGTAATTTATTTGTAATAGTAGAATGTATTTTTTAGTAGTTACTATTTTTTAGACAAATTTGGGGAATATTCTACGCTGTGGGGTGGTTCAATGATGGATGATTCAAATTATAGTTCGTATAGAGGAAATAAATAGTGAAGCTTTCAATACAACATTCTTAATGTAATGTAAGTATACATGCATCTTATCTATATTGCGGTGTAATCATTTCACCGAATTGAAAATTTTAGTAACCATCGAACAGAAACGTTAATACAAATATTGTATATCGGATTTAAAATTAAAAGAGGGACATGTTATGTCATGGGCGTAATTAAAATAAAGGGTATAGATAGGATCATCATTAATACTTAAATTAAAAACTTAAAAATAAAGACTTCATGCAAACATAACCTAACTTTTTCATGCATAGTAATAATAGGTTTCATTTTTAGAAAAAGGATATAAATTAGTTAGATTGCTTGATTATAATCACGTTTATGCAACCCATGTTACATTTGGGACGGTTTTCCACTTGTTAGGAAGAAGTTTTTTCCATATTAAAATTTACACATTACAATGTTTAGCGTCAGATAGACTTTTATATTTTCCAGGAGGCCAGCTCAGTTTCATGCTGTTAATTTGCTGAAAATAGATTAATTAGGTCAATCTTATTATGACTGATACAATACAATTAATCTTTGAATTTGTTTAAAAGATTTCTGGTCACTACATTTAATGAAGGTTTTGAATCCTGTCGTTCGTGTTAATTTGACTCTTATAGACTTTTATTCTGCTTTTCCTCACCATTGTTTTTATGCAAGTGTTTAGAGTACTGTATGCTGGACATTTTGTGCATAAATTGATTAACGTTGACTTAATATTTAAGCTGGCATTTGTATAAGCATCAATTGGTTTATTTATTGCAGTTCGTACTGTAAAACTTATGTTTATGTTAAATTGTAAAGATGTTTTTATGGAGAAATTGTTAATTTTACCTATACCATGTATTCCTGTAATTAGCTTGTAAAGGATGAACCTTGATTTGTAGAATTTTATATGTAATTAGATCGTAATGAGTTTCGTACATTGTCAAACGTTTTTCTTGAATATCATCATTACAATACATTTTAGGACCATAGATGTATAATACTTTTTTGATCCTTGTATTAAGGCCTACAATCCTATAATAACAGATTTAAGATTAGTGACAATTAAATATCAGCTGTTGGGGTCACGAGCGTACTCGATCTTCCGCTGTTTTGAAAAAGTGTCATAGATTTCTTTTGTTCTGGCAGAAACTATATAAGCTGGGGCAAATTGTAACAAAATCAGTCGATAAAACATTGAAGGCAGAAGCTATGTCCGGCTCCGGATAAGATATATCTGTAATTTGAGGTTAGATAGATAACCATATGTTTTGACGCAAATGTCATTGTATAAACAAAGTTTAAAATAAACTAAAGTGTTACCTGAACATTTTATAAGAATTAAAGGAAGATTTAATTATTGTGCAACTATTATTAAAAATGAATGTGATTGTTTCAACAAATTCTGATTGAATTTATTTTTTGACATCGATCTACGTATCGATTCTATAAACAAGAAGTCAGCTGACAGGTTCTGTCGCAGTGTTACCACTAATAGGATTTTTATATAAAAGGGAACTATTTTATAACGTACCAGGTTGGTTAAAATAAATGATTTTTGTTGAGTTTATAAATAATAATTAATTTATAAAGTTCATCCTCTAATACAAGATTATTTGGTTTAGTTTATTAAGTTCTTTTCAGTATCCATTTGATTTGAAGTAAATAAAACAATTAATTTTCTTTATATAAAATTTATTTTCATTTGACAAACATTTTTTTAATTTATAAACAAATTTTATTTGTGTTGGTTTGTTCAAACGAATGACCGTACTGATCCTATATCAGATCAATACAAATATTTATAACGTTTGAGCAAACCTGAGAAGTCACTTCTCAATTTAACATTTGTATTATCTTGAAAAACATTTTTTATTTTTATTTTGACGTTCTATCTGATTTTATTTTTGTTTGTTTAATAAAATTTTTGTGTTTTCAATTTTACATATGTGTTTAATTCATGTTAATACAAGCATCCAGCGTTCTTTTCTCTTAAATTCAGAGTTTAGCAGCAGTTGTCCAGCTTGCAGGAGGTTTAGTGCTTACGAAATAAGTTTTTCTTTCTTTCCAGGCATAAAAGTAAATAAGAATCTTGCAATTCAAATAATTTATGCTTTACTGAACAAACCTGAGCTAGCTGAGAGGAATAAAGAAGAATATCTGTGGTGTATTCTCATTTCAACCCACCGTATATAATTTATATATTTATATATACATTTAATGTTATTGGTATTATGATATCAATATATCAATATATCAGATTGATTTTTCTCAGAATTTTTGTTATGCAGCCTTATGATTTATTTGCATGATCATAAAAGGAAGAGAAATCACTATCGGATTCCAGTACTAAAAATCTATATTGTCATTTAAATTTTTTATGATGACGTCACAACTAACAAACATTTACAAAGTTCAACTCGATTTTTCTCAGAATTTTTGTTATGCAACCTTATGATTTATTTGCATGATCATAAAGAGAAGGAAAATCACTATCGGATTCCACTATAAAAAATCTATATTGTCATTTAATTTTTTTTGTGAGACGTCATAACTTAGAAACAAATGAAAGTCGGAAGGTGAATCGCACATACTAATGTGTATTTTTAAAAAACAAAATCGACGTGTTTTAGCGTTTTTAAAAAAACCGGTTGAGTTCGCTTTTTTTTTAATATTCCATACTTTAATCCCACCCTGTATAATGAACTACCACAGGATGTTAAAAATTCAAAAAATAATAGCGAATTTAAGCGAAACTGTTGTAATTTTATTAGAAGTAATGTAAACTAAATTGATTTATACCTGTACTTACAGATTAAATATAACGGTAGGTAGTAATTAGTATTTTTAGCATGTAAGCAACCAAATGTATCTAAATAACATCATATGCTGGAAATAAAGAATCTAACTAACTAACTTTTCATCAATCATCGAGTTTATCTATTCTATTATTTTTGCTTTTGCATTATGTATAATAAGGTAAGGTAAATCACCCATGAGAGGATTCTTGGAGTAGAGACTCGCTCTAAAACATTTTACGCATTGACGAATAGATCTTTTGGCCAAATTTCTGCAAGATATAGGCCAAAAATATTCTCTTATATATATGACATTAATTGTTGTGCACCACAATGTAATAGAATTTTATGGAAATAATCAATGATTAGATTAGTTAATTGGTGATTTTTGGGGAGTAAAACAGGATGTTTTTTGTTGAAAGAAAATTTTGAATTTGTCAATCGTCCACCTTGCTTTTCGTCTAAAAACGGATGTAATGCTAAAAGTTTTGATGTTGACTGCAGACTCTGTTTCAATTTTATAGCTTTTATTTCATCAGGAAATGACTCCTGTTGGCAAATTTTAATTAACTTGTCGGGTGATTCCTGCAATTCAGATGTGGTAAGAGCATTTGATTTTCTGGAATGTTTAGAATTTCTGCAATTGTCAATAAATCTGAGCACCCAAGCTAATATCCGTTTTAGCCTTTGGAATGATGAATATTTATGAAACAAGTAAAATGTTTTAATGTCATTTGATTTTCCTGTTATAACCAAAAAAGTAGTCTTTAATTCGGAATCGTTTGACATTGGATTTGAAAATGGGCGTGATGATTGCCAAAATTCGTCATTCTGTGACAAAAAATCAAGACCAGCCCACCAAAGAGATTTTTCTAATATTTCGGAGGCTGATATTCCTCGAGAAATAAGATCTGCAGGATTCTGTGCAGATTTAACATGCTGCCAGAAATTGATTGAGTACAACTCTTGGACAGTTGCAATACGGTCGGCAACAAACGTTTTGTATTTATTAGGAGCAGAACTGAGCCAATTCAGCACCACTGCTGAATCTGACCACAAGTATATTTCACACTGAACCGTCAAAGACTGTTGAACCTTTTTCATTAATTGTGCAAGCAAAACAGCTGCACACAACTCTAAACAAGGAATTGATGTTGTACTAAGAGGTGCTACTCGATTCTCGCAAAATCTTTCTTCGGGAGAAAGCAAGGACAACTTATTAACTGGTTGTACACTTTCAATGTTCCAAAACCTGATCAAAGAGTTGTGCAAGAGTTCATTGTAAATATGATTTTGATTGCGAATTACAGAATTTTAACAAGTAACATTTGCAATATTATGTTAATTTGGACTTAGTGAATAAAAATTAACCGAAATTATCCATCCTAAAAAAGTTTTTTGTAGGGCAGGTTGATTCTTACCTAATCTAATTTGACCTACGCATAACAAGGTATAAAAATGAGATGTTCCTATGAGGATGTCTATTGAAGCTGATATGTTAAAGTTAGAATCAGCTAAAATTATATTATCAGGTATATTAATAAGTAGTTCTTTTGAAAACCCGATTAATGGTAAATTCTCGGTAACCTTTGGAATGACGAGGCATGTCATTATTTCTCTTTGATAATTGTTATGAACTGAATCGATTTTTATCCGAGTCATTTTTTTCAGTTTAAAGGTATTTAAAACCAATACCAAAAATTGTTGAATTTATCTGTGTAACGCAGATATTCTGAAATGAAATTGGATTGAGAACCGCTATCTAAGAGACAGCGTGCTGTAAACCATTTATTATCCTTAGACCTTACTTTTACAATGGCAGTTGAAAGTAGAACTTGATTCGTGTTTAATGGAGTGCAAGACATAGAAGTTATTGTTTCGTTCTCAGTCTTATATAATTGATTTGATTTATTCCAGTTATTATTCTGACTTTCGTTATTAGAATCTGAATCCTGATTTTTTGATGATTCATTTCTGGATTTGGCAAAACATGGAAGACTAGTATGAGGCTTGTGACAATGTTTGCAAGTTGAAGTACATTTGAAGCTACTGCTGTGCTTAAGGCAATTCTTGCATGTTTTTAATTCGGATATTTTGTTGAATCTGTCTTTTACTGATAATGTTAAAAATTTAGGACATGAAAAGATTTGATGGTCATTTTTGCACAATATGCAAGAAGTCTGAGATTGAGAAGAAACGACAAATGATTGTTTTGTATTATTCTACCCTTGAATGGATTACTGGAATAAGACTTGGATTGACCTGCGGAAATGCTTTCTGACAATGCACATCTATCAGACAAAAACCTATGAGTTTCGTACAAAGAAGGTATTTGTTTCACCTTAAACATACTATGTTCTGCAATGGTGTTACTATCGGCTTTTGCTTTCACTAGGTATGCTATTATAGAAGCTTTGAAGTGCTCATCAGTAATAGATGCATTTTCTAAAGCACGCAGATGGCGTGTCATGTGGTCATGAAATTTACGTAATTCTGTGGCAATTGCTTTTGTATTTTTTGATATTCAAAAATTGACTCAGTATAATAGAGAAAGTAATCTCTCATTATCGTAACGTTCTTTGAGCATGCGGAATGCTACTTTATAATTGACCGAAGTGGCAGGTAATTCATGAATAACTTCCTTTGCTGAATCCCTCAAAGAATTCTGTAAATATAAAAGCTTTTCAACATCTGAAAGTTTAGAATTATTGTGGATTAATGCAGTGAATGTCTCATAGAAAGTGGCCCATTCAGAGTATCAACCTGAGAACGTTGGTATATTCAAAAAAGGTAACTTTACATTACGTTTACCTGATGATTCAGTGTTGTAAAGGGAAGACTCTGAACTACTCAAGTTGTTGATTTTATATCTGTCCAAGATTAATGAAGCTTCGCCCGTCAATTTTAAATATCTCCTACTAAAATCTCCAAGGGTTGGAATGTTATCTGAATTTAGATCTAGAGCAATTGATTGAGTATACAAATCCTCGTATTTTTCTAAAATTGGTTCAATTGTAGATAAACTTTTCTGTAATGATTTAACAGATATTTCATCGATAGGACTCAACTCCTCAATGGATCAGAAGTAATTGATTGAAGTAAGAAGAGTGATTGAATGCTTATCACAACATAAATTAAATCTGACCACACTAGAAGCTTGCTTGAATGTGATATTTTTGAATTTCTGTAGAGTAGGCCTTCAGTAGATGACGTAACTGCAAATGTCATCCAAAATGATGATTAAAATTGAAGAGTAACTTACTGGAAATAGCTGCAGATGATGATTTAAATGAAGTACGATGATAATATACGACTTCTAATCGATATTTACTAAAATCCGACTGTGGGAACAGTTTTGTAAACTCTTCCATAGAAAAAACGCTGGTTCTTGTTTATACTATTTTAATGACAACTCTTTTTTTATTATTTTTAGATTGCATAGAAACGAGAATATACCCTAGCCTTCTTTAGGAATTACACCTTTAAAAATACGTAACAAATTTAAATTAATTAGCCAGCAAAATGTTTTATAACTTATAAATAATGAATTCAAATAACAACGTACATACAAAATTGAGTTCTTTACAATCCTATCAACATGAACGTATCAAACACACAATAATTCGCTATGAAACAAGAATTTCCTCATATATTGTTTCCTGTGATATCATTTCCTCTACAGGAAGTTAACTCTCAGATGTATTTACTTTTTCTGTTAGGCATGGGGCGTATTTGCCTAAAAGGAAATTCTCTAATACTAAATGTTTTTGAAAGCAATCAATACTTTAGCAACAAACATGTATCATAATAAATAGCTATTTATTAATTCTTCAAAGTTTAGTTGGGCTATAAAACAAAACTGTCGGAACAGTAATAGTTTCAATACTTTGTTGAAACGTTTTCATAGAAAATCGAAGAAACTCGAGATTTCTTAACATTCTCACCACACACTCTCCACAAACTACAAGCACATAAAGTTGATTCTTTAACAACTGCTGTTTTCTACTGGTTTTACTATTCCTTTGTAACGGACTCGACAACGAATACCGTTCGTAATGTTCCCTTTTTGTATAGCAGATATACGTTTATTTTAAATTTTTAACATCTTTATCGATTTTATTGCTTTTCAAGTTCAATTGAAACTGGAGCAGAAAGAAATTAGTCGAACCAATTACAGGAAATATTTTGCCACTACAAATCAGATTAACTAAAACCATTATAGATGACATAAGCACAAAACCCTTTTGGTAATAGAATTATTAAAAACACGCAAAAACGTTTGGGTTTTTGTTAATGATAAGTGTTCAAAATGGAGGTCTTTATAACCTACGCACTTGAATTAGTTATAGGGTGACATGCTCACAAAAAATGTACCCTCCTACGGAATTATAGTCACTTCTAAATTGGACATTATGAGTTGGTTTTAAAGAACTTGCTTGTTTGGTTTGCTTTGGTGAACATGAAACGTATGCATTGTAAGGATAAAAATAAAAATAAACGTAATGACGCAAAATAAAAGAATTAGTAACAATGACGTCAATTCACAATGATGTTAGCAGTATTGTAGTGATGGTATGGACGATTTAAATGCCGCTAATGAAGTATTCACGTGCAAATTTAAAGTTTTACGGTTTGCATGTTTAATTCCTAATCGTTAGGTCCTGGGCTCGATTATTGATCGATACGTAGCGTAAAAATGTAAAAACATGCCTTTTAGAATAATTCGTAGTGTCAATACGCTGTTGGACACGTTAAAAATCTCTACTAAGAGTAGAATTTCTTCAGATTCGGATAAATCCTGCTATCTGATCATAGGAATCAGAACCCAGAGGTATTAGAAGTATATCACAAATTTCTATACCTCCCCAAACAGAGAAAATAAGAAGGTTGAAACTTCAAGAGGATACACAAACTTCATTTCTCATTTGGCGTTAGAAATTTAACTTACTTTTACCTGATCGACAAAAATGATCCCTCAGCAGCATTTTTAGTCATCGCTACGTAACAGCAACTACCAGTGGAACTATTAAGTTTTTACCAATATTCACAAGCACGTAATTGCTACGGTTTCATTACGTGCCTGAAACCAAAATGGGGAACAATTTTTGGGTAGCAGATGCATGGCGGCGTAGTAATTGCTACTTCCGTGAAACTTCTTTTCTCTTCTTCTCTTTTCCCTTTGACAAATCGTGTCGCGTGGTTACTCGCTCTCTCTCTTACTTTTACAACTTAACAAATATTGTATCATTTTCTATACTAATGCTGCGATCGTGTCACAAAATGAATTACTATTTTATTTGTAATTACTTAATAATTACTAAATAATAAAAAGAGCGATGAATTGTTTGATTATTTTGTCATTCTAGTAAACCAAATTTATAAGCCATTGCAACTTTTCTGTGATGATGATAGGTCGAAAAATAACAATGCGGTTTCTTTAATTATATTTTTTAATAAAAATGTCTTTAATAAAATGTGACAAAAATACTTATTGATACACATGATAGAAACCATTTTTATATTATTCCTGCTATGTTTTTTATGTGTGTAAATAAAAGATGAATTATTGTCATTAATTAACTTTAATAACATTGAGTAAGCAGGGAGCATTACATACACAATGCATACACTATACAAGATGTGTGTCTTCCAAGCCGACTCAAGTGGTACTGACGGACGGGCCAGGATTGGCTAGTTAGATCACTACAAATAAATGTTGCCAACTTCAAGTTACATACATAACCATTTCTAAGTAGGAACTTTCAGTTAAAGTTTTAAAAACTTTAAAGTAGCTTCGGGCAAATTACTGCTACAATCATAATACCACTTTGAAGTTGCAACGACTTTAAAGTAATTATACTAGCTGGCAATACCGTTGCACATACTTTAAAAGTTACTTAGAAGTAATGAAACTCCATAGTTCCAATAAATAGTATGCACAACTACACAATTACTAAAATATTCTGAATTGAAGTAATTAAACCTATAAAATCATAAATTTAGTTGTAGTTACGTAACAACTACTCAATCAAATGCTGCCTAATGCTGCCTAGATGCTGCTTGGGCTGGTACCTAGTTGTAAATCTTTAAATTTATATTTCAAAAGAATATCACCTTTAATAATATCATTTTTTATTGAAAACTAATTGAGGATCTACGAGCTTATACCAAGTTTGAAAGTGGAACGCTTTATCACTTCTTCTTGATTTGATTTCATTGCTATATAGTAAATCTTTTGAAATATTATATTAATGTTTAAGATCAATAAAATAATTCTATTTCAGTGAAGGTGTAATGGCTCCCATTTAATTGAAGGTACTGATTTCTTATCACTACATCTTCAACTCTTCTATTGACTAATGTTACATATATCATTTCTGTATTAAATAATTCAGTAATCTTGTTACATATCAATGAAATGGAATATCAGTGAAATTAACCAATAATAAATAATTAGTATAAGGTACAGTTAGTAACTCATTGTACTATTGTATGAATCTATCTAGTTTTGTAGGATATGAAACTACGTATGTTACAATTAGGCTTGAATTTATTAAAATTAGGAGTTAATTGCTTATTAATTTAAAGTAATCTTTTGTAGGTAGATGACTTATTTTGGAATATAATATTAACTTAGTTAAAATACCATTACAACTTCTGATAAATTTACATCTGTCTTCATCTATGCTATTTTAAAAGTATTATTCTATTTACTCTTAACAGCTATTTTAATTCACGTTTTTAGTAAGTAATTGTAATTCCGTAATACGTTTTTATTGAAAGTAAAGGAGTATATTTAATCGATTGTTTACTAATTTAGTAAATTTTTCAAGACTCGTTGTGTTAATATTATTTTTAATATAACTAACTGTGACCTGGTATGACAAGTCGATGAATTAACCTGGTTGTGTTCGGGAACCTTTACATTTCCTTAGATATTTCTTTCCAAACCAAGAAAATGTATATTTTGAGCAAAATATAACTTGAAAGTTATTGGACCATCAAAGTCAATAAAAGTAGACAAACAAATATTTTGAAAATTTCATAACAAATAAAATATCAATACAATAACAATTGGTAGAATTTCAAAAATTAAAGCATAGTATAAAGAGATATAATTTTTTAAAACACTATGAAAGATTTTTCCCTCTATAATGTATATAATATATTTTGCTCGTTAGTGAGTAAGTAATTTGATCATACTATCAAGTTAAACTTCACTTTAATTAATTCACAACATAGAAATGTTGCATTGTTAAATAAAACAAATCAAAATTGAAGCTCCTATAGTAAAAACTGAAAAATAATATTAATTAAAATTTTCCATAGAGCAGGTATGCATTTACAGCATCGACGCCAAACATTTTAAATTAAATTTGTTTTTTCGTTAAAAGTTACTTTGTTAAGCTGAATTTAATTTTCATTAATTACAATTTTTAGTAAATTATATTACAGAAATTTTCAAAGTACGCTTTCGTTCAAGCTGCCACAAACAATCGACAGAAAAAATGCAATAAATTATTATTAGCTAAGATAAATTTTTATCTGATAGGATAAACTTAGATGCACTCGTATTTCTTTTTAATGCATTCAATGTATTTTTATGTAGGTATAATTTTGTTATTTCCATTTTTACTGTTTCATTTTAATTGATGTTCTTTAAGGTGTTGTAAAATTACATTTTTCTTCGATCTATAGTTGCTAAATTAAATTTACTCAATTTAGTAATTGTTAGTTATTCTCTCTTTGCATTTTATCTTATTAATGTAATAATATCATTAAGATTATATTATTCTGTTCGGTTATAATTCATCTTAAAGAATTCACAAGAAGTTTAGCTTGAAAATTTTATTATAAACAGTTTATTTCTTCTTCTTTCGGCTCAGATTACAAATTTTCTGTGAAGATGCACGTGGGTGGAGCTTTGTTTGCAAAACTTGACAAGGAATGGAACGAATTAAGTATAAACAAAATATCAAGATTCCTATGATTCCCGAAAATGTTTCTCTTTGTCTAAAATTGATTCATTGGTGTACCGAAAATTATTGGCAGGTAGTTAAACATCGATAAGACACACAACAAATCCCTATAACATTTTTTCTCAGAAGCGTAGTTTTCGGGAAAAATGCAAATAAAGGCGGGTATAATGTTTTAGCACATACAGTAGTGTTTGTTATGTTCTTCAAACAAGATGTTTTATGGTTTGTTATGCTTACGTTGCAACCTGATCCTTTTACAATACAATTTTATGAGGTCAGTCAGTCAAATGATAATTCCCAGAACGCCGATTATTTAGAAAAGGATATTGGTATAGGTCAAGTCTTTGTAAAATTTGCCGTAATTAAAAAACTGGAGTTCTCATTATTAAAATGTATAATTAATGTAGTCAAAACCTTTGTTTTGATTTCCTAATCACGTAAATTAATTAGATTAAAGGGAATTGTTATTATTGTGTTGGACTTTGAATTAAATTTAAAAATCAAAAACCATTCGACTTTTTAAGAAAATTAAATTAACGAATTCTAATATCTGCGATGCGATGTGGGAATTCCCGTCACGTGATGAGGAAATCAAGTTTTCTCTAAAAAATCTGGTAAGATATTCTTCTATATAAGTTATTAGTCCTTGAATTTATTTCAGGTTTTATTTTTGTTATGTTTACGTTCCTGCAACATGATGCTGTTTATAACACAATTTTATGAGGTCAGTTAACCAGATGATTTACTTTTCATTTCTTTTGTGTGATGTCATTCCGTACTCCAGCGTTTTGTTATGATACGTCGTAAAAAATATCAGTGGAACATCCAAATTATCTAGGATAGTTGCGCTTTATAAAATTGCATAAAAGCCTAAATTGCACTACCTTTGCTTGACCGCTCACAGCGCGTGTTTCGGCCTAAGGACGAGGCCAGTTGTTTCGGGTATCTATGTCCATCTCAAGCACGTGATTTGTGTGTAAATACGTACCTTTCTAAAACTGCATGCATGCAATTAATAACATTGATATTAATGTGATAAGGATTCAATATATTTGCGTTTTCTCATCACGTTTTACGCTTTATCGAAAAATGAATTAACAAAATTGCCAAATGTAGTTCACAGTACCAGATATGAAAGGTCACGTTTAAATGAAATTAAATAAATTCCCGTTAGAAACAGATGGCTTGTAAAAATGAAATACACAATTATGTTTATTTTTACGTGCAGTATGAATTACAATTAGTCAGTTTTTGAGTCGTGCATTATAGTTTTAGTAAAGCAACAACCACTATATCAACCAAGCGAAGCAATTTTATCTGCATTAGTCCAAAGTAACACAAGTGGGTGCTTGAAAATCATGGGTTTGGAGTAGATAGGCAGCATAACATCACAGTGAAATGTGATCTCATCATGTTTGTCCAACTTGAAAATTTCAAAGCTTGCATTTATAAAATTTATTTTTTATTCATGATATCAATATCAACATCCGCCCGTTATAATTTTATACGTACTTTTCTAAAAAACGTCGGTCAAAATTACTCAAAATTTGAACTTTACCTAATCAAAGAACTTTATTAAGGTTTTTTTGTTCCAAATGCCATCAGAAATGCGCTGATAAAGTCTGGTGCAGGGGCTACGAGACACCCTGTATAAAGTAAGAAATGCGTAATGCCAGCAGTTTTTACAGCTTCCAGTTTAGTTTTTATAATGTAAGTAATACTCTCTGTTCCTCGCTTTAAGACGTGTGACGGTGTTGTGGTGTTTGTTCATAATAGCAACAATTATATCAGCAACAATCCGTATCAGGACTACTAAGCGGCGTTTACAAAGGCTTTGTTTCACGTCTGATGAATTCGGTTAACCCAAAGATTATAACTGGTAGAAATAATTAATATTAGCTGATAGGAGTTAAACACAGTTGCAACCAATAAATGTTATAGGTGGGATTCGATTTCATCTTTCGGTATAAATTTGAATGATCTTAAATGTGTGGGATTAGACTCCACCACAACATTATTTTTGAATGTCGTGGATTCTCTATTCTTTTAGGAAACTTTTAGGAAAGAACATGGCAGTAGATGAGCTGTTTATGGACTAACTCTGTGATACAGCTGTTAGCGCGTAATAGTTTTTATCAATTAAAAAGCAACTAACTGTTGAAAAGTGTATATTTGCATTTCTCTCTATAACTAGAGTAAGATATTCTTCAAATTAATTTTATGTCAATATTGAGTTGGTGTATTACTCCAAAGTCTTCGTAGAATCTAGGTAGCTTTCGGAAGATGCACCTGCCTGAGTACAAAGTTTTAAATTGACATTCTAAGAAGACTTTGTATCTCAGAAAGGCTATTATCCTGAATAGGAGTGGAAACTGTTAAAGTATGTTTCTAGACTGAACTCTAGAACTCTTAAAACCATAAACACTCAAAACTCGAAATGTTTTGATCGATAACCCACCCCATTTTGGGGCTCAATAGAAAGCTCTTTGAAAGCTTTACCACCTAATAAAATGATACCGATTTCAGTTTACCCAGTTTTAGCATCGATTGACGCAGTTTTTATCACCTAACATGAATATTAGGTGACAAAGATTGTGCTCATGACATTAAGTTCAAGCGTTCGTGACAACCACACTGTCGTATAATTTCTTTTATCCGATGTCCACCCTTTTTCAGTATCAGTCGAACGAGTCAGTTAACGTTTGAACTTAATGTCTTATACGCATTTTAATGCTGGCATAATAGGATTTTATCCAGATGTTTATTGTTACTGTTATTCGGGACTAGGTATTTTAGCAAAATACAGACTAAATACATTTGTTAATAAAAGGAGCAATGGTTCAAATTGAAAATGTTGAATGCAGTTATTGTCAGTTGATACATAATACAATTGTAACTTCATAACTTTGTTTTATATCAAAGCACTACAGATGCTAAATATAAACTTTTCAACAACAATTTTAGAGAACAATAAAGCAAACATTTTGGAAATTAGTTTAGTTGAGCTTTTTTTTGTAAAAGCTACACTAATCTAGTAAGAAAAACGAGACATAAACTGTAATTCCAAATAAATTTTGTAAGCACATTTAATTTGTCAAAGACACAATGCAAACATTCTGATAAAACAGAAAAATTATTAAAGTTAGTAATTTATTATTTACAAAGAAAACCAGCTGACCCGAAAAATATTTGTTATATACAGAGATAAATGTCAGTTTCAAATAAAAGTCCAAGCAACATCCAACAAAATTTTATTGTTCCGTTTTATGTTTAGCATGTTAAGAGAGCAAAGAGAACTTTGTATTTTCATGATTACCATTCAACTGTAAAATTCGAGTTTTGTATTTGTATAAATAAATTTAAAAGAGATAAGATAAATATGTAACAATGGTGTTAACAATAAAGAGCGGAAGAATTAAATATGTTTTTATGAATTTACATTTTAGAGATAAATTCCAGAATTTCACACAAGGGTATTATTCAACTGCAACATTTTCTAACGTAATTGAATAAATATTGTTTATGATCAAACGGAAATATTATTCAAACGATTCTTATATACACAAATAAGTAAATAATTTATTGCCTTCATTATAACGTGTGAGCAACGGAATTTTGATTCAGAGTTGGCCTTGAAAGAAGGAGATAGACATATCGGTCATGTGAAATTTTGAATAGTATGAATTAGTTTATTTAAACTGTCACTTTTTGAAGAGAGCTGCCAGATTAACTGTTTTTGAAAGAAAATCAGTTTTTAATAATGGAATTCATATTTAATGAAGTACAAAAGAGAAATATGGTAGAAATTTATCTGAGAAATGGTAGAACTAAAAATGCTACCCGTGCGCGCCATTTAAAGTAGGTCTGTCAGTTAGCGAGTAGTTCAGTTAAGAGTAGTTGTCAATGATCTGTAGTAGTTCTACTATATACTTAAGATTAATACCAGATGTAACCTAAAATTTCCAAGGTCTTCTCTGAATAAAAATTCCGTTGCTCACACTTTATTAATAAAACATAGTACTAGTTTTCGAGATTTTATTATTACTGAATAATTGTAACAATTTCAGTATGACTATATGTCTTAATTGTCACCATAGCTTATGCTTAAGCTTAAGTCACCAGCCTTAAATGCACTTCGTGACGGTTGCTCTCAATATCATACTGAATGCTTATTTTCCGTTAATAAAAAGACGTGCGGCACAAAAGATATTGTATACACTACACAGTATAGTGTCTGATTTAGCTAACAACTTTCAGAGCTACATTACCTACTTATTATCATAATTTTAATATTGCATTACTGTGAAAAGTAATATTTCTACTGCCCCCATAAAAAAAACCATACAAAAACTCCCCAATCTAATCTAAACTTTAAATATAAATCGAAATAATGTCAGTTTTCGAAAATAAATAATTTTAAATTGATCACGCTTATAAACGAAAATCTCTGCCTCAGCTGCGAAGCATAAATAGCAATTATATTTTAAATACATAATACACATAATAAACATACATAATATTTGTGTATAGATAGTAATAACAACAGAGTAATTTAATAAATGCCAAATCTTTAAGATTCTTGCGTTGTATATTAAGTATATTGCGTTGGGGTAAATTCTAATCGCTTTATTGCGGAATAATTCTGTGGTGGCGTGCTATCTTTCTATTTCATCAACGTAAGTTAACAATAATATCATTTTGCACAGTATCCTAATTTTGATATGGGTTTCTTTTGAATAACAGGTAAAACCATTTGTCATCGATAAAACTATATCTAATCTACCATTAAATTAAAAAAAGTTTTAATAATTAAAAAAGGTACGCATTAGAATATGCAAGTCGTAGATGACAAATACCTAAGTTGGAATGTTTTTTCTAGGCCTATTTTTGCGTAGGAAGAGGTTTTTCTCTAGTTCCTCGTCTTCAGACATGAATATACACCTACACATTCAAATTAGATGCATATCATGAGCAACACTACTCGACATGACAAACAATTCGATCAATCAAGTAAGCAATAAGATCTAGGTAAGAACATCTTTTTTAATTCAAATGATTGAAATATTGTTTGTGAAAATTGATTAGTGAAATTTGTAATTTACCTATTTGTTATTGAAATATTTTTTCTGTCATTATATGTAAGTATAGTTTTGTCCATTTCATACAAATTATATTATCATTAAACATAAGGAGCCGTATTCGCATCTCAATATTAAATTAACAGCATCTTTAATTACTATGATGACCAATTCTAATTTTTTTAACAGACAGCTTCAATCATGGCTTGTAATACGACCCAGAATCATTCCATTAATAGAGTAGGAGTAGGTATTGGGCCACCTGGCCCAGACATTTTTGCGGGGATGCAGTCGTCGTTAAGTACGGAATCTGCATTACCGACATTCTGTATTACCGGCATTTGGTTCGTCACTCGGCTAAATGGCAACGCTGTTGCTAGGGGAAAACAGATGGCGCCAGTGTCGTTTTTGTACCGACATTCTGTATTATCGGCATTTGGTTCGTCACTCGGCTAAATGGTAGCGTCGTTGCTAGGGGAAAGCAGATGGCGCCGGTGTCGTTTTACTTGATTTTTGTACCGACATTCTGTATTATCGGCATTTGGTTCGTCACATGGCTAAATGGAGTTAGTGTTACTAGGGGAAAACAAAGGGCGCCAGTGTCGTTTTACGTGATTTTTGTACCGACATTCTGTATTATCGGCATTTGGTTCGTCATCATGAAGAAAGCTGTATTACCGATTACGGGCGTTCTACTGATTGTTAATAGGGGGAGCCAAGGTTTATCATTTTATATTAATAAATTTTACCGATTTCTTAAAATAATTATCGTCGTCATTAATACTTTAATTACATATAATAATTTAAGATAATTAATTCAGCATTAAAATTTTAAACGAAAATCACGGAACAATTTACGGATAATAATAATAATAACAATAATAATAATGTCTTTATTTCCCTTACAGGCTTACACCCAAATAGGGAAAAATATGCATTTACAAATGTTTTCATCGTTTATGCTATTCTCCTGTAATATCTCATGGGTAATGTGTAAAGAGCGGAAAATATGCAATGTGCATTTTATGATGTTGATGAAATAAGAATTATTTGTAGATTCAATTAAAATGCCTAAAACCTAAAATTTAAGGCTTTAATATTATTGTTTATTGTATATTTTATATCAATAAATGCGAAACTCCGTGTAATGCCCTGTAATAATAATGCAACAATGTAACATAACTGTATACATCGGTGTATACATAAAATAAACTTGATGTTGATGAAATAAATAATAGAAACAAAATTTAATTTATGATTTGATTTATTGAAATTTCCTTATTCTTATAACAAATAAGTTTTTACTAATAATATTTAGTTATTACTAGTTAGTTAATAGTATATTATATACATATTTGTTGCATTTTTTTTTTGTCGAAACCCATGCATTTTTTGTCAAATTTCGTTGCATTTAAATGTGCATATGTTTTCTTTTTGCCGTGCATTTTTCCGCTCTTTAGTAATGTGTATTGTGGTGACAAAATTCACTTGGTATTGTTATGTCTGTTTGTGTTGGTGAATATTTCACCATTTACAACATAATCATGAATAAAGTGGTTGGTGTATTTTTGCATACGAAACAATGGAACATTTATTTACGTTTAAATTTAGGCGATTAGCTTTACACCAATCACATAGAAAGTTAATGTTAGACTGCAAATATAAGCAATCATTGATATCTCGTACTTGATGATATATTTTTAAATCGTCAGCAAATAATAGTTTCTCGCAGTGTATAGATTGATGATGATGATGAATACCACGTAGACACGTCCATTCGTGACGGGTATCTTGGAATACGTTCTGCTTGGTTCGGACATCTTGTATCCCTACCCTCTGGCGTTTAATGTCATGCGTACCTTGCTATCTCTCTCTCTCTCTCTCTCGCTCTCTCCTTCTCACTCTCTCCTTATCATCTATTAGAGAGGACGCATTAAAGAGCCTTCTCTCTCTCTCAATGTCTCCTCTCTCACTCTCTTGCTCTTTCGCTCTCTCCTTATCACCTATTAGAGGACGCATTAAAGAACCTTCTCTCCCTCTCTCACTCTCACGCTCTCTCACTCTCACACTCTCTCTCTCTCTCTCCCTTCATCCTAATGCTAGTAAATGAAACAGTATTGGATAGAGGTAACCGTTAGGTCTACTGTTCTGGGATTGGTTCGGACGATAATTATTCAAAAAAGCGTAAAAGCATACGATGTTTACTAAATTAAATGCGGGCTGATTACGAGAAGTCTCAGTACCGTCTACGATTATGTCCGAGAACATCCGACGAACTGTATAAATCTCATGACGTATTGAAATATGTACATCATTGCGCTATGAAGATCTCAGCTATAAATACTGTGTATTCTGTTCATGCGTGACAGTTATTTGTCATACGTCATCATGAACACAATAGATCTCTTCGGTAGAGCTATGATGAGTATGACAGATGAAGCAATGGCTGCAACAAAACGTGGACCGAGAGGTTATGGTTTCAAATTAACACCAGAGGGTAATTTCGATGTTGAGAACCGTCGTATAACTAATGTAGGCGCTCCTATCAACGATAACGATCTTGTCACGAAGCGTTCTGTACTAATGTTATCAGATAACGATGAAGGTGTAATTGATGTTAAGAAAAGAAGGTTAGTACACGTTAAAGAACCGCTTGACAACCACGATGTTTGTACGAAAAAGTATACCGACGAGCTGGTGGACGATGTTGAAAGAAAATTACTCTCTAATTGTTTGAGACGACGACGAGAGGATAAAGGACAGGGGTCGTACTATGATGCTAAAGATGGAAGAATTTGTAATATAGGGGAGCCTCTAGAGGATAAAGATGTAATCTCTAGGCAGTATTTTAACAATCGGGCTATGCATACAAACGATCAAATGCAGTTTAATGCAGATGGTAAACGTATTGTTTCAGTAAGTTACCCTATAGATGGCACGGATGTCACTTCTAAAGCTTATGTAGATGCTCAATTCGACTCTGCTGTACAAACCTTCATTACAATGACTACCGACACTCAGAACACTATTAAAGATCTAAAGCAAAAGGTAACAAAGGTTGACATTGAAACTAGTAAACTTAACAGTTTGCTAACAACGTTGGAAAAAGAAACAAAGAGAAATCACCTAATAGCGAATGATGAGATGGAAACTAATCATTCGAGTGTGTTGACAAAGATAGAAGAAACGAATAATACCCTAGATAGTAATTATAAAAAATTATTAGATAAAGTACAAGTGCTCGAGGATACTCAAAAAGTTATGCGATCATCGTTTGATGCCCTAATAGCCGAATCTGCAACACGTACGAACTCTTACAACATAAAGAGAGTGTACAATACCGACTAATAACGGAATTTACTACTACTATCGGTTGACCTAATCATATTGACACCAGTTTTTATTCTAGTTTTAAGTGTATTATATCAAATGCCTGATTAGCGCAGATAGGAAACGTGGTGAGCCTTACGGGAATGCTGTGCAAATGCTTAGTTTGCTTATATCTACGCTAATCAGTTATTTTTTTTCTATCTTAGCCTAAATGTATCGTTGAAGAAATAAAAATGTATTTAAACAAAGTTTTTAGTTTTACTAATGTCAATAACTCTCCAAACATAGCGATTTGTAGCAACAGCAGCAGTAACACATCGATATGGTAAAGAAAGTAAGTTTTGCCGACGCAAGCATGAATAATATACATCATATGATAGTATGGGAGTATGCATACAGACAGGCAAGAAAGGGAGACTGGCAAACATTAGCTCTGGACAGATACCGTTTTCAAACAAGAATACATAATGTTGAAAAGCATCTGTGTGAAATTCTACAAGCTGATCATAGAGACTTTATCTATACGCAGAGATTTCAGAACACAGATTAGTCCGGCCGCAGTGGTGACCGAGTATAAATACAGGTACAAGCAGTCTCTTCTCTCAGTACCAGATGTTAGTTCACGAAGGTAACGGCTTTGTTAACAAGCTCATAGACAAGCTGCCTATTGAACTACATCTTCCTTCCTATCAGTACTGTGGACCTGGTACTAAATTATCTAAAAGATTACAACGTGGCGATAAAGGTATAAATCCTTTGGACCAGGCGTGTATGCAGCACGACATCTCGTACGCTCAAAGCTCCGATTTGAACAGTAGACACCGGGCAGATCGTGTATTAGAAGAAGCCGCTTGGAAGCGTGTTAAGGCTAAAGACTCTAAATTAGGGGAAAAAGCATCAGCTCTGTTTGTAACCGGTATAATGAAGGCTAAAAGAAAGTTGGGAATGGGCGTAAAGACAAACAAACTGTCGGCGAAAAAGGGTCTCGCTAAAAAGATGATGAAGAAAACTGTCACTTTCAAAGGTGGCGTTTTAAAGAAGCTTGTTGGTGTAGTGAATCGTGCAAGCAAGAGACTCACGGCTAAAGATTTAATACATCATGCCCTGAGCGCTGCCAGAAGAATCATTCAAAACGTAGGCGGTCGAAAAAACGTTAAAGTACCCCGAATAATTCCTGTGCCTACAGCTACAGGGGGTATTTTACCACTCATACCAATTTTTGCTGGCCTCTCGGCTCTCGGTGCAATTATAGGAGGCGCCTCAGGGGTAGCAAAAGCTGTTAACACTGCTAATAGTAATAAGAGACAGCTAGAAGAAACTACACGGCATAATAAAAGTATGGAAGCTATCGCTTTAGGCGGTAAGAACGGGAACGCCCTTTACCTGAAGCCGTATAGAGCTGGCGGAGCTGCATTGTACTTAAAACCATATGTCAGGCGGTCAAAAAACTGAATAACTTGCCTCGGAGACCACTTACAGACCTAGATATAATAAAACATGCTAAAGACATTCCCTATTTTAGAGGTGTCTATATGAGAACAAGTCTACCTGCAACGAAACCTTTGCAATTCGAAAGAGCTATTGTTAATCTTGACGACGCTGGAGGACCGGGTACTCATTGGGTTGCCTATAGAAAGGATCGAAACGTGGTTTTGTACTATGACCCCTTCGGAGACCTGAGACCACCAGCTGAACTTGTGAAATATTTAGGACCTCGCTGCTCCGTATACTACAACGTAGCCCAAGAACAAAAGTTCAATACATACAACTGCGGACATCTGTGTCTACGATTTTTGTATAAAAGAGAGGTGAAAGTGTAAATCGGTTAAGTATGGCTAGGACCATCACGGTGTACGGTACAGGAAACAGGCTTTCTACGGATCGTATTTATCCACCTATAACACTAGATCACGTGCGTTACGAATACTCACTAGGTTTAGTCGGCTTATATACAAGTCACACGATACGGAATATATACCCAGGCAAAAATAAATTTTATTACGGAGAAAAGGTGATAACTATTGAACCGGGTAGCTACGAGTTGTCTGAAATCGTTAACTATATAAACAATCAAATTAGTGGCGATCCCGAAGAGGGAGATCTACTACTACTACAAATCAAAGCTAACACTAATACGGGAAAGTGTGAGATTGAATCAGCTACCGAGTTGATTGATTTTACCAAACCCGATAACATAGGATCACTACTAGGATTTAAGAAGCGTGTGCTAGAACCCGGTAGTAGACACGTGTCAGATCGAGTTGTCGATATACTTTCAACTCCAAACATCTTTGTAGACACGAATATTACAGGCGGCTCATATAGAAACAATCAAACAGGTCATACAATCTTCGAATTTGGTGTTTGCGTACCACCCGGTTATCTGATTGAAAAGGAGCCATCGCATGTGATTTACTTTCCCATCACTGTCACCGAGATCGACAACATTACCATTAGACTAGTAGACGCGAGAGGAGAGTTGATAAATTTGTCTGAAGACACTTTCACGAGCATCAGGCTAGAACTTAAACGTGAAAAATGGGAATAAACTTTAGCTATAAAAACATCAGCATATGTCCATCAAAGGTCATTCACCGTCGAACGTCGGCACGTGTAGACCTTCGATTAAAACTAACTAAAGCTCGTCGCCTTTTTCTTGAATCTTTAGGCTTTAAAGTACGATAACAGCAGCAGCAGCAGCAGCATGTCAAAACGAAGTAAAATGCATATTAACACCGACACCTTTACCATTGATAAATTAAACATATTTGGGAAGCCTCGCGTCGATACAGATATAATAAAAGAGGATTTTTATACCTATCTGCCGTTTACGCTAAATGCCAATCATTCCGACACCATTAGAATCAGCATACAAAATTGCGATAACGTTTTAGCTTTATATGACAGCTATGTACTTGTTAAAGGTAGCATAACGCGTGCAGAAAACAAGCAATTCCTTCTGGTAAACAATTTTGCCCACTTTCTGTTTGATGAAATTCAACTAATATTAGGCACAAACCAGCTCATAGATGTCTGTAAACAGCCCGGCATTACAAGCACTATAAAAGGTCTCGTTTCACATGGCGCCGAGGATAGAGCTTTAACCAGCACAGCATGGAACTTAGGGATTACTAGCGATAATGATTTGTTACATAACCAAGGGAATAACGTCTTTCATTTCACGTGTAGAATACCATTAAAAGATATCTTTGGATTTGCAGACGATTATAAAAAAGTAATACCTCATATGAGTTGTCAGCTAGTTTTAATTCGCGCCAAGAACGATTTTAATTGCTATAAAAGCGAAGCAGGTGATGCAGGTACCGACGTAGATATCAAGATTGATAAGCTCTCGTGGGAAGTTCCGCATATACTGTTATCAGATGAAAGCAAAGTGAACCTGGTGGAGAGTTTAAGAGATAATTCTTCTATTATCGCTCCGTTTAGACGTTGGGAATTACACGAGTTACCCTCGTTGGGAACTACTAAAAACCAGGTTTGGCGTGTAAAGAACTCCAATGATCTAGAGAAACCGCGCTGGGTCTTTGTAGTTTTACAAGACGAGCGTCAGCTGAGTATAAGAACGGGTAACCCGACTACATTTACTCATTCGAACTTGGTCGACGTTAAGTTGTATTTAAATTCGCAAGTGTTCCCGCATCAGCGTTTAAATCTCGATTTCGACCGTAAGGACTACATTCCTGCGTATCTGAATTATATTCGTTTTCGTGAGAACTACTATGACGGTATAGGTAGAGGTGCGGCTGAGAGCTGTTTACTCAGCTACAAATCGTTTGAAACGTATCCCATTTTTGTTATTGACTGTTCAAGACAGGTAGAGAGTTTTAAGGATTCCACTGTCGATATTAGACTAGAGCTTGAGTCTTCAGCCGCATTTACGAACACAACTAAGGCGTATTGTTTGATCCTTCACGACGCATTAATCGAGTATAATCCGTTTAACGAGACCGTGACTAGACACGTACGCATACCGTAATGAAGGTCGTTAAACAAAATAAGTCACTAAACATATGTAACCTAGACGACTGCGATGATACATCTTTACAACGACGATCAGGCGAGGATGTTAGGAAACATGGCGATCTGTTACCTGTATCATGTAGAGCAATATTGAGCGGTCCATCTTCCTGCGGTAAAACTAATGCTATGTTAGGTTTACTTATTAGCGAAAACGGATTAAAATTTGAAAATATCTACCTATACGCCAAGTCTTTATTTCAGCCTAAATATGAATTCTTAAGACGTGTTATGAAACCACTTACGGGTATGGGATATCATGAATTTAGCGAAAACGATGACGTAATCAGCCCCGGTGATGTTAAACCTAATTCAGTGTTCATTTTTGATGATATAATTTGCAGCAGGCAGGAAAAGATTAGAGAATATTTTAGCATGGGTAGGCATAAGGGTGTCGACTGTTTTTATCTAGGTCAAACGTACGCCAAGATACCGAAACATCTGATTAGGGACAATGCAAACCTAATTATTCTCTTTAGACAAGACGAGTTGAACTTAAAACACGTGTTTAGCGATCATGTTGTAGCAGACGATATTAGCTATGATCAGTTCAAAAACATTTGCTCTCTGTGTTGGAAGGAGCCGCATGATTTCCTGGTAATTAATAAAGACAGCTCTCTAGACCGTGGCAGATATCGGAAGGGTTTTGATTCATATATAAGTTTATAATTAGAGTCGATTCGTTTAGTAGTCTCTGCATAGCCGACATGTCCAACACGTATGATCTGAGTTTAAAGCGTAAAATAATACACGCTCGTAATGCTATACGTAAGAAATTTGCATACTTTCGTCGTGATAGAGCAGAAGCAGAACGTATGTATCGCGTCACGCACAATCCAGTTATATCGCCACTGGAAACCATTGCTAAATCAGTTAACACCTCTAACGTACCCCTATTGAAAGTTAAAACACAACCATCTGCTGCTACTACTATTACTACTACTGCTAGTTACATTCCCCAGTTGAAAGTTAAAAAACAACCTGCTACATCATCATCATCGGAAGCAGACGAAGAAGAAGAAGAAGAAGAATCTAATAAAACTCTTGATCTCCCTACTCATTACGGTATGCTGATAGCTAACGCTGTCGGAAACAAAAATATAGATAGAACTAGATTCGGTATTAGATATAAAATTGATCGAGACGCGTGGACATTTGCATCTTCCCCTGTGACTATGCGTGATACAAACATCATAATTAAAAACAACGTTTTCAAAGCAACACCCGGTCTGTTTGACTTACTCACGTTTAGTGAATTAGAGTCTATACCAACGCAAGCTGATATCAATAATTATATGCAGATAATAGCCCTTACTAATGCGCATAAGAAATCATATAGACCACAGGGTAAACTAACAGCTGTTAAACATTGGAAGTATGATTATATAATTAAACCGAACTTACCCAGAATCAAAGGTTTAGGCATTAGACTATCATCATCATCATCGTCAAATTTTAAAAAATTAAGCGATTGCAAAGTCGAATACGTCTACTGGAATAAGGCTAACGAGCTAGTCGACCGGCTTCGTTTGTTATATGCTGTAAAGAGTGCCGGCAACACTAGTCCACAGAATGAAAACGAAATAATATCAATTATAAGCGAACTTAAGGAGGAAGGCATCATAGAATAGAATATTTCGGGGGTATATAATGATATATTGCTTTAACATTGTTCAGTATTCATCAAACACGGCTGCTGCCAATATAATTATTTGAGACGTTGCTCTCTCGGTGTCGTTGAGATTAATTGTATGATAATGACTAGTGCTAAACAAACCGTTGTTGATGAAATACACAGGGCTGCTAGAAAAAACTTTCAAAGACGTCGCACTATAATAAAAGATTTCCAGGACTTGTTCCAGGCTGACTTAGCCGAGTTTATACCCTATGCTAAAGTAAATAAGGGGTATCGTTACATACTGCTGATGATAAACTGTTATTCGAAATATCTGTATGCACGACCGTTGAAAACTAAATCCGGAGAAGAGGTGACAAAGCAGGTCCGCAGCATCTTTAAGAGTTCAGTCATACCCAACAATCTTCAGACGGATCTCGGGAAAGAGTTTTACAATAAACATTTTAAACGATTAATGAAAGAGCACACTATAAATCATTACTCTACATATTCCGTAATTAAGGCTTCGATAGTTGAACGCGTTATCCGTACAATTAAGCAAAAGTTGTATAAAGAGTTTAGCTATCGAGGATCATTTAAATGGATAGATATATTACAGAGGGTAGTTGATAGCTATAACAACACCAGACATAGAACGATAGGTCGAGCTCCTGCTACTGTTACACCTACCACCAAACTAACCGTTTATGACACTAATGTAAAAGCAGATGTCGCTGCAGGAAGTAAACGTAAACTAGACTTGAATGACCTCGTACGTATTAGTAAGTTCAAGGGGGTCTTTTCTAAGGGATACACGCCCAGCTGGTCAACTGAATTATTCAAAATAGTTAAAGTTCAATTTACAAAACCTGTCACATATCTGCTGGAAGATCTTCATGGGGTTGCTGTTCGAGGAGCTTTCTACGAGTTCGAGCTACAGAAAACCAATCAGCCAGACGTTTACTTAGTTGAAAAAGTACTTAAACGCCGCAGCAATGGTGACATGTACGTCAAATGGCTCGGCTTGAATGAAAAGTCCTGGATAAAGGCGGAAGATGTTGTTAAATGACAGTTCTTACCTATATAAAGTTTATATTACTAGATTAAATAAAGTATGTTGTTGTAGAGGTTTAAGTATAATATATAGTTAATATTCTATTAAGTAATTGTTAAGTGTTAGAATATATATATATATATTTATAAGCCGATCTAAGTTATTTTGTTAGAAAATTAATTTGTAACATTCTGATATAACATATCTAGTTTATATTGAGTAATAAAGTAATATACTATATAAAACTATAATCACCTAGTTTAAGCTGATTTACAATAGAATATTAGTAATATTGTGTAACTATAAGAAAAATAATAAAAACAGTAAAACATTTATCGATTTTTTTTTTATTTTTACGTATAAAATAACAAAACCGTCCGAACCAATCCCAGAACAGTAGACCTAACGGTTACCTCTATCCAATACTGTTTCATTTACTAGCATTAGGATGAAGGGAGAGAGAGAGAGAGAGAGTGAGAGAGCGTGAGAGTGAGAGAGCGTGAGAGCGAGAGAGTGAGAGAGGGAGAGAAGGTTCTTTAATGCGTCCTCTAATAGGTGATAAGGAGAGAGCGAAAGAGCAAGAGAGTGAGAGAGGAGACATTGAGAGAGAGAGAAGGCTCTTTAATGCGTCCTCTCTAATAGATGATAAGGAGAGAGTGAGAAGGAGAGAGCGAGAGAGAGAGAGAGAGAGATAGCAAGGTACGCATGACATTAAACGCCAGAGGGTAGGGATACAAGATGTCCGAACCAAGCAGAACGTACTCCAAGATACCCGTCACGAATGGACGTGTCTACGTGGTATTCATCATCATCATCAATCTATACACTGCGAGAAACTATTATTTGCTGACGATTTAAAAATATATCATCAAGTACGAGATATCAATGATTGCTTATATTTGCAGTCTAACATTAACTTTCTATGTGATTGGTGTAAAGCTAATCGCCTAAATTTAAACGTAAATAAATGTTCCATTGTTTCGTATGCAAAAATACACCAACCACTTTATTCATGATTATGTTGTAAATGGTGAAATATTCACCAACACAAACAGACATAACAATACCAAGTGAATTTTGTCACCACAATACACATTACTAAAGAGCGGAAAAATGCACGGCAAAAAGAAAACATATGCACATTTAAATGCAACGAAATTTGACAAAAAATGCATGGGTTTCGACAAAAAAAAAATGCAACAAATATGTATATAATATACTATTAACTAACTAGTAATAACTAAATATTATTAGTAAAAACTTATTTGTTATAAGAATAAGGAAATTTCAATAAATCAAATCATAAATTAAATTTTGTTTCTATTATTTATTTCATCAACATCAAGTTTATTTTATGTATACACCGATGTATACAGTTATGTTACATTGTTGCATTATTATTACAGGGCATTACACGGAGTTTCGCATTTATTGATATAAAATATACAATAAACAATAATATTAAAGCCTTAAATTTTAGGTTTTAGGCATTTTAATTGAATCTACAAATAATTCTTATTTCATCAACATCATAAAATGCACATTGCATATTTTCCGCTCTTTACACATTACCCATGAGATATTACAGGAGAATAGCATAAACGATGAAAACATTTGTAAATTCATATTTTTCCCTATTTGGGTGTAAGCCTGTAAGGGAAATAAAGACATTATTATTATTGTTATTATTATTATTATCCGTAAATTGTTCCGTGATTTTCGTTTAAAATTTTAATGCTGAATTAATTATCTTAAATTATTATATGTAATTAAAGTATTAATGACGACGATAATTATTTTAAGAAATCGGTAAAATTTATTAATATAAAATGATAAACCTTGGCTCCCCCTATTAACAATCAGTAGAACGCCCGTAATCGGTAATACAGCTTTCTTCATGATGACGAACCAAATGCCGATAATACAGAATGTCGGTACAAAAATCACGTAAAACGACACTGGCGCCCTTTGTTTTCCCCTAGTAACACTAACTCCATTTAGCCATGTGACGAACCAAATGCCGATAATACAGAATGTCGGTACAAAAATCACGTAAAACGACACCGGCGCCATCTGCTTTCCCCTAGCAACGACGCTACCATTTAGCCGAGTGACGAACCAAATGCCGATAATACAGAATGTCGGTACAAAAACGACACTGGCGCCATCTGTTTTCCCCTAGCAACAGCGTTGCCATTTAGCCGAGTGACGAACCAAATGCCGGTAATACAGAATGTCGGTAATGCAGATTCCGTACTTAACGACGACTGCATCCCCGCAAAAATGTCTGGGCCAGGTGGCCCAATACCTACTAGTAGGGTAGCTCAGGATAGTAAAATAAACTTAAATATATAACTGCCTCAATATTGTGAGGCCATTTTTTAGATTTAATATAGTATCACATTTTAACCAAGAACAACATACATTTTTTAAATCCAATATAAAACCGTTACTTGATTTATAACATTGTATGTACCTCTCTCTTTTTTTGTTTTGTTATTGTGAATTTAATTATACTTATTTACAGCTTTATCTATGTAGTAATAAACCTGTAAGTAAGTTCATGTATCTAAAAGCTAAAAGCAAAATCTAAAGCCATATTTAGTTAGCTCAGCTTATACTTCCGGGCCATCTAATTTTTACTTTGTTTAGTTTTAGCCCATTACAGTAATTAACCGTAAAATAATATTCTAAACAACAGTTAAAGCTAATTTTAAAAAGATTGATGGTATCTTTAAAATTCCGGACAGATTAAGTCAATGGGAGCATGATAACAATCGAACATGGAATAAGCCTTTCTATTGCAACTATTTCCACTTTTTTGGATAATAAGGAAAATGATAGGAAATTAATTTTCGTGTTCATTGGTGACAAATTTGCAACCTTTCAAATCTAGAAGATTAAGTATAATTAAGGAACAGTGGATAAAAATAAACAGATAGGCAAGGAGGTGGATTTTCCGTTCTAGCAAGTAAAACTGGATACTGATGATACCAACTCGAATAGCCAAGATTTTTATAATTATTATTAGTGGCATCATTCCATATAATTTTGAAGACGGCAGGCTAAACTGAAGAAAAAAAATAAATCGAACAACGTATCCTCAATAAAAAGCCAGTTGTAGGCCGGGGAAAATAAAATGAATTTAGCATTATTCAACCATTATTATATATTTTTATCATACTATAATAATAAAAATTATATATTGTAGTTAAAATCTGCTCTAATACTAATATTGTAATTTTTCCAATGCACTTCTTCTCAACCTGTTTTAACCATGCTCAATGACTACATGACCATTATCGCCATTCTCATCAACGTTACTAACATGCGACTAAATAAAAAAGAAATTAAATCAGGTCATGACCAGACTATATTTATTAATTTGCTGTCAATAGTAATCTGATTTGTTTAGGAAAAAATTCTTAACATTTTACTTATATTTTGTTCATTTACCTATCTCCGGATTTTATTTACTAAACTAGCATAATACCCGTTGAAAAATCAACGGTTTCCTTCTGGTCATGTCACTCGTCTGGTCTATCCACGAAGTAAGAAAACAGTTCTACTTATAAAAGTTAATTTTTGGAATCCACCACCAACACTCTCCCACATATTTTAGTAGTCCTTAACCCCTACCGTAAACAATTACCAGTTTATATACATGCATACTTGAGCATATTGTTGAGTAACCTTGGCGGACGAACGAACATACGGACCAACGAACGAACATGATTCCTTAATTGAATATTTTGTCGTAACCTTTTCCTTTTTGATTCCTCTTCTTCTTTCTCTCTGTCATTTTTCTTCCTCTCCCTAGCAGCCGCTTTATTTCCAATCTGTCCACATCTATTTCTCTTATTTTCCAACCCTTCTTTTTCGATTTCTCATCTTTCTCTCTAGCATTTTTCTTCTTTCCCTTGTCAGCCTCTTTATTTTTGACCTTTGTGTGTCTATCTCTGTTTTCCTTCAACCTTTTCTTTTTTGATTCCCCACTCTCATTATTCCTGACTTGTCTCTTTATTTATTGCATTCGATCATCGACTTGAATCTTTTTGCCCCTAGTTGTTTTTGACTTCCTTTTTTTATGCTTCTTTCGAACAGACCCTCCGTCTTCTAAACCTTCTTGACGCGGTGTTTCAATTTCCTCCAACACATCAAAGTTACCCTCTGAGAGTCTCCCTGAGAAAACTAGCCTTTTTTTTATGGAAGTCAACTTGAACCTGAGGTGTAGTTTGATAGAAGAGGCTGCCGTCCCTCCACACTTCAAATGCAAATGGGAAGATTTGGGTCAATAACTTCACACAGCGAGCCATAAGTCCCACCGAGGCCCATCTCTGCCCAGTATTCGGTAGGAGTTAGGTAATTATCATCGCCGGGAGTCGAACTAAGGACCTCGAACTCTTCCCAGTTGTTGCACACGTAGCCAACAATGAGGTACCTTACCACCTCGTGCACTGTCTAACTGTTAATCACACAGTGTGCGATAGCTCTAAATAGACAGTTCTTATGGCCACTCATTGACACAATGCGATGGGAGACTTTACCGTCTTCCATTGTCAGTTTCTCCATTGTAAAAATCAAATATTAGCAACTCCGTAACAAAGTTTGCTAAATCCAAATCCGAAGTAACAAAGTTCAGGTGAAAACGAACAATCCAAAATCGAAAACCAAGTTCAAGCCAATTCCGTAATTAAGTTTCCTAAATGCAAATCCGAAGTAAAAAGAAGTTCAAGTTAAAACGGTCGAAATAAACTCGCCCGATGTTGCGTTGCTCCTTATATATGAACAGAACAACTTTCTATTTTCAGAATTTCTATTTTCCTTAATAATAATGCCAATAGGATCATAACATGTAACATTGTAACTATAATTTAAAATAATCACGTTTAATTCATAATTAGCAATGCCTTTCTTCGTAATTACTAATAAGTCACAAACATTTTTTGCTCAAATAAATGCTATAAAACACATAAGTTGGCCATTTTTCAAAATAACTTTCAAAAAGAATACATAACATGGTTATTTTAATTATATATGTAGATTTTTATTATATTAACTACTTTATATTATTAGCATAATATTCGTTGGAAAAACAACGGCGTGTGGAGGAACCACAGTGAAAACGCGCCATCGATCGCTGCCCATCAGCGTGTCCCCATTAACTTTGTAGTTTTTGTAAGCTCAGTTGTAGTAAAAATTGTTGAATTTCGAGAACCACTGAATAGATTTTGATACCGTTTTCACCATTTGATAGCTTGTTCCTTAGAGAAGGTTTCTATTTATACAGATTGCTCGGAGGATCTTTCGATAGTCGAATAATAAAGTGTAAAATAAGTGATAAGAAAATTGGCTCAAACAAGGACGCTGGAAAAATGATAACTGATAAAGGCAAACTGTAAGCGAATTGTAGAGCTCAAAAAGATCTACATCCAAGTCCGGGATAGCATATACGTATCTCTTACAAGTTACATACAATCAAGATTTTTATAATAGTTATTTTTGCGGAAAACTCTTCTCCCCCTGGAATGTTGCCTTACTCCGCCCCTGGATGAAACGCCGGTAATCTCTGTATTTTTGTATCTTCAGAATTGTTTCAAGCATAATCTGTGAATATTTGATGTTTGTAGCTTACGCCATTCCAGAGATATATAGCAATAATGATTTTTTTAAAAATGCCCCCCTGCGATACCGCTCGAGTTTCTTAGGATTAAAAATAGACTTATGCACACCTTTGCAGCAAGGCCCACATGCCTGTATAATTTCAGCTTCCTAAGTCTTCTAGTTTTTGAGATATTTTTCGGTGGACATCGGACATCGGAACTGGTTATTATTATATTAGGAGATAATTTTAACGGCGTTTACTCTTTGACCTTCCTCCTTATTTTTCAGCCACTTTCTTGATCTTTAGCAATAAAGTCTTATGTTTTGCTGTATTTCGTGTATTTTAGTGTTAGTCCAGTTACTTTAGGCATAAATATGGATTCTGTTCTAAAAAATCCCTAACTTTTTTTATTTGTTTTAATCGCTTTATTGTGTCTTTTCAAACAATATATTAAAAATCGAGAGCGAGATCGCGCCGGCGTTAAAAAATACTAAAGGTCGAAGGCCAAAAATACTCGTTTCTTTGCATATATCGCACTTCCTATGACTCGGAGGTCAATTAAGGTTTCGGGCAAAAAAGGTTGTCTTCATTTTTTACATACAGCGAACCGTTTGCAAGATATACAGCAAAGAATGGGTATAAATAAAATGCGCCTTGTATTTTATATCAAAAGTGGCTCTTTTGCTTGTTTATTATTTTTAATGTATTGTGAGTTGCAAAGGGTATACTTACAATTTAAAATGTCATTTTCTCAAAAACTAGCAGGAAGCGACTAATGTTGGTAAGGAAGAAATGTTCGAGTTATATTAGTTACACCCTGCATATACATGGTCATACTATATTGTATATAATGTATAAGTCATACCATAAAGAATCGCTTTTTACGACAGATTTTTCGTTTACAGGTATCTATGCATTACACTTGTCGTGCACACTATCTTGTATTTTAATTACTATATTATTATATATTTTCGCTTATTACAGATCATGCGTTATGATAGTTATTCATACAAGTTAGAAAAAGTGATTTTTTTTTCAACCCTAGAAGATGGTAATGAAAATACGAATTGTAATTTTCTGAAAAGGAACGAAAAATATTTACCTTTTTCACTCTCAAAAGAATGAAGAAAATTTTTTTACTATAATAAAAGAAAGACAAAAATAATATCGATTCGACATTAAAACTGACAACTAAGAAACTGATTCTCCAGCCGGATTAAAACATAAAGATAAAGTTGACGTTTTTGCAACATGGAAAAGAAAAGTCTGTGGTTAAAGCAACTAGTATTTTTAATCCTAGATTTAAAAATATTTTTAATTCTGTTAATATTTTAGCATTGTATTTAATAAATAGCAAGTATTAAGAAATAGCATGTGCTATACGGATTAAAAGTGACTTTGTTTGACGAGCAATTATAGTATTTGCATTTGCGAGGCGAAGTGTAGCGTAGACAAGACTATATTCATTTGTTCGGTATTTTTCTAAACTTTTCTTTTTCGGTGTGTGAGTATATTATAAAGGGTTTTATAGTGTTAAATATAAATTGGTCCAAATATTACAGTTTTTTTTAATTAATATATTGATAGATAAAACATCTAGAACTTGCTTTTATTTCTGAAAAAGAAGAACAATTGACTATTTTTTGAATATTTATATAATTTATTTATGTACTATAACGCATATAATTCTTGTATATCCCATTTAAACAATGGACCATTACAATATGTATATCGTATGGCTGTGATAAAGCCTGCTTGTCATAGCTACTAGTGAATCTGGCATGACTTATTGTCATTGCAATAGCATTGATAATTGGAACCGATGGATTAACGTGCCTTCCGATCACGATTGGTTGCAATTTTCGTGTAGTAGTCTAGAAGCCGTCCATTTAGCCTCTGAACCGGGCCAACGTTGCTAACTCTGAATATCGTTTGATCGTTGGACCAGTACTGGCAGTGCTAGGCCATGCAGAATTTGCGATTTCTAGCTTAGGGTTTACTAGAACTTTGTTAGTTTGGAATAAAACATTTGTTACGTGTCAGTTTTTGTTAGCATCGAAACTAATATTATTCTATTTATTGCATTTTTCTCATGTGGATTAGGCTACACTTTATACTTTTATTTCAGCCTTGAATTATATTTTTATATTAAAAATCTTGTTGTGGTAATACTGCATTTTTCTAGTGGGATGTTGATAAAAGGCGATAGTCGTTTTTGTTTTCCGGAGAACTTTTAGACATGGTGGTTGTAGAAAAATTTTATGATGCAGTTTTAGTGCTGTAAACGAGAATTTATTTTTCCAGAATATTTTGGTAATTATAATATTTTAGAGACTCTGTGAGAGAATTTTGATGCCCGTTAAGCAATTCCACTAATAAACTAATTGACGTTTTGGGTTTGGCGTCAGGTTTAAGCGCCTTGAGAGGGATCTATTGGAAATGTACCAGCTCCTGCGAAAAAATTTCTAGCCGTTTAACTTCTGAATAATTCCGTCGATTACCTTTATATTTACTTTTCATTAAATCAAAATGGTTATTACGAATTTTATTTATTACACAGGCTTTTCTTCTTCTTTTCTTTTTATCAATAACCTTGTCTGTTCCGCCTTCCTAGTTGAGTTTTTGATATCTGGTTAAGGATACAATAGCTGCACCAGACGGGGAGTAAATTCAAGACACCGCCAATCCAGTAATATATTAACACCACTGTGGATCTCGACAACCTATTCCGAAGAATTGGTTCAGATAAGTACTAGATTAAAGATGAAGGTTGAATTATTCAGATCACAACGCATTAATTTAGGCGTAATCAATTACTTTTTGAATGCAATAGCCAGTAAAAATTAAATAGATTTATCTTTTCTTTTGTGTGTGTGAAACGAATGGATATATCCACGTGTGGCCAGATTTAACTCTTTTTGTCAATAATTTATGATACTCGAGCATATTTAATATAATACGATTGCCCACATTATAAGATGATACAATTGGTAGCCTTAATTAAACGTTTTATTCGTCTGTATTTATGATTGTTTAATTACTGTATATTTATGTGTTTTATCAGAGTTTTTAGCACTGGGTTTTAACTCTAGTGAAACAGTGGTCGGTGGTAAGTTTTTTTTTTGTTGAGATTGTGGAAGAATACTAATTGAGTAGTAAGCGAAACGTCTGGATCCGATAGTATGAGACCACTATCCGCCGTAGATATATATTTTTTTAGTGGTAGAGCCAGTGGCGCCTTGTTATGAAATTTTGTGTAGAGATCGGAACATCCTTAAGCTTTCTCGTCATTGTAGAAATCCCACGACCATCGACTCCTTCGGGGCTAGTGATAGTATCTGGGAACAATTTCACACCCTACCTAACTATTCTCAAACTTTCTTTTAATAAAGAAAAAGGGCGAAACACCTTATTTAGCAATATCTTTTTTGTTTCTGTTAATTTTTCTTTTCTATTATTGTCTTCCAGGGCTGTATTCTAATATTTGCTCATTGTTCCTTTATTTTGTTATTTTTGTTCATTGGATTTACATTCTTATCATTTCTTAGTCTAATCCTATTGTCGTTATCAATTATGATCAGTTTACCTCCATTTAGCCAATTCCATTGTTGTTATTTATTATGATCAGTTTACCACTATTCGTCAGTTTTTTATATGCGGATTTTAGACCGTCAATTGTTTTTGCTGGTTTCGTTAATACGAAGCATCCTTTCATGATGATATTGCGCCAACGATTATGCTGTCTTACACGCTGTCCTGCGTGAGCGACCAACGTGGCGAAGCGGACGACACGGGCGAAACGAGCGAATGACAGTGCGGACGAAGTGAATTGAGAGTGTCCTACGTAGTACATTTTCGTAATCGCGAATCGCGTGGAAAAGAAAAACAGAACAATGATACGCTAGTCTGGTAAAAATGGGCTGGTGGAGCAGGCGTAATTTTTTGGACTTTCTGCCCATTGGCACTTTTGATCTACTACAATTTACCAAAGTTTCAAGAATTTTAGCCGAGAACCATTTCCCATAAGAATTATACTGGGTCTGGTGCAAAAATTGCCTACTTCAAACGGGCTGTGATTCGAAAACTATGATTTTTTGGACTTTGTGTCCAGTGACACTTTTGATCGAAAACATCGAAAAGTATCTTGCATCGACGTTCAAGAACAATCTGGTGAAAGCCATTTACCATTAGAATTGTGCGGGGTCCTTTGGAAAACTTCACCATTTATATAAGATATTAACAAATTGTTCAAATTTATTTCACAATTATTTCAAAATTAATAATTTTATTATTAGTTTTCTCTTTGAAAATTAAATTCAATCTAACAAAACCAACCTGCTATGCCTATGATTTAGATATGGTTAAGGCGGAAATATCAAATAATTTGATCGAGTCAACTGCCTGAAATCCGCATTTAGCGAAGTTACGGGCGACGCGACCTCACGTAGGACACCTGCATTGTTTGCTTAATTTTGATAAATCCTCGCCGGCCGCTCCGCTCGATCCGCCCGCAAGTAGTCGCTCACGCAGGACAGCGTGTTAGGTCTATTTAAGTTTACTTCCTTTACTTTACCTTCCTCATTATCCACTACTAATTACTACAGTCGTATAAAAATTTCCACTAATTTATTTATTTTTTATATTTTATAATCAATTTCGTATAATGCATTTCTTAACATTTTCATGGTTCATCTTCAACAACTTCATCCGTCATAATAGTAATGTGTAGTATTGATTACGATACCACCAGCTTATTTTGCATGGGCTTTGAGTTTTGTATGATGCGCGGTTAACAATATTAGTGTACTTCATAGTTTGCAAATACATACATAGCTACAATTATAAGCAACAATAACTTTAAAATATTAGTTTATAAGCAACTTTATAATTGTGGTAATTCCATTGTCAAATATTTGAAGAGGCCTATAAAGCACTGATATTTCGCACTAGTAAGTTGTGGCAAGTTTCAACTTTAACAAGTGTAATTAATGGTAATTCCTTATCGCTTAATGTCACCTCTCATTTCTCTTGAAAAATATCATCAATATAAATAATTTCTTATTTTACCTTAACCTACTTTTGCTATCCTGTTTTATTGATTGTCACAGAAATGTGATATTGTGTATCAAGCATTTGATGCATTTATCTTGATTTTATTCGATGTTAAGGTTGTCTTTTATCTCCGCAGCTGTTATGCAAGTTATACAAGCAGAGTGATCTAATTACAGTTTTTTTTTAAGAAATTTCTTAGATAGATTACTTGAAGAAATTTTTACAAAAATTTTCCTAGCCGGTCATTAGCGTACCTTTTGTAGTTGTTTGTATTCACATATTTTAGTTGAATAACGTTTCATCTTCAGCTGGCAAAAAGCAAGTGAAGTTTTCCTTTAATTAAAAACTTCTGCATTATAAATTTACAATAACTGTAATCTCTAGAATTTTCTCATTTATGAAGCTATAAAGTGCATCTCGCCTTTGACATGACGTGGAAGATTGTTCGAATCCGTGCAGTGAGGAAACTTTGAAACTTTCCAAAGCATAAGAAGCGCTTTAATAAGCAAGTAGAAAGTTAAAAGTTTCTAATTTCTAAATTTTCTGTGTTTTACCTTCGGAATAAAAGATGAGTCCTAAGAGGAGTTTTAAATATAAACTCGGGCTAAAAAGTATTGTAAGTGCTTTTAAAAGTGGCTTTTTATGACGTAATTTGCCAGATGGTGCAATTTTAATTTTCGATATAGCGGCTATTTCACTTGCTCAGCATCGGCTTGCGGCCACAGGGATAATATTAATAGCTTAATAAAATTATGAAGACTTTTTTTAACAATTATACGTCAGTATTGATTACTATTTGTAATTACGCGAGGTATCGTTAACTACAATTTTATAGCTCGTGGAGCACTAATTATGTACGCTTGCATGAACATTGTGCAAGTTACTAAAAACAACAATGATTAACATCTAGAAAATAAAAACGAAAAGTTATTGCAAAAATTTGAAATTATGATAGGATTTTATCATCGGGAAATACGCCGCGAGACAACAACTTTATTGTTATAGTTGGAGGATTGGAATCGTTTGCGAAACAATCCTGAACTTACACCCTCACAAATTTTAATGGTCATTATTATAGAACGACGGTTTAGATTTGATTCTAGAGAGCGTTGAATCGCCACCGTTTCTGCTTTAGTGAAAATCCAATTTTCCTTTGAATTCTCTCACTTGGAACGAACATTTTGTTTGTGTCTCCTGTTGCATTCGTTTGTAAAGCGTAAATTTGTTTTCCTTTAAATTTATTTAACGTGTGTACTTGGTTTGGCCATGTAAACAATAACTGAAATATAGTTCTTAAAGGAAATAACATAATGAGCTTATTTACTGTCGAGAACGTTACAATAGTTGCTACATTTCCAGTTGTTTTATTTAAAATCACGAAACAACTCGTTTATAACAGAAAGAGACACAGCTGAAAAATAATTCCACTTTAACATTTACTTTCACGTAATTTCTAACTATTTATGCTACTTTTCAAAACAAAAAAGTTAATCGAGCTCTAAAAATTATCATTATTATAGAATTATCTATGCTGTATAACAAAAACTGTAAATCTCACTCTTATAAGCCCAAACAATTGTGTTCATGAATTTGAACTAGTTTTATTTCTTATACAGATATCATACAACCACGACAGCATAATTGTTTGTTACACTGAAAATATTTTTCATAGAATAAAAACTAATTTTAGTCAGCTCAGGGATGCGTGGTGCTGATTAGCATCAGGGTTTCGATGTTGACTTGATACCTACTTTCAAAAAGCTTAAAGAACGTCACGTAAATATGCAAAAGGATGATAAACTTAAAGAATAGACATTATACGAGGGCCACGATGTATATTGTGAGATGCCACGAAACTAGAGGAGTTAGAGCTGGCAACACGGCATTGTTACATACCACCATCCTTCATTAGTAAGCTTTGACAACAGTTGAGTCGCTGCTGTCACAGAGTAAACGTGGTACACTGGCTTGCAAAAAATCGCCTACTCTTTAAAAATCAAGTAACCGAGTTTTTATGTAGTTTTTGCTATGTAAACTTAACCTTTCTGACTTTTGACATTACATTTTTGACGGATAAATCTGTCATTAGGAAAATAAAACAAAATAATTTTAACTGATTGACACTGACAATTTAAAAATTAAGACCGACTTAATACAATCAAAAATAGGTGTACGCGAATTTTTTGCAAGCCAGTGTACATACGATTTGTCGTGTCGAAACATGGATTTGTCAAGAGAACATGTGCTCACTATGATTTACTACGATTTCAAGATCGGTTTAAGTGAACAACAAAGTCTTGCACGGTTGCAACGCGCATTTGGTGATGAAAGTCCTTCACGAGCAACTGTTTCGCTGGTATAGCGAATTTAAAAGAGGACGGATATCGCTTGGTGAAGAGGCACGTGCTGGTAGGCCCTGTTGGCCAGTTACTGTCGGAAACATTGAGAAAGTGAGACTATGATTGAAGAAGATCCAAGATCAAGCGATTGAGGCAACTCTTGGTGTTGGTTCCTCAACAGTAAATTCCATTTTACATGATCATCTTCCTATGGAAAAAATTGTTACTCGTTGGGTGCCACACACGCTTAACGATTGCCAAAAGGCAGAGCGTGTAAGAATCGCGCGGGAAACGTTAGAAATGTTAAATAATGGTGGGCATCGTATTCTTTATAAAATAGTAACAGGTGATGAAACATTCATACCATTTTATGATATTACTAACCGCCAGGAGAGCCGTGTGTGGATTCACGAAGATGTACCAACACCAACAATGGCGAAAAAGCAAAGGTCTGTCAAGAAATTTACGTACGCAGTTTTCTTTCGTAGAACAGGATTAGTGAAAGCAATTAAGCTTGAAGATCAACGTACAGTTACAGCAAACTGGTACACCACAAAATGTTTACCTGCAGTGCTTGAGTCAGTCAATATTCGCGGGTTAATGTTGCATCACGACAATACATCGTCACACACTGCACAGCAGACAGTTGAATCTTTACGTGAAAATAATGTAACAGCCATTGAACATCCACCTTATTCGCCTGATTTGGCCATATGTGATTTCTGGTTGTTCTTTCACCTAAAGAAACAATTACGTGGTCGACGTTTCACGACGCATAGATGAAGCAATTCATCAATTCTTTGAGAGCATTCCAAAAGATGACTGGCTTCAAGCGTTTAAGTTGTGGAAGCTTCGGTTACAAAAGTGTATTGATGTAGGTGGTGATTACTTTGAACATAGATAAAATCATTTTCCTAAAAAGACTTGTAGTTTTCTTGTATTTTAAAATATATAGCGTGACCCTCGTATTATCAAATATTACGATTGAGAAGACAGACAGATGGCACGCTACCCACTAAAAGTACACATTGGTTACCACCACGAAAATTGCTGACATAACTTTAAACAATTATGATAAATATTATGTATGGAATTCATCATAATTCCACTGGTTAGAACTTAATTTTAATATTTCTATTTTTTCGTTTCTATGTGTTGTTCTTTGGTTATGTTGTTTTGTGCTGCCGCACGTATAAAATTTCGAAGAGCGCGACCGCACGGTATAGTGTACATAACTACCCACTTAGCAAGGTCTGCCTCGCTCTGGTTATGTTTAATAAATGACTTGTGTTTATTTTTATACAATTAATTAATTTATTTATTATTTGTTTTATGAAAACAAATCATTACTACTATTTACAATTTGTATCGATATATTAGTACAAAAGCATTACTATTTGAAAAACCTTAAACAGTTCTTGCAGGAGTATTTTTCGTAATTTTGAGAGAAATGGGAAAGAAAAAAGGTAGGTTCATTTTACGACGCTGCAGCTTATATCTCATGCTCTACATTCAAAAGGCTATCGTATATGTTACATAATTGAAAAGTTTACGGTTTTAGATTTAAGGAGGAATAGGAATTGTTTCAATTGAATTGGGACCCATCAAATTGTATGTAAATTATCATAATTTAAAGGATGTTGCATTCATATCTACTCCCAATTTGGAAAGACTGAAACCGATTAAATGGTTAAATTAAATCTATACAATTTAAAGAAAATGTATTACAAAGGTGTTTCAATTATGCCCGACCAGCAATTTACTGTTTCCGAAACGTCACGCTGTTATTTTTCAAAAACTTTTTATTAGTCATTAGCACATGTTGACGAAAATCAATAATACAAGAATTTGTTGGCTTGTCACACAACAAAATAAGAAGTGAATACTGAACTGCTACAACATTAAGTTGGTACCTGGCTGATATGTAAACCTTTATTTGTGTTGTAAAGTTTAAATAGAAACCTCGCCTGTTCATCTAGATTGCTCCTATTCTTTCGTACACTCGGAAGCATTCAGATCCAATGTTCTCTAGATAATTGCATTTTCTTATATTAACCGTTGTCCCAAAAATTTAGTTAGTTGTTACCCCAAATTAAGACTAAAAATGAATCAAGTACTTTTTCCAGGTTTTCCTTAACCATGAAAATCGCTGGCTCTATTAAACTATAACCTACAGAAACACAAAGGCTATTTTTATATAAATAAATACTTAACCTACCAAAATATAGTTGTGCTGGAAGTATCAGCTTGATCCAAATAACACTGCTTTAGTTTTTGCCGGCTAACCCCCAATAAGTCGGAGAGGGGCGGGGTAATACAAGATATAAAAGATAAAAAAACAAGCGCCACTTCGTTTAAAAACAATGCTTATTACTAAAGCTTCAAGCTTATCAGACAAACGAAGAAATAGATCTTTTACTAAAATATGGGCAACTTCCAATATTTTGGTCGTACCGTACATATATACTTACAAATGACGAACTGGAAAGCAATATTAAAATCATACAAATAAATAAATAATAAATAAATAAAACACACGTAGTGAAATGTAAACTTTCTAAGTAGGGCTTTATTTTAATTGTAACTATTGTCTATTGTGCAGATCAAAAAATTTTAATGTTTAATAAAAAAAACGGTGAATGGTGATTTGTATCACAGTTGGCTTAAAACTACCCTAAGACAATTCCACTACTCGAGATCTCGTGTTGCTCTTAAAATTAACATGCATGAATACATTGTACACACATTGTAAATTGTAAATATATATATAAACATAAATAAAATGACACAGAATACATACAAGTTTAGACAAACATCCCACCATTCGAAGACCCACTGCTGTTTTATTTAAAGCCTTGCTTAGGGGTTTTACTTCACCCTTCGATATCTGTTGTTTTGTTCCGACCCCGTACATGTACAGATGTAGGTACGGACCCAAAGGGGAAGGACCTTCTAAATAAACCCACGATCAGAGAGGCAGGAACAAGAATAAACGACAACGAACAACAAAAGCCAAAACAAAAAAAAAGACCTACAAAGAAATCACCCTGTATATTGTATTAATTCTAAATATTTGAAGATTTTTACCTTTCTATAAACTGAAAGGTCTTTTACAATACAATTCCCTCAAGGTGATTGCTAGGGAAATAATGTTACCTAAAATAAAAAGACATTTGGTAAGATTTTAGCACATTGGAGCAAACAAAAAGAATTTGCCTAAAATGGTTAGCACCAGAACGTAATCCGTCTAATTTGACGATTGATCGCATATAACTAATCAAGCGATCATTCTGTTGAATGCGAGATTTATTCCGCTAAAGCGAATTAATATCCAAAATCAAGTTTCTAACATATCTCGAACATTCAACTTCTAGTACCAAAACCAGCCTAATTTTGTTCTATCAACGGCACTATCGAGAGAGCGCTTAACCGCGCAGGTATGACTTTACGATAAACAGAAAGAAAGGGAAACCCAGTGACAACCAAACTAACGAAGAAGCTTGGTTTTAAACAGTGACCGTCAAACAATCAACGAGTTGTAAATTTCAATGTTATAAAACTTGTGTTTAACAGGTTTTAAACTACGAATTTAATAACCACCACTAAGTGAGACTATAAAAATTCACTACATGCGATAATAAAATTTTGAAAATCGGCACTTACTTAAAGTTGTTCAAAATCATGTACTATTAAACCTTCAAAAATATTTTAAACAGCCACAACTGAGTTAAATTAGTAATCCACGGGCAATAGACAAAAACTTGTTTAACTTTTAATAATTAATTATTTTAAACTTGCTTAAATTTAACAAAGCCCGAAATTTCAAAGTTTAAATATCCTCACAAAATTGACTTAAACGGGTACAAGATGCATCGACACGCTTCTCCAGAACTTCTGGATCGCTCTCCAACCCTCTGAAGCATTATGACTACCACCACTTGCTCTTTTCACAAGCGAAAAAATAAACCCTCTTTAGCATGAAAAAGTATTCTTCAAAATAATAAATATGGCATAATATGAAATATTATTAAAAACTTAGAACACAAAGTTATATCCATAAGGTTGCATAAAACATTCCATAAAGATTAATATAGAACAATAAAAATCAACACCAATTCATTAAATACACTGTTTGATCTATTTGATTTTGCACCTCCCAAACGTTTATTAGCAATGAAAAACCATCATACACTTTATTATACGTGATATAATTCCAACGGACTAACGTCGACTGCCGTAACCAATCTAAACCTTTTTTACACAGGGAACTAATATTGCCGCGTATGAGCCTCAAGTATGAAAATATTAATTATATTTAAAATAAACAGAAAGTTTTCAGGGGTTTTTACGTTTCAATACATGTTTTACATATTTTAGTTGTAAAATTAAGCATTGATGAGATATGTAATATATATTTATATATGTTAACTGGAAAATATTTTTTGAAAATGTACGTTAAATATTTATAAAATATGAAGATTTGAATGTAAATTGTTTGCTCAAAACAAAACATTTAGTGGATATTTACAATCAATGTTAAATCTTATGCCAAGTTTCATTTGTGTATGAACATTTACCAAATATATATACTTTTAAGTATTAATTTTATATATGTTAGATTTTTATATATTTGTCCAAACGTGTATTAAATATATATGATACGAGTGTGAATCAAATATAAACCGAAATTATTTTTTAAAACTTTATTGGGTCATGATAAAAATACAAAGGCTTAAAATTATTTTTCTTTATAATCTTCTGATTTCGTGACACATTTTTCCCAACAGATGGGTAATTTTGTTATCCCGTTTTCGTAAAACGAAGATGGTTGCGTCATAAGTGAATTGCGCACGAAATCTTCAACTACAACATCGTCATCAAAACGTTGTCCTGCAAGAGCTCCTTTCATCGGTCCAAGAAGGTGGTAGTCGCAGGGCGATAGGTCCGGACTGTAGGGAGGGTGTTCCAGTGTAGTCCACGACAATGTTTCAATTTTTTCCGTAGTTAAGGCAGCTGTATTAGGCCGGGCATTGTCTTGCAGTAGGATAACGTCTCTTATGGGAAAGCCGCGTCTTTTCCGACGATACGCCGTTTTTGCAGCGTCTAAAAGTTGGCAGTAGTACGCGGCATTTGCAATTAGACGTTCGTGGAGAAAATCATTAAGTAGAACTCATAAAAATACACTTGCCAAAACCTTTCCAGCCGAGAGCCGAGTTTTGGCTTTGACAGGTGCAGATTCGTTCTTCATTCGCCATTCCATGCTTGCTTGTTTCGATTCGGGGGTGTAATGGTGCACCCACGTTTCGTCACAAGTCACTATCCGGTGCAAAAAACCTTCCCCTTCAGCCTCATAACGGTTTAAATGCCGTTGGCACACTTTCATACGATTCCGTTTTTGGTTTTCGGTGAGAAGACGAGGTACCCACCTTGTGGACACTTTCCGAAACCCGAAGTCGTCAGTAATGATCGTCTGAGCACTACCAAAGCTGATTCCCACCTCATAAGCAATTTCAGCTGCTGTTAATTGGTCGGTCGTCCTCTAGAAGTCGGTAAACAGTATGAATGTTCTCCTCTGTCACGCTGGTTCTTGGTCGACGTTGGTGACCTTCATCTTCGACTATGCCTCCTCCTGTGTATCCCCGAACTGTGCCTAAAGTCTTCTCAAAATTTCGGATGGTTCTACGCCTTCTTTCGTAAGAAATTTAACTATAATACGTTGCGCAACGGACGACGGTGCTTCTCGCTCAGACATCTCGATAGTTTCTGAACACGTGGTAATGTGGCGTTCTATAGCGGTGCAAAGTGCTGTAGGCATCCCCGCCAGTGAACCTCAGACACCACGCCCCTCTTTGTTCACCTCACTATCGGTACAAAAACAATTCCGGTTTATATTTGATTCACCCTCGTATATATAAAGATTCAAATATAAATTATTCGATGTAAAATAAACATTTTTGTATATTAAATGAACATTTAACTTTTAAAATACGTTCAACAAATATTTATTAAATATAGTATGCTACTGGGTATAAAGCAAAATTTGTTGTTAGTATATTACTATACATGCTTCGAGGTTTTAAAGCTTCATACACGTTTTACATAAAATCAACTTTATAATATTTACTCCTCTATCCTCGTAGTCTTTAAACGGATTATATATATTTTCATAGCACATATAATGCCGTCTTAACTTTTAATGTTCTATTTTTCGTAGCGTGTTGTGACGCTTAAAAGGTTAATAACTACATTTTCAGAATATTTAGCCAAACAAAGTTTGTTTTTAATAATATATCATGTTTTAGTCTGTTAGGTGGATTTAAATATGTTACGTTATTCGTAATTCGTCAGCCGATGTTACTGAATATTGAAGTATGGAGATATTACAGAAAAATGGAAGAATACGTCCTTCTGTTCGTTCAGTTTTTCGAAATTTCAGAATTTTGATTGTACAATAGAATAGAGCAACGAAAATATAGTCAATGTGAGAAAAATGAGATAAACTATTCAACTACAGAAAAAGAAAAAGTTCGTCCAAGCTATTCAACTTGCCCATTCGCAGTTGGCTTGCTTTTAATTAAGATGCCATTACCTGAATTACCTAACAAGATGTATCTAGAGTCATGCACAATGCACATACGTACGAATCAAAAAGATTGTATAACATTACCAAAAGCATATCTAGCTGAAATCTACCTGAGAACCAAGCCCTTTTATATAATAACTTTCCTTCAATATATAACTCTATTTTGCATTTTGCTCTACAAACATTTTCAGACATTTTAAAGCATGTCAAACAGAACCCATTTCGGTATAGACTTCTCTTGAATTAAACTGGCCCTTTTTCATTCCCACGTACTTTGCATATTAATTTAGAAAGGCATCCGAAATTAAAATTTAACTTTATATATATATAGACATCAGCGTCGATGAGGATAGAAACCATAAAATTTAAGGTTACTAATAAGGGAATATTATGCAGAGTGCCTTAACTAATATCGTTAACGTATAAATTACAAATTTTCTCTTCAAGTAACATCAAAGGATATTAACTATTTACGTTATGAGTTCCACGAGGTAAACTTAAACCAATCGATTTTTCGATTTGCACACAGATTTAGTTAATACTTGGGAACAAAAAGTTGTATAGAAACTCAAACTCGACTGTTTCCTCGTTGAGACCTACAATCAGTTTATAAAATATTCCGTTCACGTGGGAATCGATTCCCATGTCGCATGTTCTTTGAGCTGTTCGATGAAATACAAGGTGGACCAAACGACGTCCCTAGTAGATTCTTGGTTAATAATATTACTAATTAATAAACCGGAGATGCTCTATGATTAGCAACTAATATTACAACCTCTCTACCGGGGACATAAATATATGAGTAGCTCGAAGCCGCTTTTGACTGGGTTCAATTATAATTCTCGTTATGTGTGGGCTCCCCGTAATGAATCCCCCTTTTCGGGATAAATTCAAAGTCCTTGTGATTCGTTGGGATGTTTCTTTGATGAATCTAATAGAATATTTAGACTATATTGTGTTTAGACTCGGGTCTAAAACGATTTGTGTGTACTACATATCTTCCCTTGGGGTAAAATCCTTTTTTGGAAGTGTTTATATTTTTAATTTCGGGTACATATAAAAAACTGGGAATTAAAGAAAATTCTTGTACATCTGAAATGTTGACATTTTCGGCCTTTTTTAATTTTATTTTTACGGCAGATCAATTTAACTGTTACATCCTATAGTTAGTTAAATGTTTAATTGTTGACGAATGGGAATGCAAAAACACGAAAAAGATTTAACCAACTTCTCCAATTAAATAAAATTGGAGCATCTTTATAATAGCATACGAAGATATAACTATTTCAGAAAGAAATAAGTAATCTTTAATGCCAACAATTTTTTCTTTATCTAGATTAATATTATTCGTTCTGCTCGTATTACGAATCATTAACCAGAAACAGGAGCACTAAGCTTAGATAAGAATTTAGTAAAATTCTTTCAGAATATGTAAGGTTGATGAATTATCTTATCTGTGTTTTCACTCTTGAATCTATCTCAGTAATTCGTCTTCCTATCCTGAGAAACATTTGGCCATAGTATCATTTATACATACACAGCCTAGAAGTCATCGACTATGATGCAAGACAACAGGAACTAACCGTCTCAGTGGTCATTATTTGGCATAACCAAATCCCATTACAGTGATGAAATGTATGCTTTTTAAAAATCGTAGCTATTGGTACTACTACGGTTGATGCTCGATGTTGCTTAATTCTTTGTCAGAGCTTATCTAAAGAATTCCTCTAGAATTAGAATGAGTAGAATGTAATAATAATAGTTCCAAGTAAGCTTCTTTCAGTTATAGAACCTCAACTTTCACCTTCCAAAATAATCTCAGGACTGCCAGGACAGCTTAGATGTTTTACATTAGGTACAATGCCATACTTTCCTAGCCCAATTCATTACTATGAAAACAGAAAGGTCGGGAATTAGATCATTCAAACGAACTATCTACAGCATAATCTTGATTAGTTACTCAAATATTGTAGGCCTTCCACAACAGAATGTCACTTTTGCTTTCTACGTCTATTATTTAGTAGAAAAAATGTTACTATATTGGCAATACAAACATATTGAGATGTTATTATTTAAATAAAAAAAATAAATTAATTAATGCTGTTAAAATTACTTTGGCTAGTTTTAATAAAGAAATTTTAAATAACACCCAAATTTTCTTTTACCCAAATAGACTGACTCAGGTTTAGTTCGATAGAGCATGAGATAAAAATTTACATTAATCTTATTAATTCCTGTACCTGAAAAAAACTTACTACCAATAAATAGTACCAATGCACTTGGACATTTGCAACTGGACAAACAGCAAACTTAAACTCTCTATGTGAAGAAAATAAATGGATTCTTGCATAAACATCAAATAAATAAACACATAGATAAATTAAAGCACAGATCTTTGTTTTTATTATGATAAATAGAAAATCTGTTTCAAAAGAAAAAATAAAAAAACAAATACTTAAACAGAAAAGTAAAAAAATGGGAAATCTTCCTTGAGCTTGCTCAAATATGTTAAATATTAGTTACCAACCTGACATGGGAGTTGTAACTGGTCTTCATTTGAACAAACTGACATCAAATAAGTTTATCAGATAAGAAAAATATTTACAATTGCTAAATAAATTTATCTAACGAGAAATTGATTATTTTTGTGAATAAACAAATTGAAATTGTTTAAATGTTACAACTTTGTTATTGAAAACACTCTCAAATAAGAAAAAAGTCTAAATTTATTAAAAAAAATTGTCTTCATGATTTTGTTGTTCCTAATGTGAACCAAATCCTTTTATTCTCGATTTACCTTGTATATAAACGTTAATAAATCCACTCAATTGTGTATTATCGGTAATACATACAACTTCAATTCAACAGCTGATCCATATAATGTCGATAATCCAAATCAATAATTAAATAAACATACATCTTCCTGATTTGATTTAAATAAATCGTTGACAATTCCATATAATTGTTGAAAAACGAAAATAAATTTTCTTTGATTTAAATATTCAGGTAGCTATTCAATTTCATTGACACTTTGTTAAGAATTGTTTTTTACAAAAAAGAATATGTGTTTATCACTTAACCTTATTTTATTTTGCAGATTTTTTGGTCTGGAGTCGAGCATGGACACTCCCAATGCGTTTTATCGACTGAAATTGTTCTTTTTCCCCGGAGTTTATATAGGTTTCATCAAAACAATCGAAAAACAACACAAATTTTCAAAACAATCGCACATCGAAATTTTATCATGACGTCACTAACGAAAAACATGTGTTCATAATTAGCACTAATCATAAATCTAAAAAGAAAGAAACGTAGCTGACGAAAAGAGAATTAAAACAATATAACACACCCATGGTCTAAAACAAACAATAACTGAGAAAATCAACAAAAACGACCAACGGTCAGAAATCTCATTAAAACTTAATTACAATGAAGACTCATTAACTCCAGCTATGACTATACAAGAAATGACTACAGAGCTACCCAAGGTAACTCATACATATGCAGTTTACATAGAAAAGTATTTACAATAAAAGAAAAACTTAAATAAAAAATCTGTTTACACGTTTTTAATGTCAAACGATGCTTTGCAAGTTCGCATATAAATGACAACATAAATGAAATCAAATTATACTCACTCCTTGTACAGAATACAGTACGCCATGTGCCTGCATTCATACAACGGTGTAAAATATTATAATAAAATCAATATTTGGAAAAATTGAAGCATATCAGCAAAGCCAATACCTTCACAAAGATTAACACAATTTTTTCAAATACACGAGTTTGTAAGTTAAATGTACTGTTATAGACATTACAATAATGACCCGTTTTACATATTTCCAGTGAAATATTTTCCCGAAACTGGTTCAACTTAGTAGGATTAAGAAAATTCTCTTCTACGTTAATTACCGTCAAACCCCATATAAAGAAAGAAAGATAAAATTCTCTAAAACAATGGATAAACTATCCTGAACATGTAACATGGGTTACATAAACTATGTTCTACTACAAAAACAATCTAACTGTTTGTTATAACTATGTTATAAACCTTTTGTTTGTTATATAAACCTTTCACAAAGTGAGGTTAAATGTGTATTAAGACAATCGTACTCCTATTTTCCTACTTTAACTTGATAAAATTATCTGTTACCAAGCATGTATCATTAAGCATGAATAAAACTAATATCCTAGCATGAATATCTATTTTTTTTCATTGCATGAATATTACATATAAGTGCTATTTGACTATTTGAAAGCTTTCGGAGCCTATCGTAGCCTATTAAATGTTCTTAATGTGTTACAAACTAAACAAATTTTCAATTAGATGATATGATATCATCTCTTTAGTAGTATATCTACCGTACCTGAAACTGTAAATCCCTGTAAATAATTTGTAGTTGTCAAACTCATTATCAATTACCTTCTGTAGTTATTGAAAGCACATCACACTGAATACAAACCTATTTGTAGTAACTATGTGCACGCAAATTCTGAAATACTTGATTAGTATTGTCAGCTAGAGAATAGCCAATGCAGTTGATCAAAAACAGATGAATGAATGTAGTGCTAATGTGTCCTTTACATTTGGAGTAAAGATTGTTTTTTTCAGATTTCGAAGACTTGCATACACCGAGTATTTCCAAAATAAAGGATTTCTGAAGCTGCAAGGAATGATGTGGTTACCGTTCCATAACAGACTCTTGTTGGCATAAAGCTCTGTGTTGGCGTACGATCCGTTTAGGAATGGTATCCTTTATAAGTTCCGTAAAGTAATTTTTACCACTGTTGAATGTCTTATTAAAGCAACCATAACAGAATATCACTTACTATCATTCAATGACAATACATAGTTAATAAGATGTTTAACAGCAATAGGGTCGTAGCGAACGTAGATTTTTCGGCCGAACTTTATTGCTGCACCAACACCAATTTTTCTGCATATTTCTTGGTCCATGCGTATAATAAATTGAAGAAATTCAGAATCAGTTCCTTGTAGAGCGTGAGTCGTACAGAATCAATAAAAACAAAAGCATTTGTTCTCTATCAATTGAATTAGATGCATTTAAATACGTCTCAACAAGTGAATCAGTTACTTTATCCGAGTGCTGCTGCTTTTTACTTTGAATAAGGGTAGCTGCTTTTTGCGACATTGGGGTAATAATTGGCACCATCAGCGCATTACTTTATTGACTATTTTCTTGGTTAGCTACGCATGAATATTGTCCGACTTCGTTTGCTCAGTTATGCAAAGGTTTGCCGTCGACACTACCAGTTTTGTAAAATTTCTGAAGATGTCTTCTTGATTACGATTGGACTCGATAATCTGTCTCTCCCTTTATGAAAAGTTTTGCTGTTTATGTAGCTAGGACCTTTCTTACAAGCAAACTTTTGACTATCACTTTCGGCTTGATAATGAAATGTCTGGGGAAATAAGAGAACACGTATTTTACACTTTTCAAACAACTTTATTTTGAGAAAGATCTAAAGATAGTTATTTTAGAAAGCGACTTTCTTATCATAGAGTAAAGTCTCAAAACATGTGCAAAGCCTCTCTTAATCATACATATACACTTAACTTACCCCTCTTAAGTTTTAGAATCATACTTCTTTAGGTAAAGGTATTGACAAATCTACATTTCAATGGAATTTACTAAAGATGAATTTTAAATTATTAAAGCGAATGTATGGACAAACACATCAGTCGAAATTCAAACATAATGATATGAGATAGATTCAGGGACAGGTAAATGTATGAATCAATGCCCGTAACTATTTAAATATTTGTCAAATAAAAAAAATCTTGAATTAAAAGTTTTTTAACTGATTTTTTGTCATAATGTAATGATCTCGATCATTTATCTGCCATGATCTCGTTATTATGACAACCAACTTTGCTTTTTAAATACCATAATACGACTATATTTGTACGTACGACTAGGTGGGATTTTCAAGAGGGATTTACATAATAAAGTTTACTAAAAATAATTTAATTCTCCTTTAGAAATGCAAAAATTAATCTTAACAAAGCTTAATTTGACTGAATTTGGTCCACTGCTATGTCACTAAACAAACAGTCGTTGATGACCGTCTCCAAATATTCGATAAAATGACCTATAAGTTAATAAAAAGTATACATGATATGTTCTAGAAGTGGATATGAATATCCTAAAGATTTGCATAACTTGATAATAATCTCCCTTTAGTTTCTAAATTTAACTTAAATAAGTTGAAAAATGACAGAATTATATCTCTCTTAAAAGCGCCAGAGATGGGAGATACAATACTTTTTTTGATACTTATATTCTGCTCACAACTTTTATTAATTGAATTTAAAACGTAGAGCACTACGTAAGTTCGGTTTTTATAATTTATTTTTGGAATTTGACATTTGGCACAATTTAACCTTTATAGATGTAAATAAATTAACTCTAAAACATAACCAACAAAAGAATAAACGTATACAAATTTTGACTCTTTTTATACATAAGCCCCGAATAACATTAATATCGTTAGATATTGTATGTGATATATGTGAAAGATCAACCGCACTAAGCGGTAAAATAGATGGCTTCACAAATGTCATCAGTATGACCGTCATCCAAAAATGATACGTTAAAAATATAATAATAACAACAATTCTGTGATTGTCTACTTTGTATATTTGTTATATGTGTCTGGTTATTGTATTCTATTTTTAAATTTTTTTGTTTAATAAAACGAGTAACTACAATTACAATAAACATTCATCTTTCTGAAATGCATCTACCATAGACCTTTCAACTCCAAAAATGTCTAAAGTCATTGATTTTTTTGATGGCATCAACTAGTCAAAATTTCTAAAACTTCTAAAACTAAATTTCTGTCATATTAAACAAATTAATATACTCGATATAAAAACGACTGCCAAATAAGTTGTGTTCTTCGTTAATAAGTTTTATCGTGTCCTGTAAAATTTATAAAGTTGAACTTTGTTAGTTTTGAAAGGTTATAAAAATTCCATTTGAAGAAGCGATTGACAAAAACCTAAAATGCTCAAGTTAAAATTTTCAACATTTGCATTTTCACGCCAAAAATAGATTGAAAATATAAAACAAGCTTTCTCTTAGCAAGTTATAGATAGATAAGAAAACGGTGAACCAAATTGACCACAAGTTATTTGGAGAGATTGTCAGATAGCGACCGCTATATGGTACGAGCTATCTACATATGTGCAAAGTCACATGAGTCAACATGTGACAAAAGTCAATATGAGTTGGAGCGAAGTTGGATTCACTTGGAAAAAATATATAACAAAAATAAAAAACTGAAAATACATAAAATCTTAGAAAAGGGAGAAAAAAACTAAAAGAAAATTATAATGAGCCAGATCTAATAAAGTTCTATAAAAAGAAGAGATACCAAAAGAACACTGACAGCAAGTACTGATGTACCAAAATAAAAAAGTCAGGATATTGGAGACGGAAAATATGAGCGGAATATTAGAGACGTATTTGGACAACACGATATAAAACTAAATAAAGAACAAGTGGCATTTCAAGAAGCACGGGAAGTAAACTCACCAACATATACAGGATTAGAAAATTTCTTACAAACAGAAAAACTACCAAAAGTATGAAAACTATCGGCCCATCTCTCTTCTAAGGTTTACTTGCAGCATACTAGCAAAAGTGATTGATAACGACTAAAGCAATTCACCTGGAAAATCCTAGATAATTATTATCAATGCGGACTTCACCCAACTGTAGAAAAGTTTTTAAATATAAGAATAGAACAAAAATTGAAAATAATAAGCAACAACACATAATAAATATCAGATCACTTTAGTATGATAGGGTTAAAAGGGAAAAATAAATTGAAATAAGTGAAAACGGTAGTATTAGTGCAGAGATAGATCGAAGAATAGCTTTAGGAACTAGAAGTGTGGACTCTCCTAGTAAACTAATGAATAGTAAACATGTGTCCAGAAGAATCAAGAATAGTCTCTATAAAACGATGGTGAGGCTCGTTGTTATTTAGGGAAGCTTAGAAGTGGGTACAACAAAATTAAGATATACCTATAAAAAAGGATATATGAAAGAATAAACATGATTAGGTGGCGAAAAACTAACCAATAGTGTAACGGACAGTTTTTCTGTCTATTCCTATATTTTAAAGACAGGTTGTATAGTTATAAAAATACTACTGGATTATTGTTCGTGAGACCCCCCTGTATAGTAAAATAAATTTTGACTGGCATTGTTTGTTTGCAACTCCATCTAGGTTTGGTATTTTAACTACAAAATATTGATTTTTCAATAATTCCTATATGGTTATAAAGGTTTTCCGACGTTCTAATTGGTTAACAAGCAATAAAAAAATCACAGACGCTTCTTTTAGCGGAAAACTATTTTATAGAACAAGAGGTTGGAGTCTATAGATCAAGATACGGTCTAAGTATTACTTTATTACTGTGGTAAAGTAAGATATATAATTATGAATTTCATTCGTCTCTTTGAGACGCGCGCTTGATTGTTTTATTTACCAAGGAGCTGGATGTAACACTAACATACAGAGAAAAATCCAAACGTGTAGTGTTACATCTCTCTCATTCACTACAAAAATAATTTAGCTTGTCGCATTGTAGGGACATTCATCACACTATATAAGTAGAAAGGTTTAATATAGTTTAATAGTAAATCACTCTTAGGGAAGAAAGAAAGCAAATGCTTATTTTTAAAAATAATGAAATTTATTATTACAGAAATCTACATTAAACTTTACTGCACCTTACATCCATATAATGTAGATATAAAGACCTCATATCTTGAAAGTGAAGTTGATGCATTTTAGCTTAGGGCTAAAACGTTAAACTACTAAAATGATTGATACAATCAAACTAAAATGCTACCTATGGCAAATACAAGTAAAAGCATAACATGCAGGTATGTACATACAATAAGTATGGAGAGTGTATTATACTTTCAAATTAAGTAATAATCGTGTAAAAATAATTACTTATTTCAGCTAACTTTCAAATACTTTAGGATTACTCATATTTTTAATGAAAATAAAAAGTAGCAATCGAAAAAACTAAAAACTATGCAAATAGAAAATATTATTATGCAAAATATTACGTTTAAATTATTAATGCGTAACATTTTTATCAGCAATAAAGACGTTGATTATTTTAAAGTAATAAATTAATAATTATGAATTTCTTGAAAGTGTAACCGCAGTAAATGTAATATTTGGACGGCTATAAGTAAATGTTACCAAAGAACCTCTTATTTAAACAGTATTAACAACTTATTATACTTGGGTAAATATTTACAAAATTACATCGTTATGAAGCAGCATTTATCTGAGTAATAACAATTAATTCAATTCTGTTTCTAGATTATTAACCTAATAAATGATTAATTTGAATTACGTGATATTCTATACGCATGTAATCAACCGCTAAAACATCAAAGGCAAATGCAATCATTTCCGCAGATTCTCTTTGAAATACTCCCTAAATACTTACCTAAAAATAAACAAATGTGCGCAGAAGGATTAAGTATTTTATGTACTATAAATAGCAGACGTAGCAATATACGAACTACACATACAGCAACACAGAAGAGCTTAGGAAGATTTTGTGAATATCCTCTTGCAACGGGTACATAATAATGCCTAGTCTACTTTAAAATAAAGGGCTGTAACTAAAACCCAATAAGGACAGTATATATAAAATTTACTTTTGTTGTCAATGTTCATAGGCGCCCGCAGAAATTTGTCTAGGGGGGGGCAAGCCTAGAATAAACGACATGCTAGGGGGGGCAAGCCAAGGGAAAAACGGCATATTATACAAAATTTTCAATAAAATTCAAATTGTTCAACTTCCAGGGGGGGCAAGTGCCCCTCCTTGCCCCCCTTCCGGGAGGGGTTATATTAGCTTATATCTGTTTTCAGTTGTATGATACACTTTATGGTGCAAACAAATGGAAAACTTACCTAAATGTTTTTTACATACATTATAAACCATATTATTTTAACCATGCAACGATACAATCCGAACTTAATCGCAAGATTTATTGCATCGTGTACAGCACCATAAAGAAAAGTTCGCCTTGCGTTTATATGTTTCCAATAACACGTTTATCTACCTCTAAATAAAGAAGGCTAAATCTTGATGTTTGTAAGCAATTAAAGTTTAATTTTATTCACTTGTGCGTAGAAACACTTTCTACTCACTGTAGAATGGTGATTGGCTGCTATTATAGGTAGCAACCAATCACCAGCTTATATTGTGCCTAATATTATCATAAAGTAATCGGGCTAGAGTATTAGTTTAAATCAGATTGTTGCATAACCAAAGATTGAACTTTGTTGAAATAAAGAGGAGATGAATAAATTATTTTGTCTATTTCGCGTATACAAAGGTTACTTTGTGACACTGTTTTTGCGAAAAACAGTTACACAAAGTGCTACTTTGTGCAACTGGAAGTAGTGATTTTTTTATTTGTAAGGCTGGCAGTAAGTAAATTTTGCTGCCAGCCTACTCTGTCAGTCTGTCTGTGATAGGTACTAATAAGTATTCATTAACTGGCGCCGTTTTGAAAATTTGAATGTTATGATGCTCAGAAATAACAGCGAGAATAATGAAACATACTTATTTTTATTATAAATAATTATTTTGATAAGAAAATCATGTACTCAATCAAGGTTTTACTGTTTCTATTACAATAAACATTTTTTATTCTATATCAGAAGAAACAACTAAGCTGTCACCTTTTTTTAAATTTGAATTCTTTCCTGCCTACGTGATTTTTCAAAATGACAGTGGATGTCATTGTATGCGTTATCAGTTATTACCAACATTACCACATCGAAAATACCCGCGTGTACATTTTCCCATTTCTTTAAAGTAAATTGTAAATTAAGGCGAAATAGACAAAGTAGTATGTAAAACACGTGTTACAATTCCTTTTTGTAATACTCGTATATTGCGTAACTCGCCGCCTCGCGGCTCGTTAAGCAAACTTATACTCGTATTACAAACATCGTCATTGTAACACTAGTTGTACAATATACTATTACAAAACAGATTTTAACAAATTATACGAAAATTTTTGTTACTCTTTGTTAATGCACCATTCACTTGAGGACACAGGCAAACAAAGAAGTTTCTATTTTCATCAAGGAATTCTTCAAGAAACCGAGATAACCACACTCAAGACAGCCAATAATCACCACGAAAGAGTAAATATCCACAAACTTTTTTTTTCTGTTTAGCAATAGAAAACTCACAGAAAGCAACTGTTTTTGAAATTTACAAAATGAGCACTTGTGTTTCTTTCAACTTTTAGCGGAAAAGTGTCTTCAAAAAGTACGTCATCAGGAAAAAGTCAACCTGATTGATAAATCATATGATGGGGATCAAAATAAGTTTATGCGCCAAAATTCTTATAGCAAAATTATCCATCGTAAGGGTGTGTTAGCAAATTATAAGTATATTTGGCTATGTAATATTTGATACTATCTAGTACCCTCTAAATCACTTATAGTTCAGTCAAAATAGATATTCAACTTCGAAATAATTCGCATAAACTGAAAATTGGTGCAGACCTTAAATACATCATTATAAATTAAATGTGAAAAGTCCCCATCGATCCTACTTCGACTAAAAATTTTATTCAAGGTCAAAGGTCAAAAAATTAGTTTTTCGCAAATATCTCTTATACGGTAAGTGTTATCGTAAAAATAATTCATACAAAGTGTAGATTATGCAATTATCTACAAAAAATGTCTTTTATACTTAATTTCCTAGGAATCGTTACTCAGGAGATATCGCGATTTTAAAAATTGGAAAATTCATGTTCTTCATAATATGCACTCTTTCTTACACCCCATTCGAGGTAGACTACGTACTTCGCGCATTTTTTTACGTGATTTCCCTTGTAGGTAAAAAACGTCATGATTTAATTGATTGCGCTAAAGTATTTACAAAGATCGACTCTTTGTTTTGTTTTCTTCTTACTATTGGAGCTCCAAAAACATTGATTGTATAGACAAGTCTAGATATTTAAGTTTTGTAATAAATACACGGAAAAATAAAACTGTACAGTTATCCTGTCTTCCTCCAATATCTGCTGCTGCTTCTCAACATTTATATAGTGTCTACTATCATATCCTATGTAGTCCTATGTCCTAGTATGATTGGCTAACGAACTGGACTCTGAAGACTGTGGATGGGTATTAAATGATAACGGTTTAGAGACAATTCAAACTCTTCTCCCGCCAGCTCCAGAAAAACTGTTCAATACTATTTTCTTGTAATTGCAAGACGGGTAGTAATATATACTAAGAAACCACCTTTTTGGAATAAGCAATAAAAATATATAGAGTTCTATCAAAGTTAGGTTACTAATTGTATATAAATAATTTATTATAGTTTATAATTAGGTTAGAAAAGTTGAATATTTAAGTGTAGTTTTTAATTCTTTAGTTCCTTACAGACGAAGAGCCAGCAACGTATTTCGAGTTGCCATTTCAACAGTCGTGAAAATTTAGGTACCTAATCTTATATACCTGCTGAACAATAAAAATCAATTCTGGCAGCCACCTGCTGCCGGGGGTATACTACTCCAAAATTACTAGGAGGGTGAGAAATAAGATTTAATTTATTTAAAGTAATAGTCATGAAATTTCAGGAGGTTACTTTCGATAGTATTCTTTATAAAAATTATTGCCAGAACATCCCCCCCTTCGAAATTTATTTAAATGTACACATTTATCAGTTTCCTTTGCGAGCTCACCATCCAAAATCTTAGAGCCTGACTTGGTAAGTAACTTTATTTTGAGTTCACTTGTCGTATATTTAGGAAGTCTAGAATCTGTTGTGACTGATATAGGATTACCTGATTTTCCTAATACTTACTTAGGATATGTCTAGAACCTGCCAAGGTTGGCAGGCCTGGTTACCTGGTTACCTGGCCGTCCTACTGTTTTAGTATTAGTTTGTAGGTAATCTTATATGTACATTATATTGTTAAGTTGAACTTTGTTTTATTCTGTCCCTACCGTTAACTATGTCCCTAGTAACGACAACCCCCAATCGTAACGGTATATCGTAAAAATTAAAGTCGCTTAGCCAGCGACACCATTACAACCGGAAAGTAATGTGTTGACGGACAGAATGTATGTCAAGAATCAACTCGAGAACCATTGTCCGATTTCGAGAATTTTTCAATTATCAATATCTTTTGGAGCAACGTAGGATATAGGACACAATAAGATTAACCTTGAATAGTAAACATTTATATCGATCAAGTGGTGAGAATACGTAATCCGCGCAGTGCAAAACTCGATACGCTGGCTGCAGTGTTGAAAATGAAAAATATATCAAATAACGCACAAGAAAAATGTTGATCTTAATTATTTTTACGAAAAACTTGGCGGTAGCAGCGCCGTCGTTTAGATTTTTAGTCCCCAGGCACAAATATCAAGTGGCGCCCCCAGTAAATAAAAAATGTTGATTAAAATAAGGTAATTCGTTGCGGGGCCCCGGGCATACGCCCGGCTGACCGACCTTAGGGACGCTTGTGTGCGGTAGCATATTGTTATTGTTAATAGGTTTGTTAAAATCTTTGAAGATGTTTCAAAACACACTACATGATAAAAAAAAGCATGTTTAATAAGAACATAAAATGAGTGGTACAGTATGTAACTTCTATGCATAATTAAGGAGTTACGACAGTGTAAATATAAATTCGCAGTTTGAAAATATTATAGACGCTTGAGCGAGTAACGTACGTTATAATCACACTATAGATAAGATCATGTTACATGAGAATTGCTTAAGATTGTGAGCACACGATATCAAATTACAATTTCAACAAAAGTCTTATCTTCACGAGAGCTGCTTTAGCATCAACTCTCTCATGACCATGAGAATTGTGTAGGCAGATAAGATTGTAACACTGTATAAATACCTCTGTTTGAATCTTAAGTTTTCAGTCTTTATTCAACTCACAAGTCTTTATCAATCTTCAACAAGTGTTTATCCAGAGTGAGTATTAATCTAGGTGTGGACTTTAAAATTGTCCTGCTAGTAAAACATAACGACTCATTCGAGTCTTAATCAATTGTTTTGTTTAATGTCATTTAAATGTGAATTCTAAAATTGTTCTGTTAAGTGGGTTAATTCAAATCTAATTATTTAAACTCGTCTTAAACTTATTTAAATAATTACTGACAAAGTAATATTATAACATTTGTATTGTAAATGTAAAAAAGAGATAAAGTTTTCTCTTCATTAAAAATAATAAATTATATTCTACGACTGCAACGAAATAAATAAATTTGTTTTATTATATTAAATAAATAAGAGTTTTTTAAAAAACCTTCGGCCACAGAATATAATAAAATTTGCAAGATACTGAGAAACGTATTTTGCATTTGCATAATATTATGTTAATTAGACTTAATATATTCTAAGTAGGAGCATTTTTTGACCATTGGATGGTATATAAGCACCGGATCTCGATGAGACCCCTCAGTCTGAGTTACGACGAGGCTTGGAGATACAAACTGATTACCAGGGTAATTGTTTACCTTCTCTCAAGCCATACTCACCCAGCAGGCCGTAGAAACTGATAACCAGGGTTATTGTTTACCTCGGTTCTTCTGAACATCATAATTACCAGTTTTAAGTTGAAACTGTAAATAGTATTTAAGTGATTATGCAAGTGCATATTGTGTAAATTCACGACGAATAAATATCTTATTGTACTTAACAGTAAACTGTGTTCATTTTTGTAACTTGGACTCCGTCTTTTGCGTTTTTAAAATAAAGTACCATTTTTAAAAACGCTTTTAAACGTCTAGAAAAGTTAATTCACGCAACGAAATGTACCATTGCTTTTTGAAGTTAAATAAATACAAATAAATTAAAAAAATAAATAAGTAGATTTTGTTGGAGACAATCCACGTTCTATCACGTACACATATTACTGTGGGTATTTTTATTAAAATTCAGCTTACGGTCTGAACGCACTTGTACGTGTGAACGCACAACGAAAGAAAGAAATAAATATAAAAAGACTTTTCTTAGCCTCTCAAGTTACTATGGAAATCTGCAGGAAAGGTAAGTACATATATTAGCGTTGAGATCAGTAACTAGTTATTGAAAAAGATCTTTTCCGGGATCCTTCTTATAGAACTCTATTATTAGCAAGGAATTCAAGAATTTAAAGGGGTATGTGACTGTAGATTACTAAAAGAGTATCGAGAAAAGTCTGTATATCTATTTTTTATACTTCCTATAATCATATCCTATGCCACAGAATGACAAGCTCTATAACCTTCTTTTATTTATATAATTCTAATTTAAATGAATGATATAGTATGTTATAACTATTATAGTTATATATGGCACTAGTTTTGAAAACTTCTTTCATGAGTGAGGTTTGAACTAGTGAAAAAACTTGATTCTCATGACGTGTACACGTTCTTTGTATTTTGATCTTGAAGACTAAAAAAGACTTTCTTATTAAAGTCATAAGTGGAAATATGCATAAAAATATTGGCCGTATCAATAGTTATCTCGCGCAAAAACCATATTTAAATATAAACAAATTATTAAATTTAATTGAATTAACCTTTTAAAAACTGAAATACGTACGCTAAAAAATGTAGTCCGTAATATTGATAAACAGTGATATTGAGTAGGTTCGTTGTCACAATGAAAAAGTTTATTGATATAATCACCTATTTGTAAATGTTAAAATAATTTTACATTCGTTGTGAGAAAAGTGAACTTCATTGATCAATGGCAGAAAATTCATTCAACCAATAAATCGTTTTATATGCTTAATAAATAAGTTCGTTCTCTCCATTAAAATTCTATTTGAAAATTATGCAAGACAAATAATAATTATTATTATTCTATCATGACAATGAAACAACTGGTTTACTGGTATGATTATTAGTCAATGAACACAATTCATTGAGTGAAACAACAGATTTATAAATCAACGAATGCGTTTATGATAACGATGAAGTCTTCATTCTTTCAATAATCGACGTTATTATCTATATTTCTATGACTTACAACATGGGCCGTCATTAAATAAAATTAAATAAACGTGGATTTCTATTATCTTTAGTTATTTCCTATAGTTAAAATTTTATATCAATAAAAAAAAAGTTATTACTTAAAACAAATTATCTCTTTTTGACAATTTAAGTGCACCAGTTTCAATACAATTATTAATAGCCCTGATAATCTAAGAACAATGAGAGTTAAAGTATGCAAAAATATCATACACTTGGAAGGTAGGAAGCAGTTTAGAAGGTGTATACAAATCAACATTAATAAATCATTGACAGAGTTAGACAGTTTTCCTAAGTTATTACGAATTACCTATTATTTAGTTCAGTATTTCAGTCACTAAAATGCGTTCGGTAAATAAAGTAGTGTAATAAAATACCAAAATCTTTATTATATTAAAAACAGAATCTCAGAACTACATATTGGTATTTGACTACATGCCAATGCGTATTTTGGTAATAAAGTTTTCTTTTAAAAACCCATTCCTAACTATTTATAGACATTGTAATGATATTTTCAGAGGGTGGTTTTATTCGTGCATAGCTATTATGAAATATAAAAGGAACGTATTTGTTAATTTATTACCTTGTGTACTTTCATAAGAAAAGTTAAATTAAGTTTTCGCATCTCAAACCTAACCATTCCATTTATAGAAATCTCGATGACATCATATCCGGTACCAGCAAAAGTTCCAAGATGGGTTCTAGTACTGATTTCGTAAACTAGAGGTTCAATTATACAAAGTTCTTTATATCTCATTGCTACACCTACCTGTACATTAGTGGAAGTTCTTATAGTTAATTAATATTAGGTAGCTGAAAAGTAAGTTGCTAACTTGATTAATTATTGAAGTTATTATCTTAATTCAAAATTAAAATTCAATTAATTAATAATAAAATCAATTATAATTTTTAGTATTTATCTGATAAAGTGAGATTATATTTTTGTTGGCAGCTTGATAATTATTTTATGATTAACTTTTTATGGTTGATTAGAGGAACTGAATATTTAAAAAGGTCACAAAACCCAGTCATTTTTAAAAATTATTATTATTCTTTTAATATATTTGACTTAAGTTAAAGAGAATTTAACAACAAACAAGGAAATCTATTTAAATATTAAATTATTTATTTAAAGTACATATAAGTCATTTATAGAACAAAATGTCCAACCATTTGTCTGTACATAAAGATTATTACTGGTATAAAGAATAAAAATAATTACTGGGAATTTCATTTGTGTATCCGAGACAACGCACTTCATTTTTTTAATACTAATGACTTATATGTACTTACATAATAACTAATAGTAAAAAGAAATAGAAATTTAAAATATGTTATCTTATACTCCAGTGGAACAAAGAAGATAGAGTTTGTTAAATGGTTGTTATGCATGCCTTTGTTATTTACGTGACTTTTGCATGTACTAGTACTCCATAAAATACTTATTAAAACACGAAAGTTACAAAAGAAAACTCCGTTTAGGTACGCATATTGTTAGCTTTATTCATTTTGAGAAAAGGGTTATTTATACCATCAGATACCCGCAAAGAGTTTATTTGCTCTATCTTAATCTTAAAAGGTCACAAACAATTTATTATACCACAATAATGACAAATTTAAAATACAAATTACTTAGGTACATTTAAAAATTACAGTTTTAAAATATACACATAAGGAACTGAAACATTAATCACGAAAACGCTAACGTCCATTCCTTAAAATAACGACATTTTTATCGTGTTAGTCCAGAGTTATTAAGCGAAAAAAGCGTTTGATAAATTTTTGTAACTAAAAACTTTTACGGGTAACAATAAAACAAAAGGGAAACGAAAACCTTAATTTATCTAACAATTAGTGTTAACAAAAGAGTACCAGTCAATCACATTTTTACATTCAATTTATAAGCAATTGGGGCTTAGGAACAAACTTAATGATTTCTCGTTAATTCTCGTGAAGTTCCCCCTACAGGCGCTGAAATAACCCTCATCCTGATTGACGCGTGTTCTACTTACTAGCAATAACATCGGCAGGAGTTCGATTCTAAATCTTGTTTTTTTTCGGCAGTTTTTAACTAAAACAAATGTTTTAAAATACTACACAACGTACGCAATTTTAAGCTTAGGGTAAACACTGGGGTTCTCGTCATTTCTTCATTATACGTTCGGATACGTTTGTGCCCCTGTGTATTAACGTTTAAGCCGATTAAGTTAAAACGGTCGAGTAAATTATCCAGAAATGGAAAAAACCCTGTAATTGCATCGACTTCTACAGAAGATTTCTAGCATGAACTGATTCCAATTCGGCTGCTGTTGGCTGGAAAATTCACATCGTGGCTTAGAATGCTATCTAACTTTGACCATTCACATCAAACAATCCTGTAAAGACTTTGTCAGTCTTTTGTAATTGGAAAGGCTAGTCGTGTGGAAAAAATCTCTTTTGACACATACTTGTACGGCACTTTAACTCTATTTAGTTAAATCGACCCGCTGGAAATCTATGGCAGTTCCAACTAATCGAAAAAAACTTTAAACCGACATAAATTCTATTTTACCTGATCCTAACAAAACTATAAAGCGGATACGTATTACACAAAAAAAAGTTTTTACAGTAGGTAAGTAATTTTATTGAACATCAAACGTTCTGAAAAAATATACGAATTTCAGGTTCTACTTTGATTTGGATTATTATACATTGACGTGCATACGTTACGGATAATGTAGTAAACCAGCCAATGTGATTAATGGCCGCCCAGTCTCAAAACTTCAAATTGACATTAACCTAACCTCATCTGAAGTTTCAAAATAATTAAGTGTTAGTCAATTAATGAATTATGTGTTAGATTGTTATGTGTACAGTAACATCTTACTAACAATTTACTGAAATGTCCCTTTAAAATGACAACCCCCCTTATAAAAAAATAATAGGCACGCCACTGCAAAGTAGTAAATAAGATTGTATGAAAATTATGCCTATTAAATAGTACATACTTTTAAAGGTCATCAAAAAATTAATCATAATAAACCCAAGCCGGATAAATAAATTCTTCGAAATTGTAAGCAAAACAAAACATTAGGACGTGCTTTTAAAACGTTTTAGCTAAATAATAAACCTAAATAAATTTTGACCATCTGTAAATAACTGTTAATGACTCAGATCTTTAAAGCTTGTAATTTGCAGTATGTAGTTTGTTGTCAACTTTCTTTGTGTTAAGGTGGCCGTAAACTTTAGTTTCGATTACGTATTAATACACGTTTTAGAATTAATACTTGAGTGAGGTAGTATTAAGTAGTTTAATTAATTGTAGTTAGTTACTGTTTAAATTGTGGCAGAACCAAACACGCCTGCTGAATGAACGAAACTTTTCAAATCAACCATTTTTAAAAAGTACACTCCATATACCGCGACTGCAATTTTGCCAATGGCTACTGGAACGCAAACAGAAAAATCCCCAGTTTGCACAAAATGTTTTACTCGGGCGGGTGTTTTTAATTCACACAACAGCCACATAAGACCTTTTATTCTGCTCCAACGATTAACCGGGTGACTGGCGCCTACATTTTCTGGTCAATGAAGTGTTAGACGGACTCCCACTATTGAGCACCACTACACTTTGCTCGACAGGTACGGGAGTTTTTGAACACATGTTATAAAGATTGCTTGCATCTAAACGGTAAGTTTTACTCATTTTGTTAAAATGACATTTGTAAAATAAAAAATCGGCAATGTTTCCATCACAATTAGGTCAACGAACTATGTTACATTTTATTTAGCGACCTTAATAAATGATCAAGTCATCAAGGTAGTGAGTCACTCGGCAACCGCTGCTGAAATTCAATTCTGTTGTTTCTGTAAATTGATACGTACGTAGCGGAGGTCAGTTTTTTATTTAGTAGTGCAGATGTGAGATCATTGTTTGCTTTATCAGTAATTCAGGGTCAAAATCTTACAAACAATCCATAGTCGTCTCGTGATTTGCAAAAAATACGGAAAAATCCGATTTTTTTTTATTTTTTATTTTTATTTTATGAGTTTTGGGGTCTCTTTATGGTCACCTTTCACCCCCTTAAAGCATTGCATATTTATCCAAAACACCCTGTATAACGAATCGTGGCTCAAAGTCAGTTTATGAGAAATTGCCTCACTGCCCTATACAACGCATGTTAAACGCGGGCACGGAAAAGAGTAATGGAAGGGGAACAGCGAGACGGCTACGTGACGACATTGATGAACCTTTAATCCCGAATATATATTGCGTTAGTTCTATAATACTTTCTTCTGATTGAACTATTTAGATTGAACAAATTAAGTGCCTTTTGAACATTTTGGTGCTTTAATACTTTTAGGTAAATACCAAATAAAAATATAGACAAATCTCGCATTTGTAATCGTTTTAAAAGATAAAAATACTGTTACTTATATTAAAGTGACGAATTCTTTAAAATAATAGCGAAATACACATCAGAAATGAATAATAAATAAACAAAAATCTTATTAGAGAAAGGAATGATTTCATAAGAACAAGCATTAAAATCACAAAACATACTAAGTAAAAAGCAGTAAAAATTAATTGAATCCAACTTATTTATATTGTTAAGTCGCTGATAAGAATAAATTACTATTCGGTTATCAGATAACATTATTTTATAGCTCTGTTCTTTATTTTATTTACCTCAAGTTTGGTAGATTTTGTTACTTATAATAAACTTATTTTGTATTAAAAAGTCCGTTTTCTAAATTATTAGATTATACTTAAATTGCAATTAATTTTTGATTAGTAAGAACTAAATATGAGATAATATTACAACGCGTTTTACCTATGATGTTAGATGCTTTATTGAAAATATGTATATCATCAAATTATAAGGTACACATATATAAGTGATTATGTCCCCAGTGACGTCACGCTTACACTGCTAGAAATCGTTCGTGAGACACCTTCTTATTCACTAACTTTGATCGTGGCCAATTTCTTAAATAATTTAAATTAAATTAATTAACAATAATTTGAATAATTTATAAATAAAACCATCTCCGTTCACATGATTCAAAAAAATAGATGTTCTGTTTTAAAAGATTTGCTATGACAAAAATGTGCTATTTTAACTTCATTTTTATTTTAAATTGTATTTTATTTATTTATTTTTATTTTATATTTTATTGCTGACAATATTACTGTAATTCAAATATTTTGGATGGAATAAGAAATAAGTTGTCGCTTTAAATTGAAAATTCTATTTTAATACGTTTTTCATTTTATTTCTGTTATAACAAATGTTTTTGTTAACTTTTAAGAAATACAGTTTATTTTTATCTGAGTTAGATGTAAATAGAAGTTTTTATTTTTAAATAATTATTTTAAACATAAAAGGTAAGAAGCTGTGCTTGGATACAACAAGTGATCAGAATCGCTACCCTACAAATAACAAATAACTATCATACAAAATGCTTTAAGAGGATAACACGCGACCTCACTTGAAATTACTTAATCTTAACGTATTCCTTATTCTATTGCTCAGAAAAACATCTACAGTAAAGAATAGATTTCTTTTTGTTTATCCTACCGTGCGTTACCTAATCGAACAGAGAAGGGCAATCCGAAGCCTGCACATCGGCCACGAAATAGATACTAAAAACTTACAGTTGCCCAACTATGTTATTAGTAGAAATGAGCGACGTTAGTATTTGTATTTTATATGGGCGATTGTAAACCTTGACACAGGTCAAATGCACATCTAGAATTCGACACTATACGACAAGGATGGTGCATTAGCCTAATTGGCTGAGGGGAACTGAACTGGACAATGCAGCTTTTTACTTTAATCTTGTTATTGTGATTTAATTAAACAAAATTTGCATAAATAGAAATTTGAACAGTACCTATATGGTTATAGATTACAGAGAGGGAAGTACTTAATGCCGTTCAATTAAATGTAGTTAGTCTAGAAATTGAATGTTTAATACATATAGTAACGAAGTTTTGTTTTTCATGCCATTTATTTACACAAATATTACAAATTTGTCCAGTTTAACATATTTTACAATTCCAATTGATTCAATTTTTTGTCTAATAAATATTTTCTTTTTGTTATATTTGCAGATTTGTAAAAATACAGATGACTGGGTCTATTTCCTTCTGATGTTTCGTATGCGGACGTTGGTAGAAGTAGTCGCGACGCAGTACGCGCATTGCAATGGTCGTTTAATGTGGGATAAGCTTTACTTATCGCCTTAAGGTTTCCATAAAGGCAATATGCATCACAACTTAGAAAGCAGTTCACTGAATGTTAGGTTGTTCAGTTCCAAAACAGCTGCAATTACCCAAGTTATACTCAAACGGTAAAACACGTTTACATTTACATTTTGTAACGTATTCAAATTCCCAATTTTATAATAACGCAACTTTATATGCATTAATAGTAAAGGAATCTTAGTACGGTCCTGTGTAGTTCATCGTACTTCAGTTGGATTAAAAATGCAGACGATATTTCGAATTAACAAGGTGTTTTCTTTAATATCAAAGTTAATATCAAATTGAGTTTATAAAAATATTCCGAAATAATATTGTCTTTTTAACAAAGGAACTTAATGCCAGAAAATACATTTAGTTTAAATTTATAGATTTTGGGCGTGCCTATTTTCAATTTATATGAACAGATTTTTCTGCGCGCAGACAAACAAAAACGGCTTGAGACCACCTGCAAAATAACAAGTTACTCCCTGAGAAGCAGATTTTAAGTCCGGTAAATTCACCTCAAAAGTCTAGAAGGTTCCAGAAAGTTTTTAAGTGTTAATTCCTTATTGGCTTAATAAGTGTGGGCTTCTTTTGGATTAGTTGGTTTAAATCGCCCTTTTCTAAAAGAAATATCATCGCCACTAAAAAACCGTACTCCCAAAGAGCTACTTAGCGACATGCATTCGAATACGGTAAAGGGTCAATTAGCCGAGGCAATTGAATATAGTACGAGTGTCAGACGCAATACAGTTGAATGGAGTACCGTGGTTTGTTAACGTTAATTTACTATCGTACAATAGTTTAATTAAAAGATTAAAACAAAATGACTAAAAGAACTTTGAAAGAATTCGAGAAATCAATCGTAAGGAAAATTAAAATAAGTTCTGGCAAATCAATAATTCAATAAAGCCTGTGTATTTACCGTTAAAGTGTAGCAAGTGGTGTCTAGCGTAGTTTAATTCTCCGAGTTAATGAAATTAATCAGTAAAGTAAATAATAAGGGACTTTCTAATATAGTATCGAAATTGGAGTAAATGTTTAAAAATAAGCAAATTTAACGGAGTGTTTTAGTAACAATTAAAACTTATTCCGACGAGCTGTAGTTTAAAATTTATAAAAGTAACTCAAGGATTAGTTAACTTCAACAATAAAAAATCAATCTTCCCGGTTTTGTTTTGCTGTATTTATTCAGGACACTGTATAATAGGGTGTCGTATTCAAATTATTATTGAAATAATATTTTTACACCCTGGGGCACAAAATAGTGGCGTTTCGATAATTTTTTATAATTGACGGAAATTGTTGTTGAACTTATTTGGTTTTAGTTATTCATCAAGAGTTATTAACTTATGTACATTGTGTTCCTTTAATGAGAATTCTACTATCAAAACTATTACCATCAAAACCATTATTATTGTCATTGGGGACAAACAAATACTTTAGATATTTAGAAATAAATGAACATTTGAATTAAACCCTTACTGTGATAATATTCGAACGTTCACTTGTGAAAGTCTTTAAAATATTTTAACCAGCTTAACACTAACGTAATTAAACATTACTATTAATTGAATTTAATCAATAAACCAGTATTGTTTTGTTTGCGAATACTGAGTTTTAAGGACTTGCAAGCAGATGACGCCCATATATTTTTTATGACTACACAAAACCTTATTCTTCTTTATAATTAATAAGCTATAAAAATCAGTACCTGCATCCTGAGCTATAATTTATCATTAAGATGTCTTCAGGCGGAGTATTATAAAGTAACGTAAGTATCGTATTTATGAGTTTTGCAGTAAGTATTAAGTATTTGAACATTTTGTTATAGTATTTTCAGTGTGAGTAAAATCGTATGTTACAAATGGCGCCCAATCGCGGGGCTTTGTTTTGATGAGAGTAAATTTAAATGTTACAATTTACCAACATTTAAGAACATGCAAATAATATTTATATATTTCTTTAATAAATATGTTTATAAATAATTATTTTTCCAGTACATAATAGAACATAAATATGTACATGTACAGTCATTTTTAAAACTTCTTACAATAAGAAACAAATTTCGCATACGAATATTTTGTTCTACAACTTCTGTATCATCTCGTATGAAAGCTTGTACTTAGTAAAGTAATACTAACTTGGTGGCCATAAGATTGAGCGCATTATATTATATCTTTTATGACCAGGTCTGTAAGACCGATTTTTGCCAGTACTACTAGTATGACACATTTTACCTATGTAAATCCGCCCTCCATTCGGATTTGTTTTTGAAGTGCTTTTATACTTTTACATCTGATCTGAAGTACAATAAATAATAAGTCTATAATGATTATATGTTAAGATAATGGGTAGTAAAGTTGAGGTTATAAAGTTTCTAAAATTGATTCGAATGAACTGGTATGATGATAGGCTAGTAGGATATTTCTTAAACCATTTCCCTGTAAAATCTTTATGTAAATCTACATCTACTTTTCCAATGTATTACGTGGGGAGTATTTATAAAGGTCATAAAACAAAAAATTTTATGCGATGATTTTTCTACTGAAGAATGTTATTGCATAGTCATGTCTTATATCAAATCATTAAAAAAGAAACAACGACAAGTAATTGCCTTTCCTTCAGAATTTACGTCCTGCACCATACAAATCAGAAATAATGAGAGTGCGTGTCTCGCAGTCAGCAGGAAGTCTTCTCCGAGCCTACTCAAGGGTATTACTTACATATTACATATATATATATACACACTTACATTATTCTAATTAATTTTTAATTTAGTTTTTCAATTGTTATTATTCATTTCATTATGATCCTTTCTTTAGAAACGAGATTTTATAATGAACAGCGAATTAATTAAAGAACATTACATTTTCATTATTTCCTTATTTATAATTTGTTCAATCCCAAAAGGTTCATTTGCAGATGTCGAAATGAGATAAAAGATGATTTCTATTAATTCTCATCTACTCTGATGGCCAAAATGAAAAATAACCAAACAAACGCGTTACCAACACCAGCATCCGTGAAGTCGATATCGTTCTAATGTGTTATCGACGACTTGCCTCTTATTTTCCGCAGTTTTTGCTTGTATCAATGTCAAAGTAAAAGTGAGAGCTATCGTTTTTTCATTGGAAAAGAAAACTAACATATTGCTGTTGTTTCCTCGTATTTCGCCTTTTTCAAAGTCATTTGTTAAAATGTCTACAATAAAACGTTCCTGCTTTGATGCGAAACAAGAAGACTGCTAGCTATCAAGATGAAATTAGCAAAAACGTTTTTGATGCTTAATCCAAGAAATTTAACTGCTCTGTAAGAAACATCAAACAAGACCGTTATTTAGAATGATGGTTCATATTTTCTCAGTAAATTCACAAGTTGCTTAATAAGAAAACTTGGAAATGTTTATAAATTGCAAAAGGGAATAACAGAAAGTTAATGTTAGTATTTATTAAAGATGCAAGCGCTTTATGGCTAATTTTGTATCTTGTAGCAGTTGATAGCATACGAACAAAACAGTTACAAAAACCGTTTCTAAAAGGATTTTAACTAGAAGCTAAATTTGTTTTTCCACAATTATATTTTCAGCATTGAAAGGTTTAACGTTTGTTATTCAAAATAATGCATATACATAGAAAATGATTGAATACAAGAAAAATCTTACTAAACACCTAAGACCATGGTGTTAGAATTGTCGCTATATGTGTGTGTGGTATGCAGTTGTGAATAATGTCACATCTTCGTCCGTAGCTTACCCTGTATTAGTTAGGTGGAGTGTGACAAACCCTAATCAGTTTCAAAGTGTGGGGTAATTTCATCCAATGTTACCGGCGTGTACTTACCCCATATAAATTCTACTTTCATATCATACCGTGTATAATTGCTCAGTGATTTTGACATTTTAAAACTAAACAGGGGCCATTGAACTTGCCTGGGGTGAACTACGTCCTAGCTTACCATCTAGAGAATTAAAATAAATATGTTTAGGTAGTATAGTATTCGTTATTAAATCTTTATATATAACAAATTAATTTGTGTAGAATTTTAGTAAAACTTGTAGGCGGAGGGATAATAAAAGCTGTTAGCCCTTTCAGAATAAGTGAAAAGTAATTATGAAATTATATACGAATGGGATACTGATTAAATATGTTAATGGAAGGAATATGATAGAGAAATAAAAAGCAGAAAATCCTGACGCTGACAAATGAAAAAATGATTTAATAAGTGTAAATGATTAATAACTACTGAAGTTGAGGAAGCATATAGTATATCTCAAGAAGGAGATTAAGAAAGAAGGTTGATCTGTTATTGAGGATACTATAAACTGGAAGAAATGTTGCCCAAATAAATACACGAAAGTTTACTATCAAAAACGGCTTTAAGAAGCCATCAAAATCAAATTTGATATCTGAATGTTTTTGAACGCGATGCACCCAAAATTGGATGCAATTGGTACTATTGTACTATTGTCAGCTTTCCTCCAATTTTAGTAACACTAAAATTGTTTTTTAGATTAGTTTTCAGTATCTTGTGTAAAGTGTCAAGTGTTGTTGAACAGAACTGAATACAAAGCAAAAAATTATTAAAAGTTGAATTGAAGGGGTCATTCCACGGGAGATCGATCACTAAAATGAGTCGAACTTACAGATTGCAACAAAAATAAATTATTAGGTGATGAAATTTCCTTCATCAATTTTCTAGATTGCGCAGAACTTCGGAAATATTCAAACTGAAAGAATTATCCAAACTGCTTGCACATCTTTAAATAAATATAAATATCTCGAAAAGTACCCATGTATGAAACTGCCAGTCTTGAAAGTAGTCAGTAACCAAATGTCGTTATTTTAACATTGGTCCAAGCCTAGGCCAACCTTCAGATCCCACGCCTCGGCTGCTTTGTCGTGGCCCAAGCGTCAACCGCCTCGGTACCAATTCTGGATTCTCTAATATCTGCCCAAGACAGAGCCAACCTTCAGCGCTCTAGTGTCGGTTTCTAACTGTTTGCCCTAGCTTCAACCAATTTTAGTGTTTTTAGACTTGGTTTCTTACCCTTGAACCAAGTTTGGGCCAATCTTCACAGATTTTACCAAATCAAACTTCTATAGCAAGAAGTCTTCTTCAGCTTCTTCAAGAAGTCTTCTATAGCAGCGGTTCCCAACCTTTTTCGTTCGCGGGCCTTCAAACCACATAGCATTTGCTTGCGGACCGGTCAGGTAAAGAATTAAAGAAAACATTCGCAAAATAAATCTTATAATAATAAATTTACTTTTACACTGTACAAGAACAATCTAAAATAAGTAAATAAATAGTCATTGTTTATAATAACAAAAGTAGGTTTTCGTACCCCATCCGCTTCCCACATACCAAACCCCGAGTGGCTGGAGCTTTCCTCTTTTTGCCTAACGAACGTCGTGAAACGATCGCAGGGTGGGTGCGTCGCCAAAGTCCATAGCCGTGTTCTAGACACATAGAACGGTACATCGTTTAAAACCAGAACAAGGTTTTATAATATAACCGAAAACGCTGGCGAGTGGGTTTCGGGAGCGGCGGTCAAAAACGGGAATGAGCTCAAATGATCCAGGAGGCAATTTTACGAGACCTTCAGAAGTGGTTTCCACTTAGGAACCCGATTAGGCTGGGGGCTTCGATATTAGTTTAGCATGATTCTCTGGTGAAAAACAAATAAAAAATCTCGTTTATTGTTTCCAGTCTTATTTTGTGGAACTCCATAATCATGAAATAAATAAAGATTATTAAAAGTTTAAAAAATCTCGAGTTCTTTGATTGTAACTTTTTTCTTCTGGTTTTGCACGACATTTGAAGGGGAAACATTTTGAGATTGCCCGTCGTTTGACGCCAATATAGTTGTTTTGGCTCCTGTAGTTTCCGAGATATCGCCGCGTGACATCGAATGCCGCCAACACATGTTCGATCGCTCCAAAAATCCCATTTCACCCCTAGTCGCCACCCCCGGAAGGTTAGCAAAAATGACTTTTCCGGTAAAAACGATTGGGGTACTGCGCTGGCAAAGATTCCGCTGTCAGATTTTCCAGTTTTTTGCCGCCTCCGCCTAAACGGTTTACCGGAGACGGTCGAGACTTCAAATCTGAGACGGAAACTACCCAATGCATCGACACAGAAAACGATCCGGATCGAAGCAAGTTTTGCTGCCCCTCGAAATCGCGAAACCCTGGTTTTGATCGTTCGCGTTAATCGGGGACGCAAGACAAAAAATCTTTTGGTTCCGGTATGCCTAGACTCATGTGCGCTAAACCCGCTTAAAAATCCTAAAATGGGAGATCCTCCTTGTTACCTGTTACTGGATATTACTCTACCACATAGGTACGGAGCCGACGCGTTATATATCACGTATATATGTACGATATATAGCGCCGGCTCCGTATAAAAGTCAGAGTTTACTCTTCGTCAACTGCGATGAACTATTTGACCCTACGTTAGCTCCAGGATAAATAAAAAAATTCTTCCAGGAAAATTTTGAAAATACTGTTATTTCTCTGCGGACCGGCAAAAATTTCTGACGGACCGGCACCGGCCCGCGGACCGGCGATTGGGAAACGCTGTTCTATAGTACTCTATCAAATATTAGGTTGGTCTCATACTGAAAGGTCAATAATAACCCGGGGACACCGATGGGTTCCGTTCCTACACTATCACTGATTGTCAGCCTTGATACCATATTAATATTAAGAATGATCCAATATTGGTTGTTTACCTTGCGCCAAGTATTAGCGTCGGCACTATATTGATCTTCACTATTGGGCCAAGATGTATCACTAATCTAGGGCAACGACTGATTAACAAGTTTGGCGTAAGTTATCACCCCGATTTTAGCCCAGTCTTGGATTTCAGGCTTGTACCAGAGTTAATAATCATCGTCCCAAGCCTCAGCCAAGCCAGTCCAAAGCGGGCCCTTTGTTTATTTATAAGAAGACGGACTTTTTGGATAATCTAATAATTTTTGGTTACCTTATAAGGGGTTCCAGGCTACCACACCTCCGGCTAGCACAACCTTTCGCCCGTTATAATAATTTTTATTTACTTCACTCTTAATCATCAAGTCTAATCATACTGGGAGAGCTGGTGGGTAATAACTATACTTCTTACACCAGTTGCCTCGTTTATTAATTCAACAAAAAGGAAAAAAATAGATACATAAAATTTATAACAAATAAATAAATCACTTCAGTTTGACATAACACTCTTATATCTATTAAATAATGCAATATAACCCATATCATAAAACCACCTTAGTTATTGCAATTTCTGATCTACCCCGGTATTGCCAAAGTTAAGAGTTTCTAATAACAAAATTTTATATTACATACATAAAGAAATGATATCAACCTTTACCTCTTTAAATGAACAATACAATAGATTGCACTTTAGCGATAAGCGCTAAAGCAAAAATAATGATAACGCCAGAATGCGTGAACTGTAGGAACGTTCCTTCACATCCATAAAATATAAAAGGAAAATCTCCCTACAGAATTTAAATTATATACAAAAAATAATAAATATTTATGGGTTAAATTAATTCCAAAAAAAAACAATGATATTATTTATTTATCAATTAAATAATAATTGCTCAACAAACGCAATTGTTTTATTATTCTTTTGATCAATAAGATCCTTTAAAACAAATTAAGCTGAAATCCTTCATGAATATGAACTTTTAAATTAATACAATAAGAAAAATGTTTATAACAGATATACCCTTATCCTGGTATTTTCGTTTCTTCCAGGTAAAAAAAAGATTATAAGCTGGAACCAATCTCTAACGTACGGTCAAGCGCAGCACAGCAAAATATTCTCCTGGATTAATCGTCAATAAGATATGCGTCTACTGACGGCGATGCATCCAGATGAAATAAACGGAAGCAGGGAAAAACCCTAGCGGAAATAAGGACCCTAAAATATAACAAAAAAAAAGTCTCACAAAAGAGCCTACGTCACACGCTAGAACTTACCCAAAATATCAATTGGGGTTAATTCTACCAAATAGATGAGGACAACTCGAATAATCAGAACTTATCTGCGATATCACAACGCTGCCTAACGTCAGGTTCTTCTCCCAGACAATATCCAGACAAAATTACTCAACAGAGAAAAAAAGAAGACCTATAGGGCACTGCACGCACAAATCCCTTTCGGTAGGTACGAAACCTTAAATAGCGAGCACGCCTAGACGGCTTGGATTATCGTAGTAGAATCCTTGAGTACAACTTCACGCACAAATCCCTAACAGTCAAATTATCAAAAGCAAAGAGTGGGAAAACTCGATGCGTATACTAACTATGGAATTCACAAAGAGAAATATATATACGAGGCGCGATCGAAATAAACCCGTAACAATCCCCCTCTTACTCCGACAAGTCTCGAACCTAGAGAGAGACGTAAGCGGAATAAGCACTAGATCAACCAAGATAAAGGAATCTCTTAACTATAACTCAACTCAGCAAAAAGTTAAAACCAAACCAACCCACAACAACCAATTTACTACAAGAAACAACTTGTAGCAAATCTGTCCAAGATTGTCAGGAGAGTGTTGTTTAGGTAACAGCAATTAAGGAGTACATCCCATATTGATCACGGTCGCAGCAGGTGGAAGCGCACGCGTCGTCCGTTATGGCCTAAGGCCCAAAACACAATCAATAGCAATGTACCCTCAAAGGCTGCAGCCAAACCAACCCTGATCACCAACAAATCTTAACAAGTTGGCCCACCCCAAGATAAACCCCAACTAAAGTAACCTAACCTAGTGACATCCAACCCCCCCCAAATCAACGGACCCAACCCACACCCCTAAACACAAAAGACAAGACAAACTATACCAAGGTAGCTCCCCTAGGCACAGGGTCGCGCCAACGGTCATAGTCACATCACGGTGCAGAGGTCAATAGAAGCACAATTAGAAAGGGTGAGTAGCACAGCCACCCCTGCTTCGAAGAGAACGCCCGAAAGCAATCCCCCCTCGGCAAGGAGCTGAACCACTCCCCAAACTAACGGCCAGTGGTCGTTCTAACACAAGAGCATTAGAACAACGAAATGAAAGGAAGAATATAGGATAGAAGATAGTGCAGCTGAAAGTTATAGGCGAAAAGGACATTTACACACAATTACACAGCAAGACACAAAAGCATACGAATACAGACAGGAAGGTAAAGGACAGAGAAGGAACACAAGACCTAGATAGAAGAGTCGGAACACTGTCTCGGAAAATAGAGGTGAGCCAGGTTCCACAGAGACCTACCGTCGCACCCAACCAACCGCCCAAAAAAAAAAAAAAACAAAACTGGTTACACTATAAGGTACAGCAAGATAACCTATTCAAACTAATTTTCATCATCCGGAGGATGAGCCTTTAAATCTTTAATATGCCAAATAGTGGCTTTACCTGAATCATCGATAAGTTCATACGTCCAAGGAGAAACCACACGGGAAATAGTATAAGGGCCGACATACTTTGCGGCTAATTTGGCATTAAAATGTTTTGTGGCATCGGAAAGTACGTAATTCCGGCGCCAAACCTTTTGATTTAAAGTAAACTTAATAGGTCGACGACGCAAATTATACTGTCTAGCACTGCGCTCATGAGCTCTTTTAATTTTGGCCTGAACATCTTTGTACATTTTGGAAAACGCTAACTCCCTACCAACAGGGTCGGGGGCAGAATTCGTTGCAGAGGGTAAGAAGTTTTCATCACTACCCTTTAACGAGACTTCCCTACCGAAATTGATAAAATTTGGGGTTAAATCCGTAACATCATGTTTAGCAGAGCGTATAGCATAACCTATTTTAGCTAAGTACTGAGCCCAAGTTTTATGATTGTCCTTCACATAGGCTCTTAACATGCTTTTGACAACTCTATTGACACGTTCAGTAGGATTACATTGGGGATGATAATGAGCATTAAAAGACACTTTAACGTCATAGCGGTTCAACATATCCAAAAACAGTTTTCCCTTAAATTGAACTCCATTATCTACTATCAGAGTTTTCGGGGCACCGAACATAAGGAAAACATGATCCTCCATCGCGCTAGTTACACTAGAAGCTGTAGCAGAACGCAAGGGAAAGAGCAGAACAAACTTACTAAATGTGTCGCAGACAACTAAAATGTAAGAATATCCTTTGGAAGAACGAGGCAAAGGGCCCACCAAATCAGCACTAATCAATTGCCAAGGCTTGGTAGCAGTGACAACTTTGCTCAATAAATGACCCGCTGGAGCTTGTAAGTCAGGTTTAGTAGCAAGACAAGTATTACAACATCTAACATACCGGGCAATATCCTGTCTAAGCTTAGGCCAATAATAATTCTTAACCACGCGAGCGACAGTCTTTGAAATACCGAAATGACCGCTAGTAGGGTCGTCATGGCAGGATTTGATGATAGCTGCACGCTTTTCCTTAGGAGGGACTAATCTCCATTCTTGCGGAGAATAATCGAGATCCACATAACGGGACTTAGCATACTTATACAACTTATTATTACTAACTCGCCATAAGGGATACTTACGAGGGTTATGGTTAACAGCACCATACATTTTTAAATACCACAGGTCGGAGGTATCAACTATTTCTGAAACTTGTACCGATTCAATTGGTATTGGAACAGAACGAGAGAGAAAGTCTGGAACAGTATGTTCAGAACCTTTTCTATGAATTAACTCAAAGTCATAAGGCTGCAAACGTAATGTCCAACGGGCAAGACGTCCTTGAGGATCTTTGAGGTTATGTAACCATATCAGAGAGTGACAATCAGTAATCACTTTAAAATGAAATCCCTCAAGATAATGTCGAAGTTTTTCGATAGCCCATATAACCGCAAGACATTCACGCTCGGTTGCACTAAATTTTCTTTCTTGATGAGTTAAGGAACGAGAGAGATAGCAAATGACTTTTTCGCCATCCTCAAACTGTTGACTAAGCACGCAGCCTAAACCAAAAGACGAGGCATCGGTTTGCAGGTAAAAGGTACGTTCGAAATCAGGCCGAGCCAAAACAGGGGCTGTAATTAAATATTCTTTCAGAGTGGCAAAAGCCTTATCACACTCAGCAGTCCAAGACCATTTAACATTCTTTTTGGTCAAATGAGTCAAGGGAGCGACAATAGCGCCAAATTGTGGCACGAACCGACGATACCACGAGGCAGTTCCAACAAAACGACGGACTTCCTTGACATTCGTAGGAGGAGGAACGCCCAATATGGCTTGAACTTTTTCAGGGTCAGGACGAAGACCAAGTTCATCTATAACAAATCCTAAATATTTTAATTGGGGTCGGCAGAACTGACACTTGTCGAATCCTACAGTAAGTCCAGCAGCATGAAGACTATCAAACACTTTCCTTAAGGTTTCTAAATGACTATCAAAATCTTTTGATATAATAATTATATCGTCTAAATAAACGAACACCGAGGGTTGAAGATTAGCTCCTAAAACTGCATCAATTAATCTTTGCCAAGTGGCAGGTGCATTGGTCAAACCAAAAGGCATAACCTTAAAGCGATAGAGTCCACCAGGTACCGTGAAAGCTGTAAAATCACGAGAGTTTTCGGCCACCGGAACTTGCCAATACGCACTCTTAATATCTATCGAAGATAAGAACTTAGCATCCCGTAACTGGTCTAAGATTGATGAGATAAGCGGAAGTGGATAAGCATCCTTACGAGTCACACTGTTCACCTTACGAAAGTCTACGCAAAAACGAAAGGTATTATCCCTTTTGGGCACAAGACAGATAGGTGAAGACCAAGGACTTTTACAAGGTTCAATAATATCTTCATCGAGCATACATTTAATCTCAGCCTCAATAAGTTTTTGTCTAGCCGGAGATACAGGATAATATCTTTGCTTGATGGGTTTAGTATCAGGCAAAATCTCGATTTCATGAGATACCACATGAGTTCTCCCTAAACTACCTTTCATTAACTCTTTCTTTTCTGACAACAACAGGTCAAGGGCTTCCTTTTGCTCTGAGGTAAGTGTAGAAGCACTAGAGATACTACCTATAGCTACTGAAGGAGCTACTTCAGAAAAATGCCAGATGTTCTGTCGAAGATCGGGTATAATGTTCATGGACATCCAGAAATCAACTCCTAAAATCAACTGGTGAGGAAGATCAGGTATCACCAATATGTCGAGAACCTTCACTTTATTCTCTAAACAAACAGGAACCGAAACAAAGCCTGAACTGTAACATTTGTCGCCGTTGGCAACAACGCATTCTACTATATGTGGTCTTAATTTCAAACCTAATCTCTCTAACTTTTGAAATCCTGAATTACCAACTAAGGTTCGCGATGCACCAGAATCCAATAAACCAACAAAGGGTACACCTAATATTGAGATTTCCAGATAAGGACGCTGATCACCAGATACATGTGACAAAACATAGTCTAGCAAAAACATGGATTTGGTCGAGGACGAAGATATGGGAGAGCATACTCGACCGCTCAGCATCTCCCGGTGGTGTTTTCCGAACACTTGGGGCAATTACGACTAATAGTCCCTGATTGACCACATCGATAACAAAACCGCCTACGAGGGCTAGGGCAATGACTGAATCTATGTCCTACTAGATTGCAATTAAAGCACCTTGGGTCCGGTCTCAACGAAGGCCTTTGATGCGAGGAAGAAGCAGAAGAATTGCTACTCGTTTGAGGTAATACAGACTCCAAAGAATTATTTTTTGCTCCTACTGAACAGGAAAAAGCGAAGTCGGTATCCACATAAGAGGATTTCTTTCTAGATGGAGGTTGATAATTATCCGCCCTATGCTTCTTTGTTTCTAACTTTAAACACTCATTTTCCAAATCAGTCAAAGTGTTGACAACAGGAAGTTGCATTGTATAAAACGGGGCTAAATTTCGGGAAACGATTTCTAATTGCTCCGATTCCGGAATAGTTCCGTATCTACGAAACATAGCTAACATGCACGCGTAATAGTCAATAAAACTCTCAGACGGATCTTGAGTACGCATCATTATATCCTGCAATAATCGAGCCTTGTAATCAGGAGGTTCGTAGTGTCTAATAAGTAATCCTTTTAATGAATCCCAATCCGTGAATCTATCCCTATTCGATCTATACCAATATAAAGCCCTTCCTTCAAATAAATCAATCGCTGACTCATACACCAGTTGGGAAGACACGTTTCTTGCCAACATCAGCTCCTCAACACGTTCTAGAAAATGATGAACCGAAACATCCTTAGATTCCCCAGTAAATTTAATTTCCCATTTCCTCACTGGAAAAAAGGAACCAGAAACATTTGGTCTGGGTACACGAGTGGAATTATGAATAGGTGACTGCAAATCATCGTTATCATTCGCACCAAGAGGTAAACGAATTTGTTCTACTAAAGTTTCGAAGCCTGGCAGTGCGCTGTGATTATCTAAACGATCTAGTAGAGAAAGAAAATTAGCCAGTAACTGAGATTTACCAACTGATTGTTCCGAGGTAAGAGAATCCGAAGTAATTCTATTCACGCGATTAATGCAATGATGTAACCTCATTCGTATGGTATAAGGTTGCAATCTACTACCAGTCTCTAAATTACCCAAAATGGTCACTAGCTCATCACACTTATTGTTCAAAACATCTATTTCCTCAGTCACATTCACTCGCAATTCCGGATAAGAAAAGGAACTATTAACGTTTTCTAATCTAAGCAAAGGTCTTAACAAACTACGAAGTTCGTCAACAGTGTTATTGTCCTCTGACTGAATTCCCCTGAATTTCAATTCATACTTTAATTCGTCTTTTCTGAGACAACCAGCGTCTATACGAAGAAACATCTTGAAATATATAACAAATATCGCGAAAAAGTGTAATAAAAGATCAATCAGTATTAAATAATAATCGAAGATCAATAGTATTCACTTCTATAATGTTTCTACTCCACACCCCTAACCAAATAAGCGAAGCAGTATCAATGCAAACCAATAAATTTGATAACGAAGTCCAGAAAAAAGATGTATCTGTTCTATTACTTTGTAACAACAGAGGCATAAGCGTAAGAAGTATTTATACGAATACGTAATTAAACTGTAATTAAAGAAAGTTGGGCGCCAATTATAAGGGGTTCCAGGCTACCACACCTCCGGCTAGCACAACCTTTCGCCCGTTATAATAATTTTTATTTACTTCACTCTTAATCATCAAGTCTAATCATACTGGGAGAGCTGGTGGGTAATAACTATACTTCTTACACCAGTTGCCTCGTTTATTAATTCAACAAAAAGGAAAAAATAGATACATAAAATTTATAACAAATAAATAAATCACTTCAGTTTGACATAACACTCTTATATCTATTAAATAATGCAATATAACCCATATCATAAAACCACCTTAGTTATTGCAATTTCTGATCTACCCCGGTATTGCCAAAGTTAAGAGTTTCTAATAACAAAATTTTATATTACATACATAAAGAAATGATATCAACCTTTACCTCTTTAAATGAACAATACAATAGATTGCACTTTAGCGATAAGCGCTAAAGCAAAAATAATGATAACGCCAGAATGCGTGAACTGTAGGAACGTTCCTTCACATCCATAAAATATAAAAGGAAAATCTCCCTACAGAATTTAAATTATATACAAAAAATAATAAATATTTATGGGTTAAATTAATTCCAAAAAAAAACAATGATATTATTTATTTATCAATTAAATAATAATTGCTCAACAAACGCAATTGTTTTATTATTCTTTTGATCAATAAGATCCTTTAAAACAAATTAAGCTGAAATCCTTCATGAATATGAACTTTTAAATTAATACAATAAGAAAAATGTTTATAACAGATATACCCTTATCCTGGTATTTTCGTTTCTTCCAGGTAAAAAAAAGATTATAAGCTGGAACCAATCTCTAACGTACGGTCAAGCGCAGCACAGCAAAATATTCTCCTGGATTAATCGTCAATAAGATATGCGTCTACTGACGGCGATGCATCCAGATGAAATAAACGGAAGCAGGGAAAAACCCTAGCGGAAATAAGGACCCTAAAATATAACAAAAAAAAAGTCTCACAAAAGAGCCTACGTCACACGCTAGAACTTACCCAAAATATCAATTGGGGTTAATTCTACCAAATAGATGAGGACAACTCGAATAATCAGAACTTATCTGCGATATCACAACGCTGCCTAACGTCAGGTTCTTCTCCCAGACAATATCCAGACAAAATTACTCAACAGAGAAAAAAAGAAGACCTATAGGGCACTGCACGCACAAATCCCTTTCGGTAGGTACGAAACCTTAAATAGCGAGCACGCCTAGACGGCTTGGATTATCGTAGTAGAATCCTTGAGTACAACTTCACGCACAAATCCCTAACAGTCAAATTATCAAAAGCAAAGAGTGGGAAAACTCGATGCGTATACTAACTATGGAATTCACAAAGAGAAATATATATACGAGGCGCGATCGAAATAAACCCGTAACAACCTAGCGTAATTTTTTTTTCTAAACGAAGTATTTTAAAATTGCAGAAAAAATGGTGAGTTCCCCTTTTTTAAAAAATCTGAAAAAAATTGTACAGATTCTTTGAACATTTCTGCATTTTAATGCAAAATGACATAATGGATTTTATGCTCTGGCAGAAGAAATTTTTGAAAAGCACGTTGCAGGCAGTGTGGGCACCATAGTCCACGATTTACTGTGGGGTTCACTGTAAAAATCCAACTTGTTTAAAGAATTAAGAACATATTGGCGTTTGACTATAAAATGTTCAGGGCAACTGGAACAGGTGACAAAATTTAAGAATCTTTGTTATTGATAAAAATTTTGATGCTTAAAGTTGTCACTACTTTGAACTAACAATTTCTAGGCATTTCCAGGCTGAGATTTAAAATTAAGTTACTTTTGATGTATGGAACTTATTGAAATCAAAATTAAAAATGAAAAAGAGACATAGTATTTGTAGCTAAACAACTTAAAAAACATGAAAATGTGTTGTAGTCTCTTACTAGAAAAAATCCTAAATCGTAAGAGTGTTTTTTTGTTAAAATTCAAATTTTTCTGGAGTTATAAAAAACACCCGCTTATGGCCGCTTTAAAATTTATGTCGAAGAAAGAACCAAAGCTTCCTGGTTATTTTCATACAAAAACCAAATCCAACTCGATCCAATTTAAAATGTTAAAAACCGTTATTGTAGGCACTGCAAGAAATCTTTACCGGTATTATTCATATTACTCCATGCATGCATAGTTAGTTGTTGATGATGCAACATTGTGTTTTTCATTTTTTCGAGATATTATTATTACATGCACACTGTATGCACCTTATAGCTCAACTGTTAAAACAATTAAATACCACCCCTGAAGAAGTTGGCTTTTTTAAGTTTTGACATGATCCTTACCTACGAAGAAATGGGGTTTTCTTATAACTGTAATAAAATTTAGCAATGCTGAAAGCATCATAACAAACAGCATGATTGAAACCTTTTCGTAAAATGGAGAATATTTATGAATGAAATATTGACAATAATATTTTCTAAATTCTTTCTTAAATATTCAAAAGTATAAAATTCATGGTGAAGTGATTGAAAGTTGAATTACGTATCTTGAAAAACTCATGTCACCCTTATTAATTTTAGAACGTCTTCCCATGTAGTTCTAAAAATATTACAATAGAGACATTATAGAATATCTTTGCTGGAGTAACATAAATCCTCTTACTTTTTCTAATAAGGTGCAGGTATAATGAAGAAAATCGATTGTTACATGACTACTTGATTTTTTTTAACAAAAATTTGGAACTCTTGATTGTTATTCAATCAAAGTTGATATCAAGAGTTCAGATTTTTTGATAAAACAATCAAGTCATGTAACAATTGCGTTAGCATTATTATTATTATTCCAAATCCATCATAAAAAATTACGGTTTCCATTTCATAAGAATTTCGCTATCGCCATAACTCAAAAACATGACGATCTACAAATAACAATTACACTAAAATATGCCTCATTTAAGATAAAAATCGACCTGTTCCAAGATTTTTTTCACAAACATTTAATAAAAGATTTAGTTCCATAGTTCCAGACTTTATACTCGCACTGTATAAAGTATTGCAAGAGTGTTACAAAAGATTGTGTACCAAGATGCCATGATCAATATCAAAGGTCATTTATCGACTAAACAACACGGTTTTCTAACTGGGAAATCTGTTGAATCTAACCTAATTGCTTCTATTGATTTTTTGAAGAAAAACATGGATAAAAGAATACAAGTTGATTTTGTGTACTTAGATTTTAGTAGGGCTCTTGATAAAATTGACCATAGTATTTTGGTACGTAAGTAATTACAGGATTACCTTCAGACATATTTAGATGTATTAAGTCATATATTTCAGACAGGCACTTGTCATATGTCATAACGTATGTCAAGTTTAACGGATCTTTATCTGATGGTATAGCTGCTACCTCAAGAGTACCACAAGGTTCTCGGCTAGGTCCGCTTCTGTTTATTATTTTGCTGTTTATTAAGCTGTTTTGAAATTTTAATAAATGTCACATTATATCATTTACAAGAAACTAATCCCTTATTGACTTTCATAGGCTAATCTCATGCCAAATCGACTAGAGCCGTATTTCAATGTCTTAGATTTTGTTCAAATTTTGTCCTTGCATAGATACCTATGAAATGTTATTAAATTATTTTTTTCAGATTTTTTGGATTAAAAATGGCCGAAGTAGAAGTTTTTGAAAATTTCGATTTTTAGCAAATTTTGCTACCCGTCACTATACATTATCTAACTGAACTTGTCATAACTCCCTTATCTTTTTAGTTATCTGGCTCATCCCGGTGTCAGATTAAAAGTAGTTCTTGGATCTTTCAGAGTATATTAAGTGTTTTTACAAATTCTGACATTGCCAAACTTGTTTTATAGAATCATCTTAATATATGCTTGGTATAGTTTCTTGATATACTCTGAAAGATCCAAGAACTATCTTTAATCTGATACCTGGATGAGCCAAATAACTAAACAAATAAGAGAGTTATGACAAGTTCAGATGTAGAGTGACGGTTAGTAGAATTTGCCAAAAATTGAAATTTTCAAAAACTTTTGCTTCGGCCATTTTTATTCCAAAAAATCTGGAAAAAAATAATTTAATGACATTTCATATGTATCTGTTGTAACGGTATATTTTCTATCGGTTTCAAATACGTAGAATTTTATATTTATATTTACAAAACTCTTGAGTTCGGTTCTGCAAATTCGCATTCTTTTTAAAATATAAGCGTTTAAAAAAATGATAACTCGAGGCGTTCGCAGTTTTAGAGGAAAAATCAATACTTGCTTTTTAGTTGCTGTGCCCTGATTCGTTAAGCCAAAACACGCGACTTGTTGTTGATTGGGTACTTAGAAAAAATCTATATTTGTTCGTGAGTGAGACCTCGCTATTGATCTGGTAATGTATTCCTACGCGGAAATAAAAATGTGTTCCTACGCGTGAGATTGGGGTTGGAGCGTCGCGTCACTTACTTGCTTCCGGCCTGTGCCTCGAGTCAGAAGACTTCCATTTTGATCTTCGAGCAAAGAAGGTCGATATTAAGAGACTTACGGCCCATCCTTGAGAAGAGTCAGTCGACTCTGGGGTCGAGCTTAACGTATTATAATAGGGCGTGTCATTTAGATTCGAAAAAATAAAATTTCACAAATTTTTTAAATAGGGTGTCTAGAAATATGTTTTTTTATGTAAGAAATTCAAATCTGGTATTATTTTTTTGATAGAACAACATTTAGCTTGGTAAATCGGTACTTGAAATAAAGGCATATATTCGTTGCTCTCGTAATACAGGGTTTAATGCTATGAAACATTTATTTTTCTGTAGTATAATACATACAGTTGCCATGAAACATATATTTTTGACAAAGAACAGCAAAATATAATAACACCATATTAAATATTAAGTGATAAGTTTCATTAAATCTTGTTTTGATTCATTTTTGGACATCAAACGTCGACTTGCTTCTTGACCTCGTATATATCCCTCACGTTTCTCAGCTGTATATACTTTTCCTGCTGCCTCTGTGACTTGCTTGACAATTCTTTCTACAGACTGACCATGACAGGGCCATTTTGGAACTTCCATTGGTTCAGTAATGAACTTCTTGACTTCTGGTATCATCAGTTTGCACGTCAAAGGCGGTTCATATACATTTTCAGACCAGTCTATGAGTTCTAACAAGGAAGCAGCATCTGGATTAATAGAAGGAGTTTTTCTGGGACGTACAGAATGATCTCCCAGAGCATCACCATTTTCACTTCTTAAATCAACAATCTTCTGCACACCAACTTTCCTCTCATTACTGTCACTGGAACACAAGAGTGTCTGGATGATCATTTCGCTGAATGCATACCAAGCTGAACGCTGGATGGTTGGCAAAATAGCATCCACTACAGCTTTCTTTTGGAGTTTGAGGAGCTGAAGCTGGAACAACACATGACGTGGACCTTCCACCCAAGAATGTTTTACTTTTATCTGGAACCAGCAGGGAAAGTACATGCCAACAATGTACTCTACTATCAGTTGTAAATTCTTCACGGTTTTGCCCTTAAAACCATGTTTTGAAACCCATATACGGCAAATCCTGTTAGCTGTTGTTAACCATCTTGAGTGACTAACTGGATCAATTTCAAGAAGGGTAAGATCTCTGGGAAGTTCTCCTGTCCGTATGGCCTGCGTAATTCTGTAACCATATGCTTGATCTGTTGATAAATCATTGATGACACTGTCACTAAGAGGAATCAAAGGCTCTCCAATTGAGACTTTAGTGAATGAAGGATCAATTTCCAATTCTGTGGCATTATCTAGCATCTTGCCAATTTCACCAGTCCATCTGTTGTTTGATAAGGTCTTCCCATCTAGTGTCGTGATCAAGTGTCGCAGGGGTAACTCATTTGTATGAAGAGCACAGATTAACCAGTTCAGCTTGCGGCCAAGCTTAACTTCGACGAATTGCATGATACCACCATTCCAACCAGTGTTTACATTGGTGGAATCACCCCCAATGGCTTGTAGAGTTTTATCAATGCCCTTCTTCTTCATGAAATCCACTAGATTATCAGCAATAACTTCAGCAGATTTTCTTGTGGTGGAATCTTTCTCTGGAGTGAAGTGGTGCAGATACCTTCCACCAGGTTCACTGCATACAGAATAACGTTCTTCTTTGATGATGCTAGGAAAACACCGATCTGAAATGTCAGCTGTCAGCATAACTTTAGTTGTGTCTTGACGGCCATCAAAGAAGATGCAGTCAATTTCGTTCTTCTTACAAAGTTCATCAAATTCTTGATCAGTCGCTTCATAAGTTTTTCTTGCGCCCTCTTTACTTTACTGTGATCCACTACAAATGTCTTGTCTTGTGCAGTGACTAAGCCAGCATCTATAAAAGCAGCAGTGGTAATTGCAGCTGTGGCACGCAGGCCAACACCATACCTGATGCTCTGCATAGCAACATTGCGTATTTCCATTGTGTTGTGTTGTTTCTTTTCATTTAAGCCAGATGTACTTGGCAATTCTGACATTCCATAACTTTCATCGTTTGCATCTTCAGGATCAGTCATTTCTTCTTCATCATCAGTGAAGATAATTGCTTCATTTGATGACACTGAAACAAATGAAACATCTAGCTTACTCCTCTCTTTATGTTCAGAAAGTCTTTTCCTGTCATCTACTTGTCGTTTCTGTTTTTTGAGTTGTCTCTTATGTTCAGGTAAATCTGGTAGACCAATTTGGTGTGGTCGTGGTCCAATAGAACCAGTCTTCTCTCTCTGACCCTTAATGAAAGAAAGTTCATTCACAGGGATCTTCATATCTTTAAGACATGTACATTGAGTATGAGCTTCCTTTTTGCAGTCGACAGAACAACCTGCTTCGCAACAAAGCACAATTTTGCACTGACAGTTAAGGATGTCTAAAAGCTTGTCAAGTTTTAAGGTGAAAGCCTCTTTGGCTTTCAGTTTTTCCCTACCAAGCGATATATTCTTAGCCTGTTTCCAGCTGTCTTGAATCTTCTTTAATACTGTAATTTTTGAATTTATAACTGGGACCACAAAAGCACTATTAGCACGTTCCCACTTCTCAATCACTTTGGGATAAATGTCCTTTGCAAGACTGCTTGATGGATAATTTCTAACATCCTCGACACTTTGTTCTCGTAGCAATAATCCATATCTAAGAACATCTCGCAGAGTTGGTAGTTCAGAAGGCAAGAGGTCTCGACCACTTCCAATGAAATTGCTCATATGAGTGGATGTTCCTTGCCTAGTTTTTCTTTTGGAAGCCATTTTAACACTCACAACACAGATTTGAATGCAGTAACACTAATGAATTTTTACCTGAAAGTCAGAAAAATCAATTTTTAGATAAGTTTACATACATATTACCGTAAAAAGCATAAAATATGAAAAATAACATATAGGTTAATCGGAAGTTATAGGTTAATTGCGTAAAATAACATATAGGTTAATTGCGTAAAAACACCGTTGTTTATACATGCTCATTTACCAAGCAAAACCAAATTATAGAAATTTACCAAAAATATTTTTGAAAATCTCCATTTAGGTTGCAACTTTTTAGCACCCCTAATTTTTGAATTTTGCTAGTCAGAAAATTTGACACGCCCTAGTATTATAATTTAGTGTTAATTATTTAGAATTAATGCAATCTTTGAGTACAGTTTAGTTGTGATTTGCGGTGAAAGTAAATTTTTGAAGTTATTTGGTTTTTGATAATTCCCGTTTAAGAAGATTAACTAATACAGTCTCGTTAATAATCATTTATAGTTGGTTTATTTGTAATGAACCATTAAAAACAATTACGCCCTTCTGTCTGCGCTAAAAGATAGTGTAGTTTTGCTATTAAAAATTACGTAAACTGGGTAATAGTTTAAATTTGTGGATCCTCATTTTATCTGCAGATAAAGACAGATAGTTATTTTGTTACGGAAGTAACCTTAATGAGTGGCAAGTGTTATTTGGTTAAATCCGTTGAGTTTTTAATAAAATATGTTACAATTACTCCTCGAGAATAAATTCTAAGCAATAAACATTAATAAAATAAGATTGTTTAAACTGTGTTTCACAAATATTGGTGCTGAAATCGTATGGATGATTGACTATTGTTAGTATAAAAAGTATTTCTTTGGACCTGCTACTGTCAAACTGCAATTTAAAACCATCGAGAATCAATCACGGTTCTTTCCAAGAGAGGCTCTTCCAACTTCTAGCTGACCAGCACGGCTTGCTTTGTAAGGCAATTAAACAAAGATTTAAGGTATTGTACTTTAAGAACTATTTATCTTTGTAAATTTTGTTGATGGATTATTTAAATAAGTGAATTTTGTTGTTCCCTACAAGAAGAGAGCTCTCAGTAGTACTTAATTTTAGTTCATTATCAGTAGAGAAATTTAAAATTCATAAATTTCGGTAACATTTAATTAGATTTACTTTAGTATAAATCGATAGATATTTGTTTGGCAATTTTTCAAAAGATTTCTTTTCTAAATAAATTTCTTGAGTTTGAAATCATGTTGGAATACTTCACGGTTAATAAAACCGGATATTTTTCGGATCTTGTTGAACTTTTGGGAAATTTTAAATTCATAAAAATTCTAATAATTTTTATTCTGGGCAAATATTCAAATTACCTTCTTGAACTGCCTTGTGTCTAATAATTCTGAAGTAGTTGACGACTATTTACTAAATGCTTAATTTTAAGTTTAATAAAACTATCTTGTTTATGTTTTTTTATGTGTTTGATTATTTTTATATATGTGTCTGAACAATTTCCTGTTTTTACTATACAATAAATACGTTTTAGTTTATATCAAGGATCTAAACAGAACCATATAATTATGAAAGTTTTGTTCAAATTTTATTTTAAAAGTTTCTAAACAATTCTAAATTTTTTATCCAAAACATATAATATTTAATTCATTTTCTGATTAATGAATTTAATATCTAATCAGGATTAATTAAACATCAATATTAAGCTTCATAATCAGATGGCGCCCTTTTAGTGTTTTTATTTGTGTTCTAAACCCTTATCTACTCCTTTTCACCAAATAAGACAACTGCAGAACCAATACCTGCGACCTGAACATTAAAATTTGTAAGATAGAGTTAAATCTCAAGTTGTGGCAAATATTTTGAGCATCTATGATAATGTAAGTATGATAAATTTTTATAGTTGATTTTGTGAGTTTTTAGTGAGTTTCACTGACGGTTCAACGTGGGCCAGATTAAAGTTAGTTACTGTTCAAGGACGAAATTTGAATAAAATCTAAGACATTGAAATACGGATCTAGTCGATTTGGCATGAAATTAGCCCATATCATTTACATTCTCATTGTCTATCACGAGTTTTCTGTATTAAGACAAACACGTGAAACACTGTATTTTCATTTGTTTACAATATTATAAATTGGTCTAGTGCTGCTTGGAATCCATAATATCAAACAATTTTGTTCGATGCACGTAAGATCGCCAACCGTGTTTTTCTGTATAAGATGATACCATTGCATATTAATTGTCCAGAACTTTTAGAGTTAGTAATTTTTTATGTACCTCCTCGTTTCATTAGAAACACAGCACTGTTTAATTATTATCCATTCTGCAGAACTAATTTATGTCAGTAGTCCCCGGTTAACCGAATATCTCGAACCTACAATCAATTCTATCATTAGATTGATCCTTTCATGTACTCCTTATCGACTTTTAACAAGCAAGTAAAGCGATTTAATTTGTGAAATTTATGTTTTTTGTTTTCGTCTAAATAATTAGTAATTATATTTTAGATTACATTTACATTAGTAGAGGTTACATAAATTTATGTATGTTTTTTATGTTTACATAGTAAGTACGTTTAGGGGATTTTTTCTGTTAGCACTCATTCAAATAAATAAATAAATAAAATAAATAAATCGATTTCTTTGACCGTCAAAGATCCTAAAATGTTATAATGCAATCGATTTTTTAATTTAAGTTTTAAAAAGCATCAGAACCTACAATAAAAATCGGTAATAGTTATTTATGGTACAAGTGAGTTAAGTAATTATTATAATTTTTCTGAGTGGATAATATCATTAACTCACTTGTTTCACAAGTTCAAATATTGAATTTGCAATGCACCTATAGTTTAGTCTGTAGTCTTTGACGGTAAAAATTTGACACTCTAGCCTGATGACTGGATTTTAATAATATTGCGGTTGCTACCTACAATAGCAGTCAATCGCCATTCTACAGTCAAGGGTAGGCAGTTTTTTTACTCACAGTTGAGTAAACTTCAACTTTGATGATGTTAGATAGTTGAGATGTTAGATAAAACGTTGTATTGGCACACGTGAGTTAAGAATAATATCCACTCGGAAAAATTATTTCACGCGGTCCTAACGGTCCTAGTGGGTCATTCGTCGTTAGTGGATAATATCTTACTTAACTCACTTGCACCATTAATGACTATTATCGGTGCAGCTTCTCTGGATTAACCCAGTAAACATCTATTTTTAGATTTAAGATCAAAAACGACTCATTTTCTTTTAGGCTACAGAAAAAATAGTAACAGCTTGATCTGCACCTTTTCGACTTTTAGTTCTAAAAGCGTCAAGTTTATTTTCGAAAACGTCAATTATATTTGTGAATAATCACTCATATTTCAGAAAGTATCAATTTTATTTCGAAATTGAATTTTAAAAATAGTCAATTGAACTTCAGAATAGTGAATTTAATTTCAGAAAGCATCAATTGCATTTTAGAATAGACCTTTAGAAACCTTAGAAACTTTACTTTTAAGACAAGATAGAGAAACGAATCTTAAGGTTGCTGAATTGAGTTCATAGCGAACGGGAACTAAGTAGATTTTATTGAGATTTGTAATTTCTGAATTGCAAATAATGCTTTCTGAAATTCAAATGATTTTTTCTGAAATACAAATAAGGCTTTCTGAACTACAAAGCATATTTTCTAAAATACGACTGACTATTCTGAAATTCAAATAACGTCTTCTAATATTAATTTAACTATTCTGAAAATCATATGACGTTTTCCAGAATCAAATGAACTGTTTAGAAATACAAATGACGGTTTCTTAAATTCAATTGACTATTCTGAAATTCAAATGTCGCATTCTGAAATCCAGTTGACTATTCTAACATTCATATGATGCTTTCTCAAATATAAATGGCAATTTTGAAATAAAATGGACGGTTTCTGAAATACCACTGGAAAAGGTGCATTAAACAGTGCTAATAAAGCTTGTAAACAAAACTACTCCTTTGCCAATTGTATTTCAGAAATCGTCAATTGTATTTCAGATAGGTCAAACGAATTTCAGAAATAATCAGTTATATTTTAGTTTTGTCCATTTAATTTCATAAAGCATTATTTGTATTTCAAAATGGTCAGTTTGATTTCAGAAAATGTTATATCGTCATTTGTATTTCCAAAATCGTCAAATTGTATTTCAGAAAATATAAAATGTATTTCAGATAATTCAATAAAATCTTAAAACAATGAATTCATGACAGAATCTATAGTATATGTTGTTGTTATAGAAATGGTTTTGTTTTGTATAGTTTGTTATTGAGAATTTTCATTGTAAAACTTTCTTTAGTATAGGTTTTTAATTTGAATGAAATATTATGCGATTTAAAATATTATATGTAAAATGTCCAGGAAAAATTTACGCTATCTGATATAATTGACGTGTTTTAAAAATATACTTCCGCACAGATATATAATCTAAAATACAATTTACCTTTTGTGAAATACAAATGATGCTTTCTGAAGTTAAACTTAGTAAATTGAAATGCAAATGACGCTTTCTGAAATCAAATTTACTAAAATAAAATACGAACTATGCTTTCGAAAATAAAATTTATTTAAGCTATTGCATTATAATATTTTAGGGTCTTTGATGGGCGCAAGAAAAAAATTTTATGTAATACCAAATAATCTATTTCTTCTTAAGCACTCAAATGCACGTTTAATTAACTATTTTTTAGTAATTTTTAATGTTAAGCATCTTTTATAGCTTGTTATATTGCAAACATGCTAATTCCACTAATAATTTAAATAAGCCTTATTAATGTTTAAGTTATGGTTACCTTTTGTTGCAATTAATGCGAAAACTAAATGTAAACACACGCATGTAATAAATAATAACGGCCCCGATAGTGAATTCTGTGGCACACCACAAGTTGTTATTTATGACTCCGCACATTACTCAAGCGTGTAATTTGTCTCTTTCATTATTACAGTTTAGTTTATGAGTTGAAGTTGTAAATACTACACGTATATCTTTTACATCTGAAAAGGTTTCAAAAGTGAACGTGAAAAGTTTCACGACAATACGAGTACTAACTAAGATACATTGTATGTATGAACAATTATTTGATTTCTATACATTAACCCATTTAATTTAAGGGATTTAAAAACCTAAATACCATTCCACTTATTAATTTTTCTGCTAGGGAATTAAGTTCAGAGCCCATAAATAAAAGTTGAAGTAAGAATTTAATTATGAAATAAATAAAGATTATTAAAAGTTTCACAGTTTTGAACTGTGAAAAGTTTCAAAAACTGTGAAACTTTTAATAATCTTTATTTATTTCATGATTATGGAGTTCCACAAAATAAGGCTGGAAACAATAAACAAGAATTTAATTAGTGACAAGTAAGAATCTCTATTAATCTACATCATACGCGTGAGGCCAGGTATGAACAGCCATCAATAGCGTTTAAATAATGGTTTAACACACGAGCGAGTGTCTTAAAGGATGTGAGTGCAATGAAGAGACTGTTTACACGTGTATATTACAACTTTTTATCTACGATCATAACGTTTTACTAAAGTATTCATTGTATTTGATATATTTTTTTAATTTATGACATGTCATGTGTACGTATATTAGCGTGCTTAGATTTTTATGTGCTTAGTTGTTTAGCAACCAGTTAGTAATAGTTATTTAAGTATTAAGGGCGGTAGGTACGCTTTACTAGTCGAGGCTAATAGTGTGGAAGACCGACGCGTAGCGGAGGTCTCCATATTAGCCGAGACTGGTAAAGCGTACCTAACGCCCGTAATGCTTACAGTATTTTTTGCCTGGTCGGATCTGTGAGTGAATTTTAAATATATAGAGTAAACATTAAACACATCACACTGAAAATGTGAATTTTCAGTCGGTTAATGTGCTTGGTTGTTATGGACTTGAATAAACAAAGACAATTTTTGTCCGAAGGAATTTTAGAATGATAGTTCGTGTTTTTTGAAATGACGAGATACTTTATTACCGAGCCTTGGGGCAGAGCTTGTAAATGAACCAAAACGCCCGATCGGGCAAAAAATATTTATAAATCGTTCATATTCATACAACTCTTGTAGATATGATAGATATTTATTGCACGCTAATAAAAATTTTATAACACTAGTTCACTAAACGTTAACTTTTTTACACGAAGTGGTCACTTTTTGTATGATCGTAGATAAATATTCATTTAGCTGTCAACACTACGTCAGTAGTGGTTCTGGGACTTGGACTGAAGCTATTACCGGAAAAATTAAGTGGAACAGTCTAACGTATGTCCCAAAAGTTCTCGAAAAAACTTTTGTTGCAGCAAATAGTGACCGATCTTGTCATTGCAACAAAATTTGGCAAATAAATTTAAAGTATGTAGTCATGAATATGACATACATATCAGTCTTGATTGATTTATTTGTTTTTTGGCGAGGAGTCAAGATGGCGGAGCATCCTTCGTACCTCATGGCACCGATTACTATGATCATTTGGCCGATCCCACTAGAATTTATCCGAATCTGGGGGAATTCCACCCCCATTAGGGATCTTTTTTAGAAATTGTGAAAATTTAAAGAACACTCTTGAAAACCTATTTAAAGTTTTGAAAAAGAAGAAAAGCTTCAAAATACACCGCCGAACAGGTATATTTCCATATGTTGGCATACATTAAGACGTATTTATTTTCTCGATAAAGCTATCATTATGGACGATGAATAATTTTATGTTGTTCAACCTTGAACTCAAAGGTAACGATGGTTTCTACACGGTTAATGTACAGTTGCGATCATTCGCTAAGGACCGATGACAAAATTATAACCGCCGGTTTTTCAGTTTTTTGTACAATGTACGCTGTAACTCGACCTGATTTATGAACTAGGCAATTAAAATGTGAAAGAATGAAATGTTCTTGAATGCTATACATGTAATTATTTACATTGTACAAAAAACTAGAAAATCGGCGGTTATAATTTTGTCATCGTTCCTTAGCAAATGATCGCAACTGTACTAGACGCTCCAGGCGAAGTTATATTCGAAGGCTAGGTCAAGTTTTCCGGTATTTCAGAGGCTGGCGTACACAGACGTCTGTTGGACGTGTTCGAGGTGAAACTATAAATACAGATATCCGCAGTACCTTAGAAGATGCTTCACAAATTTCATCAATTTATCCCTCATCATCCAAATCTCAATAACTAAGTAATATTCTAGAACTGATCTAGCAGCGTGTCATTATCCCAGAATAACAACAAACTGGTTAGCCGCTCATAGTTTTCGTTCTAAAGAGTGATAACCCTCCAAAAGTACCTCATATACGTAATAAATAAATAACCGTCCAAAGGCGAGTCTCATAGAAGAGTTTTGGACTCTTTTGAATCGGAAAGATTGTGATAATGGATGAAAGACCCTAACTGAAGAGCAGCTAAGACGCCAAATATACCAAACAATTCGTGAAATCGACGTAGTTACCGTCCAAGCACCGATGTGTCATGTACGATCAAAATTTCGTGCCACTAAATAACTTGAACCCCTGTCTGTCTTTTAAATATTCAGTTTCATTAAATGTTAATATAGGTATACAAGCTTTTGTTATTAAATTGATAATTAAATTAATTTGATTTTTTACACTTTAACGGGTATGTACCGGGATTCTGCTTAGGTAGAATTAAACGAAGAACTGACACGGGCACACCTGGTCCTATAACTTGGTAGGCCGGGGTGACATAACCTTTCAAGCTAAGCCACATTGAGGTTGGATTCAGCCGGGTAGTGGTCCCACTATGTTATAGAGGAAGTCTGAAGGTGAACTGCGGGCCCACCTCTTTGGAGAAGAAACCCGACGAGTGAGCATTTAGTTGTTTTATTTTCTGAAAAGACTAAACTATATTTCTAAATTAATTACTGTTTGATCTTTTAACGATTTAGTTCTTTTTTCTTATGCACCCTACTCACTTTTTCTTCGCGATTATGAATATCTCTTTTCCTAAACGAAACAAATTGGAATTGATTGTCCTATTAATATCATTATAAATATGAAGCACTACTAGAAATCATTGTGCAGCTTAGATTGTTTAGAATCAGAAAATTTTACCAAACGAATTTAAATATTTTGCTTGAATTTTCCACTACCGTACATCAATGAATCAATTTTTCTAATCATTGAGCACTTTTTGTTGTAAAAGACTTAATGTAAAGTATGTACACTAAAATCCAAAATGTATTCGTCACTAAGTTCATATTTTTGCAGGCTCGGCCCCTGTAAGTCCCATATCCAAATAGCCTATATGGTTGGACTCACCATAAAGCAGAGGTGTGTAATTGGTGGATGTAGTAAGTTCTACACCCAGACTAACTACGTGATAGGACTCAACATGGAACAGAGTGGCTTTGGCGAGTGTGGTACATTTGTGTGTTAGTGTGCTTGTATTTATACAGACTCAGTCCAGGTACTACGTATATGATTGGAATAAGCTGTATGTTGCAATTAGTTTCCAGCGGTATAATGTGGGGCAACGTTAAATCCCTTATCATTAATGAATTAATGAATACGGCATTAGTTACTTATTGTACTTAATGTTAATTCAGTGCATGTATGTAGGTTTGCGCGCGCGTACGCGCTTGAGAGCGAATGATGAAAGATAAGAGTGAAACATAATATTAAAACAGCAGTTCTCCCTTCTCCGGAATCATTTATGAATTTACACAATTTATCACTTTTGTGGTTATGTTTGAATTTTAAATTGTTAAAATTGAAACAAAAATAAAATTTTAAAATAAATTTTTAAAAGTTTTTAATAATGGTTATTTACCAGGTACAAACATTTTTAAACGATTTTTTGCAGATCTATAGGTGACCTAGAAGAACCTCTTGCACGAATGTTCTCAAATGTCACTGTTGGTCAATCATATAAATACCTAAATCAACTAATCTGTTATAGCTATGTCATCATTTACTGCTTCTTCTCAATTTCTTGGGTGGATCTTTTTGAAGTCCAACATTTCTTTCAATGATAATTCTTCTTCCTTGTTTTGTTGTTGTTTATAATCTCAAAAATGATTAATTTACAGAGTAATAAAAAAATGTGGTAAATGTCACTTAACTTGATACCTCACTGATTAGTTGGTTACTGTGTCCTATGTTGCGATGTGTATATTTGCTGGCATATGATTGATATATAATATAACGACCTTGTTTGGGGTGTGTGTCGTACGTTAGAAATTGATCAACAGAAGTCGCAACTACGCGGTATAAATTTAAGTGGTCTTTACAACGACGTTACAGCAGCCGCCACTGCGCAGTGTAAAGTTTAAATTAAAAAGTGCATTCTAGTGAAGAAAGAACCTGACATAAAAGCAGTTTAATTTTGCTATGAAAACAGCTTACGTAAAGTCAAGGTTCGTATTACGGGCACCCATATTATAAATAATTATATTAGTTACGCGCATTTCTAGCGAGCAAAAATTCAATTTTATTATAAATTATTTAATGAGCAAGATCAATAAAAGTCAGCGTGAGCGAATGAGTTTGTATCCTTACTTTAATTGCTTTGTTCCAGTGATAAGTGAACGAACTCAAGGTTTTTGTGATCTCTTTCTTTTACTTAGTGTCCCGCTTTAGGTTTATGCATTGACTATGTCTTATGTAAGTCACCGTGAACGAACTGGCTTAGTATTCCAACTTTATTTGCTTTGTTTTAGTGATACAGTGAACGAATCCAGGCTTTTCAGATAGTGAAGTTTTGATAAAAGTGAACCGTTCACGACGGGCATTTGTTTAAACTGAATTTCCTTATTGACTAAATAAGTTGACAAAGACTTAAATTACCAACCTCATTTTAAAGATTTTAGCAAGTTCAGAATAAACTAGCGAATAAGTTCGGTTCTTCGAACCTTTACCAAGCAGATTTACCAATTCAGGAACAAGACCAGACGCAAATTCACAAAGCCAGAAACAAGAACCAGTAGTACAAAGAAATTCACCAAGTGAGCATCAAGAACCCTCAACTCACAACTCCAGAACCAGTTAAACAGAGGACTGATTCCAGAACTGTTTATTAAACAAAAATGCTAAATGCGGCTGCAACCCTGCACTCCACATTTAAAAAAAATGCAGCCACTTCCGTTTAATCGATAGTGCAGTTGTGGGATCAGTGAACTTCCATCTGCTGCTAGTTCTTGTTTCTGGCTTTATTAATTTGCGCCTGATCTCGCGGAAAATTTGTTATCATGCGGGGGATTTTAGATAGTACTGTTTGTAATAGTTTCGTGTTTGACGCTTTACTACAACTACAGAGTTCAACCTCATCATACATACCTTCATATAGGTTTTATTGTGGTTTTGTGTAGAAGTACCTTACTTGCGAGTGACACGGGGACTTTCTTCCGATAAACCAGTATAGTTGCCTAATTCTTAAGATTTATCTGTATTAATGAAATAAATAAAGATTATTAAAAGTTTCACAGTTTTATTAAAATATACCTGACAATATTGTTTCGACAGCTATGCTGTCATTATCAAAGGTAATATAATTATAAACAAACACGTCGCTAAGGTAGATACAAAATAGGTAACTAGATAAAATAATAATAATAATAATAAAAATTAATAATAAAAATCATAATTAAACATCTAATACTTCCAGTAACGGAGAATTACTGAGCTCAAGTTGTTCATTCATTAAAGGTACCCTGAGTTTGTGTTTGTATATCTCAAAGGCTTCTAAAATGTCTAATTTGCGTTTGTTATTACAAAAATGTAGGAATTTAATATTATTTTGAGGAGTCATTGTGTGATTTTGTTCTAAAAGGTGTTTGGCGTAATTCGATTTTTCAGGATGTTTATTTTTGTAATGACGTACGTGTTCTTTATATCTTATGTCAAAATTTCGAAGTGTTTGTCCAATATATACCGAACTACAAAAAGAACAATTTAAACGGTAAATGCCCGATTTCATGATATCATGTGTTCTGTCTTTAGCATTAAATAAAAATGAAAAAGTGTTAGTGTTGGTTTTAAATGTTATTTTATAATTGTTGGTTTTTCTTAGTATATGTGCAATTTTTTCTGATATTTTGCCAAAATATGGTATAGATATGTAATTTGTGTCTTCTGTTTGATTGTCAATGGGATATATTCTTTTGATAGCTAACCTATAATCTTTTTGTTTAATTAAAGTGTCAATCATGTTCGGATTATAATGATTTGCATGTGCTAGTTGTTTAATGGTTGATATCTCTTTGCTAAAATCTGATTTTGTTAGTGGAATAGTTAAAGCTCTGTGTACTAATGATCTGTATGCTGCTATTTTATGTGTATTGTGGTGACAAGATTCATTTGGTATTGTTATGTCTGTTTGTGTTGGTTTTCTGTATATGGAAAATTCAAAAAGATTGTCTGCGTTAATCTTGATATTTAAGTCTAGAAAGTTTATAGCCCTGTTTTGTTCTGTTTCTAGTGTAAATTTTATATTAGGATGGATATTGTTTATAAGAATTAAAAATTCATTGATAACCTCAAAAGAACTGTCAAAACAAGCTAAAATGTCATCAACATAACGAAACCAGAAGATAATGTGTTTAGAGAGGTTTAATTCAAATATTCGATCTTCAAACTTGTCCATAAATATGTTAGCTAATAGAGGACTTAGAGAATTACCCATAGGTAAACCATCCTTTTGTAAATAAATTATGTTATTAAAAGTGAAATAATTTTGACTTATACAAAGGTCAAATAATTGAATTAACTCTAACCTTTTAACTAATTCTATATTACTATTGATCAAGAAACTATCTAATAAAGGAATACATTCTTGTGGTGGTATTCTGGAGAACATGTTGCAAATATCAAAACTAACAAGTTTTGAATGTGGTGGAAGATGTATGTTTTGCAGCTTATCTACTAATTCTAATGAATTTCTAACAGAGTATTTCGATTTGTAACCTATCGTGTTAATAATCTGGTTCAGTTTTTTGGATAAAATGTGATTAGGTGCATTGATGTATGATACAACTGGTCTTATTGGCATATTCTGTTTGTGGGTCTTCACTAATCCATACAGTTTAGAATATGCCAATAAGACCAGTTGTATCATACATCAATGCACCTAATCACATTTTATCCAAAAAACTGAACCAGATTATTAACACGATAGGTTACAAATCGAAATACTCTGTTAGAAATTCATTAGAATTAGTAGATAAGCTGCAAAACATACATCTTCCACCACATTCAAAACTTGTTAGTTTTGATATTTGCAACATGTTCTCCAGAATACCACCACAAGAATGTATTCCTTTATTAGATAGTTTCTTGATCAATAGTAATATAGAATTAGTTAAAAGGTTAGAGTTAATTCAATTATTTGACCTTTGTATAAGTCAAAATTATTTCACTTTTAATAACATAATTTATTTACAAAAGGATGGTTTACCTATGGGTAATTCTCTAAGTCCTCTATTAGCTAACATATTTATGGACAAGTTTGAAGATCGAATATTTGAATTAAACCTCTCTAAACACATTATCTTCTGGTTTCGTTATGTTGATGACATTTTAGCTTGTTTTGACAGTTCTTTTGAGGTTATCAATGAATTTTTAATTCTTATAAACAATATCCATCCTAATATAAAATTTACACTAGAAACAGAACAAAACAGGGCTATAAACTTTCTAGACTTAAATATCAAGATTAACGCAGACAATCTTTTTGAATTTTCCATATACAGAAAACCAACACAAACAGACATAACAATACCAAATGAATCTTGTCACCACAATACACATAAAATAGCAGCATACAGATCATTAGTACACAGAGCTTTAACTATTCCACTAACAAAATCAGATTTTAGCAAAGAGATATCAACCATTAAACAACTAGCACATGCAAATCATTATAATCCGAACATGATTGACACTTTAATTAAACAAAAAGATTATAGGTTAGCTATCAAAAGAATATATCCCATTGACAATCAAACAGAAGACACAAATTACATATCTATACCATATTTTGGCAAAATATCAGAAAAAATTGCACATATACTAAGAAAAACCAACAATTATAAAATAACATTTAAAACCAACACTAACACTTTTTCATTTTTATTTAATGCTAAAGACAGAACACATGATATCATGAAATCGGGCATTTACCGTTTAAATTGTTCTTTTTGTAGTTCGGTATATATTGGACAAACACTTCGAAATTTTGACATAAGATATAAAGAACACGTACGTCATTACAAAAATAAACATCCTGAAAAATCGAATTACGCCAAACACCTTTTAGAACAAAATCACACAATGACTCCTCAAAATAATATTAAATTCCTACATTTTTGTAATAACAAACGCAAATTAGACATTTTAGAAGCCTTTGAGATATACAAACACAAACTCAGGGTACCTTTAATGAATGAACAACTTGAGCTCAGTAATTCTCCGTTACTGGAAGTATTAGATGTTTAATTATGATTTTTATTATTAATTTTTATTATTATTATTATTATTTTATCTAGTTACCTATTTTGTATCTACCTTAGCGACGTGTTTGTTTATAATTATATTACCTTTGATAATGACAGCATAGCTGTCGAAACAATATTGTCAGGTATATTTTAATAAAACTGTGAAACTTTTAATAATCTTTATTTATTTCATGATTATGGAGTTCCACAAAATAAGGCTAGAAACAATAAACAATATCTGTATTAACTTTAATTCTTCACTGACTTATCCATTCTTGCAATACGTGTAAGTGGCTTTGTAATTATTTAGAGACTGTCTCGGGGTTTAAGTCACTGGACGGAATTGCTGTATCGTTAGCGAAAGTAGCGACTATAATGTCATTAGTAACCGGTAAATCGGTAACCGTTACCCTGAGATACTCCTGTCTTTATAGAATGGTAAATATACAGTGTTATTTGATTTAACTTGACAGGAGAGGTTTGTCTTCAGTAGTTGTAGTATACAAAACCTTGTCAAAAGCCTGTTGTATATCTAAGAAAACCGCTACACACATTCTTTTTTTTTTACTTACCATAAATGTGTTTACTATTCTATGACACTGTTGCATTGTGTGATGCTGTTCGCGGAAGCCAAATTGGTGATCAGAAATTAGATGTTCCGTAGGATCTGCTTGTTTCTGTTCAAAAGACGTTTTTGAGTACCTTCGACATGATGGGTAGAATATTAATAGGTCTATAAGATGTAGCTTCAGTTGGAGGTTTACCAGGTTTTGAAACCATAACAAGTTGTGCAAGTTTTCATTAAATAAGGTAATAACACATTCTTAACATACTGTTATAGATTATAGAACGCTTTTCTGCAAAGGTGCTTTCATATTTCTCCAACTATTAAATCATGTCCAGCAGGTTTGTGAGAGCTAACAGGTTTTACTTCACGGCGTACTTCAGAAGGGAAAAATGCTTTTACTGAAGGGGATACTTGACAGGGAGCGTTAAGGTAAGTTTTAATCTCAGCGTTATCAACATTGGACGGAAGTGGAGTAAACACCTGGGTAAGGTGTTTTGCGAAAACGTTAGTTTTCTTTTTCACCTCAAATCGAGGTTTGATTTTATTTTGCTCTATGAGCCAGATATACCTTTCATTACCGCAAAATCTAGAAGATGGGAGATTTTATTGGTGTCTGTATAGGCGAATATGTTGAATCTCCAGTCGACAGATAGTTCATATTGCTTTGTAATAAACCGTGATCCTCAGGCTGTAATTTTCGCGCGCTAGGCAGCAGCTGCAAAATAATGTGATCCAAGTTTATCAAGAAACTCTTGGTCTACATCTACTGTAATGTCGTAATATGGTGGGCTGTAGGCCTCTGCGATATTTATGATCCATGGAAAGGTTTGTAGTTTGATTATAGGACCATGAATTTTTTCGGTAGTATATTGTTGCAAAATGTAGGGTCTTCCGAATTATATTAGTTCCGTCGGGATACATTATACTCACATATCTTTATAACAGTTCTTCAGTTGAGTGACTTTCTGATATTTATTAATAGAATGTCGATTGTATTAACTTTTAAAAATAAGGGTGATTTCATGTAGCATGGTTTGTCAGACCGGTTGAATTCCAAGATACAATTCTTATTGACTTCTTATAATAATAATAGTCCCATTTTAGAGGCCATGAAGGCCTATTGGGGTAAAGCAGGGTTGGCTGCTATTACTCGAGCCGTTTGGTACTCGAGGGTGGTAAAGTGGTTAGCTTTACACACCGGCCTCCTATTATAACCCCAGGAAATGATTTCCCAAGTATTCATTTTCACAGGCTGAGTCGACCTGGAAGCCTTAGATTTTGTTTTAAATTCAAATGTATTATACCTGGGATTCGAACCCAGGACCTCAAGACTACTACTACTACAAGTGCCATACCCACTGAGCTACCATGACTTCCTAATTGTTACCTTATAACGTTAATAACCGTTGTAAACATGGTCAGTATCATACTGTTTTGATTCAAAAGTTGTGAAAACATGTTTTTGGACTCATTGAGGAACTTATCAACTTACCTGTTATGTCTTCGTTATTCTGGTTTAAATGGTAAATAGATACTTCTTGTCGTAGAATAAAATGTTCAAACCAACCTTTATGAAAATCTCTTAATACTTGAATAATAAATCTGAGACTCTGACTTCCATTAGCTGAATGGCCAATGATCCTGTACTTAATCTATAACTTTGCTTTACAGACTTTAACCAGGGAACTTCCACGAACTGTCAGGGTTTTCGATCATAATTCTAAGTTGACGCCAAAGAGGTTTTTAAACTGAAAATTGCTGTTGTCTGAATAAGGTATTGATGATGCACCAAGAACGATGCTATTTCATGTAGAGATACAACGTGATGCTTAATCGTTTATTTAATATTTCATATAAATCTTGTTTTCTCTTTGACCTCAATGAAATTAATAAGATCATTACCTTTCTATGTTATTAGATTGTTAATCTAGTCCCATAGTGTCCTTTTCCTTTAATTCAATTCATCTACTATAATTGCGATCTTTATTATTTGTTACACTGTAATTGCAATTGCAAACTTTATTAACCTTACTATTGTTTTACGAGGCACGAGATAAAATAAAAGAATTCACTTTGTCGTTCTTTTTTATAAATCCTTGAAAACAAACAAATTTTTTTTAATTTCGACCCTCAGGAAACATAATTTTTATATTACTTATTAAAGCGTCAAGGTTTGTTTTTAAAATGTAACTAAACATAACTATTATACGCTGCGTTATATATTGCATATCACTTTTTATCCTTAGGAAATAATATTAAACTTTCCTATAATAAATGCTTTCAGTAAATAATACTTCCATTTTATTTATGTATTGATTTATTCAATAATTTGTTATTTTTATACAAATTATTGTAAAAAAGATCATATAAAACAAAGCTAAAGTACTAAGCAACAAAAACTTTCTTTAATCTTTTTTACGATTATATCGCTTTATTATTGGGAACAAAAGAGATAAAAGGTAATCCAGATAGACTTGTTTTGTTTGTGGAACATGGAAATAATGATGCTAGAGATATAGAAAGATAAAGTACGTAAATAAAGCTACCTAATTATCTATTATATACACATTCAGAAGTTAAATGTTTGTACAACATAAGCACAGGTGCATTGCAAATTAGTAATTATGCTTTTACTTGCTTTTGTTGGTCGAATCCTACACATTAAATGTAACAATGACTACAACAAACATTTCTTTCTTTGCAATATTTTCAAAAGGGAAAATAATGAAGGGTTTATGTTGAAATCTTGCCTTGTTTACAACAGATATAATCTAATAGCATAAACTTTCATATTTCTCTGTTTTATAAACATATGTAAGAGAAACAAAATAATACAATTTAGTTTATGTAATGTTAATTGAATTTTGCTAAAACATGTATATCCTCAACCGTAGATCTTTTACTGTGTAACTATTTTCCAGCTCAAGCAACTGTAAATCGGCGGGAATATAAAGGTCTGAATAATTTGCAATCAGAATAGCAAAATGTCAATGTAAGCAAAATATAGACTATTTTTACAAATAATTATAAAATGGTATAAACTACTGATTTCAAACGTCATTTGTAACATGCAAAAGTAGGCCATCGACAAAGTGAAATAAAGCCCCACGTTGGTCGCTAAAGCCTAGAGCAACATAAAAACAAAGCCCCGCGAAGGGCGGCATTTATAACACCTTAAATTTCTCTAAACACAAAACAAAAGTCCCCGGTGGACTGTCACTGTAATCTTAATAAAAATTTTCAAATACTTACTATAATTGCTCATAATAAGATACTTACTTAACTATACACATCGGCTAAGATCTCTGATTATGCAAATCTAAATTCAGGTATGGGTGTTAACCCCAAAACCTTTTTATTAATTAATGGAATCAGGAACAAATAAAAAAACATGTTGAGCGTCACCAAAACTGAGGATGCTATTAAGGTTTAAAAAAATCAGGAAGTCATCAGTTTTGGGAATAACTTCCCATTTAAATTTGACGTTAAATTAATCATACATTTATCAAGCAATAAAAAAATCTATTGAAACATAGAAGAAAAAAATTTAAATAATAAAAAATGGAAATACAATGCACATCATAATCAAAAAGTTATCATACAAAAAATACTTTACATAAAAACTTAATTAAAAAAATCAATACCTTACAACATTTTCTTTCATCCTGTATAATTTTCATAAAAAGTCCTTACACAAACGGAATACGTCAATCACAATACACTAATTGACATACACATAACACAATATTGACATACACTTAATTGTCACAACAAAACTTCTGACCTGGAAATCCAATACGGGAAACACTCTTCTGAATTCTGAACTATATTTATTTTATTTTAACGACAAACTTTAACATACTATTTACGATAATTTCCAATAACTAATAGTTCTTTATTAGTATTATCATAACTGGAACGGTAATTATACAGTGTGTTATGGCACTTATAGCATTAATTGAAATGGCACATAGTACATAGAAAAATAAGCAACTTTTATTATACAAGTAAGGGAAAAGAATGAATAAAAAACCTGAAAAAGGCTTTTCTTTTAATTTACAAAAACTGGTTGGGTGTCACTGGAATTATGGTAGGTACAGGTTAAAAGTAAACATCTCGGGGAATTACCGTACGTATGTTATCTTCGCCATTAATTTTAGTTTAAGCTAAATGTTTACGTTTGAAGCACGTTTTTGCTTCTTTAAAAAAGGTTTGCTGACCTAATTGCTTTTAAAACACTGACTGACTGTAAAGGGATTACTTTATAATAATACGACTAACGAAACAGACGTATTTAGAAATTAATTTATTATTAATTTAAATAATAAAATTATTAATTAATTTAATTATTAAATTCATACAGTCGTCTTCTTACAATTGTAGTTAATTTAGTTTTCATAATACTATGTGCGAAATTAAACAGTGCTTAAGTGAGTGATTAATTTGTGACTAACTTCTGTAGTGTTATTGACTTATTGAATTTAAATTTAATATTAGGGAAATTACGGTAGTGCTCTCGTGTAAATTACACCTATACAATAAAAAACAAGTGCCGTTTCGTACACAAACATGCCCCACAGGTATACTAACGAGGAATTAATGGACATGGTGTTATGTTATGGTGCAGCTGATCAAAATTCAGCGAGAGCGGCCCGACTGTATGCACAACGATTTCCAGGAAGAGTAGCTCCAGCTCCAAGGAGATTTGTTGCAGTGGTTCAGCGAGGCCGTACTACCGGGTCATTGCGGGATCAACGTGGTCGAGGAGGAGGTGGTCAACGCCCGCAACGTGTAATTGATGTAGAAGAAGCAATTTTAGACAGGATAGAAAAAATCCATCGTTAAACACCCGTGAAATTGCACGTGACCTACCAGTATCGCATCGTGTAGTCTGGCCTACATTAAGGGAAAACCAAATGTATCCCTATTATGTGCAGGCGCTAAGTGCAGCCGATTATCCTCTCCGGCAACAGTTTTGTAACTGGCTACTACAACGTTATCAGGAAGATCCAGATTTCCCTCGCACCATATTGTGCACGGATGAATGTTCATTTACACGCAATGGGATATTCAATTTCCACAATACACATGAATGGGCAATAGAAAATCCGCATGCTGTCCGGCGTTCCCACTTTCAACGGCGGTTTACAATTAATTTATGGGCTGGAATTTTCAACAATTTGCTGGTTGGGCCGTACGAATTGTCAGAACGTGTTAATGGGGCAATTTATCATGAATTTCTAATGGATACTCTTCCTGGGCTTTTAGAAGAAGTGCCATTGGACATCCGTCCACAACTTTGGTTCCAACATGATGGTGCTCCACCGCATTTTAGTCGTGTTGTACGGGATCATCTGAACGTGACCTTTCCTGGTAGTTGGATAGGTCGTGGAGGTGTTGTATCGTGGCTACCTCGCAGCCCAGATTTGAATCCTTTAGATTTCTTCTTGTAGGGGCATATGAAACAACGAGTTTATGTGTCCGAGATTGACACTATCGAGGACTTGCGCCAACGCATAAATACTGTTGCAGAGGAGATTAGAGAAAATTTTCCGGTGATCACCAACAATTGGATACGACGTGCGCAGTTTTGTGCAAATAATCATGGACAACATTTTGAACATTTATTATAATATTTATTATAATAATGTTTTAATTAGCTAAGAGGTAAGTGTTTATAAGTTATTAATCTTTCCTTGTCAGTTTTTTATTATAATAATGTTTTAGTTAGCTAAGAGGTAAGTGTTTATGCAATTAGCCTTTTTTGTATTAATTAGACACAAAATGTTCAAAATTCAAACCCCCAACTAATGTTATATGAACATAATGAAATTTTGTATGCATGTAAAATAAATGTAATTATTTTATCCCGTTCTTAGGGAGCAATGTGTCTGGATATTTTCTCTGTAATTTTAGATCGTTTATCCAGTGTGTATGCTCACGGAGCAAATTTGGAAAAACTCTAAGGTTAAGTGGGATAATATGTAATCAATGACATGTGTCAGATTTTGAGGTTATAATTCTGTTACGTAAAGTGTTTTGTCAATTATAATTTTTTTTAAGTTAGAGAGTGTTAATAATAATAAAAAATTTAAATTGATTATTTAAACAGTGATGTGAAATTTGTTAATGACTTAATTTAATTTTGGAAAAGAAATTTTTACCATGTGTTATTAATGGTTTAAATCATTGGCGAATGGAACTTTGTGGATATATAAAGGTTTTTCCACTGTATAATTTATAATTCGATTTACCTTATGGAAGAGAAAACAGCTATTGTTAATATTTTAAAATTATCCAATATCACAAAATTAAACTGCAAGATAGAGGATATCTTGGAACACATCAAACATCTTGTTTTCATTACGTTGACAGCACTAGCATTCACAGTTTTTACAGAGATCTACTAATACAGGTCGGTAATTTATTTAAGGCGCCAAAATTAGGTAGTTTGAGTTTTAAGAAAGGTAATTAATTGTTTGTTGTTTAAAGTTATAAAAATATTTAGCTAATGAAGGAAAGAGAAATTGATAAGTCAAAGAAAATTAAACTGTCTTTCAATTCATTTTCTTTTATTTTAGTTAATCTGGTATTCAGAATTTAATTCTTGTTTAAGATTAATTATGAGAATTTTGTTAAAAGTTTATTTGGTTTTTCTTTTGGATGTGTGGTGGTAAATAAATACAGTTGAATTTTTTTATAAACTTGAACTTTTTATTGTATTTGCTTGTATGTGGTCTGTTAACCATATTTTGCAGATGTATTTAAGTAGTGCCCTATTTGTAGCAACCCGCCTGAAAGGGTCTCAGTTAATTTTGGAACTTGCTTTCCAATTAAAGAAAATATTTAGCCAGTGCATTTTTCTTCGATTTTGAAGGTAGGTGGTTTTGCTTTGTGTATATTTTCGCTGTGTTTTTGTCGGGTGTCTGTTTCATGTGTTAATGAGTAACACTAGTTATAAATCAATTTTAAATTGTAACATGTTACCTTTCATTCTTCAAATGAAATATTTGGGATTTTCCCAAAATTATAAATTTTTATTTAACCATTCACATATAAATTAACAGCTCATATGGCGCCCGAACGTGGTGCTTTTAATATAAGATACTAACATATCACTATTTATTTATATGTGGCTGTTTCATTTTAACAAGCGTTTTATACTTATACTGTACATTAGTAACATTTGAACAATAATATGAATATGAAAGAATAATCCATAATTTGGTAACTAATTTTAAGTTTTTTTAAATATAAAACTACTATTTGTTTAATATGTCGTTAAATAAGAGACACAATAATGTATGGACGCATAGTATAAATCTAAAGCAAAGATAATTAAAAATATATCTATAGTACAATCAAATAAATTAACCAAATTCAACAAAGGAAAAATCCCGGAAATCGCATTTTCAGGAACAAGTATGAGGAACTTAAATCAGATAAATTCTATTGCTTCAACGAAACTTACAAGCAGGGGTTCTTATATCATCCATTTTATATAAATTACCCTGATAAGAGATTGACATTATGCACTTAGAAAATGAAGGGCCGCAGAATAGAGGTCTAAGTTGATGATAACATCTCATATACACCCTTGTTTGCTAACGACTGCCTCGTTACTAAGAAAAAGGCCCGAAAGAAATTGAACGGACTGATAAACGAAAAAAAATGAATAATGGATGAAAATAAAATATACAAACATCAAGATTAAATGTATTTTTTGTATAATCGTATAAAATTAAGAAGAAGCTAAAAAAGTAAATTATGTCTTTGGAAAATACAAATATTAATCAAATTAACTTATACTGCTTATAAAATTTTTCCTTGTTAAAGCAGATTAGAAAATATATACTTACATTTTAAAATTATATGGAACCTAATAATATTTTTCATCAGTGAACACACGTTATATAGACGAAATTCTAAATTAACGTTGATGTCTTATAAAAAAGGAAGGACCACTAAAAAGTAACACGCACGTAAGAGAAAGAAGAAAATAATAATCTTTATTTAAAGTAATTGAGTGAACAAGTATTAACAAAATTATTAGAAGTATACCAGACTGTAATGAAAAATATACTATATTGAACAACCATGAAAATAGCATTTTTGAAGATTTTGAGTTAATTAATACTGAAGATTTAGGAAAAGTAATTTTTAGTTTTTCTAATAAAGCAAGTTCTGATGACATTTCTATTACTTTATTGAAAAGATATTTTTATGAAATTTCTAACCCACTTCTTAATCTAATTAATAGTAGCCTAGAGTCTGGATCTATACCCGAAAATTTCAAAGTAACAATAATTACACCAATTAGAAAAATAAAAAGTGCAATTAAACCGGAAGATTTTAGGCCAATAAACACGCTGATCATTATTGAAAAAATTCTAGAAAAAGTAGTATATCACCAACTATTAAACATTGTTGAACAAAATAAAATATTATCTATTTATCAACCCGGTTTTAGAAAAAATTATAGTTGTGAGTGTGCTATTCAGTACGTACTTAATGAATGGAAGATGTTTTTTGATAGAGGTGAAGCAGTGGCTATTGTATTTTTAGATTTGAAAAGAGCTTTTGAAACCATAGATAGGACAAAATTATTGGAGAAATTAAAGGATTATGGAATTAAGGGTCGAGTTCATTCTTGGTTTAGAAATTATTTATTGAATCCATGGCAAGTAGTAAAATGTAATAACAGTATTTCAAATAAAAAAATGATAAATATTGGCGTTCCGCAAGGCAGTATTTTAGGTCCCTTACTATTTATTCTTTGTCTTAATGATTTGGCTCATTTAAATATTGTAAATTTCATTATTTTGCAGATGATACTATTATTTACTTGTCAGATAAAGATTTATTATCATTAACAACAAAAATTAATGTGGAACTAGACAACATCAACACATGGATGGAAGTAAATAAAATGAAAATTAATATTAGTAAGACTAAAAGTCTTTTAATTGGACAAGATATACAATTATTTGAATTTAAATCTCAAAATTTCAAATTTCAAATTAGAGGTGAAAAGATAGAGATACTAGAAAAATTTAAATATTTAGCAGTAATAGTTGACAAGAATTTAAAAATTAAAGACCAAGTTGATTATGTTTGTAACAAAATCTCAAAAAAAATTGGTGTTTTAAGTAGGGTAGGTAACTTTTTAAGCAGATACAGTAAAAAATTAGTTTATAATTGTATAATTCTCCCGCATTTTACTTTTTGCAGTTCTATTTTGTATACATCATCACAGATGAATAAAAATAGATTTCAGATATTACAAAACAGAGCCATGAGAATAATCTTGGGATGTGGTAAATACACGAGAATTACATTCATGTTAAATTCTTTGAACTGGATGAATATTGAAAATTTTCTTTTGTTTCGCGTTTTGGTATTTCTACATAAAATAAATCTAAATATTTCAGCACCATATTATAATAATTGTCTAATTAAATTTAATCGAGTTCACAGCTATATTACGAGAGGAAAAGATAATTTTATATTAGATTATAAACGATTGAAAACATCTCAAAATTCAAATTTTTTTAAAGGGGTAATGGAATATAATAAATTAGATAGTGAATTAAAAAATACCAATCTTAACACTTTTATTAAAAAATTAAAAACAAAAATTTTAATGAACTTGGAAAAATTTTATTAAAAACCTTTTTAAATTATAACTGCCCACAATTAAAAAAAATTAAAATGTTTATATTACTTATAAGATTTACTTGTAAATAGCAAATTGTTGCTAAATAAATTGCATTGATTGATTGATTGATTAACGAGTAATGCTCTTCATTACACAAGGGTCGTGTGTAATAATTTTGTATTTTTAACTAATGGTTATGTATGTATTAAGGACATAATAAAGAAGTTTTTATGGCGGGAAGCGTTATTTCTATTTCTCTTATTTCTCGGCTAACGCCTCAGGCTAGCAAAAGGCTGTAGGGCCATAAAAGCAAATTATGCCCGCTATACATAGGCTTTTTATGTACAGATTAATTTTTTAGCTCAAATCTATTATTGTGTAAAACATATAATGAAATGAGTACGCAGGTGCATCAAGCCGCTGTGATTTGAGGTACAGCTGATTTCAAATAAATATATGACAGTCAGCACTCCATAGTGTAAATGTTGCTTTTATTTTCCTTGATGTTTAATAAATTCAATGTAGTCAACTATGAAAATATAATTTAAAGCCCGATTCACACGTTGTTAAAAATGCAAAAATCACTCTCAAGACTTGTCCTAGGTATATTTGAAATCAGCTGTACGTTACTATAGTAAATATTCCAAAATATTTAGTTTCAGCTTATTTTTATTGTGGACGTTTACAAATTATATTAAGAACAAATCCAGTTTTACTAGAAACAGTTCTGGTATTTAATTGACGTTCCTTTATTACCCGTCTGGCCATAAAGAGGTTCGTATGCCATAAAGAGACGTGTTATGTTGTTATGTTTAGATGAGTCAAACAATAATAGTCTAATTACTATGTATCTGAGTATAAAAGAAAGTAAAAAACCTAATTTTGGCCATGAAACAGGTAACCTCTATAAACTTTAGGAAGTACGAAACGGCGTACAAGGCAATCTATATGTGTCGGCCATATGATGAATTAACTCTTCTTCTTCTTCTCGCTGCTTGAGCATTTCTCCAAATAAGATGTTAACGCGAGTTAGAATAGAATTCCATTAAAACAAAGCTGCTTGATCTGTCTCTTTTAGCTTTAAGTATTTGCCTATTTTCGAGCAAATATGTTAAATTTTTCTTGTTGCATTGAACCTCGCTATCTTTTTCATGTTCTTCCTAGGTTTGCACGCTGGCTTGCAGTCTCTTACTTTCTACTATTCTTTCAGCTTCTATTCTTCTGATGTATTAATTCTAGGATAACTTCTTCTTACCTCTGTCTATGATATATTATTGATTGTATATTATGCCGAGTCTAATTCCTTTATGTCTAATTCTATTGTATTTCGTTTTTCCTTTTATTTTTCTTATGACATCAATTTCATATTCATTCAATGCGGTGTTGTGTAGATATTGGGTTTAAGTATTGAGTTTCGGCTTGATTCTCAATGACGTACACTTTACGTCATTTTGATCAGTCTACTTTCGTCTATCTATTTGCCCATATTTTTGTTTAGGCACCGCGATATTCTTGTTATTTTAAGTATCTAGTGTATTTTCATTTCTCAACAATGCAAAACTGCCTACCAACTATCCTTGTAGTTAAATTTCATTACCTGCTAAATACTGATGCCATCGACTTGTAGCTTGGACCATATTAGTTCTTTGTTTAGAAACGTGCTTACAGTTTTCTTTTATTTAATTTTCTATCTTTACATAGTGTTAGTTCATGTTAATATTTTACTGCTTTAGTGAACATATTTGATGGAAATCATTTACTGTTTCTGCCATTAATATGTTATCATCAACATTAACAGATTATTATTAGTTGTTCCTCATTGTTTAAGTTTACTTCTTTGACAGTGTTTGGTTTTGTTTGTGTTATTGTCATTTGACGTTTTTGAAGGCGATTAGTTAAAAAGTAAAAGATGCTCTTATCTACAAACGTACGCGAAACTTGTCGCGAACTGGCACGAAAATTTGGAAATGCTCATGAGGCTTTCGCCCGAGCGAGCGTTTCGCGGATAAAATTTAGTGGGTGGTGCCAATAATGCTGCTTCAGGCGCTCTGCAGACATGTAATTAGCATTATGTAATACAGGGTGACCCATTAAGATATAGTCAGACTTTGCCAGTGGTTAGATAACCATTAAAGCAAGAAAATTCCTATAAACAGTTTTTCTCGTATACTTCTATACTTTTGGAGAAAAACGGCATCGAAGTTCAACCTAATGTTTTCAAATTTAATAGTAAGAATGCACATGACACATATTTTAAAGTTCAAGGTGATTCAACCCGTCTTTATTTTGAACAAGTGTTTCGTAGAAGAACAACGGATAAACAGAGTTAAATAAACAAAGCATATTGAGAAACGACCTCTGGTTAGATATTATGTTTCAAAACGGTATTTTTGTTTTGTGATTTGTAATTGTAAAATAATTTCATATTTTTTTTAATAGGTACGTTAACCCCTATGTGTAATACAAGCAGGTCTCTGAATAAAAAAAAGATTCTCATATTAATTTTGTTTACAGTAAATCAAATAAGATATTTTTGAAATTTCGCTGTAAGGTACTTTGTCATTACAAGAACATTCAAACCACAATGCGTGCACAAAATAAATGCGTTTTTTAGTGATTTCAATTTTAATGTTATGTTTTAGTATTCTATTAGTAGTATTATGTGTTTTGATTATTTGATTGATATTTTTTATTTAAAATAATATTTATTCCCAAAAAGTACATACTATGTAGTAAATAAAGGATACCGATTTCTAGTGAAAAGTAATAAAATCATCACTGTAGATACTGTAAATATTCCTAAGAATTGTGACTAATAATTGGACACAGCTGCATTAGTAATAAAATAATCAAAACAACCCGGTCGGCAAATTTTACTTTGAGTACATATTACGTTGTAAACACTCGGTCAAGGCCAGGGCCTAAAAATTCGCAAATCCTTACACTGCAGTTTTTAGTAAAAGTACTTAAAAGTAGCAGTACTTATTTTTTACGAATTGTTTTTATAATATGTAGTTAATTTCTATGTAACAAATTACCATCCATTAAGGTCGTTCTATCAAAACATAAAAAAGAATAAAGATTTTACTAAAGGCACTTTATACTACTCTATTTAGATTTTAGACTTCCAATAAAATAAATAAAAAATAACAATACCTATTCATGGATAGATTAAATTATCTTAAAACATATCTTTACTTAATTAACTAATATCTGTTTATTAACGAATAACAAATCAAATTTCATGATATCATTAAATGGGTCGGTATTAAAATTATGTCATTTCTGCATGTTTTTCCTGCTATTAGAACACAGGGGAATCCCCCGGTTTAATAGAGTTAATAGAATTAAGTTTCAACAATATCAAAATGGAATGTGCGCCATCTGCAACCTTGTTGTGTTCATTCAACAGATGTTACGTTTTTGTACCGATGGTATCAATTTCTAAAACGTTTGCATTTAATTCTATTAGGCTTAAAAACTGCATCAATTGCACACGTACTTTTCTGAAAACGTCGGGAAAAATTTTCGTAATTTTCTAGTTCATTTAATCAAAAAATGTTACTAATGTTTTATGTTTCTAATAACCAGAGAAGCTTATCCTCAAAGTCCGATTATTAGGTACTGAATCACCGTGTATAGCAACAATTTTACAGAACCTTCTACTAGGCGTTGATTCATAAACGGTATCTCTCTTGTAAAAACGTTTAATTTTAATTTTATTAATTTTATTTAATTTTAAGATTTGCGCATGTAACCGATTATACGTTCTTCTGATATAGTTAGTTTCATGCGCGAGCGTATGTGAACATTCATATCAGCATTTTCAGAACATTGTTTAGAACTACTCCATCCATATGACTACTTTATGATTGACACTCCGATAAGATAACCCCTTGTATGTATGAATTCCATTCGATCAATTCAATCATCTTCATTTATGTAACAAGCGTGTAAAAATAAGTTTTATGGCAAGAGTTTGGAAATCGGAACTCTAAAAGGTTACCACTGCAGCATGACAAGATGTAGGAGTGTTACTGTGAAAAACATGTATGCACCAGTTAAAACAGGTCTAAATGGTTATTCTTACTAAACGGTATCACGTAATCGTTGTTTAGTAGACAACTGTACGCTCTTGTGTAAAGTTAGACCTCATGGCGTCGTATTTCATGATGACCGAAAGCATCGATCAAATAATCTGCATTAAACTTTGTCAAAGCTTTGGCCATTTTTTCAGAAACCATCACTATGATTCGTAAAGTGCATGAAGATCAATCTATGATTGACGCCCGAAGAGCAAAGACTCAAGAAAACGCGCCAGAGTCGGAGCAACATCAAGGCAATGCTTACTGTTTACTTCTACTAGGAAGGTGTTATTTACGCTCCAGCATATCAGACAATAAACGAAGATTATTACCTAGAATTGAAGCGATTACACGACGTAGTAAGAAGAAAACAGCCTGATTTGTAAGAGTGATGCCTGGATGCTCCATCTTGACAATGCTCCTGCACATCCCGCGAAACTTATTCTAATTCTTATTTCTAGTAAAACATGGTAATGCTCTCTCGCTCCCCCTTCAGTCTTGGTCTGGCTCCCCGTGATTTTTGACTGTTGCCCAAATTGAAATATCATCTAGAACAGCGGTTCCCAACCTTTGTCGTTCGCAGACCGCCAAACGACGTAGCATTTGCTTGCGGACTGGTAAGGTAAAAAATTAAAAAACATTTCGCAAAATAAATCTTATAATTATTAATTTACTTTTACCCTGTAGTACAAAAAACAATCAAAATAAATAAATATCCATTTTTTATAATAACAAAAGTCGGTTTTCGTACTTCATCCGCTTACCGCATACCAAACCTCGCACGACCAAAACGCCCCGAAATCGACGGGTACCAAGAGGCCGGAATTTTTGTCTTTTCGACACAGGGCGGTCCATAGTTCAACACCAGAACAAGTTATCTCGACAGGGAGCGAAGATAAAACCAAAAGAGTGGGTTTCGGGAGCGGCGATCAAAAACGGGAATGGGCTCAAACAACCCAGGAGAGAATCATATAGGACTTTCAGAAGTGATTTCCATTTAGGAACCCGATTAGGCTGATGGCAGCGATATCACTTTAACACGATTCTCGGGTGAAAAACAAATAAAAAATTTCGAGTTTTTGGCTATACCTTTTTCCTTGTGGTTTTGCACCACATTTGAATGGGAAACATTTTGAGATTTCCCATCGTTTGATGTCAAGGTAGTCGTTTTGTCTCCTATAGTTTCCGCCTCTCAAAAACGGACGCAGCCCCCTAGAGCGGAGAGGGCAAGAGATACGGAAAAACCAATAGATGCACCGCTCGTAGCAGGCTGCCTGATATCGAATGTCGCCAACACATGTTCGATCGCTCCCGAAAATCCCGTGCCACTCTTAGCCCGCGCACCCAGAGTGTCAATCTCGACAAACAAATATATTCCGGTAGAAACGATTGCGGTACTACGATGGCAGAGATTCCACGGTCAGATCTTAGTTAGGGAAGATAATATTAAGGTTTGAAATAAAATGCACGTAAATCTGTAATGTGCGTGAAGCGATTCTATACCCTGTAGATTGTAGATGTTACAATAGTAAGGTTAATGGGAAATATATGGCTATGATTAGAAAAAAGTGCTATACGTGATATATGTGCACATACAGTGCTATTAAATTAAAATCCAATATGTGCACTATGCTATATATTGCATTTAAAAGTAATGAAGTAAAATAATTGTGCATACATAGGCAACCTATTATACATCGCGCTATTTTATAAGTATGGTTTAAATTGCATAGTAAATAAATACCTCTGTATAATTGCTATCGTTTACCTAAGATGACATTTGCAATTGATTAGATTGATAAAAAATTAAACAGTCAACAAATTTTAACAAACTCATGCCGAGCTAGGGCGATGCCAACGGTGCAAAAAAGCATACCCTAGAAATAAGAGAAAAAGCTTTATTAAATATTAACGTTTCACACACTTCTTTTAACGGGTCTTAACACTTCTATCATACAGAATACGTTCCTTTACGGACTTATTTTCGAACCCTTAACAGGTGTTTCGTTTTTATATATTACATCAAGGTTCTATTCTACACGTTTTATAACTGCAATAAATATTTTATTGTCCTTCCACCCTTCAATTACTTAAAAAAATTAATTGTAGGTAAATGGCATTTGAACAACTTTATCAATGCATTAACATATTGCAGCAACCACATAATTTAGCATATCATTGTTATCACGCTAAACAATCGTAAACCAACGATTTTTTTTTGTTAAATAACGTACAGCTATAAAATAGTAGCTTTAACATTAGCACATTGTGTAGGTGAACATATATGAGTTCATAAACATATCTGGAATAACAAGAGGTCACCATTAATATAGCTAATGTTAAAACAGAACACAATAACAAGGTTGTAATATACAGTTTCTGCTACATTAAATCCTCTGGGTGGAGTTCACCTCCACGTCATACGTGAGGGTGCACGGAGTGAGCGTTTAACAGCAGCGACCGCCTAGGTTAGCTTGGCTGCTGTTAGCAGCGGGTGGTGTTTTAACATTGAGCAAAAGCCCTGAACTCAATGACCTACTACAACTACTGGACATAACCTGTCACGGGCGACTAAATATGTGTTAGAAGCAAACGCGTTCACTTTCATTCCAATTCCGCACGATAACAATAAGAATCAGTTTTAACGTACACATCAAAACGTTCTTCTAGAAACTTTAGTTTTAAAGTAATATTCCGTTAAAAACAAATAGAAAAGATAAGGGAACTCGTAGAGAGCAAGAAGAAAATCGCATCTAATCTCTTTCCTGATTTTGATGTTCAGTTAGTGTTATCTCTTCCACTTAAAATTTCCACCCTAGGACACCAGAGTTGCTGATTCACAATGATAAGATCCTTTGCAATTTGCTGGAAGCAGCAAAATCGCACAATGTCCCTATCTAGTTGTTATGTAAAAAACCTAAAGGGGAATGCTGAATTAATTCCGGAGCACTTAATTCGTTTGTTTTAGTTATTATATAACATATATAAGAACTAGTTCATCGCATAGAGCCGGTTTTTCTTTATAAAGTTGTCATTTTCATTTTGAATCGTTCCAAGCAGGAAATATAATAACGTTACTTATAAAAACCAATTTATATCTAAGCGTGCCGGAAGGAATGTCGCCTTGACAAGTCGAATTGGTCAGATTAATCTTTTTCCAAGATATATTTATGAAGTGTGTACCTTCCGGATTTGCTCCACCCTTTTTTCATTATTTATTATTTAATAAATTATACCCTTAACTAGGACACACTTATCGACACAAGGTTTTTTTTGTACCTATTAATTCATATTTTTATGATAACTATATTTCACTATTAATTTCAATAAATATTTATAATGGTCAGCAATCTTAGAACCACAGCTATATTTCATTAATTTATGAATAAAATACCTTTTATATAAAATAGATAATATACAACTCTTTGCTTAAAGAAATTACACAATTATTAAACACAACTTATTAATGTTAGTAAGAGAAAAGACTGAAAAGAAAATAATATTGTGCCTTATGGATAGATATGCCATATACTTCTGAATAAAGGAAATGGGCAGTCGGCATATATATCGTAGGGATAAGTAGCAATATTGATATCGCAACAGTGATAGTTTCCGGGAGACTGGGGTCACGGATCAGGAAATGAATGATATGCTCACTTGATATCACTAGAATGTTACACCCAATTTAGTCAAATTCTCCACAAAAATTGATTCAAACAAATAAGACACATAAATATTAGCTTTATATAAATTTAATAATAATGCTCAAGCAAAAGAGTTACAAAATGGGAAAGAATAAGATGTAAACTAAATAAAATTAATTACGATAAGTGGTCCAAAATCAAACACGTTAACATAACTTTTCTAGAATACAATGAGAAGGTTATCAATAATCTCGGTGGCATAATATTTAAATGAAATATTCCCAAATTTCAAGGTTTTCTCAAATTTGTTTGAATCCGTGAAACCACCAAATAAATCACCAAATAATAATCATACCAACCTTAAATACCTATAAAAGCTTACTTCAAAAATACACCTGGAGTTCTGCAGCTGGACGAGAAATATTTTAATAATCTGTGATATGGAATGGTTGAATACTTGTACAACACACAATAAATAAATAAATATTTATAAACTATCAACACAGGTTTTCTTCATTTCACCTATGAAGAAAAATTAAATAAAACAAAACACAAATCAAAAATACAACAAAAATCCAATGAAATCTAATTAAGCTTGCTGAATGGTGCTATAACAATCTTCATTTCAGCAAGCCTCTATAACTAAAACTTAATACAAATATTGCTAAAGAGCTTTATTTTTAATTTAAATTATTTTTAATTATAAAAAATGTTTGATTTCCAATCAAACAAATTTATAAATATTCTCACTTTGAAATAAAATTCGACACGAGACACTATGCTTATATTCCCGCTAATAAATAGAGCGGAAAAGTACACACTACACAACCCTGATAAAATCAGCTGTTGGCTTCACTTCAACACATCGAACAATTTATCGATTGGAAAATTTTCTTGCTTTAAATAAATAATTTCCACCACAATCTCATACAATTGCAAAATAAACTCATACTAGCTCTTCTTGATTTCAGTAAAATACACACAGGTTCGTATAAATCTTGTAATAATTGAAGCTTCTTTGTTTACAAAAAAGACATAATTACATAAGACAAGTTACATAATCCAACTTTTATTTGATAAATTTAGAGTTAAAGAGGCTTAGATTCCGCATTTTGATTTCTACTGACTGAAATTATTTTCCCTCTTATAATTATGTTAAAAACAATCGAAAAAACTCAAGACGTCACATAAATTAAACATGATGGGAGGGTTTTAGTGATTAAAGAAACTAATAAACTAATCATAATAAAAAAAAGATAAATAAACACCATTAATTAAATAAACGTTTGCAAGTCTATTCCGCAAAATCACATATAATTAATTTAACAGAGACAGTAAGCGTAAATATATTGAAATAAAATTACAAACAAACTAAAGAATCTGAACAATAATGAATAATAATTTTAAAATAGTTTTAATAAGGGGAAAAAGATGGCTATTTCCTAGGAGCGTTGACTGGTCCATTTCTGTAATAAAAGATAAACAGCATGAAACCACGTCTCAGTAAGTATTGACTCATGTACTAACTACCCTTTTGTATCTGTACCTAAGCTCATCTACATGCACCATATAACTGCACGTTAAAAACAAAAATAATGGTGTCACACAAATTAACATCGCATTGGCATTGGCCCTGGCGCGACACTGACAAACCTCCGTACACAAAGGACCAAAATGCGAATGAGACACAACCATCCGCCGTCATTGTTTTTTAAAACAAGGATCAGATAAATGCAAAGCGTTACACTATCACTTTGCGCACAGAGAACAAATATGCGAATGAGACGCTAACCATTCGTAATTAATCATTTCTTTTCCGTTTACTAAAATGTATCTTTATTTTTGGTGTTGTTAGAATGCAACGTAACATATGAGATCATAATTAGCGAATTACTTAAACATAGAAAGCTAGCTGGTAAAGAGACGAATAAAACGATATAATACACTTATGATCTTAATACACAATTATAATCTCGTAACCTAAGCTACCTAAACTATGTTTCATATAATAACCACTAAATTGACTTGTATTCCTTCTTTATTATTTAATATTTTTTTTAAATAAGGTTATTATATTTTAAAAGATCGTTCTACTTTTATCCTGCTTTATATTAATAATTTTATGCATAATTTGGCATGTAAACCTTTAAATAAACAAAACTAGTATCCTAGATTGTCTATAGTTATTTTTATTAGATGTATAATTTAAATAAACATAATTTTCTTATTTCTTTGCTTTCCGACACTATCGGAGACTTTAAAAGTAATATTTTTATTATTGAAGTCATTTTATTTTCAATATGATGATTTTGTATAATCTATCCTAGATGGGAAATATTTTTTGATAAACGTACGTTCATTATTTATATAATATGAATAGTATATGTAGTTTATCAAATATATATGTTTTTAAATATTGATTTTCTAGATATTATGTTAAAATTCTATATACAGGTGTGGAAAAACAAGAAGGAAGTATCTGCGAAACCATATGTGTGTATGATAAGGAACGCGCTAGTAAAATAAAGAAGGGTTTATATCGGGCCCCACCTTTGCTCTTCTTGTTTAGTTTGTGTTAGTGGGGTTGGGGAGCTACACCAACGCTCGGTTTGTGGTTTACTAAACAACTTTAATGCTCGAATGTTCCCCCACTAACAAACTAAGAGGAACAAAGGCGTGGCCCGATATAAACCCTTCTTTATTTTATTAGCGCGTTCCTTATCATACATATGGTCTCGTACGTACTTCCTACCTGTTTTTCTATATCTGTATGTATTTATCCAAACATGCATTAAATATGTATGAATTATAAAGATTCAAATATCAATTATTTGGCGCCAAATCAAGATTTCTAAATTTTTTTATAATAAAATACATCTTTCTCATCTCATATGATCTTTTTCATAAATAAAATTGAATTATATTATCACATATAAATTGTGAAATGTATTTAAAGACAAACAACATAAATCTGTCTTTTTGCTTCTTCTTGAGTATTTAAATCAATCCCAAAATTCCTTAATAATTTTGAATTTTTGGGGGATTCATATAATAAATAACTGAACTTCCTAATTTTCTTTAACTAAAAAAAATTATTTCAATTATAATTTGTTTATAATTATTCTTTTATATTGGTATCCTGCTCTTAATAATAATGAAAGTTTTTATTTATATATATAAAAAAACTTACCGTTTATTATTTAATTGAATTAAATTTTTGGCTACAATCAAATTCCATCTCCAAATTCAAAAAGTGTATCTGTATACATATATTTTTCTAATTTCCAATAACAGCTGATGGTTTCCTTTAATATTTCCTCATACGATCTTAACACAAAGATTCCAATTCGGTTGTTAATTAATAAAGAAGGTCTATACAGCGTGTCAGGAGATAGAACGCATTAATTTTAAGGGGTGATAGAAAACACCAAAAGGAACAAAACAGTTTCATACAACTTTGTTCTAGAACGTACCACTTTTTCAGAAAAAAATAAGAAAGTTGGAAACTTTAACATCATTTTGCCGCGTTAATAATAGCACTTTAAGTATGGGGCTTTGTCGGCAGATGTATCTCATCTATCACAACAACAAACCTTAATAACGTTTTATCCTATCGTATGTCGTTTCCGCGTAAAATTGAATTCTTTTTACAATTAAAAATTCATTTTACTCAATTAAGAAACGTGACAACCTTGTAGAAATTGTAAACCATATGCTCCAGTTTACACAAAATGCTGACGTGGATGTTTCTTGAACTTGAAAAAAGCACGTTTTGCTTAAGATTATTTGGGTCAGTGCCTGATTGTTGTATAAATAATACCCGTTTAATGCTGTAATGCTGAGTTTTAGGTTTTTGAACTTGGAATGATTTGTCAATGCACGAGTTTGTTTATTTAATAACAGTTTTTAGTACCATTTTAGAGTGAGATAAGATAAACACTTTGTCAAAAAGCTCTTTAAATCATAGGCGTCCGGTATATCTTGGCTGATTAAATTAATTAAAGTAATAATAATTTTATAGAATTAACTGAATGTCGTATTAAATTAATTGATGTTTTTGAGGAGAATAATTAACGAATTTCAGAATCAGTAATTTTACAATGGCAACCGGTCACTGTGGGGCGAGCCTTAACAAAAACCGCGCAATGAGGTAAAAATCCAACTTGTGTAAAGAATAAAAAATATATTGGCGTTTGATTATAAAATGTTCAGGGCATCTAGAATTGGTGACAAAATTTAAAAATCTTTGTTATTAATAAAAACTTTGATGCTTAAAGTTGTCACTACTTTGAACTAACAATTTCTCGACATTTCCAGGCTGAGATTTAAAATTACATTACTTTTCTTGTATGGACCTTATTGAAACCAAAATTAAAAATGATAGTATTTGCAGCTACATAACTTAAAAAAACATGAACATGTGTTGTAGCTTTTATTTTAAAAAATCCTAAATTGTAAGAGCTTTTTCTTGCTAAAATTCAAATTCTGCTGGAGTTATAAAAAACGCCCGCATATCATCGCTTTAAAATTTTTGTTAAAGAAAGAGCCAAAGCATCCTGGTTATTTTCATACAAAAACCAAATCCAACTTGAACTAACTTAAAAAGTTAAAAGCCGTTATTGTAGGCACTGCAAGAAATATTTATCGGTATTATTCCAGGCATAGTTGTTGATGATGCAACATTCTGTTTTTGCACCCTTTATCTCAACTGTTAGAAACAACTAAATACCACGCCTTAAGAAGTTGGCTTTTTTAAGTGTTACCATGATCCCTACGTACGCAGAATGGGGTTTTCTAATAACTGCAGTAAAAATTTAACAAAGCTGAAAACATCATAACTCATAACAAACAGCATGATTGAAATTGAAACCTTTTAGTAAAATGGAGATTATTTACGAATGAAATATTGGCAATTTTTGTTAAACGTTATAAGTACTGTTATTTCTTAAGGGATGGTAATCTCGTTTATAAATGCCGACTTAAAAGTATTACCTAAATTCTTAATTGGAAACTATTAATTGCGTTTACTGAATATTGCCCTAAAAATTCCCATAACTTAATACATGTTAATTAACAAATTGCATAATCAGATGCGGTACTGTTTTTGTTAAATTGATTTCTGTATTCCCCCTGTTTTTAATACGCAATTACAAACGTTTCTTTAAATGGCTTCACTATGACACTTAAAACAATTGCATTTTTAATTAACCCGTTATTTGGGAGTAAGTATCCATTCGTATAGCGCCGCCGCTGGCGTTATTATTTATTTCAAATTAACACCAGAGAAAAGTGCTGCTTGTAATCTGATCTGAACTCATATTTACACAGATGTTGATCATATCCTGACCTAGATTTCTTATTTACTATTTTTAAAAACCTTTTGTAATAAAAAGCTATAAAACGTGCTTCATTTAGCTTTTTCAGCAAAACAACGGCTGTCATCGTACGTTTGTTTAGACTAACCGATCTTAATTCTAAAACAAGTTGAAGACCTTCAGTGGCAGAATGCGATTATACTTAAGCAAGGTTGCCAGATATGGCAATGGTTTTTTCTAAATTACTCGAAAGCCTATTAACATAGAAAAAAAATTATTCAGACTTTTTTGTTCCTTTTGATGTCTTCTATCACCCTTTAAAGTTAATGCCTTCTATCTCATGACACCCTGTATAGTATATAATTATTTGCTTGTATTGCAGTTTCAATTAATTGTTGAGAAATACATTTGTTGCTATTATCAAATTTTGTTTATTCTTTTCGCAATTAATGTAAACAGTTTGTTTAAATATTAAATCATTTTTTTGTCATTTTTGATGTCTTAATTATAACCTCAAAACATTATCTGACGTATATATCATTTATTTGTTTTTATTGAACATAACCTTATAAATATTGGACTTCGAGCGCCCTTGGAAAGCACTTTGTTCCTTCAACGATTTAAAGCTACTAATTTGTTAAACTCTTAACTTTTAACTATTATTTTATTTTGTAATAAATTGACACGTAACTGATTGACTGATAAAAAACAATCTTTTATTCTACACAATTAAATAAAAACATGTAAATGCAGTTTGAATGTATTTTAAAACAACTTTAAAATCACATATAGGCCAGTAAAATAGAATCCGTTGGTGGAAATAAATGTTGGAAAGCGGGAGATCGTTTCAATCGCTTCGCTTGAGGTCAAATATAAGTATCCTAGGTTTGCACGGTCCCTCGAATCGAGCTTACCTGAGGGCATCAAAAGAACCACGAAATCTTCTGACTTTTTTTAGTTTTTCGCATATAACTCCAAAGCGGTGCTTTCCAACGAAAACTTTACTATTACAAGAATTAAAGAGCATTAAATTCTGCGGCGGATGAGTATGCAACACTTCAAAATCGGTCCAGTGGTATGGTCGAAATCGACGGTCGAGAAAGAACAATTTTTTTCAAATTTTCGTTTTTGCGTCAGACCGGACGCCCAGAGGCTTTAACCGTATAAAAAAACCCGTTGGACTCATTTTAATTGTTAATATAAGTCGAGAAATATCTAACCTTTGATATTATAAAGGTTGCCGGATTAAATTAATGGCCATTTTTCATCATTCCCCATCATAGCAATTAGGATCAATCCATATGAGGTAATGCAGTACTGGTTGCTCGATCATTTCGAAAAAAGATAATTTTTTGTATGTTATCACCCCTAAGTATTGGTAGATCAAAACCACTGTCATTTTATTTTTATTCCATTTGATTGAAATATGGCAGCCATATTTGTTTCGTGGTGCACGACGTTGCTTGCAGTTTCTTGATGTAAACGTAACTCTTGATATCTCAAGAACGGTTGATCCTAGAGACCTGCGGTAAAAATGATTGTATTGCTCACATGTCGGACTACATTTTTTAATCATAAGCATAATTCTTGTAGGACACTTACTTATGGGTGTGATTTAATCCCGAAGATTAAAGTTTTTACAAAGATTTCCGCTTTTATGGGGGCATATTCATATATCCAGATAAAAACGAAGTCTTAGGGCGGATTTTCTATTTAAACGTACACGGTTAGAGGTAGTCTATGTATAAAATATTTTAAAATTTTACTATTATGTTATTTATAGGCTTTGAAGTTCTCGTTATGATACGTCATATCAATATTATGTTTATGATTAAAAAATCTAGTCCGACATGTAATACAATCATTTTTATGTCTACAATAACCGTAAACTTTATTCAGTACAATATCTTTACGCGTTTCTTGTGCAATCAATTTAAAATCTAAATCAAAATTTGTATCATTCAGAAATAATAGGTGTCCAAAGTCGGGTTGTTTCTCCCTACAATTTTCAAAAGGTAAACGTGATAAGGCATCAGCATAATTTTTATTTGAAGGAACATATTTAATTTCATATTGATAAGCCGCTAAAATAATTGACCACCTTTGTAGTCTACTCGCTGAATATTCTGGAATGCCCTTTTTGCTTCCAAAAATCGAAATTAATGGCTTATGATCTGTTACAAGCATAAACTTTTTCCCATAAAGATATTCATGAAATTTTTTAACTCCATAGATTAAAGAAAGTGCTTCACGATCGATTTGTGAATACCGTTTTTCACTGCTTGACAATGAACGTGATGCATAGGCAATCGGGCGTGAAGTACCATCAGGATAGTCGTGCATAAGCACAACCCCAATTCCTACAGAACTCGCATCGCAAACCAAAGAGATTGGAAGAGTGGCGTCATAGTGTGCTAATACTTTAGGTGAAGTTAATTCTTGTTTAATTAAATTAAATGCATCTTGACATTCACTATTCCAATTCCATTTCACATCTTTAGCTAATAAATGATGCAATGGTGCCAGTTTAGTACTCAAATTTGGCAAAAATTTAGCATAATAATTTATAAGTCCTAAAATGGATCTCAATTCTGTGATATTCGTTGGCGTTCTTGCATTTACAATTGCTTCTACTTTAGCTGATGAGGTGTGCAAGCCATTTTCATCAATAGTGTATCCTAAATAACTTATTTGTTTTTGTAAAAATGAACATTTATGACTTTGTACCCTCAATCCACATTCGCGTAATTTATCAAAAACCTTTTTTAAATTATTTACATGATCTTCCAGGGTTTTGACAACAACTAATATATCGTCTAAAAAGACTACCACATCAGACATCCCTACAAATATTTGTTCAATTAATTTTTGAAAGATGCCTGGTGCAGACGCGATACCATAAGGCATACGCGTAAATCGAAATAACCCTAAATGTGTATTTATTGTAACAATATTAGATGAGGCATCATCTAATTTAATTTGTGCATAGGCCTGATTTAAATCTATTTTACTAAAATATTTACATCCTGCTAAATTGCTCAAGACATGTTCAATTTTAGGGACTGGAAATTTATTTACTTTTAAATTTGGGTTCACAGTTATGCGGAAATCTCCGCAGATTCTAATAGAACCATCTTTTTTTACCACAGGCACTACAGGTGTTGCCCAATCACTATATTCGACAGGCTTAAGGATACCCTCATTTACAAGTCTGTTTATTTCATTACCCACTTTTTCTTTCATAGAAAAAGGTAAAGATCTCGCTCTGCAAAATACAGGCGATACATTATCCTTTAAATATAATTTAGCCTCATAACCAACAAAAGTACCTAAACCACTCTGAAATACTTCTGGATATTTGGCAACAAAATTAAATTTCATTTCGGATTCAGACAAATGATTTAAATTTAAGATTTCATCCACAGATAATTTCAAAATTTTCAACCAAGATCTGCCTAAAATCGGAGGTCCGCCATTAGAAATTACATATAACTTCAAATCAGTATATATTTTATTTTTATATTTAACCGAGACTACGAAATATCCGTCTGTACTAATGATATTTCCATTATAAGAATTTAAATTAAGATTGTCAATCAATAATCTCTTATTTTTAAATAGAGAATTATAAGTTTCTTTAGAAATTGCCGAAATTCCCGATCCCGTATCGATCTCCATATTTATAAATACATTATCGACATTTATTTTGATACGAACAGGATTCGTTCGATCATTTAAATTGAACAAATTCTCATTGGAGTCGGAGTGCAAATTATCAGCAATATAATGATTTTTAGATTTATGAAAATTTTTACTGACCTTGCAAATATACTTCTAATGTAGGGCACATTAGAAGTATTTGGATTTTCCATTCGGTGGACTTCTTTTTCAGCTGTCTCCATATTTATCGCTAGATTGACAGCTTTTTCATAAGTTAATTGTTCCTCTGAAAATAGCCGCTGTTTTATCACATCACTTTTTAGTCCGAAAACTAACTGATTTCGTAAGTTTTCTTCGAAGTTATTTTCAAATTTAAAGGTTTTCGCTAAACCCTTTAATGCTGTCACATATTGAGAAACATTTTCATGTACATCCTGTTTCCTCAATCGAAATTTATATCGTTCGGCGATAAACGAAGGTGTCGGTTGAAGATGGTCTTTCACCTTTTTAATTAGATTAACATACGTTTCCGATTCTGGAGCTTTGGGGGAGCACAAATTCACCATTAATTCATATGTTTCATCGCCCACCACCGTTAATAAAATCGGCAATTTATTCCCGTCTTCAATTTTATTTGCTTTGAAATATTGTTCTAAACGCGCCGAGTACGTAGACCAATTTTTTGTCGCGATATCGAACTCATTTATTTTACCGATCAACATATTGATGCACACTATTTAACAATTGTTTAAATTTACTATTTATAATATTATTTATTTTTCACTGTGATTCAATCCAAAATCCTCGTCGCCACTGACGTGTACCAAGTGGATTTAGTGTCGATTTATATTAATTTAGGTTTATAAATAAAACAGATAATTATAGAGAAAGAAACTCGTAATGCATTTATTGTAGTGGACATCATTTAAGTAAGACAACTTGTAAAGTTGACATTTCATAGAGAAAATATAACAAAAGAAAAGCATATATAAAACATGTGCACGATAAAATATTTTGTTATTGTCACTTTTGTTAAATAAACCAGTGACCACCAACAATTGCTTGTCCCAATACTACAAGCTTTATGAATTATTATAATGATCTTGATTTTTAAATGAAAATTGAATTTTTAATTAAATTAGCATTTTTAATAACTTTTTCATTGGACTGAAGCTTTTGAAACAAATTATGTATAATTTATAATTAAATATTAATATAACCATAGAAGTAATAAATGAAAATGACACGGAGAAAAATCGAGCTGGAGAATGTAACGCCTCAAAATATTAAACTGCTCAGACACATAAACAATGTTATATTTCCCATATCTTACAAAGAGGGTTTCTATAAAGAAGTATTGGAAGCAGGAGAACTTGCAAAATTAGTATACTTTAATGATGTCGTAGTCGGTGCGATTTGTTGCAGCATTGTTAAGTCAAACAATAACAAACAATTGTATATTTCGACATTGGGATGTTTATATCCATATAGAAGATTAGGAATTGGTACACGTCAGTGGCGACGAGGATTTTGGATTGAATCACAGTGAAAAATAAATAATATTATAAATAGTAAATTTAAACAATTGTTAAATAGTGTGCATCAATATGTCGATCGGTAAAATAAATGAGTTCGATATCGCGACAAAAAATTGGTCTACGTACTCGGCGCGTTTAGAACAATATTTCAAAGCAAATAAAATTGAAGACGGGAATAAAGTGCCGATTCTATTAACGGTGGTGGGCGATGAAACATATGAATTAATGGTGAATTTGTGCTCCCCCAAAGCTCCAGAATCGGAAACGTATGCTAATCTAATTAAAAAGGTGAAAGACCATCTTCAACCGACACCTTCGTTTATCGCCGAACGATATAAATTTCGATTGAGGAAACAGGATGTACATGAAAATGTTTCTCAATATGTGACAGCATTAAAGGGTTTAGCGAAAACCTTTAAATTTGAAAATAACTTCGAAGAAAACTTACGAGATCAGTTAGTTTTCGGACTAAAAAGTGATGTGATAAAACAGCGGCTATTTTCAGAGGAACAATTAACTTATGAAAAAGCTGTCAATCTAGCGATAAATATGGAGACAGCTGAAAAAGAAGTCCACCGAATGGAAAATCCAAATACTTCTAATGTGCCCTACATTAGAAGTATATTTGCAAGGTCAGTAAAAATTTTCATAAATCTAAAAATCATTATATTGCTGATAATTTGCACTCCGACTCCAATGAGAATTTGTTCAATTTAAATGATCGAACGAATCCTGTTCGTATCAAAATAAATGTCGATAATGTATTTATAAATATGGAGATCGATACGGGATCGGGAATTTCGGCAATTTCTAAAGAAACTTATAATTCTCTATTTAAAAATAAGAGATTATTGATTGACAATCTTAATTTAAATTCTTATAATGAAAATATCATTAGTACAGACGGATATTTCGTAGTCTCGGTTAAATATAAAAATAAAATATATACTGATTTGAAGTTATATGTAATTTCTAATGGCGGACCTCCGATTTTAGGCAGATCTTGGTTGAAAATTTTGAAATTATCTGTGGATGAAATCTTAAATTTAAATCATTTGTCTGAATCCGAAATGAAATTTAATTTTGTTGCCAAATATCCAGAAGTATTTCAGAGTGGTTTAGGTACTTTTGTTGGTTATGAGGCTAAATTATATTTAAAGGATAATGTATCGCCTGTATTTTGCAGAGCGAGATCTTTACCTTTTTCTATGAAAGAAAAAGTGGGTAATGAAATAAACAGACTTGTAAATGAGGGTATCCTTAAGCCTGTCGAATATAGTGATTGGGCAACACCTGTAGTGCCTGTGGTAAAAAAAGATGGTTCTATTAGAATCTGCGGAGATTTCCGCATAACTGTGAACCCAAATTTAAAAGTAAATAAATTTCCAGTCCCTAAAATTGAACATGTCTTGAGCAATTTAGCAGGATGTAAATATTTTAGTAAAATAGATTTAAATCAGGCCTATGCACAAATTAAATTAGATGATGCCTCATCTAATATTGTTACAATAAATACACATTTAGGGTTATTTCGATTTACGCGTATGCCTTATGGTATCGCGTCTGCACCAGGCATCTTTCAAAAATTAATTGAACAAATATTTGTAGGGATGTCTGATGTGGTAGTCTTTTTAGACGATATATTAGTTGTTGTCAAAACCCTGGAAGATCATGTAAATAATTTAAAAAAGGTTTTTGATAAATTACGCGAATGTGGATTGAGGGTACAAAGTCATAAATGTTCATTTTTACAAAAACAAATAAGTTATTTAGGATACACTATTGATGAAAATGGCTTGCACACCTCATCAGCTAAAGTAGAAGCAATTGTAAATGCAAGAACGCCAACGAATATCACAGAATTGAGATCCATTTTAGGACTTATAAATTATTATGCTAAATTTTTGCCAAATTTGAGTACTAAACTGGCACCATTGCATCATTTATTAGCTAAAGATGTGAAATGGAATTGGAATAGTGAATGTCAAGATGCATTTAATTTAATTAAACAAGAATTAACTTCACCTAAAGTATTAGCACACTATGACGCCACTCTTCCAATCTCTTTGGTTTGCGATGCGAGTTCTGTAGGAATTGGGGTTGTGCTTATGCACGACTATCCTGATGGTACTTCACGCCCGATTGCCTATGCATCACGTTCATTGTCAAGCAGTGAAAAACGGTATTCACAAATCGATCGTGAAGCACTTTCTTTAATCTATGGAGTTAAAAAATTTCATGAATATCTTTATGGGAAAAAGTTTATGCTTGTAACAGATCATAAGCCATTAATTTCGATTTTTGGAAGCAAAAAGGGCATTCCAGAATATTCAGCGAGTAGACTACAAAGGTGGTCAATTATTTTAGCGGCTTATCAATATGAAATTAAATATGTTCCTTCAAATAAAAATTATGCTGATGCCTTATCACGTTTACCTTTTGAAAATTGTAGGGAGAAACAACCCGACTTTGGACACCTATTATTTCTGAATGATACAAATTTTGATTTAGATTTTAAATTGATTGCACAAGAAACGCGTAAAGATATTGTACTGAATAAAGTTTACGGTTATTGTAGACATGATTGGGATTTATACAAAAATAATGATGACGCGGTTAAACCATATTATATACGCCGTAATCAATTACATTTGGAACATGACTGTATACTATGGGGTTACCGTATAGTAGTGCCTTCAAAATATCAACAAATTATTTTGAATGAACTACACGCGACTCATTTAGGAGCTACAAAAATGAAATCAATAGCTCGTTCCTATTTTTGGTGGCCTTTGATGGATGCTGATATTGAGAATTTATGCAGAAGTTGCAGTACTTGTAATAATTTTAGACCAAGTCCAACTAAGGCACCCATTATATCGTGGCCGGTGGTCGACAAACCGTGGGTTAGATTAAGTATTGATTTCTTAGGCCTAGTCTATACGGAAATAAATATCTTATTATTTCGGATTCGTATAGCAAATGGCTTGAAGTTTTTAAATTGCATAAAACTACAGCCAATGATGTTATTAAATGTTTTAGGTCATTATTTTCCCGTTTTGGTTTGCCGGAAATAATTATTTGATAACGGACCACCGTTTTCATCAAGCGAATTTGAAAACTTTTTAGCGAAAAATGCAATTATTCACAAGTTTAGTCCGCCCTATCATCCCGCGAGTAATGGTTTGGCGGAAATTAATGTAAAAACAGTTAAAAACGCCCTTAAAAAGGCTTTTCATGAACGAAAAGATCTTGACGTTGCACTTCAGAGATTTTTGTTTGATTATAGAGTAGCAGATCATAGTACTACAGGCCAGTCACCAGCTAAATTATTGTTTGGTAGAGAACTGCGTACTAGGTTTGATAAATTACGACCATCAACAAAACGTATTTTAGAATCGAAATCTAGAACCAGTGAACCTCAAACAACAAAATTGCTTAATTTCACTCCAGGTGAAAAAGTTTTATTACGAAACTTTTCTGATCCCTTGCATCCAACATGGCAGGAAGGCAAGATTAAAGAAAAGTTAGGCAATGTGGTTTATGACGTAATTTTGGGTAATAATAAAGTAGTACGGCGACATTCAAATCATGTTCGTCCATTAATAGATAAAAGACTCTCTGCACCTTTTACTGTTAATAAATATAACGAACATGAAACCACGAATAATACTTCTCAAGAACCGGCTAGAAATTCAATTTTAGAATCGCCTAATATCGGAAATGTAGATATTAATTCCGATCCAGATGAGAGTTTGGAGACTGTAGCTAATGATAGTTCTAGTCAAGAGATCTTTGAATCTGAGGCTATCTCGGAAGGTCAAATTCAGAAAAATAATACATCTTCTCCCAGATCTCCATATTTATTTAGAAAAAGAAAATAATATATTTTTTTAATTGGTTAAATTTAAGGGGAAGGGTGTAGTATTGGGACAAGCAATTGTTGGTGGTCACTGGTTTATTTAACAAAAGTGACAATAACAAAATATTTTATCGTGCACATGTTTTATATATGCTTTTCTTTTGTTATGATTTCTCTATGAAATGTCAACTTTACAAGTTGTGTTACTTAAATGATGTCCACTACAATAAATGCATTACGAGTTTCTTTCTCTATAATTATCTGTTTTATTTATAAACCTAAATTAATATAAATCGACACTAAATCCACTTGGTACACGTCAGTTGGAAAGCACCGCTTTGGAGTTATAAGCGAAAAACTAAAAAAGGTCCGAAGATTTCGTGGTTCTTTTGATGCCCTCAGGTAAGCTCGAGTCGAGGGACCGTGCAAACCTAGGATACTTATATTTGACCTCAAACAAAGCGATCGAAACGACCTCCCGCTTTCCAACATTTATTTCCACCAACGGTCCAAAATGGGTCTAATTTTACTGGCCTAATAGGACACACTCTGATGATAAAAACTTTTAGACGCAAGATTTTGTAAAACTTGGTGGAAACTTTTGACAGCCTACTATTTTTATTTTAAAAAGTGGGCAAAATGATACTAACGCTAAATTTTTCTTCATGGATTTTCTTCAGACCGTTGAACTTGAACTTCAAGAAGTGAAAATTAATTATTTGCCTGTTCAATAGAAGAATGAGATCATAGCATCAATCAATCAACCTCATTTACATTCAATCAACTGATGAAATAAAATAAAATTACTTAGAAGGATGTAAGCAATATTCTGGCTAGATTTTATTAAATTAAATAATCAAATTTTAGACATGTAGTGCGTATAATTTCGAGTTTATTTTTATTCAACATGACAAACAAAGTCGTTTGAAAGCAAATTGTATCTTTAAATAAGAAGAAAATCAATTCCTTTATTGCCTCTAAAAAAGTAGTCCGTGCTACAAAAATTGACTTTGCTTAAAACTCCCATTGTCCCGCTTTTAATGATTATTATATTCAGTAGAATGTGTAGTCTCACTGGCAACGTCCAATTTTGCAATTCAGTGAAACCAGGAATATCGCGAAGCTACAAACCAATTTGTATGTAAATACCGAAAGAAATTTGAACTTGACAAGTTGTTTGCATAATAGTGTATACTCCGTTTTAATGCAACGATCTAATTAAATTGAAAATAGAATTAACGTAGATTGTCTGAAGCTTGTAGAGAATTACGTCGAAATCAGTTTAATTTCGATTGTCCACGTACTTTACCATTGTTTTCTTTTCTTTTATTATCAAGTAAACCGATAGTCCCAAAAGAACTGCTCATCTTAGGATTCTCAGGCTTAAATTCTCCCTGACCTTAATACTCGGAAACAGGACAAAATAAAAGATGAACAGAGGAGCGACGCAGAACCGTTTATCTTTCAGAGAGGAGCTTCTTTAAAAAAAGGTAAATTATAAATTAGATTTATACTCGAAATAACCAGAGGGCTGTTGGTTGGCGTTTGCGGTTTTTACTTCATTTTCAAAGTTCAGAACTCAATGTCGAGTTATTCAGGTGGTGAATGATGTAGGTTTCAATAAAACTCTAGCAAATCTTTCCGGAAACAGTGACATGTAAACACATCTTTTATGTTGTCAGTTCGGATCGATGTTATGTGCTTATAACATTTCGGTTCTATGTTTCGCGTGAATGCACGCAGATGCTTCCCTCTAAACCACGTTTATGTGTTTATTTTAGAACCGGCATAAAAAATGAATTACTTTGGGGACGCAAACTCATATAGATATACACGCAAATACACAACATTGATACAAATTTTGCGGAACATAAAAGCAATTACCGCAATAAAATTTTAACTAGTTGGAATACCCAAAGCCGCTACAATATTAATTTCATTCTAACTTTTAGTATTTATGAGATTTCCCATTATGAATTACCAATTTCACTTTTTCTAATGTAGTAGGGAGCTTTAGACTTTTTTGCCGTACTTTTTCCTTTTAGAATATAAGCCCAAGCTGTACTTGCTGCTTGGGGCTTTTGCTCAAAAACGTTGCCCATTTAATTACATTGGGGGAACCATTACGATGGCAGCGTCTTCACGATTTATATTCTTGGTATTAACTAGACTTATTCTGGAAACAACAAAAACGATTAGAAATACGCCGTAACCGCTAGTTTACTTCCCAATTCACGAATCCATCTAGGGAGTATTTCATGGATTATCCACAAAGAAAACCCGACTCAACGTTATTTTCTCCTGCCGGGGTGCCTTGCAATTTACATTCCTGTAGAGGCGACAACGTTCTGTCTAATTTCCATGTAATGGGGGGGCCGTCGTTACCGGCTCTAATTCTACACCCGGAGCGTTATTGTTATAAGTAGACCGTCTTAATTGCAACACTGGTGCTGGAACTACACTGTAGGTTCCTGATATCAAACGGTTAAACATGAACATGGAAAATTTCAGTCGTAAAATGCGTCATTTACATTATAAAGGACCCCGAGTTTTAACTGACTTAGTTTTGGGACTTAATGATATTTATTTATTACAACACTAAATTTAACTTTATTAAAAAGAAAATTGGAATTTATTTCACTGAAACGCTTAATAGTTTTAAGAGGCTAATATTTTCTTATATATAAAGCTTTAGCGATTTTGCTTAGACATTTCAAAATTGTTAGTGCGAGAGAGTTTAAACCGTTTCTCGTTTAGCTAGTGGAGAACTTTCAAACTTTTGAGCGCATTCAGAGGTAAACTTTCTTCTGAAATCAAAACACGTTTTTACTGGTTTGAGGGTTTTTCCCAACGGAGTAAAAAATATCCTACATTTAAATACTTAGGAAAAATATACAAAGCCGGTTCTTTTGAAACCTAGTACGTATAACCTTTTGAACTTATAATTAAGCTTCATCGTGTGCTCGAACATTTCACCGCTAATATAACTTTAAAACTTTATAAAGCTACTAAAGGCAAAAAAGTAGTAAAACTATTATAAAAAGTATTGATTAAAATCCAGTATATAATAAGAATTTATTTTAAATTTATTAATTTATTATTTAAATTTCACATCCACACCAGTAGGTACTTTCGCTTTAAAGAACGCTTATCTAAATAGACTGCTGACATTTTCTTTTTAAACTTTATTTTTGATTTTTTCGAGAGAACCTATTACACAAGCACAGTTGCTCACCATCCAGATTTGAGTGGAATAGTCTCGATTTTACAAAAATAACACTTAAAAGACACATATTTATTACATCAGCTTGAAATTTTGATAACAAATAATTTTGATCAAATCGACACAGAATAAAATTCTGGTTTATGAGATGCGATGCATAGTTTCTGGGATGCAACAGTTGGAGGTTGGCGACAATGAGTAACTTCTTGGAGAATCCCAGATTGGCTTTCACGAGCAGATTTCTCGTGTTAAAATTATGTTTTAACATAATTTATTTTAGTCTCTCATTATTTTTAGAACTCATTATTAGTTGTTTTATTATTTAGTGAATATCATTTACTACGATAAATTTATACAATTAGACAAAATTTGATTACACAAATAATAATTAAAACTGATGCCATGTTAAAAAATTTCACTATTCTTTGCATTACACTTTATATCTTTGATGCTGAGGTCTTACAAAATGTAAGTACACAATAATGCAACTAAAACCTATTACCATTCACAAATGTAATTTTACTAAAAACCTAACCGCGACCGGGCGCAAAATACTTACTTTAAACTCCTAGTTGATTACCATGGTTAAGGTAGTCAAAGTCAGCAAGTGCCATCTTATTACCTACATATTTTTGGGCATGGGAAAATTGGAAGGTCGACTGATTTGAAATTAACTATACTTAGTTGACTTATGAGGTCCACCTTCTTTGAAAATAACTTTTGACAATTCTTTAATTTATGGTTAAGTGTTTCTACTACGGGAGCACAATCTCAAAAGGTGCATTCCAAATTAAAACACGAAGATGTTTGAAAGCAACTTTTAATAACACATAAATAAACAACATATTGCGGTGATATAAAATCGTCATTTTTTTAAGATTAACTAATGACAATAATAATTAATAACCTTTTTAAGTGTACATGCGAATAACAATTAGAAACATGCGAAGTAGTTAGTTTATTTTTTGAAAGATATACATGCAATATTGCTTTTAAATTTGATAAAACAGGATAGTATTACTGGGATTATTAGACTACATAACCTCACTTTAATAAAAATATTGAAGTATACGAAAATTATATGAGTAAATCCAGTTTATATATTATTATAGAACATGTACAATAGGGTGGTCCAAAAATAAAAAGTATTGATTTTTATTTTTCCAGAAGATTCAATTTGTTCTATTAGTCTAAGATCCGTTATTGATGTCGTTGAGCACCGATCGAGTAACCGAATAAAATGTATTTTTTATGCAATAAAATATGTTAACAAAAGTAACGTAGATGAGTTGCCTAAATAAATTTGTTCGAGGATATTTTTAATTAAAAATCCAATATTTAATTTTTTTAAATACTTTCACCGATCTCGTAACCAAAAAAACCAACACTAATTGAAAGTGCAAACCCTATAGAAGACGCAAACATAGGGTTGCTTACCTTTTTCTGTTCAAGGCTATACAGTTGCCAAGTTTAAATAAGTAAATTGAAAGTGATAAATTCACCGATCGAGTAACCAAATAAATTATATGTCAAAATAAAGCTTATTTTGTTTGCAAAACGATAGTATAAGGTTGCTTGCAAAAAACCGTTCAAGAGTCAGGGTTGCAAGGGTTTAAAATTTTTAAATCGAATCGTGCGAGAGAGAGATAGACCCATTCTATTCAGTGCGATAGAGGGGTACGCAGAATGACAGCTGGTCACACTACGTCCGTCGTTTGAAATAGTGCGAGAGAGTGGGTCTATGCGTACTGTCCAATGCGATAGAAAAGAACGGGGCATAGCAACTGGGATCGCCTCTTGTGACGTAATAATATTAACAATTTCTTGCTTTTTTGTAATTCATAAAATATATACAAATAGTTTATATTTTTTTTTGTTTAATTGCATGTATATTATTCTCAACCGAATTACCTCAATTTCCTTTGTATCGATATTGTATAAAAAAATAAACTTTAATATAACACCATACCCTTATGAAATATTTTTTGTTCATTTAAATTTTTTATTTTAATATTAATTTATTAAAAAAATTTTTCTTTCATTAAAAATTTTTCAATTTAATATTAATTAATTTAAAAAAAATTTCGGACATTTGCAAAAAAATTGTATGCGTCAAATTTTTGAAACAATGATGACACATTTATTTTATTTATATTTAGTTCCTTCTTAAAAGAGATAAGAATTTTAAGGTAAGTATGTATCACTAACATGCTTTAAATGTTTAAAATAAATATTTACATTTTGATATTATATACGGAACGTTTTTTTTAGCGCCAATACCTCTGTCACAAAAATTTGTATTTTTCTAATTTGTCATGCAAAATCAATATGCTCAATATGATAAAAATACTCATATTTTGTTAGTTCAATACTGCAGTTATTACAATAAAAATAAAGAAAACACTATGACATAATTTTATTTTTGAATGATATTATTATTTTTAAAAGTTTTAAATATTATTTAAAAATATGTAAATAAAAACGTAATTATAAAGATAAAAGAATAGTCATATTATTAACAAATGTTTAAAAAAAAGATATGATTAACAAAATGTTTTTCAACAATACTGAATTATTACTTCGGGAGTCGATTTTCTTCAAAAAAAAGTCTCAGAAATATTTTGGAGTATATTGTCAGTTGCTGCAACACAATGCTTGCCGTTTACTAACCGCTCAACCGCACAGAGCAAGCGCACTCTCTGTCATACGTAACAAGAGGCGGGCCCAGTTGCTATGCCCCGTTCTTTTCTATCGCATTGGACAGTACGCATAGACCCTCTCTCTCGCACAATTTCAAACGACGGACGTAGTGTGAACAGCTGTCATTTTGCGTCCCCCTCTATCGCACTGAATAGAATGGGTCTATCTCTCTCTCGCACGCTTCGATTTAAAAATTTTAAACCCTTGCAACCCTGACTCTTGAACGGTTTTTTGCAAGCAACCTTATACTATCGTTTTGCAAACAAAATAATCTTTATTTTGACATATAATTTATTTGGTTACTCGATCGGTGAAGGTATCACTTTCAATTCACTTATTTAAACTTAGCAACTGTATAGCCTTGAACAGAAAAAGGTAAGCAACCCTATGTTTGCGTCTTCTATAGGGTTTGCACTTTCAATTAGTGTTAATTTTTTTTGGTTACGAGATCGGTAAAAGTATTTAAAATAATTAAATATTGAATTTTTAATTAAAAATATCCTCGAACAAATTTATTTAGGCAACTCATCTACGTTACTTTTGTTAACATATTTTATTGCATAAAAAATACATTTTATTCGGTTACTCGATCGCTGCTCAACGACATCAATAACGGATCCTGTACTATATGTGATGTAATAAAGTAACAAAAAATTTGAAGCAAATTGACTAATATTTACGGGTCGCTAAGAATTGTCATTTTTTTCAAAAAGGGACCGAAAATCCGTTGTTTTGGAACGTTACCCTTTTTCTGAAACATTTCACAAATATGACAGAAACATTTAGATCAGCTGGACAAACCTGCCTAAAATGATAATTGATGGTTCTACTTATCCAGCATACAACATCTTAACATTTAACATTTAACAAAAATTAGTTTGAACTGTAAATTTCGTGATGGTAAATTGTTCCGATTGTGGCAAGTTCATTAATCCAATGACACACACACACACACACACTATAATTCTATTATGTTAAGTTGCTAATTCAGCTTTAGAAGAACTTAGAAACTTCTGAGGCTGGTTTTGAACAAAACATAGCAGAGACTGCTTTTGCTCTTCATTCTTCGTGAGACCTTGGTTGTATTTTTCGATGAGAGCGATTCCATATTCTGAGACGAATTAGAAGAGATGGTTGGTTCTCTCTGTCACGAATGCCTGTTGCTTGTTGAATGCCATTGTTGGACGCTGTAGTATCAAAACCAGACCATGCACTGCATCGCGTATTTCTCACCCAACTAGAATTGCTAGACAATCAGCGGCTTGCGCACAGCAATGATTACAGTAACTTCGTGCACAGATTCTCGAGTACCAGCAATGTCAGGAAGCAGCTTGCCATCCCGATGTAGAAGGAGATTCTTCAACAGAAAAACTGGTTTGGTCTGCCTCAGCTACCTCTTTGCGAACGGCAATTCTAGATCTTCTTATCGTGCTTCGAGACAATACCAGATCGTCAAGAGAATGTCCCAAAGCCTTGGCTTGGGAACCATAAACATAGCTTGTCACCGCTTTCGCCCGCTTAAACGGTAAAGGTGATGTTGTTATCTTGATCTGGCTTAACTAGCTCACTAGATGTCGGAGAGGGGAAGTGGGTGAAAATAAAAGGAATTAGAATCAACCACCTACCTATACAATCAAAATAAATGCTCGGGGCGCCACTTGGTTTAACCCTAGTTTAAGAGTAAATACCAGACTCAATTTCAAAATGCTTTCTTACCACCAAGAACTCCAAAAGCACCCACCTAATACCTAAAATTAGTTCGGACAAGAACAAAGGTTTCATACAATAATAGATATAAGAGTACCCAAAAACACAATGAGATTTATTATATCAATAAGTTTAAAAATAAAGCAAACAATTTACCACATAAAAATAGTAAGAGAAATGATCAAGTTCATGTCATATTGATAAATTAATAAACTGAATATGTAATACATACATTGAACAATTAAATAATCAATATTAATATTTATAAATTTAAACACCAAAAGAAATAATATAATTACCCAACTTAATTTGAGGCAAAAAGGTAAAATATAGTTGATAGAATTTTTTAGATACGAGAAGTACCTTATTTATACAAATGTTACTTCCATTCAATCAAGCATACACCAAACACAACATTTGAATCAAATAAGTTATAAATTAGATAAGTAAACAAAAATTACATTACCCGGTTACCAATAAATAATAATTATAACCCTCAAAAGAAGTTATCGGTTTCCTGTGAATTGTCTGTTATTACAAAAATTGATTGACAAGATTGAACTTCTAGATTTCCATATCCATAAGGTCTCCAAGGTTACTTCAAGATCTCTACCAAGTGATCTCCATCTGTACTAAATTCACCAAAAACCCATACAAAAGAAAATAAAACAGCTCCAACTTCTTCACTTATCAAAATGTAATTTCCATCCAAATATTACATTTAATCTTCTTAAATAAAAAAGACGACGATTGTATTGTCAATACCAATGATACGATGAACAACAATTAAATATTTAACAAATTAAGAGAGGTAATAACCACGACGACGATAACGACGATGATAACGTCGATGATAACGACGATGATAACGACGATGATAACGACGATGATAACGACGATGATAACGACGATGATAACGACGATGATAACGACGATGATAACGACGATGATAACGACGATCCCTACGAAGAACAAAAGAATTAGTCGTAGAATTCACAAGGTTATACAAAAGATAAAATAATCAAGCAAAATATGCGTACCTATAGATAACAAACGGGATCAAGGTAATAAATCCACGACGTATGCACAAAAATCAAATCCTCGAAAGATGAAAATTAACCAAACTAATCTACCAAATAGTTAATCTTCTTATTAACTGAAGAACTTTAATCCATCTAAGATGCGGCTATAACAATAATCGAACCAATTCCAATCAATTCAATAAGCCAAAATCCTTCAGCAATATGTGCGATACGAAGCAAACTTAAATCGGAAAGAAAGAACAATTTCCTTGCGATTGACAAAAGACAACCCTCAACAGACGCTAATACGCATGATCATCTAATCTCAACTACAATACGGTTCATCGGATCTCAACGCTATACCGCAAATAAAGGTTCATGGGATATGAAAATCTTAGATCGAAAATATACCGTAACAACTCCCCTTCTACTAAAAGGAAAACATCCAAAAGAGATGTTTACAAAACTAATCGAATCTTAAAATATAGCAAAAAAAAGAGTAAAAACCACGACCAACCCACAACAACCAATTTCCTAAATGAAAAGACATCTAACAAATCTGTCAAGATTGTCAGGAGAGTGTTGTTTAGGTAACAGCAATTGAAGAGTACATTCAATACTGGCCACGGTCGCAGCAGATGGTGAAGCACGCGTCGCCCGTTATAGCCTAAGGCCCAAAACACAACCAGTAGCAACGTACCTTCAAAGACTGTAGCCAAACCAACCCTGATCACCAACAACCCTAAACAAGTTGACCCACCCCAAGGAAAACCCCACCTAAAACTAGTAAAATCCAACCCCCCCACTAATCAACGGCTCCCAACCCACAAACCCTAACACAAACGACAATACAAGCTATACCATAGGTAGCTCCCTTGCGCACAAGGTCACGCCAATCGACTATAGCCACATTACGATTCAGATGTTAAAAAGAAGCACGATAGAGAGGATGAGGAGCACAGCCACCCTTGCTTTGAGAGGAATGCCCGAGAGCAAACCCCCCTCGGCAAGAAGCATGAACCACCCCCCAAACTAACGGCCAGATGTCAATCTAATACAAGAGCATTAGACCAACGAAATGAAAAAGAAGAATATAGGAAAGTAGATAGAATAGCGGAAAAGTAGTAGGCGAAAATAGACATTCACATACAATTGCACAACAAGACACAAAAGAATACGAACACAGATAGGAAGAGTACAGAACAGAGAAGGAACACAAGATCTAGATGGAAAGATCGGAAATATGTCCGGAAGGAGAAAAGTGGACATACCCCACAAACAAGAGTCGCCAACCAGACGCCCAAACCAACCACCCTAAAACGCCTAATTATTAACTTCTTTTAAGTCTTTAACATGCCAAATTCCAGCAGTAGTACCATTATCATTTTCCAACTCATAAACACAATAACCCACTCTACGCTTAATCTTATAGGGTCCAACATACTTAAACGCTAACTTTGCGGCAAAATTTTTACTGGCATCAGATAACACATAATTCTTCCTCCAAACATACTGCCCAACACTATAGACATGAGGTCTTCTACGCAAATCATACCGTGCTTTACTATTTTCATACGCCTTTTCTAAGCGATTCCTAACATCTTTAAATATTCCTGACATAGCATGTGACCTAAGGACTAAATTATCCCTACCTGAAAAAGAAAAACCGTCACTTAAATCAACATTCCCAAAGAAATTCCCGTCTAAAATCATTTCGCGACCGAAATTCACAAAATATGGTGTGTGACCTGTTACTTCATGTTTAGCCGTTCTAATGGCGCACAACACCTTTGACAAGTTAGCATCCCACTTACGATGGTTATCATGAGCATAAGAGGTAAGCATAGTTTTTAAAACTCTATTAATTCTTTCAGTTGGATTGCTCTGCGCATGATAATACGGATTATAAATAATCTTGCTACCATAAGAATTCGCTAATTCTTTGAACTTTTTCCCCCTATACTGAACTCCGTTATCTACTAAAATAAATTGTGGAGCACCATACACCAGGAAAACTCGCTCCTCAATCAATTTCACTACTGCATCAGCGGTTGCAGCTCGAAGAGGAAAGCCCAAACTAAATTTAGAAAAGCAATCTGCTACAACTAGAATATATTTATGCCCATTAGTTGACCTAGGTAATGGCCCAACTATATCTGTGCAAATGGCTTGCCAAGGTCTAGAAAGTTCGGGTCGTTTACCCATAAGACCAGGAGGCTTCCTCTGCAAAGGTTTCGTTTGACTACAAACGCTACAACGCGAAACATAACGAGCAATATCGTATTTCATCTTCGGCCAATAGTAACGTTGACTAATTCTATTATATGTCTTAAATACACCTAAGTGACCAGAAGTAGGAATGTCATGACCTTCATAAAGAATTTGATTTCTATCATCTTTAGGAACTACTAAACGCCAGCTGTCTATTTTATCTGCTAAAATATCAAATTTAGACTTTACTATTTTGTACAACTTGTTATCCTCTACCCTAAACTGCGGATAAGCCAACGGATTTCGAAGAACATTTCTTCTTAACCTACAATACCAAGTATCTTTAGTCGCTACTCTATTTATATTCAATGAATTTACAGATTCTGGCCTATACGGAGGCGAACCAGAATAGTTAATGTTATCTAAAACAGGGACTGATCTAGACAATAAATCAGGAGTACAATGTTCTTTTCCCTTTCGATGTATGACCTCAAAGTCGTATTGCTGCAAACGGACAGCCCATCGTCCTAATCTACCCATAGGATCTTTTAGGTTGTTAAGCCAGACTAAACTATAATGGTCAGTGATAACCGTAAACTTCGTCCCTTCTAAATAGCATCTTAATTTCTCTATTGCATATATAACCGACAAACACTCTCGTTCAGTAACGCTGTACTTACGCTCTGCCTTAGTTAAAGAGCGGCTAAGATAACAAATTACTCTTTCGCCATCAGAAAACATTTGGGAAAGGACACAACCGATTCCGAAATCACTAGCGTCAGTTTGAAGTATAAATGGTAAACTAAAATCTGGACAAGTGAGACAAGGTGCTGAAACTAGACAATTTTTAATAATATCCAAAGAACGCTCGCATTCACTCGACCAAACAAATTTTGTATTTTTCCTTAGAAGCCGAGTCATAGGCGAAATTATTGTCGAAAACTGAGGGATGAAACGTTTGTACCACGCTGCGGTGCCAATAACACTTCTAACTTCTTTAACATTCTTAGGTGAGGGAACTTCAAGTATGGCCTTAACTTTATCTGGGTCCACATGTAACCCATTTTTATCTACAACGTACCCTAAGTACTTTAAAGATGGTCTACCAAACAAACACTTCTCTCTATTCAACGTCAAACCTGCACTAATTAAACGGTCAAATACGTTCCGCAATAAATTGACATGTTCTTCAAAAGTAGTAGAAACTAAAATTATATCGTCAAGATATACAAAAACATTTGGCTCTAATTCAGGACCTAATACTTTATCTATTAGCCTTTGAAACGTAGCCGGGCTATTCGATAAACCAAATGGCAATCTACGGAATTGAAATAATCCACGACCTGGTATAGTAAATGCTGTGTACTGCTTACTTTCGGATTCCAACTCAATTTGCCAAAATGCTGAATAAATATCCAAACTTGACATAAATTTGGCCCCTCTCAAACGGTCTAAGATGGAACTAATATACGGGATCGGATAAGCATCTTTCTCAGTTACTGCATTAACCTTCCGAAAATCTACTACAAATCTATAACTTCCATCTTTCTTGGGAACTAAGAGTATTGGCGAAGACCAAGGCGAATTTGATTTTTCTATCACCCCTAAATTCAACATTTTCTCCAATTCCGAATCTATGTGTTTTTGTACGACCGGACTAACTGGATAATATCTTTGTTTAATGGGTGCACCATGACATACTATACGATGTTGAGTGACATTGGTACAACCTAACTCAGTACCCATTTCCCTAAATTTCTCGTTCAATAGATTGTCTAAAACTAGCTTACTGTCTTGATCAAGCTCGTCAACCGAAACAATGGAATTTATAATAGGTTTAATTAATGGTTCTTTAGAAAATTCCCATTCTCCCTTACGCAAATTTGGAATTATTCCCATTTCAAGCCAAAAGTCAATCCCTAAAATCACCGAGTGTCTTAACTCCGGAACTACAATGGCACGGAAAGTTTTTATTTTCCCCTGAAGTTGTATAGGGATAGTACAAGTTCCTATGCTCTTAACACTGCCTGAATTCGCTAAACTACACATAGCAGGATTATGCTCTAACGATACTCCAATATTTTTCAGAACATCCCAACAATTACTTCCTATAAATGTACGATTAGCCCCAGAATCCAGAAGACCATAAAACTTAATGCCTAATATCGAAATTTCTATATAAGGACATTCACCATCTTCAGCTTGCGTCAGAATATAATTTAACATAGATAACTTTTTGGTCGCTACACTATCAAACTTTTCAGGATTGGACTCACGACCTAACGTCCGCTCCCTCGACCGTTTCCCGAACTAGAGTTCATCGTTCCTCGAGTTTTATTACAATTCGTACAATTCCTGGTAGTAAATCCTAATAGACCACACTTATAGCATTTTAACACATGTTCCTTTCTGCAATTTTTTGCTATATGATTATTTTGACCACAATTCCAACAAGTTAAATCCCTTACATTAGAATTTTCCCCATGATTTGCAACAATATTTCTACATAAATTAGCCCTATAACTATTCCTGCTATCCTTACTAGTATTGCTGGGTTGATAAGACAAATGAGGTTCAACGGGAGTTTCGTGTCTACTACAAGATGGAGGTATATAAGTTTCCATAGTGGCTTTCGTAACTTCCAGACGGCGACATAACTCAACTAAATGCGCTACCGAATTTATATCTGTCAAACAAAGAGCCGATTGAAAATAAGGTACTATATTTCTACGCAATATTTCTAACTTCTCTGATTCTGACATGGGAGGTTTAAGATATGCGAAAAGATCTTCCATTACTGCAATGTACAAACTAATTGACTCATCACCCCCTTGTGTCCTATTCTCTATTTCTGCTATCAATTTCCTACGATAATCAAACGGTTGAAAATCACGTCTTAAATTTTCGCAAAGTTCTGCCCAAGTAGAAACCTTTCGTCGTATACTTCTAAACCACAAAGCAGCTTTACCTTCGAATAGCTCTATAGCACTAGCAAATAATTCTAAATGAGTAACATTTCGTGCAGCAGCTAAATCTTCAACCTTATCTATGAATGCATTAACACTCTCAAATCTTTCCCCTGAATATTTAACATTCCACTTTACGACAGCAATAGATTTGGCAAAATAAGGAGTCGACGACTGAGGAATGGAACTAGCTATATGAGTTTCAATTACTGGATCTTCCAAAATTGTGTCACCTATCATAGACGCGTCCAAAATACTTAAGTCACCAACAGCAACAGGAGTTGTAGGATCAGGTTGTTGTTGCGCACATTTATCTTCCGCCACGTTCTGCAAATCAGCCATCAAACTAACTACCTTACTAAACTGCACTTCACGACTAGCAACTTCTTGCGTTTTAGAAGGATCAGGGTTAAATGACGAAACCAACCCAAACACATGTCTAACTTTAGCCCTTAATTTATTGAAAGCTCCTACTGTACCGGTATAATCCTTCAACAAGGCCTCACAAGCTTTTATACATTTACTACAATACTCTAATGTTTCAGTGTCAGTTCCTAACGGTTTAGGTGTAAACTGATCTCTCTTTTTGATATGAAGGAGATTCCTCAAACTATACCTTAACTTATCTACTTCTTCTGTTGTAACTACACCCCTAATTTTTAATTCTGCTAACAATTCGTTTCTGTTTAAGTAATTAACATCCGTACTAGTGATATACATTTTGGAAAATAATCTACACTAAAATAATACCCAATAATAATCTAACCTTGTCCAAACTATGTGAAAGACCGCCAAGAAAAAGAGGACAAAATGTCGATGAGGCTGAACCTAGAGTACTAATTTGTTAAAATTCAAAACTATTTTTTTTAAAACAAGGCCCCACGTTGGGCGCCAATTTGTCACCGCTTTCGCCCGCTTAAACGGTAAAGGTGATGTTGTTATCTTGATCTGGCTTAACTAGCTCACTAGATGTCGGAGAGGGGAAGTGGGTGAAAATAAAAGGAATTAGAATCAACCACCTACCTATACAATCAAAATAAATGCTCGGGGCGCCACTTGGTTTAACCCTAGTTTAAGAGTAAATACCAGACTCAATTTCAAAATGCTTTCTTACCACCAAGAACTCCAAAAGCACCCACCTAATACCTAAAATTAGTTCGGACAAGAACAAAGGTTTCATACAATAATAGATATAAGAGTACCCAAAAACACAATGAGATTTATTATATCAATAAGTTTAAAAATAAAGCAAACAATTTACCACATAAAAATAGTAAGAGAAATGATCAAGTTCATGTCATATTGATAAATTAATAAACTGAATATGTAATACATACATTGAACAATTAAATAATCAATATTAATATTTATAAATTTAAACACCAAAAGAAATAATATAATTACCCAACTTAATTTGAGGCAAAAAGGTAAAATATAGTTGATAGAATTTTTTAGATACGAGAAGTACCTTATTTATACAAATGTTACTTCCATTCAATCAAGCATACACCAAACACAACATTTGAATCAAATAAGTTATAAATTAGATAAGTAAACAAAAATTACATTACCCGGTTACCAATAAATAATAATTATAACCCTCAAAAGAAGTTATCGGTTTCCTGTGAATTGTCTGTTATTACAAAAATTGATTGACAAGATTGAACTTCTAGATTTCCATATCCATAAGGTCTCCAAGGTTACTTCAAGATCTCTACCAAGTGATCTCCATCTGTACTAAATTCACCAAAAACCCATACAAAAGAAAATAAAACAGCTCCAACTTCTTCACTTATCAAAATGTAATTTCCATCCAAATATTACATTTAATCTTCTTAAATAAAAAAGACGACGATTGTATTGTCAATACCAATGATACGATGAACAACAATTAAATATTTAACAAATTAAGAGAGGTAATAACCACGACGACGATAACGACGATGATAACGTCGATGATAACGACGATGATAACGACGATGATAACGACGATGATAACGACGATGATAACGACGATGATAACGACGATGATAACGACGATGATAACGACGATCCCTACGAAGAACAAAAGAATTAGTCGTAGAATTCACAAGGTTATACAAAAGATAAAATAATCAAGCAAAATATGCGTACCTATAGATAACAAACGGGATCAAGGTAATAAATCCACGACGTATGCACAAAAATCAAATCCTCGAAAGATGAAAATTAACCAAACTAATCTACCAAATAGTTAATCTTCTTATTAACTGAAGAACTTTAATCCATCTAAGATGCGGCTATAACAATAATCGAACCAATTCCAATCAATTCAATAAGCCAAAATCCTTCAGCAATATGTGCGATACGAAGCAAACTTAAATCGGAAAGAAAGAACAATTTCCTTGCGATTGACAAAAGACAACCCTCAACAGACGCTAATACGCATGATCATCTAATCTCAACTACAATACGGTTCATCGGATCTCAACGCTATACCGCAAATAAAGGTTCATGGGATATGAAAATCTTAGATCGAAAATATACCGTAACAAGCTCCACGCTCAGGCAAGTTGACCCTGTCCAAAGCACCAGCAACTTCTGCGTTTGATATTATGTTCTTGGCTGACCTCCTGTGCCTAGTCTTTTTGGTAGATCGTGGCTCTTCGACAGATGCTGGAAGTGTATAGTATAGTCGGGCCTGCAGAAATTGGTTTTTATAGCTCTAAGATTCAAGTACCGGCAGTAATACCTTTTGTTAAAATATTTTTAGACTCAAGTACCGACAGTAACAACTATTGTTAAATTATCTTAGCAAGAGCATTCAACAACAGTTGTATGGATTTGCATTCAGGACCGTCTTCTTTTCTTTTTGTTTTTCTTATTTGAGGTAATATAATTTAAGTATTACGGAATAGAAACAATTCATATTTTTTAGGATGTATATTTCAATTTTATATGTCAAATGAAAATAAATACTACATAAATAAATAATATAAATAGGAAGCCAAAATACAAAAAAAGGAATTCCTTATGTTTTGAGATTTTTGATTTTTCCTTAATTCTTTTAATATTAAGAATAGTATTTTTCTGAGACCTATAAATTTCAATTTGGAAAAACCCTTTCATACCCTTGCTGTACCAAACCGCATTTAACAGGGATAACAAACAAAATGGAATATTCTAGTTGTGTCTTCTTTTATGATTCTTTTTTATGTCTTAATTAATGGAGTTTTTAAAATTTAAAGTTATACCTTTAAAAAATTTCCTAAATATCTACCTGATAACATTTAACAGTATCAATGTATATTCAAAGTATTCTTTTATTTAAGGGCTTTTATGCTTTCATTTATTTTCTGTTGCACCTAGGGCAACAGAAACACATTAATGACAAAATATAATATAAATCAATTAAATCGTAAAAATAGATGAATCATAGCGACCCCTCAACCTGCTTTGAATGGTCCATTTTTGCATGGTTACTCCCCATACCCAGTGAAATATAGTTAGGCTTGTGGAGAGAATCTAGGCATGCTTTGAACTTTTTCGATATAGCCGTGGACCACCCTAATGTACAACTTAGCTAGTGTTCTTAGGGTTTAAATTTTCATTTTTCGTATTTGATGTACCGGAGTTACGATTTTCGTTTATCTGGAAGTTAACTTAGTTTCAGGTTGTTGTTGTACTGAAAATAAACAAAAAAATCATTATCTTAAACTCTATTATGCCATAATTAACTTACCTTCTTTGTATCTACTTAGATTTTAATTTTTCTGTTTGGAGATATCGATCCAAAATCATTTTGGTAATTCATATAATATTTTATGTTTTTGCCCATTGTTTTAATTGCCCATTAGTTTAATTCAGATAATTAGTTATATTCAGTTATAATCATTGTGAATTTTTGTGAGGAAATTGCTATGTGTTATAAAGTAACTATTCCATGTTATGGAATTAGTATAATTAGGGTGCAATCAAATCTTAATTAGTTTTGTGACAGTTGGAGGTTTTTCAGTTAGGAATCAATTTTGATCATAAGTGTATTATATCGTTTTATTCGCTTTATTAGCAGCTATATTTCCATGTAATTAGATTTAGGCAATTATGATGGTATTAGCTACGTATGATCATATGTTTAATTGTGTGACATTATTAACGATTTATGTGAAGGAAAGTTCAGAGTTTTCGATTATTTTTGTCAAAACGTATAAAAAGACCAAAAAGAGAAAACAAATTCAGCCAGAGGAAATCAAAAGGCTTCTCTGACTCGAAATTTATCAAATAAAAGTGGAGTGTGTATTTTGTTGAATTCAAAAAGAATCATTACTGTTTTATTATGCAATTGTAAGGAATTTTAATGAATTTATTTTATTTAAAACTAGAAGATTTTCCAATCGATAGATTTTTCGATGTGTCAAAGTGGAGCTAACAGATAATTTCATCAGGATTGTGTAGGGTGTACTTTCCCGCTCTATTTATCGGTTTATCAGGATAGCGCCACGTGTTGGATTTTATTCCAATGTAAGTGGGAATATTTAAATATTTTCTGATCAGAAAACAAACATTTCTTATTAGTTAAAAAAAATTAAATAAAAAATACAGCTATTTAGCAAGTTTTGTAATAAATTAAATTTTAGTTATAGGCATTTGCCGAAATGAAAATTGTTATAGCATTTCCATCGTCATACTATAAACAAGCTAAAATCTCATTTCAGCAAGCTTAATTAAATTTGGATTTTTGTTCTTTTTTTTATTTATGCCAATGTGATCCGTTTTATTTAATTTTTCTTCATATGTGAGATAACGAAAACGTGTGGATAATTTATAAATATTTGTTTATTTATTGTGTGTTATACGAGTATTCAACCATAATATATCACAGATTATAAAAATATTCTCGTCCAGCTGCAGAACTTCAGGTGTGTTTTTGAAGTAAGCTTTTCAGGCAAGATTATTATTTGGTGCTTTATGTTGGTTTCATGCTGAAACAAATTTGAGAAAACTAAATAGAGAATTATTGGGGTGGTTATATTTCAATTTTAGTCAAGCTAGTCGAATTAATTAAAGTATTTAATATTTTATAAATCATTTTATATCACATCAAGATTAAAAAAACATTTTCATACATTTAGTTCACATAAAAATAATAAAACGAAATTCTGTTTATTATTTTTCAAGCAGAATAAATAAATAAATGAAAAACATGTTTCGAAGTCCTTAGGATGTAATGCGGCGAAAGTAAAACTTAGTTTACTAATTTTAAATTTGTAACCATTTCATTCGTAACTAAATAGATTATATATAAACAGAGCTTAAGGAAAGAATGTTTTGAAAACCTTCGCATGTGATATTATAAAAGTAAAATATAGTTTTCTAATTTAGCCGTTTCAGAACTAAATGAAATTAAAGCAATTTTATTTTGCTTCACTGCACTAGAAGTAAATATTATTATAAATATTAATCTAGATTGTTTAAATGTTGCAAATTTCAACTTATTCTCTCCATTATTTATATAAATATAAAAATAATATAAATACATTTTTTGTACTGGAATTTCTAAAAGTGATAAAGCTAGTCCAAAGTATGATTCAAATTCGGCATACAATAGAGGGGCCTCAATTCTTAATATTTCTGCTTTTATGACTGTTAATTGATGTCTTCTTCTTCGAATGTATAAATGGGTAAATGAAGATGAAGAATATTAACTGAAAACATGAGCGAGATTGAATAACTTACTCAAGAAATGATCATGTTTTCGCTAACCTAGACAATGTCATGTACTGTCAAAATTTCCAACTCAGTAACCTTGACATGTACCTACTTGCGACCCGTACATGTAGAATTTTTAATGTAAGCGCCCTATAAATATTATTTGTAGTATATTACGAAGTAGCTGTTTGCTTATCTTCCGACAACATTTTGACTCTCGAAGATGTAACATCTCCAAGCAGCTTTGGTAAGTTTTTGTTCAACTTCTACTATTTAGAAATTCTAGTGTAGAGGAGTTTCACCTCTGATATGTTCTGTTACTGCTGTTTTATTATATTTGTATTAATCAGCTTAGTTTAATACTTAATTTAGACTCTGCTATTATTCATTCTCTATTTATGATCTTCTTCGTCATATAAAATACATCGTACCAATATCTTTCGGAGACAAGGCAGAAGCAGAAATAAAATAAACTAAGTATGCACAGTTTAATAGTAGCCATCTCGTCTGGAGAGAGCTTCTTTCAGATCTTCTGGGCATAGTAGAATTAAGCTCATCTTTCTTCAAAGCAGCTCTCTTATGTATTCGTCTGTATATCGCTAAACAATAGCTGTCAATAGGACGACCTCAACCATTTAAGTAGATTAGGTGGCTTAGGTAGCTTAACTTTTAAAATTATAGACTTGAAACACTATTCAGATTTCTGAACTTAAAAAAGACGTAAGAATTGCAGAAATAAATTGCGTTTGCTCTATCTTCATATTTTAGAAAAGGCGCCGTAAAGAGCATTTTTTCTAACGGCACCGACGTGTTTCGTATTATTATTAACTAAAACCTTGCATAAATTAGTTAATGTGCTCTTAGTTAAATTAAAACAAAAATATCATTCTAATGTCACTTTAACTTAAAGGAACTTTAAAATTAATTATGACAATAGCCCTAAACCGTTTATGTTATTAGACTTACACTGTATGAGATACCAACGAGTCCCCAGTGCGATATTAGTGTGTAAGAGCTGTTACACTAACTAACTTCCAAAATTTCTACTTTTACCTAATATTGTCCATTTTATCAAAGGACAGAGAAGGCTTAGATGGTCGGAGCACGTATTTAAGACGGAAGACTAGCACCTAATTAAAACAATCTAGAGGAAAATGCGGGGCATATTCCAAACTTAGTTAAAGTAATAGCATTAAGAAGGTCCTACAAACTCTAGAAATTTCCCCTTAGAACTAACTACTAAACCAAACTGGAAGAATAACTAGAATAGTAAATACATTTTATAGGATTAATCAGACATTCATGAAATGAATGTAAACATGTGGTACATTTAATATGAACGATTAATGGGCATTCATTATTAAAGATATTTCCTTTTAATTCATTTAACTTGAAAATCCAAATATTTCCGGTGCTTTTTAACATTCCATTTAAAAAACAAGTTTAAAACAAAACACATGACAGTGCCTTATAAGCAGTTCTTGAATCAAGTTGTCGTATCTATCAAGTACAGAATTTCGAATGAGTGAAATGGCTAATGTTAGTTTTCTTTTTCATTGTGCTAGGGAATTCTAACTTTGAAAATTTAATGAAGTTAATTAAATTAATTAGTCAAATTAAATATTGTGAAATACGTACAATGTATGTAGAATACAATTATTTCTACATATAAGGCAATATTTAGTAAAAATTAATATTTTAGATACTATTGTTACCTTTTAAATTTACCGAAATCTATCTTTGCACTTTCTAGAATATTAGATTTAGATATTTTTTGATGTTTCATTAGAATAATCTTACTTTCTTAATTATTATTGCACAAAGTGTTGAAATTTGTTTCCCAAGAAACAGTTTTTAATTGAGAAATCGATACAACTAGCCGTGAGGTCGGGGTTTACATATAGCACTATTTTCAAGTACCAAGAGTCGGCTGACTTTTAGTGTACTTGAATCCAACGCCATCAGCAACAGTACCTGTAAAGTTCCAAAACACATCTGCGACTACTAGCAATATAGTGTGTCATTTCCCAATGAAAGTTACTTGACAACCTGAAAGCTTCCTGGGCAAAAACCAAACGTCTATAAATACACATAAATTGTAGAACACAAAAAATATAATAATATTTAAAGTTCAAAAGTATAATGTTAGACAGATTATACAGCGATAGCAATTATTAGCTTGCGGAAGCACGAATCGACTATAATGCTCAGTGACTCAGTATTTTCTTAAGAATTACAAAAGAAGCAACGAAACCCTAGTAAAAGCCTACAAGAAGCTAAACTACATTTTTTTATTGCATGTGTTAGCAAGATGCAATACAATAGTTAGAAGATAGCCTTCAGGAAATAATTATAATTTATAAATCTTGCATAAAATAACACATGAAAGCAACTTAACCGTGGTAAATACAATCTGCTTACAAACCTTGCGGGGTATGTGCAAACACGGTTCATAACCGCTAAAAAAATACTAACATCGCTAAAGAAATCCAAAAACATTGGATGACTACAACACAAAATTACGAAATAATCCGCTTTGAACGCGTCTTCTAACTGTAACGGTTCATTTTTTAACTTCCGAAAAATGCAATTTTATTTGTATAAATGATAAAAACCCTTAGCGCGGCTCTGTATATTAATGTATATCTTTTTTTATTCGATATAAATGTGAGTTCTTAAATATTAGGGGTCACTTTTAAAAAAGAAATATTTCAGACTAATTAAATTATTTCTAGAAAAATCTATAGACTTCGTTTTAAACAAAGGTACCGTTTTTGCACATGTTAGCATTTACCATCTCTTGTTGTCGTGAAAAAGAATATTCTCGAATGAATTTGTCCCCTAAATTTAAATGGCCAGCAATTTCAGTTGATGTGAACGTACATTTTAAATATTTTCATACACGTTTAAGTTGAAATTCTATGAGAAAATATCATTAAAACCTATCTTGCCTTAATTTGTGATTTCCTTGTACGTGCTTATTGGTAAATTTCAAATAAACACATCTGCGTTTCCAAAGATATCATGTCTGCAAATCTTGTTGTGAAACCCCGGGCTCTGAATTTTCTTTGTATAAAAATACTTATTTTGGTTGGCTTAAAAAAAGTTATGTCATTCCCTTATTGGTCTATTCGAAATGCTCCCTCTTAAGATTGCCGTCATCATGTAAGTTTGAATACTTTTTTAAGCAGAGTCCGAAATAAGCTTTTAGAGAGCACGGAGCTCTGGAGCTCTCTCTTGGAGGGATGCCCCAGGTATAAAGCTTTTGTTCATCTTTATTTTAAAACACTACAGTTTTTAATATTAATATAGTTACCGTCTTCAAGAGTATAATTAAGTAGTTATATTAATATTAAGTAGTAGTTATACTACTACCGTTTTGTGCGTTTAGTTCTGTTTTCGTACCGGAAGCTCACTTGCTTCAATGTATCGTTGAATTTTTGGGGTTAATAAGTTAACCAAACCATAAAGTTTCCCGTTCTTTAAAAGTTGTGAAAAATACAGAAAGTTAAGTGATTAATTTTGAATCGCGCTTATCGAAACTTAATAAATAATTTACAGTGCAGTTAACGTTTAGTAGAGGCATTTTCAGTTTTAATGATTAATCTGGCTTGATCAAAATACAGTTAATTAATAAGGGGACTTAATTAAAAATCAGTTCTACAAAAAGACAATTATACCGAACTTTAATTCTTTGGTTTATGGATTTTGCAGCCATATCAGAATTTAGGGTGTTTTTCAGATTCTTATGTTTCATCTGGCGGTCGAGCTTGATGACAAGTGTTTGTTCAAATTTAAAAGGCAATATTGTATTAATTGCCTTGGAAGGTGATGTTGGAGTGAACTAATCGACGAAGGTATTGTGACTTTATGAATTTTATTTTGTCAATGTTAATATAAGAAAATTATTATTGTTTATTTAATATTTTGACCTATTATTTTTATTATTGTTTACTACGATGCTTTATATGAAAGTTTTTTTTATTTTGTTGGTTTTAAATAAACTTATAATTAAATCTAATTAATCTGAATATTACAGGACCATATATTTATGAAAGTCTTTAAATATTTTACTCAACCTAACTTTGACATAACCTAATAATAATCATCAAATTAATCAATCTAATTAGACAAATCAGACTAAATAAAAATCAAATTAAATTTATTAGATTTGATTCCAGTTTTTGGTTACTGGTATCGAGTAAATATTTTTATAAAAATTACTGTACTTTTCTAATCAGATGGCGTCCTAAACAATATGTATTTTTCTGTGTCTTAAACCTTTATCTATTGTTTTACAATTTGAAGCTATTGGAAACAATACCTGCAACTTGAAATTAAATTTGCAAAGATAAGGTCTCAAGCCGAGGCAATCTTGAGTTGTGCAGTAAGTATTAAACATTTTGTGTTGTACAGTTTGCGTAAGAATTTTTGAAAGTTAAAGTAATTTGCTTTGTTTTTGTTCCGGTAAAAACGCTTTGTTTCACTGCCGCCCAATCGCAGGACTTTACTGTGTTTTTGTGTTAGTTTGTTTCACAAACACAATAAACCAAAGAAACGCATAATTTTACAAAACGATGAAATTAGGAAAATCTTTAGCTAAACCTCAATACACATCAGAAAATGACTTATCTAAACAAAATGACTTAAAATGACATTAAAAACTCAAGAAGCGACTACGCGAAAATTAACAACATAGTCATACATAAATCAGCACGCAACAAATTCTTTTACTTGGGTATACTTTTGAAATATGAAACAAATTTTATTGAGTAGTATAGCATTAGCTTAAAGACCTGTTTAGAGGACTTAGACGTAAATAACTATTTTCTATTTATTTAATAGTAGTATGATACATTACTGAATTTAATTGGAACAAGACAATACCATAATTGTAACCGCTAGCATTCTGTTGTGATCTAAACATAGCACAATACGTCCCCACCCGCCGGCGTAAATACAATTGGAATCTTAGTGGACATTTTTTTGTGGTAATTCTTAATTTTTAAGGGCGAGGTCGGAATTTAGCCGAGCGTTTAAAGAGACCGAGCCCTTAAAGACTGTTAGAGGACGGATAACATACAAAGTTTTTTGGGATACCATTTATATTTAACATTTAAACAAGAAACTAGAATGTGATTAATATAATTGTACATTTGTTGCAAAAATCAGGTGCTTGGGGGTCGAGGTTGCGATTGTCATAGTGACGAAGTTATAAAATAAACTATTTTATGTCCGATTGCATTATAAAGTACTGTTTATTGTATTGTATTGCGCCAGTAAACTGGCTTATTATTGTACTCGTAAAATAAAGTGGTAGTAGTAAAATAAAGTATATAGTAGTAAAATAAAGTATGACAACTGTATATTACATGTCAAATTTTCTTTTGTCAAGAATAGATGTCAAACTGATTTTTTTTTCATAATTAGCCAATTTTAGGAATCGAACATAAAGCTTTGTATGCAACTCTTACATAATCGGACCTTATAGACGCGCCCTTTTTATAGGCCTTGCTCGCTTCGCTCGCTCGGCCATAAACGAGGCTTGTCTATAAAGTCCTACATTATGTACTTGTTACATAAATAGCTATTATTGATGTGTGTGTGTGAGAAAGAGTGAATGTCATTTGACCAAGTCTATTAGCCACAGAACTTTTTTATTAGAGAGAATAATTATTTATCTCCTTTTTCCTTGTAAGTTATAAAATTAAATATCAATTTGAATACTTTTTGCAAATTTAATTAAGATATGGAATATTGATTTATCTAACTGAGCTAAGAACTGATATATTAAATGGAAGAGGAAACGAATAATGAATAAGCAGATACAATACGGCGCATACTGATGTAAAACTCACAAAATAAGGCTAGAAAATTAAGTTCTTGAAATTCTTAAATTATATGTCAGGTGTTATTAAGAATGAATGGGGACATCTTTTATGCACGACCTTGGAGCTGATAAGTAGCCACGTACTGAAATAACACCCCCGTACTTGGTCATTTCATCGTAGCGCTTAAAGCAAGTACACTTTGTGCGTTAATTAAATGTACTCCCAGTTAAACAAATATGGATTTAGATTTTCAAGGCAAGTAGTTTTAGCCTATGTTACAGTTATTCCGCTTATATTTATTACGATGTGTTAAGTATAGGTACGAAAATTATGAGTTCTTTTTTTAATTTTAGCAATAATCTGTCATAAGTTTCGATTCCAGTCGATTTGTGCGTTCTAATTAATACATCAAAGAGAAACATCTTTGATGAAGATTTCCTGAAAATTTCAGATCCCCTCAACCCCCCTGACTGAGTTAGTAATTTTTAAAGTTACTACTGCAATTTATAGTTTATTTAAAGTTTAACATAAAACGTGCAACAGAACTTTGTTTAGATAATTAAACAAAAACTAAATGGTATCCAGATTTTTCTGGCAGAAATTTAAGTTTAGCTGTCGTTATTCCTACAAAACAGTTCAAACATTGGTAAAGAACGGTAATTTGGCGAGCATTGTTAGTTGAGATAAATACGATGCGCCGGTTTTTCGACTTTTGAACCACACTGCGGCGGTTTGGTCAGCATTTTTAGATCATTTTCAAAATATATGGTTAATATCGGCAGAATTGTTATTGCAATGTGGACAGTTAAGTGAATTTAGTATAACTTTCTGAAAAATAGATGAGCGGGGAAACGGCTATGATTTGAATTTTAAACGACTGATTATCGATGTTTTTTATTTATTATAGTTCCAGGAATCGATAATTGATGTTTTACATACTTAATTAATATTTGTAATACCACTGTGTCATTCGGCAAGCCAGAAAGCTGATCAGTTGTTCTTTGAATAAAGGAAGTGTATATAACGTCCTGGTAATTACGTATTGATAATATGTCTTCAGAGTTGCAAGCCTTCTTTAGCAGCTCTGTCCACAGACTCGTTACCCAAAATTGCACTATGACCTTTAGCCCAAACTAAGTATACGATAGAACCGAGCTACATTACGTGAAATACTATTTTTTTTAATTGACAAGATAAGTGCATTTCTGTAATGCCGTATGACTGCAGGACAGATTGAAAGTCGGACAGAATAACTGCGTTTTGTATTGTCTGCACACCAATATAAGGCTTTATAAATAGCAATTGATTCAACTGTAAATATAATAATAGTGTATTGTCGATAAATAAAATGCGGCCGTTAATAGTTATTTATTTAACAAGAACGAAAAGTGAATCTTTAAAGTATGAATAAGTTGTTTTCGGCCGAGGCGTTTAGCCGAGGCTGAAATTACTTGTGAAGACACTTTTCGTTCGAAGTAAATACAAAACTTTATTTCATACAGGACTGTTACCGTATTGAATTAGTATGAATCGAAAATTTGAGATTTCTAAGGAATCTGTAATAATTAAAGTGCGCGTTGAGTAATTTCTATATAATAAATTAAATTCGTTACCATAGAAACAATTGACGTAAAATTTTAACGTACTAGGACTTTAATATTTTACTTTAAAGTACTAGTACTTTAAAGTAAAATAGAACTTTAATATTTTACTTTAAAGTACTAGGACTTTAATATTTTACTTTAAAGTCCTAGTACTTTAAAGATGCATTTTTCGTACTATAAATGATCCGAAAAACGTCAAATTATGAACGGGGTATGAAATAAAACTTTTTAACCTACCTACGTTTTTGCGCTTTAGCGGCCGTTGCTATGTACAATCACATAAAAGGTTATTTAGCGGAATTGTTGCTACTTAGATTGGTAGGTATGTCAGTACAGGTATCCCAAAAATATATAAATAAACTTATTATAGTTTTTTTGCTCGATCAACGAAACAACAATTTTGAAATTTTTGAAAACTGCTGACGATAAATTTTTAGTTGTCAGAGTTGCCATATTTGATGGGTGAGTTTTTCAATTCAGCTAAAGGATTATGCGTATGAAATAATTTGTTCTTAAATTCATCATAATTATCCGATAGATTTCTCTTCATCATTTTTAAAGCTATAAAATTTGTGTATTTAATCTTTATATACTTATTGCCTCTCGGTAGGTAAGTAATCAATCACGTATGATTGATTTAATTCCATTTAAACGCATAACCTACTACTGTCATAATTAAAACAGTAAACATATTCTTACATTTTTAAATTAATGTTGATGATAATATTATTGACTTTAATTTAATTAACTAGTGAGTATAGCAACATTATGTAAAGCAAAACCTGTACATATTATCCTGCACATCGACTTATAGTAATTTAGTATAGTAAACATATATTATCGGTATCTACTTGCCTAACAACATAAATATAGTAACCCCTTTTTAACTGTATGTATTAATAAAATTCGTAAGAGTATCCGTAAAATAGAAATTCTTCCATAAACCTGTCAGTAATGTAAGCTTGTTAGTTTCAAATCTAAACAATAAAGATTTTCCTTTTTTGTTATAGTTGTAGTTGAGGTTGTACATAATTGGTACACAGCTCAATTAATTGATTTCTCAGCTATTCTTCCTACTGTTTGTGAATTTAAAATTTTTTAATTGTTTATTACTTTATTATCTTTATTATTTGTTTAGAAAATTAGAAAATTTCCTTTTAAATTTGGAACTCTTAGAGAAAAACCTTCAAAATTAGGTAAGATCTTGTATTCTATATTGTTATCGAATTGTTCTATCTATTGTCTGAATTAATAAACTAAATTACAGTTATAAAGGAAATGATATTAATAAAACAAATGTTATATAACAGAAGGAATTCAACTTACTGTACGAGCATTCCTGAGCTACTTCATTCCTCATATTTATAGAAAAAGTTAATTAATTTAACATGTTATTTATTACAAACAAATAAATTGAGTCAGAAGAATAAATAATAAAACATCAAATACGCAGTCGTTGCTTTCAAAACTGATAATGCCAAAATTGATGAAAGAAGGAAACTTCCTCCTCCATCATTTATCCAAAATTACATTTCTTGTTTAATTTCCTGAATATTCTGTAAACTAATACCTAGTATAAACATGCACAGCATTTCAGCAATGTAAATATTTACAAGTCCTGCACGAGACTGGAGATCACGTGTAGTCGAGGAGTTATGCACATACAGTTATGATTATGGAAAGAGCTAGGCTTCGAGACGGTTACTGACTTAACTCGACAGGAGTTTGACTCTTTGTTTTTCTCACGTGCCCAGTCGCCTGATTCGCATTCTTTATGCTTGACATAATAAAGAAATGAACACGTTTTGTTCTTTATTATTCTCTTTAGATGTTTTTACATGCTTCTTGAAAAGATAAAAACAATTTAATTACTTTATTAGCAGAACGTAGAATAATTGCCTTTGAATGCTTAACGGTACAGTAATTTAAAATTGATAAACACTAGCAACGAGAAAAACTCTACAATTGCTACAGCTTTAAAAAGGATATTTCTGATGTCTTTCTGAAATTCCTGAATGTTACCTTTTCAGTATTCGAAAGTTTACGTATTTCATTAATCTTTTAGTAGTTCCTAATGGTTGTGTAGAATAAAGACAATAATGTAAAAGGTAGAAAACCACTTTTGTAAAACAAATAATGAGTTTTCCTTTTCAGGCTAAAGTTTAACAATGTTCGGTTAACAATTAAACAATTAACATTTCCTCCCTAAAAACTAACAAGACTTTATTGATTCATCCTAGGTAAATAAAGTTACCATGTTTTATATTTGGATATTTCAATAAAGCCAAAATTCATTAAATGTTTCCTCTTGAGCTTTGTTTACCCTTGCATAATGCCGAATTAACGCTAACAATATAAAACTTTTTAAAATCTATATTTTCTGAACTTACTACAAAATAAATCGAAATAAAATGATTGATAAAAAATTATAATGAATATTAAACGTGCAGGGATAAAATCAATATTTGTTTAATGCTGATCGGGAAATTGAATCTTTGGGCCTTGTGTATTTAATAGATTGACAGGATGATCTACTAGCCACTAAATATGTTATATATACGTTCATGTGGTCTGCGGTAGAATTTAGCTAATTATTTTACAACAATCGATTGATGAATTTTGTAGTTTTCACTGAAATGCTATTCGCTGGTCAGTAACATATCGCAACATGTTATTCATTAAAATAACAGTGCCATTATTTACATTCCTATTTGCGTGTATTGAAAATAAAATTCTGTGTAGAAAACAGTAAGTTGGATTATAACAATTTTACTAAAACTGAAATTAAGCAGTACACACAAACTGCACAGAAATATATTAAAATGATATAATTTTTATTAAAGTATAAGGAAATAAACAGTAACATTCAGTCGCTTATAAACGCTGAAGATGAAAGGTTGTATTAAGTATGAACTTTATAACACATTTTATATAAAATTATTAGTATGTTTTGGTATATTTTCTGTTTTTGATATTTGAATACATCTGATTTTACATTGTGTGTGTGTGTGTGTGTGTGTGTGTGTATGTCGATGTGTTATAAACGATGTAAGAACTTATAGAGGACCGGACGCAGACTCTGACCATCTTCTACTTGGCATAAAACTTAAACTTAAAAGTACCGATAGAAATAAATCGAAGATTAACAAAAAAGAGACAGAAAGAAACAAGCAGGATAGAGAAAAACGAAGATAAAAGTGACTACCAAGCAAAACTAAGTAACAGACTAGAAACAATGCAAGATTCTCAAGATATAGAAAAAATATGGATCGAATTGAATAATGCAATAAAACAGAGCGCAAGTGCAGTCAATGTGAGCAGTGTGGGGAACAAGAAATGGTTTGATACTGAATGTGAAGAGGAAATACGCAAGAGAAACATACTAAGAGTTGAAATGCTAAAAACAAACTCGGACCAAGTGAAGGAAAAATACATAGAACAAAGGAAGAAATGCAAAAAAATATTAAGAGAGAAAAAACGAAAAAACATGGAAGCAATAATAAACAATATAGAAAGCAACTTCAGAAAGAATGAAACAAAAACCCTGTATCAACAGTTAAACAGACAAAGGAAAGGATGGAAAGCAGGGGAAAGCAGGGATTTACGAAATTGCATGCAATAATTGCCACAAAAAATATGTAGGTCAAACTAAAAGAAATGTACGCACTAGAGAAAAAGAACATATATATTATATTAAAAATCAAATGTTTGATAAGTCCGCTTTGGCAGAGCATGTATGGAGTGAAGGTCATAAAATAAAAAGTGTAAAACTATTAGAAGAGGTGAACCAGTATCAATACCTTAATATAAAGGAAGCTATATATATGTTTTTAAACAAAGATCATCTTATGAATTTTGATTTAGCCCCCCTCCATAACGTTTTATTTGACATACTCCCCACTTTTAAATAAGATTTTAATGTGTGAGTTGTTGGATGTATTTTTAATTTGTTGATTTTAGTTTGTTTACAACACTGATGATGCCTACTTTGTAGGAGAAATATATTTGTTAAGTAATAATAATTATTTTTAATAATAAAAATAAATTTACAGGATAGTGTTTGGTATTATTTATTATAAAGGAAAGGATACCAACCAAAAGCAATATTTTATAAAAACAAGACCGGTGAGCTGGTGGGGGGCCAAGAAGATATACTGGAGCTATGGAAAGAGTACTTTAACGAACTATTAAACATAAAAATAACTCATACTGCGGAGACTGAAGAAGAAGAAGAGTGCATTAACCAACATAATGAAGATCCACCAACACTGGAAGAGATTAAAGAAATAATAAATAATCTCAGATGTAACAGAAGTCCTGGAAATGACAAAATACATGACAGAATACAACTTTCCAGAAGGTTCCAACAACTAATCAGTGAAATATGAGTCCAAGAAAAATTACCTCAGCAATGGAAAGAAGCGGTACTAATACCAATTTACAAGAAGGGCGATAAAGCTGACTGTAGAAATTATAGAGGCATTGCACTGTTAAATGTAGCATACAAGATATTAGCTACCTACCTAATGAATAAACTAAAATCGAAAGTCGAGGATGAAATGGGTGAATACCAATGCGGATTAAGAAAAGGCATATCGGTAATCGACCACATATTTGTACTGAGGGAAATCCAAGCCGAAAGCCATGCACATAAAAAAGATACATTCGTAATCTTCATCTACTTCAAACAGGCGTTCGGCTCAATCAACAGGAAAAACTTATACAAAGCACTGGAAGAACTAGGTGTAAACGGAAAACTTATAAAGCTAATACAACTAACCCTAGAACAAACAGCAAACATGGTAAGAATAAGGAATGAAATGTCTCAGAAGTTTGAAGTTCACGAAGGACTACGGCAGGGCGATCCTCAGTCCTCAATACTATTCAACTGTGCATTAGAATATGTCATCTGAGAAGCAAAGCTAAACAGAACAGGGTTAATATACCATAACTAACATCAATGCTTGGCATTGATTGACGATGGATAATAACCAGAAGCAAGGACGAATTAAAAGCCGTAATTTTGAGGCTGGAAGAAGCAGCGAACAAAATGGGATTAACTATAAACGAAAATAAAACTAAATACATTATGTGGACAGAGCAAGAGTACAATAGTACGAATAAACTAAACATAATGACGAAGAAAGGAAAAACATATAACGTTGATGAAGTTGACAGAAATCGCTGATAAGGCATTCAGAGGAAGCTTGTATAATAAAAACATATCGAGAGAACTCAAAATAGAAATTTACAAAACTATAGTGAGACCGATTGTGAGATCTACGCATGCGAAGTATGGACGTTAGGATTAACAGAATGTAGAATGCTGGGAGTATGGGAGAGGAAAGTGCTCAGAAAGGTGTATGGAGGAAAGAAAGTACAAGATAGATGAGAAAGAAGAACCAATAGGAAATTGCAACAATTATACAAGGACGCGGACATAATAGCAACGGTGAAAGGACAAAGACTGAGATGGCTAGGACACATAGGAAGAATGAACAATAACAGGACCCAAAAAGATTATTGGAAAGCAGTATAGATGGAAAGAAAAGAAAGGGAAGGCCAAAAGCAAGATGGAAAAAAGAAGTAATGGAAGACATGGAACAGTGTAATATCAATAATTGGAGAAAAAAAACTAGTAATAAGAAATTGTGGAAAAACAGTAAAACAAGCCATGGGCCTACTAGGCCTTCAGTGCTAATATATAATAATAATAATAATAATAATAAACTATTTGAAAAACGAAAATATTCAAAAGTGGCTTTTTCGCCATTTGAACCTCTCTAACTTTAAAATGGCCCATACACCAAAATCCTCACTGTTACATTTTTAAAGAAGGCGATGTGTATGAGGCTACGCTAAAGAAGTAGTACTTTTCATTGTGACCGACAACTACATTGACCTGTAGACTAAACTAAGTAAGGGTAGCTAGATCTGGTGAAATTTAGCGGAATGGGTAGCAAGGACATTAGTAATAATTGGAAACTGAAAGTAAATGATGTGGAAACCGCTCAAAAATAGATAACTATTGGCAGAGCTGTAACATTGGAAAGACAATAGCCCTGCAAATCGAATGGCAATGGAAAGACACCGCATTAAGCTTCCAAGGATCTATCATTATGGCTGAAAATCAAATATGAATGGCCTCCAGTTCATAAAATTGCTATTTGAAATATTAAAACGCTTTATAAAGCTTGCAAAGTGGCTAACGCAGAAATAGAAATGGAAAGACTGAATTCAAACATCCTTGGTATATGTGAACACAGATGGACTAGCCTGAGTAACATAATGCAGCAGTGAAACTATGTTTTACTCAAGAAATGATAATGGTGTAGCAGTTAATAGTAGATAAAATCTGAGTGAAAGCTGATGTTTTTTTTACAAATTACCAATATCAGACAATAATGCTCCTTTAACCCGAAACTCACCCAACGCGAAAGTGGGGAAACGAAAAAATTGAGACACAGTCGCGGAGTTGAATTAGGCAAAATAAACGAACGAGGCGAAATACTAATACCTTTTTGTCAAGAACAAAAACTTTTGTAAGCAATACACGTGATGAGATCACCAGCTGTCTCAGCAACATTCTAGTATGTCAGTCAAAACATGCCCAGAAGTTGACATTATTTCAGACCACAAACTCACTACCTAGCAAAAGTAAGAGTTAAGTTAAAGAAAATAAAACTAAAGCAACGATTAACAAAAAATAATAAACAAAGTTAAAGAACGATCATCCACTAGAGTACCCAGCAGATATAAATCAACGTTGGGGCGTTTTTAAAAATATGCTGGTGGAAACCGAAGAAACCATTCTGAAGTCAAATAAAAAACAACGGAAATAATTAACCTAATATCCAAGAGAAAAACCTTAAAAAATAAAAAGGAGGACTTCATAGACATGCAGCAAACAAAACAGAAAAAAATACGAATGGCAAGGGGCGTTGGATAGATGATAAATGTAAAGAAATAAAAATACAAGATACTAAACACGATAGATTTCATGTTCACAAGAAGGTATCAGAAGTAAAACCAACACAAATGTCTTGACAACTAGATAAAAATGTACAGATATTGATGAATTGATTCGTCAAACACTTTGTCATTTAAATAGGTTTTGGTACTTCTTCATTTAATCATTTATCTTACAGACGCCACTATTATTCCACTTGTGCGGATGGCACATCAATCTTTTCTCGAGATTGATGTTAATTCAAGGCGAGTATGTAAACCTGGACGGTTGGTGCGAGATTCACAGACGATTAGCACTAACTGATGAGACTCCAAAAAATTTAAAAAACTAAAGATAAAATAAATTTCGTAACCATATAATATTACCCAATTTCTAAATGCTTACCTCAAATTAGTAGGTAGGTTTTTAGTAGATCTAAGAATAATTAAACAATTTAGGAGTAATATATAATAAAAATAATTTTTATTTTTTTAAAGGGATGAATCCTAAAGATTCTTGGGAAAAATTAAATTTTTTCTAATGAAACAGAAATCGTTTCTATCTTCCCTAAAACACTAAACAACTGAACAGCTGATCTTAACTAATTAAAACTTGGGAATATGAATGTAGCCTATTTTAAAACTATTAATCTACCAAAGAAGTATACAATCCCTTTTAAATTTAAAATTTTGAATAGTGGATTTGAAATATGAAAAATCAATATATTGCGGTGATCTATTAAAATAAAATATAATATGTACACCGTTCCAAATAAAACATAAATTATTTACGGTAGATTAAAATAAAAAATTTAAAAATACACTCAGATATTTTTCTTTATTCCACTCAGCCAGCTCAGGGTTATTCGGTAAAGCATAAATTGTTTGAATTACGAGACTCTTATTAACTCTTATGCCTGAAAAAGGAGAGAAACTTAAATTGCAAGCACTAGAGCTACAGCAAACTGGACAACCACTGCTAAACTCTAAATTCAAAAGAAGAGAAAACTGAATGCTTGTATATGCATCAATTAAACACATAAGTAAATTTGAAAACACATAAACTTTATTTAAAAAACAAAGTAAAAATTCGAATGAAAAATCAATGGCAAGAAATGTTCAAATTAATACAATTAATAATTGAGAAATAAATTCCCAGGCTTGCTCAAATGTGATTAATAGTTGTAATGGCCTGACATAGGGCTAATACGGTCATTTGAACAGACCAACACAAATCAAAAATTATTTATAAATAAAAATGTTTATCTAATAAAAGTAAATTTAAATAAAAGAAATTAAATTGTTTTATTTAATTGAAAACAAGTAAGTTCTCAAAAGAACCTTAGAAACTAAACAAAATTAATTTGTATTATTAAGGATAAACTTTATAAGTTAAATATTATTAATGAGATTAAAGAACCCATTTATTATGACCAACCTGGTATATTTTAGATCGATGTCGAAAAATAAATTCTCCCAGAATTTATTAAATTAATCACTTTCACTTTAAAAAATTATATAACAACACTGAAATCTTCTTTGAATTCTTAAGATTATTCAGGTAACACTTTAATTTAATTCAAATTCCTTTTATATATGACATTTACGTCAATCACACGGTTGAAATATCTAACCTCAAATTAAATTACAGATTTTTTATCCAGAGTCGGGCATAGGTTTTGCCTTGAACGTTTTGTCGACTGCCTTTGTTAAATTTTGCTCCAGCTTATATAGTTTATGTTAAAAAAAACCGGCGATGACATATTTTCAAAACAAAAACAAATCATGTAAGATTTATGACGTCACTAACCCGCACAGCTGTTCTTAATCATCACTAATCTTAATTCTATGATTACAGGATTGTAGCCCTTAAAACAAGGATCAACACAGTATAATCTTAACTTAATTAATCTTAATCTTAAAACAGTAATATCCCCTGTCCAAAAATGTATCGTAACGAAAATATAAGAGAAAAACGATTGACAATATACAATTCTCGTTACGACCTAAATACATACAGAATTCAACAAATCAAGGTTTATCCTTTACAAAATGGTTATATAATTACACAATACAAGTAATACATTAAAATTCTCCATAGGAACATCTTTACAATTTAGAACAAACATAATTTTACAGTGCGATACTACAATGAATAGACCAATTAATGCATTTGCAAGTTCCAGCTTAAATATTGATTAAAAATTAATCAATTTATGATCAATATGTCCAGCATACAGTACTCCAAGCACTTGCATAAAAACAATGGTGAGAAAAAATAGGACAAGAGTCAATAATCGTCACAATGAAGCAAAACGACAAGATTAAAACCTTCAATAATAAAAATGGTCAGAAATTTTATAACAAAGTTTAAAAATTAATTGTATTATATAAGTCATAATAAGATTGACCTAATTTATCTGTTTTCAGTTAACTAACTGCGCAAAACTGAGTTGGTCTTCTGGAAAGTAGAAAAATTTACCCTACGTTAAAAATCGTAGCCTCTAAATTAAATAAGAAAATTACTTCTTCCTTACAAGTGGAGAACCCATCCCAATATGTAATTTGGGTTGCATAAAAATGCATTATGATAAAACAATGTAACTGATTGATATTCTTTTTTTTAAATCAAGCCTTTTTGTATGCATATGAATTGAGGTTATGTTTGCATGAAATTTTATTCTTAAATTTTTAATTTAAATATTGATGAGCCTAACTGTGACTTTATATGTAGCCTTTATATTAATTAAGCCTAAGACTTAGCATGTCTCTCTTTTGATTTAAATCAGATATATGAAATATTTGTTTTGACGTTTCCGTTCTATCGTTAATAAAATTTTCAATGAGGTGATTTGATATCACCGCAATATAAATAATGGAGAACTCTATCCGTTAAAATCTTCTGCTGTTTGTTTTGACTTTTGACTTGACATGCGATACAATATACGCTAATGTCCTCTCTTAAGAATTCCTTAAAACGTGTATTTTTACAAGAATATTACTCTAGAGCACATGTAAGTTTATTTCCCAAATTAATTTATTAATGTTGTCCCAGAGGACATAATTATTGTGTATGAGGGTTCACAACTTACAAAGGAAACGCGATGTAGCTGTATAATTTCTCGACGAGATGAGGTAACCCAATAAATCATACCTCAAATTGTTATATGATCTTTCTAGAACGGTCAACTAGTTATGTGTCTGCAGCCTTGGAATGACATAGAAAAATTGAAAATCCGTTAACACCAGATTTTTAGGTAAAAAATCATTTTTCTTTGTGCGACCCCTTTTGCAGTGAACCTTTTATATTTACGCTTCACTTTATATTTTAATGCGTCATATAACGTTTTACAGAATGATGTTCGGTAACAAACTGGTTTAAATCCAAAAAGAAAAATTGATTGTTTAACCAGATTGTATGAAAGCAAGAGTGATTGTTATCAATGAATGTTCGTTTTTAATATGTACAACTTGCATGGTTGCTGTTTCGTTCATAAGCAGGATTTTGAATTGTGATTTATATCTTCCATAGAGTAAGAGATTTTAAAATGGCGTTTCTTTATGTAAGTCTTTTTAATGGGTAATTTTCAGTAAGTACATCATTTAACATATGAGATATGAAATTGATTTTCATGCAGTAATCTTTAAATTGTAGTTTAGCTTTAGAAGAAGCTTTCCTCCTGAATGTGTCTGTATATAAATTATATGTGTATAAAGAGAATTGGGCGTTTTTTGAATTTACCTCGACTCCCCTGTTCAATAATAAAATAGCTGTACATTAAGTACAAAATAATAGCTGTATTATCATGACTAAAGTAATGTTTATCTTTATTTTTGTATAGTCACTAGCGTAGAGCTCCAAAACTAACATCGCCTTAAACTATATAAACTGTTTAAATTTAACAGGTTTTAAACATCAAAAATGCTTTAAAGAATCACAACTGTATTAGATTAACAATACTCAGACAGTAAGTAAGGATTCATTTAACTTTTAACAATTATTTTAAACTTTAAACAGATTAAAATTAATCCTTGATGGACTTAAAAATCTCAAAGTGCACTACAGTCCATATACATCCGAACGGCACGGTAAATCTCAGCAAAATCCTTGCTTAATTCGCATTGGTTTAATTTAATAAACCTCCAAACTTTAAATTTTAATCATTCTCATAAAATTAAACTTGAACGGGGTACAAGATTGCGTCATGACGCTGTCGCTGACGGACTTTGATTACGTTCATCCAACCAACCACTTGATCTCCCAACATTTTGAATTTCACAAGAGAAAAAATAAATACCCTTTAGCACGAATCGAAGAAAGAAAGAGAAATTCATAGAACTTTTTTGAACACAATGATAAATAAACAAGATTTGCCTCTCGCATTTAATATTTCTATCTCGACTTAAATGAATTCTTAGAATAAAACATGTTTTATTCTAAGGCTTACTTTCTCAAAACTTATTTTCCCATGCTATCAAATCTTTACTAGAACGGTTATAACTGAGACAAAGTACATTCTTTATTTGTCAAATGGGATCATAAATAAATCAAAAAACAGCTTAATTTTAAAGTTGATAATAAAGCATGTGAAATAAATACTAGGCATTATAATACAGGCTCATATTAAATGCATTTTAGGTAACAGAAAATGAATTTGGAAAATTAATAAATTCCAAGAATTTTAGATTTGTCAGGCCAAGCAACACCCGTTACAGTTTAACCTAGAATATTTTTTGTAGTGCTGATAATTAGAAATAAAAGATGAAGCTCTATTTCTATACATTTAAACGCAATATGATAAATTTAAGTAGAATATCTAAATTTTATACTTTCTGAAATATCAGTAAAATGGGATTGCCATTCATAGATTCTTTTCAATAATATGTTTGTTATACAGGTTCATATTCATACTGAAATAGAGCTACTGCATAATTGTTTTAACAACTTGCCGCGAGAGTGCAGATGCAGATTAATCTTTGCAGCATCTCAATGCCCACGAATTTTACATCTTATGTACTTTTATGATATTTTTAAAAGGTTTAAGACCAAGATCATAGATAGTTAATTATAATGGCATAAGGCCGGTACTTCGAACCTTGACCGTTTCATTCCCTTAACTAATATAATTATTTATAAAGCGGGTATAAACCTTGAAATTAAGTACGGTATTTTCATAGCTGCTTTTATGTCAGATTTTTTTTTAGTTCAATTAACTTAAAATTTGAACCGCGCAGTGGCGTCAGCTTTATAGCATTTAAGTGGCCCTTAAATTTAGCTGTTGTATAATAACATGCTTTAGGTAACCTAGATAATGGATACTTTTCCATTTCCCAGGAAGCTAAGACAGTTTCGTGTGGATGTTTTACTGAATATAGTTAAATTATGTCATTATCTTAAAATTTATTATGCCAAAATTAACTTATCTATCTCTGTATCTGCATATATTTGTGTTTTATGTGAAAATATATCAGTAGAAATGTCATTCCTTACACTGATAGGCAAAAAAAGTTTTTTCTGCCCCTGACACACTGATTCCTACTGATTCTTATGTAAAATGACCTCCTGAATCCGAATATGACCTCAGTTTTCCCCCCATCACCCGCCGTTTCGGGGGATGGCCCCCACCTATTTTTATCACTTTTCCATAATTTGGAGGGATGAAAAGGATTATTTTCGCCTTTACATTTCTTCTGAGGGGCTAGAGAGGAGAAAAGTTATAAAACATATACATTTGTAGCAAGGAGGTAGATTTGGGGTGATTTTCCCGCTTAAATTGTAAAAAAATCATTAAAAATGATCGATTTTCCCGTTTTTTTCTCATTTTACACTTATTTTCTACCTATTCTAGCTTCCAGCCCACTCCCCCCTCATCCTCTCTTAAACACCCCAAAATAATAAAAATATATCGCAGCAATATATAACAACAATAGTAAAAATACATATATTGTTTCGGATGAACACGGGGAACGATTCCATCAAGACATGAATAAGTTCGAGAGGAGATTTTCAGGGAAGTGGAATGCGAGAATGTTGGCAGAGTACTGCTGGTTTTTGGTACGAGAGACTTCTACCTCAGGGTATAAAAGGAAAGCAAGCACCAAATGAAGGTAGTTATCTTATTTATTTATTATTGTTTACATTTATTAATTTACTTTTTATTTATTATTCTTTATAGCTAAAATTTCACCCATTTTCACCCCTCCAAATGCAATTCATGGCCATAAAATTACTATCGGAAAGTGATAAAAATGAGGGAAGATAAGGATTACAGTGCAGAACTATAGTGACAAGAGCAATGAAAGTTTAAACTTGTCGAAGCATGAAAATTCCTGTGCAAACCTGCGCGAGCGGGGTATTGGGAATCTTCCGAACTGTTGCTATATATTTTTATTATTGTTGCTATATAATTTTATTATTAGGGGATGTTTGAAAAAGAATGAGGGGGCGATGGAAGCTGAAGTAAGTAGAAAATAAGTGAAAAAATTTGCGAAAAAACCGGAAAAATTGATCATTTTTAATGATTTTTTTACAATTTATAGGGGCAAATCCCCCCAAATCCATCCCCCGAAAACGGTGGGTGATGGGGGGGAAACTGAGGTCATATTCGGATTCAGGAGATCATTTTACATAAGAATCAGGAGGAATGGTGTCGGGGGCAGAAAAAAGTTTTTTTGTCGACCAGTGTTATTGAAATTATAGTTATTTATCTTGTGTTTTTCAGCATTGTTTTGATTCAGTTACCTGAAGTAATATGTCCTGGACGAGAATGGTTAAAGTTTTGTTTGGTTTAAGGTTTTGTTAACGCAGGACTTGCATATGCATATCTTATGATTTTTGCCACAAGCCGTGATGGTCAGATTTATGTTTGAGTTTTTCATCAGTATTTACTTGTAATAATTCTAAACTTTATGTGAGGAAGTTACAATGCCTTGTAATGTAACTATTCCATATTCTAGTGTAGCTGGAATTTGAAAAGTTATGATGTATTTAAGTTTTAATTAGTTTTGTGACAACTGATAGTTTTATCTTAGACCATGAGAAATTAAGAAATTCGTTAATATCGATCATATGATAATTTTTGTGACGTCATAATCATTTGCGTTCACGAAAGTATTCAAGTTTTTCGATTATTTTTATCCAAAAGTATAAAAAGACCTACGAAAAGGAACAATTTTAGTCGGTTAGAATCATAGGTTAAATCTATATCGGCTCTACATCAGAAATTTATAAAATAAAGTTGGATTATGTTTCCATATATGCGTCTGTAAACAAACGTCAAAATTTTTTAAGTAATTATACATACCTGTATGTTTTTAATAGAACTTAGAAGAATTAACTTCACTCTTTTATATAATCACAGAGAATTGTGATGTAAATTATTTGATATAAATTCAAAAAGAAATATTTTTCTTTTCATCGATGTTCGGTTTGATTTTTTTTATATGAACAGCTGATGCAGATAGTGGTTAGTGAGTGACAGCTAGTTTATAATTTCAAAGCTGTGGTGTGTACCAATAATAATTCATCAACGGGAATTTTAAAAGAAACAAAGGAGATAGTGGATTGGATCATATTGGATTTTAAACCAAAAGTAAGTGGACTTTAGAAATTTTCTGATCAGAAATCTGAATAAACAATCTTATGAGATCAAGTATAAACAATTATTATTATTCAAAATTTGTTTTCAAATATAACAATTTTAAAATAAAGAACTACCCTATTCTTGTGTAACAATTTATTTATTTAGATTGTAATGTTGGTTTGTTGAAATGAAATTGTTGTAACACCTTTGTCATGGTATCAAAACAATAATATATTTCAACAAATTTAAGAGAGGTTCTCTAAAATTCTTAGTGTTCTATTTTTATTTTATTTTATTTTCATCATTTTTTATGGTAAATAAGGAACCGTCTGTTTATAATTTCAAAACAATTATTTATTATATATGTGTTATGCAAGTATCCATTCATTCTTTATCACAGAGTCTGAATTTAATTCTCGTCTAGAAGCAAAACTCCAGGTGTGTTTTGTTTTGGTTTCATGTTTCTTCTTAGGTATTGAGATTGGTAGGGTTAATTTTGGTAATTATGTTAATCTCATGCTCAACCAATTCAAGACTGAATTAACCTACTGGGTAAGGGGAAAGCTATTGGAGTGTTATATTTTTATATTGTGTTAAAGCTAGCCGAATCAATTAAATTATAAATCGTATTTATTTATTTATTCTTATTCTAATATAACATCTCATAATTTATTCCTGCCCGCATTTAAGGCATTTCGATAAAAGTATTTAATTAATTTCATTTACAAGTCTTATTAATAAATAGTAGTTAACAGCATAGTTTATTGGCTTGCCCGTTTAATTAATTTCATTTATAAATTTTATTCTAATATAACACCGCAATACAATACGGATGGATAATACAGCCTTTAGACAATATATACTGATATTCAATTTATGGATGGATCTCTGTAGGAACAAGCTGCTATATAAGAAAGATTGGCAAGATTAGATTGGCAGTAAATATAGTTTCAATATTGGTGTGTTAATAGAGATACGTTACCTTCCAGATTAAGGTATTAAACTGATTATTCCAAATTAAGTTGACACTTTCGCTCAGGGACACATGCCAACAAAGAAAATTAGATTAATCGCCAATAAGCTTCCAAACAATGCCATAATTATATTCAAACCAATCGTTAAGTACCACAATGGATCAAAGTTTAACCAAATCGTTACATTTCATAATGTAACAATAAAAAAATACTTCTTTTACAATTCACAAAACAACTAAACAACTATCCAGTGATGTCGTTGATTTCTAGCAAGACGCTTCAAATGAAGAAACGCCATTCTTCACAAATTAAAGGAATGGCATGATGGTATGAATGATTTTGAGTCGATTTGGCACCATGAAATGTTTATGGCTTGTATCATGAAGCAATATAGGGAAAAGCTTAACTTATATGAGAGTAAAATCTGATACGCTTTGAAAATCTTAAGTCTTAGGTGGGGTTGTATATGTATTTTTAAAACAAAGAATGTATAATAAAATTTTTATAACTTATATAAATTAAAAAAAGGGATGCGAAATTATTCAAATGTTTACAATTTTAACTACTATTATATTCCCGCAGGGTGGCTGAAAGCGGGCAGCCATTGGGGAGTAGCGCCCCCACGGGAACCAGCTCAGTACACCTCGTTCCAACACGCATACCTGCCCGTACACACAACCATATACACTCAGTCTTTCTAAATTATCCTAAACACACATACACAACACACATATACACTGCATACAGGCAGGTCACCAACACGCACACTCATTCACTATTCACTAATTCGCTAATTAATAAATTTATCCAATCACACGTTGGTGACGTAAAAAGTATACGGAAGGTTAAAGAGGGTTTGTTGGTAGAAACTGCAACAGTAAGGCAATCGAAACGACTGCAGCAGGTTACTACTATTGATACATTCAATGTTTCGGTTCGTCCTCATCAATCTTTGAATTATTGCAAAGGAGTTGTTTCATGGAAGGATCTGATAAACTGCTCTACGGAGGAGATTCAGGCTTCGTTAAACAAATATAATGTCACCGAGGTGAAAAGAATGACGTTTCGAAGAGATGGTGTGATCCAGAATTCGGCCTCGCTTTTATTAACTTTTGCTGGTACTGTCCTTCCAGATAGAGTAAAGGTGGCTTTTTATTCTCTTCCGGTGAGGGCCTATATGCCGGCTCCGCTTAGGTGTTTCCGTTGTCAGCGTTTTGGGCACTCCGCAGCAAGGGAGAACAAATTTGCGTATGTGGCAATTCGTGTCACCAAGGCCAACCGTGTGAAGCATCAATTCGATGCGTAAACTGCAATGGCGACCATTCGGCCAGGTCGCAGACCTGCCCCATTTATAAGCAGGAAACTGTAATACAAAAAGTAAAGATCCTCAAGAAGCTATCATATGCTGACGCAAAACGAGAGGTAGTTGGAACGAATCTTCCGCGTGTGTCATATGCTCAAGTAGCAAGTAGTGCACCTAAATCCGAAATCGTTAAAGAGATTATACCTGAAATTAGAAAACTCTTTGATGAATTTATAAAATCCTTCATGAAATACGCCATGCAAGAGAATTACCTCCGACTAGTCCTGTACCGCAGCTAGTGGAAACTTCAGTTGCTGCGACCTCGTCTAATTCTACTTCTAACATTATACCACCGTATACTCCATTGAACCCTTACACTTTACCCCGTTGTCTTTTAATACTCAAACTTCAAGGAGTCGATCAATCTCGATGGGCATCGTGAACTCAATTGCGAGCAAATCACACCCGGCTCGCAAAGGTAAACGAGGTTGGCCAAAGGGAAAGTCGAGGAGTAAGAAAAGCTAAAAATTTGTCTGTCTAGTTTTTCCCTCTTTTGTTTTTAGTTTTTGTTAACTTGTTACTTATCTATTTTTTTTTGTTTTCTTGATCACGGCTACCTCTTTCTTCATTTCTCTAACATACTTTTATGGATCGTACAACAAATATTATAACAACATCACACATTGTCTCTTGGAATTGCCGAGAGTTTATCAATAATTTAAGTCATCTTCAATTGTTGATAGCCGAGTATCGACCGTGGCTAATATGTTTACAGGAGTCACTATTCAAGGAAGATCACATCTATCGTCTAAAAGGGTACAGCTGCGAACGTTGTGATGCACAAGCAAACGAACGTGTTCGCGGTGGCGCAGCAATGTTTATCAAAGAAGAAGTTCTCTATGAACCTATCACTCTTCACAGTGATTTAAAAGATGTAGCAGTTCGTGTCATTCACCCCTTCGTAGCAACAGTTTGTTCTTTGTATCTTCCCTCAAGGAACTCCTGGTCCACAGAAGACCTGGAAGAACTACTCCGGCAATTTCCAAACCCCTTTAGAGTCACTGGAGACTTTAATGCACACAGTACCACATGGGGTTCTACCATAACCGATGGCCGCGGCCGAATGGTAGAAAGGTTTTTGGATCATAATGATTGTCTTCTAAATACCGGAGAAATGACCCATTTTGTAGCCGGAAGCGGCGAGTTCACGGCGATTGATCTGACGCTTTCCTCCCCGTCCTTGATGCCACGATTAGATTGGTCAATAATACCAGATCTCTATAACAGCGATGAACATTCTTGATGTTAATGTCAAATTCGACTTTCCAGGACTGTCACGATGGTTGTTGGACAAGGCAAATTGGCAGCTCTACGAAGATATAGTCCGTCTCCCAGCAGTCACTGACGACGTAGATTCAAGTGTGGCAGCAATAACGGCTGCAATCATCGAGGCAGCAACAAGGGCTATTCCAAAATCTAATACACGCAACGCGCGGCCTCGAATCCCCGTGCCATGGTGGAATTCTGACATTAAGATTGGCATTGCAGACAAGCGCCAAGCTTTCCGACGTTTTCGGAATAATCCTACGTCCAACAACCTGGTTGAATACAAACGGTCGAGAGCGAAAGTACGGAAGTTGGTATTAGAATCGAAACGCAGATCGTGGGTAGATTACGTCTCAACAATAACCACCGTAGCTACCGCTAAAGACGTATGGAGGAAAGTACGCACTATTCGGGGTCGACGCAGTCGGCCGGTTCCCATTCAGATATGCAGCGGCAACGAAGTCGTTTGCTACGCAGATGAGGTATCAAATTTGCTCGCTGATCATTTTTCCAGCGTCAGCAACGACAATAATTATTCTGAAGCATTTCGAAGAGCCAAACCACAGTTGGAGCATCCTATGGACTTTAAAACCGAGGAACTTAAAGATTACAATCTTCCATTCTCTTTGGAAGAATTGGAGCATGCTTTGTCCTTTTGTTCCAGATCAGCTCCAGGTCCAGACTCCATTACATATGAAATGCTAGGTCATTTGCCGCAGCCGGGAAAATGCACGCTTCTTGATCTTTTTAATAAAATCTATTGTAGCGGATGCTACATGTCGAGTTGGAGAGAGGCAACTGTCGTGCCTCTCCCAAAGAATAGTGCTAAAAACGTCGAAATTTCTAATTACAGGCCTATATCGTTAACATGCACCATGAGCAAATTGCTCGAGCGCATGGTTAATGCGCGTCTACTATGGTTTTTGGAGGAAAGCGGTGTACTAGACGCTTATCAAGTTTGGCTTTCGTAAGAACCGATCAACAACTGACGCCTTGGTTCAATTAGAACATGCAGCCCAGATATCGTTTACCAAACGGCAGCATATTATCGCCGTATTTGCTGACTTAAACAAGGCGTATGATACGACGTGGCGCTATGGCATTTTGGAACGCCTACATGTTTGGGGGTTGAGGGGTAACCTACCGGTGTTCATCGCCGATTTTCTGAGGGACAGGTATATCAAAGTGAGAGTGGGAACTGTCCTCTCCGATAAGGTCATTATCGAAAACGGTGTCCCTCAGGGCTCGTCGATAAGCGTTACCCTCTTCAACATATCTACTGTGGGCCTCCTTTCTAACCTGGGTCCTGGTGTATACGGCTGTCAATACGTAGATGACGTCGTTCTGTACGCTATAGATTCCTCATTAGATGACGCTCAAAATCGATTGCAGTCAGCATTTGATAGGTTGGTGCAGAGAGCGGAGAATAGGGGTTTCACGTTTTCCATCGCCAAGTGCAGAGGCTTGCACTTCTGCAGGAAACCCCTCTGTAATAGAGACCCCGAAATCTTACTAAACGGCGAAACAGTCGGATTCGCCAACGAAGTAAACTTTTTGGGCCTAACCTTTGATCGTCGTTTAAACTGGCAGAGTCAAATCTCAAATTTTGTCGGGTACTGTAGAAAGACGCTGAATATCCTAAAGTGTCTGGCTAATTCGAGGTGGGGTGCTGATAGAGAATGGTTATTGCGAGTGTTCCGTGTAGTCGTTGAATCAAGACTAGATTATGGTTCTATCGTGTATGCTTCCGCAAGACAGTCGGTCTTGCGAAGATTAGACGTGGTATACCATGCCGGCATCAGATGGGTCATGGGGGCGTTTCGTACCAGCCCAATTCCAAGTCTTCTGTGTGAGGCCAGCGTCTCTTCGTTGCAGAGGCGACGTGAGCTACTGCTTGTAAACTATACCTTGAAAGTAGCAGCATGTCCGTCTAATCCCAATTTTAACCTCTTTCACGACCCTGCACACCGCATGTTTTTTAACCGACGCACTACTGCCACTAGACCCGCCATTGTTCGTGCCGCAGAGATATTGGATCGCGTATCCATACCTATCGAAATGACAGGCGTCTATCCAATAGAGAGAAACAGAGTAGCTCCGTGGATCGTCCCTTCTGTAAATTGCTGTCTAGATCTACTACAATAAATTACCAAAGCAGCATACCATCCCGGAGCAATACCGTAGCAGATTTGGAGAACTTCTGTCGGATTACCCTAATCGCGTATGTATGTATACCGACGGTTCTAAGTCGCCCAACGGTATTGGGTGCGCAGTATACTCGGCAGAGTTTATCGGATCGTGGTCCCTATCACCTGAATCCAGCGTCTTTACTGCTGAACTTTGTGCCATCTTTCATGCACTCTTATTGTTTACATTCATCTAATAGTTCTTTTATTATATGTTCGGATTCTTCAACAGCACTCTCATCTCTTTGCAACAACTTTTCCGATGAACCTATCGTAAGTACGCTTGTAGAACTTCGCATAGATTACACTTGATAGGGAAGCAAATCCTTTGGGTTTGGGTACCCGGGCATGTTGGAATTCAGGGAAATGAACGAGCCGATCTATTAGCTAAAGAAGCGGCCTACTCTGATGGCCTCCCGAACATGTCCCGTGTTTCTGTATCGGATCTTAAGGCCAAAGCTAAGAAGTGCCTTCTAGCGGAATGGCAGCAGAACTGGCAATCTACGAATTTTAAGTTGCGTGCTGTTAAACCTACCGTTTCTAAATGGGCGTGTCCTATTAAACTTACGCGCAAGGAACAGGTATCACTGACCAGACTGCGCATTGGACACACGCGACTAACTTCCTCCTATTTATTTCGAGGAGAACCAGCACCCGTTTGCGAACACTGCCAGGTGTCGCTTACGGTACAGCATCTACTGGTGGACTGTGCGCAGTACGTAGAACAAAGACGACGCCTTAACATAGCTGATACAATAGCAGAGGTGCTAGGAAACACCACTTCTTCTATTGAAAAATTCACCGAACTTCTCTCTAAGCTTTAGATTCATACATTTACGGTAGACTCATTGTTACTTTGACTTCCCATTTGCTATTTATAATACTTTATTTTGCGAGAAGAGCTATTTATAAATATTTCTTATACGTTATTTAGTTATTTTTTTAAGTTATCTGTGATATATATGTACATACATATCTAAGTTAAAGCTACCGAGACTACACAGTAAAAAATGCAGTGGTGGTGAAAAACATATTTGGTACGGTGAAATATCTGAGTGTAAATTTCTACACTCATGTGAATGAAATTAACAACTAAAATTAACACGCAGCACCAGGTTTCTTATGAGTGTTATCTTAATTTAAAAAATGGGTAAAAATAATGTTTTTGGTGTACAAAAATCATTTGAATTTAGTAAAGATACTCTCGTTAGTGTAAGAGTTATCTTTCAAAAAATGTATTTCACTATTCTAGCATGTTAACAACATTAAAGAGTGTTAATAAGATCCAACAAAACCGATTTAACCCTCGCGAGTGTCATCCACCGAACATCCACCTCCAACGCGAATAATCACGATTGGACGTGAGCACTTTTATTTACTGTTTGTGTTTGAATGTAGTTGGTTCTCTTTGAAAGTGACAACAATGATTTTTAAGATTCAACTAGCCAATAAAAGTAAATATGCTAAAATAGAAGAGGATGCATCTTTCTACGATCTTGTGCAATTATGTAAGTAAGATTTTAAAACTATAATTTCCAGTCCTGGTTGTGTCTGTTCAGCTTTTTCTTATGTAAAAGTTTTAGCTGCCATGTTGATCCATTGTAATTTAAGTCATCATTATGCATAAATAAAAATAATTATTTTTACGTGAATTGTGGATAAATAATAGATAAAATTATTTTCAGATTTTTGGTTTACAAGGAACAATTTAAATGCAAAACCGTTTCTGGTTCCTGCTATGTAGTACCTAACCCTAAGTATGTATGTAATGAAATTATACTTCCATAGTTTAATTATTGCCGCGCTCTACGTATTGGTATAGTAGGTATAGACGGCCGAACTCAGCTTACAAAAATGGCGGCGATGGCGCACATGTGTATATAAAATTCACGTGTGATTTTTAAAAACTGACATTGCGATTAGTGACATTAAATGTCGTTTCTATAATTACAGGTAAGGTTTGTAATGTAAATTAGAATGTGTCAATAATAAATTTAATAAAACTTTAATTACAGAAACTGGTGGTCATGATGGTGATGACTGGGTCATTTACCCTAATCATACAAAGGAGCTCATAGGTAATTGTTCAAAACTAATGTTGATTTCCTAGTAGTAAAGATTCACTTTTTTATTATTTTAATATTATCAGCCGTACTTATAGAAAGATTTACACGCGTGCAACATTAATAAACATTGTGTTACAAGCGTGTAATTTATCTATAGTACGGCTGTAAATAATAATATGTAAATAATATAATATACAAATTATAACATTTTGGCTATAAGGTATTCTATAATATTTAAATGTTGTACCTATTATATTGTACATATTTTTATTTATTAATTCTGTATTTATAATTTAACCATTTATCTTTTTTAGGCCATAATTTTTTTTTAATGGGATTTATTTTTCTTTCTATGAGAAACACTAGATATGCTTTATATACACTTGTTTCTATTTCCACAAACCTTATTCTGTGATTCACTTTATTTTCTTTTGTAGCTGCATGCTGCTTGGTGTTATGCCCTTCAAGATTCTGCTGCTGTGGTACTCCCAAAACCGTTCTCTGGGCTGGATAGCTGTCAATACTGAAATGGTGAGCTCAATTTTCTTTTTATTTATTTACCTTTCTTAAATAGCATTTCTTGATTACTATTCAAGAAACATTATTGCTAACTTCTTCTTCACTTGTTGCTGGTTTCTTGAAAACAACCGTATGTAGGATACTAATTAATATTTTACGTTCTTCTCCTGTAGTTCTTTTTTAATTATTTTGACCAATAAACTATACACTATTAACCCAGGATAACTTCTTAAACTTTTATTTATTATTTTCTTTATAAATTATACATTTATTTACTGGATAAATTCATTTACAACCATTTTTATCATTTTATTAAATTCATCTCCCCCTTTTATTTACATCACTACCCCTTGGTAACTTAATATTGTTTTTCTTGCAATTATTTTCCATATATTTTGATAGTTTATAATTTTATTCAAAAAATATCTTGACCTTGATCATTATTTCAGTAATTTGATTATTGTCTATAAAGCAATTGTATTATGTACCTACTAACTATATATGGTCGTCAAGACTATTTTTATATTGCCGTTAATAATGTTTGTACTGTTTTATAAACCTTTGTAACTAATACATTTTCTTTTTCAGATTTAACTGGAAGTGAAGATCCTGTAGACCCAAAATTGTTTTCCTGATCAAATTTTGTTACTATATACATGTATCCAATAAATAAATTAACTCAAACTTGAATAGTTTTAACAATAAATCCTTCTAAAAATTCAATCCATAATTACAAATGATAAACACAAACAGTCAACTTTGAACTTTTTTACATTGGGTAACAAAATTAAGAATTCATGATATTCAAATAATGAAGAAAAATCATCACAATATGTATTTACATTGGTTTATTTAGATTTAGAATGTATTTATATTTTGCATTTTGTTTTAAAATAAAACTAATATTTGTGTTCACTATTTTTTACCTTTTTCTGTTTTATCCTAAATTACAAAAAAATATCTGAACCAAAAAATAGAAGTATACTAGGTGGACCCGTGGGCTACGCTCCACGCTCTCATTATATTACTTTTATAATATAGATAAAAACACAATATTTCAATAAATAGCACTAATGAACCACCATGCGTATTATCTCGACTGAACCTGGAACGTTACCCAACAATCAACACAAATGCTGCTCTTCCAATTTCCTTATTTGAACGCACAACTGTAGTGGTCGACTGGACGGACAAATTTGTACCTTACGTCAAGACAGCATAGATACTACGCCGATAGCTTTTAGGCTACGCCCTCCAAAATCTTAGACGATTAGACGATGTGGAAGGGATCGGGAATTATAATATAGATAATTTCACGAACAAAATAGTTATTTACACTCCAATAAATGATTGTAACCACTATAGTTGGTTCCTTTTCCATAAAAAAAATGTTCCTTACCATTATAAGCAATAATTTTTACACTAAAAGAATGGGAAATTAACACTCAGTTCGTGCATACTTTACACTCAACAAATGTTTTCTCAACAATATGGTTGTCATTTTTACACTCAGTGTCCATGACTTTAACCTGCATTGAAGGTTAAAGTTGTTATATATTTTACCACTTTTAAGACCAATGTTATTTACACTCGTCAGTGTGGATAAATAGGAACCACTCTGGGTGTTATTTGAGTGTAAGATTTAACACTCCGTTTTTTACTGTGTACCTGATATTTATTAATATAGATTATATATTTACAATTTTATATATACAATCGTAATTTTATCTATATTTATCTATATAAAATTTTTATAATCCATTTAGTTTTTTCCGTTGTTGTGAACGTTGATTTTATTTATACCTTGATACACTAACCTTAGATATATACCATCGTTATAATTGATTTTCTTTATTTATAAATCGTTGTATTTATATGTGCTATGCATACACTTGTATTTTAACAGTTTCGTACTATAGCGATATGTGGCTAACCAGACAAGTGGTATGGCGGTAAATGAACATAGAAGTCGAAACCGCCTGTACTTTAAATTCAAAAAAATATTATTATATTTATTTTAAAAGTTGTAGATAAGAATTTCTGTTGATTGTCCTTATATTATGTTTCATACCCTAACAATTGGTAGTTCTTGAATCTATTGTCGATATACATACAATATTTCACTACCTACATACAACAGGTAGCTTCTTGAAGCTTTCATCCTTGTAATATGGCGTTAAATCGATTTATTGCCACCTGGAAACCTATTGGCGTATTAATAATGATATCCAATAAGTAAAACAATAGTTTTCTTACAGTCTTGACGTATTTGTGGGAAGCCATAATTTTGAATGTAATTATTCCGAAGAGATAAAATATAGGGGGAAACCTACTCTAACCACTTTTGTAATAAATTTGATCTAAATCGTACGCGGAGTGTTTGATGCGTGTAGGTAGGGACACGTATAATTATTACCATACATCATTCTGCTACCGAAGAATTTAATATGGGAGCAAAGTTATAAAACTGTCAGCGTTCATTATTACACGTACAGTTGGGTGACAATATAATTTAAGTTTGATGTAATTATGTACTCAATGAATGTTAACGAAAATTATGGTTCACGCGATCTATTTATTATCCATAAATTTCACAATTCCTACTCTAAAGCTCAGAATTGCAACTGCTATTTTTTTGCTATTTATTTTCTAAATTAAATTGCAATTTACTCTTTGAAATGCACATATTTTATCAGCGAACAAGCTTTAATCCAAAAATCGTATGTAATGAAAATCACGCTAGAAAAATCTGCACCAGAGTTTAATTTTTTTATCATTATGGATACGAGCAGATTAAAAAAAGGCTGACATCTAAATCTCATTGAATTCATTATGCGATATTTATTGTTGCTGTAAATATTGTAAATAGTTTAGAACATGGGAATTGGAATGATAATTGCCGTTTTTATGTTTACAACGCCCATATTCTATCCTCAATTACATGCAAATGTGCCGCAGAGTATTAAAAATTATTTATACGTGGGGTTAGGTGGTAAATTGCCGTTTTGTAAAATTGTTAGGATTTTCTTTACTACGTTCCTTTTTCGAACTGAAATTAAAATGGAAGAAAAAGCCTCTCTCTTCCAAATTGATTTTTACCTAATGCTCTCAAGAAAAAAGGAAGCTTTTAATTAGAAACCTTGACCTGAGTTTTTTAATTTGTGTTTATTCCAAGGTAATATCACAGTATTAAATTCACGACGTTTAAGAATTTTTTAACAGCTTTTAATTTTCAACTTCTAACTGAAAATTGCGTTTTTAATTAATTGACTTAATCAAAACTTGGGGCGTGATGTAATTTAGCGGCATTATAATTTGAAGTTTTTTTTTTGTTGGTGTACAATTTAATTTTATTATTTTCTTTGTGATTTAACAGAAGTATTTATTTATTTCAATGATTATAGAACGTCCATGTAATTTGGGCTTGTCCGCATATCTAAATTATTTGTTAATCTTACCAGTACAGCGGCGTAACAAATTGACTAAAATACCGGTAATATTTTTGTTAATTTGCAAAAATAAAGCAAATTCTAAAATCTAGATCAATTTTGTGACATATCGTTCTTTAATTTGTTTTTTCTTCTTGCAGCACCCTGGCCGTTTATGGGTTTATTATTAAAGGTTGACTATTATAATTTTGTTTACTGTTGTTCTAAGGAGCAACTCTGTATTCATTCCATACCACTTCCTGACCGCTTTTTTCTATTAAAGTCCTTAACAATGATGTATACGACGGGAAATTAAAAAATTATTTATCTTCTGAAATTAAATGTGTAAATTCGATTTTCTCAATAAAATAGTTAAATGCATTTAACTAATACAATAATTAAATGGAATAGATAGAATAAAAACAGTAGTACATTAAAGTAAAAAGATACTAATTATTAAAATACACATACCTAATTATGTAATAAATATTAATGGAAAATATTAAACAAGATTACAAAAATGATTCCTAATCATGCGATTCATCGTCTAAGGAGTCATCTGTCCTTCAGAATCTTTAAGTGTACCGGAATAAAATTATATTGCTAAACTATCCATCTATAACATTACACAGTTTTCAATTGAAATTCTCTTGTGTACAACTATCCGCGCATTCGAGTGCATACGAATCCAGTCTCGTGTTGCTGTACATCAACGTATTATTTTTAATAAAACTTTTATATGAGGCTGTATTACATAGGAAATCTATCCAGGACTTTTATAAATATTTGTATAATTTTCGTATTCCCTTCTTCTATTTTATATACCTTATTACCTAAATATTGTAATGTATTTCTTTCTTTCTTGATTAAATTTAAGAATTTATAAGTTTACAGCGCCTCCTAAGTTCATATAGTGTACTAGATCGTCTTGTGTTTCACATTCTCATATAAGGTAACACTTTGCCCAATTTGCGTTACGATGGATGATATTGCCGTCAATCTTTGCCGCTTAAGCTCATGCTGAATCTGGTTAGAATTCCACTTATTCAACAAGTGGTGTAGCATAAAGGCTGATTCTCACTATACGGCAGGCTACCAACAGTCACCGGACCAACAAAAGATTGTACTGTACGTTTTATATGAAGGTATTCTCATCAACCATCACAGACACGGACCATCGCGACCATTTAAAATGTACAGCACAATGTTTTGTCGGTCCGGTGACTGTTGGTAGCCTGCCGTATAGTGAAAACCAGCCTTAACACAAGCGACCATTTTGCAAAATTGTAAAAATTCGCAAAATTCGTGACGTCACAGCGACACGGAGCCGTGAAACCTCAATAGTATGCATTTTAGATGCAGTGCGCTCTTCACGTTGATCGTATTTTTTGTAACAATGACGTTTAGGTTTTAACCAAAATATACACAGACTCAATTAAGGCAAATAAAAGAAGGCAAAAAAAAAAGAAGATCAAAATCAGTCGAATATTACAACATTAAACAATATAAATTGTAGAAATGCAATATTGTATGCTTATGTCAACTGTAAGGGAGTGCATTCGCTGCAAGGAAAATGCTCTTGAAAATGGAGAAAAGAGGAGAAAACATATGCATTGTTCTTCACATATCATTTGTAAAAGTAGTTTTACACTTTGATAGTTTACTAAGAAAGACAACGATACTACAATAATTGTTACGGCATTTAGTTTGTCGCAATTTTGTCTGTTGGAACCAAATCTTGACAAACGCTTTTCTAAAAAATATATGAAAAAATATGGCTGCCTTATTTAAACCAAAAGTAACAAAAATAAATTAGTTTCGAACTACTAATTCATAGGCGTGATAACAAAAAAAATTATCTTCTTTTGAGATGATCGAGCAGCAACTACTGGACCACTTGGAGAATTTTTAGGTTTTTCTAGTTTCATCGCATTTCCCGATCTGAGCGTCAATTTATAATTTATAAAATTTTTAGTATTTCATATTTACAAGATTTTAAAAAAAGAATCATGAAAATCCGAGTAGTTTGAACCGGTTCCGAGATAACGATCTTTTTTGCCTAGCGCTCCTCCAATATAGTTAGTAAGTAAAAATGTGGGTTAAATTTTAGGTAATACTACTATAAAATTGTTCCAAGAATTTTATCCCTCTTTTTAAATTTCCACGAATTCATTTTAATAGTAGTTAGTAAGTAAAAATGTAGCTTAAATTCTTTTATAGAATACCACTCTATGAAATAGTTCCAGGAACCAGTTCGCCTTTTTTAAATTTCCACGAATTCATTTTAATAGTAGTTAGTAAGTAAAAATGTAGGTTAAATGCTTTTATAAAATACCACTCTATGAAATAGTTCCAGGAACCAGTTCGCCTTTTTTAAATTTCCACGAATTCATTTTATCAGTAGTTAGTATGTAAAAGTGTAGGTTAGATTTTTTCAAAGAATACTACTGTAAAATAGTTCCAAGAATTAGTTCACCCTGTTAAAATTTCCGCGAAATCATTTTTATAGCAGATAGTAAGTAAAAATGTAGGTTAAACTTTTTCTTAGAATACTACTATAAAATAGTTCCAATAATTATTTCACCCTTTTTAAATTTCCACGAATTCATTTTAATAGTAGTTGGTTAAATTCTTTCCTAGAATACTACTATAAAATAGTTATAAAAATTATGTCCCCCTTTTTAAATTCCACGATTTCATTTTAATAGTATTGAGTCATTCCATACGAAATCGTCTAAAAAAATTTTTTTTGTTGCTCCACTATTTTAGATTTTGCTCAATCAAAGAAGGAATTTTATTTGCTTTAATATTTTTAGCTGTAGAAATCTTTCTATTAAAGATATCTACACGTTTAAGATGGCATTTCAAAGCTAAAAGATAGTAGTTTTTGTGCAACGAATATAAATTTTCACAATCAATACTCCCCGAAAAATAACACGGTGCTGAGAATATGTGTATTTTACTGATTCTTCGTGATTTTTAACTGACTCCCAGTGTCTCGACTGTTGAATGCAAACAGCTAATATTTCTCAGAAATCAAGTGCACATATCGTGGAAGAAATAAAACCTACAACTAACTCGTTCGGCCTACTCTTTATAAAAAAATCTCTGCTTGAAATCTTGAAATTTTAAAAATCGCATTATTTATTTAGGCAATAATATGAATGTGTTGGCTACGAGATAAAAATTATCTAAGTAATTAGTATATATACTACAGTAAGTATGTACTACTAAGTAAGTTGTACACTGGCTTGCAAAAACAACGCATACACTTTAAAAATCAAGTAACCGAGTTTTTATGTAGTCTTTGCTATGTAAACGTGACCTTTCTGACTTTTGACATTAAATTTTTGACGGATAAATATATCATTACGAAAATAAAACAAAATAATTTTAACTGATTGACACTGACAGCTTAAAAGTTAAGACTGACTTAATACAATCAAAAATAGGTGTACGCGAATTTTTTGCAAGCCAGTGTATATAGTATATATATGGCCAACGAACGTATGCATTTCGGGTTTAATTAGTGTTTTACAGCCCTTGATCGTGTTAGCGCCACCAACTTTCGCCTCAACTCTAAGTGACTCTGTGGGCTCCAAACCACTCAATTAAGCTCTTAATACATAATATACTATTATGTATCAAGAATTTTTGTTAATCTTCCTGTTTACAATCATTTGGGTTTGCTAAATATTCATTGAAAATAATTAACTCCAGTCAACCATGTATTCCTTGCATCAAACATTAATTTTTCTAGAACAGTGATTCCCAAACTTTTAAACTCAAAAGTCCCTAGAATTAAAAAAGTCAACGGACTTAAAACTATAAATTTAATAGCTGCTCTCAAATTGTGAAAATGCTCTAAAAATAATTTTTAAATATGATTATAGCTTAATTAATTGGTTTGGTATTAATTTGATAAAGACTTTACAATAACTTTACAAAATATTATTAGTTATACCATAATTTTTGTGTTGTTCGCAAACCCCCTTACAACTTGTTACGGACTCCAATGCTTGTCTGAAGACCGCACTTTGGAAACCACTGGTCTAGGGTATCACGCTAAATCCAAAATCGAGGCTATGTATAAGCGTGTTCGTAAATTCTCTTGCCAGATGGTAAACGTTTTTATTATTGCTTTTTCGAAAAAAAAGTCGCTCTTTAAAAAAGTTCTGCTTCACTTAAAACCTCAAATGCTGCCATTAAAATTAACCTAGCGTATACAGGATGATTAAAACAAATAGTAGTTTGATTTTAATGTTTACATTTATTTTTTTTAATATTTAATATTTCCAGTACAATGACTTCAAATTTTTTATCTACAAAGATTTTTCTTGATTTATGCAGTTTTGTGATAGGTTCTAATGATTCGGTAAATGGTCTCACAACGATATTTTTGGCTGCAAAATGATCTAAAATGAACATCTTATAATCTTCACCTTTCTTCAGATAAAGGCGAGTTTTAGGTATCGACAATGAAGTTATATAATTTAAAGATTTAATATTTTTGTTATTATAATTGCATTGAATTCCTTATACAGGTCGTATAGTATTGTTTTGTTTACCATTACATATTTATATTTCTCATTGTAGCTTGTTTATCTTAAACTAGGGTTTTATGATTTTCCCATACGTTGATCTTCCTAAATACCAGTCAGGTTTCCAGCGCCTCTCCTATGTTTGTGTGTGGTAGAGTAGTCATATCACAGTATAATAACAAACCAGTGGTGCACTCTCGCAAATATGTACTGCCGCCACGTATTTTCAGACTGTTTGGGCGGTCAAGGTTAATTTTAATGGCAGCATTTGAAGTTTAGGTAAAACAAAACTTTAAAATGGAGAGAAGTGGAGAAAACATATGCATTATTCTTCACAAATCATTTGTAAATGTAGTTTTAACTTTGATAGTTTAATAAGAAAGACAGTAGAAAAAAGACAACGATACTACAATAATTGTTGCGGCATTTAGTTTGTCGCAATTTTGTTTGTTGGAACCAAATCTTGACAAATACTTTTCTTTTGCTTCTTCTAAAGATGTTTTTTATGTTATAAATGTTCTTTTGTAGTTCAAAATGTAATTTTTCTAATTGGTTCGGTTTTGTGTAATAATTCAATAAAGATATGTATAAATTTCTTTTGAGATTGCGTGCTCTTGAAATTTGTGTATCTTTCAATGTTTTAATTCGGTTGTTACTGTTTTGTATTGCTTCATTTGCTATATTACCTGCTTCATGAGGAAAGAAGGAGTCTGCTTCTAAAAGAGTCATCGGAGAAGAAAATGTTATTAGAGTTTTTAACTCAGTTTTCATAATAGAATACCGCACTGCAGAGTTTTACCTATCGAATGATTACACCCTGCATATTGTATCATCATAGTATGATAAACTTTATTTCTTTTAATTCATTTATAAAGAAAATTTGTTTAGCTTCAACAATTTCTTTATATACCGTTTCTAATCTGAAACCAATATACTCTATATTATTATTTGAAAATAACACGAACTTCTATTCTTACCATTCGCTGTAACGAAGTTTTCTATTTAAAACTTTTTTAATTCTAATGTATATATTTGACCACCGGGACCAGTTGTTAAGAAAGAATTTTAAAACTAATTTTATGGAATAACCGGGCATCGGTGCTACTTTTAGGTAAAAAAATAGATCACTTGAACTGGTGTTCAAGTGATGTAGAATGTCAAAACTTCAATTTCAACATTTCCCAGACGTGGTTTGTTATATAATATATACCAGGGGTGTGCAAACGGTCGATCGCGAACAGTTCGATAGTCGATCGCAGACATTTTAAATAATTTACTAGGTTAATTTATCTCTTCTTTAATCAAGAATTTGAGAGACGATTTGCAAATCTCAATAATCTTCAACCGATTTTTGAATTTATTTCATTTCCTTTTAGAGAATTCGATAACGAGGATATTACATCAAATCTAGCTCATACTTTTCAATTGAATTCATCGGATCTAGAGTTAAAAATTTTAACAACACAATCAGATATAATTCTGAAAGCACGTGCAAATGAAAATTATTTTTGGAATTTATTACCAGAAGAAAAATATCCATTATTGAGATCGGTGGCAATGAGGATATTTGCATTTTTTGGTTCCACGTTCCACTTATCTATGTGAAGCAGCGTTTTCTCAAATGAAAAACATCAAGTCGCAATTTAGGAGTTCTCTGACTGATGACCACTTAATGGCATATATTCGATTGTGCGTCAGTGATTACAAACCTAAGATTTGTTGATGAAATGGAATGTCACGCATCTACATCAAAAAATTAATCCAAGATATTTATCAATAAAGTACATTGCACAAAATCGAGAATACAATGTATTTAATATATTATTATCAATAAAGACATTAATTAAACTTTTATTTGTTTTTAATGTAACCCATTTTTCGAAGTCGATCGCGCATAAATAAGAAAGATTAATGTCGATCATACCATTATTAAGCTTGCCCACCCCTAATATATACCTTTGCATCTTTGATTTTACAATAAATATTATTTTTATTTACGTTTGTATTTTTAATAAACTCAATTAGTGTTAAATTATCCCCAAGTGAAATGAAAAAGGTTCAACGGTTAGCGCATAATGAGCTTTTATGCATTGTTGGTTGCATAAACATACCGTAAAAGCAATGGTTTGAGATGATTATTTCGTATATTACATTTTAATTTAATACCACAAAATTATGAACCTTTAATTAACAAGTACATTGTCAATTACATTCTTACAACTTTATAAAGATGTATCTTTATATAAATAAAGCACCTGTTATAAATTCTCAGTATAATAATATAAAGATAAACTCGAATTTAACTTTTTTTTTGTAATAAATTCGATTGTAGATAGGAGCATGTATACAAATAAACATACATTTTTAATTATATTTACTCATCTTCCAAAATTTGTTGTTTTGTAAATGAATAAAAAGGTTAAAGGATAAAACTCCCACACGTTTTTTCAATCCTACATAAATATTTACCGGAAAAAATTGGTATTCAAGAATGCAGTTAGTAACAGTGCCGGTAAGTAAATAATAAAATTAAATTTATGGTCATATTGATAAAAAAAATAAATATATTACTATTGCAATTATGTAAAATTAAATTGCACTACTTTTGTGCGATAATCTTAGCAACTATCCTTGCGAAATAAAAATAATTGTGAGAAAAAAATGAACCGAATGAACCTGTTTTATTATTTTATTTGCAAAATGTTTGCTAAATCGTGTTTAATTTACATTGACAATTTAATGATTTAGCGCAAATTTTTATTGCGAAATGGTTTTTACTGTTCTACGAGAATTACAAAAGCATAATAAAACTAGCTTTTACAATCCTGGAAAGAATGCCGGCATAATAGTTAATATTACTGTCACCATCTAGTCACAACTTTTTGACAACATTATAATTAATTATAATAATTAAGTAATTGCCAAATTATACAACCAAATTACATACCTAATAAAAACAGTAATTTTGAGAAAATCGAGGGAAACGCATTTGTAATTTGTGTTTTGTAAAGTTAAATAATGAAATCGACGAAATAAGAAATATTTATCATATTTGAATTTCACTTGCAATAAAATTGTAATTTTTTGGATAAGGAAGCAAAACCGTAGAATACACAATATACTATATACATAGTGTATAATAATTAAAAGGAACTTCGTGGCTAGTTGATGGGTAGAATATAGTAGAGCAAATTTTGAAGTTTCATTGATTCATCATCAGATACAGTGGAGGCAACTCTGCTATTCCATTCTTTTCTATTTTTTGCAATTCTTTTCGTTTCTTTCCAAGTTAGTTTAATATATTTTAATTCTTTTATTATTGTTCTTTTCCACGTATTATTTGGTCTGTCTCTTTTTCTTTTCCCTATTTTGTTATAATCCAAAGCTTATTTTGTTATAATTTTTGTTGATTTTGTGAGAGTGTGACATATCCATCTCTACTTGCATTTCTTGATTGTTTCTTCTATTTTTTCTTTTTCCGACATCCTCCATAGGTTTTCATTTCGAATTGTTTTAGGCAAAAAAAATTCCGCATATAATTCGAAGGCATCTATTTATAAATGTCTGTAGTTTTTGGTACTGTTTTTCACTATCCTTCTACGTTTCTGCGTCATAGAGCAGTGTATTCTTTATGTTATTACGAAAAAGCCGAACCATTAATTTCCTACTAATATTATATAGCACTATGCTTCCTAAATAGCATAATTCTTCAACTTCTTCAATATCTCTTCCCTCTATTTGAACTTTCACTCTTTTTGTTATGTCTTTAACTAGTAGTTTGGCTTTTTAATGTTTAGTTGTAAACTGCTTTTCTTGCATTTTTATTTAACATGCTTTCCTTCTCTTGCATGTGTTTTTTGTTGGTTGTCATTAAGCAAATATCGTCAGCGAATTCCAATTTATCGAACGCGTTTCAATTGATGCCTGATTTCTGTTCTCTGTCTTCTTCGTTATCCAGTCCATCACTATTAGAATCTAGTCCAGTCAAATAAAATAAATAGGAGAAGGTTGACCTACTGCTTGTAGGTGGTAAGCTCGAAGAGATAATGAGAGTAAACCACGCCCTCTAACGGTTTTTGTCGTTTTTCTCGGAAACTATTAGGTTTATCGAAATGAACGAGGTTAGATAAAATAACGTTTAGTTAATTAACTGTTGTATTTAAATGTTTCCATAAATTATGCAGAATACTCTACACGTGTTTTGATCTGTTAAACATTTTGCAAACAAGAGTGCTCTTTAGCTTCTAACTACATATCCGACACGCCGGTCGGTCGTACTTTTTAGAAATCCCAACCATCTGTTTTTAAATATTTTTCTTAGAAAGCCAATCTATGAAGGGGGTGTTTATGTGGCTTGTCTGGTCATTCACAACAAATGCGCTGCTATTTTAGGACTTTTTAATTTCCAATTGCTCTAGAAAATCTTAACTTCCATTTGTAAACTGAAAGACAAATTAAATGAGACTCGTATAGGTACTTAAAGAATCAGCTGCGCGCACAGGTTATTGTTGGGTTGACTAAATATATCAAGACCGAACTTAAACTTAAACTGAAATATTTTTAATGCAGTTTATTTTCAAATTTCATCAAATTCGCCGGTTTTAACAGGAATTAGTCATACAAATACTTAAATTATAAAAAAATTAACTACAATGACAATTAGACAATTATTATAGAAATAATCTATACCTAATGTTATACCTTTAGATTATTTCTTTTCAAATTAAATCCGCAAAATAGTGGAAAGTTTGATTTTTCTTATTTAGTTTGCAGCTTTATGGGTGATTCTTATAACAAAACATGCTTTTAATTAAATAAGATCTTAATTTTATTTATTAACATTAAAAACCAAAAAGCACAAGATGTAATCACAAGAAGAGGTAGATAAGACGATCATAAATTCAAAGCGGGTGTAGCTCAGTTGCAAAACATCGTCTCTCTGTGCAGCAGGTCATCGGTTCAAATCCCGAGGTTTATTTTTTGGAGCATAATTTTTTTTATTTAAAAATTAATTTACGCACAAAAAACTAATTGGAAAATAAAAATTAATTCGAATAATAAAACAAAATAATAGCGTTTACTAATAATGACACAAAGTGTCGAAACAATATTGTCAGGTTAAGATATTAATAAAACTTGTGAAACTTTAACTAATCTTTGTATTTATATTATATTTCAAAAACAAAATAATGTATATTTAATATATTTATTTTATTAAAAGCATGTTTTGTTATAGAATCACCTATAAAGCTGCAAAGTAAACAAGAAAAATCAAACTTTCCCCTATTTTGCGGATTTAATTTAAAAATAAATAATATAAAGCTATAACATTAAGTATAGGTTATTTTTATAATAATTGTCTAATTGTCATTGCAGTTAATTTTTTTTTAAATTTAAGTATTTGTATGACTATTCTTGTTCCTAATTCAAATCAAACCGCCAAATTTGATGAAATTTGAAAATAAATTGCATTAAAAATATTTCATATTTAGTTTAAGTTCGGTCCTGATATATTTAGGCAACCCAACAATCACCTGTGCGCGCAGCTGATTTTCTAAGTACTTATACGAGTCTCATTTAATTTGACTTTCAGTTTACATGCAATAAGTCTACTCTATCTACGTCTACGGAATGAATATTATTTATACAAAGGGTGACTATGATTGATGTCCCTACTAAAAATGTCCGAATGTTTTCTCGTACCTCACCTTCGTTTCGTTTTGTCTTCGTCGAAGAAATAAGCTATGTCATACTTGGATCAATAGCTTTGCCCAAGAAACTTTCAGACGTAACTTTTTGTGGTTTTTGTATTACTCATGAAGTAGCTAATAAATATTCGTTGAGAGCCGGACGCGATCCTGGTCCAGTCATCTTTTACCATAGCATCTCTTCGGCAAAATCCGTCAAGTAATCAGGTGATATTATTGTTACTCTTGGTGCCAACCAAATGAAAAATTCGTATTGGCAAGTTAATTCTTAGGCAAATACACTATACTAGTAAATTTTTTATCCATCCCAATACGCACAGGGTGTTTAGACTTTTTTGAAATTTTAATCTCATTTATCTGTAAGACCTTGGTATCGGGTAAATTATTTTCTTGAATGATTTTTGCTGTAAAATTGAAAAACACATAAAAGAAACGGTTAATAAATAAATATTAGTAGTAATTTTTTTTATATAGTTCAGGTAAACAAAATCTTTCAACTCAAGTGTGGTCTCTTGCAACTAGCTATTTATTTGGCTTTTGCATACATATATCACATAACTGATGACAACCTATTACATCAGCGATTCTAAACCTACAATATTTAGTACCCAACTGCTCGAATCAGTTTTAAGCTCACCCCTCTTACATTTATTTTTTTAAGTACTATTGAAACAAGGTTAGAATTCCGCAGGAATAGCGAAATTACCCCACATTTGGCATCGCTGTCGCCCCCAACGTATTTCTCACGTTTTTACGAAAAGTTACCTTTTATGTTACTTATATGTATCTACCTATTTTTAAGGGTGACTTTATTTTTGTATTAACAGAATATATCTTTTCTTATTTATGTTTCAATAAGGTTTTCGAATGTATTGTCATATCTTCGCGCTTCCCTCTGTTGTTATTACTAAATTACATTATTCTGTTTATTTTAAGTCAATGACCAAAGACTATGCCGATACAGAATAATGCGGAATCATCGTTTTTGTATTCAGCTTCAGGAAATTCCTGCAGCTCGCAGGCACTTACTATATTACTGTTGACTAATTCCAGATTAACTAATCCAGAATTCTGCGATTTTAGCGTGTGAGATTTTGTGATTTCAAATATCTTAATTTGGATTTCCATATTTTCAAGTCCTGGAATTTATAATTTCCTAAGGAACACACTAAAAGAATAGAGTAGGAAAGATACAACCTTTACGTTTGTTTTTTTATTCACATTCTATCTAAGGGTTGTTTAGATTAAAAAATTTGAGCCGCTGTTACTTGGGTTTATCTTGAGAAAGTAAAAACACAAATAAAAAATCCAATACCACGAAGGAAATAACTATTGACAAGAATAACTATTAGAAAAAATGCATTACTCGCAGGATATGGTACAAGAGACTATTTTCAGATACCTTTTTTTTTCGATTAACCTGAGAAAATCTAATTTATACAGAATTGCAACATAGCGAATAAAAGTACTAATTACAGGGAATTGAGGGTTGTAATAAATAAAACTGACAGTAGATCGTTATTAAATGAGAAAATTAAAAATCAAAGGTCTAGTTTATGTCATTCGCCAATTTTGGTGTATGTACGATATATTTCGATAGTTGTGTACATACATAGACAGTTCTTACATATTTTTTAATAAAAAATATTTATATTAAATATTTTTTAATTTTGAAATTAAGCAGCCCTTTACTCTTTACAAAAACCTAAAGTTTTCGTTTCAGATTCTGTTTATTTAAATTGATGTTGACAATAAGCAATCATAATAATTTCAAAGTTGAAACCCAAGACTACCTTTATAACGTATATATACAAAAATAAAATTTTGTATATAAAATTGTTGCAGATTCAACAAGCTGTTCATCGGAGCCGGAAATATGTTTATTTAGTGGTCGACTAAAATATAGAAAAATAAACATGAAAAAATAACTTTTTATTTAGTTTCCATTTTTTCGTTTCCATTTTCCCGTGTTTTGAGGTTGTTGAAATTTTTAAGTTTGTGTTTTTGTTACTAATATTTCCTTTACGTTTTGTTTGCTTGTTTTGTAAATTCGTATTAAATCGTAAACCCAAAATAGTACATAACCAACTAGAATACAATTAACCCAGTTGGAATTTGCAAAAAGCATTCGTTGCGCCAACAGTAAATCTATGTATATAGATAAATGCAATAAAATATTCGGCATTACCGTAGGAAAATCCTTAAATCTATTTTATTTTGTTAAAATTTCCTATAAAATTTATTGCAAAGTAGGTATATGCTACGCATATGAAAATAACCTTAAGAAATATTTTGGAGGTTAGTAACACTATGAATAATAACAATATTACAAATATATGCAGCAGTACAAGAATGAAATTGAATTTATCTTTAGCTTTATCGGCCTGTAAGAAAATTTATAGTTTTTTGTGTTCTACATAACCCGATAAATCCTACATTAGAAAACGTTTTCTACATAATAAAATAAGTCGGCTTTAGAATGGAAGATATGTGTACTCTGATAAGAGCCAAAATAACGAGATTTAAATAGTGTTTTTGTAACGCAGACGATCTTCGATTCGAACAGATTTAAAAATTTCACACTAGCAGCAAAATCATCATGCTTTCAAAAAAAAGAAAGAAATAAACTAAATCTTCTAAATATCAGGTGTTTTTTTTATCAGAGTTGGTCAGTCGCCAATTTCCATACCAGCAGTCTTTATACAGGGTGTCCTGTTTAACAGTCTACACTTAATCATAGGGGCAAGCTTCTGGCTATAACAATGGAATTAAAAGAACTTTGTATAATTTGACGTCTAGTTTACGAAATCGGTATTAGAATCCCCAAAGTTACAAAAAAAATGTACGAGAAGTAGGGGTGAGGTAAAGTGGATTGAAGGCTGACAATCACATGTACGACAAGTAGTTGTATTTAGGTATAATTAAATTATACATTTCTTCTTGTTGGAGTGCCGTATCATATTTAAAACATTGTCAATTCCCCTCTTACATTCATGCTGTGGTTCCAGTGAACACAAGTACAGGAACACTCCACAGTTTTAGGTGGTGTCCGAATCACCAAATTGTACGCAGACACATTATTTAGGGCAATCTCCTGGGAAAGTATATTTCGATGTATACCAACTTTGCTATGTTGAGATTTCTAGCCTTTGTTTTTTTCGCAAAACAGCTGTGAGTGGAGCATGTCGCCATGAACTTGTAGAATAAAAATCTTAGATTGCTCAAAGCTCGTATTGCAGCAACGAACGTCAACAAAAACAATCTATTATAGCCTGGGTAGTGTTGCGACTAGCGTGATGGTCTCTCACCCAGGTGGACCTAATCGAATCCCGGTGCCGGCAGATCTGGATTTGTGCGATACCATTTGTAAGTTGGCTGCAGTTAATAATAATAATAATCGCCCCTCCTTGTCACACACGCTTTATATCTTCTGGGGCCTGATTTGCCAGGCTATGGGTAGTAGTAATTACTACTATTAATACACCTAATTAATCAAATTAAGACATTAAGTACAGTAGTATAAAAGTGTTTATGACACAGCTACAGTCCTGTAAAACTTTACGGACTTCTAAAAAATAACTGTAATATTTAACAATGCTCCTCAACAAAAAGCTAACAGAAATTAATTTGTTGCTTACTTACTACACCATAACAACGTCTATACCTAAACCATAAATACAAGGAATGAGTCATCACAAATCACCTGGGCGACAGCGGGTTACTTTCAACGCATTATTATATTCCATGTCTCTCTATTGTATAACGAATATATAAAAAGAAAAAAGTAAACAATAGACAGAGAGAGAGAGAGATGGAATGCACTAAAGTGTTAGGAGTCCCCCGCTGTCGCCTAGGTGATTTGTGATGACTCATTCCGTGTATTTATGGTTTAGGTATAGCCAGGGCCGGATTTAGACTTGATAAGGCCCTAAGCTATTTGAGATATGGGGCCCTTTATAAGTCAAGATATATTGGGACAAATAATGCTGCAGTATATTTAAGTATATATGACAATCGCTCACTCCGACAATTTTTTTGGGGGGCCCTAAGAAAGTGGGTGCCCTTAGCTATAGCTTGTGTAACTTATACGTAAATCCTGCACTGGGTATAGCTATAAATTGACCTACCGCCTTTAAATACTAAGTATCTTTTTATACAAAATATACAATACATTGATAAAAAACGATGGTGAAGACGGAAATAAAACTTTGTACGCGACACGCTTTGTAACTAATCTTTATTGGACTCACTATATTATGGAGGCTTGCTCCTTAGTCACTCGCCCCGCAAGCTTTCCAGCTCGCCCGTAAAGATTGTCAAAAAATGATGACATTTTTTCATTAATATCCGTATGCAAAATGCCACATTGGTTTTGTTTACTTGACAACGTGCACGAAAAATCTTTCGCTTTAGAGCGAAAAATATGTCGTGTATTTATGCGTTTTTTGCAGATTTGAGCAATTCCTTGTGTTAGTTTTTATAATCTTTTCTACTTTTCCGGTTATTTCAAGAACGCTGTAAAAAAGCGTTGTGTGCAATTCGTGCTCGAAATGACTTTGGTAGTCTTGAATGTGATTTTGACTCGACTACGCCTCAAAAAACAAAAAACTTTTATTCTTGACCACCAAAGTAGCATTTCGCGCACTAAATACACAAATAACTATTTAGAAAGCTTGCTACGTAAATAACTATTAACAGTCTACAAAATTTTGTTGAAAATAGATAGCTCTAGAAAATTTGTAATGATCACCAATCATTCGTGCGAGAATCATACACATTTCATTAGTAATAGTTTAATACAAATTTTAATTTGTACTATGCGCACAATTATGGTTGATACAGAAACTTCTACATATAAAGTTTTCGGCCAGAGTTAAGATTTCTGTATATAAGAAAATATTTGGATTAGTCGTTTGCATGTTTACTTTATAATCCAAGGATCGCAGGTTCGATCCCCGGCCGAGCTGGTGTAATTTTTCATAGCGGAGAAAAATTAAAAACATGCCTTCTTCTCGGATAGGAAGTAAAGCTGTAGGCCCCGTGTCAATGCGATGTTTGGCACCATAAAAATCCCTACTGATGGTGGAATTCCCCCAGATTCGGCTAAATTCTAGTAGGGTCGGCCAAATGATCATAGCAATCGGTGCCATGAGGTACGAAAGATGCTACGCCAGGAGCTTGTTGGTTACAGCTTCAGCTGGTTGGTTACAGCCATTTGAATGTTTTTGAGTGTCCCAAAATGAGTTCCCTTGAGGTGATCTTTCAATCTCGGGAAAAGGAAAAAGTCACAAGGACTCAAGTCAGGCGAATAAGGAGGCTGAGGAGCCACAGGAATGTTTTTACTGGCCAAAAACTCATTTATTGAAATTGCTGTGTGACAAGGCGCATTATCGTAATGCAACACCCAGTTGTTCTTGATGTTTGGTCTCACACGAATGACCCTTTTTCGAAGTTTTTCAAGAACTTCTCGGTAAAAGTGTTGATTGGCCGTTTGGCCTTGAGGCACAAACTCTTTGTGGACGACTTCAGTAGGTATTGGGTCAGTTGAGTCCATCCCCTCCCTTTTTTTTGGCCACGCCCCTTTCCCCTTCTCCCTTCTGTTAGCTCCTCCCATTGCTTCTGATTGGTCGACGCCATTTTGAATCGCCATTTTGAATCGCCATTTTGAATAGCCATTTTGAATCGCCATTTTGAATCGCCATTTTGAATCGCCATCTTGGATCGCCATCTTGGATCGCCATTTTGAATAGCCATTTTGAATCGCCATTTTGAATAGCCATTTTGAAACGCCATTTTGGATCGCTATTTTGAATAGCCATTTTGAATAGCCATTTTGAAATGTCATTTTGAATCTGTCAATTTTGAATGTCATTTACATATCCGCCATTTTGTATCTATCATTTTCAATTTGTCACTTTAGATTTCCCGCCCTTGGATTTGAATTTTTAGTACTGCTACTATCGGCGACGTCATGTCATCGGTATAGTAGATTCCTCTCTCTCGCTCTCGCTTGGTTCAGGCCCTCTCTCTCGCTCTCGCTTGGCTCTGACCCTCTCTCTCGCTCTTGCTCTGGCCCTCTCTCTCGCTCTCGCTTGGCTCTGACCCTCTCTCTCGCTCTTGCTCTGGCCCTCTCTCTCGCTCTCGCTTGGTTCAGGCCCTCTCTCTCGCTCTCGCTTGGCTCTGACCCTCTCTCTCGCTCTCGCTTGGTTCAGGCCCTCTCTCTCGCTCTCGCTTGGCTCTGGCCCTCTCTCTCGCTCGGCTTTCGCTCTGGCTCTCTCTCTCTCTCTCTCTCTCTCGCTCTCGCTTGTCATTTCCAACTTGTCATCATTTCCCGCCATTGGATTTGAATTTTTAGTACTGCTACTGCCATCTATCGGTAACGTCCTGTGATCGGTATAGTAGATTTCTATACACCTGTAGATAGGCAACCTGCTACACTTTTTTATAAAAATTAATGGATCCAACGAGTTTCGAACCAGGGTTCGTAAAGTACGTCTGTTTACAAGTCCATAGCTTAACCCCGAGACCACGGAGCTTGTCTTTTAAATTACTGCATACGAGTTATTTATAAAAATGTTTTCACGTATATTTGATTAAATCCAATTTATTTAAAAATAATTCCCGGAAAATATTTATAAATATTGTACATTAATAATATTAAATCTTTAGGATTCAAAAATTATAAGCCAATTATGATTATTATCATGAGTCATTGAGATGAGACAATTATTAACCTTATATGAGCCAATCGTGAAGAAACTCAAGAAATTTTTCTTGATACATCTTAAATATAACAATTTGAAAACTATATACAGATATTATTACTACGTGAGGCCCGTAACATCAGTAGATCCGCGGCTTTTTATATCAGTACAAAATAATTAGATATAGTTATATTTACTATCTATTCTTTTAAACAGCAGTTATACTTTCCATGATTACTTTATAGTCGGGTATGTAGTACCATTATTATCCTACATTAACTTATATGAAAAATGAGATCGGTAAGGTAAAAACATGACGTCTTGATTGTAAAACTTATTCTCTGTAACGATGATTTCACCATTGCTAATGAATTTCCAATTAGCGGGTGTAGAAAGTTAAAATTCAAACATGAAAAACTATTGGTTTAATCGAAATATTTTAAAAGTTGCCGACGGCTAATTATTATTTAATAACAACTGTAAATTCTGAGTAAATCTGTTTGGATATTTCCTGAAGCCTAGATCAATTTTGTTTGTATTAAAATCTAGAAATTTCAGAAAAACGGTTTTAAAATAAATTGTATATAGTTATACATTGTGAAATAAAAAATGCAAGAATAAAATACATACACGGATTAAACTAAACTATATATATTAAGAAATATTAATTACGGCTTTTATAGCATCTTACAGGAAAAAGATTACAGTCAATCAAGATCACAACACATATCATTAACTAGATATCAAAAATAAATATATTATATATTGAAGGTAAAGACATGAGGATATCCATCGTTTGACTAATGTCTATTTATTAAAACAAATAAGTTATGAAATGAAGCAGGGAGTCTATTCAATGAACATTGCCTAATACTTTTATGATTTTTCTAGCCTATAGATCAGCAGTTAGAAACACGGGCCTGCTAAATGCCTGCAATTCACCTACCCTATCAATATGTTGTACAATTTTAGATATGTAATGTATACGTTTTGTTTCTTACTTAAGTCTATTTTGTTTGTATGTTTGTAATATTTAGACATTTACGAAAATTAAATCAAGCTGAACAGCAGATTACTATTTTAAATTTAATAGATCATACGAATTATCTTTCTCTGTTCTGAATGACTGCATTGTATATCATGATGTGATATCATACAATTATATTCTAGTAAGAATTGTAATAAAGTCACTGCTATAAATAACAACATTCTTTATCACGATCATCTATCATAATCATCTAATGTCATGCAGAGTCAGCAGTTAGCTCCTAAGTTCGTATATGCGAGAATCGGTATTATATAACACACACATCAGTCTACATTCAGTGCTCTAATATTGATAGGAAGAATCTATAAAGTTGTACTACATATATTCAACTAATTTGAATATACGATAACTGATACTCATTATACTTCTATGCACACAATCGAGGTATCAGTACACTCCAACCGCGTGATCAAGATTGTAGTATTCAAATCAAGCTTCCTAGCCCCTATACAAGTATTCTAGAACACAGAATATTCATCACTAAACGTATTCTTCATATATGAAATCATAAAATTCGAGTCTAACTACTGACGAGGTGAAAGAATAGGTGCAATCGGTTTATGCCCATACCAGGCTCCCTATGATTATTATAAATGTCTTAACAGAATAAAAAAGGGTGAAATGAATATAACTTATAGGATTTAATCAAACTAGAAGAATATCGATATATCCTACGTTGAGAAAATAATTATACTATGTAAGCAGCGATACGCTACATATGATTGCGAGCCTGAGTATAAGCATAAACCCTATGCTACAGATTTTTATCCTTTTTCATTATATCTACTACAGACGAGGTGAATGAATAGGTACATTTAACATGCGTATGCTACAATTATCTAATTTTCTAGGTTTCTAGACGTAATGTAATTTTGAACAGATTTTAACCCTTTTCGTTCTATCTACTACCCCTGTAAGCGATTTCTACATATACGTTCTTATTGTTTATACACCATATAGATATTCGTAGCATCTAAAGTAAACTCTTATTTAAACGTTATTTTACAATATATCATACATTTCAGCAACTCCGAAATATGAAGATATGTAATAATTTACTATATACTTTTGTAGGATATTAACTCGTATAATTAATACTAATTTGTAATTATCTTCGATACCTTCGAAATATAAGTCTATAACATATCTACCCAAAAGATTCGCCGACAAACTTACTGAAGATAAAGTGGTCGATCTCAACCAAAAGATAGCGAATACAACTCTGTCTCTAGGATTGGTTTACCTAGGTAAAGTAAAGACAGAAAGATATCAACTGTATGCTGACTGTATGTTCATCGAGACGAATAAGGTATGAAATGTAACAGGTAGCCTATTCAATGAACATTGCCTAATACTTTTTTCTGATTCTTCTTCTACCCTATGGATCCGCATTTAGAAACATGGACCTGCTAAATGCCTGCAATTCACCTACCCTATCAGTATGTCGTACAATGCAAACATTTAATATTATTATTAAAATTTTATAAATAAAAACGATAAAAGAAGTTTATAGTTTTCATTTATTTTTATGTTAAACATATACGGTAGCAGGATCTAGATCGATGTATACAAATTCATATATGACAGAAATGTTATGTATCTCAATACATACCTAAAACGTATTCTTCGTATATTCAGTAAGAGCTACCCATTTTTTTCTTTTTTTCTAGACATTCGAATTTTGAACAGCTTAATAATATGTTTTCTCATTTAATCATAATTAGGTTGACTTTATATAGTATTTTTCAGGAAAACCTTCTTCAGAAAAACCCTAATGATTCTTTAATTTACATAAAAAAAAAATTAAAACATTTGATTACACAATAATCCCATTTTCGATACCTTCGAAATATAAGTCTATAACATATGTTTAGGTCTTTATAACTTTGAAACACAGGGTAGTTACCTCTTGCAAAATTTACAGTTATGAGAACCCTGAAGACTTAACCTGGAGAAATAAATCAGATAAATATTTTACTTTTATTGAAACGATAACTTTGCATACTAATATATGAAAATAATATAATGTATATCACCTGATAAATAAAATTGAAATTATTCTTATTCTTTTACAATGAAATGTGTTTTGAAAAAACACGATCAAACGTTATGTATATTAATGCAGGAGTTCTGTTAACGCATTCGTTATTTAGAGATTCACTTATAAGTACACTATCTATTTAGCTGATTCAATAAAAATTTCATTATTTTTAAAATTCCTAACGAGGGACCTACTGATAAGCGTTATATTATACCAGGTACGTATGATACTCTACTGCTGATTGCATACCTGATGAACGCAGTTGTACAAAGTAATATAGGATATACGTTACAGAGAAGTTTAATTTTCCGTGCAACAAATGACCTATATATATATTTTATGTACAATGCTGACATTAACATATTTAGCGCATACCTGTTGAACATAGCTCTACAAAGTAATATTTAAAAGACTTAAAAGGCTTATATTTTAGAGATCGGATACAGGCGCATATATTCCTGTATATTACTTCTAGATTTTACTTTAACAATACATGTAGTCAGGTTAGGCGTAAATAACAATTAGGGATATCAAAGCCATAATAACTGAACGCTAACATAATATGCTCTACAGGTCAAACTCAATTAATTAACCCTGGGGCTATACATCCTTAGGCTAGAAACAGTCTTAAAACAAAAAAAAATTGCTGAGTCCACCCTGTTAGACAAGAAATCAGAGTATGGGCGTGATAAATAAAACATATAAAGTTATTTTACAAACATTTATTTAGTATACGTAACATAATACAAGAATATAGATCATAAGTTGTTTTCTGTGACGACTGTTGTAGTTCTACGGGTCTCTGAGTCGTCGTATGCCCTCGCAGCAATACTAATACGTATAAAGTCCGACGACTGACTCATTGGAACTGTACCGATAGCCCTTTCCTTGTTCAACTCTTCGTTACTATCATAGTTGGTAAACGAGGAACCACATTCATCAATACCCAAATCCATAGCTGAAGTCATATCTTCTTCTTCTTCTTCTTCTTCTGTCTCAACGATATCAGTAGGTCCATTTGCTTCCTTTACCAGAGCTGTCTTTACAACATTTGCGTTATTATGTACGTTTTTTAAATGCCTTTTATAGCTGTCGATACGTGAAAGATATTTGAAGCAATTAGAACACCGGACTTTGATTGATTCGTGAACGCTTTTAATATGTCTTTTTAAGTGGTCACGACGTGAAAAAGTTTTGACACAGCTAGAACACTGGATTCTGTTTGAATCGTGCTTGGTTTTTACGTGTCTCTTGCAAGTGAATGGCCTCGCGAAAGACTTGAAGCAAACCGGACACTGTATTTTTGCAATCCTGTTGACCAGAGTCATTCTTCTTACATACGTCGTTAGCGTGCTGCTCTATTTCGACTAATGAATGAACAGGAACACTACCCCGCCTATTTATACTGATCGACCAGCGCAATCGGTTGTTCTCGGTTATAATCGTAAGCGCTCGGAGCAATATGTATGCTCGAGAATGAATCGTAGGTTCTATCCTAAGTGTATGTAACCCGGAACCGATGTCCGTACATTTTAAATTATCAAACTTACCATATAAACATGAATATTTACTACATTTGCTTTAATTCTTGTTCCCTCCCTACCTACCTACCTACCGTAAACAATATGACATATCTGCGTCTAAATACAGTGAACGAAAGTACTAGAGGAACTTAATACCTTAGATCACGGCTGTTTCTGGATACGTGATTTCCTCTTACAATATCTATAGTTATGAGAACCTTGAAGACTTAGCCTGGAGAAATAAAACATCGTCAGTTTAAAAGAAATAAGTCCGTCGCTATATTTAAACGTTATTTTACAATACATCATACATTTTCAATAGCTTCGAAATACGCAGATATGTAATAATATACTATATACTCTTGTAGGTTATTCAACGTATCTATAGTAAACTCTTATGATTAATAATAATCTGTAACCTTATTGTTTTTTATTACATCACAGGTTAGAGCGTACAAATATAATTTAGATTAGATTAGGTTAGAGCCTACGAATACATTTTTAGGGCAGAACGTAGGGAGCACAGTAAGTACAAAACAACATACTTTCATACAAGAACGTTTATTGATACGAGTAGTTTCGACGCTACTTAAAACATAATACATAACTTATATATATATAATATCTATTAAAATAGTACATTTCGTATACACTAATAATGGTACTACATACCCGACTATAAAGTAAACATGGTAAGAATAACAGCAGCTTAAAAGAATAGATAGTAAATATAACTATATCTAATTATTTTATAAAATACTATGTTAACTAAGAGGTTATATACAGAATATATACGCCTGTATTCGACCTCTAGAGGGTTCATAAGACAAGATTAGACCACACCAGACCAGACCAGACTAGACCAGACCAGACCAGACCAGACCAGACCAGACTAGACCAGACCAGACCAGACCAGACCAGACCAGACCAGACCAGACCAGACCAGACCAGACCAGACCAGACCAGACCAGACCAGACCAGACCAGACCAGACCAGACCAGACCAGACCAGACCAGACCAGACCAGACCAGACCAGACCAGATCAGACCAGACCAGACCAGACTAGACTAGAGTATAGACGATAGACTGAAAATCATGAACAATTATACCACCTGTAATATAATAGAGCTTACTTGATATTTTAAAATTAGTGGCTGAATCTAATTATTACAGAAATTCAATTGTAGAAACTGAAGATGTAATCTTTAAAACATCTAAAGTTAGAAGTTTTTAGTAGTCAGGTTAGATTAATAGAGGGTGTTATAATCAAATCGTTTTTAGAAACTATTTGTTTTGTAAGATTGGCTCCGTAAGGAAAAACAACATAGCTGTAGTCTTGATTTTGAAATTGAGATAGCTCGGGACAAAACGATGAATACAAAGTTTAGAAGTTTATTTCAAAATTCTGTGATAAAAAACATTAATTCTTCTTTACTTTACTTTAAAACCCAAAATTGCATGATAAATCAATATAATATTAATATAAATGATTAAATTAAATGAAGCAATCTAGGTTAGACCCCCAAAAATTATATTAAGGTTATAGATTTTAGACTCCGGTTGTTGCAAAGATTCAAGAATCTCTATTAAGATTAGTTCATAAAACATTTATTAGGTTAGAGCATGTAGCTACTTACAAAAAAAAAATCTCTATTAAGATTAGTTCATAAAATATTTATTACGTTAGACCATTGTAGTTACTTACAAAATCGTCATTAACATTCGAAAAACTTACATATAATATTAGTTGGGTTACAGTCTACGAATATATTTTAGGTTAGATTTAGTTCGCACGCGACCTAAATCTAACCTAAAATATATTCGTAGACTGTAACCCAACTAATATTATATGTAAGTTTTTCGAATGTTAATGACGATTTTGTAAGTAACTACAATGGTCTAACGTAATAAATATTTTATGAACTAATCTTAATAGAGATTTTTTTTTTGTAAGTAGCTACATGCTCTAACCTAATAAATGTTTTATGAACTAATCTTAATAGAGATTCTTGAATCTTTGCAACAACCGGAGTCTAAAATCTATAACCTTAATATAATTTTTGGGGGTCTAACCTAGATTGCTTCATTTAATTTAATCATTTATATTAATATTATATTGATTTATCATGCAATTTTGGGTTTTAAAGTAAAGTAAAGAAGAATTAATGTTTTTTATCACAGAATTTTGAAATAAACTTCTAAACTTTGTATTCATCGTTTTGTCCCGAGCTATCTCAATTTCAAAATCAAGACTACAGCTATGTTGTTTTTCCTTACGGAGCCAATCTTACAAAACAAATAGTTTCTAAAAACGATTTGATTATAACACCCTCTATTAATCTAACCTGACTACTAAAAACTTCTAACTTTAGATGTTTTAAAGATTACATCTTCAGTTTCTACAATTGAATTTCTGTAATAATTAGATTCAGCCACTAATTTTAAAATATCAAGTAAGCTCTATTATATTACAGGTGGTATAATTGTTCATGATTTTCAGTCTATCGTCTATACTCTAGTCTAGTCTGGTCTGGTCTGGTCTGATCTGGTCTGGTCTGGTCTGGTCTGGTCTGGTCTGGTCTGGTCTGGTCTGGTCTGGTCTGGTCTGGTCTGGTCTGGTCTGGTCTGGTCTGGTCTGGTCTGGTCTGGTCTGGTCTGGTCTGGTCTGGTCTGGTCTGGTCTGGTCTAGTCTGGTCTGGTCTGGTCTGGTCTGGTCTGGTCTAGTCTGGTCTGGTCTGGTGTGGTCTAATCTTGTCTTATGAACCCTCTAGAGGTCGAATACAGGCGTATATATTCTGTATATAACCTCTTAGTTAACATAGTATTTTATAAAATAATTAGATATAGTTATATTTACTATCTATTCTTTTAAGCTGCTGTTATTCTTACCATGTTTACTTTATAGTCGGGTATGTAGTACCATTATTAGTGTATACGAAATGTACTATTTTAATAGATATTATATATATATAAGTTATGTATTATGTTTTAAGTAGCGTCGAAACTACTCGTATCAATAAACGTTCTTGTATGAAAGTATGTTGTTTTGTACTTACTCTGCTCCCTACGTTCTGCCCTAAAAATGTATTCGTAGGCTCTAACCTAATCTAATCTAAATTATATTCGTACGCTCTAACCTGTGATGTAATAAAAAACAATAAGGTTACAGATTATTATTAATCATAAGAGTTTACTATAGATACGTTGAATAACCTACAAGAGTATATAGTACGAGGGTAGATTGAAAAGTTTCCGGAATGGGCAAGAGATGGCGCGCGTATCGTGAAATTGTTATGATGGTTGTCAAGGCTAACCTATTTTAGGAAAGCTGTCAAATTTTCAGACACGTGCGTCGTTCCGTTTATGTTTACTAGGATATCTTGTGAAGCAATTCAGGCACTTTTGCAAAAATGGATAAAAACGAATTTCGTGCAGTCATCAAACATTTCTGGATGGACGGGAAAACGGCGACGGAGATACGAGATATTTTGCAGAAAGTTCATGGCACATCTACACCTTCATTTTCGACTATTAGTTTCTGGGTGAGCGAGTTCAAACGTGGCCGTACGAGCACCAAGGATGAACCACGCAGTGGACGTCCAAAAACGGCCACAAATGAAGAAATGGTCGATAAAGTCCATGATCTCGTGTTAGCCGATCGACGAGTGAAGTTGCGCGAAATAGTAGAGACCACGGGCATCTCATATGAACGTGTGCAAAATATCGTGCACAAACATTTGGGCATGAGGAAGCTCTCGGCGCGATGGGTGCCGCGTTTGCTGACTATGGACAACAAGCGAAATCGTGTGACCACTTCGAAAGAGTGTTTGGCCTTGTTAAATCGTAATTCAACGGATTTTTTTCGCCGATTCGTGACCGTGGACGAAACATGGATCCACCACTACACACCAGAAACCAAGCAGCAGTCGAAACAGTGGATTTCTCCAGGCGAATCTGCTCCGAAGAAGGCAAAGACTGTCCCATCTGCTGGAAAGGTCATGGCCACCGTTTTTTGGGATTCGCAAGGTGTGATACACATCGACTTTTTGCAGAAGGGAAGAACTATCACGGGACAATACTACAGCGATTTATTGGATCAATTCAACGGCATTTTGAAGGAGAAACGGCCTCATTTGCAGCGAAAAAAAGTGCTCTTCCATCACGACAACGCGCCGGCCCATTCATCCCGAATCGCCAATGCTAAATTGGTTGAATTGGGCTACGAGGTGGTGCCGCATCCCCCGTACTCTCCAGACCTGGCCCCGTGCGACTTCTTTTTGTTCACAAACATGAAGACTTGGCTCGGAGGCAAGCGCTTTACGTCAAATGAGGAGGTCATCGCCGCCACTAAAGCTTATTTTGCAGAGTTCCCGAAATCATATTTTTCTGAAGGCTTAAAAAAGTTGGAGCACCGCTGGGAAAAGTGTATCGCCCTGCAAGGATATTATGTTGAAAAATAAAAACAAAAACCTGTTCAATTACTGCGTTTTCTTGCCCATTCCGGAAACTTTGCAATCTACCCTCGTATATTATTACATATCTGCGTATTTCGAAGCTATTGAAAATGTATGATGTATTGTAAAATAACGTTTAAATATAGCGACGGACTTATTTCTTTTAAACTGACGATGTTTTATTTCTCCAGGCTAAGTCTTCAAGGTTCTCATAACTATAGATATTGTAAGAGGAAATCACGTATCCAGAAACAGCCGTGATCTAAGGTATTAAGTTCCTCTAGTACTTTCGTTCACTGTATTTAGACGCAGATATGTCATATTGTTTACGGTAGGTAGGTAGGTAGGGAGGGAACAAGAATTAAAGCAAATGTAGTAAATATTCATGTTTATATGGTAAGTTTGATAATTTAAAATGTACGGACATCGGTTCCGGGTTACATACACTTAGGATAGAACCTACGATTCATTCTCGAGCATACATATTGCTCCGAGCGCTTACGATTATAACCGAGAACAACCGATTGCGCTGGTCGATCAGTATAAATAGGCGGGGTAGTGTTCCTGTTCATTCATTAGTCGAAATAGAGCAGCACGCTAACGACGTATGTAAGAAGAATGACTCTGGTCAACAGGATTGCAAAAATACAGTGTCCGGTTTGCTTCAAGTCTTTCGCGAGGCCATTCACTTGCAAGAGACACGTAAAAACCAAGCACGATTCAAACAGAATCCAGTGTTCTAGCTGTGTCAAAACTTTTTCACGTCGTGACCACTTAAAAAGACATATTAAAAGCGTTCACGAATCAATCAAAGTCCGGTGTTCTAATTGCTTCAAATATCTTTCACGTATCGACAGCTATAAAAGGCATTTAAAAAACGTACATAATAACGCAAATGTTGTAAAGACAGCTCTGGTAAAGGAAGCAAATGGACCTACTGATATCGTTGAGACAGAAGAATAAGAAGAAGAAGATATGACTTCAGCTATGGATTTGGGTATTGATGAATGTGGTTCCTCGTTTACCAACTATGATAGTAACGAAGAGTTGAACAAGGAAAGGGCTATCGGTACAGTTCCAATGAGTCAGTCGTCGGACTTTATACGTATTAGTATTGCTGCGAGGGCATACGACGACTCAGAGACCCGTAGAACTACAACAGTCGTCACAGAAAACAACTTATGATCTATATTCTTGTATTATGTTACGTATACTAAATAAATGTTTGTAAAATAACTTTATATGTTTTATTTATCACGCCCATACTCTGATTTCTTGTCTAACAGGGTGGACTCAGCAATTTTTTTTTGTTTTAAGACTGTTTCTAGCCTAAGGATGTATAGCCCCAGGGTTAATTAATTGAGTTTGACCTGTAGAGCATATTATGTTAGCGTTCAGTTATTATGGCTTTGATATCCCTAATTGTTATTTACGCCTAACCTGACTACATGTATTGTTAAAGTAAAATCTAGAAGTAATATACAGGAATATATGCGCCTGTATCCGATCTCTAAAATATAAGCCTTTTAAGTCTTTTAAATATTACTTTGTAGAGCTATGTTCAACAGGTATGCGCTAAATATGTTAATGTCAGCATTGTACATAAAATATATATATAGGTCATTTGTTGCACGGAAAATTAAACTTCTCTGTAACGTATATCCTATATTACTTTGTACAACTGCGTTCATCAGGTATGCAATCAGCAGTAGAGTATCATACGTACCTGGTATAATATAACGCTTATCAGTAGGTCCCTCGTTAGGAATTTTAAAAATAATGAAATTTTTATTGAATCAGCTAAATAGATAGTGTACTTATAAGTGAATCTCTAAATAACGAATGCGTTAACAGAACTCCTGCATTAATATACATAACGTTTGATCGTGTTTTTTCAAAACACATTTCATTGTAAAAGAATAAGAATAATTTCAATTTTATTTATCAGGTGATATACATTATATTATTTTCATATATTAGTATGCAAAGTTATCGTTTCAATAAAAGTAAAATATTTATCTGATTTATTTCTCCAGGTTAAGTCTTCAGGGTTCTCATAACTGTAAATTTTGCAAGAGGTAACTACCCTGTGTTTCAAAGTTATAAAGACCTAAACATATGTTATAGACTTATATTTCGAAGGTATCGAAAATGGGATTATTGTGTAATCAAATGTTTTAATTTTTTTTTTATGTAAATTAAAGAATCATTAGGGTTTTTCTGAAGAAGGTTTTCCTGAAAAATACTATATAAAGTCAACCTAATTATGATTAAATGAGAAAACATATTATTAAGCTGTTCAAAATTCGAATGTCTAGAAAAAAAGAAAAAAATGGGTAGCTCTTACTGAATATACGAAGAATACGTTTTAGGTATGTATTGAGATACATAACATTTCTGTCATATATGAATTTGTATACATCGATCTAGATCCTGCTACCGTATATGTTTAACATAAAAATAAATGAAAACTATAAACTTCTTTTATCGTTTTTATTTATAAAATTTTAATAATAATATTAAATGTTTGCATTGTACGACATACTGATAGGGTAGGTGAATTGCAGGCATTTAGCAGGTCCATGTTTCTAAATGCGGATCCATAGGGTAGAAGAAGAATCAGAAAAAAGTATTAGGCAATGTTCATTGAATAGGCTACCTGTTACATTTCATACCTTATTCGTCTCGATGAACATACAGTCAGCATACAGTTGATATCTTTCTGTCTTTACTTTACCTAGGTAAACCAATCCTAGAGACAGAGTTGTATTCGCTATCTTTTGGTTGAGATCGACCACTTTATCTTCAGTAAGTTTGTCGGCGAATCTTTTGGGTAGATATGTTATAGACTTATATTTCGAAGGTATCGAAGATAATTACAAATTAGTATTAATTATACGAGTTAATATCCTACAAAAGTATATAGTAAATTATTACATATCTTCATATTTCGGAGTTGCTGAAATGTATGATATATTGTAAAATAACGTTTAAATAAGAGTTTACTTTAGATGCTACGAATATCTATATGGTGTATAAACAATAAGAACGTATATGTAGAAATCGCTTACAGGGGTAGTAGATAGAACGAAAAGGGTTAAAATCTGTTCAAAATTACATTACGTCTAGAAACCTAGAAAATTAGATAATTGTAGCATACGCATGTTAAATGTACCTATTCATTCACCTCGTCTGTAGTAGATATAATGAAAAAGGATAAAAATCTGTAGCATAGGGTTTATGCTTATACTCAGGCTCGCAATCATATGTAGCGTATCGCTGCTTACATAGTATAATTATTTTCTCAACGTAGGATATATCGATATTCTTCTAGTTTGATTAAATCCTATAAGTTATATTCATTTCACCCTTTTTTATTCTGTTAAGACATTTATAATAATCATAGGGAGCCTGGTATGGGCATAAACCGATTGCACCTATTCTTTCACCTCGTCAGTAGTTAGACTCGAATTTTATGATTTCATATATGAAGAATACGTTTAGTGATGAATATTCTGTGTTCTAGAATACTTGTATAGGGGCTAGGAAGCTTGATTTGAATACTACAATCTTGATCACGCGGTTGGAGTGTACTGATACCTCGATTGTGTGCATAGAAGTATAATGAGTATCAGTTATCGTATATTCAAATTAGTTGAATATATGTAGTACAACTTTATAGATTCTTCCTATCAATATTAGAGCACTGAATGTAGACTGATGTGTGTGTTATATAATACCGATTCTCGCATATACGAACTTAGGAGCTAACTGCTGACTCTGCATGACATTAGATGATTATGATAGATGATCGTGATAAAGAATGTTGTTATTTATAGCAGTGACTTTATTACAATTCTTACTAGAATATAATTGTATGATATCACATCATGATATACAATGCAGTCATTCAGAACAGAGAAAGATAATTCGTATGATCTATTAAATTTAAAATAGTAATCTGCTGTTCAGCTTGATTTAATTTTCGTAAATGTCTAAATATTACAAACATACAAACAAAATAGACTTAAGTAAGAAACAAAACGTATACATTACATATCTAAAATTGTACAACATATTGATAGGGTAGGTGAATTGCAGGCATTTAGCAGGCCCGTGTTTCTAACTGCTGATCTATAGGCTAGAAAAATCATAAAAGTATTAGGCAATGTTCATTGAATAGACTCCCTGCTTCATTTCATAACTTATTTGTTTTAATAAATAGACATTAGTCAAACGATGGATATCCTCATGTCTTTACCTTCAATATATAATATATTTATTTTTGATATCTAGTTAATGATATGTGTTGTGATCTTGATTGACTGTAATCTTTTTCCTGTAAGATGCTATAAAAGCCGTAATTAATATTTCTTAATATATATAGTTTAGTTTAATCCGTGTATGTATTTTATTCTTGCATTTTTTATTTCACAATGTATAACTATATACAATTTATTTTAAAACCGTTTTTCTGAAATTTCTAGATTTTAATACAAACAAAATTGATCTAGGCTTCAGGAAATATCCAAACAGATTTACTCAGAATTTACAGTTGTTATTAAATAATAATTAGCCGTCGGCAACTTTTAAAATATTTCGATTAAACCAATAGTTTTTCATGTTTGAATTTTAACTTTCTACACCCGCTAATTGGAAATTCATTAGCAATGGTGAAATCATCGTTACAGAGAATAAGTTTTACAATCAAGACGTCATGTTTTTACCTTACCGATCTCATTTTTCATATAAGTTAATGTAGGATAATAATGGTACTACATACCCGACTATAAAGTAATCATGGAAAGTATAACTGCTGTTTAAAAGAATAGATAGTAAATATAACTATATCTAATTATTTTGTACTGATATAAAAAGCCGCGGATCTACTGATGTTACGGGCCTCACGTAGTAATAATATCTGTATATAGTTTTCAAATTGTTATATTTAAGATGTATCAAGAAAAATTTCTTGAGTTTCTTCACGATTGGCTCATATAAGGTTAATAATTGTCTCATCTCAATGACTCATGATAATAATCATAATTGGCTTATAATTTTTGAATCCTAAAGATTTAATATTATTAATGTACAATATTTATAAATATTTTCCGGGAATTATTTTTAAATAAATTGGATTTAATCAAATATACGTGAAAACATTTTTATAAATAACTCGTATGCAGTAATTTAAAAGACAAGCTCCGTGGTCTCGGGGTTAAGCTATGGACTTGTAAACAGACGTACTTTACGAACCCTGGTTCGAAACTCGTTGGATCCATTAATTTTTATAAAAAAGTGTAGCAGGTTGCCTATCTACAGGTGTATAGAAATCTACTATACCGATCACAGGACGTTACCGATAGATGGCAGTAGCAGTACTAAAAATTCAAATCCAATGGCGGGAAATGATGACAAGTTTGAAATGACAAGCGAGAGCGAGAGAGAGAGAGAGAGAGCCAGAGCGAAAGCCGAGCGAGAGAGAGGGCCAGAGCCAAGCGAGAGCGAGAGAGAGGGCCTGAACCAAGCGAGAGCGAGAGAGAGGGCAAGAGCGAGAGAGAGGGTCAGAGCCAAGCGAGAGCGAGAGAGAGGGCCTGAACCAAGCGAGAGCGAGAGAGAGGGCCAGAGCAAGAGCGAGAGAGAGGGTCAGAGCCAAGCGAGAGCGAGAGAGAGGGCCAGAGCAAGAGCGAGAGAGAGGGTCAGAGCCACGCGAGAGCGAGAGAGAGGGCCTGAACCAAGCGAGAGCGAGAGAGAGGAATCTACTATACCGATGACATGACGTCGCCGATAGTAGCAGTACTAAAAATTCAAATCCAAGGGCGGGAAATCTAAAGTGACAAATTGAAAATGATAGATACAAAATGGCGGATATGTAAATGACATTCAAAATTGACAGATTCAAAATGACATTTCAAAATGGCTATTCAAAATGGCTATTCAAAATAGCGATCCAAAATGGCGTTTCAAAATGGCTATTCAAAATGGCGATTCAAAATGGCTATTCAAAATGGCGATCCAAGATGGCGATCCAAGATGGCGATTCAAAATGGCGATTCAAAATGGCGATTCAAAATGGCTATTCAAAATGGCGATTCAAAATGGCGATTCAAAATGGCGTCGACCAATCAGAAGCAATGGGAGGAGCTAACAGAAGGGAGAAGGGGAAAGGGGCGTGGCCAAAAAAAAGGGAGGGGATGGACTCAACTGACCCAATACCTACTGACTTCCTCGCTATTTTCATCGGTTCTTAAAGATGAAGGCCTTCCGCTTCGTGGTTCATCTTCAATCGACTCTCTTCCTTCTGAAAATGCCTTAAACCACCAAAAAACTTGGGCCCTTGACAAAACACTGTCTCCGTAGGCCTGCTGAAGTTTTGCAAAAGTCTCCGTTGCACTGTGCTCAGTCTGAAGTGAAACCTGATAGCACACAGTTGCTCGAAATTGATGTCACTCAATATTTGAACGCACTAGAAAAAACTGTTTCACGAAAAAAATCGCTACGGACAACCAAATAGCGAGTTCAAACTAGTACTAAAGGCGTATCACATGTTTACCTGCCGCTCCTCCAAGTCTCGCGTTCCAAGTGTCGCCAGATCGAACGCTACGTTGCCATTCTCATTACTTAATTTACACACCTCGTAGGTTTGATTAGGATTCCTTAAATATACAAAACAAAACACAATAATACAGTTTGCTTGGAAGTGAAATCTACTACTTGACATACTCTACGTTTATGGTATCCATTTAACTGAAAATACTTCTAGCTATACTATATACCTCTAAGTAGTCTAACTGAAGTAACTATCTTGACTACAATGTAAAAAAGTCATTACTAAGATTTGATTGCGCAGACACGATTCAAAACTACCACCAAGAGTGTTGCGGCTACTGCAACTACTTTGGTTAGCTTCACAGTGGCTTATAGTGGTCTAGATTTGTGTTGTGTTTAAAAAGTGTTGGATAAGAAGCCGATGTAACTATTTCTACATAATTGACCTGCATTTAAATTGGTAACTACCTGTCTGTAGGATTTTCTTGTTCCTGAAACAAATCACGGTAGCTTGATCTGCAAAATGTGCAAGCTGGGAGTTGACAAGATTGAAAAGCTCCATCAGTTTATCCAAAATAAGTTTCTGCTCTAACGTAAGACAAGGTCTGTATTAAAACCTGAAATAGATATTGCATCTGTAGAATGTAATCCAGGTATGTCACAAAAATCTGCAACGCACATCCATATATAGTATTCCTAGAATAGTTTTCTTGTATATCTCATCTGTTAGTAATATTGTTATTTCTTCTGTTAGACTGTCTGTAGATCTGTTCTGTTGCCTCAAATAAGGGGTAATATTATGCTAAGTATACACGTAGACACTTTTGTGTCTAGAGAAGGTCTATAGACTAGATGTCGGTGTCTATACACCAGCTAGATCAGGCAGTTGGTGTAAACACAATCTAGAGTAATATAGCCACTAGTGTCGACACAAAGTATCTACGTGTATTTATACAACACTAAAGTAAAACTTGAAACCATTACCAAAAATTTTAAAAATTGTTAGTGAGGACTTTATAAGATCGTTTCTATTAAACTGAATATGCTACCATATTTCAAATTTTGTTTAAGCAGCTACATACATATGCTGTTCTCTTCTGTAATTAACAAAATGCCACGCCGTAACATAAACAGTGCAAGTCCATTGTTGCAGATTTATTACAGATTGAATAAATTAACCATGTGGGATGTTTGATTTAATTCATACCCGTTCCGCTGTCTATTTACAATATCCGTAGGCAAAATACTTTACAAGCATATTTTTATGTACATTTGGATCAGTTTATTGAATGCTTATTAATTACCATTGGTATTTACATTAATCAAGATTGGCAGAACACATTTTACATTTTTAATCATTAAAGAACAGATTTTTAATTTAGCTATTAAACATTATTATTAATGGCACAAATGAAATTACGTACAAAGGTAGATTAAAAAACTTCAGTTAGAATGGATGGTTTCAAGATCATTTCAGGTTTCTCATATTTTTTACTTGTTACGCTGTCTGTTACTTTTACGTTTTTATTTTTATGCTTCCTGTTAAATACTATTCAAATACTGCATAATTATCTAAAAAAATTAGCCTATAGAGCGAAGTTAGTAACAATAAAAGAATTTTTTTTTATGTATTTGTCAATTTCATTATGTTGTAGATCTAAGGTAAGATTTTTACCGCTTAGAATAATCAAAGAATTAATATAATGTTAAGAATATCAGTTGTAACACACAGAAATAAACCTCTTACTGTTCTCACACTATTGGAAACTATTTAGAATTATGTAGCATGTACCTATCTCTAAATTGTCATTTTGATGGACTATATTTGCCCCTTTGTAAAATTGTTAATCGCAAAGCCTGTAAGGTCAGCCAAATTGATCCATCTTCTCTTATTGAATTGTGTGGTGGGGTCCTTCACTAAAGGTAAATTCCAAGTACAAATCCATTTGAATTATTTCAAATAACCTTCCAATTCGGTTGACTTTCGCAAGTGACACTTCTTCTTTTAGAGCATACCGCTGGAAAGACAAGTACATTTCTTTATAACTAGTTTTTGGTTAAGTGTACATCGTAGTCTGCCTCCGTTTTTTAGTTGTTTTATCATTAAATGTAGCTATTTAGTTGAAGTTTAATCCATGATGGTGGTTAACAATTTTGAATATAATTATCACATTATTTGGAAAAAAGATTGGCGAGAATAGAATTTCTTTTGTTTGCACCCATCATCGACAGAATGGCGAATTAAAAAACTTTCTTATATTTTGAAAAATAAGGTGTTTTTAGTTATTCATTTACTTTTCGATTTAAGAAGGTTGTTAATCAATATTTGATTATGTAACAATCTAATTTAAATTCGTTTATTAAAACTTTTTGTCCCGGTAGGTTTTGCTCCACCTCTTTCTGTTACTTTTATTTGGTGAATAATAAGAACGTAAGTGGTACCGTTTAAGTTGTTTCTCCCTTTATTATGCAACAAATAGGAAAATTAGTTTGCAATAAATAAAGAATTATAGTCTTTATAAAAATGGAAAATTAATCTATCTAGAGCCGGTATTATAAAACTTTTTACTTCCCAGATAAAATTTACTTTGAGAGTAAATTCATTTGTTCTGTCAATTTCATATGCAAATTGACAGAATAAATTAATTTACTCTCAAAGTAAATTTTATCTAGGAAGTAAAAAGTTTTATAATACCGGCCCCTAGTGTCCTAAATTTGAAGTAAAGTACTGGCAACATTTAAACAGACTAGATTAATCTTTGTAATATGCATAGTGGAGCAAAATGAATTTGTTAATTGTCATTCAGTTCTGAAGCAGCTAAAAATTTAAAAAACTAGTAAACTAAGATAAATTTGATCTTTGTATTATTACATACAAAGGCCTTTAAAATATTTTAGTTGTTTATATAATCTATTTTCTTGAGAAATGAAGTTTTTTATTCTGTCTATACAATCAAATAGCATCGGTAGCGTAGCCGCTAGCGTGCTAGTATCTCACCCAAGCGGACCAGTAGATGTGGTTAAGGTTTTCTGCAGTTTTCCTTAGCTGTAACACAAATGTGAGATTTGTGCTATACCATCTGTAAGTCGGCTGCAACGAATAGCTCTATCATCTCTTCCTCCCGCACAAACTTCATAATTTCTGGGACCTGGTTATCCAGGTAATGGGTACTAGTAATTATTATTATTATATTATTAGTATCTAAATAATAAATTGTTGATTTATTCTATGATTTTTTAAGTGAAATAAATATACGAAAAACTATTTATGTATGTTTTTTACTAATTTGTTTTTTATTTATGTGCTATTGAGGGTTCTTTCTGAAATGAAGGTTTTTGTTTTAACTCGGAGTCAATCATTTGAAATGTGTTCCCATGTTGGTTAACTTAACGATAAATTTAAGAATTGACAAAATCATCTCCAAATAAGCTTGTAGGAAACCATAGTTCAATTTGAATCATCTAACCTTTCAATTTTCCTATGTCCGAAACGAATTTTGATTATAACTTGTCTCATTCTTACTTTGACCAGCTCAGTCGTGGTAATTAACTGTGAGTCTAACATAAGTATTAAATTTTTATGCATGCCGTGTTTTTTAATAAATAAATAACATTTGAATAAAATATACCTTGTCGCGGTCATTGCAGGCATTCTTTAAGAGTTATTTTATCTGCGAGCAATTTCTGAAAGTAGAGGAGTTATTAAACTTGAAATAGTGAAGCAGACGAAAAGTATCCTACTGAAATACGATATTGGTTTTGTCTGAGTCAACAAAATTATTAAACTAGTATTTTCTACATAATTTCGTGCTGAGCATGGTGCGTTTTGTAGTCATCAGACTCAATTACCTTTGTAGTGTTTGCTCTTATTAAACCATTAACTGATGGATCTTGTTCTGAAATATCTTTTTGTAAAAATTTTAGAAAAATACCTTGGATATTCATGGAGCTTAAGAGTTTTTTTTAAGAGTAAGAGGAGTTTTTTTTTAGATTGTGGTGCAATATTAATTGAGTAGTAGCGAAACGTCTGGTTCCGTTGGTGTGAGGCCGCTGTCCGCCGTAGATATATTTTTTACTGGTAGAGCCACCCAGCCAGCACACTGACGTTATAATGACGTTATTTTTAAGTGATTATTGGTCGGCGACGTTATATGACTAATAAATGATGTCCATAAGACGTCATGTTATGGGACGTACGTAGATGTCTTCAAAACGACGTCGTTTAGACATACAATGAGGTCGTTTTTAGACTTCTAATATTATTAATTATGATATATCTAGGTAACCAAAAAGGGATATGTTCCATAAAATATTTTTTATTTTTACATTTGCAGAATGTAAATAGAATACATTATTTTCCAGTTTTCAGTATTCAATTACACTATTTTTGTATTGTCAGGTCCACTGATGTACGAGAGGCAAATCTAGCAACACTGTTTTACTTCATTTTTTACGGAACTGCACGTGACAACATGCCGCAATACAAACAGCAACAACGTCTTTTTTTGTTGTGTATTTGTTTTGCTCTTTAATTAGTAACGTTTCTACTTATTATTAAAGTTGTTGACGTACCAACATTTATAGTGTATGTGTAGGTACTACAACTACTGCATAATAATTGTGTGGTTTGTCACAAAGGGTGAGTATTAGTTGTTCCGTCGCAATACTACGTAACCTATACAATTTTACCCGTTCGACGATTTTGTGAGATTACTATTGTTAATAAATTAATAATAATGCAATGGCTTCTTAGTACTTGCTAATATAATTTTAGTATCATAATTATTTTGCATATTGTTTTAACAGCTTTTCAGTTAGTAAATGTTTACTTTTGTTTAATAATTATTATGAGATGTTGAGTTAATAGAAGAGATGTATGTTCTGTTATTAAATGTTTACTTTTGTTTAATAATTATGTATGAAATAGTATATAATAAATATTATTTCCAATATTCAAATATTTATTTGTAATTCCTGTCTTAGTCCTAGTATATGACGTTTTAATGGCGTCATTGAACAACGTTTCATGACATCGTTGAACTACGTTTTAATGACGTCTTATATTGACGTGCTTGGACTGTGACATAATGTTGTCAGTTTTACGACAATTTGACGTAATTTTAATACGTCATTTGACGTCGTTACTGCCGGGAAACGGCGACATTATGACGTCAGTGTGCTAGTTGGGCAGTGGCGCCTTTTTTTATGAAATTTAGTATAGAGATCGGAACATCTTTAAGCTCTCTCATCATTGTAAAATTTCCACGACCATCGACTCCTTCTGGGATAGTGAATACTATCTGGGCACAATTTCACACCCTACCTAAATATTCCCAAACTTTCTTTTAATAAAAAAAAGGGCGTAACAACGGTTAATGCCAAGCCACTTTGAAATATCTCTAATCGTGTACCAGCGACCTGAACAAATTACATCAGCGATCGAATCAGTACAGGATGACATGATATTACAATATGTACCTTAAAAAGCATTGCTAATATTCTTTAACAGATCTTGAAGAAAATCCGACGTCTGCTTTCGTTACTGGGGTCTCATAATAGCTTAATTCATTTATATGAAATTTGTTATTAATATTAATGCATGTTTTCTTGCCGTTATAACGTTTTTCTGAGAAAGATATTTTATACTTTTTGTGTTGATTATTGGTATGAATTAGCTTTCTATTAATCTCGGAGACTAAAAAGTATTAATTGGGCTGAAATGCACATTTTATTCATGATCAAATATTTACGCTATTATATGCATAATTGGTTTTATTATCCAAATAAAAACTAATTTAAGATATAATACTTTCATAGATTGTTTATTTTGTATTTCTTATAACAAACACCACAGTTTGTAATTATTGTTAAGTTCCCTATCAACTCCACCTTCAAATAACGGAATTATAATTGCTTTCTTAAGATAGTGTTCATTAGACAAAAAACGGCCTCGATCAATAATTATGCAATAGTTGATTTTATCTGACAATAAATGTGTTAAAATATGTATCTTGTTTAAACTTTTTCTCATGTTATCGTACTGATAGAATCTGATCTCCAATTCTTGTTTTTTTTTTTCTGTTGTTGATAGAAACAGTTCATTCACGTTGTTACAATTTTTTGAATTCCTGAGTTGCTTAACGAAATCGTGTATTTTTTTCAGCAAAAGAAAAATGAAATTAATGAAGATGATGTTTCAAAAAAAATATAAGCATTAGTACATTATAACCATTTTTCTGATGAGAACGGAACGTTTCAGCAAACTAAATCTAATTTTACATTAAGAAAGTTCATATCATTTTTCATTATCTGTCACAAAGAAATGTTTTTTTCTGAACATTAGAGGAATGTAGGGCAAATGTAATATTCATTTTTATTGAGAAAGTTGAAATTAAGCGCAGATACTAGAAGATAATGTAAATGCTTTGACTTTTATGTAATTTTATGCAATTGTAACCACACCCCACAAACACCGTAAGTAACAACGCGTAATAAAAGAAATCGGGTAATGTCCGACCTCAAAATTTCACGGTCGAAACGTGATTGTGTCTTTTTTTTATTATTTATTGCATAAAGTAAAAGTTTTCTGTTATTATTATTCGAAAGAATTTATTGATCGGTCATACAGTTAGCATTTAACGGTTGTTTCTAAACTGTGTGTTTTGAAGATCTGAATCATAGAGTTCTAAATGACATGTTCTAATTTTGAAGTCTTTGTAATCTAGAATGTGAATACGGAAATAAGGGTCACCTACACTTTTAAGTTGTATGGTTATTCATTCTATTTTGACCACCCCTTTATTTTTATTTTGGGTAAAAAAAGTTTTTCATAAAAGTTCTATTGTTGTATCTACATTTTTTAAAACGCCATTAAAAAAAATATATTATGTATAAATATTTTTTTAATGAAACACCCTATATATTATTGCATTTTCGAATAGCATTTTCCCTGATTTTAAAAAATAATAACAAAAATGCTGTTTAATTGTCTATTAACAAAAGAAACATTATTTATATACACTAGGTCAATCTTAACTAATTGTTTAACACTATAATTATAAACTGTTTAACGAACTTAAATGCTAGATATTGAGATGTCTAGATTTCATCGCATTGAAAATTTAATAGACGAGTCGATCGTAAACATAAAAATAACTATTTCATGTAATAAAATAAAATGAAGGATAGACATTAGGATGTTAGGTCTATTAATCTAAATGCTACATGTTAGGTCACAGATAGATTCATCAAATTTTAAAATAGAAATCAAGCAGGATAAAAAAAATCATGCAAACATAACCTCAATTTTCATATATAAAAAGGCCTGATTTTAAAAAAGGATATCAATCATTTAGATTGTTTCTTGATAACACATGTTATATGCAACTGAAGTCACATATTATGATGGTTTTTCCATTTGTCTGGAAGATTTAATTTTCCTGGTTAATTTAAGGTCTACGATCATTACCGTAGGAAGATCTTTTCTGTTTTCCATGAGACTGACTCAGTTTCGGGCTAATATTTAACTAAAAATATGTAAATTAGGTCAATCTTGTAATGACTAATCTAGCACAATAAAATTACAAACTCTTATACAATAATACTGAGTATTTATTTTAATGAAGGTTTCGGTTTTGTTGATATGCTTTGTGTTTTACAAATATTGATTTTTATACAACTTTTCTCACCATTGTTTGAATGCAAACACTTGGAGGACTGTATGCTGGACAATTTGACTATAATTTGACTTCATTTGAGTTGATGTAGAAGATGGATCTTGTAGAAGCATCGTTGGGTGTATCAAAGATCGAACAGAAGAATCTTAATTTGTGTTTTTCTTTTATTCTAAAGATGTCCTTGTGTAAATTTTATATGTATTAGTTATATAGTTTAATTATGTATTCATTTTGTAAAGGATGAAGCTGGATTTATTGAGTTTTGTGTATAATTAGGTCATACTTAGATTTGTTCATCGTCAATCGTTTTTGTCAATTTATGGTAGACTTTGGAATATGAGTGTCTTATATTGTTTTAATCGTTATTTTACTAGCTACGTACAATCCTATTTTAGTAGAATTAAGATCAGTGGTAATTATAGTCAGCTGTGTTTAAATAGTGACGTCATATAAAACATTCTCGAGGCGGTTGTTTGGAAAAATTGACATAATTTTCATTTGTTTCGCCAAATCATATATAAACCCCAGCTAAAATTAACAAATTCAGTCGATCAAAAGCAGTTGGGGAATCCATGCTCGGCTCGAGACCCAAATTCTGTAAATTAAGTGAGGTTAAAAATGACAAAGGAAGAATTCAACAAAGTTTAAAGAAGAATTTACCTGAACATTTTAAAAATTGAAGAAGATTTATTTGTTACTCAACAATTATATGGAAGTGTGAACAAGATTTTTATTGGATAAATTCAAGAAGATTTTATTTCCATTATTGATTTAAATAATCGACATATTTACCAATAGAGGTTTTCTGCATTTTTTAAAGTCAAATATGTGAAAAAGTATTAAAGATAGACTTATACAACATAATACATTTAAAATCAGGAGAAAACGGGACTATTCGAAAATACAATAACATGTAGGGTGTTCAATTTAAAAATATAAGTATACTCTATATATCACGTGACTATATATTATGCAATATACAGGGCGTCCATTTAGTACTCCGTTCTTCAATTATACGTTTATAGGTTTATTGGTGTTAGATAAACAATTCAATTGGTGTGATGTTACTGAAGTTAAAGAAGAAGACACATTTTAAAACAAGTGGCACCTATACAGGGTGTCTCAAAAAAGTATGGCGCAGAAAAACGTGTTTATTGTAAATGGAACAACCTATATCTTTTTGTCTCAAATAAAGTCTCTTTAGGTTTTGTTTGTAACCCTAGATATTTGTTACCCCTCGAAGCGACGTTGCCAAGTTATGAAACACATTTTTAGGTCAATATCAAACCTTCATTTAAATTTTAATATCTACGCCATCCTTTGTTGATTTTTGATAAAACTTAAGCTATTAGTTAAGATTAATTTATCCCTAGCAAGTGTTAGAAGTAATTTTTTTATACAGGGTGTTCAAAATAATTTGCTAAATATCGACGTTTTCAAATCTATTGTTTTGTAATTGAAACACCGTGTATTCTATGGTATGTGTCAATAGAGTATTTATTTTCCTTTATTGCGATAGCTATAAGACTACCTTTATCTTTAAACTTTTTAAAAAATGGAAATTCTAAGAAAAACGAGGCACTTTTTACTCCTTAGGAGCATAGAAGTTAGGTAAGATATTTTTAATATTAGATTAAAACCTTTTTATGTGGTTTTTAAACTTTAAAACGTTAAAGAACGTTAAACTTTTAAACGTTAAAAAACTTCTTAAGAGTCGACTTTTCACGTTTAACGCAGCACTTTCCCAGCTTTATAAACGATCAGAAAGTGTGTTGCTACAACTGAATAGTGCAACACTCCATTTTAGCGCAAATGTCCTACAACACAGTAATCAAAATCTTCCTGCAAGGTGGATAGGGAGGAAAAATTTGTTATAATTAATCAATTGTTTATTTGTTTTATTTTATATTAAATTTTATTAGGTCCAACTGCGAAGCCACCTACAACACTCGTCATGACACCCATGGACTTTTGTTGTGGTGAACCGTTAAGTTTACCGTTTTCTGACCACAACTCGAGAAGACATGCTGGAGAGGATTCATCGGCCATTCTAACATATTACCCCTGCTTATTGCTTAACTTTAATAATAATGCACATGAGTTCAAAATTCCAAAGGCGCCTTTGATGCAGTTATTTTTGTTCATACCATAGATAAAGGTAGACGTAGAGGATATGAAAATCTATTGGCACATATTATAAACTGTACGGTGGTCCATTCATAAAGATAAAGATATTTAAGAGGCTGTCTTCGAGAAACTGCACAAATTTGAATACAGAAAAAATGTATGTTCTTCAATTTGCTTCAAACTTTCAAGGATGACTCTTTAGCCCATAAAAGCCGTACTGACCGAAGAAGGCATTATTTACATTGATAAGCTGGGCGGTAAAGGTCAAAATTCTAGTTAATCATTGTTTGTTGAAGCATCGTATACTCACATGCTATAGCTCATTCTGACGGGCTTGGCGATTAGAACAATTTTTTCATGGTGCATCCAAAAATTCCTACTGTGCACAAAGTTATGACAAAAAAAATTACTAAAAAATGGAACCTCCTGGTGGTTTTGAGAATTTTTTATGGATCCAGAATGCTTGCCACCATAAGCTGTATATCTTCAGAATCTGCGATAAATTGCGCTTTAGATACACTTACACTTATGCATTAGGTCCGGGTCGCCTGGGAGATCTAGACCAAAATGTACAGTACAAAACTACAACAAAACCTTCTCTCTTGTCTATTTCGACGAATATCGCTCCAAACTAGGCAGTGTTATATGACATTCGAAGCATCCCAACGAGAGCTACCAGCCATGGTATATGTGGTTTTTAGTCTTTGACATAATACTCATGATTAGTTGTGAGAAATGAAAACTACCTTAATCCCAAGGATAAGCATAACATATTATACATTTTCAGAATCCACTCGTCTAGAACAACAACTTTCTTTTGTGTGCCACCTTAATCCAAACACTCTCTGAAAACTTAGGTTAAGTAATCTTCCTTTACAGTAGGAACTTTAGGTTAAAATTGGATTTAAGTTAGATTTGTTGGAAGATTAAGTACTCGTTAAATATTATCTAGAATTGTGGCCTTATTAAGCACCTATCAGTACGTGAGGTCCCCCCCCCCCGTAAAGGTGGCCGTTCAGATGATAATTTAGGCAATTAGGTAGTTTCAAACCAATTGAAAAGAAAATAAGTCTATTACATCTATTTATATGCTAGGTACAAATCACGATAAAACGAATAGCAGAACAGTTAATACTCTTCGGAGATTAGTTTATTTTCGCTTTTCTCAATTTCTTTGCAACATTCTTACGGATTTAATCCGGATTTTTAAGTGTGACGCAGTCCCATTTATCATATTCGAATTCGTTCTGGTTGTTCTTGTTTTTAGCTTTCATTCGAGTAAAATCCGCTTTTATTTGAGACGTATTCATTAGGTATTCGTCCCTAGAAAACACATATTCATTGTGCTCATTGTTCAATATCGAAGATCGTTCGTTTCCATTCCCGTAAAAATCTCTGACATTATTGGTGAAGCTAAGAAAGAAAGAGGCGGCAAAATATTATCCGTCCTACAATGAGTTGGATCTTTTGAGCTAGGAGATCGGTTGAGAAGTTCGGCAATCAGCAAACGAGATTTTGCGAGATTTATTCATAAAAGCAATCGACGATCCTTTGAGAAAGATAGATGCTGGTAAAGTGGTCAAGCTAATGCGCTTTTTGTAGAATACACACAATGAATATCTGGTCTATAGTGCCTGAATACGGCCCAAAAAAAGCAGCAAAAATCCGAAGTTGTTCTACTTACCGAGTTCGTCAAGATGAACTATAATATGTAGTATACGATGCTTCTACGCAAAGTTAGCATTTCGACCAGTTTATCAAAGTAGGTGATGCCTTCTTCGGTCAGTAGGGCCTTTATGGACTAAAGAAACATCATTTAAACTTTTTAGCAAACTGGAGAACACAAATTGTTTTGTGTTTCCATTCTAGGCAAATTTATTTCAGTTTCTCGGAGACAGCCTCTTAGAACATTATTTTTACCACCCTGTATAAAAAATTTACTTCTAACACTTGCTTGGGATAAACTCATCCTAACTAAAACCTTACCCAAAGTTTTACAAAAAATTAACAAAGAATGGCGTAGATATCAAAAAGTAAATTTAAGGGTTAATATTGACCAAAGAATACTTGAAAAAAATCATAACTTCGCAACGTCGCATCTAAGAGCAAAAGACAGAACCTAAGGAGGCTTTGTTTAAAACGAGAAAATATAGGTTGTTCCATTTATTTTCCGCCACGTTTTTTTGAGACACCCTTATATGTACCACTAATTTTAAAATGCGCCTTTTTAAACCTCAGTAACATTTCCTTAATTGAATTTTTGAAGAACGGAGTACTAAATGGACACCCTGTATATCAATCGTTTTTTGATGACATACAAAAGTATAAATACGAAACCTTTTTTATCTCCCATAATAATAAAATAAAGGGGTTGTAGTGTATGTATTGTACTGTTAGTTTAAACAAATAAATGTAAACCAAGAAATAACTTTATTTTACAAAGGGAAATTGTAATTGACATAATATTTTTATTTTATTTATTAAGTAACTAGGTATATGAAAATGAAACTATGTAACTAGATTTTAAATTTCAATTAGGCATGCATTCCAAATATAACAATTCCTCCCTTTGCCAAGAAAAATTCAATAATTATTTAGCTTTGGAACTTTCCTTACTTTTGAAAGATTTTTGTATAAGCTACTGACAATAACAATTATTATTGAACTCATCAAGTGCAGAGGTTGAAGCTAGAACATTATCTGGATTGTCATTTAAATCACGAAAAGGTTGTTGTGATTTTCCAATCTTTTGAATTTGGTCTATATGTCTTTTTAATATTTTGCCATCATCTAAACGAACTAAATAATGTAACAATCCTAGTTTTTTTGGATCTTACCAAATCTCCATTTTTCTCATTTTATGTAATTACGAACTATTACTCTATCTCCCACTTGTAATGACCGTAATTTTTGAAAATTTGTTTTTGCAGGAGGTGTTGCAATTGATGGTATAGGGAAAAGTAAATCCAAGTGTGAACGGATTTGCCGTCCAAATAATAATTTAGAAGGACTTAAATCTGTTACGGAATGCGGTGTAATTCTGTAATTAAAAAGAAATTTATTTAAATTCTTCTTTTTATCGTTTTCATTACCACGAAGAGCCTTCAATGCTTTTTTAAAAGTTTGTACACAACGTTCTGGTAATCCATTTGTTGCAGGATGATATGGAGCAGAAAGTTTATGTATAATACAATTGCTTTTAAGGTAATTTTGAAATTCAAATGATAAAAATTGTCTAGCGTTGTCACTAACCAATATCTGGGATAATCCGAAACAACTAAATATTTTATCACAAAGGTTAATAGTTGTAGCTGTAGTAATATTCTTCACAGTGTGGATTTCTGGCCAACACGAATAATCATCAACTAAAATAAAATAATAATTACCCATGAAAGGTCCAGCATAATCGATATGTACACGATCAAATGGTTTTTTAGCAGGTTCCCAGGGATGTAAAGGTACTTTTACAGGGTCATTCCGTAAATCGTTACATTGTATACAATTTCTACAAATGTCCTCAATATCAAGATCAATGCGTGGCCACCGACAGTAGCTGCGGGCCAGAGCTTTCATTTTTACAACACCAAAATGAGAAGCATGTAACTCTTGTAAAACCCTTTTACGTAAACTACCAGGAATTACTATTCTATGACGTCTGAAAATACAATTATTTTGTAAAGCAAATTCGATTTGGGGTATGCCAAATCTATTTGATCTGCTAACTATTTTACCACTCTTTAAACCATGAAGTAATGGTTGTAAGGAATTGTATTGGAATTGGAATTTACTTGTTTCACTTTCCAGTACTCCTACCGTTACTGGTAATGTTTCAATCTGATTAATCTCAAAACAATCAGGTTCATCTATTTGAGTAGATAATTGTTCTGAACGCAAAGGTAAACGAGATAATGCATCGGCATTTGCATGAGCTTTTGAATTTCTGTATCGAATATCGAAATTTAATTGTTGTAAGAATAATGCATAATGTTGCATATAAGTTGCAGAAAAAGTTGGTATACCTTTCTTAGGTGAAAATATACTTACAAGAGGTAAATGATCTGTAAGAAGAATAAAACGTCGTGCAAACAGGTATTGGTAAAACTTTTTAACGCCGTAAATTATCGCATATGCCTCTTTATCAATTTGAGCATATTTTCTTTGAGTTTGTGTTAATGTTTGAGAAGCAAACTGTAATGGCCTTTCACTTCCATCAGGATATAAATGAGAAAGAACTGCGCTGACTGCATATGGACTTGCATCTGTTACAAGAACTAAAGGTAACTCAGGATCGAAATGTGCTAAGATACGCTCAGATTGAATTTCTTTTTTTATATAAATAAATGATTCTTGGCATTTCTGACACCATTTGAATGGTTCACTATTTTTCAACAAATTGTATAGCGGCTGTAAAATGTCGCTTAAGTTTTTAAAGAATCGACCGTAATAATTTACTAAACCAATAAAAGCACGAAGCTCAGTAATATTTCTAGGTATTGGTGCATTTTGTATGGCATCAATCTTTTCTGTAGTTTTATGGATACCTATTCGATCAATTTTATATCCACAATAGTCTATTTGATTTTGCATAAATTGGCATTTACTAAAATTTACCCTGGTGTTGTAAGTTGATAATCTTTGAAAAATCTGCTCTAATCTTTGTAAATGTATATTATCATCAGGTGCCGTAACTTTAATGTCATTAAGGAAAACATCTGTACCAGAAATATCTTTTAAAATGTTTTCAATTTCCCTCTGCCAAATTGCTGGTGCACTAGCAACACCAAACATTAAACGTGAGCATTCATATAAACCGCTGTGTGTATTCAAAGTAAGTAATTTCCTATCTTCTTCTTTAATTTCTAACTGTAAGTAAGCTTGGGATAAATCGAGAACACTAAATTTATCTCCACCAGCTAAACCTGAAAATAATGTATCTAGAAACGGTAAAGGGTGTTCGTCTATTATTAGGTTAGGATTAAGGGTAATTTTAAAATCGCCACATATCCGAACTCTACCATTTGCTTTGACCGCTGGTACTATGGGTGTAGCCCATTCTGAATGATTAACCTTTTTTAATACACCTTCTTTTACCAAAAGGTCAATTTCTTTATCAATTTTTATTTCTTTTCAATGATTATGTAAATCAAGTAAAAACTTTTTACGAAATTTAGAATGTTCCTCCGCTTGTATGATTAAGATTTCTTCAACATTGTTTATTTGAGCCTTGGCTTTGAAGCATACTTGCTGTACATGCCATTTTTTCAAACAAAATCTACAATATAAATTCTTTTTACAACATTTTGATGCAAAATGATTTTTTAAACCACACCTGGCACATTGCTGATTAATATTGTAATTATTTTGATTCTTAAGCCTAACATTTTCTGTATTGTTAGTTTTGCGGAAATGACTAGTAGAACTTCGGTTTTTTACTTTGGAATTATCAATTTGACATATGTCTGAATTGACATGTCTTAATTGTGCTGTATCTTTAGCTGAAAGTTCAGCACTACTTGCCATTTCCACTGCTTTATTTAATGTTAAGTCTTTAATTTCCAGTAACCTTACTTTGAATTCTTTCAGTTCTCAAACCAAAGACAAACTGATTGCGTAGTGCAGTTTTTAAATAATTCCCAAACTTGCAATTAATTGCTAATTTCTGTAGAACTGTCACATATTCCTGAATAGGCTCGCCATCTTCTTGCTTTCGTCGATGAAATCTAAAATTCTCTGCAATCTCTAGAGGCTCTGGATTGTAGTAACTTTTCATAACATCTGCAAGTTCTTCGTAAGTCTTCTCCTTGGGCATTTCTGGTGATAATTTATCACAAAGTACATCATAAGATTCTGGTCCCATATAATGTAATAAATAAGGAACTCTCATAGAATATGGCACTTGAAATACCTCGAAAGCACTTTCTAGCCTTTGTAGCCATCTATCAAACTTCATCTTCGTATTATCAAAATTTTCTATTGTAAAGAATGTATGTATTGTTTGTATTTATGGATTTTTCCCTGCTGCATTAATTTCTCCATTAAATGATTCATTACTGTACAGGGTTATTATAAATGATGGACCCATTTTTAAAGATGAATATTTATTAAAGTACAAATCCAAAATGAACAATCTTTTTACCAATGGAAAGTGGAAGTTTCAAAGTTTTTTTGCAATACATTATAAATGTTCAATGTGTCCACCGTCTGCTGCACAGCAAACATCTATACGGTAGCCGAACTCGTCCCACACACGAGCAAGTGTATCTACTGTTACTGAGTGCACGGCAGCTGTGATACGGTTCCGCAGATCGTCCAGAGTTATTGGTAGAGGTGGGACGTAAACAGCTTTCTTAACATAACCCCATGAGTAGTCACATGGGGTGAGATCAGGAAATCTCGGTGGCCAGAGGTGTAGAGCCAGGTCTGTATTTCCCCTGCGACCTATCCAGCGCTGAGGAAGGGATGCATTCAAAAAGCCTCGTACATGAAGATGCCAATGGGGCGGAGCTCCGTACTGTTGGAAAATGAAGTCCTGTGAATCTTCCATAACTTGAGGGAACAGCCATTGTTCCAACATGTCCAGGTACGTTCTTCCAGTTACAGTTATTTCCGCAAAGAAAAATGGTCCATAAACCTTTGTACGGGATACGGCACAGAACACGTTTACCTTCGGCGAGTCTCTTTCGTGTTGCAATGTTAAATGTGGATTTTGCAAACCCCATATGCGAACATGATGTCTGTTGACTTTTCCACTAAGGTGGAAAGTCGCTTCATCGCTAAAAATAATACGCTGCAGAAACGCGTCATTCTCCATCATTCCTAGCACATAACCACAACATTCGAGACGCATCACTTTGTCATTAGGGTTGAGAGCCTGCACAATTTGTAATCGGTACGGCTTATACAGCAAACGCCGTCTCAGAACTTTCCAGACAGTTGATTGGGGTATTCCAAGTTCTCTACTAGCTCTAGTGGTAGACTTACTTGGACTGCCAACAAAACTTTCTTCAATACGTCTGACATCATCCTCTGACACACGGCGGCCATTGCCGCGCGAACTCTACCGGCCGCTTCTGGAACCATCATTGCCCGCCGAAACTTTCAAACTTCCTCTTTCCATTGGTATAAAGATTGTTCATTTTGGATTTGTACTTTAATTAATATTCATCTTTAAAAATGGGTCCATCATTTATAATAACCCTGTATTATTATCATTATCAACATCTTGTAGTTGCTTGTACCTGGATTTTTCTTTTTTTCCATTTTCCTTTTGGTTCTTTCTTCTTCGTTGCTTAATTTGTAGTGTATGTATTGTACTGTTAGTTTAAACAAATAAATGTAAACCAAGAAATAACTTTATATTACAAAGGGAAATTGTAATTGACATAATATTTTTATTTTATTTATTAAGTAACTAGGTATATGAAAATGTAACTATGTAACTAGATTTTAAATTTCAATTAGGCATGCATTCCAAATATAACAGAAGTGATCAAAATATAATGAATAACCTGAATTATACATGTAATGAAATACCATCCTACCCCATTGGTTATTATTACTTAGAACCTTATGGTTTTGATATAAAAGTATTCTGTAAAGAATATTTAAATTACACTTTTAATACGTGTGGGTCGAGAAAAAACTGTTTTCAGCACTCAAAACTTAATTTTATAACTTTTCGGAAAAAGAAAGATGAAAAAGATATTTATGTCAGCAACCCTTTCCGGATTATTCGCCATTCTAATTTCCTCTTCGAAGGAACTTAACTTCCCAAGAAAGTTTAATGTATAAATTCCGCATCTTTCTGTGAAATTTGACCCATTTCAGCATAATGTAGTTATTGGCGTAAGTTTCAGGAGTCATAATAACATTTACCCCTTAATCGCCGGGCCATGTGTTGCAGCCAGCAGAGGCGTATATAGGTAACGTACGGCAGTTTGTTCCGAGTTTGCAACATAACCGTAAAGCTTCGCTCCGGGCGTCTAGGGAACGAGACGCCTCTCCATCGAGACCAGGAACCGATAACAATAATTATTGCTTTTCTATGACCTTTATTTAAGGTTGACTTACATATATATTTTTTTCACGTCACTCAGTAATTGTACCGTACGTTATCGTGCGTAGGCTTTTTTATGTTTCCGACAACAAAATTTACTATATTACGATTTCGTTATTGTAATTTATTAAGTTTAATTATTTGGAAACGAAGAATGTAATTTGCGATAGTGGAAATGCAACTAACAGAAGAAATTTATTTACAGAAAACCAATTTTAAGGATTATATTTTTGGCTTTCTTTATGTTATGCACCTCATACCCACTCTCTTCCAATAAACCCTTGGATAATATTTTTAAGATTTTATTAAATGTTTCCTTTTCAATTTACTAACTCCATAAGTTCCAGCTTTTACTGTGGAAAATAAAAATTTAATTTACGTTACCAATTAGTGCGACGATTTTCTCAGTTTAACTCGACCTTCGCAGTTCAGAATTTATAATACTTAAGTTGTAAGTATTCTTATTACAACTCACAATTTAATAACATAATAACCTTTATTAAATTAATTAAGATAATCACATAAAAAGTAAAATAGTAATATTCATAAAATATATTTATCGAGGGGTCGAGTCAACCGATCGTGGCGTCATTGGGCTTAATCTTAATGCCTTCTGGTGTCAATGGGCAGGGTTTAATTCTCAACTCTGTAGAATTATGTATTTTACTGCTAAGATGGCGTCAGTTTCAACCAAAGTGGTCCAATTTAGCCTAAATAAACAGACGCTTCTAAAGGCCAATTTTTTGCCTGACCAATAATGTGAGTGGTGGGGGGAGTCAAGCTGATGCCTCACAGATTAACGTTCGCGATCGATAAATATATCTTCTTTTTTGTTGAAACCTTTCGCTTTGCGTCCCAAAAGTTTAATTTTTGCTGTAACTGTTTTTTTGTCGCTACCCTCTACAAGTATTATGTTGTCTTTGTCTTTTTTGACCGGATGACGTTATAACGATCGCTGTCTTACCAATCAGCATTCAAAACTATTGAACCATATTTCACGTATCCTTGACGTACCTTCGTAACTATCTATTAGCTAAATTTTTACATATTGGTTTGTAAGTATTTTTTGCGCGAGGGTGGCTACTAACAGATCTTATAAAAATAGTCCAAAATCAGCAGATTGTCAAACTGACATCCGGTTTTCATCAAAGCGTTTACGACTCGCCGTAGATCGTTACATCTCAATTTTGAAAAGCATTTCAATTGAAGAAAATTAGTATGTTGCTTTAATTGGATCTTCTACGGTAGTATTAAATTATCCTTTGCCTTAGCAACCGACAATTAGTTATTTCTGAAATGCACAGCTCTGATATACAACGTCGTCGACGAAAGTATGACGTTCTGTAGTGGATCAGTGCAGCATGGTTTGAAATCGGTGTGTATGATTCAACGTTGCTTTTCACCCTGCTAAGCAGGGTGACGGCTATTATAGGCCGGAGCCTCTTCAGCCAGTTGAAAAACCAATTAATATCAAATATAATTTAATAATAAATGATCTGGGGATGGGTGACCTTTGTGGTTATTATTAGCAACATTAAAAATAATGTTGGTGATGATAACTACAATCGCTCCGTACTTGTATTCTTCGATAATTTCACTATCATGTCTTTGTTTGTTATCGGCCATACCAGCATGCAGTGCATGTTGATATGGGCGATAACCGTTGGAATATTGTAGGTATGCGGTTGAAATAATTAAAGTTATATAATTACGGCATTGTTGGTTGTAGATTGTTGATGAAATGGTTGTGGTTGATTGCCGTAATTAGTAGTTGATGCAGCAGTTGGCGCAGATTGAAGTTGATGATAGTTGAGTTGATGTGGAATTGCTACTGTGGCGGTTGTTGTACGTTGTTAAGTGTTTTACCACACACATAAATTAAAAGAGTAAATATAATGTTCTTAGATGAAAATACGTAATCAGAATTTTTTTATTAGAATCAATAACTTTTTACATCTTTAGAAGTAAAATATCAAATTTGAAGTCAATTAATTAATGTAACAAGAATGTTTCTATGGCAATATAATATAATCACCACACTACCAAGAATGATATGTTGATAAGTTGTTTGCAGTCGACGTAGAATGATTGTAGGTTATAGTAGAAGTAATTGGTTGGGTGAGTTGTACGAAAAAATACAGCTCTTGTCAGAACCACCCCCGAAATATGGCTTTCCGGGGATCTTTATGTAGCACTCAGCAATGAGTCGACAAAACCTGATTCCATTAAGGAGCCCCACTATAGGTAGTGAACAGGCACCCGGGATGGGAAAGGTAGGTAAAAGGACAGTTAGTTGCCAGTCATTGGCAAAACCACCCGAGCCCCCCTTGGCTTAAAAAAACTGAACGGAGTTACCAGCCCTCATGTTGACTGGCAACTGCCTTGGAAGGAAGGAGGATGACAGTCACTTGATGACCGGACTCCCTATCCTGGGACTCTAACAGGAATAAGGGACGCCGGGAACGATCGCACAACGGCTGGAGGGAGGGAAAGGGGCAGCTTCCTGGAACCGGGAAAAATCGACTCACCGGTTAACACAAACTGACCGAGCACGATTGACGGCTGCAGAGTGACCGCATGAATAGCAACTCTACTCGGGTTCGCGGCACCTTTCGAAATGCTAATGACACGTATGTTCACAGTACAGACACCAAGCACAATACTGGAATCGGTATTAACACACTAATATAAGAAAGAGTAACATTTTATCGTGCTGCCCTACTGCGACCGTATATCGAGACCAAAATAAGTCGGTTCGATGCATCACTTCATTATTCAAAGTCAGGGCATTATCTCCTACTGATTTTAAATGAGAACTGTTATCTTTTAAAAATGTAATCAACTGATTACAAATGTTATTAACATAAGGTTGGCCTTTGGCTTTTTGTCAAGAATAGGTGAAACATATGCAATGAATTGTCCAGGATATTATCTATCAGATCCCAATTGTTCTTTTCTGTATGAGAAATTGAAAGGTATGACAAACGTAACGGTAAACCTAAGCATACTTTCCATACAAAAATAAATACCATATCAATCCGGCGTATACACTTACTGCCTATTTGTTATTGACTTTAGACAACTTCAGCAGAGGACACTTTTCAGTACTTTTAAGGTAACAATATTACCATTTGAAACAAACAGTCAAAAGTCGATCAACAAAATTGGTCTACTCAGATTCAAAATTACTGCTGTACCAAATTTATGATAGATAGGATCATCTGTAACACTTGAATTTTGCTTCTCGAGGTAGCTTGTTCATATTCTGCAAAAGTCTCTATGTTAGGACCAACAAGACTGTAAAAATATTTCGGGAAGCACTTCAGCACCCTAATTTTGAAAGTGATACATCGGTTTTTAGAGGACCTAGTATGTAGCTTGAATAAAATGTTATTAGAGAAAACAAAAGAATAGTTTATTGGTACACAACAAAACAAAATATAAGTTTGGTAAAATATAAGTAGAGAATTAAGGCGATAGTAGTCTATGCTACTTAGAGGTCTTTTTGTGACAAACTTACATACAGTTAAAAGTTGCAATGTACATACTGATCACAGCAAAGATAGTGTGCTGGTTTATGACGTTAAATTTGGTTACTAGTTACTACACAAATTACTTGTCACTAGATTTATTTATAGATTATTATAGATAAGATATTAACAAATTCAATCTTAAATTAATTATAAATTAAATAAATGTTCATTGTTCAAGCAGGTTCAACAATCTACGAACAAATCAATAACGGCAGTCATGTTAGTACGTAATACACTCATAAAGGTTTGAATCGTGTGGGAAAGAGACATATTAAGTTTAGAATCTTTTTCGCGTCTATGAAGAGTTTATTAGAAAGGGGTTGTCGATAAAATTTTATGACAACAGTCAAGAAAATAACTAACATAAAGGTATTAACACGATTATTGATAGAAGCACACTGGGATCTCAGATTTAAAAGCTTCTTCGGTCATGACCCCGTCTTGCCCAATTTCCTGGTATCAAATTTTACTAAATTAAATTCTACAGGAAAATAAAATATATTCCCATGGTTAAAACCTTTCTGTGGGCAGTATTCTTTAGGATTCCCGTTAAGGAAATCTATTTTATGATTTTATTTTGTGTAAACAATCCCTTGTAAAATATTGAATTTCATAAATCCTGATCGTTTCGAATTTCTTCTTCATTAGTTCTGTACACCTTTTAAGAGAATAAAAGAGATAAATCTGTTCAATTTTGCTATTGGCTATGGTTGTCTATGGTCACATTCAAGTTTGAGTGGTTAAATTCAAAAACCCCTCTTAAAACATAAGGACACAAATGCAACAGTTTTCCCTTTAGCAGAAAGTTACGCTTCAACTATGAAGACGGATGCCTCGCGTTCAGCCATCTCTGAGCGATCACGGTACACTTCGAATTTGGCCGTGTTCCGTCAACAAAGTTAAAATAAGTATAGGTCCGTTTCGTAATGTAGATCTAGTTAGAGATCCAGTTTAGTGAAGGGAATTTCTGATAATTTCGTACTGTGGGTCTAGTTAAAGACCAGTTTTGGTGTAAAGAGTTTATTGGTAGTTCCGTGTTGTATTGTCGGTCTATGTAGAGACAACTATTTTGTGCAGATTCAGTAAAGTGACCTGCCACGGTTTTCCCTTGTTATGGAAATTAAATTAATGGAGGGAGTGCATTGTACGACTAAGTATATTTTGAGAACATGGAGAATTTGGCTTTGCAGGTTCGTGCCGTTTAAATAGAATGTACTAGAAAACTTATTTAAAATATTAAACATTGTAAATATATCGAAAGTGACGCGTTTTACTATTAATAAATTAACATTCATCATCTCCTGTGAAGGATGGTTATTAAAAGTTTCACCATTTCAAATCATTATTAATCGCCGTTTATGGTTCTGTTGTTAATTGTATTATAAAATTGTTCAAAATTTAAGTATTGTTTGCGCAAGGATTCTTTCAAATGTGCGATGTCTTGTTTTGTGCGATCATTGGGCTTTTGTTTTAGTGAATTAAGAGCATCTATTTGTAAGGTTATAGTCAAATAAAGAATTGCTAAGGATAGCTGTTACGAAAAGATTCATATCGCATAAGTGTTTATAAATGTTTTGTTGAAGTTTCTTTGTCTAATAGAGCAATTCTAGATTGTTTCTAGAATAAGAACTTTACTGAAAAATGTATTTAGAATAGGATCTCAAAATTAAGATAAAATGTATAGAATAATAACGCAAGTAGGTTTTGTTATTTATCACTATTATGAGTGTTTAAACTGTGTGTAACAGATATTTTTTATTTATTTCAATATACAGACCTCAAACTTAATAATTAATTTTATATATTTCGACACGAAAAATTGTTAGTGTTCCATTTATAAACTAAAATTTTATATTAAAAAATATGAATTTAACATAGATAAGGCGAATATTTTCTCAAATTGTGGGCTTAATTTTGGCTAAATAATTAATAACACCAAAATATTTTGGTGGCGCCCTCTGAGACGTTTCTGCCGGGACATAAGTTTTAAATTAAGTATAGTGTTTTACGCTGCATTTGGTTTATTATTGTTAAATTATTGACGGTTAAAACGCCTGGTTACCATATTTGTATACACAATATCATATAAACCATTTGTACATGTATGTTGTAGCCTATATTTAGAATATAAGAATGTTAAAGATTTAAGAGTTTTTAACTTAAAAGACCCAAAGACTTAAAATCCAGTTTAAAGCTAAACAATGTCTAAAGAGAATTAATGAAATAAAAAACTCATCAGTTTTTTCCATGTTCCTGAAAATTTTAATCATTCAAATGTATTACTTTCTGGTAAAAATGTTTACTTACGAAAAAAAATCCATTTTCTAATGAAAAGTCTCATCATTTTCACAAAGAGCATACCTTGCAGTAGAAAAGAGAAGAAACATGCAATTCTAAAATAAAATTTGTAGCTTTTCTCTAGATTTCTCTCGAACGGAGCAAATCTATAAATCTTTCCTAGACAGATTTAACTCAACCCGCATTATTCATTTGATAAATGCATATAATTTTCTTAAAATGTATAGTTCACGATATAACAAAATAAATAACCCCTAAAGTAAGGAAATAAGTGAACCTGCCATAAAATATAGTACTTATAATTCATTTTATAATTCATTATGCTTGAAGCTCTTGGATAGTTCTAACAAAAGCAGGAATAGTTTAATAAAGTTGCAAACCCTGTTTTAGTTACTCTCGGTAAAATATTATGATAGATGTGGTAAAATATCAATTATTTTCAATGTAATCATAGATTTAATTAGGCATTAATTGCCCATTTGGGAGATACATAATATATGAGATAGCTACTCGTTTAATTAACTTAGGTTAGAACCAAATTGTTAGATTACTTTTTTCAGCAATCTAAAAAGTTTCAAGTATACACTACACATGCATTGTTTTATTAGAGGAATTTTATCATGCCTTTATAAAAAATGTACAAATTACTCTCCCTAACAAAAAAGTTTTAATTGGAAACGATTATAATATGGTCAAAATTATAAATGAGTTTAAGATTTTTTGCGTTGTTTACACTCTGTTCGAAAAAACCTATTATACCTTTCTAATAATAACAATATTTGACAAAAGTTATTAACTTAATGTAGAAAAAAATAATAATTTGCATGAATAAAAGCGGTATCCGGGCGTTACAGAAACAAAGATATTTAAAACGCGGGCAGACAGCATGAATTACAAGGTTAATTTTACAAGAGAGCTTGTTAATTCAGGTAAAAAATGTTAAAAATGAAGCATTGTTGAGTTAATCACTCTTCCAAAACGTAATTCTGAGGTCACCGTTACTAAATTATTACGATTCTAGTAGTCTGGACGAATTGTTTTTCCTTTATTTAACGTAGACAATGTGATAATGGTAACTAAATAATGTAAATGACATTCCCACCCACAGGTCATAAAAACGTAGATCGATAATCAATTCCTTTCTACCTTAAACTCTTTGTAGAGTTCAGCCTCGCCTAGTTCTCTTGTTATTGTCCACCTCACCTTTTCATTAATGATGCAGATAGGCGCATTCCTATTTTATCTTGGCATATTAAAGAGTTCCATTTTGCAAAATTATCAAAGCTATGCTGACCTGTATTTATAATTTATTAACCTTTAAGTAGATAATATCATGAAAATATTTCAAGAAATTACCATAATTTTCTTTATTAATGGATCTCTGGCTGTAACTGTGTTTAGAATAAAAATGTGCAAAGACGCCAAAATGTCTAGAGAGAAACTTTCTTATTCAGTTTTAATATTATGTGCAAATGCGGAAATTTGTTATTTTATGGTTTTTAAATCTCTTCAGTTTATAATGAAATTCTTTAAAGCAAGCTTTATTAAACTTTTTTCAAATATTCTTTTTGGATAATATGAACATTTTTGATGGTACATAAAATTAATAGAAGTTTCTCAATAATATTTACGTACTTATATACAATTACATCGTCCGCGACGTGCTACAAAGCGTCGTAAAGCGGCCAAAAATGCATCGGAAGTAAGGTCAGAAGCGAGCTCAATGTGGCCATACATAAAAATAGACAAATGTATGCCTTATAAGTCTTAGCGCCACGGTGTCGAGACCTTGTTAATTTGAATGGACCTGCATAATTTACGGCGGTTTTTGAAAAACATTTAACTTGAGAAATGCGGACCGAGGGTAAGTTTCCCATCGGAGGTTGATAGGCGATTGGTTTCGTACGAAAACATTTAATACAGCGAGATAGAACTGAGCGAATGATGCTTTTAGAAGCAAGAATCCAGAATTGCTGAGTGATTAAAAATTGTACAGTTCTGATACCTGCGTGCAAGTATATTTTATGAAAATGCTCAATTATCAATGTAGTTAATGGTGATCTTTTCGGCAGTAAAAGAGGGAATTTTTGATCATAATTTAGATGAGTTGCATATTTGCAATCTTCCCCCCACTCGAATGAGACCTTTGTCATCAAAAAATGGATTAAGTTTCTTCAAATATTTAGAGCGAGGTTTTTGATGTTTAAATTATTCTGAAAAACTTATAGATTGTGTGTATTTTACTAATAAATGTAAAGCATCTTATTCTTCGGAGAATGACAGAGGTTTAAATTGCTTATTTTTATTTTTTAGATTGAAATAGAATCTAAAAACATACGCTAACACTCTTAGAAGCTTTGACAGGCAAGAGAATCTAGTTAAAGAATAATCAAAAATATTATTTTCCTGAAAAGTGGCTCAGGTAGTAATCGGTTTTTCTTCTGAAATTATTAAAGCCATATCTATGTTTGGAAAATTAGGGCAACATGGTTCTTCACTTAATAAGAATTCAGGACCGTTCCACCACAACATATTGGAAATTAATTCAGAGGGATATTGCCCTCTAGAAGCGGCATCAGCAGGGTTTGAGCGGGATTCGACATATTTCCAAGAAGAGGTGGGTAGTTTATTTTGAATAAAAGAAACTCTATGACTCACGAATGTTTTCCAACGGTGTGCAGGTGACTTTAGCCAAGAAAGAACGATTTGAGAGTCTGGTTAAGCCACAATTTTCGTTATTAAAAACTGTTGTTGGTAAACGTCCATAACATAGCAAACAAGTTTTGCTAATAATACGGCGGAACATAATTCAATGCGTGGAATTGTCAAACGTTTAGTAATCGGAGCGACTTTAGATTTTGAGCAAATGAATCGTATTTGATAGTTGCCTTGAGTATCGTGAAATCTTAAATACAAGATAACTGCTAACACAAAAAGCATGCAATTCGCAGGATTGATTTTGTAAAAGCCAATATGACGAGGAACTTTGAGATTAGTTAAATATTTCAGTTCAGATTTATACTGATTCCAACAACGAACAATTTCTAGAGGCGGCGGACCATCCCAAGAAGTATGTAAGGCCCAAAGGCGTTGTATGAAATACTTGCAAAAAAATGTGATAGGTGCTAACATACCCAAAGGATCGAATATGCGGGCTAGTTCTGACAAAATATTGCGTTTTGTACAAGATTTGTCAATAATATTTACTTTATAAGTAAAAACATCCGAAGTTGGTATCCATCGAAGTCCCAAAACTTTAACTGAAACTTCAGCAGAACTATCAAATAAAAGCGGATCAGTACTCAAATGATCTGTAGGAAGATCCAGTAAAAGACGCTTATCGTTACTCGCCCATTTGTGTAATTCAAACTGACCTTTATTTAGCATTTGAATTAATTCATTTTGTAGCGATTTAGCATCTGAAATGGTATCTGCACCACCAAAAATGTCATCCATATATGTTTGGGTACGTAATAAATGCGCAGCGCGAGGGAAATTCTCACCTTCCTCCTCCGCCAGTTGAAGTAAAGTACGAATTGCTAAATATGGAGCACACGAAGTTCCATAAGTCACTGTATTTAATCGGAACTCTTGAATCGATTCCTCGCTAGAAAAACGCCAAATAATTCTTTGGTAATCGCGTTGCGACGGTGTGATCAAAATCTGTCTATACATCATTTTGATATCTGCTAAGAAAATATATTGAGCAACTCGAGATTTTAGTAAAATTGCTTCTATATCTTGCTGTAACTTGGGCCCAATAAAAAGTTTCTCATTTAACGAAGGTTCTTGTGGTAATTTTGCGGAGGCGTTAAAGACCACGCGGAGTTTAATAGTTAAACTGTCGGGTTTAATTACACAGTGATGAAGAATGTAGTACATAAAATTCGTTACCTGAGAGTCCTTAACTGGGTCCATGTGACCTAATTCTAAATATTCTAGCATAAAGGTGCAATATTCTTTATACAAATCAGGTTGCTTTTGCAAACGTTTTTCTAAAGATAAAAATCGACCGAGTGCTAAATTGCGAATGTTAGAAATTGCGGTTGTGGTTCTTTAAAAGGCATTGACACGATAAAACGTCCTTCAGTATCCCGAAGAATAGAATCCTTGAAAAGGATTTCACAATAAACATCGACTGGATGTAAGGAAGTAGCTTCGGGGACAGATTCAATCTCCCAAAACTGTTTCAATGTAAAATCTAATGACTCAGTAGCGTTTGCGTTACAAAGAAAGGTCTGAAGAACAGGTTTATTATGATTCCCTAATTTGCCCATTTACACATAACCAAATATGGTATTTATCGCATCGGGGTGACCATTATTACCCGTTACACGTCCATCTGAGATAATTTGTGAAAAGATGTCAACGCCTAATAAAAGATCTATTGAGCTAGGAACGTTGAAGGTAGGATCGGCCAACTGTAAATTACTAATATGATGCCAATTACTTACCTCTATGCGAGTACTTGGTAAGTGTGAACATATCGTAGGTAAAATAATAGCATCTATATGAAGAAGAGGGATTATTTTATTTATTGGGTGTACAGTTAAGGTGACACTGCCATTGACTTCAGTTTTAGTTGAATTTATACCTTGAATAGAAACATGCGTATTACATTTAGGAAGGCCTAGGCGACTAGCACATTTCTGTGAAATAAACGAAGACTGTGAGCCCGAATCTAAAATTACACGCAATCTCTGATAACATCCGTGGTTATCTAAGACTTCAACAATCGCAGTTGCGAGCAAACCTCCATTATCAGAAGGCACGAAAAAGGAATTACTATTAGAAGAGTTATTTTGGGTAGGCGTCGTCCTCTGAACAGAAGGGTTTGCATTTGATGAATTGACAGTTACATCTCGGTGAAGAAGCGTGTGATGTTTTTTGGAACATCTTCTACAAGTTATAGTAGAACGGCATGAGCGTATATCATGACAGTTGCTCAAACAGTTGAAACATAGGCATGCATTTTTGCAAAATGTCATCCTGTCATCAGGCGTCTTCCTCTTAAAATCATTACAGTAATACAAAGGATGAACAGCATGACACAATGGGCAATTATGCGATTTAGCAGGAGTTGCTTTTGAGAAAAATGAATTTTTAACATTGCCAGCGGGTTTTTTCAAATGCGAAGACGTATTGGCGTTAGCATTGTCATGAGAGTTACAACATGTTTCCAAAAGTCAATCAGATCATTAAAGAACGGCACATTTTTTGATTTATGATGTAATTCAAAACTGGTAACTGTAGTTTTGTCTAAGCGTTTAAGTAACATCATTGTGAAAACAAAATCCTAATTATCTGTGGGGTATCTCATATTTTTAAGGGCGGCGATATTCTCTTTAAAGGACTCTAGTAAATGCGATAAAGCTTTGGGATTTTCGGAATTCATTCGCGGTATATTTTCCAAGTCATTCCAATGACTGGAAACGAGGCGTCTCTTATTAGTATACTTATCAACTAAAGTTTGATATGCGATAGGATAATTTGCGTCGGTAGGTTGAATACGTTGGATCAGAGCTAATGGAGGACCTTGCAGAACGGATTGCAGATAAGAAAACTTTTCTACAGGTGAGATTGCGTTATTATGGTGAATTAAGGCATTGTAAAGATCATTAAAGGGTGTAAAAGCTTTTATATCTCTTGAAAATTTATGCAATTCTAATTTCGGCAATTTTACGTTAGACTTGGTGGGATCGTGATGAACCGTCGTATCTAAAGATGGAGTCTGATCGTCAAAAAGATCTATATAGATAGCACGAATGTCGAAATAAGCTGAATCAAAAGTTTCCCGAGCCTTATCTTCCGTATTTATATCCGCGTTATCAGTAGTTAACAAATTACTAATAACATTACCGTGATATTTGTTAAAATCTTCACGTATTGATTCAATCTGAGAATATCTGACTTTAAATAAAGTTCGTTTATCTTTATTAGTTATAGCAGTGACAGCAGCCGCATGTAGTTCAGTTAATTGATTCACTATAGTTTACCTTAAGAACTGATATCTTTTTACTTTATCAGCCATGATTGCAAAACAGGACAAAAACAGAAAATCCAACTTTTGTGGAATAGAAGTGACCACCTGCAAACAATACGTATCTTATTTTGATGGGCAGTTAATATTCTAAATAGCTCAAGGTAATGCACAAAAGTTATCTAGGACAGTGATAACTGTCAAAAAACTTTCAAATATGACAATTAAAAGTAAGCGGTTTATAACGGTATAAATTAGCGTTTCTATTTAGTAATAGAAAAAGAAAACCTATTACACAAGGTAATATGGTCCTACGAGATTCGAAGAGTAAATTAACAGTCGATCAATTAATAATAAATTATATATCCGGCTCGAAGGACCAAAATGTTGCGTTTATCGAGTGGACTGTATAATAAACAATAGTATGTTGGTGACTAGTTATAATTTATTATTTACGTCTAAATTGACCAAACTTAAATTATTGGACCTACCTATAGAGCAGGATGTGTTGAGAAGATCTTGTAACTTTTCGTCGTCTTGTTCGGAGCCATCAGCGGTAGCGGTTTTAACAGAGGTAGCGGGATATGGCGTACGTCTTCACAATTCTTATAAAACTTGACATTGACACAACACTCGTTGCTTGGCGATAGGGCCCAATACAAAAGAGCGGTCAATTTAAGGATTTTAATGTAACGAATGATTAAAATGTAGTATAAAAACGCAACACCCAGTTATGCTACAACATAGGATAGCTGCCTCATTACACATAGCAACTTTCTAACATAAATTTACAACAATTATAACACAATTGATATCATAACCTCGACCTTGTAGAGAATCATGATGCTAACGCATTTCATGGCTTAGTAAAACTAAGTAAAATTTAACCCATTCTCGCCCAGGATACACCACTTCAAGTGATTGAATCAAAACAATGGTGGAAAACATTAAATAAACATCAATAATTTGATAAACTGTCAAATTGACCTTGATCCGATGATACCTTCTCAAGAAAAAAATGGAAGATTATCCAGATATCAGAATAAGTAAGTTGATGATGGCATACTAGCGTTTAAAGACAATGACCTAATTTCTTTATATTCAGTAAAGCATCCAGTCGAAAACAGTGTTAGCTTCTAGGTAAATAAAAAAGATCTATCTACGATATAGTTACAATGATAAGACTCAAATATAAAATGGAGATAAATCATTCAAGAAAAGCTGAAGTGATATCCTAATCTTGTAACCTAAGCTAGGTACCTAATGAATGTTCTATAGTACTAGGTTGCGCAAAAGTTCTCCCTCGATTTCCTGAGTCAGTAACATTGTTTGTAAATAAAAGGAATTGGTTCTGTGTGTTGATAATGTTCTTTAAACGTTTAGTTTTTTTATATTAAGTCGCGAAGATAGTATCGGTCAAGTGGCCGCCCGCCGTCAGAGTTGATGTACCTTCGGACTCGTTTAACAGAATTTTCCATGACTTCTCTCAAATCTTCTGACGATAAATTATCCACTTCTTGTTCTCCTTTAAGGTCACCAAGAACTGTGGTTTGTTCATATAGATCCAAACAAAATTCGTCAATTTGCGGCAGCAAGAAGTCGTTGATCATAGTTCTGTAACGCACACCAGTCACAGTAACAGTGTTGACGTCGCCATCCTCGAAAGAATATAGACCAATCACCTTTCCTCCGTAAACGCCGCACCAAACAGTTACTTCCAGAAGATGGAATTGCTCTTCGTGCATTACACGCTCATTTTTAGTGCCCCAAAAGCAATTAATTTTGTATATTCACGTATCCGCATAGGTGGAAATGCACCTCGTCGCTCATGGTTTCCAATGGAAAGTCATTGGTCGAGGTTTAGGAGGGCTTGACTGTAATTTACACGCGATTGGCGGTCTGCAGGCAGTAGTTGATGTATTGTTTGCACTTTACACGGGAGCATTTTCAAGTCTTTCCCCAAAATTCGCTGTAAATAACTTCTATTAATGCCCAACTGCGTGGCCCGTCGTCTGGTTGATGTTTGAGGGTTCACTTGGACATTTGCTACGACAGCAGCGATATTCTAGGCCGGCCACCTCTGCTATGGTTCCATGTTAAATCTCCTCACGGCAAGCGGCTAAACAACGCACTGTTTGCCCACTTCGTCGTCGATTCCATTTGGTGCCATATGACCAGGGAATCGACGACGAGATTCACGTTGAGCCAAAACCACCAACCGATTATTTGTCAAAAACATTGACACAATTATTGCGCGTTCTTGAGCAGTATAGAGATGTCAAAGTTGCGATGACATAACACGTCATTTGCAGAATGAGAGCATCTTCCGATAGGGTAATGACTTTTGCGCCACCTAGTATAACAACTAAATTAACTCATACTCCTTCTTTATTATCTACTAATTTTTACTAAAGTAAGGTTATTTTATGCATAATATGGCACGTAAACCTTTAAATAAATAAAACTAATGTCCTAGCATGTCTATATTTATCATTAGTGCATATATGCTTCAAATAAGCATAATATTCATTATTTCTTACTTTCCGACACAATCAGAGACTTTAAAAGTTTTATTTTTATTATTGTTGTTATTGGATTTTCTATATGATGATTTTATGCCATTGATGGGCCAGTCAACAAACGCAGATAGAATTTTCATAGCACAGAAAAGAGCAGCATCTTGAACTATAACTGTATCGATTACATAAAAGCGAAACCAGACGAATTAATAAAAAACTCTTACTTTCACAATTACCCCACAAGAAACAGGGACGATCTAAGCATGCCGTATCATAGACTAGCTGCAACTCAGCAATCAATCAATTATTTAGCAATAAAACTGTACAACAAATTGCCGCTTTCTCAAAGAGAGCTACCTACTCTAAAACTAAGACGATGGCTTAACGAGTTTTTGTTAGAAAAACCCTGCTATTAGTAGAGTCAATTTTTGCATTAGGTTCTTATTTTTTACTATCAAAAGATAGAGACTTGAAATCTTTTGTAATGCCTTCAGTACTGGACCAATATAAAATGTTATATGTTTAAAATGGGGGCACGCCCCCTCGGGGGGTTGAAACCCCCATTTTGTACCCCTAATTTAATAACGCAGCTAAATTGAGCGAAATTTATGTTAGGAGGGTTCTTGGAGTCGCTGATTATGAATCCAATGAGAAAATTAAAAAATTCAAAATGGCGGACCCAAAATGGCGGTCCTGCTCAAAGAGTCAAAAAGTGCTTAAAATGTGATTTTGCAAAGGAATACACTATTTTGATTACCTTAGTATGAACCCCTTCGCTCTGCCCTAGTAGTAGAGTCAATATTTGCATTAAGGTCTTATTTTTTACTATCTAAAGATAGAGACTTGAAATCTTTTGTAATGCCTTCAGTACTGGACCAATATAAAATGTAATATGTTTAAAATGGGGGCGTGCCCCCTCGGGGGGTTGAAACCCCCATTTTACACTCCCAATTTAATAATTCGAGAAGTTTTCCATCAACTTGAGCGAAATTTATATTGGGGGAGTTTTCGGAGTTTCTGATTATGAATTCAATGAGAAAATTAAGAAATGCAAAATGGCGGTCTTTGAGATTGGAAATTGCGATTTACGCCGTTTCTATTGATTTTAGAGAAAAATGCAAAGAGCCAGAAAGTGTTTAGAATGTGATCTTGCATAGGAATACTCTATTTTGGTTACCTTATTATGTAACCCCCTTCACTCTCCCCTAGTTGGCTTCTCAGTAAAGAGGTTGCATAATAAGGTAACCGGAATTACGTATGTTCTATTCTGCAAAATTCTTCATCCTTAAATTATTAAGTACAAGCATTGTGTTTTCATTCATGTGTCTCGGTATTCGGCGAGACAGCCAGCGCTACCTAGCGCTGGATGACACAAACCCTATTGAACTACGCGATGTAAGAGAGGTGAGGATCCGCGCTTGAATTTTTTTTTCGTATTTCAACAAAAGCAACAAGTTACTAAAGCTTACCCATTAGGGTAAGCAGTTGGCACCTATATTTTATTATGCATAAAATTGGTCCAATTCTCTGCAGGAAAGTTTAGCGGAATATTTTTGAATTCGATATATCAATCTTTATTTGGGACATCCCGCTTCGTTCTTTTAACAGGCGACCAAGTTTTTGTTAAACTTTCTGCTATTATTGCAGAAGACCAGGTTCTACGTAGCAGTATTTCCTGTTGTGAATCTGTTCTAGAATATAGACAATAAACTGAATTACTAAAGCTTTAGATACTATATATTTAATATTTAAACCTTAATTCTTCTTAAAAAAAGTAGCGGAAAAGTAGCGAGTTTTTCTTAGACTTTAAAAAGAGTTTTTCACTAACGTAAAAAATCAAAAAACTCGTAAACAACATTAATCGTTTACGATATTTTCGTGTAATATTGATATAGGAACGTAAACATCTCGCTATTAAATTAAGTAGACTTGACATTTGATCATAAAATATTTCTGATCGATTCATAAGATAAGAATGTCGTTGCTGTTTACATAATAATTCATGCATTTCCTTTGCCATATCTTATATACTTTTCAGGATAACATTTTCAAACAGACATGTTACACGGTGTACTTTATTATCGTCCAAGAATGAAAACATAGGTAGTTGTTAAATTGTAATTTTATACGTCTGTATCTTAATGTCAAAATGATTTATACTTTAAGATCTTTGTTTATAGCGTTTTAATGTTGAAATTCATCAAATGCAAATTATGACGAAAATTGCTCGATTGTTACTAGTAACATTCTTAATCATACAAATAAGACATTGTATCAAACCAACAATGTAAATCTTGTTAATTGTCTTCTTTTTAAAACAGATTAAATAGATATTTTAAAGAAATTAGCTACTTGTGTTGGTTCTAGCCACATGTGTAGAAAAAATAGTTCAATAAAACTATTGTGATAATTTTTTTCATGTCGAGATTTACTTATCACTTATCTCCTCCATCAACAGGAATTACTTAACCGGGCGAAATGATTATTTGCATAAACCTATTAAAAAGAAGCGATAAACAACTATTCAATAAAGTAAAATGTATTGTTTTATTCATCATTCGTTGAATAATATAAATAATAACGAGTTTCCTCGTCTTGTAGATTCTGATGCAAAGACTACAGATTTCTACATGGATGACTATAAATCAACGTAGGCTAAAATTAAGAGGTTAACCATTAAACTACAATAATTGACGGTTTAGGATTCTGCACAGCGAGAGATGCACTGAAAAAGTTTGTACTAGGAGACTTTACTTCATCGCTTCAGTATTTTACACTGTCATAAAAAATGGTCTCAACAAGACAACTATTTCAGTGCATAATCGGTAGTGCAAAATATGTCAATGATTTGGAGACCAAAATTAATGGAAGTGTCTTTATTTGTAAAAAATATAAATTTGCCAAAACAACAAGTTCACCAATTGAGTATTTACATTCGGCAACATATTTCAGTGTATCATCACATACACTGTTTACTACAATTGATGTGTTTTCTTTAGGGAATGTCCAGTAATCGCCATGTCAATCATGGTACACTCTGAAGACTTCCCTTGCTTGACAGACCTTACTTTCTGCTTGTTTTCTTTTTATATGTTCTAAGTTGGGTGTTGGATCGATAATGATTAGGATAATATTATTTTTTAATAAACAAATATTATTTGCCAAATGCGATTTAAGGACTCTCTCCATGCACTGTTTTAGATTGGTTATTAATCTTATTAAGACGCCGAAATAGAAATTTTCTTTAACACTCGTTTTTTAAAAAATATATATAGATATAGTTATTTATACGAGTTGCAAAAAGTAAGTGTTTTTTATTATTGTAACAGTGTGTTACGACGTGTGAAAAAACACCGATTTCTCACGTGTTGTAACCCCTGTTTGGAATTTTCGGCAAAGAGTGAAAAAGTACGCGTTTCATTTATTTGCTTAAAATAGTAAAAACTGTTAGGAGAATGTCGAAAAATTATACAATTTAAAATTTCTAGTACGCTTGCAAATGTTGATTTAGGTAAAGTAAGAAGACATAGTCCGTGGAAAGTCTCCGGAAAAAGGAAAGTAAACATGATTTCTAATACTTACGTATATATTTTTATTAATTAAATACTAAAAACATTTTTTTCGGCTTACAGGTACGCCTGAAATTAAGTCATTCCTCAAGTTATAGAACGTGGGCAGTTTGAAGAAGACAGCCATTTAAAATGTTTCAATATTTAGTGCTATCAAAAGACCTTCGGTAGTAAGGGAGAGGTGTAACACTACACTGTAATATTGATTTTAATGTTAAATTCGGTTATTGTATAAAAGAAGATTTCATCAGTGGTACGTTCAGCAAAGTTCTAATTGTCGATAAATTTAGTCTATTTATTATCACCCTTAAATACTAATAAAGTATTTCATTTTTGTCTGATTTTTTGCTTTTAGTAAGGCAGATTCTTTTCTCAATGTGTCAGGTGGCTTTCTTGGTCTTCTTATTGTAATAGTCAACAGAATTATTTTAAACAGAAATTATTTCTTTAAAGCACACTAATCAATTTTTCCTATCAAAAATATACAACAATTTATGTAGATTTCTTCAAAGCTGCAGAAAACTAATTAAAGGAAATTAATTGAAATCAAAACTGTTATCAGAATCTCGAAAAATGGTACAATTCAACATTACTAGTACGCGTGCAAATGTTGACACACAAGATCTTGTGCAAGATAATTCATTATGACAACTATTTAGATAATCTTCTATTTGTTTCCATTCTATAAAATCAATCTTGTAAGTCACGTGTGCAGAATAGAAGAAAATGTCAACACACACATTTTTTACCTTTAGGTTATAGAAAGATTAAAAGATTAAATGGATTTAATATTATCGGACATAGTTAATCACTGCAGCTTAAAATTACATATAAATGATTACTACTGATGCTTTTCTCAAAAGTAAGCACGAACATACATACGAACATACGGTTACTTGAAGGTTGCGTCAGTCATAAATATTCATAAGGTGGAAAACAGTACATCTACAACTACATGCATGTCATTTAAAATGACAACCATTTTCGCTGCAAATCTTTGACGTCTTATATAACAGAGTAACTATAAGATGTCACAGCCAGTCCAAGAGACACTAAGTTCTTAATTTCGTAGTTAAAACGTAATTAAAAGTGTACACGCAAAATGAAGCCTTACAGTTGGACTGTCAAAGAAACGTATAAGTTTCGTTACTCTGAATTAATCTGAATACATAAGATGTAACATAGAATGGACGCGATGGACGTCACTGTAACCTCAATAAACTTCAAATACTGAATACTTACTGCAAAACTCATAAAATGCGATATTTACGTTACTTTAATGCTCGGGCTCTTAAGATCTCTCAATAACAAATTATCTCACAGGCGTAGGTCTGATTTCCATGGTTTACGAATTATAAAGAAAAAAATAAGGATTTTTGTAGACACAATAAAAGGATATGGGCGCCATTTATTAGAAGTCATTCTTGACTTGGGCCCCAAATAAAAAAGAAACCAGAGAACATAGATTAAAATTAATCAACTATAAAAACTAATCAGCATTAGTTAATTTGACGTTAAGGCAAGTTAAATAATTGAATAGCTACAATTAATGATCTGTCCATTATCATCATAACAGAATTTAACTTAAATATTCATTTATTTGTAATTAAATGCATTTATTTGTCTCAAATGTCAATAATAATAATTTTGGTGATAATGTTCTACTAAGAATTCTTATTAAAAAAATATGGGCGTAAATTTACATGAAATATACATAAAATAGAGATAAATTTTAAACCTTCACTTACATCTATAAAACAAATTGTTAGTCCTGGATAATTCACAAATGACCTCATATTAATTAAAAGGATGTAAAATTCACTTAGCACTAGATAAACAATTCATCACACTATAAACCTAAAGAATGTGGAAAGTCTGATCGTCGATGCAACGGTAACAGCCAAGATTAACGAACAGAAGTCCACAATAATTGTTTCATAAATTCACATTCATTAATAATCCCTTAATGAAGAACTAAAATCATATAAGTTCAAAAAAGAACTTCCGTTAATTATAAGAATTATCAAAAAAAACACGAGTTATGTCTGCGGTAAGGCAGAATCGGAAAGATTAATTATTTAGTTTCAAAATTAAATAACCCTTGAATTCTCTTTATAAAGTTTAACTTCTAACTTAGCGGAATGATTTTATTTGTTACTAAATAAGACATCTCGTTACGCCCAAGAGCTTGGGCAATAGCCCAAGCTCTTAATTTAATTTAATAAGCTCTTAATTTAACTAATAAGTTAAATTCATTAACTTGACGAATTAAACTGTAATAACAGTCACTTGTTACACTTAACGGTAAATCCACGTACTTTCTTGTGTTATTCACACGGCAAGACTTAGTTTAAACTTCGCGTGCTGTTCACTTAACACATTCTTTCAAACTTTTACTAATTGCATTTCTAATCTTTTGATTAGACTACTGTCCTGTAGTGAATTAACGTTAACAGGTCTCTATACTGACTGTTTTGGGGTCCGAAAATATTGTTGCGTTTATATTTTTTTAAGAAAGGGAAATTTAAACCAGCCTATCCAAAATTTTACTGGCACTGTTTAAACCAATAAGAAATAACCGCGTAAAATCTTTCTAGAATATTCCATGAAATTTCACCGGAGCAAAAATCTGCTTGCAGTGTGAAACCTTATCTTTTTAAATGTGGCTTCAGACCATTTTTTATTTGTCTGCGTTCAGAAAAATCTATTCATACAAATTGCAGATAAGCATGTACAGGAACTATAACTTTGAGCTAAATGTCGTTTTGACATTATGTTACTTTGTTAAAAAGACGATATTATTTCTGGATATTTTGTAAACTCAATTTGATCTGTATTTTCTCTACGAAAAACAATTAACCGTGAGAACACGTTGAAAATGAACTTTCGTATTAAAGAAAACGCCATTTGCTTTAATATGAAGTCTGCGCTTTTAACCAAGAAAAATGTATATACAGAATATGCAGGAATATACAGAACCGTACTAAGGTTTTTTTAACCATTAATGCATTTGAAATTGAATTTTTATTAAATTGGGGATTTAAGCACGTTACACAGTCTAATATTATTCAATCCAACCTGTTACTAATTTTTTATCGAATTCACTATCAAATATAGCCTATTGAAAGCATCAACATTTTTAAATCCTGTTAAAGTCTAAATGAGATTAGGTTTACGACCAAAATATTGCTCTGCATTTCGATATGCTAAGAGCTAAGTATTTTTCTTTTTACCATTCCACAACAGTGCTGAGAATTTTTTGTAATAACTTACAGTCTTTTAAATAATGATATTTATAATATATTTTAAAACCGTCTGCATAGAGGAGTGAGTTTTTTTTACTACATTTGGTAAATCATTTATAAAAAGAATAAAAAGCTGTGGCCCAAAGTTTGATCCTTGGGGTATACCAGAATTAACTTGAAATTAATACGCATTAAAACCACTGTACTCATTATGTTGCGTACATCCGACTAGCTAAACGCAAATATGGATATAAAAATATAAACATGGTTATATTTAATCTACCTCATCACATGTCATTTATAGATCTGCTGAAGCATATTTAATGTTTCAAATGACAAGTTTACTCTGAGAGGACAAGCAGACAGAATTGAATGCATTTGATGTAATTAGCTAATGACCTATTCATGTATCTTTGGCATGGTGTTTGCTTCAATACTGATTGTACTGGGTGTAGTATAATTATATCACTTACCTATTGTTGGGTATTGTTATTAGATATAACAAGATCATGTTTGACAGAACACTTTATACCATAAGCGACCATGTTAATGATAAATATGCTATGTAAACTGAAAATCTACATGTGCAAGCTATGTAATACATAAGGTTTACAAGAGACGTTTTTTTTATAAACTAAGGTAATTTAGCTGAATTTACTGTAAGCTGAAATAGCCATTTAATAATGTTTTACTAAAACTCTAGTTAAATGGAAAATAAAATAATGCTTTAAAAAAAATTAAGACAGGTGTAAATTAATCACGTCAATTTTAATGACTACTCGTGTTACAACAATAAAGGATTGGGTAGTTTAAGAATTTTTTAATTGCTTGCACGTTTTCCGCTTGTTTGTAGGCGTGCTTTTATTTAATTAACAATAACATACAGTTCGTTAAAGAAAAAAGAAAATTCATGTAAAAAATTAACATCATTTAAAAGTTTTGTTTTAAAAGTTTTTATTGCAGAGTTCGTAGTTTTATGGAAATAAAAAGCTTCTTAAAAGGAAAATTTACTTTTTCACTTCACATTGTGCTTTTGCATAATGCGTTCAGAGTTCAGACTACCTGAAATAGTCTTAAAGTTGCACCTGAAAAAGAAGAATCCGGTAAAATAATATTAGTGTCACTCTAGATGCACTTTGAAAGACAATATGACCTAAAACGATAGCTGATTTTCTCTTTGCTACTGAATTGTAAAGTACATAAGATGCAATTTTATTGAATAATAGACACGTCCTTTCATCGTTTGCCTAGATGGAGCTATTTTTACAATTCTCTCTTAAAATAAAATCGATTCTGAGAAACAAATTTATTTAAAATAATGCCATAAGACATCTTAATCTTTTTTGACATTGTAACAAAACATAAACATGTTCAGTATCTATTAATATTTAAACGGGTTATTAAATATTTATTAACGTGTAACACGATTAGTTCACACACTATGACTGGGCAGAATTTCTCATAGTACATACCATGACAACTTTCACAATGTTTATAGGTGGTCCTATTAATGTCAAATTTTAAATTGGTAATAATTGTTCGAATGCGCAGGATGCAGTTTGAAAAAATTGTTTTGTAAAAAAATAGTTGAATTTTCAGTAGAAAAAACTATTTATGTAGGTTTTCAGGAATTATGTTATTCCATATGCAATAGTTTATTTCAGATGTAAATAGTAAATAAATAGGATTTAGAATTAAATGATACTTACTAGTTAGCAAAAATAGTACGATCAGAAGATCTTACAGGAAATTTCAGATCAGAAACTTCCTGCTTTTTTCTACTATCATTTGAAAAATTCCTTGATTAGTATCGAAGAGTTAGAAAATGTTCAGACATAATGCCCGGTTTCAGAAAGGTTGATTAAGTTCCGATTAACTTAATTGTCATTAAATTAAAAATTTAAAAATTTCATTGGCTTTGATTTAACAGACCTTGAAATTAATCGAATCATATTTCTAGATTTCAAATTTAATCACAATTAAGTTAATCAGAGTTTAATCAAGCTTTGTGAAACCGACCATAAGTATTATACATCTTTGAATCTAATTTACTCATCGAGGAGATTCTATCGACAGACCAAGATCAACTGTTCGCGAGCAATTCAAGAGCTATACGTGAACAGTTCGCAATGAGTTTGCTAGATCAGCGTCCACACCACTGTTTTGAACAATGAAGTCATGTTCGCCATGAAGTTTGAGATCAGTTCGTTAAAAGTTTGAAATTAACAAAAAAAAATGCCGATGCCATCGTGTGAGGAAGATGATGTTATAATTGCCTGTAGCACTATAGTTTCATGAATGTGAAATCGGTCGGGAAAAAAACGTATATTCAACAATCGTGAAAAATACAGCGGAACTGACTCGCTCAATGAGTTGCAAATGGTGAATGGTAACTTCTTCAATAATTTTAAACGTACGACTGTTATCGATTTTGATACAGTTATTAATATTATTGAGATTTAAAAGATTTCAACTGAATAATAATAATAATAGAACAGTCACAAACTAAACTCCTGCGTATAAAAATAAATGTTACCGCACATGTAACGAACTTATGAACATATGAACTGAAGACTCAGCTACTCACGGTCTAGTACACACCTAGTTCGTTAGCTGTTCGCTAACAGTTTGCGAACCGTTCTCGAACTTGGTATGTACTAAGGTTTCTGACCCGGGAATTCCCGAGACCCAAGTCCCGGAAATTACTCTATTTTTGTTGTCTCGAGTCCCGGGAAAGATAACTCGAGACATGGGACTTGTGTATACAAGGTATTTAATTAAAATTTTATTTGTGTGTTGCTTTGCACAGATGGTGTTCTTAACCAGTTTTTTTTAAGTACTAAACAATCTTTCAACCTGTCTATAAACAATCAATAAAGGTAAAGGGATTAGTTTTAGTAAGAAAATACCGTTAGGTATGGTGCCTCATCTCAGCATTCTTTAAGTAAACTTGCAGTTTCTATTCAATTGTATTCAAAAAGAGTCTCTAGTCATTTAAAAAAATATTGAAGAAGATAGCACACCTTGTACTTAAAAAAATTAAAAATTAACAATAGATTTTAAAATTTTGCAAAACAAAGAATTTGTGTAAAATTGTATGTATCTTGCAGGAGATGGAATATCAATTCGAACTATTGGTAATAATATTTATAGTATTATGTTCATATTCAGGAAAAATGTTTTACAAAAGCAATGAGTAACTTAACATCTACCGGCAAACAATAATTAGTCATATCTAAAAAAAGAAATAATTCTACCAATACCAATAAAGCTAGGTTGTGGGCTAGTCAATACATAGGAATACTTTGTAAAGTTGAGTAATTTCAATTTCGGGTTTCATTAACTAATTAAGCTACTGAAGAAGAACTTAACTTTAGATCCAATTTAAAAGAGACGAGTTTCCATTTAAATCTGCGCAAGCATATTTTTATTTTTGTTCTGTGTATCTTTGATTCTTTGTTTCTTCTTAGCTTTTAGTTCATTTCTTCAGCTTCACGTTTTTGCTCGTCTTCTTTTCTCGTAAGTTTTCTTAACTTTTCTCTTAAGTTTTGCATTATCTTAATCTTTCTTCTTCTATTCTTTTATACTTACGATATCTGAAGGTTTCTATTTCAGATGTCCTCTTGGTTTTTTCTATAGGCTTGGGAAAAAATAAATGTTCTTTCAAAGGCGATTGTCTTTTATTTTCAACGTTTACTATGACGCTCATCAGCGTCTTGACTGGACCCTTGGACTGAAAAACTGCTTGATTCGCGTTAACGCAATTTATTTGCATAAGCAGTTAGTATAACTTTGGTTTATTACCAAACCAGTATAAATAAAAAGAATAAATGTATAGTTTTATTATATGAATTGCTCGCAATCGTATTGAAATAATGTACGTTGTATCCGTTTCCGCACCACCTTCGGCGAATTGAAGCCATATTTATGCCTAAAGCAGTGGCGTGCGGTCCATGGAAGCAATGGAAGCAATGCTTCCCTTGAGAATTTATTAAAAATAAAAACCAATGAGAACAAAAATATTTTTATAAAATTATGGTTATCGTTTATTTAAATTTGTAATATTTAATCAACTTAAAGCTCAATATCAATTCCGTACGGCAAAAAGTATAATTATTTAGACTACTATTTTAAATTAGGCTCATCAAACTTGCACGGAAAGGTAACACCGCGCCGATTCAAATATGTTACATACACTGCATATAAGCACTGATTTATTTGCATATAACTGCTCTTCTCCTAGCCTTGGCGTGGATCAGCGGGCGTGGTGATGCAGACAATGCTGTCAGCATTGTTGGGCCGTTATTTTTAGTGTGCTTCATGCCCAAACGTTTATTTATTATAATTTGGTTATTTGTTCGATTTAGTGGGGGGAATACCCCCCCCCCGTGATTCCGCGCCTGTAAGGTATATTAAAATTAAAATCGTGGTTGCTTCCCTAGCCTAAATTCTCACCGCACGCCACTGGCCTAAAGTAACTGGATTATTAACGGAACTTCGAAAATCTCGCAAATTATACACTACATACGTGTATCCATCTACTGGACAAAATATTCCGACATGAAACAATTCCTATTTTAATCGCATATTACAAAACCTAGAACGTACAAAATAATTTATATTGGTTTATGCCTGTTAGCCTCTTCATTCTAGATTAAAATATAGATAGCTATATAGCAAGCCTGTTACCGGTAATTTTTGTGTAAAATAAATGACAGATGTAAATGTAGCAGATAAGCTATAGCCATCACAGGCCTCCTCTTTGACCTGCTTTAACTCCTAATAAATTATGGGTTGTTGCCTAAGTGATCGAAGGTACTGCTGAAACTAAAATTCTTGAATTGCCAAGTTGACGTTTATATGCAAGATCTAATAAGAGGGATGTTTACAAATGCTAAAAGTAAGTAAAGACTAAAAATAGAAGCCAAACTTAATATATCTTACAGACAATAGGACTAGCACATCTACTTCATATTACCGATCCCAAACCTTTTTTTCCACTGGATCCTTCTGGATCCATCTAACTTAATCCTTAACCAAACCTCTAATCTAACCTGGTCCTTAACATACTAACTTAATCCTTAATCTAGCCTCTAAGCTAACTTCTAACCTAACCCTCAACATAATCTCTAACCTAACCTTTAATCGAACTTCTAACCTAATTCTTAATCTAGTGTGTAACCTAATCTAACCTACTTAACCCCTAACCAAACCTCTTACTTAACTTTTAACCTAACCTAGCCCTTAATATACTAACTTAATCCTTAATAATCCTTATCCTCAACATAACCTCTAACCAAACCTCTAGCTTAACCTTTAACCTAATCTTTAACCTAACCGTTAATCAAACTTCAAACGTAACTAAGTGACTAGATCACCTTTAAGAGACTTTCTGAAATTTTATCACCCTATACAATCTCCAACTGCACCTGTTTAACCTTTTAACTCTTTGAGGTTATCCTGTCATAATTAGGTCGTAACAAACGCTCCCTGGCCGGGGTTGACCCAGCTGACCTAAAGTAACTTTCTTATAATCGTGCAGCTTGTCTACATTTACACGTTATGCTCCAATTAAAGTAAAAACAAGATATAACACCGATCGGTGAGAAAATCATTTAACTTATAAAAAATTTTACCAAACTTTTTTAAAAGTACATTAGTGATCTATCTGATCTTGATGTTAGCCCAGTAGCAGAAGTACAAGCCCAGTACTCTAAAGAAGCTACAATGCATTCTATTCTATGCATTTATATTCTATTGCAAAAAATGCATGAATTAGGTTTTTCTTCTAATTTGCTAAAATTTTTTGTTTCCTACTTAAGAGGTAGAAAGCAATATGTGGTTTATAGTGGTGCAACATCTACAGTTTTCGATACGTATTCGGGGGTACCGCAAGGTTCCAATCTAGGGCCACTGTTGTTTTTGATAATGATAAATAGTTTAACTAAGGTTATTCATCATTCAAAATTTCAATTATTTGCTGTTGATTTTAAAATTTACCACGCAATACGCACCAAAGACGATTGCACATATTTACAAAACGATTTAAATCGTATATATAGCTGGTCTTTAGATAATAAACTTTCTTTCAATACTCAGAAAAGTTGTCTAATATCATTTATAAGGAAAACCTTGATAATAAACCGCACTTACACATTAGGTGATGGTACATTACAACGTAAAAACAGTATTCGAGATTTAGGCGTAATATTTGACATTCACCAACCATATTGATTTAAGCACAAAAAAAGCCTACCGTGCACTAGGATTTATAATACGAAATTCTAGGGGGTTTAAAAAAATAAATACTTTTATTACACTTTTTAATACATTCGTTCGTTGTCATTTGGAATATGCCTCAGTAGTGTGGTCACCGTTTTACTTTAACTCGGTTAATGAAATCGAAAAAACTCAAAGATCTTTTCTCAGACTCGTGTATTAGAGTCAAGTGCGAGTCGCACTCGCACTCCTAGGAAATTAGGTAGCACTCCAGTTCAAATACATATAATCCCGTTGTCAATTTTCCATAAATGTCACTTTTGATTCGTGACTTTATAACGAATTCAGGCGTAAAAAAGGACCCTAAATACCCCTTTAAACCTTTAACCGCTATATTAAATTTATAGAATCTATAGCAAAGGCTCAGTATAAGCAGATTTAACAAAAAAAAAAAAAAGGTAAAATAGGAAGAGTGCGTGAGTTGGAAAAAACCCCTTTTCACCTTTCAGCTCATCTATTAAATTCATGCCAGAAATAATGGTTTGAACAGAATACGTATATTACAGTACACAATTAAATATAAAGCTAAACACTTCGTTTACGTTGGTTCGAATACGGCAGGCAATTAATCGCATCCAAAATCGCAAAACGTCGAACGAACGACATTAAAGTAGGTAATAGCAGTCTAAAATCTTACAAAAAAACTCTAGATAAAATAACGAGATATATTGTAACCCACAAAGTTTCTCTGAACTAAGTAAACAATAAAAATGAAATAATAATTATAAAATTATCATACTCACATTAACAAAGATGCAGATGCTCTAGATTACCACGGCTTGAGATTTAGCTCTGTCTTACAAATTTTTTTATTTCAGGTCGCAGGTATTGGTTCTGCAGTTATCTTATTTATGAAAAGGAGTAGATAAGGGTTTCAGAACTCAAATAAATACTCTAAAAGGGCGCCATCTGATTATGAAATTTAATGACATTAATTAAGCCGGAAAAGATATTGAATTCACTAATCAGAAAATGAATTCAATATACCAGGTTTTGAACAAAAATTTTGTTTATATTTATAAATTTTTAAAATAAAAATGAATAAAACATTCATTATATGGTTCCATTTAGCTCACTTGGTATAAACTGAAAGACATATTTATTGAATGGTAAAAAAATAAAAAATCATATACATATAGAATAAAAAAACATTGACAACATAAATTTATTAAACTTAAATTAGTCATTCAGTATTTAATTTTCAAGTTACTCAGGAATTATTGAACACAGAATGATTCAAAATTTAGTTAAAATTTATTAAACAAAATTATTTAGATTTTATTGAACATAAATTATTCAGAAATTTATTAAGGTCAAGATTTATTAAACATAAAATCATTTGAAATTTAACGAACATATATTTGTTAAAATATTATTGAAATGAATTTAATTAGATATTACTGAAGTTAGAATATTTGAATTTCACTGAAAGTAACAAACTAAAATTGAATCCTATTAGGGAGCTCTCTTTTTATAGAAAACTACAAAAATTCAATTATACAAATAATCCGTAAACACAAGAAAATTACCAAAAATAGATATTTCTTAAAGTACACTACCTTAAATCTTATAAATCGAATTCCAATTAAACCATTGTTTACTTGCATCGCAACAAAAAACATTACTCTTGACTGCTAGAAACTGGAAACGCCTCTCCTTGAAAGACCGTTGTTGATACTTAATGGTTATGAATTGTTATTTGAATGTAGCAGGTCCAAAGAAATAATTTTTATTTGAGATTCAGTTTAATCACACAAAACGTTGAAATAATCCATATGATTTAACCAACAATCTTTATTAAACACAGTTTAAACAATCCTGGTTTCTGTTATTGTTTTTATTTATAATTTGCACACGAGAAATAACGGTAATGTCTTTAAAAGCTTAAACGAATTTAAACACAGATAGCACTTGCTACTTTAAATTCTTCTAAAAAAACTGATAATTGTTTATCTTTATCCACATGTAGAACGGGAATTTATTATTTAAATTATAAGTCCGTCTGCAAGATTTTTAATAACAAAACTGCACTAATTTTAAAGCGCGAACGGTAAAAATGATTGTTTTAATGGCCCATTACAATAAAACAAGCCACATATAATTATTAGCGATACCGTATATTCAAGTCTTTCAAACTGAATTATTCAAAACTAAACTGTATCAAAAACTCACTTCACGGCAAGTGTCGACCAAACTGTACGAGAACTAGATCTAGAATTTTCTTTAATTCTAATTAACTAACGTAAAACGGTAATTCTATAATGTCGACCAAAGTCAACTGTCTTCTCTGAAATTTCGATCGGAAGTCTACTTTAAAAAACTCAAGGTTCTTTTTTCGCGTAGAAATACATTACCAGATGAAAATCGAAATTAGCGAATAGCGAAGTCTCACTTCAAGAACTAGTATTGATTTTTCTTAGTACCCAATCAACGAATCGCGTGTTTTGGCTTAACCAATCAGAGCACAGCAACTCAACAGCAAGTATTGATTTTTCCCTAAGACTGCAAATACTTATATGAATAACCGAAGAGATTTTTTATAATTCTAAGATTTGAAACCAACCTTTTTTTAATAATTTTATAGAGATGTTTATATCGAATGCTACCGCAAGTTTACATTATGAAAAGAATTCAAATTTTCAGAACCGGACTTAAGATGTTTGTAAATATGTGGACGAAACCACAATTACTCAGAGCTTGTAAAAATATACCGTTACAATATTTCAAATTCTTTGAGGTTAATTAATTCCTCAAAATAAGGAAATTCCTAACTTGTTTAAATACAAAATTGCTCTGAAAGATAACAAATCGGAATAAGCCAGATAAAAATTCATTATCAAAGCATTAACCCTTACCGTCCAATTAAAGTTGTTTCCCAAACAGTGACCAAAGGCCAGTTGTCAATTACAAACGGTAACAACTGGGAAAATCTTTAGGTCTCTTCCTTTACAAGTACATAGAAACAGGGACAAGAGAACTTGTAAGAAAAACTTGTAAAAGATCGTATTTTAATTAAGTTATTGATATTCATCGAAGCCATCTTTATCTGGATACTTTAGAAAAGCTGTTTTAAAAAGCTTTCTAGGGCGTTCTTACTTTCCTAAAAGTTCTAAATCAACTCGTGGAAGTAGATACTTAACAATTCTTTTAGATCCAAACGAATGAATTATTATTAGCGTATTCTTTCTTTAACTGCTAAGAAATTATAGTAAGGGCTAACCAGTAATAAATATTACAGGCTAGGATTAGTAACAGCAACACAGTGACTCAGTATATCAATACCTTAAGTATTTCAATTTCTAGGTAATCTATCTTGCAATATATTTAATTTTCAAAGTTGTACAAACGAGACCTTTTGTCATTTAAAAGAGTAACGAGATTAAAATAAGCCCACTACTGAATGGTACTGACAGGTACTTTTGACAATGAATACGCATCAAAGAACGTTTTAACCTCTTTGAGTAAATTAAACATTTTAGTGGTCCTTTCGCTTCAAAAACTAGAACTTTTCATTTACAAAGTGTTTTCAGTATTTTTTACATTTGAATTGTTTCCATGTTTCTGTTTTCAGAAGTACCAATTAATTACATTCTACCCACCTCTTAAATAAATGAGAACCTATTGTTAACAGAGATTGAGTATATACATACTCAATCTCTGTTAACATCATACGATTTGCAAATTAAATATTTAAAAAGTTTCATTTAAATGAATACGTTCCACATACCTCCTTTAAAACCTTATTCAATTTTTATCATACGCCAAACTAAATTATTTAAATAGGTTTTGTCAAGTTTAATCTTTCCCAGCTTTTGTTTTATGGCAAACCGGTTGCGGTAATATCAGAGTGCAAGGAAATATTAAAGTAGTTCAAAGTTACAAAGCAGAATATCCAAGCTAGGAATATTAGAGGTAAGATAAAAATTTAAATATTTTATCATTCTGATGAGGTGAAGTTTTCTTTTCTGCAAAATATCATGCTATTATCCGACCTTTTCCTTTTTTTCTTAATACTTTCAAAAAGAGATGGAATTTAGATTTTGGAGTTTCGTAGAATTGGTAAGCACTTACGTAATTGAATAGAAGTTCTCAAGTTAGATTTGCATGGAACAGTGCACTTTGAAAATGGCATGTAGATGTTTTGTACCACTTTTCATCTTGTTAAAATAGAAATATTATGTAGGGAAATGTTAACCCTCGTATATTCTACAAATAAATGTCCAAGTCAATATACTCGAAAATAGAAATTCTGTATATAAATAACTAGAAGAAATTATTGGGATTCTTTTCGCATTCATATTCATTTTAAGAGCTGACCTGACTTTTCAACATTTCTCTTTTTTCTAGGGATGTGGGTTGAAGGATATACATTGCCTAACAAAGGATTCGTTCCTCCTGTCATCCCTTATAATCTACGCGATCTTTCTTATATACCTCCATGGTTACAGGCATCGAGAAATGCAATTAAATAGTAATCTAGAAGGCTAAATTAAAGCGAGTAGAGCTAAATTATTTTATTTGGACCGAAAGCATAAGCTTAATATGCCCTTCCTGTGACTAATGAATTCCTTCATAGTTGTATTGAGGGATCTCTTGCTAATGAGCACGTATTGAGCAGTAAAATATTTCTGCAACACGGCTTCAACTTGTGCTAGCGTTGCAAATGGGTTCACGAAGGTGTGATATTGATTTGGAACTATTATAACTCCTTTAATAACCAAAGAAATTTCTGCAAACGTTTGCTTTAAGAAAGACGCTTAATTCTGTGCTCTCTAATACACATGACTCATTGAAATAGAAAATCGAATTTTAGTTCAATTACAGATTATGCTTTCAAAAGATGGAAATTGAATTTCACCTCAAGTATTTTTTTACATAAGATAATAGGGATTTTCTTTTTTAAATGCTTACACAGAAAATTTGCTTCAATGTAAATATGAATCGCTTTATAAAGCGATCCTTTTATTATCTACAATTTTCTTTTGAAGTTAAATTTGCTTACCAAGCAGATATTTGGTTTTGCAAGCGATAAAAATTTAGTAGGCGTACATAACGGCGCTATAGGTAAAGCCTCCTTATATATTGATATTACTATTCGGCTATATCTGAATATTATTACCTGAGTCCTTCGGTATAAACCTAAGCCATGTGAATTATCTAGGCTTTGAATTTACGTACCATTAGACTTATGAACAGTTTTAGTACAATACTTCTCACATACAAACTGTAGTCACAATACGATAATTGATGTCTACGCTTAATCCTCCCTAGTAGTTGTCTTCAATCGCATCCCCTTTACATAATAACCAACAATTTGCACACCATGATCAGAAGTTTGTAGATAGCTATTTTGTATTATTCCTGCTTTAGGGAGGATAATCATATACATACTGTTGTTATACTGTAATGTTAGGCTATCTGTAAATTATCCTCATCCTTACAGAAAACTTTTTTAGTTAATTTTTATTGTCGTTATTTTGCTACGAATGTTCTGGATGGTGCATATCTTAAATATATTAAAAGTTTATTTGTAGTAGTTGTAGGTTTATCAAAGGAGTGTACCATGGGGAGGGAGGAAAAGGTTGTAAGTTCAAATACTTATTATTTAGTCGAAATGCTCGATACAAAAATACTTTTTGTAGCAAAAAGATTTTTTTAGAATGCATTTATTTCCAATCTGCTATTTACCTGTAGGTACTGTCTCACTCTTTTTACAGACAAAGTAATAAAATAAGTCACAAGAGTTAACTATCTTGGAAAGAATGGAAATATTGATTTATATATATATATATATATATATATATATATATATATATATATATATATATATATATCTCCCTTAATAATAAATCAACATAAACAATAATATTTATTCAGTTTTTAAATTTTTAAAATCAATTTTTTAAATCATTTAGTCGATTAAATTGTAAACAAATAAATCAATATTTCATAACAGCAGTTCTTAATACTAAAATAATCCAATATCAATCAAACCAAATCAAACGAGTGGTAAACAGAAAATTATGTAAAAACGAAAGCACCTTCGGTACGATCTCTGCAGAAAAGGTATCTTAAGATTCAATCTTGCAACTGTGTAAACGAACAAATATAGCCAAATCAAATACAATAACAAAGTTTGTATATTTAATATATAACCTAAAAGTTAGAGCAAAGATTTTATAAAAATTAACATTAATTACACAGCCCCACAAAAAGAATAAATGTTCTGACCTGAGACCGTGACTATGGCATTCATATGTATTTTTTGACGGTAAAACCGAATCCGATCTCAAGAAAGCACATATATACACCCAAAATCTTGCGGTAGAGCCAAAAACAACCCCTAAAATGAAGTAAAATCACTACTGACATATGGTACCACAAATGTTTTGTATTTGCAAATAGACATCTGGTATATGGCCAAGAACTTTCCTCCCTAAGGGAGTTAAATCACTGCAAAACATATGAATACTATAGTCACGGTCCCAGATCAGAACATTTATTTTTTGTGGGGCTGTGTTATTCATTTAAACACCTGTTGCTTTAGATTGCTGCTGCAATGCTTTCAAAGTGGTAGTAAATAAACCCTAAAATTCTAGACAAAGTCTTAGAGTGAGGGTAATGAAACAGCCACTTCGTGGATCGAAAAGACAATTTTAATGTAAGAATTGTGGGGAATCTTTTAACAAAGATAAATCTCCAGAATGCATCAGCTTAAGATATTCCAAACTGCAGATCTCTTAACTTAAGGAGCTAGAATCAGCGGTCAGTATCCTTAAACCTTAATTCAACGCATTTATGGGAAAGTTATCCATAGTGAATCAAATAGTGAATAAAATACTCAAGTCAAGCAAGTAAACTCTTCAATAATGAACCATCTGAATTGGTGCGCATGATCACTTTAAAAAACACATTTCATTAGCTGCCGTTATATCTAGTATCGGGTGTAATGTGGTTTAGAAAACAGTCCTTAGCTGACATTCAATTATAGACACCGCAAGGTGTGCAGTGGATCTTTAGATTAAGGCCCATTAGGTAATACTTAGGTGTTGCTCAGTACAGTAAAACCAGCGGTAACTACCTTCCAACGACAAGAAAGAAATTGGCTGTCTTAGGCAACAGACACCTACGTGACGGCTGAGTAGCATTTACTTACGCAAAACTATGGAGTCATAGGGTAATAAATTGTCCGAAAATAGAGATCCGGATTGGTACGAATTGCCTTTTGTATTTTAGGTATAGTGTTTCTTGAAACGCAGTGTTTAAATCCTAATCGAACTGGATTTCCTGAGCATTACAAGTTTCTCTTACGTGAAACCAAATTTTAACTAAATTTATGAATGTACAATCCCGGGAGCCCTTAGCGACAGGAACTTGCCAATGAGCACTTGTAATATCCAATGATAGCAGGTAACGTGTATCTCGGTGCTGATCAAGAAGTAACAGCATTGTTTTATTGGCTTAGCGCTAGGAAGTAGTTCAATCTCATATGGGTAATAAGATGAATACGACCCGAACTACCAAAGATACAATTTGTATCTCTTGTCGGCAATTAAATTATCCAAACGTTCACGATGCCACGTTGTAAGAGCAGATGAAGCAGTGGAACTATCAATAGAAATAGAATGAACCTCTTCAGTAAAATGTCGCGCATCCTGACGGAGCTCTGGGATAATATTTATGGAAAGCCAAAATCAACCTCTAAGATCAAAGTGTGAGGTAAGGTTAGAACATTTAAATAAATTTAGTTTTGCCTTGTAGGGTAAACTGAGCGGAGATAATTACTGTACTCTTACAGTTTTGGCCATTAGCCACACTAAATAATAAAAGGCTAGAGCTGGAGGCTGGAGCTAGAACACCAGAAGCGTGAAATAAGACAGAAGACTTGTATTAAAGTTTTATTGTTCTAGATAGAACAAAGGTTAAGTGTGATTACTCGACCATTTAGCGACTCCTCCGCAAGTTTCTCAAACTAGAGCAACAAAAAAGGCAATTGCGAGTGGTAACGACTGGGTGTCTACATTTACAACTAAAACAGCATCTAAGCCTTGAGCATTGAAAGCATCGGTGGCCAGGTTTATCACAATTCAAACACTTGAGGAAGAAACTGTGGGCTTATCAGGAGCTTTTGTCGAAGCTTGAAGTTTTGAGGAACACCAGAATTACTTTTACGAGCAAGTGATGTTTATCATCAACCTGTGTCTTTTATTTCTATTTTTACTTATGCTGAGTTCAAACGGCTGTTGGTTGTTATTTTGTAGCAGACGTTTGCCAGATAAAAAAATTAGTAATAATTTCAGGTGTTTTATTTTATAAATTTAAATATAGCGTAACTCCGTATTAACACCGCAAGTTAGCCGGTCAGAAAGTTCCCGTTATATTTATTAGATAATAACACAGTGCGAAAAAGCTTTTTAAAAAGAAAATTTTTGGTTAAAAACTGACGTGAAATCAAACTGGGGAGAAGCTAACATAAACTGTAATAGGATTCGCAATAATTAGGTAAGCGAAGAACTACAGGTCGGTTCGGTACTACGGTTTATAGAACAGCGTCAATTACGCATGCATGGTAGTAAATTGGTTAAGCAAATATGAGAGGCGAGAGTTATAGGGAGAAGAGATGGAGGAAGACTGTAAAAAAGGTGGGGCAATAGGAAAGATTATAGAAGAGAAAGGTCTGACCTGGCAATAAGAGAGTCAAGAAACACTGGTGTAATATCGTTTTACGTATATTAAGACACGTTAGATTATTTATGTTTCCTGTTCATTAGTAACTGTAGATTTTAAGTTTAAACGATTTAACAACATACCAATATTATGCTTTAAGCAAAATTGTGCTTAGCTATCAGCGTTAACTGAATTTCGGAAAATAGTGACTAAACGCTTGTTACGTGCTAATTTCGTAGCATCCTGTATAGCTATGCTTTTGTGTTGTATAGCGTTAGGGATTTTCGAATTCTCTCTCCGTTTAGTTGCCATTTTAGTTTTGGAACTAACTTCCTGTTGATAAGAGACTTCACTGCGTTTTGTTCGTTCGTCAAGCAACTTCTTTAAAAGAATGTTTTAGTGGCATCGCCATTAAATTGATTTTTCCTTTATGTTGTGAAATGAGAATTGCATTTGTTTATTAAAAGACCGTTACGTTGAGCTATTTGCTCATGTACCGTTACCTGGTTGTCTCCTTCAATCACGCTAAGTTCGATCTGGTTGGTGACGTTCCTATCCAGACTTGGAGAACACACACCTGTATCGTGAGTCATTTATATTGTAGCAACTATTTACAACAACAATAACGTTTAGCAATCCTCCTTTTTTATAAATAAAACATTACTGTATATTTGTATATTATAATTTTCTGTGTTAAATTGTTTTTCCCCAGTGTGCGTATAGCACTTATATCTATGTATCTATTTCATATATATTATTTTATCAGTTTACTTTGTTAGGAATATTTGCGAGTGTGTAAACGTATAAGCTTTGCTCCGTTATAGTTAAGCAATGATAATCTGAGGTTAATGATTGAGCAATCTATATCACAGGTATTCGCGTTAATTCACCGTGACCTAGTTACATTTTTGAGACTTGAACTTTTAGTCAGATTTAGAGTAAATAGTCCCGCTCGCATGAATTCTCGCCTCGTTCATATTTATATATGAGAACTAATCACTTACGTTTAATTTTTGCCAAGACTATTATCCTTGATTAAAACATAACCAGACGATTTATCTTAATTGATCTACCTGATAATTTGTTTAATTGATAATAAAGCATTCTATCTCTCACTTAAAGACTTGTTATTTATATGTGTGCTATTTCGGGTTTATATGTACAGCCATTGAGGAATCAATATTGAGAAAACTAGACCACAATGGTAGTAGTCACAAATGTGTTGTTCTTTTCAGATTTTGTCGGCAAATACTGGAGCTATTTTAGACGATCCTTGGCGCCTATTACAGAAGACCTCTTGTGAGAGCCACGACCTCACAGTAGTTAACTAGCAGCCGACAGATTTAACTGCGGTTAAAAGTTGTTACCGTTTCCCAATTAGCAATCCCCATTTTGTGGGTAACACGCTTCAACTCGTTGTTAACACTGGAGAAGTTTGTGCTATTGTTGTATATATGAAACGACAAAGGACAGAACGCGAAACAAAATATTTTAATGCGTTGGTAAACGACCACGCTGCTAAGATCACTGACGAGCTCTAAATGTACAACTGCTTTCGTTGTAAAGCAGATGAATACGCATAAATAAGCCTTTACTATGGCCCTATTTCTTAATTTGCCATTCTTTATATTGAATGGACCAGTAAACTCGATGCCTGTTATGAAATGAGACAGTAATAACAAATGAACAGGAAACGTAAATAACCTAAAGCGTCTTAATATACGTATAACGATATTGTCTGGCGGTAAGACCGAACAAGGGGAACAATCAAACGGTATGACCAGGGTACCTATATAAAAAACCCATGCGAATAAAAGTATTGTGTAGAGAAAATACGTTCAAGGTGTCTGTACTCGAGTACTTAGTAAGTGCTGTTTGTTATCTAATGACTAATTGAGTTACATACAAAGTCAATGTATACAATTAACTTTTGCATACTTGAACAAACGGGAACGTTACATTCAAGACTTTGTTGAACTGACTACAATGTTTTTACATAAGTCTCTTAAAAAGTATAGGTCACATCTATTGCAAGTCATTTCCATTGCAAGTTTTAATTCACGATGGAGCCCTAATAAATAGCTCAAGTAATTGTTTTTACACTAAATAACATAGGATATACGAGAATGTAGGTTAGAATGTATTTATATTTGGACGTGGGAAAATTGAAAGGTTGACTGATTCAGAATGAACTCTAGTTTATTTAAATAATGTCGATGGAGCAGATACGAGATTTAATAGCATATATAGCTACTGAAAGCAGCATAGATTATCTTAATAAATAAAACAGTATTACGATGGACTTCACATATACTCTTACAAATTTAAACTTATGATTATTCTAGATTAATACGAGTTTTAAGATTGAATCGAATTAAATTTATTTTGTTATAGTATTATATATAAAGACGACTTGTCTAAATTAGTTATGCAAGGTAATCTAAATAATATTACAGGGATAAAGTAGAATTATCTAAAGTTGCAATTTACTTTACATTAATTTGCACAAAATTACACTAAAAATCTACCTTTAAAATCAAGTACAATAACCTTAAATTTTATAATATTAAACTCATTCAACTTTTCTCTAAACTTTAATTCTTTAATTCTTGCAAACAAAATACATTAAATCTATTTCGACGATAAAGTCTAAAACAATTAAAGACAATCACTTGTGGCCTTTCTTCGGCAAATTACTAAATCTTAAGCAGTTACTGGAAGTAAGTTTTTATTTAGTCAGTGATACAGACAAATTTAGTACCGGGTGACTATTAAAAAAACAAATCCTGTTTCAATCTTTAATCTCCAGAAAACATTTAGATATCGATTTGAAACTTTTTTTCCTCGGAGACGAAATATTGACAATTATGCATACTAAGTTTCATAATCGTATGCCTATTAACAACGAAACAATTAAATTTTAAATTTAACACTAAAATTAATAATTACACGTTGCTAATTTGATAACTAGCTTAGATCAAAGCAGGCTTTTGTTAAAACAAATGGTGTTATGATTATTAAATCGTTATCTACATGTTCTCCGAAGATATGAGGATTGAAACAGGATTCGTTTTTTAATAGCCACCCGGTAGTTTCCCATATAAAGTTTTTGGGGTTATCTGTTCGTTATATCCAGCCCTAGTAGTCCAGTTACTTTAGACATAAATATAGCTTCTGTTTAAAAAAATCGGAACTAACTTTTTTTTGCTTTAATCGCTTGAGTTTGTCGTTTTAAATAGTATTATATTAAAAATCGAGGGTGAAATCACGCCGGAGTTAAAGGATATTAAAGGTCAAAACATCCTTTGATTTGCGAATATCTCACTTCCTATGACTCGGAGGTCATAGGAATTTAGGACATCAAATAAAGTTATCAATTAAAAATATTTACAATTGTTAAAATAAATTTATTTAATGAAAATTTAAATTTTTATAAACAAATTTAAATTGTTTATTTGTTACAACTCTGTTATTGAAAAACTTTTTAAATAAGAAAAATAAATTCTGAATTTATTAAGATTGTCTTTATGATTTTGTTATATTAAAAATTTAACCAAATCCTTCCATTTTGACCAACCTTGTATATAAAATACGTCGAGATCCACTTCAAATCTTTTTACAATTGGTACAACTGCATTTATTCAGACAGCTGATTTTTTAAATGAAGGCAAGTCGATTATCCAAACCAATAATGGAAACAAAAATCTTGTTGATTTAATTTAATAAATAAATCGTTCACAATTTCATATAATTATTGAAGAACGAAAATAAATCTTCTTTGATTTAAATACTCAGGTAACTATTCCATAAATACTTTGTTTACATTTGACATATGTTTGTGAAAACATATGGTTATAACTTAACCTTACTTTGTTTTAGCAAATTCTTGTATGAGTCGACGTGGTTTCAACCAAAACGTTTTATCAACTGAATTTGTTAATTTTTCCTGGCCTTTTTATATGTGTTACCAAAACAATTGAAAACTATGACAACTTTTTTAAAACAATCGCACTTCAAAGTTTTATCATGACGTCACTCACGAAAACAGATGTTCATAATTAGCACTAATCTTAAATCTAAAAAGATAGAAATGTAGCTGGCAAAATAACGATTAAAACAACATAAGATACTTATACTCTAAAATTAACATCAACTGAGAAAATTAACAAAAACGATTGGCGATGGAAAAATCTCATTAAAACTTAATTACAAACAAAACTTATTAACTCCAGCCCTACCATTACAAAAACGAATACATAACTACACTAGGTAACTGATACATATAAAATTTACATAAGAAAATATTTACAATAGAAGAAAAACTCAAATGAAAATTTACTTATACAGTTTATAGACCCAACGATGCTTTGCAAGACTCCATACAAATATCAACATAAATAAAATTAAATTATAGTCAAACTTGTTCAGCATACAGTCCTCCAAGTGCTTGTGTTCAAACAATGGTGTAAAATATTATATTAAAAACAATATTTGGAAAAATCGAAGCATATCAGCAAAGCCAATACCTTCATTAGGATTAAAACATTTTATTAGAATTCAGGAGATTGTAAGTTTAATGTACTATTGTAGACATTACAATAATAACCCGTTTTACATTTTTTTAGTAAAATATTTTCCCGAAACTGAATCAGTCGCATGGGAAACAGAAAGACTTGTATTACGTTACTTAGCGTTAAACTCAGGTCTAACAAGAAAATAAAATCTTCCAGAAAAATGGAAAAGCCATCCTAACATGTGACTTGGGTTGCATAAAACATGTATTGCTATAAAATAACCTAAATAATTGATATGCTTTTTTATAATTCAAAATTGTTATGTAAAATAACTGAGGTTACGTCTGCATGAAATTTATCCTTCTATAATTTCCATTTAAAATTGATAAATCTATCTGTAACCTAACATGTAGCTTTTAGATTAAATAAACCTAATATCCTAGCATGTCTATCTTTTTATTTTATGCATAAAATAATTATATTTGTGTTTACGATCAAATCGTCGTCTTGAAATACTTTAAAATTTCAACCCGTCAAGTCAATCAGATGATTTCATATCATCTCAATACCTTATATAATTAACCGCGTTTTTGACATTTAATTAAGTGTCCATATAAATCAGAAAAGGATTAAGTAAAGATGTACAAGATTAAATGAACACAATTAGTTCCTATAAGTGTAGGGAGTCCTATTCACCACTACAGAAAGTCCAACAAAGATACGACGACAATTCAAACCAATCATGCCAGTTATTTTATGTACGATAGTTTTGACAACAAGATTTTGATTTCCTGCAAGCAATTTAGCGAATCAAGGTGTAGTTAATCAACTATAACGATTGAAATGTGACCACTGAAACGTCTCTCAAACTTATAAACAATTTAGACCAGTTATATCTGACATAAACTGTACTCAGTGTACAATAATTGATGTCTACGCTTAATCCACCCTAGTAGTAATTGTCTTCAAACCTACCCTCTTTACATAACAACTAACAATTAACACACCATGATCAGAAGTTTGTAGGTAGTTAGTTTGTAGTATTTGCGCCTTAGGGTAACCACAGGCAGGTTGCAGCAACTTATTTTGCTGGAAATAGGACTAATAACCCTTCTTGCCTGTTTTATATCCATTTTAACTAACTTTAGGATCATAATTTGCTAAAATGTTCCACAAATTAAATTATTGCTTTCGTTGTTTTTGTAGTAGTGCGCAGATTCCGATTCATTCATTTTGTATTTAAATTATAAATAGTTAATGACCTTAAAATATCAATTAAATAATGCAGGAAGTCAACCGTAACTATAATTTAATGAGAACGTTATTTATCTCTAGTTGCATATTATAGTCTATTGAATTTAAATAAAGATAAATTCCAATGACAAATTGCAATAAACTTTTTAATAACTTGAAGATTGAATTGATCTAATCTCACTTTAAATTTAATAAATTTCACCTTGTTAATACATTATATAAACAAATATTACAAAATCCTTGTTCATGATAATTGCATAGAACTACTACTAAAATTAAGACTAAGATCTTTGGGATTTAATTTTCTTAAATTAGTTTAAAATAGCTGTGCTTTCTCGACGTTAGATGGATCTACATATATTTGAACAATGTTACTATAGCCTTAACTTGTTACAGAATAACATACTCGTTGCATATTAAATATTCAAATAACTTAAGTACATGCATTTAAACTATACACTTCCGAACTTAGTGCGAAATGCATATTCATAAATAACACTTTAAACAACTTAATACCAAGACACTATCCTTAACAGAGTTCTTGGTAATTAAGTCGTCACATAAATTTTGAAAATTCATCCATGCATTGCATAATTAAAAATATTTTTCTTCGCTCTTAAACCTTTCTAAGCTATACTTGGCATATTATTTATATTTCTTGCAGCAATTAATAATTATTATAACACTTTTATTTATTCAATTTATTTTTGACGTAAAATAAATTTGTTAACCATTGTACCAAATTAAATATTTTAAAAACGAGCAAATAGTAAATTTATTTCTACATAAAACAATATTGTATTTTTAAGTAGTGTACGTTTGTTTTTATTGGACGATGCATAATAAAAGGTATCCATTTTTAGGGACAATTTCATTAAACGTAATTTAAATAATTTTGTTCTTAGAAAATATATGCCATATATTTTTGATATTCTTGTAGGGATTAGAAAGAAACCTTGCGGTTATTATGCTTGTAGAACTCTAAAAAAATGAAGCCGCACGATCAGGCATCATTGTAACGGGATAAATACTCTAAACAAAACAAACTATACGCCGCGCGATGGACATCACTGTAATCTTAATAAAAAAACTCAAATCACCAGATACTTATTGTACTATATGCACCGGCTGAGATCTCTAATTATGCAGATATAAATACAGGAGTGGGTGTTAACACCAAAAGCTTCTAATTAATTAATGGAGTCAGGAACAAATAAAAACAGGTTGTGCGCCACCAAAACTGAAGTTGTTAGAATTAGAAAAATTCGGGAAGTCATCAGTTAAGGGAATAACTTCCCATTTAAATTTGACGTTAGGTTAATCAAACATTTATCAAACATTAACAAAAATCTTAATTGACAAAAAAACATCAGCAGTTTGTTGAGCCTAACTATGTCAATCAATAAATAAATTTGAAATCTGTATATTAAAACAAAAGAAAAATAAAAAAAGGAAATACAAAGCACATCAAAATCAAAAAGTTATCATTTCTTGAAGTTAATTAATTTCGGGATCGCAAGTAAATTTTACTTAATTAAAAAATCAATACCTTAAAACATTTTCATTAGTCCAACAAAGTTCAAAAATTCCATTCCTTGCACAAATGAAAACCTTTAAACACAATACACTATAAAAACCATAATGACCTTACACAAAAACACAATAACAAACTGCTGACCTGGACGTTGCGGGAACACAGTATTATTTTAAATTCTGAACTATTTTGTTTTAACGAAATTAATCGAACTTTAACATAATTGTTTGCAATAAATTTCAAAACGGAACAAATTCTTCATGAATTATAATAACGGTATTTTAACTCTGCATACTTGAAGGCTGCTTAACAAATCTTTAATCGATAATACGGAGTTATACTTAATTTTTCGATATAACCAGACGATAATATTTTTCTTCGCTAAACTAACTAAACTTACTAAATAATCCTTGTATTGGATTAATTTCCAAACAATGAAATCGGTATGATATAACACTAAACTTAAATTGAGGCATAAACGGTAGTACGGAATATTTTATCGAATTCGCTAATTCCGAACTAAATACTTAGTAATAAGGGCATACATTTACCGTAGCGACCCTTTTAAAATATCCTCGGGCGCCCGGAAAAGCGTCGAGGAACCAGCCTCTTTGATGGTTGTCTTCGACCGTCTATGTTAAAACTAAAACTGAACTAAGATATCTGAATTTTATATCATCACAATTAAACGTAAGCGGGGATTTTTTTAAACTAACCTATAGCGAAATAGCGTCACTTTTTAATCCAATCAGGAACAATTATTCAAAAAGCTTCGAGAGAGTTCCATATAATGTCAAGGGACTTCACCGCAACTAAAATCTGCTTACCGAAAAGAATTCGATATCCACACGTGGCAATCAATATTTTGTTATATGTCTGCACTCGAGAGAATTTGTTTATGCACAATGTCGATAAGCATGAACAGGAAGCCATAAATAAAAACTAAATGCATTTTAGGGACTGAAATCCTTTGTAAGAAAGGCGGTATTAGTTTAAGATATTTATAAATTAAATTTTATCAAGGATTTTCTACGAAATAAGTTTTATAACTATCAATTATAAATCAGAAGCGTTAAAACTTAATCAACTACAGCTTACCAGCCCATGTTTAGTGTGTAGAGTGCCGCTCTGACGTCACGATAGTAGCCAAGTGTTAATCATAGTCTCTTATAAGTAAAAGTAATCTTGTAGTATAGTGTAATGTAGTTTCCATAATTGTGTCTCATATAAAAGAGTTATACGAACGTATACGAACAATAATACAAAAACCAGATTCCACACAAAACAATGGTTTTCTAGAAAGAAATACTAATTAAACATTCTATTAAATAATTTGACGCTTGAATATCAGTTTAAATGCAAAATATCTCAATTTATAATGTTCTACCCATCTAGCCTACGTGCTCGAAAATTACTTACTGCCCAGCTAGGATAATTTTTGACCCAGCGTGAAACTGGGTAATGCACTTAAAAAAAGGTATTTTTAATGTTTCAAGATATTTATTATATTAGCCAAGTATGTTTGTATAACGGTGTGTAGACATTGTAGCTCTGTAAATTGGATTACTGTACTTTCCTGATCAAAACTCTTTCAGTTCTTTTCTACGGCCTCTTTGCACACCGTAAATCAAGGTTAGACCCAAAAATGCCAAAAACTCGATACCTTGGAGTTTCTTCCATTTTGTAGACTTGGCTTCTTATCCTTTTGTTCAATTGAAGCAATTGCTCATTCATTGGTATGTAAGCAAGTTTTGGCTATAACTTCATAACTTCAAAAATGACCCCAAGCGCATGTTTTGTGATACAAGTATCTTTTACACTTTAATTACAAAAAATAATATAATAACGTTCTATCAAGTTAGATAGAAGCATATTTAAGGGTTTGAGACAATAGACTCATAATAAACATAAAATATAGGTTTTACAGCAGGTGGGATCAAAAAAGACCCCAGATGGGCTAGTAGGTTTAGTTAAGATGCAGAACCTATCAGCAAAATGAACATTTATGAAGTTTATTTAGAACAAGCCAAATGTTTGCCTCGCTCACCTTTTTCTTGCAGCTGCGCAAGGCTTTAGCGAACTATGCAAATACAATATTTAATAAGAAAAGGCATTTAATGTACAGAAAAAAAACTAAACCATGTCTGATGCAAATAATTACAAAACCTCTGTATAATATATTATAATGTATAGACGCCCTTTCCTTTACTACACACATATGCCACATTGGATACCTAGCCTCCTCCTCGCGGACCAATAGAAACACTTAAAACGAACATCCCACGGACGGACGGACAGAATAAGCAAGTTAATATTATAGATATAGAAATATAGATATTATTATAGAAATTGACAATATTCATTATTTTAATAGAGAAAATTTGTAATAATAAACAACGCCATTGATCTGCAACTATAAATATACTAATAAAGCAGGCAAAGTATAAAAAATGTAATTAAAACAATTTTATTAAAACACATCCTGAACATTAACGGCCTTGGTAGTGTATTATCTAGCGTGCTGTACTTTCACCCAAGCAAGCCAGGTTTGACTCCTGGTACCCGCAGATCTGGTTAAGGTTTTCTGTAGTTTTTCCTTAACTGTGACACAAATGTGGGATTTGCGCTGTTCCATCTGTAAGCCGGCTGCAACCGCACGTTGGGCCTACGTAATAATAATAATAATCGCCCCCTCCCTCCTGCACAAGCTTCATAGGTTCAGGGAACTGGTGTCCAAATTATGGTTTGTAGCAACTATTACTATTATTTAGTATAATAAAAATTGAAGCCTAGGTTGCCGACGGGTACGATGTAATACTATTACAAAACTTTATTACGAAAACGTAACAATAACATAAATATGTATACAATACAATATATGATATAATTACATATAATAAGACCTAAGTATAAGGGGTTCATAAATGTAATAGCTTTTAAACAAATTATTAATAATATAAAACATTGTTGAAGTAAAATAGTTCGCGTTTAATAAATCCCCATATATGACAAATAAAGAATATAAATGTGTAACGGTTAAAAAACAACAAATAATAAATAATAAACATATCTCAAAATATTCTACATCTATTCGAACATTAATAGGCCGTCTCCGAGAAAGTGATAGAAATTCCAGACAAGTAAAATTTTTTGTCTACAGCCTAGAAACTTATAGTTGCTACTCTCTAGAGGTTCTATTCAAAAACTCCTTTGTAGGGGTAAACAGTTAAGATGTCAACTTTGTCAAGAAGCATCGAACATCAACGTGCTATACCTCAAAATGCCGGCTGCGACAAGTAACATTTCTGTAAACTTAAAGGTTCTTATTCCAAAGAATTTAAAACTTTGACTGCCATTACCCTATGTCTTCATTAAATTCATGAAACTCTAACTAAATACGTTTACATTTCATACATTGACACACTAAATAACTACTTGCCTGGAGAGCTAGTAGAAGGTGTTTTTGTTTTTTCACTTCGGAACTGTTACTTCGGAATTTCTTTTCAGTCCACGAAACTGATGTTCCTTGGTATAAAAGTGAAGCACTGCCACTGAACCTGCTTCATACCAACTTTTATGAAATTATATTAGGGGCTTCCCTCGTATCACCTTTTCAAAGTTTTTGGGAACTCTTAACCTCAGAACGCAAAAAGAAGCAGTGTGAGGGACATGGAATAGGTGCAGGGGCATTACTTCACTCTAGCAATTAGAAACAGCCTCCTGGTAGACCAAAGAAATTTCTGGAAAGGGAAAGAATGTAGAACATGTTTAATAAAGGGACACTGTAATCATTACCCTCCAGAAAATGTTTTTAGTGCACAAAGTGGTTGCTAGACCACTCCGAGTCTGGTTTTATTAAGTTCCATTACTCAGCTCCCTCACACCACTTCCCTTCGCGTTCACAAATTAACAAAATACCCAAAAATACTGAAGGGATAGTACTGAGGTACCCCCTAAGGATTTCACGGAATAGGTTCATAGGCAGTACTTCACTTTAGTAACAAGAGACAACACATTTTTGAAGTAAAAGTGCCAAGGTGTCCTTTAACAAAAATTGACCTATTATATGGGCCTGGGATCGTACATATTGGCATATTAGCAACCAGGGCATATTTACATTGCTAAGCAGGCTTTTATTCCAGAAACATAAAAGTTTACCATAATTCCATATTCAAGAGTAACAAGCGAAAAAATGTTGAAAAGCTTTTATGAAAGATTTTATATAAGTATAATCTAGAAAAACGCTTGAGAAGAAAATGTAAAGGTTAGCTTAGCTTAGGTTCTCCTTAGCTGTGACACAAATGTGGGATTTGCGCTGTTCCTTCTGTAAGTCGGCTGCAGCCGCACGTAGGGCCTACGTAATAATAATAATCGCCCCCTTCCTCCAGCACAAGCTTATAGCTTCTGGGGCCTGGTTTCCAGATTATGGATTGTAGCAATTATTATTATTATTATTATAGGATATTAAGCAATTGACGTATAAGAGAAACTTTATAAAGAAACCTTAACAGATGTCATTAGGGGCTCATGTTGTTGATCTTTACAAAAAAAAGTAACTAGCTTTTGAGATAGACTTTTTAGACTATTAGCTATTAGCAACATGTACATATACGTGCCCTGTCTCATATGAATTGTTCCATTGTATTTTTTTGTAACTAATATTTATCGTTCAACAAATAATTATCCGTGATCAAACAAATATGTTTTTGATTGTACATGAAATTAGCAATAAAATAATTCACTTTAATTCGAAATAAAATATAAAAAGTCAAACACAAATTAAAAACAAAATTTATTGCGTAGTCCAATTCATGTGAGACAGGGCTGGTATGTACTATTCAACTGTAAAATAATTCAAAGTAATAATAACAGCATTACCATATGAAGCATTACTCAGACTGTTCCATAAAATACCCAATTTAAAATGTTTGTAGTATGTTAAATTTACTTTATTCCTTTATTATTGTTAAGACCATTTGTTCTTATTAAAACACATATCCATCCAAGGTACTACTATTTTTGTTTTTTATTATAGTATTACTTAAGTGTAAGATCAGAAATCATCAATGATTTCTAGGAAACACGAGACTTAATTTTAATAAACCTGTACACAGTAGTTAAAAAAAGTGTCCATTGGCATAGATGAACTATTTCGAACTTAAAATTATTCATTATTTTCCAAGTTGCATTTCAACTAGTATAAAAGTTAATCAAGGTTGCACATACATTTCTAACCTCGTGCAAATTTGCTGCTGTTAATAACCTATCATAGGCTGGCTGGCCACATGCTATAAAAGAAAGCTACTTGCACACGTGTGATAATAACACGCACAACGAAATTGCTCACTTTAAAATGTATTCTACTTGTAAACTGCTGATCTTGCACTTAAAAACCTTATATTGTAACGTGTTAAAAATCTAGATTCAATTTTAATGCAAGTCTGCATTTGATATTTAAAGCGTTAAGACGTATCGAAGCGCTAGTGATATCAGTGTCGTTTTATAAATAAGTGAAGGCCGCAAGGCCATTTGCGGAACCGGAGCGATAAGCAAGTATAAATTGAAGCTAATTCACTTTTATATTTATTTCATTTTCATTTACAATTACTATCTTATTTATTTGCCGATAATGGCATACAATCACCAGCAGTATACAAATACGCAAATGCCTTATACACAAGTGTCCGCTAATTATGATTTCAATTCACAAATGCAAATAGCCCAACAACCAATGGCATATACACAACCAATCCAACAAACGAATATACCAAACAATATTTATTTTAGTCAACCCAGGCCAAATCTACAACAGCAACATTATTAGCAGCAATATGAACAGCAAATACCTTTCACTCAATTTCCTTCAGTGGCGTTACAAAGAGAACAAGATTGGCAAATTGTGAACCGTGGAAATAAAAAACGATTACTTAGTCCAGACGCATCAAATGAGGGCAGTGAAAAATATTGGTTAAGTAACCCTATTTCAACAAGTAATAGATATGAAGGATTATCAACAGAAGAAGTTATGGAGCACAATAAAGCGACAGAAGATAACAATGAGCCAAAACCACCGCCGATCTTTGTAGCACGTGTGAAAAACATCAAACCGCTAATAGATTTGCTCGAAAGTCTAGCAAAGGACAACTATACTTTAAAAACAATTAACAACGATCAGACAAAAATTCAACCAAAAACAAAGGAAAATTATAGTGCAATCATAAAAGCCTTAAAAGAACGCAACACTGAGTTCCACACGTTTAAACACAAACAGGACAGACACTTTCGGGTTGTTCTTAAAAACTTCCATCCATCTGCAGACTTGGAATTATTAAAAAAAGAACTAGGAAAACTTGGCCATCAGGTAATTAACATTTGGAACATTAAACATCGAATAAAGAAAGACCCTCTACCTACGTTTTTTATTGATCTATTAACAAAGGAGAATAACAAGGAAATATACGATGTTAAACTGCTACAAAACTGTGTGGTACAATTTGAAGCACCACATGCGAAAAGAGAGATCCCACAATGTGCTAAATGCCAGAGATACGGCCACACCAAAAACTATTGTTACCAACCATATCGATGTGTTAAATGGTTAGGAAATCATGCAACAAGAGAATGCGGAAGAAAGGAAAGGGACGACCAAGTGAAGTGCGTAAATTGCAATGGCAACCACCCTGCCAACTACAAAGGATGCTGGGTTGATAAACAAATGCAACAGAAACTCTACCCAGCGCTGAGACAGAAGATCAACCTGACCCCAACTAGATTGGTCCAGCCTGGAGTAACCTTTGCTCAACAAGCAAGAGCAAACCACAAGAATTAGGCTACAATAATAACATTACTAGAGGCGCCACAGATAACATACCACAACAAACAAGTGAATTCTTCGAACTACAAGCGATGATGAAGAAACTAATAGAACAAATGAGCACGATGCTAAATCTATTAACCACCGTCGTCAGTAAACTAGCCTAATGGCTGAGTTAATAAGAGTAGCAATATGGAATGCCAACGGCCTGTCCCAACATGTTCAGGAAATCTCCCAGTTTTTAAAATTAAATAAAATCGATGTAATGTTAATTTCGGAAGCACATGTTTCAAATAAAACTCATATTAAAATACCCAACTATTTATTATACAATGCACCCTAGCGGAAGAGCACATGGGGGAACAGCAGTAATTATTCGTCAAAACATTAAACACTACGAATTAGAACAGTATCAATATGACTACTTACAAGCTACAAGCATCGCCATAGTAGACCATATAGGCACACTGCTCTATACTGTCCGCCCAAGCATAATAACAAAAAGAACACTATGAACAATATCTCAAAACTTTAGGAAATAGATTTATTGCCGGAGGTGATTTTAACCCCAAAAGCGCATTGTGGGGATCAAGGCTTACCAACACAAAAGGCAGAGAACTACTAGCTGCAATAAAAGATGTTAATGTACAATGTCTTGCAACGGGCGAGCCTACATACTGGCCATCAGACTCTCGAAAAATACCTGATGCCATGGACTTTCCACTAACAAAAGGAATCGACACTAAACAATGCAAGACTCAAGCATCACTTGATCTCTCCTCTGACCATTCAGCTGTCATCATAACCATATACTCACGAATCCAACACAAAGTCAAGCAACGCTATACTCTAGGAATACGGACTGGGACGTATTCAAAACGAGGCTAGATGAATTGATTGGCATGAACACACCGCTAAAAACTAAAGAAGATATAGACATAGCAGTCAATGAAATAACAAAAGCTATACAAGATGCTGCTTGGAAAGCAACCCCTGACATACATGAAGCTAACATTCAAGAAGAATACCAAGTAAGAGTAAAAGAAAAAATTTCACAGAAACGCAAATTACGCAAACGATGGCAATTAACAAGATCAGCAGAAGACAAAAGGAAGCTTAATAAGGCCACGCAAAACCTCAAACTACTATTACTGGATATTAAAAACCAAAATACACAGGAATACCTCACGAACCTCACGGCGACGGAAGCCTCAGACTACTCATTATTGAAGGCCACCCGAAAATTGAAAAGAACGCAGCAAGCAATACCACCAGTAAAAGATGAAAACGGAAAATGGACACGAAATGACAAGGAAAAGGCTATTGCTTTCGGCAAACATCTTGAAAAAGTTTTCACACCCTTCCCATCACAAATAAGTCAAGACGAAAAGAGAGAAATCTGTAGTTTTCTAGACGCGCCTTTTCAAATGGATTTGCCTATTAAGAAATTCAGAGTTAGGGAAGTTGAAGAAATCATACTGGAGGAAATTAATCCAAAAAAAGCACCAGGATGGGACTTAATCACTGGCAAAATTTTACAAGAAACAACACCAAAAGGACCCCGCACATTTTATATGGAAAAAGGTCTTCCCGTGAAATTTGCTGAAAATTTGGGAAAATGTTCGTTTTGTACCCCTGATCAAAAGTCTCAATGGGGTCGAAGCTTGAAATGCCCATCTTTAGGCTCTGCGGCCATTTTTAGTGGCCAAAAACGACAAAAATTCATTTTTTTTAAATATCATGTTTAATTCTGGGAAATTGTTTGTTTTGTACCCCTGATCAGAGTATCAATGAGAGAAAGCGCAAACAAGTCACGGCAGGATCTGGTGGCTCTCAGCAAGTGCGAAGCGGGTACAAAGAAAAAGAGAAGGAGAGAAAGAGTCACTCTTGAATGGACGCCCGTTCCAAACGGACCTCCCTCAACTGAGTAGTTTCAGTGAAAAGAACAAAGTATTCATAGAGCCTTGAATATCGTTTACACAACATTTTCTTAATTTTTTTTAATACGCTTTTATAATCAAGTGATCATAATATTATAGAGCATTTCCATGGCTCATCAAAACAGATTACCCTGTTTTATTTGTAACAATAGGTTTCCTATGGGAAGACTATCACGTATTGATCGAGATGAAGATCTTGATCTTCGAGAGATTGCTATAACAAGGCGTGATGCAAGGGAATTACCTGCCATTGAAATCAATGATCAAACTAGATTATGTCTTAATTGTCGCCAAGCAGTGCAGGTGGAATTACGAGCTATCGAAGCGGATCCTGCTTGCGCAAGATTTAATATTTTAATACAACAATCTGGACGCGTATGCTTTATATGCAATGCCGTAAATGATTTAAGGAGATTGTCTTTAGAAGCTAGAATACAAATCTTTCTAAAAAGAGATATTTACGTTCCTCGGTACACTAAAACATGTCAACATCACCTGACAGATGACAATCATATTATTTCTGCTCTATTACCAGGGTTGAGGGGCATAAATAGACCTTATGTTATTCCGGGTCAAGATCAGCAGGCTTTCCTTCAAACCTTGAGAAATAAGATAGTAGAAACAAGAGACATTACAGATGAATCAGAATTGACGGATGAAGAATTCAAAGTATTAACATCATTAACGAAAGCCCAGTTTGATGAATTACTAGCTTACTGCGATCCGGTACAAGAAAATAATAATAATTCTTTGCGCTATGTTTACAAGAAGGATCTTATAAGCTTCTTATGCAAACTTCGACAAGGGCTGTCCGATGAATTTCTAAAAGTGATATTCCATTATTCTTCACGTCAAGCAGTAAGTATGACTATTGCTAATGTAAGAAAGTCATTAATGGGACGTTTTGTGCCAGAAAATGTTGGTTTTCAAGCTATAACTCGTCAAGAATATATAGAAAGACATGTAACACCCTTTGCTAATGAATTATATAACCCTGAACCTCAAGTTCCCAGAGTTATAGCTTGTATTGATGGTACATATTCCCATATAGATAGAAGTTCAAACTTTCGCGCATTACGACAATCCTTTTGCCTTCGCAAAGGTCGACATTTAGTTAAACCAGCTTTAGTTGTTGCCCCTGATGGCTTTATACTCGCGGTTCAAGGTCTCTATTTTTCTGACAGTAGAAACAATGATGCCCAAATGTTAATTAATGAGTTTGAAAACGATGTTGCTGGTATAAGAGAATGGCTTCAGGAGGGTGATATTTTAGTGGTGGATCGTGGATACAGAGACGCTGAGGAATATGTTACTGCATTAGGAATTGAATCAAAAATGCTTAACTTATTAGAACGGGGCCAAGCTCAATTCACTGATGAAGAGGCGAATGAAAATCGCCTTGTAACCAAGACAAGATGGGTTATTGAATCCCGAAATGGACATATTAAATCTATATTTAAGTTTTTTGATCAGACAATAAAATCAGCTCATGTTATTCATCTTCAAGATTTTTACAGAATAGCAGCAGCCTTAATTAATAGATATCATCCTCCCATACAAATGATTGATGCTAATGTAGAATTGGCAAGAAGAATGTTAGAACGTGCCCGAGAGCCTAACTTACTACAACAGAGAGCTGAAAATGAAGGTCTTCTAAGAAGAAGAGTTGCAGGATGGCAACCCTTAAGAGGCAACCAAGTTCGATTCCCTTATTTGTCAATTGATTATCTTAGAGACTATACATTTGGCACTTATCAAATTAGTTTAGCCCCGTCGTATGTGCAAGATAAACTCCAGCAGGAAGAAGACGAAGAATTTCAAATTGACGAACTGATGGATGATCCAACGTTATTACGTATTAGATCAGATCACGTACCACCCAATCAAGAAATTGTTCCAATTTTAGGGCATTACTGCACATGTAAATCAGGGGCGAAAACCCTTGGTTGCTGTGCTCATATTGCCAGTGTTCTTTGGTATTTAGGTTATGCTAGAAATGAACCTCATATAAAATACCCACGAACAGATTTATTAAACAATGTAATTGATGCAGGACATCGACCTCCACAGTTAAACCTTAACGATCCTCGAATAATTGAAGGCTAGGAAACATCCTAATTGCATATTTCCAGTCTCATAAATACCTTTAAAAAAACTTAAGATATTCTTAATACATTTTTAATCAAGATAAACAACCGGCCCTTTTCAGGGCCAAATGGTGTGCAAAATCCGACTTGACAACCTCCTCGTGGTGCACATTGGGTTACTCTGAAGTCAGCTGTAGAAACTTCTCGTTTTTAAGTATTCTTTAACAATTAATTGAACGGTTTTTCATAAAGATACCATTAAATAAAAAATGCAAAAAACTGCAGTTATAAATCTATGCACTCCCACCCACATGCGCACACACATACCCACACGCATGCAAATTAACTCGATATGAAAACTTAAGGAACTGTACAAGCATTAAACATAATAAAAAAGAAAAAAAATGAATTTTTGCCGTTTTTGGCCACTAAAAATGGCCGTAGAGCCTAAAGATGGGCATTTCAAGCTTCGACCCCATTGAGACTTTTGATCAGGGGTACAAAACGAACATTTTCCCAAATTTTCAGCAAATTTCACGGGAAGACCTTTTTCCATATAAAATGTGCGGGGTCCTTTCTAAAAGCAATAACATCCATATTTAATGCCATAATTAGACTGAAATATTTTCCTAACCAGTGGAAAATAGCGGAAGTAATACTGATTCCAAAACCAGGAAAAAATATCAACAGCGTAGAACCGTATAGGCCCATAAGCTTGTTGCCAGTGATATCAAAGATATTTGAAAAGTTACTTTTAAAAAGACCTTTTTAAGCCAATACTAGAAGAAAAAAAGCTTATACCTAACCACCAATTCGGCTTTCGAAACGAACACAGCACGACAGAACAAATACATAGAATTGTTCAGAAAATAAACAATGATTTTGAACACAAAAGGTACTGCTTTGCTGTGTTCCTCGATATCAAACAAGCGTTTGACAAAGTGTGGCACCAAGGACTACGATATAAATTGAAAAAGACATTACCACATCAATATTACGAAATCCTCACATCGTACCTGGAAGGCAGATGGTTCCTTGTTAAGCAGAAAGAAGAACAATCAGATCTATACCCCGTTGCTTCTGGAGTACCCCAAGGCAGTGTGCTTGGCCCAATACTGTACACGATATATACAGCTGATCTACCCACAACTAACGCAACTACTACAGCCACATTTGCGGATGATACAGCCGTACTAGCTTCTGACAGCAACCCTATAGTCGCAACTGAAAAACTGCAGTACAACCTAACACGAATCGAGAATTGGATGAAAAAGTGGAAAATTCAAGCCAACAATTCCAAATCATCGCATATTACTTTTACATTGAGAAGAGGAACATGTCCACCGGTAATATTTAATAATGCTCCAATCCCGCAAACTGAAGACGTGAAATATCTGGGTATGCACCTAGACCGAAGGCTGACATGGCGCAAACATATATTCGCGAAAAGAAAACATCTTGGTATTAAATTCAGCCAGATGTACTGGATCTTGGGCAGAAAATCGCAGCTCACAATACAAAATAAAATTCTACTCTATAAAGCTATTATTCGACCTATCTGGACGTACGGAATTCAACTGTGGGGTACTGCCAGTGAATCCAACATTGAAATCCTACAACGGTTTCAGAATAAAGTACTGAGGTGTATTGTCAACGCACCGTGGTATGTGCCAAACTACTTAATACAAAAGGACCTAAGCATGGAGTCAGTGCGCGAAGTAATCAAAAATTACAGTGTTAAATACCAAAGTAGACTCACAGTGCACCCTAATGAACTAGTCACTGAACTATTACACAATAATGACATTAGAAGGCTAAAGCAGTTCAAACCCTTGGACTTGTCCATCAGATTTGATTAAATGTACAATGTACCTAGTCACATGAGAATAATGTCTTGTTTTTAATTTTACAATTAGTTAGATAATTTTATGAAAATAGAATTATCTTTGGATTGTTCTAGGCAGGTCTATGTTATGTATTTAGATTTAAGGAAAAAGTCACAACATTTACTTATTGTTTATGTGTAACAGATTGTAAATATGCTGTTATAAAAAAAATAATGCAATTTTAAATGCATTGATTGTAAATAATCTTACGACGGTCATGTACATTTAAATATATTGGTTTAAAATTACAGACTGTATTTCGAATTTAAAAATGTTGTTCGTTAATATAAAAGGTCATTCAAAGCGTTCTCACTTAATAGAAAATGTTTTTGTAATAAAAATACAGAAATAAAATTGACTTCTTAACAAAATGATTATGATTAACGTCTAAAAACGCATTTAATTCAAATTTATGTATTCTGTACGTGCCTATTTTCATTTTTGATGAATAGATTCTTCGAAAATATACATACAAAAAACAGTCTGCAATATTCTGTAAATATCTGGTTTCATTCTACAAAGCAAGTTTTTTGACCCTGTAAAAGCCCGTAGAAGGTTTTAGAACAATTTTTCTATTCGTGTAATGTGTGTCAACCTAGTTTTTGATAGGGTGGTTATGTTCCCTCTCTTAAAATTATTAGCGTAAAGTAATTTTTGCATCCCCAAGTCAGTCAGTCTAATACAGTCCACAGAACAGTCAGTAAGATTTTATTAAACGGAACGCACGTGAGCGTGACTGCTTAGCAGGTCACGTATTTACAAAAGGTCTTGGTGAATTCGACCGGTAGACGCGAGCTTCTGTTATGGACCGCCAAATGAAGTAAATTTGAGTTTTTCCCGTATAGTTTACCGATCAGAAAATTAGAAGTTTTAGAAACTAGTCTAGTGTGCCGTTAGTTTATGATTTGTGAAGTGAACTCAATATGTAGTTAATCGAATTTTAAAGATAAAGAAACTAAATTTTTTTTGTTCCGTATTGCAGTGCACTAGCACTTTCCCAATACTAATTGGGAAAGTGCATAAATTTTGTACCGGATTTAAAAAATAATATCGTATTGGGGATAATGCAAACTTTTGAGAAATAAAATTGTCAACTAACTTTTTAAATGATGAAAGTTTCTTTTGAAATTATATGGGTTCAATTCATTAATAATGAAATGATATTGCAAGCCCAAATATGACATAATTCAAATAAACCCTAGTTCATAAACAATGGTATTAGCTTCAGCATCGACAACAAGAATTCAAAGTTCTATTTCTACTATGTGTGAGGTACTTCGTACCTAATGTTTAAGTGTATTTAAAGGCATTATTGTGTTAGCGATACTTGTGGAATTTAAAGGATTGTAAGATAAAACGAGTTAACAAGGATTATTTGTACCATTTGTATGAAAACCTTTTGCTAATAATGCAAGCATTTTTGTCTCAATAAGGAACCTTATTAGAACACTATTATGATTGTTCTTATTATTGTCTTTTAAGACAAAAGATTATCTCTATCTATGAATAAATGAGAATTTAAACCAAGCCTTATTGTGGTAATGCTGAACTGATCATTAATTGAAATTATTCAATTAGCTAACCCACTTTAACATCAATTAACTAATTATGATTAGTTATTTAATTTACTTAATTTTGTTTATTGTTTCCAGCCTTACTTTGTGGAACTTTGTGGAACAAGCCAAGTTATACAAGAGACTTATGATCAAACACGGAATCGCAAGTCAGAATGTTTGGTTTAACCAAGAATGTCTGAAACGTCAGGTTATTCCTAACTACATAAACATCACTACCAGAACCAAGAATTCGATTACCGAAAAAGTGATTGGGAATGCTAAAAGAAGATGATGGCTCAAAGAAGAATCGAAGAAATGGTTTAGTATAAGAGACAATAATTATGCACGTTTGTATAAAGGTACTCCATACAGAACTTACTCATAAATTACACAATATCCAATTTGACATCTTAGATTTTGACATTAGAGAAACCGTCAGTCACATTAAATTCAAAAATAAACCACGCAGAAAAATAAACTTCATCGACTTGTACAACAAAAACGTACACTACAAAATAACCTTAATTGTCAGAACATTCAGTGACAGAGAAACATAATTTCTTAACAAAGGTTTCAAATTTTGTCCTTTTCCAAAATTTACCAACAAAATTAAAGAAATTTTGGCAGTTGAATGTGAAACTATATTTAAGAGAGATCATAATAACTATGCAAAATTCCAAATTTCGAATTTGTTGAAAGAGATGTCTTTGAAACAGGACAACATGTACAACACAACATCTAACATATCACTTCTTCAATCTATAAAACACAAGATCACAGAGAACAATCTAATTTCTGTTAAAGCAGATAAGGGTACCACTTTGGTAATTCTTTCTAAAGATATTTACATACAAAAAGTTAATGAATTTATTAATAAAGAAAATTTAGAAACTTTAAACAAAAACCCAACCTCCAAATTCCAAAAAGAAATAAAACAAGCTTTAGAACACTGCAATATATGCTTTTCAGAATTAGAAAAGCAACAAATCATTAATAAAAACCCACAACCACCTAAACTGTATGGACTCGTCAAAACACATAAACAGAATATGCCTATAAGACCAGTTGTATCATACATTAATGCACCTAATCACATTTTATCCAAAAAAATGAACCAGATTATCAACACGATAGGTTACAAATCGAAATACTCTGTTAGAAGTTCATTAGAATTAGTAGATCAGCTACAAAACATACATCTTCCACCACATTCAAAACTTGTTAGTTTTGATATTTGTAACATGTTCTCCAAAATACCCCCACAACAATGTATTTCTTTATTAGATAGTTTCTTGATCAATAGTAATATAGAATTAGTTAAAAGGTTAGAGTTAATTCAATTATTTGACCTTTGTATAAGTCAAAATTATTTCACTTTTAATAACATAATTTATTTACGAAAAGATGGTTTACCTATGGGTAATTCTCCAAGTCCTCTATTAGCTAACATATTTATGGACAAGTTAGAAGATCAAATATTTGAATAAAACATCTCTAAACACATTATCTTCTGGTTTCGTTATGTTGATGACATTTTAGCCTGTTTTAACAGTTCTTTTGAGATTAACAATGAATTTTTAATTCTTATAAATAGTATCCACCAAAACGTTAATTTTACACTAGAAACAGAACAAAACAGGGCTATAAACTTCCTAGACTTAACTATCCAGATTAATGCACGTAATCTATTTGAATTTTCCATATACAGAAAACCAACACAAACGCACATAATACCAAATGAATCTTGTCACCATAAAGCACATAAAATAGCAGCCTACAGATCATTAGTACACAGAGCTTTAACCATTCCACTAACAAAGCCAGATTTTAGCAAAGAGATATCAACCATTAAACATCTAGCACATGCAAATCATTACAATCCGAACATGATTGACACTTTAATTAAACAAAAAGATTATAGGTTAGCTATCAAAAGAATATATCCCATTGACAATCAAACAGAAGACACAAATTACATATCTATACCATATTTAGGCAAAATATCAGAAAAAATTGCACATATACTAAGAAAAACCAACAATTATAAAATAACATTTAAAACCAACACTAACACTTTTTCATTTTTATTTAATGCTAAAGACAGAACACATGATATCATGAAATCGGGCATTTACCGTTTAAATTGTTATTTCTGTAGTTCGGTATATATTGGGCAAACACTTCGAGCTTTTGACATAAAATATAAAAAACACCTACGTCATTACAAAAATAAACATCCTGAAAAATCTAATTATGCCAAACACCTTTTAGAACAAAATCACACAATGACTCCTCAAAATAATATTAAATTCCTACATTTTTGTAATAACAAACGCAAAGTACACATTTTAGAAGCCTTTGAGATATACAAACACAAACTCGGGGTACCTTTAATGAATGAACAGCTTAAGCTCAGTAATTCTCCGTTACTGGAAGTGTTAGATATTTAATTCTGATTATTATTAATTTTATCTTTTTATCTAGCTAACTATTTTTGTATCTACCTTAGCGACGTGTTTGTTTATATTTGTATTACCTTTGATAATGACAGCGTAGCTGTCGAGACAATATTGTCAGGTTATATTTTAATAAATACTGTATTTCATGATTATGGAGTTCCACAAAGTAAGGCTGGAAACAATAAATAACACTATAAATATATTTTTTTCTAGATTAGAGTATCCTGTAAAGTCAATTGTAGAATAAGAAGTTTATTGGCGAATAGGCATATAGGCAATAAATTCAGAGAAAACGTTGACAAAATGAAATAAAGATATCCGTTTATTCCTTTAAAGAAAGACTGTCATGTTAGAAGTTCATACAAACTTAGAAACTTTCTTATGTGTTTCAGTTGTGGTATCTACATCTAATTAGAAATGAGTAGGTATTGGGATACTTGGGCGTTGCCCCTCCAGTTTTTTTCTGGCCACGCCTGCTGCGCTCTGATTGACTATCCCCTCTCCTCTAGCTCCTCCCCTTGCTTCTGATTGGTCGACGCCATCTTGGATGACACGCCTACTATTCTGTGATTGGCTGAAGGCGGCCATTTTGAAAACGCCTACTATTCTCTGATTGGATGACGGCCATTTTGGAACTTCGGGCGCCATTTTACCACGCCCTATGAATCCATGACTGGAAACTGTATTACCGGCAACATGCATGCTTCTAAGAGATGGCGCTATGAAGGAATACCGACAAACTATGTACTTTTACTACTAGGCGGCGCGTCATGAAGAAATCTGTATTACCGATCATCATTTTATATTAATAAATTTCACCGTTTTCTCAAATAATTATCGTCGTCGTCGTCGTCGTCGTCATTAATAAGATAATAATTACACATAGTAATAATTAATTCAGCATTAAAAATTTGAAATTCAGGAGGGCGCGTCATGAAGAAATCTGTATTATCCTACGCATTGATGCTATTAGAGGTCGCATTAAAGAGCCTTTTCTCTCACTCTCTTGCTCTTTCCTAGTAGAGGACGCATTAAAGAGCCCTCTCTCTCTCCTATTAGAGGACGCATTAAAGAGCCCTCTCTCTCTTTCTCCTATTAGAGGACGCATTAAAGAGCCCTCTCTCTCTTTCTCCTATTAGAGGACGCATTAAAGAGCCCTCTCTCTCTCTCCTATTAGAGGACGCATTAAAGAGCCCTCTCTCCTATTATAGTAATAATTATTTAAGATAACTGATCCAACATTAAAAATTTGAAATTAACCGCTGTATTATCCTACGTATTGATGCTATTGGTATCATATATCAAAATTTTAAATTTGTCATTTTTGCATCTGTCATTTAAATCTGTCATTTTGAATTTGTCATTTTTGCATATGTCATTTAAATCTGTCATTTTAAATCTGTCATTCTTAAAGCAACCATCTTACCAGATTTGAATTTTAGCGCTAACTCTGGGATTGGATCCTTTCACTAAGCTGAAACGTTTCCACCACTACCTTTTCTAGAAGAAATAATAAAGCCATATAGGAATTAAAAAAAATTATGTTTATTAATATAGTGTTAAGGCTACATTTAATTTATAATAAAAAATGTTGATAGAATGCTGGTGCTTGAGGACTTCAGGACTGACCTCTGTTTTCTATTTGTGGTTCCAGGGGCTGTAACAACAACGACAACAATAGAACATTAAAAAGGGGTTTATTGTATAAACTTGATGTTTACTCGTACCTTATTTAATTCCACAAACAGGCAGTCATCATAACAGTTTGTTTTCCCCATGTACATCAAACCTAGAGAAATCGTTTTAGCTTCAATCTGCTGGTTAAGCTCTGTAACCCTTTGAGCTGTTAACTTATCGCTGATTCGCTTTGGTAGAAATGTAACATGCTTTTCGGCAACAACAATCACACTTTGACGCTTATCACAGCAAACGACTCTTTTGAATTGTAGTATCTCTGCAATTTCTTTTATTTTGTAATCACATAACTTCTTGATTGGCTTCTGGCTAACGGGAGATTTGTTCAATTGTTGTATTAGCAAATCCATTTTTTTTCTATGTAAAAAAATAAACAAAAACTTAACACTCACAAGAATAATAAATGATTATTTTAACATACCTAGTTCAAGCAAACAATAACAATATTACTATCACCGTAACCGATGTCAAGAACAAACTAAAACGGCAGGAGGGTTTGACTAAGCTTTTATAAACTTCGAACCTGCGCGAATGAACACGATTTTAGATAAAATCTTAATTTATTACCCTTCGGAACAAAAAAAAGGGTATTGTTAAAAAAGGGATCGACACCTGCACTGTCAAAGTAACACGAGTAGATAAAAATCTTAATTTATTACCGTCGGAGCAAAAGGATATCATTAAAAAGGTAGACACCTGCACTGTCAAGTAAAACGAGTAGATAAAATCTTAATTTATTACCCTTCGGAACAAAAAGGGTATTGTTAAAAAAAAGGATCGACACCTGCACTGTCAAGTAACACGATTAGATAAAAATTTAAATTTATTACCCTCGGTGTCGTTTTTATAATTTACTACAACATTAAAAATTTTAAATTCAACTTTTAGATGTAACTATTGATAACCATTTAATTTATTACACACACACACACAGACCCTGAGCAAAGAAACTCGTTAACGAACAAAAGAACACCTGCGCTGCAATGTAGGTAGCACTTATCTATGTGACCGATCTTCTAAATAAAGGTTGACTGTGTTAGAGCATTAAAAGTATTTTTTGTCATACTTTAGACATTTAATTAAAAATATACCTATTTAAAGAAATGGTTTTTTTCGATTTATCATAATCACATTTAACAGAAAAGTTTCAATGGATTATAATATTGATATACTGTAATAGCAAAATAATCAAATTAAAAATTTGAAATTCAGCTTTAAACGCAAATCGCAGACTTGCTCGATATAAACGAATCGCCAGTTTTCTATCTATCTCTACCATTATATAAATTTCTAATATAATATTTACATCGAGAGATTGATCATATAGTTGATATATTAATTAGCTACATTTTTCTCTTCTCTCACAACAACCGCGATCAATGAAACATTTCCAGTGCGTATTTCTTGGTATCCCATTACAACCCTAATATAATTTTACATACAGTGGTATTTTATAATTTGTCATTTTGAAGTCGACATTTTAGATTTTCCACTCTTCTTGAATTTTTAGCTCTGGGGGGATTGGATCGATCATCTTTTATCCCTTTCACTAGACGGAAGCTCTCTCTCTCTCTCTCTCTCTCTCTCTCTCTCTCTCTCTCTCTCTCCTTCTCGCTGCGTACCTAGCTATCTCTCTCTCAACGAAGCAATCTGTATTATCGCCTAACAATTTACGGATATTTGCTAATAGATGTAGTGATAGTATGAATACCTCGTAGACACGCCCATTCGTGATCTGATTGATCGATAGCTTTTATCCATACCCAGATGGTCGGTCTGTCATCTTGAAGCACGCTCTGATTGGTTCGGCCATCTTTCTCCCTACCATAGGCAATCATCTTGAAACCCCTACCCCTAGCGTTTAATGTCTTGCGTACCTAGCTAGCTATCTCTCGCTACCTACAAGTTCTGCCGCCTTTCTCTGTCTCTCTCTCTCTCTCTCTCTCTCTCTCTCACTCACTCATGCACACACCCCCTGTACTCTTTCTAACTTTTCTAGAAGAAGAAGAAGAAGAAGAAATAATAATGTCAGATAGGAATTATGTTTCTACTTTTCGTGTACCCTCTCTCACGGATAACGATCTACCCTTTTATATAGTCGCCCTTCTCCCTTTGCTAGTAAAAATGAGACATCACCAGCCCTAGAATTTTATATTTCGCGGATGACTACAAGACCGCTGTATTCTAATGAAACTTTCTACCCCAAAGAGATCATGAAATTTAAAGAAACCGACAGTCTTTGACACAACCGCGAGGTTTGCAAGCTCGTCTAACCGTCGTATCTATGTCAGTGAGCATGACGTCATCAGATGACAGTTACAAGCATTCAGGGATACATAGTTTAGAACCAGTGTATGATTCTCGTACACGAGAATTTGCAGACATTCAGGGTAGACATAATAGCGCTACATACAAATTTCTTTTTTATACTCCAAATACCATCAGTATGAGATTCCCAGTAATCAAAGATGGCTGCCAACAAATCACAGCGTAGTAGGCGTGATCCAAGATAGGTTAGGTTAGAACACGTGATGTTTCATTTACTAGCACGACTAAGGCGAAGGGTGAAGCGACTAGTATGACTAAGGGTGCAGGGTGAAGAGACTAGCATGGCTAAGGTTGAAGGGAGAAGGGTGACTATATATATATATATATAAAAGGTAGATCGTTATCAGCGAGAGAGTACACGAATAAAGCCTAATCTTTCCGATGGCGAACATCCTAGGTTACAAAGTAGAGCTGATCAGCCTGTCAATCTTCCTTTATCATCACTAATTAACCTTGGCTAGCCGTCCTTAAGCAGGAATTCACCCTTGGCACGGGTCAATGCTTCGATAAATAGCTGAGAAACCCAGGTTATGAGTAATAATAATAATAATAATGTTTATGAGTCTGTTTCTCTAATCTACTAACTTTATCAATAGATCTCTTCGGTAGAGCTATGGAGAGCATGACGTCATCAGATGACAGTTACAAGCATTCAGGGATACATAGTTTAGAACCAGTGTATGATTCTCGTACACGAGAATTTGCAGACATTCAGGGTAGACATAATAGCGCTACATACAAATTTCTTTTTTATACTCCAAATACCATCAGTATGAGATTCCCAGTAATCAAAGATGGCTGCCAACAAATCACAGCGTAGTAGGCGTGATCCAAGATAGGTTAGGTTAGAACACGTGATGTTTCATTTACTAGCACAACTAAGGGCGAAGGGTGAAGCGACTAGTATGACTAAGGGTGCAGGGTGAAGAGACTAGCATGGCTAAGGTTGAAGGGAGAAGGGTGACTATATATATATATATATATATATATATATATATATATATATATATATATATATATATATATATATATATATATATATATATATAAAAGGTAGATCGTTATCAGCGAGAGAGTACACGAATAAAGCCGAATCTTTCCGATGGCGAACATCCTAGGTTACAAAGTAGAGCTGATCAGCCTGTCAATCTTCCTTTATCATCACTAATTAACCTTGGCTAGCCGTCCTTAAGCAGGAATTCACCCTTGGCAAGGGTCAATGCTTCGATAAATAGCTGAGAAACCCAGGTTATGAGTAATAATAATAATAATAATATTGTTTATGCGTCTGTTTCTCTAATCTACTAACTTTATCAATAGATCTCTAACGGGAGATTTGTTCAATTGTTGTATTAGCAAATCCATTCGGCCGGGCCTAGGAACACTAAGCAAGACACCTTGTTTGTGTTCTTCGACCTGGAGACCCTGTCACCGTACACCCTACGCAACACCGCCCCACTCCAGGAACGAACCGCTAACGATACATTTGCTGCAAAATTTAAGATTTTAAATATATAGCTAAGTATTTCAAATAAATAAAACCAAATAGATTTTTATTATTGAGGATGAACTTTGTACATTAAATTTATTTATAAACTCGACAAAAATCTCGAAGCAGGTAGGCCTCGTTACAAAGCTAATTTAAACAAATATAGAGTTTAAAATTGTTACTAAATCCCTTTGACAGATTATTATTATAAACAACAAACTAAGCTAAAATTGTTTGAAATATAACAGTAACAGGTAAGAAATCATATAGCGACAAATGGACAGATAAAATCTTTTACCATTCACGAACTGTCTCTCTCTTAACCCTTAATTAAAAATAAAAAGCTTTGATGCTACGTGATGGTAAAAATTGACGCAAAATAAACAGTAACCTCTGAATGCAATGCAGGTTATTAAATATTATAAATTATTTGCTTTTGACAAAGTTAAAGAAAGATCAGTTTCAATGCACATTAATAATGCCTTTTAATCGGGCAAAATAAACAGTAACCTCTGTATGCAATGCAGGCTATTAAATATTATAAATTATTTGCTTTGATAAAGTTAAAGAAAAGATCAGTTTAAATGCAAATTAATAAAATCTTTTAATCAGTATTACACTTTTTTAACAACAATCTAATTTATTCAATGAAAATAAACTCTATGAAAAGAAAATTAAATTGTTTTATTTATTTGAAATTGAATGCATTCTCAAAGGAATCTAATAAACTAAACCAAATAGATTTTTATTATTGAGTATGAACTTTGTACATTTATTTATAAACTCGACAAAAATCTCGAAGCAGGTAGGCCTCGTTACAGATCAGAGTGGACCTTTTTTAAAAAGAATGCAAGACACACCCTCAGGGAGTTTGTTTCCCGCTTTTTTTTTGCATTTATTTGTTACACTTATAATCTCTAGTTTTACTGAGGAAATGAACGCAAACTAATTATTGTTATGATGACGAGACTTATTTCATGATTAAGTTTTATTATTACCAAGATGGATATGATATAATTTTGCTATTTCCCCTTTGTACGTATCTGAAATTTTCATCTCAAAATGCAATAGTTAATCAATAATAAATACATTACAAAACGTAACAGAATTTAATGTCACTTATAAAGTTTCATGCATCAGAGTTCGTAAATGAGATAGAAAAAAAACTTAAAAATTTTAATGTTGGCGTAAATTATTATATGTAATTAATTTTAACTAATTACCTATACATGTAAGTAGGGTCTGATTGTCATATAAACTAAATACTTAATAAGAAGTACGTCCTTGAATTTTGTATTAGAACTTGTAGGTAGCGAGAGATAGCTAGCTAGGTACGCAAGACATTAAACGCTAGGGGTAGGGGTTTCAAGATGATTGCCTATGGTAGGGAGAAAGATGGCCGAACCAATCAGAGCGTGCTTCAAGATGACAGACCGACCATCTGGGTATGGATAAAAGCTATCGATCAATCAGATCACGAATGGGCGTGTCTACGAGGTATTCATACTATCACTACATCTATTAGCAAATATCCGTAAATTGTTAGGCGATAATACAGATTGCTTCGTTGAGAGAGATATAGCAAGGTACGCAGCGAGAAGGAGAGAGAGAGAGAGAGAGAGAGAGAGAGAGAGAGAGAGAGAGAGAGAGAGAGAGCTTCCGTCTAGTGAAAGGGATAAAAGATGATCGATCCAATCCCCCCAGAGCTAAAAATTCAAGAAGAGTGGAAAATCTAAAATGTCGACTTCAAAATGACAAATTATAAAATACCACTGTATGTAAAATTATATTAGGGTTGTAATGGGATACCAAGAAATACGCACTGGAAATGTTTCATTGATCGCGGTTGTTGTGAGAGAAGAGAAAAATGTAGCTAATTAATATATCAACTATATGATCAATCTCTCGATGTAAATATTATATTAGAAATTTATATAATGGTAGAGATAGATAGAAAACTGGCGATTCGTTTATATCGAGCAAGTCTGCGATTTGCGTTTAAAGCTGAATTTCAAATTTTTAATTTGATTATTTTGCTATTACAGTATATCAATATTATAATCCATTGAAACTTTTCTGTTAAATGTGATTATGATAAATCGAAAAAAACCATTTCTTTAAATAGGTATATTTTTAATTAAATGTCTAAAGTATGACAAAAAATACTTTTAATGCTCTAACACAGTCAACCTTTATTTAGAAAATCGGTCACATAGATAAGTGCTACCTACATTGCAGCGCAGGTTTTCTTTTGTTCGTTAACAAGTTTCTTTGCTAAGGGTCTGTGTGTGTGTGTGTGTGTAATAAATTAAATGGTTATCAATAGTTACATCTAAAAGTTGAATTTAAAATTTTTAATGTTGTAGTAAATTATAAAAACGACACCGAGGGTAATAAATTTAAATTTTTATCTAATCGTGTTACTTGACAGTGCAGGTGTCGATCCTTTTTTTTAACAATACCCTTTTTGTTCCGAAGGGTAATAAATTAAGATTTTATCTACTCGTTTTACTTGACAGTGCAGGTGTCTACCTTTTTAATGATATCCTTTTGCTCCGACGGTAATAAATTAAGATTTTTATCTACTCGTGTTACTTTGACAGTGCAGGTGTCGATCCCTTTTTTAACAATACCCTTTTTTTGTTCCGAAGGGTAATAAATTAAGATTTTATCTAAAATCGTGTTCATTCGCGCAGGTTCGAAGTTTATAAAAGCTTAGTCAAACCCTCCTGCTGTTTTAGTTTGTTCTTGACATCGGTTACGGTGATAGTAATATTGTTATTGTTTGCTTGAACTAGGTATGTTAAAATAATCATTTATTATTCTTGTGAGTGTTAAGTTTTTGTTTATTTTTTTACATAGAAAAAAAATGGATTTGCTAATACAACAATTGAACAAATCTCCCGTTAGCCAGAAGCCAATCAAGAAGTTATGTGTTTACAAAATAAAAGAAATTGCAGAGATACTACAATTCAAAAGAGTCGTTTGCCGTGATAAGCGTCAAAGTGTGATTGTTGTTGCCGAAAAGCATGTTACATTTCTACCAAAGCGAATCAGCGATAAGTTAACAGATCAAAGGGTTACAGAGCTTAACCAGCAGATTGAAGCTAAAACGATTTCTCTAGGTTTGATGTACATGGGGAAAACAAACTGTTATGATGACTGCCTGTTTGTGGAATTAAATAAGGTACGAGTAAACATCAAGTTTATACAATAAACCCCTTTTTAATGTTCTATTGTTGTCGTTGTTGTTACAGCCCCTGGAACCACAAATAGAAAACAGAGGTCAGTCCTGAAGTCCTCAAGCACCAGCATTCTATCAACATTTTTTATTATAAATTAAATGTAGCCTTAACACTATATTAATAAACATAATTTTTTTTAATTCCTATATGGCTTTATTATTTCTTCTAGAAAAGGTAGTGGTGGAAACGTTTCAGCTTAGTGAAAGGATCCAATCCCAGAGTTAGCGCTAAAATTCAAATCTGGTAAGATGGTTGCTTTAAGAATGACAGATTTAAAATGACAGATTTAAATGACATATGCAAAAATGACAAATTCAAAATGACAGATTTAAATGACAGATGCAAAAATGACAAATTTAAAATTTTGATATATGATACCAATAGCATCAATACGTAGGATAATACAGCGGTTAATTTCAAATTTTTAATGTTGGATCAGTTATCTTAAATAATTATTACTATAATAGGAGAGAGGGCTCTTTAATGCGTCCTCTAACAGGAGAGAGAGAGGGCTCTTTAATGCGTCCTCTAATAGGAGAAAGAGAGAGAGGGCTCTTTAATGCGTCCTCTAATAGGAGAGAGAGAGAGGGCTCTTTAATGCGTCCTCTACTAGGAAAGAGCAAGAGAGTGAGAGAAAAGGCTCTTTAATGCGACCTCTAATAGCATCAATGCGTAGGATAATACAGATTTCTTCATGACGCGCCCTCCTGAATTTCAAATTTTTAATGCTGAATTAATTATTACTATGTGTAATTATTATCTTATTAATGACGACGACGACGACGACGACGATAATTATTTGAGAAAACGGTGAAATTTATTAATATAAAATGATGATCGGTAATACAGATTTCTTCATGACGCGCCGCCTAGTAGTAAAAGTACATAGTTTGTCGGTATTCCTTCATAGCGCCATCTCTTAGAAGCATGCATGTTGCCGGTAATACAGTTTCCAGTCATGGATTCATAGGGCGTGGTAAAATGGCGCCCGAAGTTCCAAAATGGCCGTCATCCAATCAGAGAATAGTAGGCGTTTTCAAAATGGCCGCCTTCAGCCAATCACAGAATAGTAGGCGTGTCATCCAAGATGGCGTCGACCAATCAGAAGCAAGGGGAGGAGCTAGAGGAGAGGGGATAGCCAATCAGAGCGCAGCAGGCGTGGCCAGAAAAAACTGGAGGGGCAACGCCCAAGTATCCCAATACCTACTGAAATGAATTAATTAATTTCATAAAATCATAATCGATTTATAATTATTGTAGACTTTCGAGGCAACTGGAGGCCAATTTTCGAAATCTATAAAACCCGTATCTAAAATATATTTAACTGGGCTTTGAAAATCCAGATTTAAAAAAATTAAACAAATTTCTCTAAGATATAAAAACATCAGCGAAGATTATAATTAGATACGTACATTTTAATTCTAATAATTGATATTTCTATCAGGAACTGTGCTATTCAAATTAAATAATAATTTGGAATATTTCAAAAATAAGATTTTAATAATATGAATTAAAATTAATGATATATACCAGTTCTTTATTCTCGGCATCTTTGAATTCTTTGTTGTACAGGCCCACATCCTTGAAAAGTTTTACTAACCAAATAAATCTCACCTCAATTTATTCAATATTCATGTATTTCATTCTGAACGAGAGTTATTACTTACATTTCACATGCACTTAATGTAATTAAGCGTTTATATGAGAGTGGGTTAATATTTATTAGATCACATGCACATATGTAATAAAAACGTTGATGTTGCTCTTATTCAAATTAAAAATTGCCATTAACCTGTAACTAAATAGCTTGGTACTGGTATGCAATAACTAATTTATTATGTAAATGTTCTTCATCCGACGATATAGTTACATATCCAACTGAAACTTTTAATTTATAATTAAAATCTCTTTTGCGATCCATTGTTAACGGGATTCATTAAAAACGTGTATAGAGTATACAATTTATTTCCTGTTTATTTTAACGATAATTACATGTGTGCTAGTTTAAGTTCATATATTTTGTTAAAATCCTGGGATTTTGCGCTGGTTTTTGTTACGTAAATTATTATTCCTGTGTGTTCTGTTTACGTGATGGAAATTACTAGTACTGAAACTAAACTACATGCAATTTCATTGCCTTGAGCTGTGTTCTCGTTACCTACTGTAATCTTTTCATCAATAATAACCTTCTACTTGTATGAGATGAAAAACGAAAAAATGTCATTTAAAAAGAGCTTTTTTAAAGCAACGTAAAATATGTAAAAAGCTAGCATATCTCTTACTCACTTATAAAAGGTAAGTAAAGGTCGCAAGTGTTCACTTTATCGTGACGATAACTGCATAAATAATAATTGCTATTTAGTTCACCCATAAATTATAAAAATGTTATAAGGTTGGAAAGTCTCAAAAGGGGACACAAAACGAAGAGAATGTGTTCCGTTGCATTTACAATACGCCAAAGCTTGTTCTAAAACAATAACACATTCATAAAGTAATGATCTGCTTTTATTTTCAGTATCTCTAATATGGTAATCATGAATAAACCATATGAATACCTAGTTGTTACGATTTCATTTTATTTTTAGTATCCCACGCTTTGCTTGGTGCTTGGTGCAAGGGAATCGATTTTATAGTGTTAGTTCTGTTTTATTTTAATTCGTGTTGTGTAAGAGTCCCGATTTTAATTCTGTTTGCACTGCGAATTATACTCTTAGCAGTATTAAAACTAAAATGTGTTTCCTAATTACGTTTTAGCGACAATAAAATTCAATTTTATATGCATTTTTAGGTTTCCCGCTTTAAAAACGTATTCCAATAAAGCGTTTCAAATTTAAATGTAAATTAACCAGCAAATTTTATAGTTTATAATTAAATTTGCTGTTAATGCGATAGTTCCCGACAGCACTTAAATTGTTATTTTCTTGCGAAATGTATTTCTGGAAAATAAAACACATCTGACCATTACTAAATTGTTGGTTTCTGCGCAATTTTGAATGTTTTAATCAGCAAGCGCTACACATAGTGCTACACTGTTCCATATCTTGTCTTCTCCTAGAGCGAAAAGCTAGTTTCGAAATTTAAGAGTGTATATTTTTGCATATTTGAAGTTCTTGCTATGTATATGTTCCCAGCTTTACATAATTATTCAATCAGATTTGAGTTTTCATATTTGTGATGCATATTTTCCCAACAACATACATACTGTTGGATATTTCGTGAAATAGGAAAATCTTTGTTTAGATATTTTACAGTACCAGTCACACTTTTGGACTTTTTGTTACTGTAACAGAACAACTGTTATTTTAGTATCGAGCTGTTGTTCGTTTACATGGAATTGGGAGCTCATAATGGCTTCCCTTTATCTAGAATTTAGTTTGGTGTGTAAAACGTAAAAGTTACTTAGTTTACTTTATTTTTGGGTATAAAGGGCGACTGCATTTAAACAAACATTCAAGAATGCAGACAGTCTCAAATGTTAGTTAGTTTCGTGTCCAATTGAAAACAAGTCATAACTTATGCGAATATAATCCATTTCCCACGGATTGATTTCTTGCTTTAGGCCCGTATTCTTCAAAATTCTCCTTAATATTATTAAGGGAGAGTGTTACAAATCGGACCGCTTTTTCTTTTTTGATTATGTGCAAATGCAATTGAAATTTGATAGCTAAATCCTTAACATCGTTGGAAAATATATGAATTTTCCTTAATTTTTCCTCGGATACTTTTGAATTATTTTTCATTTGTGCAACACTATAATGGAAAATAGAACTACTTTGTTTCTGGTTCCAAATCGGACCTGTGGTTGCAAATCGGATCATCCCTTGTTTCAAATCGGACCCCATTTTTGAGACTTTGATGATAAATTACTGCGTGTTTTTGAAAATGTAATCGTTTAATAAAAATAGATTAAAAACATTGTTTAGAAAATTAAAACTTTGCTCAAAAACTAAAATAAGTAACAAAAATCAATAATGTTTTCAAATCAGTTCGTTGCCAAGCTAGTCGGAGTCTGATAATTCACGATAGTTTGTTGAAATCTTTTGGCGAGTAGGTTTGGTTGGTCGATGTCCAGTGCTGCATCCAGGTTGTGACTCCGACAGAACATAATCCGAATCTCTTTTTGGGGAGCTAGCTTTGCACGGCTTTCGAGCTTTGGATTTGATTTGTTTTTTGGCGCGCACACCTGTTTTAGATTTCCACATTTGCATCTTGTTTTGCTCTGAAGCAACGGTTTCCATAACAGCTTCATCTGTCAAAATGGATGTCGGTTTTCTTCCGCGTCGTGTATATTTACGTTGTTGCGCTTTTTGTAGAAGACGAATGGATTATAAAGTTTTAGTTAAATTTACAGTGACTGCTACAGTGGTGTAAAAGTCGAAAGTGGATGATTTAATGATTCATTATCACCATCGAACTCTTTGTTTACTTCTGCTGTGCCTATTTCCTCAGAGGCAGCAGCTTCCGGCACTTCCGCTTCATTGGTAATGACAGGTTCATTTGGCCGATCGGTAACCGAGCTAGGCAAAAAATCAATATCCTGGTATGTATCAGGATCCAATGGCCAAAAGCCTGTTGCTCGAAAGCCTGACTTTATGTTTTGCTCAGTGGCACCAAGTTCAAGCGCTCGAGCTGCTACTTGCGGCAAGTCATAAATTGACATTGGTCTGCCAGGGTTCATCGCATCCAGTTATTACACTGAACATTCAGTGCCTTTTAAAAGGCCCAAAAACACTAACGTCGAGTGGTTGTAATTTATGTGAACAATGTGCAGGAAAGGAAAGGACATGGATTCAATTAGCTTTACAAAATTCCAACGCCGCAAGCGATCTATGTGATTCGTAGTTGTCAAGTAACAACAAAACCGGACTTTCGATGGAAATGCGTATAAATGTTTAGAAATCCCAGAAAAATGTCGGCATTCATCCATCCCCTTGGATTTGTCGCTCCAGCACACCCTGTAGGGCCACCATTTAAAAAATGCGTTTGGAATCGAGGACGAGGAAACACAAAGAATGGAGAGGCTCGGATACCTTCTGCTGAAACAGCAAGTGCCATGGTAACCAAATGTTTTCTGTCAGCCGATGTTACACGTCCCACGTGCTTAAAACCACGGCGACTAATAACACCTTGTGGAGTATGAGCGGTGGTGATATCGGTTTCGTCAAAATTCCAAACTGAGTTTGCTTCGAATGTTATTTCACCTGAGATTTTTTGTAGAAGATTGAAAAACGAGTTAACATTGTGGTGGTTGAAAACGCTCACACGACCCAGGCTTGTAGCTTCAGGCGTTATTAATGAAAGATTTTGGTATCGACGCATAAAGCCACGAAACCACTCAAGTCCTGCAAGCGCATCTCTTTTCCAATTTTCTGGTACTTGTACTCCTAATCGGCATGCTAATTGATATGCAAGTGAACGAGCATCCTTGGAAGTTACACCGAAATATATGTCCGAGCAATGCAGCAAATATTCTGTTAATGCTTTTTCTTGTTGTGTATTTAAAACCTAAATAGGGAAACAAAAATAATAAAAAGGACAACAACAAAAATAATTGAAAAGAACAACAAAAGATGAATTAAAACTAACCGTAAGTCGGCCTTTTTCGCGAATTTCTATGTCGCTTGTTGTCAATGATAATGTTGTTGCTGTTGCTCTTAATTCCGTTGATGTTATATTGTTATATATTGATAAGCTATCACTACATGTTCGTTTGCACATCTATGACGCAATAAGGTTGTGCGTGGAATGTTGAATTCACGTGCTACAGCTCTCAATGCTTTTGTCATTGCAAGAACAGCACGTTTAAGCATTTCTCTTTCCATTTTTTTCTGTTTTGCGTTTATAGCTGCGTTCCATTTTTCTGACTAAATACACAAAAAGACGTAAAAATTAAACATGAACATAAAATATGAAAAATCCACTCCACAAAAATAAAAGTGTGACAAGAAAAAGCAAAAACAGGAGGTCCGATTTGGAATCATTGTTGAGGGTCCGATTTGGAACACGATAGGTACTTATGCAGTTTGAGAATTAATTTCTCAAAAAATAGTAAAAGTGATCGCAAGTTGCATATCACATCTGAATTCTACATCTCACAAATTATCTTAAATTACTTACTACATACAAAGTCAATTCAGTATTTAAGCACTGATGAACAAGGATCAATTAAATTTTATAAAAGTTTCTGCAGATAATCTTAAACTTGCTTGCACCTATTGTAGTAAAATTAGAACAGCTAGAACTGTCAAACGTCTGTCATGTGTTTTCTCCCAACGGTAACTTGAAGTTATGCATAGAAAGTGTGTATACTACAGCATTTCCGTTTAAATTACCAACGGTTAAATTTGGGACACGGTCCGATTTGGAACACTCTTCCCTACAAAACATAAACAAAATGTTTGCTTGCAGACAATAAAATTGGGCACAAACGAAATCTAATCTATTTTATGATTTTATTTTGTATAAATAATCCGTCATACTGCATTAACTTTGGTAGAATTTTAAAAGAACTGAGTGCTCCCAAGTTATTAAGGTAAGTACTCACAGTAGCGGATCCGCAGGCGGATGTCATCCGATTGGTCGGTTCGGGTCAGTTTAAGCCAAATCGACCAATCGTATGACATCCGTCTGCGGATCCGCTGCTGTGAGTACTTAGCTTTAGTCTTATTTAGGTTGATAGTTATTAGCCCTGTGCACCTTTTGATAAAATAAAAGAGAGAAATCCGTCTAATTTTAATGTTGGTTATGCATGTTGTCATATTTGAACTTGAGTGGTTAGATTCACACAGCCCCTCTTAAACTTTAAGAAAAGAATGAATAGTTTACCTTTATCGTGAGAACTTCAAGATGACCTACGGATGATGCACGTCCCAGGCAACACGCTCCTGTGGCAGCCTCGACCGGTCTGGCGTTTGCAACGAAATTGACCCTATTTTGCTAACAGAATTTATATGCGATTGTCGAATTAACTTGGTTGTTTGTGAAGAGAACTTTTGGAAATTTCTTATCGTGTGTCATTTAACCTTTGTTAAGAGAGTTTTCCTGAAGTTCCATATCGTATTGGTCTAAGTAGAAACCAGCTTTCGTGAAGAGATTCTGTAACATAATCTGTCGCGGGTTTCGCTTGTTATATGAGTTGAATTAACGAAGAGAATTATTCGCACTGCCTACTGCACTTTGAGGAATTGGATAATTTGTCCTGGCTGGGTTACACCGATTGATGAGAGTGTTCTTAGCGAGGGATTTAAATTATTAGATATTGCGAATACACGGAAAGTTACGCGTTTTAATATTAACGAGTTAACGTCCATCATAGCTTTCAAAGGATGGGTAGTAAAAGTTTAAACAACATTACAGATTTGTATTTAAGCAGCAGTTTAAGTTTAAAACAATTTAATAATAGTAAAAACAAACTTAATAATGGAAATTATTGCAACGTTTGATGAATCAGTTTTTGACGCAAATCGTTCAGAATTCAATCAGCTGTTCCCACAACGCTATTTGGATTGTCTTGTTAGTCATATTTTGTTTGTGTGATCATAACGTTTTTGTTTTACTGAGCTAAGCATCTATTTGTGAGGTTAAAGTGAAATAAAAAATTACAACGAGTGCTAGTGTAAAAGTATTAATGTCACACATTTGTTATGTAGTAAGTTACTTGTAACTGTCCTTGTCGAAAAATCTACATTGGTTTTTATATAAGAAATATAATTGAAAATGTATTTAGAATGTCATCCCAAATTAAGTTAATATGTAGAAAATTCATGCTGAGAATAGGATTTTATGATGTTTAATTGTTTAAATTTTTTTGTACTGTTGTAACGATTTATTTTTAAATTTATATCAATACACAGACTTCAAAATTGATAATAATGCTTTAGTTTTGCACGACAAATTCTTGGTGTTGCATCCACAAAACAAAAGGAAGATTAGTTAAGACGAATTTAACGTAAATTAATGGGGAATCTTTTCCCGAATTGTAGATTCCTGACTATTGCTATTAAATACTAACATCAAACAATTTGAGTGGCGCCATTCAATTTTTTCTTTGTTCCTGTGTTTTATTTCTAATCGGTAAGTCTTTGCGATTAACATCAACAACACCTGAGCATAATTTGAATTAATAAGTCGTCTCTGCTGGGAGGTATGTTTATGTAAGTATTAGTGATTTATTGTGGCTAGTTGGGTGAAGGCATCTTAGTAAATTATAATTAAAGCCAAAGCGTGGGACTTTTTGTTTGTTTAATTAGGGTACAAAACAGCTTGTTACAAGTTTCCAACAACAAATACAACAAATATTAAGTAATATATTGAGTAGTAAGTTTTATTTATAAAGGATTGGCCGTTTTTATTTTTATTAATAGGGTCTAGGCCTATACCAAAACTGAAAACAAAAATTAAGGGAGTTGTTTTCCAGAAAGGTCTGGCATCATCACACACACTGGCAAACATACACGCCTCGTATGCATTTTCCATTTTGTTAATTCAACATTTGGTGTACGAGTTCCGTACTATTCACTCTCCATTTGAATTGCCACGCAAAGAGGCTCCAAGTGCTTGCTTCACTTTGTGTGGTGACAAGTTTTTCTTGTTCCTTTGTAGGGATTTGTGTATGAAGAGCACTAAAGGTTTTTTTTCAGTTGTTGCTAGGGTTTTTTGCCACTTTGTGTTAGGAGCTAGCCGGTGCCAAACTAACCATACTAAAAAGAGTAAACCAACTTAAACTCAATTAGACGAATGAAATTCTCACATATGATTATGATTATTTAGCCCGTAAGTTATATAGAGGCTCCAGCCTCTTGTTTTATACCTAGATTCACACATTAAATCAAATAAATTTACTATTTATATTTTTTTCTTTGTTTGTTGTTAATTCGCATTAAAAAATAAAATCTAAAGAATATAGTTTTGATTATTTCTTAAAAAGAACGCGATCCTTTAAAAAAAGTAGATTTTCCAATCAAATATGAATGACAAATACAAGGATTTTTACTGTCAAAATCAGCGCTCTCTATTGATGTAAACAAGAAAATGAATTATCAAGCTGTCAACAGAATCATTAGGAACAATATGCTATCATTATATTAAATTAGCTTAAAAATTAGTTAAAACTAGAGCGAGCAAATCAGAGATTAAATGAGTCGATGATAAAGGAAAGGTAAATAAATACCTTTTAGATGCATGTAGCCTAGTTTAATAACGAAATAGTTTTACTTAGTATACAAGATGCGGCAATATAGATCTCTCTATCCCTACTTTGTAATTTTAAATTCAAATAAATTTCAAAAATAAAACTCAATTAAAGTTCAAATTTTCAATAATTTTGACCAACGTTTTTATAAAAGTACGTATAAAATTATATAAAATTATATAGATATCATTAATAAAAAATAAAATTAACTGTATATGTAAGTGCAAGGTTTGAAATTTTAAAGCCAGACAAACATGATCAGATCACATATTACTGTGTATTTTTCTAGTCCAAACCCACCATTTTCAAGCGCCTAATTACATTTTACTATTGCAAATTAAATAGCTTCGTTTCGTTGACATAGTGGTTTTTGCTGTACTAAAATGCACGTTTCAAATGATAACTAATTGTAATACAAAACGTAAATATACAAAATTGTCCATTAAGCTTTTAATTTTTACAAGACGTTTGTCTACAACGGGATTTTAATTTTATTTAACCGTGACCCCGCACATCTTTTTACTGTAAAATTGGTTAAATTTAGTCTCAACTTTCAATAGTAAAAAATGTGTTGCTTGAAATCTGATCTCATTTTATCTGTTTACACAAGTGTTAATCACGCGTTGACCCGCGTTGAATAATATCCGTGATGCAATGGGGGGGGATTTCCCGATTTTGCAAATCATCATCGTTTACAATGACTTGACCTACAAAAATATCCTTTTCTTAATTATCTACGTTCGTGGAATTATCATTTAAGTGACTGACCTCATAAAATTGTATTATAGAAAGATCATGTTGCAGAATTAGCAATGTAAAGATAACAAACCATAAAACATCTTGTTTGAAGAAAATAACATGTCATGTCATGTTATGTTATGGTAGGGATTTTTTGTTTGTCTTATCGATGTCTATATACCTGCCGCGTTTGATGTCCTTGTTATGAGCCACCCTGTATAGCTACCTTTTAGATACTTTCCAGTACCAATCTACCTTGTAATTGATGTTAATCTAAAAGCAATCATTTTTAAAATAAAAACAAGATAGACATGCGCAAACTCATGGAATAACTAACTACATCGATTATGTGTTTGATACCGCCGCTGTTGTACCCTGTGGATGATCAGATGATTCCGAAACTGAGTTAGTTAGTTTTAAGCTCACATAAAAGTGTTGTTTAATCAACATGTTTTTATAGTTAATCAGAATAAAAAGTTATTCTATTTTCCAGTCTTTGTTTAATAATTTGACCTCTTTCCTTAATAACTATGTAAAAAATAAATCTTATTGTTGCTTATATCACATTTCTTATCGATTCTTTTAAACATTTTTGAAAATAATAATAGTACTACTTCTACAGCTTCAAATATAATAATACAGTTGCAATATTTTAAATTACATAAAATGTATACGTGCTATGATTTTTAATGAGAAAATTCGTTACAGCGCATCTCATTTAGTACAGAACAAGTTGTATTCACAATATTAAAAATAGTTTCAATTTATAGACTGCAGTTTTACATTTAGCAGCACCTCATTAAAAATGTCTGAACTACATTAAATGATTAAAAACACGGAGGCGAACTAAAAATACTTTCTTTTATTAACAAGTATTTGACAGATAATAAAATTAAACTTATGAGCCACATTAATCAGATTCCAAATTGTTATGCTATAAAAAACATGAAAGGCCAAACGTGCATATGTAGGTAGTAGGCTAAATTAGGTGAATTGCATGTCTTAAACTTAAAGCATTCGTGAACTTAACCTCATGAACGTGTATGCAAGTTCAATATCAGATATACCAACAACATTTTTCGAATATAACCTTAATAGTTGACATAGCAAACTTATATAACTTGTTAAATAATTTATTTGGTAACTTTTATTTGTTTCGACACCGAATTTTAATTAATATTCCTAAACGGAGATCTTGCTCTTAGCAGTGCTTTGATTTATCAAATGTCCCGCTTACATTTTTCACATAACGCAAAATAAAATTTAAAAAATAACTGACAGTAGATCGATAATTTAATATGATAAAATTCAATTAATTAATGTTTGTAAAATGTTTTATAAAGCACATCTGCATTGATGTATTTATATGCAAATTTTATTTGAGGAATTAGCATGGATAGTAATAAAATATTCCAAAAGTAAATTTAAAAGTAGAGCAATATAACAATTAATTTTAAATAGTGCACAATCACTTAATCTCTGGTCTTAAGTCTAAAATAGAAAACTAATAAATAGTTTAATTAAAACAAAAATATATATATTTTGAAACAAATAAGAAAATTGTCGTACAACGCGCAGCGGAGTACGGGGATCTTATGTGTTCCAAAAACGAATCTTTTATTTGAATGAAACATATTATTTTTTCTCCAACCGCTTCTAACTAGCTAACTTCACCGGAGGACTGATGAGGACAAAACAACAAACCGTTAAATAACTTTTTATTTACTGCAATTTATTATCGAATTCTTGTTTAGGAGTAAAAAGGGATAAACGTAAAATAAAAATAAATGAGAAATACGAACAGGGAAACGCGTTTACGGAAAATGATAAGTTAGAATGGGTTTTTGTTTTCGTGACGTTATCGTGAGCATCAACTAAAATAGGTATCAATAAAAACGTTAAATTTAATTTTTAAGTCTTAGTGATTTATTTTAATATTATCAAAGAAAAGATAAATCATTATTAATTGAATATTACCTATTTATTTCGCATTAATGAAATAAAAATAATCTTTGTAACAAAAGGATTTCTACGTTATAAAATATCAATCTTTGAAATCCACCATTTAAAAATTTAAAACCTGAAGTGTTCTAGACACTTCTTTGGTCAAGTTAATAGAATTGAAATGCACGCTATTAAAACTCTCATGATTCCATGAGTTATATCAGCTCGTGTATTAAATATTCCTAAACCATTTAGTATGAAGTTCTTCCTGTGCAGACTCAAATTTTAAACAAATTTGAAGGACCTAACTAGATAAAAGCAAAATAATTACAAACGCGAGCTATAATCGCAAAGATCTTGGGGGCAAATGTGTAGATCAAGCACGTTTTTCTAGTTACAATGCTTGCCTAATAACTCTATTTTACCGGTTTGTTATATAAATTAATGAATAAATATGTCCTTATTGATGTGTATGTGGTGAATTAAACAAGCAACTATCGTTTATTTGAAGTCTCCTATTTGGTTTACTGACGAGTTTGTGACTTTCGGCTGGAATCATAACAGTCTTCAAGGACTGGGAATTCATCCGAGTATCGTCACAACTTATTTAACTTTGATAATCTATGAACTGGTAATTATGTAAACTATTCAAAATTTAGGTTAATATTTGAAAACAGGATCATCGTCTCTTTGTTCCTCATCGGCTGCATTGCCCCCTTCCACTATATCTTAATTTATGTTAGAATAGTCAAATATTTAGACTGTCAATTAATGGTTAATTATGGAGATTAATGGATCTCTTAAGGTGTTCATCTTGAAAGACAAGTTTTGGCAATAGACGTCTCCCATACAGAATTATAAAAAAGTTTTGATTAGAAAAAGTTGTTTAATAAAATATACAAGCGTAAGTGTTTGAGTTGATAAAAAATTATAAAAAAATACATTTAATAATTAAAAAGTGTTAAATTATTATAAACAACTGTAAAATTGAAAAAATGTTGAATATATGTACTTACCATAAAATACGTACGAGAATTATTTATGGCGGTTATTTCTGTTCTGTATGGCGGCCATATTTCTTGTACAGTCAATTCTTCAATTCTATTAGCCATATTATTTGCAGATACTATTTAAAAAATCAGGCTTTATTTATGCTTGATACAATGTTGGGTAAGAAAGGTATCTTGTAACGGTATGTTTTTGCTAGCTTCGAAATATTGAAATTTTGTGTATAAAGTTGCTAAAAAATCTTAAACGTGGTCCTGTAAATTTGCGTTCTTCTTGCAATTTAAAATTATATTGGTATGCGGTATAAATAAACCTCATGAAAATTGTTAATGGTCATCTGTTAAAATCCTTTCAGACTAGTGGAGTCGTTTCGCATAATAAAATAATAAAGAATTATAGCTTCCATCGTAAACAATGATACTGTTTCGACAAAATTTAAAAGATTGACATTTTGATTAGTGTGAACTCATGTTTTTAAACTTTCTCATATACGTTTCAATTTTTTATTTCCCGAAAATATTATGAAAACCTATTTCGTTTCAAGGAATAATCGCCTGTACGTGCTAAATGTTATTTTTTTAAAGAAACTATCTGCATTTTAAAATACATTCCGTTCGCAATTTACGTTGCAAGAAGTATTCTATTTCAGACTCCTTTGTGTTGGAAATGTTAATTTTGATTCGCTTAAGACAAGATCATGCGATTCCTATTGGCCAATGTCAAAGTGTACCCCGCTAGAAAACACTCCGATATAGAAAAACAACCCGGAGTTTTTAGTCAGTCTCAACTAAGTCGAGCTACCGTGTAGTCAGTTCGACTTAAAATAATGAAGTCGACTGTCTTAAAGAAGAAAAACTTCGATATCGTTCGCATGAGTTTAAAATTGAGTTAGGAAAAGTCTCGTTGTGCTTATAATTTTCCGGACTTCTGTGCTATTAAATAGTGGGAAATTCATTTCCTTATCGAAAGTATCGTTTATTTTTATACAGTTTAACTACAAAAAGTTAATTCTCGTACAGTATTTCGACAATAATAATAAATAATTATAGATTTTATCCTAAGTGATTGAACTATTGAATAATAAAGAAATTCCGATCGAAGCAAAGACTAAAATTACAATTAACTACCGAATTTAAGTTAAAACTTTTATTAAAATTTTAGTGCTTGATAAAATTCAGTCTGGATTTAAGTGATAAACGGATCATACTAAAACATAATAATGAAAAGAAGTGGATTGTTTACAATAACAATTTAATAACCAATGTTTTCAAAGTTATATGGTTGTATTAGAAGTTTTGCGAGGGTGAATTTAATCATAAGCAATTCATCTTGACATAGTGTTGTAAAGGTTAATCCATCGTGGGTTCTAATTATGTAACTGCCGCCCTTTATGAATTTGTTCCAGTTTCTATCATTCAGCAGTAATGGTTCCTGTGTGGTACAAAAGGCAATATCGTGCAATTTAGTACTGGTTTTGTTTGCAACTTATCAAAATAATTAAGATATTGTGAAATATGATTTCTTTGTTTTACAATGTAACATTTATGTTAGGTACTTTACTAATTATATGTTGATTATATATATTTCTTTGTATATAAACGTTCCCTACCGCTAAGAATTATGCCGGGTATTAATACCAGAACTTTTAAGTTCGAAAAATGTAGTTTTATGTTTTAAATTTGATATTCATATAATAAATATGTTTTCAAGTTTAACTAAAGTGAGCAACATTGGCCCATATAATTATGAACGTTTTATTTACATTTTTCTCCAGCCTAATTTTGATACTATTGTGTATAGTTAATTATTTGTTCAAAATTTTTTAGATCTGATTTCATTTTCTGATTAATGATCTCAGCTCTTTGTTTAATTATCGTTATCAAGTTTCATAATCAGATCGCTCCCAGTTAGTGTATTTGATCGAGTTTTGAAACCTTTATCTATCCCTTTTAATAATTAGACAACTGTAGAACAAATACCTACGACCTGACATTCAAATTTGTAATAAAGTAAAGTAAGTATAAATATTTAGATATACTTATTTTATTGTTTATTTCGTCCCGGTTAAGAAAAAGCTCTCTTTCACTGGCGCCCAATCGCGGGGCCTTGTATTGTTGTTTTATTGTGCAGAATAAGAGTTCTTTCACTGGTGGTCCAACATGGGCCTAGTTTTGTAGTCTTTCAATCTTCAGCGGTTTTTCAAGAGAGAAGAGTGGAAATTTGTCAAACAATTACACAACTGAAAAGTTTGTGGTGTTGTGGGCAAAATAAAGTGGTACCTGTATAATATTGGAACTTTAATTTAATAAAGAAGAAAAGTTTATGTCAATTTGCCTGTGCATTACTGAATTTATTTTTATAGATAATAAATAACATTCCAACTGTAAAGTAAGTTGCAAACTTGATTAATTATAAAAAATCCATCATCTTAAAAAAATAAAAATTATTTAATCGATAATAAAATAATTAATAAAATTGAGTAAAAATTCTTTTAAGGTTGACTCATTAGAGGGCGCACTATTTGGTGGCGCGAATTACTTAAATTTTCATTTATTGTTGATTGGTGAAAATGGATTTTTAAAAGTGGACAGAACCAGTTTTGCAGCACATATAAATAAATTCAAAGGTGTGGTGTAACACCTCACTCATTCATCACACCATCGATAGTACAATTTACATTCCACAGGGAATATTGTATAGTGCAAAGTTCTCAGTTCATCAACCCCTGTATATACTTTAAGACTAATAATTTACTGTTCATTATTTTGATGCCACAGCATATGATTGCACATCTACACACATACTTCAGATTGGTACAACACATGCACCATACAATGTGGTTTACTGAATCTACATATGGTCTCTAGGGGAGTTTTGGGAAGCCCATTCTGAATGTGAGCATGCACGATAAAACTCAAATATCTACATATTAATCACGTCCTCACGTATAAAAGTATCTTTTGTAAATAAATCTCTTCTGTTAAGCTATCCAAAGCATTTGTGTTAGTCTCTGAAATAACAGAATTGGCTTTCAAGTCAAAATAGGAGCAAGTTCAAAACAATAGTTCCATGGGTTTACTTATTGACTTTATTTTATGATCCAAACGAGATACTAAATCCATATTTTACTACTATCGTTGCGTATGTTCTTTTAACCTTAATATCCTTACTGAAGTTTACAGTAAGACAAAAAGTAAGTCACTGTAGTGTCTAGAAGTCAAAAAAGATTGAAAACACTGGTCGATAGTTTATACATTTTGTAATATTTTATGGTCTATCGGTTGTAGTCTATAAGTAAAGCAGTTTAGGGTCTATAATATATGTCTGCAGTTTATGATTTGTATTTTGCAGCATGTAGTCTATGGTATATTACCTTGGTCTACAAACACTCCGTAGGTCACGCTCTAAGTTGGATATTGTATAATCTCTAGACCACGGTTTCTTAACTTACTGTTTAGCCGCAACTTATTTGCATAGCTTTATGTGATTTTTTTCGTTTCAAGCAACATTGTAACTGGACTTTATAACTTAATTAACTCCTTCACCGGTTTATTTGGAAAGAATACTTCCAAATCTAGAAAGCTCAATGTTTTTCATCGTTGATACTTTTTATGAAAAATTAATTTCTTGTCATTATACCTATATTCTTTTATTTATAAACGTCCATTATGTATAAAAAATAATTATAGGTTTAGAATGTTAAGTACCAGTATAGATATAAAAGAAAAAAGGTTTTTCTTTATTTTTTATTTTGTTAAAAGTTGTGAGAGCGCTTATTTCAATACCAACACTATAAAGGTTATGCATGAGCTGTCATTCAAACCTAGTAACAAATACCGTTAATTAGGCGTTAATAATACCTGCTCGCACAAATCCGTAATCACATAATACTCTTAACGAAAACACGTGACTATGTAATTTTCGATATTCATTTTTTTTTCAAAAACGAATATTTGTCCTAGTTTCGCGCGAGCGTTAATGTTTAACGTATCAATTTACTTATATATCATATCTGTGCAGGAATCTCAACGTCGTCGACAGGCGAGCTAAGTGAATGAATTATTGAATAACAGAGTGAAGTGGTCTGAAATTGCTAGTAACTCTATTTGTTGCAGCGATTTTCTTCAGCAGTTCATGAATTGACACGCAACCGCGATCAAAATCACGAGTTTTTGAGCTTCCGACGTGCTTTGCTCGTGGGAAACACCGTCCACGACGACTAGCACTTAAGATAGCAATATCGTGATGGTTATTGTTGAATGATTTATGTGTTACACGCCCTTTGCAGCATTAAATATAATATATCTTATTTTTAGTCTTTACTAAAACTCACTGAAAAATTTCCAGGTCAGAACGTTTTCTTTGACATTAGCCTGCTTTTTATAGTAAACAAACAGAAGTAGTATGTCGAAAAGTGAATTAAGGTTGAGCTTTTTGATAAATGCGATGGGGGATTTAGATTGAAGTGAACATTCCCGAAAAGTATTATTATGAATTTTATTTGAAAGCTGAAAATCCGCAGGGATTAAAAAGGACTGTATGAATAATGTTTATGTTGTAGCTTTTTAAGTTGTTTATCAAGTTCTAACATTCAAAATAAAGTAGGCGATAATAATCACATTATGGTAACCCAAAGAAGAGATTAATGAGTCTTGCTATCACTATCCAATAATCTTCGATTTTTAATATAATTGCAATTAGCATACTTAGGTAGTTTTAATTATGTTACACTAGATGTTGAATAAAATCCATTCATTAATAAAAATTATATCATTGTAATGTTATATTAATAGTTTGTCGTTTTGCAAGCTATGTAACCAGCTTTTTTTCTTAGCGAAGTTCTATTTTAAGTCGAGAAGTTCTGCTGTGAAGTTCATGTTCAGAAATTAAGCGTTAGAACTGTGTATTTGATAACATGTAACTACTTCTTGGCGCATTTAGATGCAATGAACTTCTGGTAATATAAAAATGCTACATAAATATTTAATAATTAATGCAATTTCTATTCTTGTATATTGTTAGTAAATATCCTTATTATTCATGTATTCAAAATTCTCTTGTGTCATAATTTCAAATTAATTATAATAAATCAAATTCTGCTATTCCTTCTTGTTAATTAAATAATTAACTAGCTTTTCTCTACGACAACGTTTGTGTTTAATCAAATTTTTGTAAGATTCTAGATTAACTCAACAATTAGAATTTAATGTGCATTATTTCTCGCAAGTGATAAAAAATTCTGATATGTTTTGGTTAAGATAAATTAAGATATTAAGATTTTAAATGCAAGTTTAGTGATGAGTTATAAAGTCTAGAGTTCCATGGCTATATCATTTAATTCAATATGTATTTGGTGCAGCTGCTTGGAAGTTATCACAATCAAGAGTTTCGATCACATTATAAATCCTTTCAACAATTTACCAGCGATCTGAATAAGTTGTTTCCCGGTAAACCAGGCCTGATATGAAAAGTTTGGTTTTTATTACTCGCCTAGTAACTAAAAAATAGAAATTTGGTACCGATTTATCTACAATAAGAATTAGCATTTGTTTTTTAAGTTTCTTTGTTACAATTTATCATACTTAGTATCGCTCGGATATTGAATTGGTCAATTGATCATAGTTTTTTTAACTATGTGTACTGTCAGATTTTAGTTTGAATATTTATTCAAATATTTAAGATATTTTATATCAATCAATATTTGACTTAATAGTTATTTTTTAAGTAATGAAGTAAGCATTTAAAAAATATATTTTTATATTTTAGGGTACAAAAAGCTGCATATTATTATTAATATCATCTGTAAATAGTTTATTATGCAACTTTTTGCAGCGCGTGTTCAGTAAATAAATAATGTTTTATGCTTTATTTTATCAATAATATATCCTTATGTTGTCTTACTATGTATTTAGGATCTTATTTAGGTTTTAGGATGAAGTATTTGTCTTCAGTGTAAATTAGGTTTTAAAGATTTTCTAACATTCAGATTTGAAATTGCGTTGATTAGAAAAACATTTCCATGTATTGAGTTTTCAATACTTAAGTTTTAACATTTCTCGATATCAGTTTTCAATCTAGAATAAAATCTCCAATATTATTCCAGAGTTTCAGAGTTCAAGAATTAAGAATTAGTCTCTTTTGGTCCTTTAAATGTAGCAGAGGGTGCTAACTTTAACTTAAAATACTCTAGAAGTTTTCTGAAGTTGCAGTTCGGATTTTTAAGGTTGTAAAAGTATGGAGTTTTAGAACTTTAGTTATTCGAGGCTTTATTGGTTTAAATTGTCAGAATTAGGATTTTAAGGATGTGCATGTTTACGTTACAAAATTTTAAAGCTTATATTTTTGAAAAATTAAGATTTCGAAGGCTAACACTTCTAGCAACAGGTTTATTTTTGGGCAATTACTTAAGACGTTTTACTTCAAGAAAATTGATCCTCATATTGTATAAAATATTTCAAATTCATTTTTTCTATGGTTAGAATCCAACTGAAAACGGCGTTCTATTGCAGTAATCTGAAACTCAAATAAAGCATAGCGCTATGTTATAGCGTTTCGAATTTACTCTCACGCTTTCCAATTAAATTAATACCTTTTGTAATGCAATTTTTCAGATTTATTATTTACTCCTTAAAACAAATTAAAAGATAAACTATTTCTGGGCTTGTTTATCATCCGTTTAGAACAGAATGAATTTATTTTGTAGTTAATTACTTCTTGTGATACTAATTTTAAGTATTAAATTTAAGAAGCAAATAATGCGTTTTGCTTAAGCCGAACTTATTAGATATCAAATGATCTCAAAAGAATATATCACCTTTGGAACTATATTTTATATTTTACGAGTCGTAAAATTACACCAATAATTAAATTTTATTTGGTTAAATTCAGCCTTTCCCACACTATTCTGCACTATTCCTGTTCCTCTAAAAAATACTAAAGGTAAATCTTGTGTAGTTTGTATTGGTGAAAAATGACTGATGTTCTCGAAACGTTGTAATTTTTTTTCTTTGTTAAACAGAATGTTATTGGGTACGTTTTACTCTTTCTCTTAAAAATTAGAGGTGGTAACTTCAATTTGAATGACATTTGATACGAGAATCATTCCGTCACTTAGCTAGCGCGGCTAGGCCGCTGGGCTACACCGCCAAAGCGGACACACATTGTCAGAGCAGTATACCTTCAGAGTAGGAAATTTTAACGAGATTCGCCCATTCTATGGTTTTAGGTGGGCTTATTTATAAACTTTCAAAGCGACACGTTAGATGGGTTGCATAACCTCAATTTCAGAATTATAATTTTCACCGATATGTCTTTTATAAAGTTGAATATGGTTAATTATAAATTACATGTGGAAAACTGACTTTTCCATAAAATCTAGGTAATTTTCCTTGTCCATTAACGATGTGAGAGTCGTTTAATTTAAATTAAATTTAGACCAAGGCTAATTTAAGATTTAACCTGAAACAGACAAGGTAAACTATAATGAGGAGCTATACAAGTAATTACTACCTTACCTGAGCAATTACTCGTAATAGTAAGAAAAATGTGTTTTCATGTTAACGAGATCCGACAGTTGCATACGTTTCTTGAATTTCAGATTTTTACAGCTCCTGGTTAAATAACTTTGGTGGAGGATTGTAAAGCTGCTTCATTCTCACATAAATGTAACTATCTTAAATGTAGGGGCTGGTTTTTATTAACCCTGGTACTACCAACACTTTTTCCTTAGATTGAGCTTGAACAGGGGTGCAAATGCACCCCAATAGATAGTTTAGTTATTTGTTGCTTTATAAATAATTAAACCAGTTTATATTATGGCAGTTGTTTAATTTTACTTATTTGATTATTAAATATTACATTACTATAACATCAGTAAATACAAAAACCAATATGAAACAGAAATATACAGTTATACATCAGTTTGAAGTATTTGCTGTTGAACTTTCTTGAGTGTTAGTTTCGCAGTTTTTACAAATAACTTTTCGACAAGAATGTTCACTACAAACAAATTTTTTGCATTTTAAGCAGTGTTGTCTGGATTTTCTGTCTTTTTTTCTGTCACACAAGTAGCATCTATCTTGTACTTCGGTTGGTGCTTCTGATTTTGTTTCTGAACCTTCTAGTTGTGGCATCACAGTAAAAATGGCTCGCTTTATATTCTTTTGAAGTTTAGACTTACTTTTTTGGTAGCGTGCGATAATATGAGGTTCAGCAAGTGCTTTACCTAGTTCCAACAGGAAATTTCTTCTCTGTTCAAGTATTACGTTTTCTTTGATAGGATGTTTGATCAACCACAATTTATAAGAATTCAATCCTGCCATATCAATCAAATGACCGAATATTACCACCATTGGCCAACGATTTGTTTTCCTACGCACTGAATATTGCTTTGCCATATAGTCTACTGCATCAACCGATCCTTTTGTTGCATTATAATGGAGGATGATATCCGGTTTGTAGTTAGTATCTTCCCCGGAAGTGACATCATCGTGGTGTTCAGTTGACAGCATAATTACTGATTTTCCCTTTTGTGGTACATACGAAGCTAATGTTACATTCTTTTTGAAGGCAAAGATGGTGGAGTATATTGGCTTGTCATAACGAGGTAGAAGTTCTTTCGGAATATAAGGTTTATTCTTTTTTAGCATTCCACATAAAGTAAAGTTTTTAGCTAGAAGAGCTTCAGCTAATGGTAAAGAAGTGAAAAATTGATCTACAGTTATACCATATCCAGGTTTTTGTAGGTGCTGCACCATGTCCATAACCACTCTTTGCCCCTGGTTCTTCTCTGACTACCTCCCTGTTTTCTAAATAAACTTGCAAATTTACAACATAACGAGATTCGCAATCGACCAGGGCCCACACTTTGATGCCATACTTATCGGGCTTGCTTTTCATATATATTCGAAAGGGTGCCCTTCCCCTAAAACTGACCAGTTGTTCATCAACCGTAAGATGGGTTCCTGTATTGTAAGCCTTTCTGCAGTTTTCCACAAAAATATCAAATACGTCTCTGATTGGAGCGAGTCTATCTTGTTTTTTGCGCACTTCCCTTGTTTCGAAATTGTCGAACCTCATAAACGCCGTAAGCTGTTCAAACCTGCTTCGAGACATTATTGCAGGAAATATTGTTCGGCAGTATGAAGGCTCTGTATTCCACAACATCTCAACAGGTTTCTTTCTTGCTTGTAATGCTCCTATTGATATAAGTAAACCGATGTAAGCTCGGATTTCGATTTTGTTGGTATCGGACCAAACCCTTTTATTGGGTAAATTCTCTGATTTCAATCCATTGTAACAATGATCAGCTTTTCTATTAGTTTCGAGTACTATGATATCGATAATGTCATCAGATACAAATAACTGGAAAACCTCAGTCATACTTTCATATGTTGAACTATATGCCGTCAGTCCAGAGCCAACTCTTACAATGTTCGCCATACTGCGTCTTGATGTTTTGATAGGTACTTTTGACCATACCTCGCCATTTTTAGCTTTATAAACGTTAGACACAGTTTCATCCTCACTTTCACTAGAAGTCACGTACTCCGCACTACTGCTTTCGTTGTCAATATCTTCTACGTTATCTTCCTCGGCCTCATTTTCTTCCACATTAATGCGCTGTAATTCCTGTTGAAATTCCAATTCAAATTCATCATCACCAAGTAGTAGATACCTTTCTAATTCAGCGTCACTCGGCTTTGCCCTATTTCGTGGTTCAAAAAACATATTCATACCGTTGCAATAGAAATAGGTCACTATATAACACTGCAACACTTCAAAAAGACCCTGAAATGCGCTGCAACTATGCACCGGTATTTATAATCATTCACACCGACATGCACCAGCAATTCTGGTATAGCAGGTGCTGCGCCTACGCGTTCTGAACGAGTTCTATCACGAATTCGCAATGCGCAACCGTCAATATTCATGACAACATAGAGCACCAACAGGGGTGCAGGTGCACCCCATAACAAAGAAAGTTAAAAAACTTAAAAAAACAAATTTATCTATCGTAAATTTGTTTCTACAGTGAAAGTATAAACACTAAACAACAATAAATAGGCAACATGAACGTAGCATATAAATATTCAAAAAATGACAACAAAAACAGGGTGCTTGGGGTGCGATTGCACCCCTGTTGGTAGTACCAGGGTTAATGATATCAGTTAAACAACGTATAATTATGTTGCGATTTTGGATCGTACATTGAAATACTGTAATTAGTTTGAATTCTTATATTGCTGATGCCTAAAAACATGCAAACAATGGTTGTTAGGATATAATGTTTAAATTTAAGTGTAAAAAGGTATTTTTAAGTAATTAAGTAAATACAAGTTTTAATAACATAATGATTTTGTAATGAAAACCTAAGTGTAATATACCGTAGATTGGGAATTTTTATCTATAAGATTATCTAATTAGTTTTTGTGTTAATTAAAATTTATATACAATAATTTGCTTATGTTAAATTACCTTGTCAAAGTTTCCTTTGTTTTATGCAAAAATTGTACCACATTCATTTGTTTCGCCAAAATCATATATAAACACTGCCATTTTTGTAACAAACTCTCAGCATTCTATAATTTTAACATTTCAAAGTTTTAATATTTAATAGAGTTAGAACATTTTCATTCTAAAGTACCCTACATACAGAAGCTCATAACTGCAAAGTTCGCAGGTTTAGATATTGCTAATTCCAAAGTTACATAAGTTCAGACTCAGCATTTCAAGTTATAAAAGTTTATGTAGATAACTTCTACACTTTAGATTTCTACATCTGTTGCACTGTATATTGTCTCTTTCTGAAAAAAACATCACTTGGGAATTGTGGAAGGTAAAATAACAAATAGTAACAAATTATATTTTGAATGCAAATTCATATAGAAAAATATATAACCCCGGCTGGGAGTCGAGCCCAGGACCCTCAGCTATCTAGGAGGTATCTCTAATAACTGAGCTACCGGAAGACGACTATCAACAGAGTGACAAATTTTCCATATGAATTATATGGTAGCATACATATAAAGTATACTAGTAGATATATTTGCTTTTTGATTAATTAATTGATCGACAATTAATTAATCAAAAAACAAATATATCTAGTGTACGTTCTAATTATGTTTGCTACCATATAATTCGTATGGAAAATTTGTCACTCTGCTGATCATTAATTGTAACTGTCAATTAGACAACTTAAGGTTACTAAAACCTCTTCAAATAGTCCGTGCCTGTTCTCACTTGACTTTCATAGTGCAAGGATGTGAGCGACCTCTGCTGTGCGATAATTTTCGAGTGGCTAGGCTGATAGTATTTAATCGGAGCAAACGGTAAATATAAAAATTTAATATCTATTTATAAATAGTCAAGTCTATTTAAAGTGTGTATTAATAAACTAAATAACAAATTCGAGCAGCTAAAATGCTGCCATCCGGCAGCGGTCAAAATGGCATGTACTACGCGTACAACCAGCAACAATTTCCAAATGGTATTCCCTTAACGCAGATACCCAATCAATTCCAACCTTTAAACACCTTACAAAATTTTTCACAACAAAATAACGGCTTCCAAAATCAAACATAGTCCCAATTTAATAACATCACGTCACAAATCCCTAGTGGCCAGTATCAATTATTATCAAATCCAACATTAAATTTCCAACCAAATGTGAATTATAACCCAACAACGTCATCAATGCAGTCCGAAAAAACCATTGAGAGCGACATGGATCAATCAGATGAAGAGGACGAGAACTCTGTCAATAAATGGCAAAAAGTCAAAGGTCATAAACGAAAAAGAAGGAAAAAATCCATCGACCAGCTATCAAATAATAATCACCAAACAACACATACATCAGTAAATAGATATGCAAAACAGTAGATAATTCGGAAAAAATAGATAAGGAAACAAAAACTCTAGTTATACCTAAGCCACCACCTATATTTGTGCACGGTGTAATAAACTACGACATGATGACCAAAAAGTTATTAGACGTTGCCGAAGAAGAACAATATTCAACCAAATGTTTAGCAGACAATGTAGTCAAAATAAACGCATCAAGCCCTGACGTATACAAGAAGCTAATAAAATATATGCAAGATAATGATATTATTCATCATACATTTCAAATGAAACAAGACTGCCCTTATAAGGTAGTAATGAAACATATTCATCACTCAACTCCTATTGTAGAAATTAAAAACGCTCTTAAATGAAAAGGTCATATTGTAAGAAATATACAAAATATTAAAAGTAAATATAATAGTGAACCGTTACCAATATTCTTTATTGACCTTGAACCACCAGAAAACAATAAAGAAATTTATAATGTCAGAGCCATAAATAATAAACACGTACTCTTTGAACCTCCAAGAAAAAATTCTGACATAGTGCAATGCACAAGGTGCCAAAATTATGGCCATACAAGAACATATTGTAATCGACCTTACGCTTGCGTTAAATGCGCCGGACCTCACGATACGAAAACTTGCACCAAACAAAGAAGTACTCCCCCTACATGCATATTATGTGGAAAATCCCACCCAGCAAATTATAAGGGTTGCAATGTATACCAAGAGCTACAGAAAAAATACAATCCAAACAGCCAACCACCAACCAATAAACCCTTTCAAATAACAGAACACAATTTTCCAAAGTTACCAAATCAACAAAATAATCAACATTTACCCAACCAATCTTCTCCCCTCCCACGACCATCCTATGCGCACAATCTTAAACAACATCATGCTCCAAATCAAGACCTAAGTCTTCAACAATTCTTGGATGAGTTTAAAAACTTATTTGGCCAATTACTGCAGTAAAACAGCATGATCCTAAACATGCTGACTACTGTTATTAACAAACTAATTCAATAATGGCCAACTTCCTAAGGATAGCAGAATGGAACGTCAACGGCTTAATACATAAAAAACTAGAAATCGAAATGTTCCTAAAACTCCACAACATAGACATCCTACTTGTGTTAGAATCACACTACACTGACAGATCGTACATTAAAATTCCACAATACAATATATATCATGCTCAACATCCCGATGGTACAGCACACGGTGGATCAGCAATAATTATTCGGAATTCAATTGTTCACCACGAGCTACCACCATACCAAACTGATTTCTTGCAAGCTACGACAATTCACGTTAAAAAGCTTCCAGCCCCGATCAATGTGTCAGCTATCTACTGTCCTCCAAGACACAATTTTACAAAACAGATGCTGCAACCATTTTTTGATTCCCAAGGTCAGAAATTCATTCAGGCATGTACATTGGGGCTCACGACTAACAACACCAAAAGGTAGGGAACTATATAGCTTACTAAAAGGCAACAACTATAACTTCCTATCCACGGGAAGTCTAACTTACTGGCCAACTGACCCGAACAAAATTCCGGGCCTCCTGGACCTATTTATTATAAAAGGACTTGGAACTAACTACACTAATATCACATCCAATTATGACGTAATGTCCGACCACTCACCAATAATCGCGACCATAAGCTCAACAATCATTTTCAAAGAGCCCCCAGTCACACTCAGTAACAAAAAAACTAATTGGGATTTATTTCAATATCACATTGAACAACATCTAGATCTAAATATAAGTTTAAAAACTGCTGATGACGTCGAAGAAGCTACCAACTATTTTATATCCACTCTTCAATCAGCAGGATGGAATGCTACACCTCAACTCACCAATATTAAACCAAATAGCCCCAATATTCCACAAGAGATAATGAAAATAGTTAAGGAAGAAAGAAGGGCGAGAGCAAGATGGCAGCGTACACACAATATAGATGATAAACATAAATTTAACCAGTTAAACAACAAGCTCAGAAATAAGTTACAGCAAACTCGTAATGCAACCTTCCAAACATATATAGAAACATTATCTATTCATGATAATTCCATCTGGAAAGCCACAAAAGGAACCAAACGACCGAAAGCTCATATTCCACCACTACGAGACCAGAGAGGTAACTGGTTAAGATCTAATAAGGAAAAAGCTGATGCATTTGCACAACATCTGGCTGAAGTATTCAAATCAAACTGCAATGTAATAAACCAGGAAATAGAAGACGAGCTACAAACTCCTTTCCAGATGTCGTTACCAATACGAACGTTTACCATCTCAGAAATTGAAAATGAAATAAAAATGCTAAACAACAAAAAATCTCCAGGACAAGACCTCATTACACCAATCGTATTAAAGTATCTACCTAAGGCATTAAATTCCTGAGGATTCTCTTTAACGCTGTACTAAGGCTCACATCTGGCCACTGCAGCTAAAATTTGCCCAAATAATCCTAATCCTCAAATCTGGGAAACCTCCCAATGATATTCACTCATACCGACCCATTAGCCTCCTTTCCGTCATATCAAAGTTGCTGGAAAAGTTACTCCTAAGGCGAATACAAGAAAACTCGCTGCAAGAGGAATGGCTACCCAACCACCAATTTGGTTTTAGACAAAGTCATTCTACAATCCAACAATGCCATAGGATAACGAATACGATTCAAACTTCACTTCAAAACAAGCTATTCTGTTCTGCAGTAATGTTAGACGTTGTAACGGTACATTTTCCACCGGCATTCAGTACCTAAAATTTTACATTTATATTTATTAAAAATCTAAAGTCCGGTCCTGTAAGACTGCGCTTTATTCGAAATAGAATTTCGTCATGCAAATATTTCCTATGAAAACATCTTAAGAAAGGATTGTTTTATATTTGATACAATTAAAGAATGTAGCGTCATAAAAATGATGTTTTTTTTAGTATTTTGTTTACTTATATTCTGGTGAAATATCAATTACATCGTGAGAGATCTTGATACAGAAAATTATGGGAAGTACTTGATCATCAATTTCATAAAAACATTCCTGTTAATATTCCGAGAATGCAGGACTCAAAAACAAATTTTTCTTTGTTTGTCATATGCGTTTTAAATTTTAAGTCAGGTTGTCGCGTAGCGATTTTGGCTAGACACCAGATGGGTGTTATTTTGTACCAGTTTGCGCGCATATTCTTTCAGTACTACTTTTCATTCCTTTAGGTCGAAATCTCTGCAGACGGTTAGTTAAAAAACTTCCTTACGGCCAAATAAGACGCATGTTTTTACGGGTGATCAGGGTCACAGAGGCTGGCTTCCTTCGCGCCTCGACAGGTTAGCGAAAGACTTGCTTCCCGCTCGTGCTTCAAGCTAGACCACCTCGGTCAGATCGCGCTATGAGGGTCGATATTAAGAAACTGGCGGTCCATCTTTGAGATTAGTTAGTCGATTTTGAAGTCGGGTTTATTGTGTTATAATTCAGTGTTAATTATACAAAATTAATGCAATCTTTTGAGTACAGTTCCCGTACAGTTTAGTTGTGATTTGTGGTACAAGTGAACTTTTGAAGTTAATTGATTTTTGAGAATTTTCGTTTGAGAAGATTGACTAATATCGTCTCGTCAATAAACATTTATAGTTGGTTTATGTGTAATAAACCATTAAAAACAATTACGCTGTTTGCCTGCATTAACAGAAGAAAGTGAAGTTGTTATTAAAAATCACTTAATTTGGGTGATAGTTTAAAATTGTGGATTGTCATTTTATCTGGCGATATTGATAGACAGTTATTTGGTTTAATCCGTCGAGTTTTAAATAAAGGAGATTACAATTACTCCTCGAGAATAAATTTTAACAATAAACATTAACTAAACAAGATTGTTTAAACTGTGTTTAACGAACATTGGTGCTGAAAATTGTATGGATGATTGACTATTGTTATATAGTATTTCTTTGGACCTGCTACCATCACACTGCAATTTAATACCATCAAATCATCGAGAAATAACTACGGTTCTTTACAAGAGAGGCCTTTTCCAATTTCTGATTGACCAGTATGATTTGCTTTGTACAGTAAATAAACCAAGGTTTAAGGTATTGTACTTTAAGAATTGTTTATCTTTATTATTTTGAGGTTGGACTATTTTAAATAAGTGAATTTTGTTGTTCTTTACTAGAAGAGAGCTCTCAGTAGTACTGAATTTTAGTCCATCATTAATAGTGAAAAGTTAAATTTATAAATCTTCGATATATTTAATTAGATTTATTTTAGTTTAAAGTGTTGGATATTTGTTCGTCAAACTTTTCAAAAGATTTCTGGTTTAAATAAATTCTTGAGTTTGATATTATGTTGGAATATTTCATGGCTAATAAATCTAGATATTTTTTTGATCTTGTTGAACTTTTGGGGCAATTAGTATTTATTAAAATTCTAATAGTTTTTATTCTAGACAAATATTCAAATTTTCTTTGGAACTGCCTTACGTCTATTAATTTTAACGAAATAGACGATTATTTACTAAATGCTTAGTTTTAAGTTTAATAAATTCATACTGTTTGTGCGTTTTTTTATGTGTTTGACAATTATTATTATACCTGTGTTTGAACTATTTTTTGCTTTTATTATTTAATAAATATGTGTTTAGTTTATACTATTGATCTAAACGGAACCATATAATTATGAAAGTCTTGTTCAAATTTTACTTTAAAAATGTTCTAAACATTTCTAAATTTTTATCCAAAAACCTATTATATTTAATTCATTTTCTGATTAATGAATTTAATATCAAATCAGGCTTAATTAAACATCAATATTAAGCTTCATAATCAGATGGCGCCCTTTTAGTGTTTTTATTTGTGTTCTAAACCCTTATCTACTCCTTTTCACAAAATAAGACAACTGCAGAACCAATACCTGAGACCTGAATATTTCAAATTTGTAAGAGAGAGTTTAAATCTCAAGCTGTGGCAATGATTTTGAGCATATATGATAATGTAAGTATGATAATTTTATAGTAGTTGCAACTTAAGACAGGCGTTTAACCGAGTTTGGCACAGAGGGCTGCTTTATAAAATAAAGAAAACTATGCCACACGAATGCTACAGCATATTTAAGTCATACCTTACTAACCGAAGCTTCCAAACTAAGATTGGTAACGATGTATCGCAGCTAGAGCAAATCAATGCAGGTGTACCCCAGGGTAGTGTTCTGGGTCCAATGCTCTACCTACTATTTACCTCTGACCTGCCAACCTCTAACAATACTATGATAAGTACCTTCGCTGATGATACCGCAATCTTAGCTTGCAACGAAGATCCTAACACAGCATCTGAGAAGCTTCAAGCTCATCTAAACCAAATGGAAAACTGGTTGGATAAATGGAAAATAAAAGTTAACCCAGATAAGTCAATACACGTCACTTTCAGAATAAAACATCGAACATGCCCACCAGTCACTCTCAACCACATACCTATACCTCAATCACAAGCAGTTAAGTATCTGGGGCTCCATCTTGATAGGAGATTAACTTGGAAAACGCATATAAGCAAAAAGCGTAAAGAAATGAATATAAAGTTTAAAAATCTCTACTGGCTTATAGGAAGAAAATCTCTTTTAACGTTAGAGAATAAAGTCTTACTATATAAAGCTATAATCCGTCCTATATGGACATATGGAAACCAGTTATGGGGATGTGCCAGAAATTCTAATCTTGACATCATACAACGCTTCCAATCAAAGACCCTACGAAACATGTCAAATGCACCATGGTACGTGTCAAACCTCACTATTCACACTGACTTAAACATCCCTTTTGTAAGAGAAATTATCAAACAATACGCTGTTAAACATCAAATCACACTTGAAAACCACCCAAATGAAATTATGGAACCCCTGACAGCAGATCCAATCAATAGACGACTTCAGATGAAATGGCCGAAGGATCTGACTTATTAAATATGGAAGGACACCAATGGGAGCCCAATCCAATAAAGTCCTAAGTTCAAATACTTAATTCATAATATTAGCTCATAGAATGTACATATTCTGATTGCTGATAAAGATAAATATAAAAAAAGAAACTCTGCTGATATTCGTCTTCCGGTAGCTCAGTTGGTAGAGATACAGCCTAGATAGCGGAGGGCCCTGGGCTCGACTACCAGCCGGGGTGATACATTTTTCTATATGAATTTGCATTCAAAATATAATTTAATGTAAACCGTTAATTAAACATAATAAAAATTAACTTTCATCTTAAATAGTAACCAAGTATTAACAATAAAAACACCCAGACTGTCGTAGTGCCATTTTCAATTAATTTGGATTTGTCACAGGCCGACAGGACGGTTTATGCATGGCTAAGGTATTTATAGTGTGCTAAGTTTTCAATTATATAGCTACTATACGTATACGACAAGGCACCCTTGTTTATATGTCAGTGGGGATGGCGATGGTATTATATGAGAACTTGGAAAAATATCAATCAATCGTTGATCTGCATTTGCTTTGCAATAGTACATTTTGTGTTGTTATTTTCTTTACTGTTTGTTGTCATTAGTAATTCAGAATTTTCAGAGATATGCGAGAGTTACATTTTCTCATCGACGCCGATGTGATGCGATATAGATGCATGTTGAAGATTTCCTTCTATCTGTTTATGTCTATAAGAGTACATTGTTTATGGTGGCATGTTTTGTACCAAAGCTATTTCAGATTGGAATTCTTTGTTTTGCAACATCTTATAGCTTTTCCACCCACTGTTTGAAACTTTCCGCTTACTATTCAAATTGGTTATTAAACTGCGCGTTAATATCCCCTAGTTTTAGTTTTAACAAACACTTGAAAGCAAAGTTTGTCTTTTTCTGGCCTGATTCCAAAACTGGAAACTCGGCGCTGGGATTTGTTACCAGCAGGACTCAATTGCGGATTGGGGGTTGTTGAATGACGTATACAATTCCCGTTTGCTAATATTTACTGGTTCCGTTAAACGTAGTGACTGCAAAGTAGAAAATGTGTGATTAAAACGTCTTGACATGGTAGTCGCTTATTGATACAGGAGCACCTCTAAAAAAATCGTCATTTTCGTGTAATAACAAACATGCGTTATCGAATTGTGGATTTTCTATTGTTTTTAGTTTTAATAACAATTGGTAATAATGCTGTGTCTACTTAGTATCTGAGGATAACGCTAGTGGACTTACTAAATAAAGAATACTAACTTAATTAGAAATATTCTATTTGATCGATTTTTCAGAAAATAACTTTAGTGATGTTGGGAGATAATATCGTTTAACTTGTAAGACACTAAATCTGTTTTTCAATTAAAAGGCAATGATGTTGATTGTGTAGTATAACATGGATTAATCTTAATGGAATAATTGATCGCTGTCTCTTAGTGATAACATGAAATTCTACTTACGACGTGTATGTTATTATTATTTAGTTTATTTTCACGTTACAGAATTTCCCTATTAACAATTAAGAATGTCTTCTGTATTTAAAATTTAAAATTTATATTAAGCTATTATCTGAGTATTGCTTAACTACTGCTTTTGTTTGACAAGGGTTTGCGTTGTATATATGCGTGTGTCTCCCTGACCAGACACTACGTGAATTCTTTAAATTACACATTAGTAAATTGGACGATATGAAATATATGAACAGAATATACTTATAATATTTCTCTTTGATTATCTTTTTTTCATAATCAGTTTTATTATGTTATTATTAGATTTTTTTGTGCGTAGTTATCATGGGATGGTATTATTGGTATTGAATGAAGAAGCGACGATCTGCGAGTTGCGATTGCAGTAAATACGTAAATAAATACATAGATCTGCTTGTATGGTAACATTGTTCAATTCGCTTAACGTATAAAGACTTCAAGAACCACCAACATTAAATTTATTACTTTTTCATGTAAATAATATTAGAGTGTCATAAAGTTGCTTTTCTTGAACAATGGTGTGTGAATAAATATAATTCAAATTTTCATCCCTGGTTTATTGCCAAATTATGAAATATGCGTGAGCGAACTCCTTGATTGACGCATTTACGGAATGGCTCATAAGAAGCACATCAACGCAGCAAGTAGTTAGACATCGATAAGACAAACAAAAAATCCCTATAACATTTTTTTCTCAGAAGCTTAGTTTTCGAGAAAAAATGCAAATAAAGAAGGGTATAATGTTTTTAGCACATACAGTACGTTCAAAACAACTTGTTTTATGTTTTGTTATGTTTACATTGCTGATTCTACAAACTGCACATGATTCTTATTACAATACAATTTTATCAGGATGTTAATTCTGCGAACGCCGATAATTAAGAAAAGGATATTTTGTAGGTCAAGTCATTCTAAACGATGACGTAAAATTTGATTTAGTAATTTAGTAGTCAACAATGTAATCAAAACAAGACATCATTCGTTCGGAAGATCCCCGCATTGAATTACGTATATTATAACCTAATAAACAAGTAAATAGAGAATCTGGGTCAATGCGTGATCGACACCTGTGTCAACAAATGGGATCAGATTGTAAGCAACACTCTGATATTATCTAAGCCAAATGTGTTAAAAATTTCAGCGACGTACGATATGTGGAGCAATAGATGTTCATTTTCATTTTACTTCTCTTCTTAATTATAATTAAAAAGGGGCGTTATTGAATCCTTTAAGCTCATCTGCTGTTTATCTTATCAGTTAAATTATAGCGTTCCTATCACGTGATCGGGATGCATTTTGGATTTTTGCCCTCGTGATTTTTGTGACCAAGATTTATGTTAAAACTGTGACTAGACCTTAAATTTATTTCAAGTTCAAGTGTTTGCATTTTTAGTATTATGCAGTATAGTTCTATTTATTTGTGTTACATCTATTTATGTTATATTTTAATTATATTTTGACAGAAGTATTTGACGGGGCTGTTTTGGCCGGAGCTATTTTTACGGTGAGCCAATTGGTACCGTTAGTTTAAATGTACTAGAAGCATACCTAAAAAATTTACACCAAGTTGTTAAATTTGGAGATAAATTATCGAATAAGCAAAAGTTGAATATAGGTGTTCCTCAAGGTTCAATATCGAGGCCTATTGTTGCTATATAGTATATATTATCTAGTTATGTATATGCATTTTTTAAAAGACTTTTGATCATTTATACTCTGCTCTACTGGCACTACTACCTGTTAGAATTACAGGTTTTCAAGAGATCGGACCTCTAACTCGTGAAACACAATCAAATGTTGAACGATAGTTCATTTCCAATGTGTCAATTTCATGTGTCAAATTTTTGGTTGTGTATTTGAACTTTGACTTGACATGAGATATATGTACTATTGATTTCATAATGATCTAGGACATCAAGGCTAATATGATGATATTTTATTCTTTTTTTCAGTGTAAATGCATAGAATAAAATAATAAAAAATAGCATCATATTAGCCTTACTAATCAATAGTACATATTGCTAATATATACCACAAATTAAGCACCACTGCTTTTATAATATGCAACTTATCAGAAATAGTGACTAGGGATGTATTGAGATAAGCCTATTTTAGATTGTGCCATCACTTAACTAACTATGCTACTTAACTAACTAGTTTATAGACGTGCAGCTGATTCTAACAAGGTCTTTGTTTAATAAGAGAAGAATTATCAGAATAAAGGCTGGCCTTTACTAGTCGTCCATACTAGTTGGCCCACTATTTTTATTAAGGGCGCCCCGCAATAAATTCTTACCCTGCTTTTTTTTGTTTACAAAGTAGACTATTTCTTCTTGCTACAGAGTAAAGTACTGCCTTCCTATATTATAAATTGTGTTTAAAACAACAACATATAAATTGTGTTGTTTTATAGATATATTTGGTCGTGTACTTATTTTTTGTCTTGTGTTATCTGTATAACATTTGCACTCAAGGTTACGAGTATAGATGAATAGTCAGATTATAATTCAAAGCATCACTACCATATCTTCTTAATCTAAATTAAACATAAGTTCGTTAACCAAATCGACAAGTTTTAAAATTCAAGGACGACCCGTCTGTTAACTCCACTCAACGATACAAGCCCCTGTGCTCGACTATCTAAGCTTCAGTGCTAGACTTTATGAGGCTCTATTGGAGACTGCCCTGGGGATGAAGAATTTTTATATGCTTTGCAAATAAACTTAAGGGGGAAATTTTAAACTAACCTATTGCGAAATAGCCTGACTTTTATACACCAATCAAGAACAAGCATTCAAAAAGCTTCGAGAGAATTCTATATGATTTTGCGGGACTTCACCATAACTAAAATCTGCTTCGCAATGAGAAGCTTAACATGTGGGCTCAGCCGTTTTTTTATTTATCTGATTACCGAGAACCTATTCTTTAAAAATGGGAGTAAACACGTGTAGGAAATAATAAATTTAACTAAATGTCATTTTATCCCTTTGTTAGGAAGACGGCATTATGTCTGAATATTTCTATATTCAACATTATTTGAATTTTCTCTACGAAACGACACTTGTAGCCGTGGGAACGCCTTAAAATGAACTTTGGTAAATACAAAGACGTCATTTTCTGTAATAAGAAGTCTGTATTTTATTTTGGAGGGAATTTTATCTGTATGGGAACATGTAGAGATGACCCTTGATATTTAAGAAAACACCATTTGAATTAAACTGAAGTCTGCAGATTCTAACCCAACGAAAAATACATCGAAGAATGCAGGACCGTGCCAGGGTTTTTTATTATTAATGCGTACAAAATTGCGGTATTAAATTAGATAACTGCTGCTGTGATAATTGTTGTGTATTAACATCGTAATATTACGAATTATTTATGAATACTAGTTGATACATTTTATATTTATTTTAATAAATAATCGTTAGACACGAAGGCCTGTTTAGAAGAATTTAAATTTGTATTGCCTTTTCAAATGTAACCATTAAATTGGGACAGATATTTTAAATAGATTACATACAATGTTATATCATTGCGTTAACTTGCGTTTTAGTATCTCCTTAAATAGTGTAAATGTTTGATATAACCATTTGTGAGTTTTGTGTATTTATAAATTTTTGATTAAGATTTTTAACAAGGCTTTTTTGTTCCAGTTTGTTTGAGAGTTCCGCTGGGCCGATTTACGTCATTCTTTTTTTATATAGAAGCTTTCGCTGTGTAGATCAATCAACACTACCTCATTTTTATATTTTTTTAATTTTTATATTTTTAAATTAAATAAATGTAAAATGACTAATTCAAGACGCATGAAATCCGACATCCACTTGGGGTGACATCTCAAACTTCATCGCGTCAGCTTGTGGAACTACTTTTATAAACAGACCACTTCCCTCACTAATATTCGATATGTGCTGGGGCTATTATCTCATATTATCTTAATCTCTCATCTTTATATTTTAGTCATTTAGTGGTTATATTTTATAATATTCAAAAAATATAAAAATCTTAAAACAGTAGACAAAAATCAATTTAAAAATAGGAAATATATGTAGTTATTTCTGTATTAAGACACCAAAGTTTGGATTTTTATCGTTTTTATGTAGTGTTGGCAAATATTTCAAATATTTCCATGAGGAAATATTTTCACTTTGGAAATATTTCAAAAAAGAAACATTGATAAACTTCCGATCCAATAAATTTCCGCCTTAACCATGAAATAATGAACGCGTTTCAATTTTTTTAAGTTTACAGGCTCATTTTTAAACGTTGTACATCGTTTTTTCATTTTTAATTTTTAGTTCAACCAAAAATATTAAAATTAATTCGTATATCTGATGCAGCATCCAGTTTATTGCGATATTTCGTTTTTGTATTGTGTAAGGCGCCAACAAATAAAATAGTCATTGGGCCGTTATTGTAGGAAAGTTTAAAGCTTTGCAAATGGCATCCTTTTATTATATTATTATAGGACTTTCAACTGGTCCCACGGAACCCCAAAATATTTTCACGAAACCCCAGGGCTTCACGAAACACACTTTGGGAATCGCTGATCTAGATATCTCTTAAACTGTGTTTGAATTTCGTTAAGTTTTGCTTGATATTAGCTATTTCAATAAGTTACTGAGAAAGTTTCCGGAGATATTTCCATGGAAAATCTCCAAAAAATAAATTTCCGGGAATTTGCAAACACTATTTTTATGTCATATTTTTGCAATATGCACTAATAAAGGTGTTCAAAAATTTTTTAAACAAGATCGATTTTAGATTTTATTCTTACTATTTCGTGATTTCTACGCGTGCAGTATTTAACAGTACCTACTACAATAAATTAATTCCAACTGCCATAAATAACGCATGCGGCTTTGACTGCTGCAGCCCCTACAGTCTAACCTTCCATCAACAATCATTGAATGTTTGATAGGTATTCGAATTGGTCTGATGTATAGACAAACCCCAGCATCCAGCATGCCGCTATAGTTCTCCTTTATGAGTGCTACAAGACCGATCTGATAATTTTTTTATAAGTTTTGACATTATATTTTTTTAGTTTTTAGATTTTTAAAACCTTAAATTTAAAATACTTTGTTACAATTTAAAACACAAGACTTATTTTTGTTACGCTTCCTTTCGAGTTACGAGTTCTACTGGGCCCACCTACGCAATTCTAAGTTAAAGGTTTTATGCTAGAGATTTGCCAGTTCTCCTTAGTTTTGCGATTTCTTAATTATTTATTTACATTTTTAAAGGCGTTATTTGGATACATTTCTATACGCTGGAGGCCGAATGTTTACTTACATCACTCGTTTCGTCACGTGTCGGAACTAAACATCCTCCCTCTAAGTAGAAGTAGTAGTAGCTTACTACGTCACCGATTGCTTGCTTACAAATCATATCACAAACAATTCTTAGCCGAGTGGTAAAGTATTTAATGTAGAGCATTTTTACGAAATTCGATACGAGTGTCTGTCTATGTCTATCAGTTTTTTTCGAAATTTTCTAATTCGCATCATATTCGAATATTTGATGAAAAAGTAGAGTAGGAACATCTGAAGAACCAGAATGAACTAGAAAGTGAGTATATTAAGCATATGATATATGGATTCAATGTAGAAGTTCCGTATTTATGTACGTATGTAGAACAAACCGTCGGGGGGGGGGTAAGCCACAGCGGGAGATATGCCGGAAGAGAGGAGGGTAAGTTCGGAGAGGGGAATAGTAGATAGGCAACTAGAGTTCTAGCGCAAAATCCCATGTTATTTCTTATGAAGGTCCAAGATATAATTTTTGGTCAATTTCAAGGTCATTCGCAGTCTAGCGCGTGACCTCACCGCGCTCGCGTTACATCCCCACTCCTTTTATGCAAATGACCCGCGATCTAATTAATATTCAAATGAGGCGCGATTTAATTAAATGCACGAATTAAATTAATTGATCTAATTTAATTAAATTAAATTAATTCACGATATCATTTGCATATCTCATCTCTCATTTACCTAGCTCATTTTTTTATATGCATACGCGAATTAAATTAATTCACGGTATCATTTGCATCTCTCATTTACATATCTCATATCTCATTTGTCATCTCACCGCTCTCCTCTCTCATTTGTCATCTCTCATTTCTCATTAGTCATCTCTCATCTCTGATTTACATGTATCATCTCTCACATGCATACGCGAATTAATTTAATTCACGGTATCATTTGCATATCTCATCTCTCATTTACATAACTCATATCTCATTTGTACATCTCATTTTTATATATCATTTGCATCTGTCAAGTATGTATACTTACGTGTTTATATGTATGTATTTATATGTATTCATATGGATTACTATGTCTATGTTTGTATGTGTTTATATGGATTCATAGTTCTGCTCCTCATGTTTATAGGATGTATGAGTAGTTTGAATATATTTATAGTAGGCAAACGAATGTGTTTATCTGTGATCGTTTAAATGATTTGAATTGATTAATGTCTATTTATATGTGAATTTATACGCCTTCGTATTCATACTTCATACTGACTGATAGTAAATGTGGTTGTTCAGATAGTTTTGGCTAATAGTATCAGTCTTCTAATAGTATTTGATAGTTCATAACTTGTTAATAGAAGTAACTTATATGGTATATAATCTCAGCAAACCTTTATTGTCTAGCTAAAAAGCATCATTTCTTTAACTATATTGCATACTATAATCTTCAATATTTTTTTCGCAGGTTCCTAGGGAAACTACCCCAAATTCTTAAATTTATTGGCGCATCTTTACATCGTCTTCTCGGTAACACCTGTAGAGGGTATATGAGAGACATCAACATCCCGCTAGCTCATTGTTAATTCATCGGGGTATTTGATGGTGATCGAGGGTGATGCTACCTCGTCTGTGCTTTGTACCGGTAAGTTTGATACATCATCTACGTAGTATGGTTCGTTCAGACCTAAACAAGGAATAATTATTCAGTAACATACAAAAGGTTTTATTCTTTTAAAACTTCCTTTTTTCAATCTAACGCTTTCAACTATTGTCATTCGGTGTTATTAATGATTCAAATCTCGTAACAAAGAAACTTGTTTTAATACTAGAAAGTGTTAATTGCTTTCTTTCAAATATAATTAATTTACGTGTTATTTTGAACTTGAAATATTTGAAGAATTTTATAACACATATATTTTAAACAGTACATATGTTTAGATTTATAATTAATTTAAACTGACTTGAGTCATACCTAATAATTGTTTCAACGTGATCTAAGATGTATCAAGAAAAATTTCTTGAGTTTTTTCACGATTGGCTCATATAAGGCTAATAATTGTCTCATCATAATGGCTCATGATAATAATCATAATTGGCTTATAATTGTCTTGTACGTAATTCACACATTAGTAATAATGATTGAAGTAAACATTTATCTGAGCATAGCTTTCGAAACAATTATCATTCTGTTACTGCTTCAAGTTCGAAGGAAAGGAAACCGTAGATTTTCTAGCTAAAAGAATTTAGATTTTTGTGAAATAATTTAATATTTAACTAGTATAAGATAAAGTTAGTCATATAACTATGTATTTTAATAATAATTAAGTAAATATATTTAGTTTAATGTTTCTATGTTAATGATTGAATATAATATTCTTTGTCTGTAAGATATTACTAAAAGTCCTTACTTAGTCTTGATAATTAGTATTTCTTAATAGGTAGTTTAGTTTAAACTGATGATGCTTATACAATATAACGTTTTTAATTATGGTTGTAGTAGATAAGTAAATAATTTAACTTGAAATGTATAATAGCTAAATAAAATAAAAGTGTATTAACCATATTTGTGTGTTTTATTTACATCTCTTATCAAATTACATATAAGCAATGGGTATTATCTGTCAAGCGAAAGTAGATGTCTACCAGCAGAGGGTCCTCGCAGCTGATGAACAATAATTATAAGCCTTCAATTTTAAAATACATTCTTTCAGTTAATCTAATACCTTTTAAATCTAAAAAGAGGAAAATAGCGGTTAAACGCAAGCCTTGTTAATCGTGTTCAATTTAGAGTGTTTTCAGGAATTTATTTGAATTCATTATCAATATAAAATCTTAATAAGAGATGTAAGAGCGCTTTGTTTATTTATAGTTGAAAGCAGTTTTAAGGAATGTTGAAAAACAACGTGACTAACTACCTTGTACGTATTTTCATGCAATAACATTAGTTTGAAAGTAACTTCAAAGATTTTAAACTGTTAATTGCTTTTACATCTCTTAACAAATTTTTAGAAAATCTAAATTTCTTTGAATTGTTCAATCGTCTGTAAGAGCGTTTTGTTTATTTATAGTTGAATGCAGTTTTAAGGAATGTTTGTCAGTCGTATGAAACAATACATTTTTTACTAGATAATTATAAATGAAAAGATGCTATGATAATAATTACATGGCCATTATCGATTTACTTGTAGACTGTATTTTAAATGTTTATGACGTATATTTAAACATGAAATATAATATAAATACAAAGATAATAGTTAAAGTTTTAACTAATCTTTGTATTTATATTATATTTCATGATTATGGAGTTCCACAAAGTAAGGCTGGAGACAGTAAACGCTATATTTAAACATGTCAAAATGCAATAGAGATAATCCGACTGGTGATTGACAGTACCTTTAGAGGTACTTTGTATACTTGAAAATAAATTTTTCTCGTACTCTTTCCCTAGATGTTTCTACATGTTAATTACGTATAGATCTATATTTAAATATCAATTAGGAATGACAACATAAAATTTATTTTAAAATAAATTTATGAGAGAGAGAGAGATGACAGATGCAAATGATATATAAAAATGAGATGTACAAATGAGATATGAGTTATGTAAATGATAGATGAGATATGCAAACAATACCATAAATTAATTTAATTCGCGCATGCATATAGAAAAATGAGCTAGGAAAATGAGTAATGAGATATGCAAATGATACCGTGAATTAAATTAATTCGCGTATGCATGTGAGAGATGATACATGTAAATGAGAGATGAGGGATGACTAATGAGAAATGAGAGATGACAAATGAGAGAGGAGAGCGGTGAGATGACAAATGAGATATGAGATATGTAAATGAGAGATGAGATATGCAAATGATACCGTGAATTAATTTAATTCGCGTATGCATATAAAAAAATGAGCTAGGTAAATGAGAGATGAGATATGCAAATGATATCGTGAATTAATTTAATTTAATTAAATTAGATCAATTAATTTAATTCGCGCATTTAGATCGCGCCTCATTTAAATATTAATTAGATCGCGGGTCATTTGCATAAAAGGAGTGGAGATGTACGCGAGCGCGGTGAAACGCGTTAGACCGCGAATGACCTTGAAATTGACCAAAAATTCTATCTTGGACCTTCATAAGAAATAACATGGGATTTTGCGCTAGAACTCTTGTTGCCTATCTACTGGGAATGTTAGGCTTAGAATTTTCTACTGGTTATATTTGATTGCGTTTATTTAAATAATCACTCATGAAAATTCACACATTACATCATGAATGTTGTACATAAGGGCATCTTTCAATCACTTCAATCTTTTTGATCGTCATGTCTTGATGTTGTTTCCTTAGTTAGTATTTAAAATAGGCATACTAAATTCTATTTAGATGCTGTACTGTAACTATCATTATTTCCATTAAAAGTAGAGTAAATATTCAAAAAGGATTTCCATTATAAAATCTGTTTTATTATTTTCTAACCAATTTTATAAGCAGAATGCTTTTAAGAAGAAAATGTAGGCTATATTTAAATATAAAACAAGGTTCTCCGTTTGAACCGTTAACGTTTTGGTAAGCTTAAAGGATTTAAATGCAGTGAGGTTCAGTAAAATATACTTATATATACAAAAAGGTTTCATCGACTTTACGTCGCTGCTACTTTACTGTTAATGTAAAAGTTAAAAAAAATATGGTTTCCCTTAGAGAAATTCCTAAAAATGAGTTTTCGGTAATAAATCGGTGTCCTTTCCGCGGGAGTGTATGAACAATTTTTTTCATAAAAGAAAGCTTAGATAAGGCCTCACCAAGAGTTCTTATTTTTTCATAGCCTCAGTCTGGAAAAAATTTAGGAAATCTTTTGAAGTAGTCTATTATCGTGCACAAAAGGGAAGTCGAAGAAGATAAGAAGGCATAAGGTAGTCACGATTATAAAAGTATTTTTTATAACGTTTTGATCTGAGTAACATGAAAAATATGAAGGAGTCATAAGATTTTAAAAGCACCCACAGGGTTTGACGTTTTCAGAGAGCAATATGCGTGCTCGGAAAGTGGCAAGTTGAGATGATATTAGAATTGCAAATGTAGAGACATATTTATATGGGATCTCGGTGAATATAATCCTTTTGTCACGGCGCTGTGATAAATTTAAACCTCATTTAAACTTGAATAGAAACAGTTACAGTTGCAGAAGTTTAGTAAATATAGCTGCGCTTTTATTTCGAAGAAACTACAGTACTTAATAAGTTCCCTGAATAATGGGAAAGGAAAAAGCACAGCAGTAGCGCAGGAGTAAAATGTAACACGGCGACTCGGCGACACTGGATTAGCAAATGGCTCGTTCTGCCCCATCCATCAGCTAGCACATAACAAGATTGCCGAATACGATAGTCGAAATTTACGACACCTAAGTCGTCAAGAATATAAGAACTGTGACAAAGATGGAGCACGATTTGGCAGTACATTTTATCATATCAGTTTCGTTCGAATCTGTCCCTGCACTCCAATCTGCATACAGATCAGTATTGACCACTGCTTTTCTCTGGTATTGTTCCATTTTTACCGTTTTGCGAGAGGCAATTTGGTGAAACGTTTCACTGTTCATCAGTATGAGCAGCGATAGCGCTCCAATTTACCCTATCTACTCTTCTGTCTTATTATTTTCGTCACGGACAATATGACCAGCTTACAATTGACGTCGTGTGATAACAGACAACTGCTTGGTCCTTGCGGTGGCAGAGAACTTTACTTACCCTTTCGTCCTAGCCGTACTGGACTAAAACGCCATTAAGCTCGCAATTTGCACCCAAATTAAAGCACGTTTATGTAAATTTAACGATGTGTTGTATTCATTAGAATCCATTTTATAACTTTACATTTTATTATATCGACTAATGAACTGTTTACTCGAAAAATTCGGCATTAAAGACTAGCAATATTGTTTCGTTGGACTACTAAAAATTGTCCATTTGTATTAAAATCCATGTTTGACTTTCGTTTGCCTGATTGATGTACATAGCCGCTAGCATTTATCAATAATTTTGTGTGTATATTAATAGAGAATAGAGAAGAGAATACTGTAAACATATACTCTTTTTATTTGGTTGAATAGTTACTAACAAATAAAAGTAAAATAAAAATTTGTATGTCTGTACTAAATAAAATTTCTATTTACTTTGTTCTATCTGACTAAATCGAAATACACTCATGCAACAGTAATTGTTTGATTTTGTTCGACAAACAGCAATATTCATTGGACAACAGCATTTATTGCAATTCATTTAATATTAACTCCCTAAAGTTTACCAGGAATTTACAGTTAATCAAAGTGCCTACATAAACTTGCTAATAATTGTAACATAATATACACGTGTGAAATAATACTGATTTCTTCCAAGATTGCACTTGAAAATTAATCGTAACTAGAAAAGTCACAAAAAATAAAGTATTCCCAATGGTACATCTACCTTACCAGAATAATTTCTTCTTTTGCTAATCCTAGACTATTCACGAGCATTCATCGTTTTTGACATAACTTTCAAATAATTTCGGGTAATGTAGGTGGATTGGTTTGATAAAATTATACGCCCACATTAAGTAATGTGAATCACACATCTCTTTCCTAGTCATTTCCCCTCCTTGTTATAGAATTTCAACACCAAAGCGAAAGAAATCTTTAGATTTTGAAAGCATATTTTACATGCGTAAATATAATATATGATAAATATATTAAATATTTTATTAAAAAAACATTAACCAAGCCGGGATTTCAACCGAAGTTTTGTTTGACATTGAAAATGTAACGTGCCTTCCATTCGACCAGGTTGGCTGTGGATGTGCTTTGCTTCTTTAATGAATGTCATTTATCATGTTTTCTTTGTTTGCTTTTTTTTATTATTAATTACTTTTTAGTGATTTTGTACAATTACTAATTAGAGTACAATAACTTATTAATTGATTAATATTATTTAATCAACAATGAATATTAATTTATTTACACATGTAAAATATTCTCTAAAATTTTGTTCATTGAGGTGTTAGAAATGTGTAGGGAACAAAAAGGGAAAATTAGTGGAAAATAAACTCTAGGTCCTTACGCAGCTTGTTTCTGGTATCACTTTAGCGGCACCAACTTTAATCATAACAAATGTAGTGAACGCAGTGGCCTCTTTTAACGCCAACAATAACTTAAAACCCAAAGAAAATTGATTTCCAATCATTTGTCTCCTGATCTTATTCATATATAAAGATGGAGCAAAAAGTAAAATAAAGTACGATTAATAAACTAAGTGCTCGGGTGTTTTTGCCTTTTTTCGGAATTACTTTTTCTCATGAAAAATACGTTTTCCTCAAATTCGAAAAAACGCGAGAATACAATGAACTTTTATTTATTTTAATTTATTTTATTTTATGAACTCTTTATTTTAGTTCAAGTCGAGTGTGAAACTGAATGAGAAGTATTCGCTATGTGCGTCGGCTTTCAAGGGATGTGATAATCGCCCGAAGCGCGCTAGGTGGAGCAATGGAGCAATAAAGACGGACGATTTCAGTAAACTTTGCAAATATAATGGGTGGAAATAGTTGTTGCGTAATGAATTGTAAAAATAATGGTTCAAATAGCAAGTGCAAGTTTATATTATTTTTACCATTTATTGAATTTTCAAATGTGCATATATGGATATAACCTCAAAAAGTCAAATAATAACATGAAAATATGTATATTAAATACAATTTACTTACATGCTTATTCTTCTCAATCGCATAAAAATAAATACTGTACGCGCTCATGTAGAAAGTAAACAAAAAATAGTCTTTATATTTGATTTATTTCACATTTTCGATATCCGTTCATAAACGCCAATGTTATGGTTTCCGTCCTTATTTCTCAGTCTACGACCAGAGGTCGCCACGAGGCGCCATGCACATAGCGAATACAACGCGAAAAGTATTTTAGCGATCATAAATTTCTACGTACTGTAGACCCTTAAGAATGTAATAGATACAATAGTAATCAAATTAAAAATATTTTAAAATAGAAATTAGAAAATCCTTAGCTTGCTGGTATGGACTGCCTTAATTCATATGTACTTATTTGTACTGCAATGGAAAACTGACACTTTCGTCCTGACACATACCGAGTGGCTCATAAAAAAACCGCGCCCTGTTTGATGGCGTTGAGCTATAAATTTACAAAGGTGGACAAGAAGATTTTGCTTCAAATTTCGAATTCTTTTAAATTTCATTTGAAAATATGGCGGATTGGACGATGATTTTGTAAGCTAACAATTTTTAATCTGTGCCTAAATTGCAGAATAGTCTTTCTTATTGGTTTTGATTAAATTACCGATCAGAGCAATTTTGTTCTTTCTTGGAGTTGCGTATAAAGTTTAAAAAAAATCTTTACTACCAGAAGAAACTTTTTCTTTTAATGCGAGGTGATAAGTAATTTTTTGCGAAAATGACACTAATTTGTACTTGATTTCAAACGTGGTTAGAAAACAATAGAATTTCACTTTATTGCATTTCATTTTGTGTTTTGTGGAAACGAGCCGTAAAAAACCTATAACATGATTAAATATGGTAATGGGTGATAGGGCATATGAAGAGTTTTATACATTCCTTACGGTCATCGAGACATGCATGAATTAAAGATCCATTACCGTTTGTCTCAAGAGACCTAGAGGCGTTTAGCCCCGGACATTTTTCAACCGAAAATGAAATAACGCCACCGATTGAACCCGTTTTGACGGAAGTGAAATGTTCGCAGTTATCACGCTAAAGGAAATAAAGCAGTTGCAAAAACACTTTTAGAAGCACTGGCACCGCGAATATCTATCATATGTATCCAATCAAGGATACGATCAAGAGTTGATTAACCTGGCCCACCTACCTTTTGGTCTATGACCACGAACTCCCTTTCGGGATCACAAATTGAGTTACGCTCAATTAGTGCGCAATTGCTAATGCAAATGCTACCAGTACCCACTTGTAGGAGCGAAGTTGCCTATCCACACTCTACTAGCTCTCCAGGTTAGAACCGGAGCTATAGTCGTGCTTACCCGCCGAGATCCCACAGACCCTAGTCCAGCATGCGGACTATTTCCACAGCGTGAATGGCTCTTCACTTTCCGGCCGAATTCAACCTCAATGTGGCTAGGCTTGGAGGTTATGTCATTACGGCGTACCATGTTATAGGCCTAATCTGTCCTTGTCAGCGCTTTGTTTAATTCTGCCTAAGCAGAATCCCGGTATGTACCAGTTAAGGTGAGGTTGTCTTGAGCGTGGGAGGCTATATAGTATTCGCGTCAACGTCCCTTAACCGTAGTGGCTCTAGACAGTTTTTGTTGATCATACGATTGGAACTGCACAGTCATAGCATGATCCTCACAATTCCATCGCCGAACACAACTACCTGGTGGCATGCAGTTTGCCATTTTCCGATGATAATCCCCCCCTAAACTCCCTGCCGGAATAAACCTCACTAGATTCTCGTCCATTAAACTAAGTTTATGATAAGAATCAAATCCAACCACGTCAAGAAACACTTTGTGAATATCTACCGCACATTACTTTCTGAGTTCATCATCCGTTATCCATGCTAGGCGGAAACCTGTTCGGGACTCGTCTTAAATACTAGGTAGACGATTTATCCAACACCTTAAATGGTGGCCTAAAAGGTAACCTGTGGTCCGTTTTCATTCTCAACCCGGGATTGGATATTGTCACGTGGGGTTTTCGTGACTGGAGGACGTAGTCAGAGGTAGAGAGGAAAATAAACACAAGTAGTAAAAACAACTATATACTAACAATAGAATATAGAATACAAATGGTTACACACATAGGTTATACAGTGTGAGGACGTACATGTCCTCCTAAATCCAACATAATCATGAGGGTGGTCGGAACCACCCTGCTCTAGCCAAAATCTACAAACTAGGCGAGAGGTAACCTGGTCACAATTCCCCCATAACTAAGCGAGAGAGGGTTTTAGCGCAACCCACTCATAACTAAGCAGAACTAAGCATTAGATAAATTAAAAGGTACTCACCAGCTTGCTTGAAGATCTTGACGTGATGGAGCCAATTTGATGACTGAATTGCAAACTCAAAGTAAGCTGTTTATATACCACATCCTCAGGAATATTGCGAAAACCTTACTGTATAATTGAATAAATTAAGTAGGATGAGAAGAATATATGAATGCATAATGAGATGCCTACTGTATATATTATTTCTAATGAGATGCATTCTGCATACATTATTTACAAGGATATGCAGACTGTATAAATTACTTCTAATAAGATGCAAACGCGTGCACTTATGTGGGAAGTTATGGCTGTACCCTGAAAGCTGAAATGTTACAAAAATGATTTCATTTGAAATAATTCCGTTTGTGACAATATGCTACAGTCAGTTTTATGGGCGAACGGCGTGTGGTCTGCACCTCATACTCTTACCTTCGCTTCTTACTCCAACTAGTATTGATATTCAGTATTCAATATACTCATAAAAAGTACACATCTTCAATCCATGGTCATTCAAAGCTGTTTATAGAAACAAAGCATTTCTATAAAATGTTAACACAGATGTTAAACGCTGGTAGATAAACTAACCATAAAAAATAAGGTATGTAAGGGATCATGAAACGAATTAAGATGCAAATTGTAGTTCTCTAAGATTTTCTCATTCTAGAAATTTAAATCCCCAAAAAGCATTAAATTTCGTAGAGAGTAAGGCACGCATTGAATGTTTAGAAGGGTGTCCGTTCGTCAAAAATGTCTAATAAAATGATTCAATTATTAAACAAAGATAATAATTTGTTAGTGATAATAGTCGGAAATCATAGGATGTCTACACAACCTATGATTTCAGTAGCATACGCTGGCATTCAATATTGACATTCATTATACTCATAGATTGGCGACCTATCTCAGTCTAAACCTTAAAGTATCCTACTGGTAGGATGCAGCATCCTACTAGAGTCCATGTGGTTTGAAAAAGGGAGAATGGTAGTCCTTCTCCTGATGGTAACGGCTTCTTTAGGCTGGCTCACTAAAGATATTCGTCTTAAGTGAATGTTGATAGACTAAATAGTTTTTTAGATAGATTAATAAAAATAATTCATAAATTAAATTTAAAAAATTTCAGTGATATTTATGACATGAACATGGCTCTTTTTAAAGTAGTAAAGGAGGCGATAATAATCACATCACTAAACCTATCTGCTAAACAGACTACAGGAGGAAGGCGTGTTCCCAATAGAACTAAAAGTAGCAAGAGTTGTTCCAATTCACAAGAAAGGGGATAAAAACTCATGTAATAATTACAGACCAATAAGTATCATACTAATAATAGCAAGAATTTTCGAAGTAATAATTACAAATAGTTTAGTAAGTTTCTTTGACAGTAATAAAATATTGAATTACAGCCAACATGGTTATATACCTGAAAAATCAAACATCACTGCAGTATATGATGCATTAACAAAGATATTATCTGCGAGTGCTAATAAAGAAATGATACACAAGTCGTTATGCGATATCAGCAAAGCTTTCGACACCGTCCCTCGCAAACAGCTTTTAAACAAAGATTGTATCGTAATGGAGTTAGAGGAACAACACACGAACTAATAAAATCTTACTTGTAGGATAAAGTGCAGATTGTTGATTGGAATGGAAACTGGTCACAATCAAAAAAGGTTGCTGTTTTGTAAAAAAAGTATCAAGTAAGACAAAAAAAATCTCAAATTGAAGGCTACATAGGTAGCAATCATTGACATAGTCAAAATTACATTAATCACCTTCTGTTGACATGGGTTTGCACCTATTATTGACATAGAGGGTCTTACATTGTATTAGGTTAAAATAACAAATATATTTTGCTTACATAGCTTTATGACTAGTAAAAAAATAACAAATACCAAAAAAAACTGAAAAATAACAATCCAATATTTTACAAAATAAGTATACTTGGTAATAAGTAATAAAATATTTTCCAACATTTGAGTAACAAAGTTTAATAAATAATCATTGATATTTTTCATCTCCGTAACTTCATAATTTCCACGCTTGTTTTTCAATTTGGGTTGCTTTATCACCTCAATAACTTCTTCTTCTGAGTACCATAATATATCTGCATGGCTTGGCCACTCCCAATTAATTACATTCTTTTCCATCGAACTCGCTTAATACTCATACTTACCATTATTTCTTTTCACTTTTAATACTTTCGAAAGGAAATAACTGTCATTGTAGTCAACGATAACATAGCTGCACGTTTATTGGGTCTAGTTGCAAGCTTTTCCAATCATTTTCTCTTTTTTTCGAGCTTCTCCAGTAGATCTTTCTCTTTCTTCTCTTCTTTATTTCTATAGTAAATTTGCCAGGCTTCACCTGACACAACGGAAGGAATTTTTTCTTTACCCCATCCACTTTAGATCTAGACCGATCTGGCCAAAACAATGATTTTCGAAAAGGAGTTGGTACTTTTTCTTCTTGGTGTCTTCAGGTTTGTTGTATGAAGTCATATCTAAAGGACTGTTGTTTTTTCTGGTGGAGTTCTATTTTGTGAGAAGATTTGATCTTGCTATTCATTTTGATAGACTGTTTTAGTTTGGTTTTGAGATGATTCATCACTATTTGGGTTTTCCTGAGCTGAAATGAGATCACTTGATATTTCATTGCAATCTTGTTTAGTATTTCTATTATATATAGCAGATTTGTTGACTACAGCTTCAGTCTTACAATCTCTGTCCTTGTTTTGAGTGCTGTTGTCAAAACTATTATGTTTTGTCATCTAAATTATTTATCACAGCGTCATTATCACAATTTTCAGGTACAATTTGTTTAAATACGTTTTCTTGCTCTTGTTCAATACTTTCGTTATTGGGCATCTCGTGTACGTATTCTTTAATACTTTCATTTTTAGATTTATCTTGGTCAGTCTCATTAATCACAGAAATATTATTTTCATTAGGACTTATTGTTATCAGTAGAGGATCGTTGGTTTCATTCTGATTTGAGAACACTGCTTCATTGTCAAACAAAGCAAATTCATCCTCATCCAAAGGAATATACAACATGTCATCATTTACTTGTACATCTGTGTTCTAAAACTGTCCATCTGCTTTTTTTAACTTCAACCAAAAATAAAAAAGATTTTGGTCTTCTAAATCACCAGTCCAGATATCTCCAGACTCTTCAAACTGGTTTATTTTGTATGGTATCTCTTGCCTGAAATATGTTAAAAACTGAACTTAATTGGGTACATTCGTAGAAGCATCAGAAGCATTTCTCGTTTCCAAATTATTGTCTAAATTTGCAACCTCTATTTTCGATTCTTTACAAATCTTCGTGTAGTTTATATTATCCGGATTTAAGGGAAATAGCCCACAAGTTCTAAAACCGTTTTCACAAGTGCTTTTAATATTCTTCATATTTTCTAATGCAGTTTTTAATATTGGAGCAAATTCATCTCTGCTAAGCCTCATACCGTTATGCTCTACTCTCCAATTATGAACCGCTTTCTTCCATTCATTTTTCAATTGCTGGAAAAAGGCAACATCCAGCGACTATAGTACCTGCGTTGAGTTGGGAAAAAGGGCTATGAGAATGATACCATTTTTAGAACAGAAATCGCTTAATGCTAAGAACATGTGTGATGTATGACCATCAACAAACAAAATTATCGGCTTTGGAATGAGATTTTTTACTAACCAGGGATTGAATATGTTGGTAATATATTCATAAAAGCTCTCGCAGGTCATCCACCCACTGTCTGTTCTTCCTACTCCCCAAGATGGAGGGATTTTTTCGATAACTTTTTGAGGAATCCGTTTATAAGAAAAAACTATCATTGAAGGCGGGAGATTCCCGGAGGCATTACACATAACCAGTGTAGTAAGACATTCTTTTTCGTCATTATTTATGAAGTTGTAAACAACTTTCTGTCCTTTTTTAACTATGACTTTGTCCTCCTTAGGGCTAAGAAAAAAGCTGTTTAGTCACAGTTATAGACACGTTTGGGATCACTAAAAACTTCAAGATAGTCATTGCCCTTTAGATAATCATTAATTTTACCAAACCATTTACGGATGTTTCCTTCGCTGACACTAGCTCTACTATTGATTAAATTTTGTGAAACTCGAAGTGTTAGCTCTGGATGCCTTCGCATAAATGCTTTGTACGGCCATTAGTAAATGGTATCTCCTTTTTTACATTTTTTACTAGCATTTTGACACTGTCCCATAATTGAGTTTTAGTGATTGGGAACCCACATTCTGCTGTATGGAAGATCCACTGCACGAGAACTTCTTCTTCATCTTTTGTCAAAATGCTATCTGGCCCGAGTTTTCTCTCTGTAGGTGTTTTTCCCCTGTGCTTATAAAGCAGTGTTGTTCTTGGGACTTTATATAAATTGCTGGCACCTTTTATAGACATACCGTCCTTTAGGCATTTTTCATGTCATCTTCTGTATAATTAAATCTTTTTGTAGCCATTGCTTGGCTTGTTTGCTCTGGAAATAATTTATTTATCGGTTAGTTATTGACCTATTAGTGTCCAACTATTGATACCCATAAAACTTGCTAAGATACGAAGATTGATTGAGAAAAATGCAGTGTCAATAACTGATCTAGACAAAATTTGTAATATGTTTACCTGATTAATAATAAATTTAGCTAATGATAAATTTTAATAAATTTTAGATGATTTTTTTAATAGAAGTGCAGAAGCAAAATTAAAAACTACTTTGCAGCAGATATTGACACTGCATTAAAAATAGAGGTATCAGTTACTGACCCATCAAAGTATCACTTATTGACACTAACAAAAATCGTTGCAGTATTAGAGATTTGTTGTGAAAATAGGGTGTCAATAACTTATTAGTGATGGTGTTTAACAGTAGTTGTAAAAATATTACTTAATCTCAGTAGAATGAATAAGAATGAGAAAGATAAAAATCAAATGCATCTCCGCAGTAGTTATTGACACGCCTGTCAATAGCTGGAGCAGTGTACATTTTTATTTGTTTCAGTTATTGACACCCATGCTTTGCATACTTTTATAAGTGATAACTATTAATTCATTACAAAAAGAGTAAATTTCAAGTTTTTCTACTATTATTTCTATTCAAGATATATTATATAGCTAATAATTTCAATTTAATTGATAATACAAAGTTACAATTTTCCTTAAGCTTACTTTTAGGCATCCAATCAAATCACATTCATGCACTGTACTGTCCCTTTTCAATAATTTTTACTCTTGTTTATCCCCACTTAATTCACCATGTTTCTTATTATACTTGAACAAAATACATACAGATGGCACATTAACCAACTACAGTTCAAGGTCCGTAGATGTAAAGTAAGCTTAGAAGTATTGGTCATCGCAATGCCGCCATTTTCGCGCTCAGTAACAATTGCAATACGGCTGCTATCGAAGCCGAAACGATCGTCGTATGAGGCGCTTGACGTTCTAAAACGTTGAATTGACGCGTAATACCAAGAAATACATAACTGCAAACAAGTCGAGTTGTCGATTATTCCTGCTTCCTGTTAATCAACATGTTCCGTCATTTTTGCGCTAGCTGCATAGTGGAAGTGTATGAGATGACCTATCTTTCTAAGCCTGCTTAGACATTTACGGACCTTGCTACAGTTTCCATATATTTTACAAGTTTCTTATTAGAAGCATTTAAAGTCTAAGTGTGTCAATAGCTGGGGTGGTGTCAATAAATGGTACAACCACCTTATTCATCCTGCAGAAAAAAGCAATAAGAATTTTGTTCAACCTAAATCAAAGAGACAGCTGTCGAAATGCTTTTAGGGAAGCCAAAATCTTAACAATGCCTAGTATGTTTATACTTACTTGTGTACAATACGTTCATATAAACAAAGGACGTTTCCTAAGACATTGTGACAAAAAACAGATATTTACTAGCAGCATATCACAGATTAGGAGTAACCCAACAAAACATAACCTATTGGGGGACGAAGCTCTTCAATCCACTTCCTATGGAAGTGAAATACCTACCATCAATCAAATTTACAAAAAAATAAAAAAACTGTTATTAAAATTAAGTCTCTACTCTGTATCAGAATATATTAATTGTGATATTGAACTGTGATCTATTAAGTGTAAAAACTGCATTTTTGTTTTGCATAGTATTTTTCAATTGTATCATTGTTAGACAAGTCATGTATTTTTATTGATGATAAGTATATATTATCTTTTTGTATCTGACACATCAACTATTATTGAGAACAACACAGTAACTATTCGGTGTTGACCGTCAAGTGGCCGCACAAAATAAATATATAAATAATATCGACCTAAATGAGTGTTTATCGCATTGTTTTCTTCTATAACATGTAAGAAATCAAAGTGGCTGTTATAGAACTTGTCTTCAAGGGTCAGGAGTTAAAGTAACTAGAGTAACAAAATGTTGAGAATTTTGGAAGCAACATTGATACGGCTTTTGCATATTGGAAGAAAAAGTGTAAACTTTGTACAGAAAAGTTAACAAAAGATTACAAGTCAAGTGAACAGATTTATGATATTCTCTCTGTATAAAAAGTATAACTTGAGGTTTATTATGCACCCCTAAATGTTCTGCTTTGAGAAGTAAAACTAATTTTAAGATAAACAAGTAAGTACAATATTATCTCATAACTATAATAACTATAATACATTATAGTTTTATTAGAAACACTTAAGAGTAACTTTTTAGGGACATGTATGTTCTAAAGATTTATCTGTACACCAGCAAATTACTCTCTGTAAATTAATTTAATTTATAATCATCAGATAAAAAATAAATTATACTACACAACATATTTAATTCCAAATGTTCTTCCTTGATAGTATTTCTTTTCCGTTCATGTCTACAGTTAATATAAACTTGCCCCTGGATATAATGCGAAATGTACTTATTTCGAGTAACGTATGAAAGAAAATAAATTAATATTATCTGTATCAAATACCTCATAAAGCAAACAGCATATCAAATCTGTAAATCTTTCATATATACATACATACACGCTAATATTATACATTGCTATTGTTAATTAAGGTTGTTGTAAGTTAGCTTATGCAAATTGATCTGTACTTTCATTTGTGTTAGGGCTTATCAGCTATGCAGACTAGCTTCTTGAACAACACCAGCAAGAATAACAATTTAAGTATACTAAGCTGGGTAATAAAATATTAAGCACTTATAATAAAATTATATTATAAAAAATAATAACAATATATAAATTATTATGTATTGATTTTTAAAGGTTTTGTTCTTTAAAGATATAATAACATTCACAAAATTTGTGTTTTTGTTGCAGTGTGCACTTTAATATGTGGGTGGTTCTACAGCAATAAGAACTTTCGAGTTCTGCGATTTTTTCTAATCACTTACAAATGTTAGATCACATTAAAAAGGTAAGTAAATTTGTTTGAAACAATCCCTTCAAACGGTAAAAATCTCAGTCATGTGGTGTCCCAAACACAAAATTCAGCACACCCTCACTACACTAATTTCAAACTATTTGCATTTTTACCTTTTTGTGATACATTTTATTTCCTTTTTAAAATTAAACTTTTTTACTCCAAACTTTGTCACACGCATCACATTTCAGTCGCATGACAATACAATTTATACAGAGTGGGTCTACAGTCTTCCCCACCAAATACCTATTAATTTCTAAACCATTTAATATTTTTTCTCCAAATTTTGGGGACATATAGTATTAAGCGATAAATACTACTTTATGACACATCTTTAGTCAATTTTTTTCTAAAATGGCGGAACAATCCTATTTAAAAAAAATTAAATGGAATGGGGGTCGAATGATTGAATCTGACGACAAAGTTCTAAAGTTGTCATAGGCACCGACTAATAATATCGTGATGGCTGGCCCTCATTAACATGGTTAATAGTTAGTAGAATATTTTACCCAAACAGCACAAATACGTCTTAAAGACATCCAAAAGATGTAGAGTTTAGATATTCAAGGCGTCTTATGGATGTCCATTTTCGCCTTATCTTATCTTAAAGACGTCTTTAAGATGTCCAATGTTACAAAACCCAATGTCTTTAAGATGTATTTATCACGACATATTAAAGACGTCTTTATCACAACATCTTCAAGATGTCTTCAACAAAATATCTTTAAGACGTCTTTTAAAGATGTTCATTTAAGGGAATGTTAATACTATAATACAACCAAAGAATGAAGAAAATAAGCCGGAGTGAATCTAGCAGCCGCAGACTAGCAGTCGGAGTTGACTGTGAACGAGCCTTGATCCCAAATTGTCAAATTTAAAAAGTTTTTCACCACTCCAATTATTGATAAAAATTATTAAACTACAATTAATAAATATTAATTGGAGTTGTGAAAAATCTTTTAAGCAGTAACTAATGTCGTGCACACCTTTGCTATCAGAAGGTTATTTATTAATAGCGGTCTTAATAAAGTTTTAAAAAACTTTGACATATTGCAATGACTATTTCTTTACTTCAAACTGTCTAAATTTGACAATTTGGAAGCAAGGATCGTTACAATCAACTCCGATTGCTAATCTGCGGCTGCTAGATTCACTCCGGTTTATTTTCTTTTTGGTTATACCTTTACTATAGGCATAGAAATGAAATTCATAACATCAATCAAAAAAATATATTGTCTTTTTTCCATAGAATAGAAAGTTACATTTTTTTAATAAAGATGATCTATCCGAGGCCCTCCATAATCATGTCTGTTTGGTATTTTCCGTGTCCTTTAGGAACTTGAATTAATGTATTATATTATCAACAGATTTAGCAATGCTCAAGACACAGTGCCACATGTTACTATAGAACATTTACAATATTTAAAATGCTAAAACGATCTTTTTGTTTTCTTACCAGTTAGCTGTATTAACAGAGTTGGTTCTATGTTAAGTCCAAGAATATTTTTAACTTTTTTTTCTCTTTTTATGCTCATAGTTATGTACATTCTTTCTCTGATGTAGAGCTTGGTGGTTAGTAAGAATTGGGGTTAAAATTCTTTTAACCAGAACATAAACAGAAGATCCTCTTAACTTAGGTAATTCTTTAATCTAAAAAAACAATCTACTCAAAAAAGATACAAGTCTATGAATGATGTTAAAAAAGAGGTTATAAGATAACTAAAAGGAAACTTACTATTAATTATGTTGAACTTCGAATGCCACGAGAACGCAAAACTCACAGGAATCAAAAAATGTTTTATATTTTAATATAGTGCGTCACAACCGTCAGAAATAAGTATCTTCAAAAAGATGTCTTTAAGACGTCATTTCTTGATCTTCAGGCGTTCAGACATAATATGGACATAAAAAAGATGTCTTTAAGAGAAAGTGTGCTGTCTGTGTAGGTAATAAAATTTCTAAATTGAAAATCAGTAGAGGGGAGTTTACGCACTTATACAACTGGAATATTTTTTCTTTTTCTATTTGTGCAAAATCAAAAAAAAAACAAATTACATGCAGTAATTAAGTATCAATGCTTGGTAGGTTTAACACCCAAAGAAATTATTGAAGACTTTAAAAAAGCATTAGGCGAATGTGCACGTTCCAATAGAATGGTTTATAATTTATTAGTATTTAATGAATTTAAGCGTATGCCGTAGTAGCACAGAAGATGAGCATCGCTGTGTTCGTCCAAATGAGGCAGTTGCTGAAGAAAACATTGAAAAGGTGCATGATATGGTATTGAAAGATCGAAGATTGAAAATCAGTGAGATAACTGAATTAACAAAGATCTTATATGCTAGTGTGTATCGCATATTGCATGAACATTTAGGTATAAAACAGCCTTCTGCGAAATGGGTGCCGACTGATCAAAAACGAGTTCGTGTTAACATTTCAAACCATTGTTTTGACATGTATAAACACAATACAAGTGAGTTTTTTTCGTAGACTAATAATGATTGATGAAACATGACTACATCACTATACAGATACACCCTAATCAAAGCAACGAGCTTTTGGTGACGAGAGTGTTCCGAAGAAAGCAAAATATCAGCTGGAAAAATCTTATCAATTGACTTTTCGTGTGCACATAGTATAATCGTAATCGATTATACTAAAAAAGAGAGAACGATAACTGGAGAATATTTGGATGCAAAAATCATAAAGAAACGCCCACACTTAGCGAAGAAGAAAGTACTCTTTTATCAAGATAATGCGCCAACGCTGGAATTGTCTCCTCAAAATTACAGCAACTGCTCTACGAATAGCTTCCACATGCGCCTTATTCGCCAAATTTGGCATGGTGTGACTTTTTCTCTTTCCAAATTTAAAAAAGTACCGCTCTAGAAAAAACTTTACAACAAACTCTGAAATTATAGCAGAAACTTATTTTGAAGACAAAGACACAACGTTCTCTACTGAAGACATTAAATGTTGAAAAATAAAAAATAAATTTTTATAAAAAGTTTTGTTTTTGCACGTACTTATGAATTCAGCCTTATTATTTTTTTATTTTTGCAAAAAAGACAAAAAATATTTAAGGTTTATTAAATTTTTGATGACGATACCTAAATCCACTTGTAGAGAAGAAATACTCTTTTCTGCATTACGCAGACTAAAAAGCTATATATGCCTAAAAAAACTTTATTCTTCTAAATAAAAGCTTATTGTTTTACAATTCAAATATTTCTTGTTAACTGTTATTATTAGTAGGTATTATTATTGTATTTGACCAGAATTACAATTTTCAAATGCAATTTATTAAAATTAGGTACAAAATGAATATTATCGAAGACAAGAAATGTCCTTTTAAATTTTATGTTTTGTCAAAATATATAAAAATAGAAGTCTGCCAGCTAGAATTCAACCTGGGGCGACAGCTACTTATTATCACCACGGTAATTATCACCCCGCTCCGGCTAACTAAACTGTTCAATCATTTCGGCTCTTGAGCGCAAAACACGTATTTTAAGTCGCAGTATTTAAATCATTTTCTTTAAAAAGATACTAAATGTATTTTTTTTCATTTTCATCAATACCGATTAAACTAATACACTAAATTCCATTTACTTGTGGAGATCTTACAGATGATTGTTTAAAAGCATAGGTTATAGCAAGCACAAGCTAAGCGTAGGAGTATTTGTTTTTTTTTATGTTATATTGTATTTTTATGTTGAATAATAATATAATTATTATTACTACTACCCATTACCTGACGAACCAGATCCCAAAAGGGGTGATTATTATTATTACGCTGGTCTATTGTGCGGCTATAGCCTGTAGATGTTATAGAACAAAATCCACATCTGTGTTACTGCTAAAAAAAATTCACATCTGCCCACACCGGAATTCGAACCCGATCCACCTGTGTGAGAGACTAGCACGCTAGCTGCTATACTACCAAGGCTATTTAGTACGTAGAAGTTTAATTAATAAATTCATATTCAGACGTGTTTAGTATGGTTGGTAAAACTGTAAACTGGCCAGCTCTCATCTGGTCTGATTACAAAATTGTAATTTCAAATAATATCAAATCCAACATTTTTCACAAAAAACAAAACAAAAAAAATAGTTATCAATAATTATTAATAATATTGCTGGAAATGTTCATATTTTACCTCTTCACTAATAATTACAGACGTGTATTTTAGTAAAGCATAAAACCACTATGTCAACGAAGCGAAGCAATTTAATCTGCAATGTAACACAAGCGGTCGCTTGAAAATGGTGGGTTTGGAGTACCCTTACCGCAAATATGTAGGTGAAATGGGATCTATGTAAAATAAACAGCGCAAATTAAAGAAATTGTCAGTGGCGTGGCAACTTTTTTATATAACTGCTTACTTATACCTATGTAAGCTATATGTCTTATTACTGTGGTGCTTATGAAAGATGAGCTCAAGGGTTTTTACAAGCGAGGTTACCTAAAATGCACGTCTCTCAACGAATAATAGGCATGGCATTATCAATTATGTACTCTTTGTACACTTCCCAATTGTTTAACTATGACAAAGTGTAGGATTTTTAGGTTTTCTGATTACCGAGGTGATTATTCTAGACGAACAGCCTGAAAATAGTTAAAAAACACGATTCCACTTTGTAATAATTGGAGAGCAAAGCTTTTGTGATACAGAAATTTATAGCGTCAAGTATATTGTTGAAATCGGACGGCCAGTAAGTTGGCTCTTAAGAATTTCTTTGTGTTAGCCTAGAGCCCCATAAGGGATTTTTAGCATTTAGACCCCCCCCCATCCCGGCTATACATATGTTCACAAGAAAAAGGAAGGAACTGGATATCAAAATGAGGATGTACTGACTATTAGGACGCAAATCTAAATTAACTCTTAATAATAAAGGGCACAGTACAAAACATTGTTAACTCCTGTGTGGACCTACGAGATTCAGTTCTGGGGCTGTGCTGAAACATCCAATTTAGACATAATACAAAGGTTCGAAAATAAAACTTTTCGTACTTGAGCCAATGCGGAGTGGTATATAAGTAATAACACACTGCACAAGGACCTTAGAATTCGTTGGGTGAGTGACAAAATCAAACGATACAAAACAAATTATGTGAGGAGACTACATCATCATTCCACTGCATTAGTGAACAATCTGTTAAACAAGATCTTATTAACTAACTAATTATTTGTATTTGGGGGATTACCATTGAGTGTATCATCCCTCTCATGTTATATAGCATACCATATGAACAAATTTTCTTGTTAGCCCTATGGCTAGTTGTAAATATTGTAAATAAACTATTAAAAAACTAATAACTGAATAACCCAGTATAAATTTGAGAATTCTAGGTAAATGCTGTTTTCAATCCATTACAGTAAAATCAAATACCATAGAATCATAGATTCAAATGAACGTTGACGTACATATCCCATTTAAAATGTTGCAACAATTACACTCTTGCTATTTATACATTGCTATTTCTGTTGGACGCCTGGAACTTTTACTTCGGAGATTTTTTTCTTGGTCGACAATATGGCTGGTTTTTATTGCTGGAGTGAAGTTACTGGATGTCCTTTAACAAAAATAGAAGTGCTTGATCTATTATGTGATAGGGCTCGTATTAAGTTATTTTCCAAATAACAGCTACGTAAAGCTGAACAGTTTCAACGCTAATGAATCGACTTAGATCGAATCGATGTAAATTCCGAAATAATACTCCTAATTTGTATGTTTCACTAGTGCATTATTGTTTATTAATAACTTGGATACAAGATGCATTATGTAGTTTATAATGCCCTTGGGAATAGATATCGCATTCGTAAACTACTTCCTAAATGTTATGAAAACTTTCTAATTCATTATTTAGGTTATGAAAAAGCACTAGTAAGACATAAAATATTGTATGTACCACGAGCATTACTAACTAATAATGCACATTCGGCGACATCCATCCCTCGGGCCCAAGGCTCTCGGACTAGAACATCCTCAACCAATGGCGTTACAATCACAAGAATGCTAAGAGGTCGACGATGATCCAGCCCGAGAGAATTTGGAGGGATGGAAGTCGCCCGATGGGCATTATCATCTAGTAACGCTCGTGGTGCATGCAAGATTTTATTTTTCACGAGAATACGTACGAGTAGAAAATTAGCTTTAATTTATAAATATTGGCGTTGCCAAGGACGTTGTTTATATTTATTTTGAACGTAACTCCGGCGCAGATAGCAAAGTTAGCGGGAGTTATAAATGATAATGACCGCTTATAATACCCTGGTAATAATACCCCGTAGCCAAAGCTTTAAAAACTTGCCGAACATGACTAATATACTTCCTCTAACCGGCAGGATGCTCCGGAACACTGTAAGACGAAGAATAAGGCTAGGTTCTCCAAGAAGTTTGTGGTGTAGCAAGTTTTTGTGGCTTAAGAATCGAACCTTTATTTCTGTTAGCACAGTAAATTCCGAATTCTACCTGAAAGAATGCCTGAAGAAACATATTTTGCCAATACCAATACCAAGGCACTCTTCTGGAAACCTGTTACTACTCTATAATGGTGTTAGGAAGTGTATAAAAATAACGATATTGATTACATTCCAAAAGAATATAATGCACCAAACGTTCCAGAATTTTGAATTTTCGAACAGTAGTGTGAAAGAGATTTTGAAGAAAACAAGTGAAGTTGTTCAAACTGACGATGATTTTCGACGTCAATATCGAGATGGGCTTCGAATAAAATATGTAAAGAACTCGTGCAAAAACTTACGAGTCGTAAACGTAGTAAGGTCCGTTTAGAACATCTTGCAATTGCAAGAATACTGTACCATCCTGAAATAAGTTAAGTTAACTTTTTATACCTTCTTGGTTTTATTTTTCTAAGTTTTCGATTTCTAGATTTTGGCCAGTTCGCCCTGTAAATAATAAGCAATCATTTAGCTTTTCTTTTATAATATTAAAATATTAAATTAACTTCTTCAAACTATATTTTTAACTTTTAATATAAGACTTAAAAACAAATTTGACGTTTCTATTAAAGTCTTAGACGCTGCTCGTAACGACGAGACGCGACGTTACCAAAACAAACTCAATTATAAACTCTTTTTTATTTAACGCGTATTTCAACTCGTCGCCTGTCGAAATCAAATTAAATTACCCCTTTTTACCTGGAAACAGGTTTCGATAACAAATTGTATTAAATAAAAAGTAGTTTAAGGTCAAGTTGTTTGGTTCTAAACAGTTTTCTCATGGAATTTGCTGATAAATAGTCAAAACCGGTTTGGGAAAAATAGTAAGTTTAATTCATACAAAGATTATGTTTTGGGACTGATAAGATTGCCAGACTCCGCTAACGTATCGTCCAATAACTTCCTTCTTCGTCCCAAAAGATGTATTTTTTGTACTAATTAAAAAAATGACTACGCTGTTACACTACCTAAATAAAAAGTAGCTTTAAAATATAAATTTAAAAATAAATACAATAATGTCTTTGTATACTATCTGTTTATGCCATTCTACAAATAGTCAGGATCATTAATTACATGTTCTAGTAAAGTATTCACCAATCAATGTGACAATAGCTAATTACTCAGACACAAGAGTATTATAATTACTTGTCACAGAACCACAATCTGTTTAGGTTAATTTATAGATAGGTATAAAATTTATATTATATTCTAAAAATAAATTTGATGCTAAAACTATGTTTATCAGTAATAGAGTTCGTAATTTACCACTTCGTCCTTGTTTTCCCCCAGAATAAAACAACAGCAATTAACACAAAAACTATATAATTACAAAACTGTGTGATTCTATATAAATTTAGTCCAACAGTGTAGAAAACTTAAGTTTCTTAATTGGTACCATTTTCTTCCATTTATCATGGATAGCTGTTATGTTAAAGGGAAAAAATATATTTGGAGTTTTCAATATTTGTCACGGTTCTCGTGCTTATACGGTATTATAACAAGGACATCAAACGCGTCAAGTAGTTATACATCGACATAAACAAAAAAAATCCCTATAACATTTTTTCTCAGAAGCGTGCAAAAAATTGAAACAAAGAAGAGTATAATGTTTTGAGCACGTTATTAAGTTAAGTTAATTAGTAAAGGACGTTTTATGCTTTGTTCTGTTTACGTTGCTGATCTTGCAACCTACAATCTGATCCTTTAAAACTACAATTTTAAGAGCTCAGTCAGTCAGATGATAATTCGCAGAACGCTACTACTATACTATACTATACTAGACACGACTAATTAAGAAAAGAATATTGGTGTAGGTGAAGTCTTTGTAAAAATGTAGACAATGACAACAATGACGTAAAATTCGCCGTACATTAAAAGCCTGGCGTTTTCATTACTAAAATATTTAATTAATGTAGTCGAAACAAGGCGTCATATCATAATCCGGGGGATTATCGCATCGCAGATATTAAAACTAGTAAATGTAATTTCTCTATAAAGTCGAATGGTTTTTGTTTTTAAATTAAATTTAAAGCCACCCACACTAATAAAATTTCTGTTAATTTAATTATTTAACTAACATAAATCAAATATTCTCTTTCATAATCAGACAATATTTTTTTATAAATACGATTTATTTTAAAGATGTTATTAGACCTTGAATTGATTTCAAGTTCTATGCAGCATAAACAAACACTGTGCTGAATTGACAAATTATTTTGTGTGGTAGTTCCCAAATTTCAACTGGCACGTTTTACTCTCTGTCAAAAACTTAATTAGAAAAAGTGCAAATGTACAATTTCGGTAATGTACAATTGCAGTACCAGATATGTAAGGTCACGTTAAATGAAACTAAATAAAATCCCGTTACAAGTAGATGGCTTGTAAAAATTAAATACACAATTTTGTTTATTTACTCTTTGCATATATTACAAGTCTTTATCTTGCTCTGCATTTTACTTCATCATAAACCACTATATAAACGAAGCGAAGCAAATTGATCTGCATTAGTACAGTGTAACACAAGTGGGTGCTTGGAAATGGCGGGTTTAGACTAGAAAGACCGCGAAGAAGTCGCCACACGTTTGTGTGGCTTTAAGATTTTTAAACTGGCATTTATACGGTTAACTTTATCTTTTAGCGCGTTTTAATTTTATACGTACTTTTCAAAAACGTCGGTCAAAAATACTAAAAATTTGTACTTTCTCTAATCAAAAAACTTGTGGAAAATATCTTGCGGAACTTGTTAATTGTCGGACGAATTAACGGCAGTTTTTCTTAGCTGTAACACAAATGTGGAATTTGTGCTATACCACCAGTAAGTCGGCTGCTGCCGCACGATAGTACTACATAATAGTAACATAATAAACGGGATTAACTCCTATACGATGCCCGTAAACATTCTAGACTGGCGGTGGAATGTATGACGCATCAACCGCTAAACGAAACACAATACACCGGACTAATCTAGAATGTTCCAGCAATCTTATACAGGATATATAAACCACAAAGAGGAGATCATTAGTCAACCAGCCAAACACTTTCGCGCATCGTCAATAGTACAAATATCAGTGTAACATAAATCCTATTGAAATAAATATTTGTGTAAATTAATTAGTCTAAATTTGTTAATTGTTTATAGTTGTTTGTAATTAGTGTTAGTGAAAATATTTTCTCTTGATAATAGACAATTAAAACATCACATTTAGTATTATTTAAAAAGAGCATTACAGTAATATTAATGTTGTTTGTTTCATAAATGTTTTATTTTATTTTGTGATATGGAGTCAAGTAACGCAAGACAATAATTTCTACATCATAAATATCTTTGCTGATTAACAGTAAGTTTGGATTTATTTACAACTAAGAAATACTGAAATGTTACTTTGTATTTCTTAGATAGTAAAAGAGGTATTATACTGCTTTTATAGCAAGAGGAAGAAATGTAAAAACATATCTGATTATATGCTGATATATAAAAATATGCACAATAAGGCTTAATACTAGACGGAATCATAATTGAGATCAGATCAGATGACAATTGAGATGGTTTGTATATTGTACACGTAAATAGAATCAATCAACACAGACTGCTATAGAAATGTAAGCAAGAATATAGAAGAATGGAAAGACCGAAGAAAATGGTTAAACAGAATAGAAGAAATAGGAAAAGAGTGAGGCAAAACAATGGAGTAAATGAAGACAATTGAAGATAAATAGAGATAATAATGAAGGAAAGAATGAAGGAAATGAGTCCACATCCGGTACTCATCAGGGTAGCTGGTTTCAAAAAAAATCAAAAAAGAGGGCAGTAGAAATCTGAAAATCTGATTTTAGGACATAATGAAAAAATTATGAGTAAAATGTTAAACTTCAAAAGCGTGTTTGATCCACAACCACATGTTGATAAGGAAAATATGTTCTAAATAATTTCAGCTTCGCCCCCCCATTACGAAATTTCTAGTCATATCAGTTACATCCTGTATAATCTTTAAACCTTTTCCGTTCAAAAATAGACGGAGCGCTTTCATCCTTTTTGTTTTGTTCTGTTTTTTTTTAAACCCAGGTCTCAGAGCCATATGTGAAGACCGGTCTGATGAGGGCTTTGTATAATTTGATTCTTGTTGATTCCGTATCTGTTCACGGGTGATATTATCTCGGTTGACTTATGAACTTAAATAGACAAATTCTCTCACACTTTCAAGTTGTATTTACCAATCGTTAAGTTCTATCGTGCTCTTAATCGTTTACTTTCATTAATTACTGCCATATATTTTGTTTTTGTTTAATTCATTTGTAATACAAGTTTTGTGGTAACCTTCTCTAGTGCAACAAATGCTTCTTTATATTTAGTGCACTTCTCCTAATAACATCTAAGATGTCGTCTGCATTCGCAAGTAGTACTTGGACAGATTTAATAAATTTTGTACCCCGTGTGTTAATTTTTAAGGATCTCACTACTTTTTCAAAGGCGATACTGAACAATAGTGCGTCCCCTGTCGAAGATCTTTATTAGTAGTAAAAGAGCGGGACAAGTCCCCTTGTATTCTAAATCTGCATTCTACACGTCTCATAGTTAGCTCGTTAGATCTAATCAGGTGTTTGTGGAGTCCAAATTTTTTCATGGCCTTATACAATTCTTTTCTATTAATGCTGACATAGGTGTTCTTAAAATCTATGAATAGATAGTGCATATCTATTCATATACTCATACGTCTTTTCGAGTCTGTCTTAACGCGCGTAACTGGTCTATGGTCGATTTGTTCTGCTGGAATCCCCAATGATATTTTCAAATTGTGTTGCTTACCAGAAGCTTCAGTCCTGTGTACAATGTTGTATGCCACATTAAACTGTGTAATCGCTCGATAGTTAGTACATTCTGGCTGATCCCCTTTTTTGTGATTGGGACAAATTATTCCAGCGTTCCATCCGAATATGGTATGTTCTTATACTTTTGTTGGATTGTTTTTTATGTATGGTTCCAATTAGTTAGCGGCTATCGTTTTTGTATAGTTTATTCAGACCTACTTACTTAAAATTGTTGTGGATAGCTTTTTTTCTCCAATTTTTAATAATAATAAAGCTGCTTCATATGCTAATTGCCTTCTAACCAGTGCATGTAAGTCTTGGAGGCAAAAAGTGTGATGACCTCCTGCTTTCAGCTTTACTTAAAGTGTAGACATGCCCAGTAGATGTGACAGGTTCCACTTGAATGAGCACTGTGCTTGTAGGAATATCTTGTATGTCCGGGACAACTGGGTAAGCAAAAGATGCTTACTGTCCTCTGAGGTGTAGGAAGATAACTTTTAGATTGCTAGTGTCCTTATGTATTGCAAGAAAGCATGTTACCTACTACCCACCATGCATCATCACATGCGACAGTTATGTAATCTGAATTTAATTCTGGTGACTTCTATGATCTCTAGAGGAAACCAGTTTCAGAGACTATATGTATTTCTTCCTTTCCTCTCCCAATGATGTTGCTTGGAAACAACTCAACTCCTACTTCACTGTCTGACCTAGGAATATATATTTTTTCAACATTACACTTAATTGCTTAACTATTAATTATGAAAGTCTTTTACAACATATTATGCTTAAAGAAAGTAGGATGAAAGCTATGAACATATTCTTACCTTATATTTTTCAATATCAATAAAGGTGATTGAATCAGGTGAAATAACTAGGTAGCCTTAATTACGATATAATATCTCAAATTCCAATGTATTCTTGAAAAAAACTTTTTTTTACTATGGGCCCATGATTGTTCCTTTCTAAAATTTTGCACAGATACTTACAAAAAGTCTTTCTTTAATATATATTTTTTTAAAAATTTTCAAAAAAGGAGTTTTTGAAATTTTCAAAATCAACGATTTTCAAAAAGAAAATAGAAAATATTTTTCTGTCAATGTAGTCATAATGTATACCGTAAGAGAGCCCCTGAAAGGAACTTTAAGATGAACTTAAGATGAGCTTTCTAGTTCAAATAGATATGGGTCTAATATTTTCGTTAACGTGAATCAATATCGCAGAAAAATTGACGTATCTTTGAATATTCAAAAATCGGTAACAGGAGAACATGTTCAAAGATTCTGAAAATTGGTAGTTTCCATAAGCTCTTTAGGTACATCTTAAATACCAAAACTCATAGAGATTTCAGATAAGAACATCGACGTACCCAGGATCTCATCTAGAGGGGGCAACTTACATTAGTTTTGAGGAAGAGGTCAAAGTGAACCGCGACAATTTCTTACAAAATAAACTCAAAACTATTGCAAAACTGTTTTTATCAGTTACAAAATTCATAATCCCAGAATCACAGAATCACAGTCACAGAGTCACATAGTTACAGACTTACAGACTTGCAGACTTGCAGACTTACAGAGGCACAGAATCACATAATCACACAGTCACAGAATCACAGAATCACAGAATCACAGAATCACAGAATCGCAGAATCGCAGAATCACACAATCACAGAGTTACAGAATTATAGAACTATTAATAGAATAAAAAGTGTTCAAAAAATTATTTCCCCCTTTTTAACTTTCCACGAATTCATTTTAATATTCGAGGGCAATAAATGAAGGTTAGTGAGTAAGAATGTGTGTTAAATTATTTCAATAGAATACTACTATAAAATAGTTCCAAAGATTATTGAAATATTTCACCCTTTTTAAATTTCCACGAATTAATTTTAATATTTCAGGACATATTGTCCTGGAATATTAATCACACAATCACAGAATCGCAGCATCACAGAATCACACAATCACAGAATCACAGTGTCACAGAGTTACAGAGTCACAGAGTCACAAAATCATAGAATCACATAATCACACAATCACAGAATCGCAAAATCGAAGAATCACAGAATCACACAATCACAGAGTCACAGAATTATAGAACTATTAATAGAAAAAAAATGTTCAAAGAATTATTTCCGCCTTTTTAACTTTCCACGAATTCATTTTAATATTCGAGGACAATAAATGAAGGTTAGTGAGTAAGAATGTGTGTTAAATTATTTCAATAGAATACTACTATAAAATAGTTCCAAAGATTATTGAAATATTTCACCCTTTTTAAATTTCCACGAATTAATTTTAATACTCCAGGACAATGTAGGTTAAATTAGGTTATGTTGTATTTTAAAGTATAATATTAGAAGTGATGTGTCAATAATTTTCCCAGAATATTAGTATAATGTAAATATTAACTCCTCATAATATTAAACAGTTAATCGTTACATCAAATTAGATCATAAAATGCATGAGCATATAAAATCAGATCCACTGGTGGCAATTGCAATTAATTTTATTAACCTCATTATACAGCAAAATAGCAACCAGTAATTAAAATTGTTGATGATGAAAATAAATTGTTCGCTATAATCTCAATACAAACCTAGTATTGAAAAAAGATATATTACTCCATTTCTGTCAAAAAGTACTTTGCAATAGTAAAACAATTGAACTAGTTAGCAAATTGTTTCTTTCCTAGATATTTCGATATTTCATAAAAATAAATTACCAAAAAAGAACAGCGCAATCGAGGATTGAGAATAAACGATAGCTTCATTCCTAGAGTTCTCGTTTTATATCATTTTGTAAATGTCAATAACACACCTCAGCTTCAAAGGAACATAAAGCTAATGGACATGGTTGACATCAATATAAGCTAACAGTTTCAGGCTCTTCCGCACTCTTTCTAACTGAAAAGAAACGCGAACAAAACCAATTCAACAAGTGAACCGTACTAGAGTTGGCGTAAAAGCGCTTCCGTCCAAGCTTCTGGCATGGAGTCTCTGTCTTCTTGCCGGCACGAAGGCTAAAAATGGACCAACTAACGTCAAGATTGCTCATCTCCGCCACGCTCACGTTCAGTTTTGATTTGTTCGTAAACGCATCCCAAATCCGCTTTTTCATCATTACTTCTTTTCTTTTCGATTATACTCTTTCTACTTTCGGTTTACTAGTTCCTCCTAAATTGCTCCTTTCATTCATCCTTCAATGTCGTTTTGTCACGTAGGTTGCGTGATAATTACAATAATAAAAATTATGAAAAAGTATTCCAATTGTTTTGATTTGACCTCGCCATACCCCTTGTCACACCTTAGATTTAAATTCTCCCCCGACCCTCAAGGTTCTAAAATTTAAAATAAAATCAACCATCCCATTCGTGTTGCAATAACTAACGCGGAAAATATCAAGAAAAAAAATGTTATACATATTAATAGTAATAGCAGCAATGACATAAAAGTTTGTTTTATCCTTTAACGAAATTGTATTACAAGTTTATCTTTTGTTACAATTTGTAATTTAACGCAATAAGTCTAAGTAAAAGTAATCGCAGGTAAAAGGGCGAAAATGTTATCCAGTCTAACGGGCTTGTCGAAGTCCGATTTCGACATTGTCATTGAACTCCATTCTTGTTAGTGAACAATAAATGCCTTTAAAGTTCATCCTTTCAGATTGTTACTTTGTTTACGACTTTGATCAATTTCGTGTTGTACAATTTAATGCAAATGGTTACAAGTTTGCACATTTACTTGGTCAATGTGGAAATATGAAAAATTTCTAGGATTCACTTACCTATGTATAAATATTCATGTTTAATAACTTAAATCTTTATGCGAGTATATCCAAGTGATAATTAATGTATCTATTACTTGCGCAGAAAAGATTTAATAAATATATTCATATTTAATCATGCATTCAGCTGCTTTTAACTAGTGAAGTTCATTTACCTTAAGATATAATTCATTATTATAATGACACTTTAATAAGTGTTTTCTTGTTTACAGTTAATATACGTCAAATTTACATTAATGATTAATAGAATTAAAATAATTGCTATGAATATAAAGACTGAGAAACACTATTACTACTTTTAATCTGTATTTATCATTAACAAGCCCATTTTTAGTTAAAAAAGTACAACAGTAATACAGAACAAAAACAGTAGGCAGTAACGCCATCTTTCCGGAAACAACAAATATTGCGATAGTCAGTAGCGGATTTGACACTTAAGGGGCCTGAAGCGTTAGAAATTTCTGGGGCGCCATAGTATAAATCAATTACTACAATTTATATACCTTTTATTTTTTATTAAAAATTAAGTAACCTACTAAATACATTTAATTACATATGTAAATATAGCAATATTTTAAAATTAATACATGTATGTAATCGTATCATTTAAATTTTCTGGTATAACTGACTTATCCGTTAATTGACATTATACCTACTAATAAATATTATTAGTATGTTGTGTTACAAGTGCAGAAAAGTACCAATTTCTTACGTGTAAAGAAGTTGCGGCATGAAATGAAGTCGAATTCCGCAATCACACGAGTGTGAAATTGGGGTGTTTGCACGTGTTACACACTATACTTACGACCACAAAAAAATAATAAAACACTAAAAGCTAGGAAACATATTTAACAGAGAATATGATTTGAGATGCTCTGGATTGTCAACAGTGGACAATGCTCACATTTTCTGGAAATCAGGTGTTAGTTGTAAAAATTAAGAAATGCGTATAACTCAATGTAATAATCATTTATTTATAACTAGGTGCCAACTGCTTACCCTAATGGGTAAGCTTTAGTAAGTAACGCACTCTTAAAACACTGCTGTTCTTACGTATTTTGCAAAACTCGTATCACTTCACTTTGCAAAACTCGTGTCACTTTCCTCCAAAGGTCAAAGTGGAATAAGCAAAGCGTGGGATTGCACGCCACTTGTTGCTTTTGTTGAAATACGAAAAAAGAATTCAAGCTCGGATCCTCACCTCTCTCTCTCTTACATCGCGTAGTTCAATAGGGTTTGAGTCATCCAGCGTTAGGTAGCGCTGGCTGTCTCCACAGAAAAAATGTACCGAGACACATGAATGAATGATGATGAAAACACAATGCATGTACTTCAAGATTAAGAAATGATATCAGTGCTGAAATTTGAACAATTATTTAAGTTAATAGCAGCAGTTTTGTTGGCGTCTTCAATTTTTTTTAAATGTCATAGACACATTTTTAAATGTATTTTGGACGTCCTGTTGTTCCGCCGCTACTTTTTTGTTAATAAAAGGTAATAATAACCTCAATTTTTACAAATACATTGAATACCTAATGCTTCATTTGTATGTAATTTTAAATAATAAATTCCCAAAATATTTTCAGATTACCATGTTATAGTCCGGTTATTCTAAATTTATGGATTAAAGCCATTAGAAGGATATATCGTGTCTGAACGTACACGTAGTACGTACAGCTGATTTCAAATAAATCTAGGACAAGTCTTGAGAGAGTATTTTTAACAAAGTGTGAACTAGGCTTTAAATTATATTTTCATAGTTAACTACATAAAATTTATTAAATATCGTTGAAAATAGAAAGCAACATTTACAGTATGAAGTACTGACTGTCTTAGATTTATATGAAATTAGCTGTACATATTACGACCGCGACCGAAGTGACACGCCGAGATACTAAGGCGACCGGGAGTCGCTCGCTGTAGATATGCAGTTTACGTTTCAGGATATACGGAATAAGCAAATTATAAAAGCTATCATTGTTTTTATTGTAATTTAGCAATAATAATGAATAATATTAATATACACTAGCAATTATATAATAATATTAAAATTAATCAATTTTACGTCAATTTAATAACAATTTTATAATAACTTTATATAGCAGTAATATCTGTATATGCTGATAGTCAGCATAGAGCTCAGAGACGAGATGTCGCTCGGAAAGCGGAAGGTCCAGGGTTCGATTTCCAGCCTGGGTGATATCACAGGTCTGCATTTTAATACCTTATAAAATGTGAATTGAGTTTTCCCAACTGATTTTGGGTGTTTGAGTGATGTTGATTTTAAATCTGTTTTTGGTTTTTCTCTATCACGTAAGGTTTTTGAACAAAAATAAATCGAAAAATAGAGCTATTTATATGTATTTAGGGTAAAAAGGCAAAGTGAAAAAGGCAACAAAAAATTACAAAAATCATAGAAAATACACTATTCCTTTATCTTTTTGGAAAGCTTTTTCTTTTGCTGGAAAGGTTTCTTTTCGTTGCTTTACGTCTATGTCCAGTTTTTACGTCTATGCCAAAAAAATGTTCCTGGAGCAAGCAGATATTTCCGCTTAGATGGATCCTAAACGCTCGAAAAGATCTTTTGTAAGTGTTAAAATCTATAACATTTATACATTTAGTTCGTCTTGAGAAAATAGCTGCGATTTAGAGTTTCTTGAAAATGATGGTTTCAAAATGCCAATTTCTGCATCTACTGAAGATTTGGTATTAACACTAAACTGCAATGGTTTACGTGGGCATCTACTGCAAATTCGGTATCAATACTAGACTGCAATGCTTTACGTGGAACTGGCACAGGTATATCAGCATGTGAAACTGGTCTCATTGCCGACTGAAGATTGAGCTAGTTAATATATTTAAGAGTTCTTGTGTTATTACCCTTAATATCACGAAGCAAAAATACCAGTCGTCAGTGGGTGTGATTTCTTGGTTCTATCCAGCCCACTGGTATTCCAAAAGGCAGACTTTTTTTGTTTCTTCAAACCAATGCTTTAAGTGTGCCCAGCGTTTATCAGTATTTCTGTTTTGAAAGTTTCGGAAATAAAAGAAATATATAATTTGATTTGAGAAACAAGAAATATCACAATGTTGGTTTACAAAAAAATGTACGTGTACAGTGAACGCTTTCTTCTGGTACGGATAAATGTAGGAGATTTAATGGATTACTTCTTCACTCATCGTGCCTAAAGATACATGAAAGAAATAATTAAAATAATACAACATGAAGATTATCCTATTTTGCATTTGGGTATTATATTAAGTTCTATGTGAATTTCTCACTTCCCAAGTGTCTCTCCCCTAGTTCTTTTTAAGTTGTTATTACGAGATGAGCCTCTATTGTAATACTGTACGTAATTTTATTTTGGTTAGATTATTATTTATAGGCGCCTTGACTATTTTGGTTTGATTTAGCATCACCCCTCTGATCAAATTGTCACTACCCTGGTTCTTGTGCAACCCCCCTGGGTTGCAATTTTCCCTTGGTCACCTTGAAACTCCGAAAATGCGTAATAATTACTAGCCCACTTTAAATTAGTGTGAAAATAGGAATTACTTTTTAGATAATAAAACACACAAACTTATTCTTATATTTTTTGTTGGTCACAAAAACGGGTAGCCAATACACAAATAGCAGATATTCACTCACCTATCGCTCTGAATGCTTGCCTATTCGCACGAAGCTCTATTGCGTCGACCGTACACCTTTTTTACCCGCCTGTACAAGATATGAACTGTTTCATGTTTTACTCTTCGCGACTAAGTGAGTTCCCATGCCAATAATTCTTATTTGTCGCGTATCCACTGCGGTCTTGGGCAGGGTTCCTCTGCGGGGCCCTCTGACTTGTGCGGCCAGAAGCGGCCGCTTCTAACGCTTGTGCATAAATCCGCCACTGGCGATAGTGTAGGTTATCTTAAAACTGTTTTTATTATATGTAGCGTATTCCTTACATAAATAGTGTTACAATTTTCTTTTAGTGTTTGCATTTTAGTCATTTTTGCTACAGCATCTTCAAACAGAATATAGTTTTGAGGAATGTGAAAATGGTAGAAGAAAAAGATGTGACAACTAAACAGTTATTGGATGAAATTATCAAAAATCGTAATGAAATTAAAAGTTATATAGATGCTTTAGAAGTTAGGCAACAAGTACAAATTGAAGAACTAAAAAGTAAAGTTGGAAAACTAGATCAAGAGAACCAAGAGCTAAAGAAAGATATAGAAAATTTAAGAAAAGTTGAAAAGAAAAATAGTATTGTCATCTTTGGAATAGCTAAGAGAAGTGAATTATTAACCTGCAAGGGGTATGTGAAGAAGTTAATAAATTATTAAATATTAATCTGCGCGAAGAAGAGGTTAACAATTTCTATTTTTTGGGAAACAACACGAATAGTCCACTAAAAATTGAATTTACTAGATTTCTCTTAAAAAAACTCGTGATTAAAAATAGAAAAAGATTGAAAGGGCAGAAAATCACTATTGTACATGATTTAACACCTCAGCAAAGAAAGGAGCATCAATTACTTCGTAAGCATCAAATCTTGGCCAAAACCAAAGGGAACCATAGCTGTTGGCAAGCCATATGTTGATGGAAATTCTTATGGTTACGAAAATCTTTTAGAACAAACATTTGACGAAGAAGAGAAGGCAAACAGTGCTCCATCAACACCAAACCTTTTCCAAAATATAGAAGAAATCCCTTCCTTGAGTGAAGTGGAGTTAGCACTTAGAAGTCAAATGACTCCAAAAAATGTGCCCAATGAGAAGCGAAAAATAGTAAATACTCGACTACAACAAAAACAGAGAAGTATTTCCTCGAGCAAGAAGTAAAAAAAATAAATAAATAAATAATTTTTTTTTTTTAAACGATAACTATAATTAATAGTAAATTTGAATTTGTAGTGCTTTTATATTCACTTTCCTCATCTATTTATTGTATCTCATTTTATTTGTCAGCTTCTCTTAGATGTATTTTTCTTTTGCGGTAAGATGGATAAATTTGTAAGGGACTACAAACCAACTCAAATTAGGGACAAATTAATAAGTAAAATTGAATTGAACAATATTATTGAGGAAAAGAGTTCTTGTTTTCAAATAATGCACAACAATATACGTAGTGCAAATAAAAATCCAGATGAATTTAAGATCTTTATTGACTGTTACATAGGTAAATTAAACTGTATAATCCTTACAGAGACTTTCAAAATTTATAATACAAAATTATATAACATTTAATAAAAACGAAATTAGAAAAAACAGATATATAAAATATGTTGACTATAAAAAATTAAATTGGTTGTTACTTAAGGAAACCTGGCCAAATGTTTATAATGCGTAAAATACGGACCTAGCTACTAATAGTTTTGTTGATATATTAAAATATTACATACAGTGCTGTACCAAAACAATAAAAGTTAAGCGAAATAAGCTAAAAAGGAATCCATGGATAACAGAAGGATTAATAAAATCTAGCGAGGAAAAAAATTAGCTGTATAAAGAGTTAAAGAAAGACCCGGAAAATCAAAATTTAAAAACAAAATTTAATGATTATAATAAAAATTTAAATTTCTTATTGAAAAAGCAAAAAACGATTATTATAAAAATAAAATCGAAGTAAATAATAATAATTCACTAAAACTGTGGCAAACAATAAAAGAATTAGAAAATAAAAGACCTGATAAAGAAATAAAATGCATTAAAAATAATACAAATGAAAAAATGGTATATAAACCAAAGGATATAGCTAATGTATTTATTGAATATTTCTCTACTGTTGGGGAAAAATTAGCCGAAAAAATTACAAAACCAAAGAAACAGTCTTCACAGACCAGTGTGCCAAATTCTATAGTCTTATTACCAACTACAGAAGATGAAATAAGAAAGGTAATTCTGGAGCTAAAAAATCATAAATCGCCTGGTTTAGATAAACTGACAGCAGAATGCTTAAAAAAAATTGTAAATAATATCATTTCTCCAATCACATATATTATAAATAAATGCTTAGATTCTGGATATTTCCCAAAAGCATTCAAAAAAGCTGTAGTTTTACCCATTTTCAAAGGAGGAAATCAATTACAAGTTGGAAACTACAGGCCTATATCCCTGTTATCAAACTTATCTAAAATTTTTGAAAAAAATTTCAAGACAAGGATAAATAAATACTTTAAATTACTTAAAATTTAATATTCTCTCAAATAAACAATTTGGATTTCGAAAAGCTAGATCAACGCAAGATGCTATTTTGTACTTAACTGGTAAAATAGCAAACGCTATTGATAAAAAAACTCCTGCATTATGCATCTTCGTCGATCTAGCAAAAGCCTTCGACACAGTAAGCCATCCTGATTTACTTAGGACACTTGAAAACAACGGATTTAGAGGGAATGCTAGAGAACTTATGCGACATTATCTTTACGATAGACTACAATGTGTCGAAATGGCTGGTGAAGTCAGTGAGTTAAGAAACGTCAAATACGGTGTTCCTCAAGGAACGGTACTTGGGCCATTATTATTTAACATATATATAAATGAACTATTTAACTTACCTATCTGTGGAGATATTGCCAGTTTCGCAGACGACACCGCCATATACTATGAAGACTCTACTTGGGACTACCTAAAACATAAAGTTGAATCTGATTTTCCTCAAATTTTAGACCTTTTCAGAAGCAAACTACTAACCATAAATGCTTCTAAAACCCATTATATGCCACAAACTTACCTGATTATAATAGTCTGACGTTTCGCTCAGACAGCTCAGTGATTGTGATATCTGCAACCACTAACATAAAATATTTAGGTATTTATATAGATAGCCACCTTCACTGGGATGCTCATACAAAGAGGCTAATAATAAAATTAAGATCCATAATTCCTAAATTTAAAATATGTAAAGGTTTTTGTGACATAAAGCAACTCAAAATTATGTACTACGCATTAGTTCAGAGTCTCCTTTCATATGGAATTATCGCTTGGGGAGCTTTGACAAATAACCATATGCAGAAATTAGTAGTTATTCAAAAATGGATATTAAAAATAATTTTTAGCAAAAATTACAGATACTCCTCTGATTTACTGTTTTCAGAGGCTAAGATTCTAGATGTTAGACAGTTATATTATCAGGCGCTAATGAGATACCAATATAATAGTAGAAATGTGTATACCTTAATCACTCATTCCTATCAGACACGAAATAAACAGGGATCTTTAGTTGTACCAAAGATCAATAAAACTGCTGGTTAGCGCTGTCATACTTTTCTTGGCCCTAGGCTGTATAATTTGCTACCGCCGGAAATGAGATTGTTGGATTGACATTTGGATTGTGTAATAGATATAAAAAATAATTAATAAATTATTTATAATTTTACTTATTAAGATTGCCCTTACATAATATCTTTATTTGATTTTTTTATTTTATTTTATTTCATTTTAGCTATTGTAGGTTTTAAATATTGTATTGTTAAATTTCTATCTGTCTATGTAGTATCTATACACCAGTAACAAATTTTTATAATTTACATTAAACGTTTGTCCAACCTTATGCCACGTGCGGATTTTTTTTCTTGTGGCTACGTATGTTTGTTCAGTTTTGTTTATATTATCTTTGTTATTATTATCTATATTTTGGAAATTTTTGTAAATAAACATTATTATTATTATTATAATCCAAGTACGTCGATGTTGATTGGAGTTGGGGATTGGACAATCTTCCCGACAAAATTAAATAAATCAATTTCAGTCACGTTGTTCACTTTTTAATTAATCCAAATTTAGAGATTTGAGTCATTCCACGTCAAATCACTCAAAAAAAGGAAACTTTTTGCCTTGATATCACAGAATGTCCCGATTATTGGATATATTGGGAAGGTTCTTGAGTAAGTTCACTGTGATCTTTTCAAATGTTTTGGTACTAATACAAGCCCAGTATCCTAAGTTAAAGTTTAGGGTGGTAGACCATTTTGAATTGATAGGATTGTGCATCATTTTCTTTAAAAGACTATATCTTTCTTATTTATAAACCGTTTTTTGATGAAATAAATTTTCTTGAATGCAGAAATTTCACTTCTATTATAAAAAATTAAAAATCTGTCATTATTTAAGTGTTTGCTTTGTTTATGTGTCAGTAAACATGTTTGCATACACAGAACAGGTTATAAATTATTGCCATGTTCATTATTTTTTTAATGACTTATCTTCCTGACACCCTCGTAGTTTTTTGCTGATTCCTTGTGTTGTGCCCTTTCTTTGTAACGTACGTTTTTTAAAACTAACAAATATTAAAGGAATCTCAGTACGGTTCTGGCAGTTTAGTAAAACCCAATTGTGTTGGAACCACAAATATTACATTAAGCTAAATAAAGTTTTCTTTCAAGTACAAAAGAGTCACCTCAAAATATATTTGTAAGCAATATTTTTAATTTCGCAGAATTTTTATTGATGCGAGTGTTTATTTTGAAGCGTTCTTATACTAACCAAATGCTTATTTTCTGAGAAATAGAATGTTCCAGAACAAAAATTGTTTTTAATTCCGACCTTATAAGGGCTATATATATATTCCCTTGTAAACAAAATGCAGACAAACAAAATACACTCGTCTAGAAGGCCATCTGAAAATAACATCATGTTTTCTTGTAGGCAAATCTTAAAGGGGAATCCTCGAAGGTTTCGTTAAAAACATTCTAGAATAAAATAACGTAAATATACCTCATTGACTAATGAGAATCCCGCTATATTTCTGTTAGATTATTTAAGATTTTGCCCTTCTCAAATTGTATTCTACCGCCGAAAGTTTTTAGTTTAGCAAAGAGAGTCGGACAGCGGGTCTCGTACCCTGAAGTGGTGTCCGTTCGGACACTGGGTGTTCTACCCCAACTTAGCGGGCTTGCCCCAGTATTCTAGTTCTCTTGTTATTATCGAATAAAATTATTTCAGTGGAGGATTATTCCGTAATTAGAGTTCTAGTTGAAGTTTTTTTAGTTAAAAAGTTTGTAATAGACCACCATCGAGAAGGCTGTTGTCTTAAGGCATTTCCGGGCGCTTCGTGCTACAGTGATACAAAGAGAGTCGTTACGATGAATGTACGCCCTAATTAATAAATATTTAGTTCGGAATTGGAGAATTTGACAAAATATTCCGTACTATTGTTAATGCCTCAATCTAAGTTAGTATTGCACCGTAACGAATCCGTTGTTTGGAAATAGATCCAAAATAAGAATAGTTTCGTAAAACTTTGTTAATTTAACGAAGAAAACAATTCCGTATTACCAATTAAGAATTTATTAAGTAATCTTCAAGCATACAGTTTGTTTAGTACAGTTACCGTTAAAATTTTTGAGAATTTGTATGTTCGGAAGTTAGTGCTAATAAAATAATTACCGTTCTAGTTACGATTGTGTTAATAAAGAATTATTAGTTATTAGAAATTATCGTACGTTGAAGTTCGTCGTTATTGGAGAAAAATAATAATAGTTCAGAATTCAGAAGATTGTTCTCGTATTGATTTTCCAGGTCAGCAGTTTGTGATTATGCTTTGTGTATGGCCATTATTGTTTTTAGTGTAGTTTTTTTTGTAAAGTCTATTTGGGATCCCGAAATTTAAATTACTTTTAGTATGATAATTTTTTGATAATGACAATTTTGTATTTTTTAATTTTCTTATTATTTGAATTTGTTCTTTTATGTTTCAACATACAAATTTCAAATTAATTTATCGTATGATATGGTTTGGCCCAACAAATTGCTGATGTTTATTTTTTGTCTTTTATAAAAATTCAGTAGTATTGATTGATATGTATTCGATTAAACTAACGTCAATTTTAAAAGAGGAATTTTTCTAAATTGAAATTCCTAGATTTTGTTATCAATTTGGTGGCGCTCAACATGTTTTTTTATTTCTTCCTGATTCCATTAATTAATTAGAAGCTTTTGGGGTTAACGCCCACACCTGTATTTAAATTTGCATAATCAGAGATCTCAGCCGGAGCATTTAGTTTAGTTAGTATCGTATTATGAGCAATTACAGTAAGTATAAAATATTTTGTGTTTAGAGGCATTTTGAGTGTTTTAAACAACGCGTGAGACATTTTTTTGCTTTTGTCTTAAATGAACGTTGTTATAAATATCGCCCATCGCGGGGCTTTGTTTTGATGAGAGAAAAAAGCGATGTTATATCTTGAGAAAAAAATAGTAAGGATGTTTTTTTCTAAAAGCTAATTATTAAACATTTTACTAGAGGTACACAGCGAACCTGCGTCTCTTAGAGAAAGTATACATATAATAATAAAATTCAGATATTTATTAAGACTTATTGGAATAGAAGTAGTTCTACTCAGTGGCGTATTTAGGAATTTGTTGGGAGGGGGGGTACTCTTTGAAAATTCTGAATTAAAATACTTAGATTTTCACATAACATATAGATTTTGACACTATAAAAAAATATTCTGGATGGGGGCTCCAGCCAGATAGCCCCCCAGAAAATACGCCAGTGATTCTACTATGTATAATACAAATGCATTAACTTCCTTCAAGAGACGCAGGTCTACTGTGTACCTCTAGTAAAACGTTTAATAATTAGCCCTTACAAAAAACACCCTCACTATTTTTTTTCTCAAGAAAGGGTACGACACAAGGAATCAGCAAAAGAAATTACCAGAGAGTCAGGAAGGTAAGTCATTAAAAAAATAATGAACATAGCACTAATTTATCACCTATTCTATATATGCAAACCTGTTTACTGACACATGAACACTTAAATAATGACAGATTTTTATTATAATAGAAGTGGAATTTCTGCATTCAAGAAAATTTATTTTATCAAAATCGGTTTATAAATAAAAAAGATGCAGTCTTTAAAGAAAATGATGCACAATTCTAAAAGACGAAAAAAATGTCTACCACTCTAAAACTTTGACTTAGGCTTGTATTAGCACCAAAACATTTGAAAAATCGTAGCGAAAGTTGTATCTGTTAGTAACTGGATTGGTGCATTAGAAAATAAAATGTACAGGGTGTCTCACGAAGATGACCCTGTATCTTATCTTGGAAACTGTAAGGGTTAAAAAAAAAGTTTTTATACAAAATTTGGTTGGTACAGAGCAAATGTTTATTTTATAATATTTTTGTATATACAGGGAGAGTTTTTAACTACGGATACGGATACTAGATGCCAATATACTTTATTTTTTATTGTTCTCTATAAGAAAAAATTCAGTGTGTTCATATTTGAACCGCCAGGGGGTCAACCACTGTCGATAACTTTATTTTTATGAATATTAAATGAATGGTTTCTCGCATGTCTATAATAATGAGGCAGAGCTGTATCGTTTTAAAATTTCATCAGTAGTCTTGTATAAAAGTTTACTAATTACTATCACACTAACTGCGGGAAAATGAAGAAGCTGTCACTTTTGTATGATTATTTCTAGTCTTTTATAAGTATATTATTAGTTTAAGAAAATAGATTGACAGGGTTTCCCCGGTTATAATAACACAAAACAATTCAAAACACCTAAAGTGATTGATGAAAAGCTTAAAATTCAGCAATCTACTTTAAATTATCTACGAATGTAATAATTTATTTTATAATAAAAGGTCTTTTTATAAAACATTTTCATTACTTATTGATGACCTTATTTAAAATTATGCAATAACATTGAAAATTAACACATTGAAAATATTTTTAATGTACATACGACTCACTGGCCACGCAATTTTAATGAGGTATTCTCTTCAACAAAATAGGTATTTGGTAATGTCGGCAGTTATCTAAAAAAAACTTTATTGTATGTGGTAAAAGCATTGTGCCCTTACATATTTGCAATTTTTTTAAATTGCGCTTCTGAATAAAAATGATATATCAATTTTTGTTTGTCTATCTACGTCTAACTAAATATTTAGTGCGTTTGATGTACTTTTTATGAAATACATTAGGATTAGTCTCCTCTAAATTGCTAGACAAAATGTCAAGAAGTTTAGGGAGATTCCCCCAATAAACATGTGGTTTTTAACAGTTCCACACCCACACCTTGTATTTTCAGATATTCTCTTAAAACGAAACTTAATTTAGTGCGGTTGATACTAGAAGTTGTAGCTAAAGTTGAATCTGTTAGTAACTGGATTGATGCATCAGAAAATAAAGTATAATACCAAATTAGGTTGGTACAGAGCAAATTTCAATTTTGTAATATTTTTGTGTATACAGGGAGAGTCTCTTAACTACGGATAGTATCAACTTTCTTTATTTTAAACGAAACACCCTGTATATTTTTACAATTTCTGATTCTACATTTTATTATAAGTATTTTTGACTAGTACATAATCCCAAAGTTCTGCAGTTTTTGAATAAATTCCATTTTTTAATTTTTTAAAATGCAATATTTAAAAAAACAAATTACGTATTGCAACTTATTATAATAATATGGCGCACACAGGACTGAAACCTGATTCTAGCTGGTCAAAACTCCAAAAATCATTGTTAAAATCAAAGGTATTCTAAGAAATGGTATTTTAGTAGAAAGCTTAGTGAACTCGTAACTACATGCCGTTCACCGTTACGGCAAATAATAACCATTAAAAAATCCGACAATTCCGGTAAAGTACAGTTCAGTGTTAACCCTTCTGAAGGCGCCAATCTGATGTAGATGTATTTGTAGTTTGTTCGATAACGTGAAAGTTTTTTTTGTGGAAGTGGTTTTTTCATTGATTTCAATAATTTATAAAAACAGAATTGAAGTGCTAAAAATTCTTATAAAGAGGTAAGTTTATATCCTTCTGATATAGAAAATGGTGATTTTTACTTTCCGGATTATAACTTTTTTATTTTGTGGTTTGGCGAAAGATTTAAAAATGTATGATATAAATAAAATGTACATCTCTTTGCGAACTGAAATAATATGTATTCTCAACGATCTTTTTGAGAAGTTGAGCGTTTTAAATATAAGTCTGCATGGAGCGAACGAAAATATCATTACAATTACAGGCAAACTAACGTCTTTCACCGACAAGTTAGAACTGTAGACCAAAAAAGTTAAAAACTCGTAGATTGATCGCTTCCCAGGCGTAAGGCCTTTTCCAAACAAATTTAAAATTTTGTCTCTGTATCATTTTCTAAGTATTTTCCATCACTTAATTATTAAATGTACGAGTGGGTCATCAATCCTTTCGCAAGATACGATAGTATTTATTAATTGCCGCAAGCGGCCGTGTAATTTTATTTATAGTGAAATAATTTGCAACATTTAGACAGCCTAATCTTTGGTAAGCACGTAGTAAAGAAAAAACTTCATTACCATTTTTGGCAAAGGACTATTTGTTTTAGTTAGATAGTTAGATTATCCTATCCAGAAGACCAGTATGTATAAAGTAGTAATATACGACGTTTAAATAGGAAAAACAAAATTGTTTTAAAGTACAGATTTTGTTATTAATCAAGATATAATAAAACAAATTAATAGTTAGTTTCGCGTCCGATAACCCTAAACATAAAGGAATAACATATTTCGACATTTTGAAAGAGTTAAATCTCTATATCGTTATCACGTCAGCATTTTATGTGCAAAATGATATAAACACAGATAAGGAGCCTGGAAGTAATAAAAGAAATCTAGAAATACTTCAATAGAAAATCTCGTCGCCCAACAGTATTTGCCCGGGTTATTGCATATTCTTAAACAAGAATGGAATCCGGATGAAGCAATAGTGGAAAGGAACTACTGCACATCCCTCTCGGCGTCTTTATGTGTTAGAAGCGATAAAAATCCTCTCTTTATGAGCTAAAAGAGCGAACGTGCCTACATCACAAACACAAAGGAGTGAGTGCGAGTAGTTCATCATTGCCGTTGCATTCCTATTAGGCGAAAGCTTTGCAATTGAAGATGGAAATGGTGTCACCATTCCAATGAATATCGTGTAGTTTTTGCCCTTGACCCATCCACGCCCGCTAAATGTAAATTGATGGTTCACTTTCCGATTAGGAACGTGGATTAGGGTAGCGGCACTCCGCAGTATGATTACTCCGTCTAACAACGTATGTAAATCCGGCCACGAAATGGTATGCATACAGTGATATTATGCAAATTGTACGGCTCCCTCAACTCGAGAATCCACGATATTCTGTATTCTTTGTGTGTTATAATAAGTATGACTGCTCGACGTCCGCCATGACTTCATTAGGGACAGGCGCCACCGACACCACCGACACCACCGACGCCGATTCCACTGCTGCTGCTGCATATGCAACACAGTTCCATGTTCAGGGATTTGCAGGATAGATAAGCGCAGAATGCGAGATAATGAAATTTAAAACAAGCTTCCTGCTGAATTTCTTTCCGACTTGATCTCTTTCTTTTGCTTATTTTTCTTTATTTGTTCTTGGGGAAATTTTTCAAGCCGTCACGCCGGAAAATATGGTCTAGATTCTAGCCGGATAGTATTTTAATTTCTGTGTTGATACTTTTATGCTAGCTGAATTTTGATAAACATTTTGAACTACTGCTAAAACATTGTAGTGCTACATAGTACGTAGTTTATTTCAGAATAAACTGCAGAAGGTAAAATATTACTTTGCTTGAAAATGTTTATTTTTAGATTGCTTGTTTGTGTATTAGTACAGGATCAAGAAGTCATTCTAGGTGTTGCGTTAGATCAATTTATTGGTTATAGGTACCAACGTTATCAAGATGTGTCTGCTTTTGCATTGCAGCTACTACACGCAGTGTAGCATATTTCATTTATCAGCAAGATTTTTAGATTTAATGTAAATAGCACTCCCCAAAATCCCAACGAATTTTCAAAAATACAAAAATTTCAATATTTTTAAAAATGTATTTATTGTATGTAAGATGATGTAAGAAAATAAAACTTTCAGATTGATTGAATAAAATTTAAAATTATTATACCTGTCATTAAATATTTACAATTTTACATATTCTATTACAAGTTCTTCGCTGGCCGTTAAATGACAAATCTTATTTTAAATATGAATTTTTTTCTCCCAGTTTAGTTACAATCTCCTAAGTAGTCAGGTGGCTTAGTGAAATTACCGTTACTTGGCGGATAAAAGCACCAAATTTGGTATGAAGGTACATTAGGGTATACTAATAAATCTTAGCCTAGGAGCACTCTGGAATTTCTAAGAATTTTCATGTGCAGCACTAAAATCCAAAATGGCCGACAACTACCACAAAATATCACACGTGAGTCTTTCTTTTCGAGGCACCACTACTGCAAAAATTATAAAAAGTGGGATTTGTGATGTGTTGCAGATGTTGGCCATCTTGGATTTAATTCCTGTTTATGTAGTGTTTCTCACTTCGATTTTTGATCAGTTTAAGCGGTGTTCTAACTGGGTCATTACAAAAACACGCAACACATTTTCTACAATACCATTTGATCAGACTCACGAACAAGGGAACAAGATTTTGAAAGGTTCGGGTGGTGTTGTTGGGATCACAGAAAGCAGGGATCCTGAAGAACACATTCTGGATAATCATGACACAGATAATCCCAAGAATTGCCAACATCATGAGCAGGGACTTTCATCTCAGAAAAACTTTCAGCAACAGGTTGTTAGTCTATGTAAAACCATCAATCAAATGGGCAATTCCTTCTCGGATGATTGCCCTGGCCTGATAAGTCTTCACAGTCGCAACTGCATAAGTGAGTCGGTGGTTCTAACCTTACACACCTTGGTGGATATAGGCAAACGGTAGTATCAGGACTTTGTCAATAATGTGCTTGAAGAACGTACCCTCTCTATACATGACCCAGTCATGAGGAATTCTTTTGAACTCTTCAAGAGACCAGAGTATAAAGCAATATCTCAGCAGGGGAAGAAGCTGAAAATGCTTCAGAACAATGTGGCACTATTTGGTCAACTATCTATATTTATGCAAAACTAAAAAATCAAAGTTGGATGAGTTTCTGCGCATGAGATACAGTCATTCCCCCCTTCCATTTCAGATTTTGGTAAGCTTCATTTGCCAACCAACAAGGCTGGAATTCTGCAATGTCTTGAGCAGCCCGGTCAATCAGAGCTCCCTTAAACCTTTGACTCCAAATTTCTGGACGGTGCCGTGATCGTCCACTGCCTGCCCACTACTAGTGTCGACACCTTCAGTCAGTATGCTGATAAGATATTTCTACCTCACCTTCATCAGCAGCTGGAGAATGTCCAAAGGTTAGATGTTGTTTGGGACACCTACATCCCAGACAGTTTAAAGGAGTCTACCCGGGAAAAAAGCGGCGAGGTGATTCGAAGGAATGTATCTGGTAACAGCAAACTGCCACGAAATTGGATGGACTTCTCCGTGACTCAATGAACAAGAATGAATTGTTCAACTTTTTTACTTCCAAGGTTGTACAGTTCAACTGGTCACCAGGCAAAGATGTATATGTAACAACAGAGAATTCACTACAGCAAGGGGCAAAGAGTATCCTTGTGCGTACTGTAGGTATAGATGTGATTATCATCCTTGCTGGCACATTCTAATCTAATAGTGACTCAACCTTTGACTGGTACCTAGGTGGCCTTTGGCATGGGGAAGCATTACAGGTTTTATCACATCAACGCCATCTGTGCAAGCCTGTGGGATCCAAAAATTCACGAGCACTATCTATGTTTCACTCATTCTCTGGTTGCGACCCAACCTTTAAAGGTAAGAGTAAGAAGTCCATTTGGGAAGATTAGCAAGCATTTCAAGACATCACTGATACATTTGTGTATTTGGCCACTCATCCATTTCAACTGCTGAAAGCACACTCTGAAAACTCCAAGAAGCTGGAACGACTGACTGACTGTTATTCTATATGATAAAACCACTCACTTCAGCAGTATCAACAAGATAAGAAAGGAGCTTTTCTATCAGAAGAATCGAGCAATGGACAAACTCCCACCGACTGAGAATGCGCTTATTCAACATATCTGAAGAGCAGTTTATCAAGCAGATATCTGGACGACCAGCACACATGCACAGCAAGTGATTCCTTCTCGCCTTCTCCACAGGATTTTGCTTAGAATAAGGTTTCAGAGTCATGGGTACCAGTTTGGATGACAATTCCAGAGGTTTCCCGATCATGCAGGAAATTGATTAAATGTTCCTACAAAGGAGACTGCAAAAACTGCAAATGTGGGAAATCCAACCTGGACTGCTCACCAATTTGCAAGTGCAAGTGTAATTTGCAAGTATAATTTATTATAACTGTTGCATACTGAATTCCATTGAATGAATAACTGTATATATTGTTCTGTTATTGGGAACTCTTCTTATATTTTATTAGTTATATTTTGACATATTTATATTACTTTAATAAATGATATGTTTATGTATTACTTTTATAAATGATTGTGTTAAAAGTGATATTTTGTCGTATTTATATTTATTTCGTATGGGACATAGGGCCTACGTAATAATAATAATCGCCTCCTCCCTCCCGCACAAGCTTATAGCTTCTGAGGCCTGGTTTCTAGGTGATGGGTTGTAGCAATTATTATATTATTATTTGTCGGCCATTTTGGATTTTAGTGCTATACATGAAAATTTTTAGAAATTCCAGAGGGCTCCTAAGCTAACATTTATTAGTATGCCCTAAGGTACCTTCATGCCAAATTTGGTGCTTTTATCCCCCAGATAACGGTAATCTTGAAATATAACTCTAAGCCACCTTACTAAAGTAAGGACAATAAGTAAATTGTATAACAAAACTAAACTAAACTAGACTAGATAGTACTATCCTACAAACACAAAATTAACATGTGGCAATTACCCAGTGGTTCATGCCTTAGAGTTCTACTATCTTAATTAAGATTTTTCTTATTATTTAAGAGGAATATATGCATATTAGGCTTGATATGAGTTACGTAAATCAGATTTCCTAGATCTGATGGCTTGAACCTTTTAAGTCTGCGTGTATCAGTATGTTCTGTGAGCAACCTCTTGGTTAGTTTGTTGAGACGCACTTTAAGTCTGTTACTGTATTTTGTACTATGGTTTTGAATTTCTTCTTTCACAGTTGGAATTCGTAAGTCACTTCTTATTATGTCATTTGTAATGAACCACGGAACATCAACTATTCTTAACGTTTTTGATTGAAATCTTTTCAAAATTTCAATGTTAGTGACGGATGTAGTGCCCCACAATTGTACACCATATAAGTACACTGGCTTTAGCACTACTTTATATATTAGTACTTTGTTTTTTATAGTAAGTTGTGATGGCCTTCCTATTAACCAGTATAGTTTGCTTAGTTTATGTCCAAGTTGTTTCCTCTTGCTCCAGATGTGCGTTTTCCAGGTCAACCTGCGATCAAGGTGCATACCGAGGTATTTGGCACAATTTTCTTATGGTAGCAACTTGGTGTTGAGTATAACTTCAGGACATGTTTCTTTTCTCATGGTAAATGTTACCTGGATAGATTTTTGTTCGTTAACCCGTATCCGCCATTTATGAAGCCAATCTTGGATTTTGTTGAGATGATCCTGTAGTGTTCTAGATGCTACTCTTGGGTTGATGTGAGATGTCGTAATTGTTGTATCATCTGCAACGGTTGCACTCATTGTGTCTGTTGATGTGGGAAGCTCCGAAGTAAATAACAGATAAAGTAAGTGTCCCAGCACGCTTCCTTGTGGGACGCCCAACGAGATTGCCTGTATATCTGTGTACTCATCCTGATATCTGCATAGTAGTAGGAAGCCGTAGGATGGTGTTCCAAGTATGGAATCAAGGACGAGCTTGCTTAACCACGCTTATTGGTTGCAGGCTTGTGGGTAGTTTGCATGCGAGTTGGCCGTACCAGGCACAAAACGGAAGTGTGCTGTTTTTTTCAGAGGAATGTGCAGCTGGTTGTGAATTACGTGGGTTGCCCAGCATATACGGGAGTAACCTAGGTAGATATGTTGCATGCCAACTAATGCAACTTGCAGTTGAGATTAACATAGAAATGACCAGTCGTGGGTGAAGCGGAAGCGGTTCTTCGAAGGAATGCACAGCTGGCTCCAAGTCGTAGGCGACGAGACCGCGGCTGCTTGACTAACGTGAGCAACTGAGTGTGGCCTTGTACGATATTTGCGCAAGTTGTAGAACTTCAAGTGGAAATAATTTCCGTTTGTGACACTTTCCCCCTCTTCGGCGGAAGAGTAGAGGTCGTGGTATCGATGTGGTAGATGTTCTCGACGATGACCAAGTTGGCAGCAAATGTTGGTTATTCCCGAGTTCGAAGAATACAGAATACGAAAGTTGGCACTAATTAGCTAAGTAAGAGCACGTTTAGAGAATGATTCAGACAAGAAAAGGTCTAAAACATAAAGAAAAATGAATGTTGTAAAAAATAATGATACTGACTGTTTCGAAAGATGTTTCGAAAGACATGGATGCGAAGTAATTGATGCTACCATAATAAAAATGTACAAAATTTGTACAAATTCAAAAATGTACAAATTCTTTCAAAAAAAATTCGACTAGTATAAAATAGTTAAACATTTTAATAGAAAACGGAACTGTTTCGAGAATTATTTCCCCCTTTTTAGATTTCCACGAATTCACTTTAATATTCGAGGATAATCAATGAAGGTTTGTAAATAAAAATGTAGGTTTAATTCTTTAAATACAATTAATTCTATTACTCAAGGGCCCAGGATCTCAACTAGAGGGGGACAACTGAAGCACGACGCTTACTTACAAAATAAAACTCAAAACTACCGCAAAATTGTTTTTTTGCACGTCCTATATATAAGGCTCTACTTTAATCCCCCAAAAGAGGGAGTAAAGTAGGACTTTTACTCCCGGAGGGATTAAAGTGTTTCCATGATAACAACAAGTAAAAAACAAAAAAAAGTAATCGCGGTACATGTTAAGATTTATTATGCTGAAGCTATGTGATTTTGGCGTTTGCAGAGCAGCTCAATTGTCAGAATGACATGTAACTAAATTTTCAGAAAAAATTTTCGAAATTTTGAATTTGTGCGATTACGTCCTATAGGATGTGCAAAAATAGCGTATATACCACAGGACTAAAGTGCCTTTTAATCCTTCATGTGTTTATTTTCGGAGCGTAAGCGAGGAAAATAAACTCACATTCGGGATTAAACTATGCATTTTAGTCCCTGGTTATATAATATACTATTATTAGTCATTAAAAAATTCGTACTAATTCGCATCTCGCCCCGCCACACAGACGAATAAATTTAAAGAGGACTTTATTCTCTTTTTTCTTCTAGGAATGACAGCTGTCCCTTGCCCTCGCTGAGTACACTCTTGTAAATAACTATTTCAGCAATGTAATAAAATAAATCTCATAAGTCATAATAAATTTCAATCAGCATCATTTATCAGCCAAAAAAAGGTTAAGTAAGGTTTCATTGTTTGTCGCTAGATGGCAATGTATGATCTGAATTTTTAAATTTTTAAATTAATGTAATTAATTTTTCATTACACCTATTTATAAAATATAATACGGAAAAATAAAAATACAACTAATATTATATAAAAAAGATATTTTTAGCGTTAAATACATTTATAAAGACGTAAATTTAAATCGAATAAAACGTCGTGCTTTAAATTATTTGAAAATAAAAGATGACCAAGATTTTTCTGGCCAGTTTTACAGACATGCAAAGAAAATTGTTAACCATTTCGCTGTTGCTATACCAATAGCTTACTTTTCAAGTTTTTTATGTGTAATGGCAGAAATATACATATTGCAATATTACTGTGAATGAAATAGATATTGCCATTTCAGGGTTTTTTAGACAGGAGCAGAGAAATAGGCACCCTCTATATTTGATATATTGACCTGAATTACAGTTGAATGTGCTGAAAAATTAGGTATCCCACAGTTTCAAATTTACTAAAAAGTATTTTCACGTAATCCTTCAAAATAAGCCTTAAAGATAAAAATTACGAAATAGTGGACAAATTAGATGTAAATATTTCTGGTATTACTATGACGAAGTAGCAAATTATATTCAAAACAATTTTTATACAATATCACCTAAACTTTATTTTTCTTTTTCGTCTCTTCTAAATCCGTATTAGATATTCAAGAAAGAAGTCACCTGCAGTATATATCTCAAAACAACTTATGTAACTTTTCATGTTCCCGTCTTCTTTGTGTAAATATTCTAGTTATTGTTAGTAAGATGTAACAAATTTTCATGCGACAGTTGCTATTTCTAGAGCTTAACTTCTGAAAAGTACAGACTGAATGCTAGAAAATATGAAATGAGTTATAACGTTTTCTGAGTTTAAAGCACCACAGATTTATACTTTTATAATTTCAACTGAGATTATCACAATTAAAGAACTTACTATATACTTATTAAATATATTACTTATTAAAGTACTTACTTAGATTACAAGTAGCATCGATTACCAGAATTTATTAGCAAAATTTCAATTACACATGTTAAAAGTTTTCGTAAAAAGCAGACTATAGACAAAAGAGCTTTTCCAAAATAAAACAGAACGCAATCACACGCAGTACCCCTGTAATATTTTTACTAGATGAAGGACTAATTAATGTTCTTAAGATTGGAAATTGAGAAACTCCGGAAAATTGCCGTTGGCGTCGCTGCTGGTACAAAACATTAATTCATTTAGTTCAGTTTCAGGCTTTTAAGATTATACTACAAAACCATAGGTGGCCCTCGCGTCGGAAAGTACAATGATTTGTAATAATAATAATTTTGTATAAATATTACAGAATTCATATAAAAACGTCGGTATCGCTTCAGTTTTAGAATAAATTATAAGGCCAATCGCTATAATTTTTACATATTTAGTTAGAATTTATGAAAAAAAATACTAGAGATATTATTATGTTTTGCATTACATAATTGATTTACAGATACTTAAAGTTATCTTTGTAAGCTAGTTATGGTAATGCATACGTTTAAATGTAAACCAATTTAAAAATTTTAATGTGTATTCGAAGATTAATAACCACTGCTGTGAATTAAATTTAAAAATAATACTAAAATACAGTAAAAACATGCTACAGCGCCGTTCCTTTCAGAGTAACTGAACTATTGTCCACCAAAACTGCTTAAAAATGATAATAATGGTAACCGAAACTGTAACATGATTATTGTTGTTATAAATAAACTTTTATCAATTAAATTTGTTCATATCTGAACTACTCGAGTACTTTCAAATTATTAGAAAGAGATATTTTAGTTTTAAGAAAGAAAAATATTTATACTTATTGTTACAGTTTTTATGTTTATTTAGTTATTTTCGAACAAATTTTAATAATTCTTTTGTTATTGAAATTTAGTTCATACTTTGATCTACAAGATTCTCATGTTGGATACACAATCTATCATCTATTCTTTCTTAAAATAATGTAAATTCGGAGGCTCTGCATAGCGTATTTTTATACAGTCACTTCCCCCCATAGAAAAGTATGCGGCTACGAATTCCGCAAAGATCATAAAAAGTGTAATGAAGTCTGAGCAATAGAAGACATTTCATACCAAGCAAAGTAGTTTATTGATAGTTGGCACTACCAATGCAAGGAGGAGAGAACAATAAAAAAATAGGAAGATTAGTAAAAAAGAAGAAACAATCGACTAAAAGTTAACTGGTCGTTCTGAAACGACACCACAGTTCCAAAGAGAAAAGGCTGCCTATGAGAAAACGCCAAATAGTTTGTAGCGGTTCCTTTTAAGAAAGTAGCACGATTGCTTATTGAGCAGTAATTTCTCACTTACTGTAAATCTGAGAATATTCATCTAGTTGCAACTATTAGGAAGCAATATTGATATCAGAAGATTCTGATCTAAAGAAGAATCTGATAATGGGACAATAACAGGGTCGAAACTTGTAAATCTACATACGGGGTCTAAAATCGCTTCTACGTACATAGCTCTACGTAGCTGTATACGATTGTAGCCGAAGTGTGAGAAGCAGCCCGCATCTTTTATAATTTATAACTTTCTCGCTTCGATCTGTTATGTATGTAGAAGCGATTTCAGACCCGATGTACTGTATTATATTTATGATTTGTAGATATTCCAGCGTGGAAGTTTCATCTCAATAATAAAAGGATAAAAAATTGAAAACTTATTATTTTTATTGTTTTTAGTCTGTGATCTATTTTAATTTAAAAAAACAAGTACAAATCTCCATTTGAATTACCTCTCAATGACAACAGAACATTTAAATCTACAGCATTGCGGGTATGGTAAATCTAATATGGGTTGCGGTTCGCACTGTTTACCATTAACTTCTTTCTTCTTGCATCTGCATTTAAAAAGTTCAATTATTATAATTTACATAAACTTACAAAATTAACTACACTTATTCTTACTCATCTATCTTCATAAAAACTTCTCCACTACTTAGGCTCATACATTTATAAGCCTCGCAATAACCAGACTGGTGAAATATTTTCTCAAGAACTGCTGGATTACTTTTAAAATAGTCTTGGCATTTCTGAGCCCACTCTAAAAATTTTGCAAATAAGTTCATTCAAACTGTTTTTAATATTAGAGATTTATTTTCATTACGTATACTTGTGAGCCCTCCTCTTGTCTCAAAATGAGCTAATGTAGGCAAAATCAGAAATATTGCTGTTATCAACATCATAGTTTATAATTTTGTAATATTAATGACGATACTGAATTTTTATTGGTTTTATTGGTAATAACAGAACAATAACTTTAATTTAATTAGTCAATTATGCATTATTGTTACGATGAATTGGTTGCTTTTTTTGTTTTTAGATGCAAGTTGCAGTTATGCAGTACACTAAGAATGTAAAAGTGCGAGTCAATGAGTAGTCAAAATCAAATTAAATGACTCAATAATTAAGGGCGTTATTGAATAGAAAGAACATCTATTGATTATTCTAAAAGTACTCGCCATGTTTTGCGTGTTTTATAGTTTAGAATTTTTATAATTCGCTATTTATTACACTATTGTCGCAAGAAGAGCCACAGCTTCTTTTGCAGCGTCCCTTGTCTTATCAATTGTTTTTCTCTTTATTTAGATTTATCATTTTAAGTTTTTTCTAATAATTTTCATTATTATTTAACTAGTAGAGATTAAAAGTAAAACAAGGAAAAAGCCTCCTTGAGTATTTTATCTATACTACTTATTAATACGGTTTTAATATGTATATTCATTAATTAATATTTTTTATCGTAACAGTATCAGAAAAATTGAAGCGCTTATATGGCAAATCTCAAACGAAAAACTTTTTAATACAGCTTTATGATAGCTTCAGCTTTTGATACAGTTGTGTACTATACAGTTCATCTTATCATCATCGAGTGCAAGATCTTGTAAGGCGGTTTGTGGTGCCCCGGGGTTGTCTCGGTATTTGTAAGGGGTCCGCTAAGTAAGGGGTCCGAAAACCACACAAGCGCCACTACGTAGCGCTTGTGTGGTTTTCGGTGATCGGTGGTACTCTCGGGCGCCAGTTATTTTAACGTGGTATGCTCCACGGATCCGGGTAACTGCTAGTGGATAAAGGCTAATCCAGGGAACTGCTGGTTTTGCTGAGGTCGGTCCAGTCTGAATCACACCACCTGTTCCTAAAGCTTTCACAAAATAAGAGGGTGTTAAAGCTAACAAATAAAACACACAATTGTTAAACCTAACAATATTTATTACTGCGAAAGTCCTAACCCTCCAACAAGCTTCAATCTCTAAACCTAAAATAAGCATACAATTATCTACGGTTACCTACAATAGCCACAGCAAGCGGGGTGCAATACGGCTTGCAATAATAAGCAAGCGTGCAAATACAGAGTCGGGACATGGGGTTGTGAAACGGGGTGTCGGGTAATAGCGGACGGACTGGAGTAAGGAGAGCGGGAGGAGATCCCCATGCTACGCACAGTGAGACCCCGCATAGAGTGTAAGGAATAAAGAGATGAGACCTCCAGGCTACGCACAGTGAAGTCTTGGAAAAGGTACGGTAGAGGATGTAAGGATGAGACCTCCAGGCTACGCACAGTAAAGTCTCGGAAAAGGGGTAAGGGATGAAAGGATGAGACTCCCAGGTTAACACGCAGTCTCGGAAAGGTAAGGGATGAAAGGATGTGACCTCCAGGCTACGTACAGTGAAGTCTCGGAAAAGGTACGGTAGGGGATGTAAGTGTGAGACCTCCAGGTTACGGACAGTGAAGTCTCGGAAAAAGGGGTAAGGTATTTAACGGAATAGGTCGGGCGGAAAGTGGGTGAGAGGACTTACTCTTATATTCCTTGGCTCGGTTCGGTCTTCTGGGCTGGCTGGTCCTGTTGGGAGTCCTGGACGCGGACTGAATAAATCGAGCGACCACACCTCGTTATCACAGATTATACTTTACAGATGCGAAGCTCGCCTGTTCCCTCCAATCCAAATTTCTAGGAGCATGCGTGAATCCGCCAATGTTTTAGGGGTATATTAATCAACCTCACTTCTTTGCTTGTTTATATTTTGCACGTGTGTTTGTTGCGTTCGGGTATTTTGAATTATTTTGTTAGTACTTTATATATTTTTGCATTAATATCTGTTTTGACGTTGATATTATGGACATAATGTTACCTTTCTGCACTTACCGATTAATTTGTACAATAAAGTATCCACATAAGAATAATTTAATATAATGTAAATAAAAAGTTTTCGATTTTGGTAAATTGTTTATTTTATTTATAACTTATTAGTTTTTATTTTATAGTCCTTAATATGTTAATCCTTAAAAATTGTTTAAAAACCCACTTGAAAGAATTCCATCTTCGATTTAGGTTATTTTGCCTGTGTGCAATTTAGTAGTAAGTTCTTACCGTGGTATTTGCCATGTATACTGTTTTACAATTCCTATTAGCTATTATATGCCCAACGTTTTTGCAAAATTTTCAATTCATTGAGCCTCACGAAAGGATTTTATTTACATACTTATGAAGCACCAGTGAAATGCTAAATAACCTTATTTGTCAAGTAATTTCATAATATATCATGCTATTATACTTTTAATACTATTTATTATAATTTATTAAAAAAATAAACAACTTTGTAAACAATATTATTTTGAATTTTACCAACCGTTTTCTCGTGATTTAGAATCCCCGCGTAATACCACCTATTAAATGGCGCAAGGTCATGAAATTTAGCTACTTTAAGATCAAAGGAACCGCCAAAGCCTTCGCATCTGTAAAGAGTAATCTGTGTCGTTATGTAGGTGTTCTCGGAGCGTGGGCGAAATGGTAGGAGTAAAACGGAGCGGCACACACCAAATATCGGTTAGGGAAGGAACGCGTGCTCTCGCTACAGTTGACCGCTTATCCGAGCGGTCTCAGATTTCACGGAGAGATAAACATATTCACTTTATTATCAAAACAATTAACCAAAATCCTGGAACTTCGTTACAATCTCGTAGCGTAAATTTAGTAATTGAAAAGTTTCTTGGCGTTTTTCTACCCTTGTAATTACCAATTAACAGCCTGTGACTTCGAAAAATGTAATCCAAACATCATAGCCAAGTCTTAAATTACCAACCAACAAGATTTCGTTTTATTTATCATACTAGATAAATTAATGAATTTTGTTGAGAAATTATAAATATTGCACTATTTTATTAATGATTCTTTTAAGTGTTATCCAACAGTTAGTCGTTCACTGACAGCAAGGTGCACCAGACCTGTAACTGGTACATCCGATGGGCGAACTGACCAAGCTTAAATTTGATGCTAAAGGAAGAGGAATTTTATGCTTTGTCTCAAATTTGACATATGATTCCAGTTTTCAACATGGCTAATAATATCATTATATCCTTAATATTGAGTAATATATTTTATATTGAAATTATAACTTATCAAATAACATAGTTACTACCTTATATCAACTCAAGTTAAGGTAGAACATCACTGACATCCCCAGTCAAATAAGCATCCGTATTAAAACGTTTTTCATTAAATTTTAATTCCGCATGAAAAATTACCTTATAATTTCAAAATTGTCTTGTCTTTGATTTGCGCGCTAGGACACACGAAATGTGGCAACGCGGTCGGCTTGTTTACACATGACATGCAGCTGCAGTTCGGAAACTGTATGCAGCTAATAAGGCAAGAGCTGAAAAACATGACGTTATAACCGAGTGCATTAAAAGACTATTCAAAAATGTTAAAATTTGAAATTTTATAATAAACATCAGGAATCAATTAATTTTAATAAAATTTAGGAATTTTAATGAATAGACTTTTAAACGAGTTGAACATTGTTCAACGTCAATCAAGTGATTAACTTGCATTCACAACAATAATAAGTTATTTATAATTTGGTTTTGTTTGAAGCCACAATTCAAATCACTCGTGGAACAGCCGACGGCGTTGTTGCCATATCTTGGTTAGCTTCTCGTGCGTGTCCGCACTCACTCGTAGTGTATTTTGTTCATCCGAAAGTTTGATTTTATAAATACAATATTTAAAATCAGATGGTAAAAGATGTTGCTTTTCACGGGAACCTAATCAAAAAATATTCAATTATTATTCCACGATTTGCCATGACGATGTACGGTTGGTAATATAGCATACGTTTAATATGTTTGTGCCTCAGACATTGTCGGCCATTAGAATTCAATATTCTATTGCAAAAACTGATGTTGAATACTTTTACGATATCTTCTTGTGGTCGTTGAACTTGAATTTAAAAGAGGCGTGAATTAAGTACACCTACACGTGCTATGTTACTAATTATTATTGCACAAAACTTTACGTGATAGACTTTCATGGAACTATTTACTAGCCTAATAGAACATTAAGTGTGGCCGTGATGTTCAACTTTGTACGCTACGTACAGTGACACTTCAAGTACGTTTCGTTCACGCAAATGAAAACAAAAGTCCTCGTATCTAATTTCCAATTGGTTTATGTTTACTTTGAGTTTTATATTAAAAAAATTACTATGCTTGTTTATAATAAATTCAGTAATGTTCATCAATTTATTTCCGTTTTTGTCTGCTTATTTCATTTAGTTCTGAAAGCTATTGCTTTTTGTTGCGTCACTAACTTACATTAATACATATTATCATTAGAAACTTGACTATTCTGAAGAAGAATAAGCAAGAATAAAGCTAAATATTAAAATATAAAGCTAAATAAGATATAACGAGCATAATATAATAGAAACCTACACAGAACTTTATATAAAGATGTAGTATAGAAAATAATGATGTTCTCCAAATATAACAACTCCCATCATTTTCTTTTGAGATAATAGAACGGTTGCGGCTGTTAATATTGTAACACACAAAAACTTACACAAAAATAAAAAATGTACTACTTTACATAAGGTGTGATCACCCGAAGCGGCTGATGCTTAAAACACACTTTTCTTGTTTTTAAACAAATCATAATCGGGTTGTAGGTGTTAATTTAAGAAGCAATAATAATTATTAGAAACAGAAAAAATGTATTGGGCACCACCAAATTGTATGTAGACGACTGTAATTGAAATGTTACATTTATATCCGCACACGATTTGGAAAGGGTTGATATCTATCAATTTTTAATTGAAATCAATATAAGGCAAGATATTCTAAAGATATTCTAAAAGATTCTCAGATATTATGCAACAAACAATTTGATGTTCCTCAAACGTCATAATGTTATAATTTTTTTTAGAATTGAATTAGCTTGAAACTCATATTGCACTTTGGAAAGTGTAAAAGGTAATTCAATCAGAATCTGCATATAATTTGAATAGGTTTAAGTCTAACAAGTTTTAAACTTCCAATTTAATAACAACCAATAAGTTGGATTAACTAGAAAAAAATATTAGATACAACAGGAGAATTTCGGTTCTGAATTGAAGTTCAAATCTGTCCACTATTTAAACTTAAAACATCCTAGTCAACGCAAGAATTGGTTTAGTTTTTAACAATTATTTTAAGCTTCAAACAGACTTTACACAATCTCTGCAGAGTGATCTTAAAAATTTAAGAGTGCGCCACAATGCATATATCCAAACGGTTTAGTAAATCTAAGCGGCATCCTTACTTCATTCAGTTTTTCTAACTTAACAAAATACAATTTTTATTTATTAAATGGAATCATAAATAAATGCGAAGATTGGTTTAACGTTAATTTACTATAAACGGAAAAAATAAATTCCAAATATGTAATACAAGGTTTGTATTTAGTTTATTCTAGAGCATGAAAAGCTTAAATTCGGGATACTATAATATAGGGGTAGTATTAAGTGTATTTTAGCTAACGGAAAATCAAAGCTTACACCCCTGGAGACTGCAAACTAACTACTTTGCAAAAGAACACGATAAACCCCAAAAATAAATTTAAAACTATAAGGTACTTTTCATACTCTTCTTACAGCATTAGGATCATAACAAAAGTAAGCCAAAAAAGAAAAAGGAATTTAATACTACAAAGTCTACTACTACTTTTCTATTTGATAGAACGATAGAAAGATTCGAGATTAGCAATACTTATAATAGATATAAAAAGTTATAGACAACGCACATTAATGAGAAATTCTGTATAAATAAATGGATCAATTTTCACGCACTGGGGAGTAACCAATTACAGTAAGCATTCCATTGAGAAATCCGATTAGAAATAAAGTCTAAATAGTTATGCAACACACGAAACATCAAATACAATCAGCTAAATGTCTCACCAGCATTCAAAACTAGCTACTGCTGCGCACCTGAGTAATAAATATTAACTGCGACAAGCATTAGATAACAAGCTAGCAAGGTCAAAACTTAGGAATCTATTAATTACTATAGTGTTTACTTGGTTTGCTTTATTTGTATACACGTTCATTTAATTATTATATTTAACATGTTCAATCTTTTATTTAGTTACGTGTGTGAACGTACTCTCGTCCCTACTCGATTTCCTGTTACATCCGCAGTTCCGCATCATATAATTTTATGAAAGCTGTTTATATACAAGTAAACTCGACCCATCACCACAGCTCCCTCTCCAAAAGCTGATGTGATCCTGGGAATAAACATTTATTTTGAAAGTAACCAATTATTATAGTACATCAAACGCTTCATCAATTATTTAAAATCATTAAAATAATCAACAAACATCAAGAAAAGGGTGCCGTTTGCTTAAAAAAACATACGGTCTTTCAATAATACAAAAAGAAAACTCATTTAGACTCGATAGAATTTGAATGAGTTGGACAAATAAATATCCATGGATAACGTTAAACCCATTTTCTAAATTCTCTTTATTCATTCAGCTTTCCGTATCTTTAAGAAAATAATAAATAAAAAGAAGCTTGGAGGATACAGAAAAAAAGGAAGAATAAAACCTTTTCAAGCAGTTGTTGATTATCCGAATCCCAGGAAAAGATTGTCATCAAAAACCTGGAATTCACTAAACACGATAAACCGCGAAAATTGCCACGAAACGGCCAATAACGAGGAAACAATGAAAATTTATGAAGAAGAATCGGAGAATCAGAAAAACTAGCACAAATGTAGCAAGTTTGGTATATAAATTGGTTTTTTCCTTTTTTTCACTTTTTGTTAAATTTTCATTATTATTAATAGTGTCGTTACCGTTTAAATGGTTCTTATCTTTGTTGGATCTGCATAGGAAATGGAAATAATCTTTTACAAGTGTGGTAATTCACAACTATTCACTTGGTTATGCATAGGGGTTGCATGTTTAGTAGAGATTAAATTCCGAAATAAAATTTAAAGAAAAATTATAGTTTGCTCAAAAGGTCATATGTCAATTTGACAACACTTATATTCGAGGACGAAGAGGGAGTTGTAGAAGCGCTTTAAATCGCGCTTTTCTCTGCCTAACGTTGTCGGAGCAACCCTACTCTTTCCACCAGGATAAAGCGCTTTACGTTCAATCTAGAGGAAATAATTTTCGCGGCATATCGAACGGTGTAGTCTGAGGGGTGCATTTTTTAAGAGATGGAACACATAATCGAGATTGTTATTTCGATGAAATGTATTTTTTTGCAAATCATGAAAATTTACAAGAAGAAAATGAAAAAAAATCATTAATTGCTAAATATTTTAGTCACTTTCAGTACTAGGCTTGATATTATACTCGATTCATAATGTATTAAACGTTAAAGACTTTAATGCTTTACTTTTTGCAGTTTTCTGTACTTTTATAGTTAATAGATAATAGTTCTCATAAACAATTTCGGTGGTGGTTGTTAATATATAAATAAACAGTTCATGGTTATTTTTGGTATTAATAAAAATGAAATAATAATGAAAAATTGCTGGTGTACCAAAATTTAAATTAAGTTAATGAAGATTTTAATACTTTTGGTGATACTATTCGGAAGAAGCGTACAAGCATATAAGAATTTACAAATTGAATATTTGAAATAATTTCACCTGTGGTCACGAACGTTTGTTATAAAGAATTTCTATAAAGTGGATATTGGTAAGAAATGTATCATTTCGATACATCTATCTGGTGTTTGGCGTCATTATGGGAGGCTATACCGTTTGGAGCAACCCGTAGAAGTAATTCTATGGAGTCTACGAAGTAAGAATTTACAGTAGACGAAGTAATAAAACAACAGGAGTAAAACTAAATAAGACTAAACAAGTATTCCTATAGTCTTTTTGGATAAACTTTAATTCGATCTAATTATTGAGTTTGATATTAAATTTAATAATTAAAATAATTTATCTTGTAAATTGAAAATATTATTCTTTACTATTAACCAAATAATATCTGGGCGTAAAGTACGAAATTACATTTCTCCTTAACTGCTATAAATATTTTATTTTGATATCTAAATCCTGAATAAAAAATCTGCTATTAATTCCTTAAAAGACTAATTTTTGTTTTACCAAGATTTTTCTTTATACCACTCAACTTTTAATTTATTTTCTTTGTTTATACAATAATCAAGTAAATGTGTAATTCCCAACAAAAGGGAAAGTAACCATTACAATATTATAAAATGTCCAATGCAGATGCTAGCTTTGTTTACTGTATTTCTGAAACCACAAACAAAATACAGTCAACTTAAATCCTTAAAATTAAAATAGAAATAAAATAATTACTAAAAGTTTTCCAACATATATTGCAATGATACCTGACACAACCTGGTGTGTTTCAGACAAAGAAAACTTTTAATATTTAGAGCAGTTTCAGATTGCAAGATCTTCGATTTTTGACCGTTTTGATTTTGAAGTTTTCAAACCATTGAGTTTTCACTGTTTTATAGCATACGCACTTATACAGATACAACATTTGGCACTCGCTAACAGAACATCCAAAAGGGTACGCTACTACGTACCGCTGCTGTATACATACAGATATAGATTTTTGTAATAGTGCAAAAAAGATTGTTGTAGTTATACTGTGTCTATATGTTTGTATTACTTATACAAGCATGCCGCACAAAGAAATAACAACGGATACGCGGAACGCCGAGCCTACAGATTCACATTAATATGCTAATGACTTCCGCAATATACAGTATATAAACCAGGCTGTTGCAAGTCCATTATTAGTCGTTTCATCGACTCCACCGAACCATGGACATGGAGCAGACCTGCTAAGAAACCTTTTTATTAATTAATTGTGGGGATTCTAGAATCTGGTGTCCAGGGGCATTGATTACCTGATCTCTAATGTGCTTAGTTGTAGTAATTTAGGACCTTAGAAGCTAGTACACAGGGGTACCGCTTACCGGGTTTCCTAACGCTTAGTTGTAGAACATAGTGCTAGTACAGGGAGTGGTTCCGATCACCCTCCGGTTCAATGTTCGTCTTAAGTGGTCCTATTCGTCCTCATACTTATGTTTGTAACCGATTGTATTGTAACTTGTTATCGACAATATAATTAATTTGTGACCTGCGTTTATTTTCTATCTCTACCTCTTATTACGACCTCCAGCCACGAAACCCCACGTGACAATATTTTTACTCACCCTTCATACAGGTTGACGTTTCGTTGCACACTATTGGGATTACGATGTTGGTTAAATGAGACAAAAGTTGCACAATTGAAAGGCCATCTCAAAACCAGTTTTACTATTTAACAAAATCACAAGCCGCATCACTTATTTAGAGCTAGTTTAAAAAAATCAAATTTTAAATTGTAAGTTTTACTCACATTACATTAAAAAACCGAACAAACAAATAAAGTTTATGCAAGGTGCGTAGGAAGTATTGCACCAAGTAGAATGACGTGCAAATGCTTAGCATTAATTTGATAGTTCATAACTGTTCATAAAAACCCATCTTTTAACATGAATTTTATTTGTTTTGTGCAACAGGTGTTGCGATATTGCAATACATATAATATCACTACTGTTACATGACATGAATGCTTTGCAGCTTGATTTATTAATTCGTTCACTTGATTCAGAAAAATAAAAATTATGTGAAATAAATAAAGATTATTAAAAGTTTCACAGTTTTATTAAAATATACCTGACAATATTGTTTCGACAGCTATGCTGTCATTATCAAAGGTAATATAATTATAAACAAACACGTCGCTAAGGTAGATACAAAATAGGTAACTAGATAAAATAATAATAATAATAATAAAATTAATAATAAAAATCATAATTAAACATCTAATACTTCCAGTAACGGAGAATTACTGAGCTCAAGTTGTTCATTCATTAAAATAAATAAGTTCCACAAAATAAGGCTGGAAACAATAAACAAAAAAAAAAAATTATGTGAATTTACGTAAGTAAGGGTACGCACGGTATACCCGTTTACGGATAATTGAAGTTTTGTAATGGACCAGTAAGATAGTGCAACTGGTATTTAGAATCTATCATAATGGATGACTTATTAAATGTACCAATTTGCAATGAGATAATAGAAGGAGTTAATGATGAAATAAATACCAACGAACGAGGACATTGTTAATCAAACTGTGTACACACAATAAATTGCGTTAAGTTACAACACAAAATCCACCGATAATGGAAACAACAGCTCTTTAATTGATTACATTATCAGAAAGAGAACCGACCTAACCATGTCCGCAGAATCTTAACATCGAATATTTTCACATAGGGATAGATTGCAATTTGGTTCTTTGCAAAACGCGTAACATCACTGTCTTAACTTCATAATGGCGTCAAACTACTGAACCAAATTATAAACCTTGGTTCATACCAAAAGTAAAAAAACACCACACACAAAAAGAACAAAACAAACACCAGACGATGTGCAAGAGTAATTAAAAACTACTAGGCGAGATTTAGCAGCGAAATGGAGCACGTTATTTAATATACGGATCATAAAAACGACAAATGAAAACATTGAATAGAAACCATAAGTGAAGAAAATGGATCACATATTTCCAATAAGTGTATGCAAGTACTAAGTCAGTCAGAGGACTAAGAAGATATAGAAAGGAAAGAATACGGATGATATGATATATTAAAAAACGAATAAACTAAGAAAAGTAACAGATAACCATAAAATAAAGTGACTTGGCACAGATGACATTGCTAACAAATTGATTACTATGAAAGACAGTTTGTACAAACTAACAAAAGCTGTTTAATACGATCGAGTATAACGAAACACCACAGGAATGAAAAACAAAACTATTTCAATATTCAAGAAAGACAGCAAGAAAGATACAATAACACTAATAAGTTCAATAATATAACTCCTAACTAGCATATTAGCCGAAAAGATAAAGAACATTATTCTAATGAACAAAGAACAAGATTATACAAATTATAGAAAATTTTAATGCAGGCATATGGAATCCAACAACGCAAATGCAGATAAAAGCACAAAGGTTATCCACAAAAACGATGGTCCGACGTCGTAAATTCTATAGACTAGATTCAGGCTGCACAAAGCAGAGAAAATTGGCATAGTCTTGGGGAGCCCTATGCTCTGTCACGGGACAACAGCTAAATATGCATCTCAATCGATATTAAATTCCTACGGCTAGAAGAAACCTATCGATACTTGGGTTTTAGCAGGCATTAGAAAAATATTCTATGTAACATCAAAAGCTCCCTACAAGCCAACTACGTATATCAAAAAGTTTCCAAAATCTTAAGTACATTAAGTACCATAGTCTACTAGGGAAACTGATAACCTAAATAGACAGATATACGGGTCTTACTTATAAATCACAGAGCACGCCACCCTAAAGTCTGCACTGAAAGATTATATATTTCTTGAAAAGATGGCGGTAGGAGCTTATTAGGTCTTAGATCTAACCTACCCGAGCGAAAGACAAAAAACAAAACTGCAACAATATTTTGCAAAAACTGCTGAATATTCATCACTAATAACAACGAGCAATACTGTGATGAGTACTCGCCTATCCGTAATACTGCAGGTGTGGAGAGGGACTGGGTGAACAACCAGCAGGCAGTCATTCGAGATGTCGGTCATAGATTCACTAGTATCCAAGACTAGCCCAGTATGGCAGAGGACTGGGCGAGCTTGAGAGCAGATCATAGGCGTTCACCCTTAGAACTAATTGCTGTCTACCCAATCTCAGGTTTGTCTGGGCAAAGGATGACACAGTCAGAAAATAATGTGTGGTAGAGTTACACGAAAGTGTTTCTCGACGATGACTCATAAACGTTGCAAAGAAAGTTCTGCTAACATGAGGGTTCGGTGTGGGTGGATTTGATTCTAACGTCAGGGTCGGATATGGTGCTAGTTACCCGCTGCCTGACCTAGACAAATGGAGGAGAATTAAAGTGAGGTTTATCCCGAACAGGGGGTGCGCCCGCTAGACCTTGGCTGTGCAGTTCCAGTCGTCTGACCGTCAGAAATCGTCTAGAGCACTACGCTGAACGGGCGTTGATGCGAATATATAGCATCTCACGTTCAAGACTACTTCACCTTAATGGGTACATACCGGGATTCCACTTCGGTAGACTGAAAGCGAGCTTTGTCAGGAGCACACCAGGCCTATAACTGGGAGATCGGGGGCGACAAAACCATGCAAAACCCAAAGTTCCGCCACATTTGAGGTTGGATTCGATCGGGCAGTGAAGTCCCACGTAGTGGGAGCAGTTCTAATGCTGGACGAGGGGTTTGTCCCTTGAAATAGATCTCGACGGGTAAGCACGTTTATAGCTCCGGTACTAGCCTGGAGAGCTAGTAGAAGGTGGATAGGCAACCTTGCTCCAACCAGTGAGTGACTGGTAGCGTTTGCTAGCCGAATGCCCAACGTAAATTAATTTTTCGGACTTTGTGGAGAGGCAGTTTACATAGAAAATTTTTACAGCACTTAGAAACTGCTAACAGAGAATTGTCTACCCTTTTGCTTAGAAAAGACGAACTACATACAGAGACTAAAGGCTTTGCAATTGCATCACAAGATAAGGTGATAGGTACTGACAACTACAAAAAATATACCAAGGATGAGTGCAGAATCCAACCGGAAACTGTCGAATACCTGACCTGCGGCCGCAGCGCATTAGCTTATGGAGAAGACCTACGTAGACATAACATCTCTGCTACGATTGTAATACAGAGTGAGTCAGGCATATGTTCACCCCATATTATTTTTTTTATTTTTAAGATAATGGATTCGTTCAACATTAATTTTGGAGAATATTATGTGCAGTTTTTAAAAATACTAAAAGTTTTTGAAAATTTGTATATTATACAGGGTGATAGAAGTAGTGTATTTTTTTAATGGAACGGTCTGTATAATTTTCAATAAGTGAAGTGCTTGCTATTTTCTGATTTTAAATGTACAGTGAAGCCTCGTTGATCCGAATCTACGTTAATCCGAATACCACTATAATCAGGACCAGAGATTTATTTACATTGAGTTTATTGTAATCTGGATTTAAAGGTTTTGATAATCCGAACTTTAGAATTAATTGTTTTTATTCCTCAAGTTTTGTTTATAGTAACGAATGCAATGGGTATTCAGATGTGTAATTTGATACAAAACTACCGTTGTAGAGAAAATAAATGATTTTATTTTATTTATGCTTACGGTATATTTGTCTGGCAAATTCTTATTATAAAAAGTCACGTATTTTTTAGAAGTGGATACATTGCAACTTCACAATTCGTATTAGTCGCAAAGGAAAGTGATTGTTTACTCTTATGTTACATTATAACCCACTTTGCCCCTAGCAACGTGGGTTATTTTTAAAAAAATTACTCCTTCAAACATAACAACCAATCACCAGCTTACGTTATTTAATATTATTAAAATTCAGTCATCGTGCTAGAGTATTGAATTTATTACCGTCAAAACTACCGACTAACTATACATTGCAAATTCGATGTTGAAACTTAAATAAAGCGGTGTTAGATAAAATTTTGTATGACACCCGTGAGTTAAGAATATTATTCACTCAGAAAAATTAACCCTAAATTTAAATAAATAAAAATAATAAATAAATAGAAATAGTAAATTTTTCGTTCGTGGATAATATCTTACTTAACTCACTTATACCATAAATAACTATTATTTACAAATAAAACATTGTAACTCTACAGATGCGATAATCCGAAAATAGCGATGATTCGGATTGCCCCTTTTTTAATTAGTCCGAATTAGCGAGACTTCACTGTATATATACTTATCGCATATTTGACCGAGCAGGATCCTCTTAGCCAAATCTTCATCTCTACTCACTAGGCAATTGTTCTAAACTGTTTGAATTAACCTTTTTCTTAGAGTATGCAATTACAAGAGTCCGACTCTTTATCGAACAAAATATGTCAGTAAATACTCGGTAAGAATTGAGCTTTACATTGACCAATTTAATTTTACGATGTCATAGGAACATGATATACCGATACTACCTGTGTACTTGTGTAAGTGGGGAATTTGAAACCTCTCTACCTCCTGTTATTCTAAAATAAAAATCAGACCAATTAAGATTTTCTTGAATTATGGCAATATTCATACCGATGACACGAGAGAGGTGATTCGTTCATGACTTATGACCTTGATGCTGACACTGACATTGAATTTTGCACGACTCTGATTTGCCAATGCAATTAAAACATATAACTAGCCAAGGCTGTCAGATGTTTTAACGCAATAAACACTCGCAAACCCACGACTATACCACGTGACTATATGCAGAAGGCCAACGAAAATAACTCTTAGCAAGATTAACAAGTGACATGCGACAATAGCTGCCCACATGTGCTTTCTTTCTATATTGTCTAATCTGCAACACATGCTTAGTGGCTAGAATTACTTACTCATCTTCACTTATTCGTGACCTACTGAATTACTTACATCAGTATACTGAAACTACATTTAAACAAGCTTGCCACAGCTCTAACCCAACTCAGTTCTTCAGCTCATTCAACAATACTTCAGATGGAAAGCCTGATGTTTGAATTGTTGACTATTATTTTAGCATGTATAGGCTATTTTAAAAGAATGTCACATCTAGCATAGTTGCCATGCTGTGTTACAGTGCATTTATAATATCGTTGTAGATATTAGTTAGTAAATTTAATATAATGTGTAGATTAGACCCAGCTTTGATTTACTTTCTACCTTTAGTTTACCATTCAAGTCATAATAGTATAATGTGACAATAGGTACAATACTGATAGATGGAATCATTTTATTTTACTATTTTCTTAACTGGGTGCAGAAGTATGGGGCTGTAGTGATCCCATTACATATCAGGAAGGCATTGGACACACAAGCAGGTTCATATGCCAATAATAATCAAGACTTTAATAAAATCAGATTCAAGCAAAAGAATGTCTTTTATCTTTCTACTAACTGATACGAAATAATAGACTATTATTTAAGTCCACATCTAGACAACCCTTCTAGCCAATCGCCATGCGACACAAAACCAAATAATTCACTTCACCATAAATCTTTTAATCAGTTTCCAATATTAAATAGTTCTTTGGAACAATATTTGACACAAGACCAACCACCTCTTTCGAACACAAATTCAACATACTGATAAGGAAATTAGATACTATTCTCAGCGATGTTTCTACAACTCAAGACATTCATATAAGTTCAGAGAAACTAACCATAGTCAATAACCTCCAACCATCTAGTCAATCTAAACTCGACCAAACACTTGACAAATTAACAAACAAATTACACACTCGTTCTAACGCAAATTCAGAAACTTAATGCTTCGGACTAGCTAAACTTTTTCAGGAGTAAATATTTTATAATTCTCCAGACAGCTTGACAGAAACAAAAAAATAAAGACATTCTAAATGTAAAGTTAGCTTTATTACATAATAACTTCAAAACCAAAAAGCACCCTTTCCTGATGCTATATTAAACTTAAAAAATCATAACCTCAAAACAGATGGTATTACTAAAACAGTGACAGATCTTGAAATTCCTGTTTCTACCGAACCTGACTCCAATAACGAAACGTTTACCACTGACCCTTCAACGTCTAAAGATATTTATTAATTATTCGATATACGGACCCTTCTGAACCCAGGTAAACCAATTATATTGAGTTGTGGAGGATAACTTAGAGAACAATAATCCGAAAAAACATCGCGCCGGTTGCCGGTAATTAATAAGAAAAACAATGTTAAAATGGCTATTTTGAGGTTAGAATGTTATGATGTTAGGTTACAGTTAGTAAGAAAGTTGGCTGTATTTATGTGAAAATGGCTTAAAAATGGTGTTTGTGTCATCTGATAAGAATATTTCATAATTTTTACCTGTTTTTATGACGTTTTTCGAACGAAGACTCGTAGCGCTTGGTATTTCCGTATGTATGCATGTACGATAGGGGTCCGTATATCGAATAATTACCAGATATTTTTTCACAGATTACTAATTCAGTAACAGAACCTAACCAAAATACGTATACTAAAAGTTCAAATCAATTAATTCCAACACACTACTCAGCCAAGCCTATTGAATGCAAATCAATTGTATTTTTTAAGCAAAATTTGAGAAAATATCCATGGATCAGCGTTTTGGAGTGGTCATCCAAAGAAACATCATTGGTTCCAATAAATTGACTCCTGGTCAAGTATCTTTAGCACCAGCAGACGGAGTTCTTCAATATTTAAAAACACCAGTTCAACACCAAATAGTTTCTGAACAGAATCCTTGCCCCACTGCTGCCCTATGCAGTTTATCACTGAACTCTCTCGAAAGCTACCTGCAACAACGATGTTTTCCAACTGATTCTTATTTTATAGATATGATTATGGGTGATATGTTGTGATTGGTTTTTTGCAGCTAGAATAATACGACGTTAATAAATTCTATTTTGTTTTGTTCTTTAAGAAATGTGTTGAACGTCTTCCTCCGCTATTTCTTTTTTAATTTAAAATTTATTTTTGTCACTGAGGATGTAGTGTAGTGATCTCACTACACATCAGGAAGGCATTGAACACACAAGCGGGTTGATCTACTAAAAGATAACGAATTTATCTATAAGTACAGCTTCATCCCTTCCAACAAACCAAGAAACACTATAGTACTTACTGCACATCCGAATAAAAACGTTTAGCGCCGCCGAAAGATCCTTTCAGGATAAACTAAGACTCCTAATTTACAAAATAATCAAAATTGATTTTAAATAAATACCGCCTCCCTATCGGCGTTGATGTTTGTTAGTTATTAAAGCGATAGGACAACACACTTATCCCACATTAAACTATCATTACGAAGAAGCGTACAGCGTCACGACTAGTTCTACTAACCTCCATATACAAAACAGCAGAATGAAATAGACCGAGTTATTTATATTTTTATAAAAATACAAATGTAGCAAAAAAATGTTTATAAAAAAAAATTAAATCAATTGGATAGTTAAATAGTTATAGAATATGTAAAATATGTTAAACTGTACAAATTTGTAATAGTAGTATAAATAAATGGCATTAAAAACAAAACTTCGTTGCTATATGTATTAAAACATTCAATTTGAGAGTAACTATATTTAATTGAACCATCAAGTATTTCCCTCTAATCTATAAACATACAGGTAACTGCCCAAATTTCTATTTTATGAAAATTTTGTTTAATCAAGTAACAATAACGAAATCAAAGTAAAAAGCTGCATTGCCCATCTCAGTTCTCCTCAGTCATTAGGCTAATGCACTATCTTTGTCGTATAATGTCGAATTCTAGATGTGCATTTGCCGTGTGATTAAGATTTACAAACATCCATATAACATCAAAATAATGACGTCGCTCATTTATTATTATAACATAGTTGGGCAACTGATTATGTTTATCGTATCTATTTCGTGGCCGGCGTGCGGGCTTCGGTTGCCGCCGTTGCCGGTTGCAGTCAAGTGCACTTTTCTGTTCGATTAGGTAACGCACGGTAGAGTAAACAAACCGAAATCTATTGTTTACTATAAATGTTTTTCTGAGAAATAAAATAAGGAATATGTTAAGATAAACTAATTTAAAGTGTGATTGCGTCTTATGCTTTTAAGAAGTTTATAGTAGCTGGCGCATCGGGCATCCAAATGTAGAAGTTAGAGGTGCTAAATGCTGATGCTGGTAGTGTTGTGTGTCGGTGGTGGATGGTTTATGTGTAGGTTGGTACCTACGTAGAAAAATGTCAAGTAGTAATAATAACAGATATAGAAAAAGATGATAGGTTAACATTAGAAAAATATTTTACAATAGTAATAATTAATAAAAATACTAAATGTTAGGAGTTAAATCCGTTTCTGTACGGGATCTTTTTTTATTAGCTCCACATGTTTAAAAAAAACTCGGAATTGCTATTTTTTAAATAATTTCCAACTTGCCAAGCAGTTGGTTACTAACTTTTTAAAGTAGATATTTCAGTTTCTCAGGTGTATACCCATCTTTATTTTCAAATTTCCAGTTTCCTTCGGGGTACCTAATGCAAATTTGCCTAAATTTCTACAATAAATTAAGCAATATATAATGTTTATTATTTTACTGAAAGTTTTAATATCGTGGTTCAGGAACATTTGCACCTGCTTTCATAAACCTCCCTTAAATCTGTCACAGTGTCGTTTAAAGTTCTGGAAATGCGGAAACCTACAAAATACAAACTTCTCTTTTGAGTTGTAGCATTTTATTCTAAAAACGAACAATTTCTCAAGCTCAGTTAAAACTTCCTGAATCGTAAAACAGATGCGAAAGCGTAACATCAAGAATGTGTGCTTAGGAGACCTTTTATTATGCAAAATCTTTAGGCTGTTAGCTTGTCTGAATAGAGGGAACGTTAAGGAATAGGGGGCACATAAAAAACTAATACATGTTTAGGTCATTGCATGTATTTTACGTTACAATTTTTATGAGCTACATTTTTTTATGTGTTTACCAAACCATGTGGAAATTATACCACAGATGGGAATTATTCTTGGATTGATGGCATTTCTAAAATTCTAAGGGAAAATCATACTCAATTAGCCTTGATTAAAATTCAATAAGAGCTTCTTTGCAACTCGTCATAAATATTTGATTCTACAAATATCTTATTAACGAGAATACCAACTTCTACTTCAGAACGTAACATAATTGAAAACACAAACACAAAGACAGAAAACTTATGCAGAAAAATGTTTGTGTACCCCGTATCAGAGCAATAAAAAGAGAAAATTATATTATTTTGTTATTCATAGTCCTCTTCCATCCATTAAAACTTCGGTCTCGGGGGCGTATTTTGCAAAATAAAAGAGCAGCTCTGTGTCGAGTTGCTTCAGCGGCTTTGGTTTCGTCTTCGCCTCACCCTCTCTTTTAAGGGTCTTTCGTCCTCCGGGGACGAAGCAACCATCAACGAGTGTCACAGGATATCATAAACGCATGATTTCCAAGGGGATTCCACTTCTGAATTAGATTGAATATTATTAATGACGATGAAAATTAAATTTATTTTAATATCGTCAAGATTTTCATCTTGTTTTGCTTTGAAACACTGCATGTAAATAAGCTGGGTGGGTTTAGTTAGTTTTGCATTATGCAAATTCGTATTTTGTTGCTTCTACTGATCATTTCTCATGGTTATACTTACAAATCTGGATAAATTGTATTTTTTCTTTTGGTCTAAAATAATTTGCAGGGTAGTTTTCTAGTTCATTTTGTAGATATCTCGATTCAGAGAGAAGGTTTTAGATATTCATAAGCCCAAAAGTTTTAGTTTGGAAAACTCAAGAGTCAAGTTCCAAAACTTGATGGGTTGAAAAATGCAGAAGTCAGCATTGACAGAATTCCAGATTTACAAGGATTAAAATACTATGACATCAAAGTTTTATCATTTCAGATATTTTCGGTGAAGTACGTTTAGAATTCTACAGTTCTGTGAATGCAGGTATTTTAAAAATGAACGTTTCAGAAGATACCACAAGTATTGTGTCAGGTTACTGTCAACCATTGCAAGAGAAACTATTTCAACTTGGACTTTCGACTTAGAGTTCGTAGTTTCAATTTTATTTCCACACACTACCCTAGATTTCTCATATAGTTAACTAGATGGCAGTTTCTAATAAGCTTAGTTTTTTTAACTACAACATTTAACTCTGTCTATGTCTAAATATTTATTTAAGAATTCTGTTCAAAAACAAGTTATTTTAAAATTTTACTGTATCGAGCCTTACTTTGTGGAACTGTATTATACTAACATGAATTGTTTTTCATTCTTATTTAACGCTAAAGACAGAACACCGAAATGATGAAATCGGGCATTTAACGTTTGAATTGTTCTTTTTGTAGTTCGGTATATAGTGGGCAAACACTTCGAAATTTTGGCATAAAAGTCATTTCTAGTGAAATCATCTAAAAAATGGATGATTCCTGCTCGACCATATCAGATTTTTCTCATATTTTTTTAGATTGCTAGTGGTGAGTAGAGGCAAACTTAATTTTTTTGTAAATGAAGTTTTTAAATCTTTAAACTGATGTAAATCAGTCAATATTTCTGAAATATAATATAAATATTTTGTTTCACAAGTTTTATTAATATCTTAACCTGACCATATTGTTTCGACACTTTGTGTCATTATCAAAGGTAGATAAGATTGATAAACAAACACGTTGCTAAGGATAAATACATACAGAAAATAGGTAACTAGATACAATACATAACAAAAACTAAATATCTAACACTTCTAATAAAGGAAAATTACTAAGCTCAGTTTGTTCATTCATTAAAGGTACTGTGCGTTTATGTCTGTATATTTCAAAAGCTTCTAAAATGTATAATTTGTGTTTGTTGTTGCAAAAATGTAAGAATTTAATGTTGTTTTGAGGTGTCATTGGGTGGTTCTGTTCCAAAATGTGTTTGGCATAATTCGATTTTTTTTGGATGTTTAAGTCTATAAGAGCGTACGTGTTCTTTGTATCTTATGTCCAAATTTCTAAGTGTTTGTCCAATATAAACCGAGTTACAAAAAGAACAATTCAAACGGTAAATGCCGGATTTCATGATATCTTGTGTTTTGTCTTTAGCATTGAATAAAAATGAAAAGGTGTTGGTGTTAGTTTTATAGGTTATTTTGTAACTGGTGGTTTTTCTTAGTATAGTTGCAATTTGTTCTGATATCTTGCCAAAGTATGGTATTGATATGTAGTTTGTGTCTTGTATTTGAGTATCAATTGGAAATATTCTTTTGATAGCTAACCTATAATCTTTTTGTTGAATTAAAGTGTCAATCATGTTATGGTCATAATGGTTTGCATATGCTAATTGTTTGATGATTGAAATTTCTTTATCAAAATGTGATCGATCATTTCATTGGAGTAATTAATAGTATATGTCAACATCACTACCAAGACTAGTAATTACATTACTGAGAAAATTATCAAAAATGCTAAAAGAAGATGGGTCAAAGAAGAAGCAAAGAAATGGTTTAGAATTAGAGACAATTTGCACATTTATATAAAGGTACTCCACACAGAACTTGCACATAAATTACATAATATTCAATTTGACATTTTAGATTTTGATGTTAGAGAAACTGTCAGTCATATTAAATTTCAAAAATACAATACTCCCAATAAACAAACTGCAATATCTGCTTTAACGAGTTAGAAAAACAACAAATCATACATAAAAACCCACAACTACCAAAACTATATGGACTGATTAAAACACATAAACACAACATGCCTATACGACCAGTAGTATCATATATCAACGCACCTAATCACACCTTGTCCAAGAAACTCAACCATATTATTAACATCATAAGATACAAATCGAAATACTCTGTCAAAAATTCATTAGAATTAGTAGAAAAACTACAGAACATACATCTGCCAGTACATTCAAAACTTGTAAGCTTTGACATTTGTAACATGTTTTCAAAGATTCCACCACAAGACTGTATTCCTTTGTTAGATAATTTCCTAGTTAATAGTAATGTAGAATTAGTAAAAAGATTAGAGTTAATTCAATTATTTGATCTTTGTATCAGTCAAAATTATTTCACTTTTAATAATATAATTTATTTACAGAAAGATGGTTTACCTATGGGTAATCTCTAAGTCCTCTATTAGCTAACATATTTATGGATAATTTGGAAGATCGAATATTTGAATTAGAGCTTTCTAAACACATTATTTTTTGGTTTCGTTACGTTGATAACATTTTAGCTTGTTTTGACAGTTCTTTTGAGGTTATCAATGAGTTTTTAGTTCTTATTAACAGTCTTCCCACAAACATCACGTTTACACTAGAAACAGAACAAAATAGAGCTATTAATTTTTTGGATTTAACTATTACAATTAATACAAACAATGAATTTGATTTTTCCATATACAGAATATCCACAAGCACAGACGTCACTATACCTAACGATTCATGTCATCATAAAATGCATAAACTATCGGCTTATAGATCTTTAGTACACCGAGCTTTAACTACTCCAATGAAACGATCACATTTTGATAAAGAAATTTCAATCATCAAACAATTAGCATATGCAAACCATTATAACCATAACATGATTGACACTTTAATTCAACAAATAGATTATAGGTTAGCTATCAAAAGAATATTTCCAATTGACACTCAAATACAAGACACAAACTACATATAATACCATACTTTGGCAAGATATCAGAACAAATTGCAACTATACTAAGAAAAACCACCAGTTACAAAATAACCTATAAAACTAACACCAACACCTTTTCATTTTTATTCAATGCTAAAGACAAAACACAAGATATCATGAAATCCGGTATTTACCGTTTGAATAATAACAATAAACTTTAGGGCGATCGGAACCACCCCATCTAGCACTAGATCTAAAAACTAAGCGTATACATATAGAGAGCCTTGACACAATTCCCTATTAACTAAGCAGAACTAAGCGAGAGAGAGCCTTAGCACAACCCTCTCATAACTAAGCAGAACTAAGCGAGGTAAGGGGAACGGTAACCAATGCCGCTTGATATCAGGTTCCAACCCCTAACCATAAAATAAATATAAAGGTACTCAGCAGCTTGCTTGGAGATGCAGTGTTGGAGTCATTTTCACTGACTGACTTGTAAGCTCAAAGCAAGGTGGTTATATACTGCTCAACGCGGAAGAGTTTAGCATAATAGTGGAAGTCCGTAGGTTGGTGTTCCAAGTATGGTAGAAGTTTCCTGCAGAGGCGAGCTAGCCGTGCCAAGCACGGAGCTCGCGGTTCCTGGTTGCAGGCTCGTGGGTTGGAGCGGAAATTCTTTGAAGGACTGCGCTGCTGGTTGTGAATCGTAGAAGAACGAACGTGGGTTGTTCAGTATAGACGAAGCAACCTTAGCAGATAAAATGCATTGGAATGGCCAGATGTGGGTGACTCGGCAGCGGCTGTGTTGCGTTTCTTCGAATGGGTGTGCAGCTGTTTAAAAGTCGTAGGCGACGAGACCGCGGCTGCTTGACTAACGTCGGCAACTAATGTGGCCTTGCACGATGTATGCGCAAGTTGTACATCTTATAAAATTATCCAAGTCGAAATAATTTCCGTTTGTGACATTATATTAAATTATTCCAATACATATATGTAATTCACTATGAATTTAGAACCCTTGCAAACAGAGCTATGCATAATAATCGATTAATCGATCGATCGATTTTCTATTATTTATTTCCATAATTGTACAGCCCTATAGTCACATTATTTACAGAAAAAATTAAGTAAGAAAACTCAAAACATAGAAAAGTACTTGGACCAACAATTTTTACGGTAAAATATTTGAACTTAAAAAGTTTATTTTTAAATTAATTACTACGTTATACCGATATACTTGCATTGTCGCTTTTTTGATAAGGATAAATACTACGATAGTGAATTTCAATAGGGACTACTACTCCCTGTATTTTGAACTAACTAAACCAAAACTAAATTGATTAAAAAATATTTTGAATATATGAAAATTTGATGCTCATCAGCATTTCAGCATCTCTTTTATTAAAAAAAAGATTTATTGTCCGGACTGGGACTAAACAGAACATACACTACACAATAATTATGTTAATCCAGTAAAGGCTTTATACCATAATATAGAACAGCGGACCGCAACCATAGGGTCGCGACCCAATGAAAGTTTAAAAATGGGCCGCATAAATATTCTTTTTATTATATTGTTACACTTTATTTTGTAACTGGGGGTTACTCAGATGGTAGTAATTAATACAGCATCGATTAAATTGTATACTATATTTGACTTAAACTAATTTACAAAATAACTTAAAATCTACTTACATACATACAATAGTTAAATTGACCTCTTCAAAGACTTGTCAGGAACTAACTTAAAAAACTAAAATTGATTGCTCCATCCCATCATATAAAAATTGCTTACAAAGAAATGAAGTTTATTACCCTTTGCAACCTCAATAAAATTGATGTGCTTTGATATTAATAATTATTTGCATTATGCAATTATCTTAATTTTGATTTCCAAATTAATCTTTTCATTTTATAATTTAACCCTTCGTAACAATATCATTTAGGTTCATATCAGAAATATATGCTATAAGGTCCTGTAAATTTAAGTAACCCCTCTCTCCCTCTCATATGGGTCGCCTTATAATTTTATTGATATTTTTGGATTGCTAGATAAAAAGGTTGCGGAACACTGATATAGAAGACACAAATTACACAGGCCAACAAATTTTGACTTTTTGAAAGTTGATTTCGATCTGACATCTGATTTTGTATAATTTTGATCTGCTGAATTCAAATCCGAGTGTCATTTTGCTCTATCACGTAAGGTTTTTTATCAATGTTGAAAATAAATTAATAAAAGATTTGGTCAAAATAAACGCTGCTTTTATTGATACAGAGACAAAAACAAATTACAAATAGTAAACTAAATTGAAAAAAGTCTTAAACAATCTTTAATTTCTTTTCTTTCCAGAAGATCTTTCCCTCTTGGATGAAAAACTTCGTTTAGTGGATTTTCTTCTGTATTCCAGGGCCGGATTGTCTCTTTTTATTGACCAACAGTAATCAGCCATCATTGAAACATTCCACCGACCTTGATACCTGCGTTCCATTTCTTTCATGTCTTGGTGGAACCTCTCACCTTGCTCCTCACTCACATCACCAATATTTTCGGTGAAGTAATCAAGATGTGAGTGTAAAAAGTGAACTTTTATGCTCATATTACATCCCAATTCCATTAATTTCTGTAGCATGTTTTTCACAATTTCCTTGTAGTTAGGATCCTTGTTGTTTCCCAAAAAACCTTCAATAAAATTAGCAAATGAAATCCATGCATCTTTCTCAGTTTCGGTCATGGTATTAACAAATTCTTGATCTTTCGTTAATCTCCTTATTTGAGGACCGAAAATTCCTTCCTTTAATTTTGCATCTGAGATAGCGGGAAATTTTCTACAAAGGTATTTGAAACAGTCTCCATCTTTATTTAAAGCTTTAACGTATTGTTTCATTAATCTTAGTTTAATATTCAGTGGAGGTAACAAGATTTTTTGTGGATCAACAAGACTTTCGTGCAGAACATTTTTTGATCCGGGAGTTAAATTATCTCTTCTTATCCAGTCCTTTTTCTTCCAATGTTGATGTCTACTTCGACTGTCCGACTCACACAAAAAACATGGGTACTTATACCCTGACTGCTGTCCTAGTAGAAGTCCCACAATTTTCAAATCCCCACAAATTTTCCAACTATGATCATTGTATTTGATTTTTTTCAAGCATTACTTTAAGATTTTCGTAGTTTTCCGTCATTTGCACAGAATGGGCAGCCGGTACCGATGAAAAAACATTCCCATTGTGCAAGAGAACAGCTTTAAGGCTTCTTTTGGAAAAATCGATAAAAAGCCTCCAATCATCGGGATTGTATGTGCCCCAAGTTTGTTTATCAGACTGGAAATGTCGGTGCAATAAACTAGACAACCACTTTTTTCAAAATAGCCTGAATACTCGGACTCGCGTTTCCTAAAATACGAGATTTTAACGTCTTCTGCCAGTAAATTTTTACTTTGAAGTCTGGATGCTAAAATTTCGGAAAGATCTTTTGGAAGACCTAAGTCTCTAACTAAGTCGTTAAGTTCGGTCTTGGAAAATAACTGCGGTTGCTTAGAAACGCTCGATATTTCACTGGCATCCGTAAAGTTGTTTTCATCAACTTCAGGTTCAGAACTGCTTGTAACATCTTCTAAAGTTGTTGGTTTCTCAGGTATTGGCACGTCTGGACCATGTGGCACTGGCCTAATTGCATACTTGAGGTTCGGATAAATGATGTTTTTTTAAATTTTTGTGTTATATCCACGTACATTGCACATACAGAAATAACAGTCATCATGGTGATTTGTTGGCTCTCGCCTAAACATTGGTATTTCAAAGGGTAGGGATTTCCTTGTTCCATTACTCCAATGCCTTAAACCCTCTTCACATATCTTACATACAACATGTGGTGCCCAATGTTTGTCTTGATCACCAATCTTTACTTTAAAATACTCGTAGTATTGGTGTTTCAACATTGATGTAATTTTACGTCTAAATTTCTTGGCCACAAAACAACCACACACATAGCAAAAAGTATCTGGATTATTTTGACAAAGTCTTGGCATTTTAAACACGAATTTAACTGCAAAAAGCTCACTAAACTCACTAAACAACGACTACCTAGACCGAACGCAAACAGACTAATGAATGTGCTTGTTACACAACGACGTCTATTTATATCTCATTCGCCGACGTTTTGACTGCAAATCTGGGAATCCCAGCAATTAAATTTTACTTTCGGGAATTCCCCTATACTATTCTATTGATTTGTACACAATTTAATCTCAGTGGCTTAGCAATCTTTAGAATGTCATTTAATTTTTATTCACAAATATTTAAAAAACCATAAATATGACACCTAGTAAATTTATTAAAAAATTGTGCGTGAGTTAACATTTATTCATTATCCAAGTGAAGTGTGACCTAATTATAAATGTATGCAAGATAAACGCCTCGAGCGGAGAGCCCAAGAATGCAGGTGCAGTATCAAATCCACGGCCACGTGTGCGCATAGCAAGCAGCTGCAGTACTCAGAACTCTATAAGGAAGTCACGTAGGCACACGGCCACGTGCGGTCAACTGAAGGATTTCACGCCCACAGAAGTAGTATATAAAGACCAGAGCTTTGTGGTACAGACCAGTCTGAGTTACGACGGGCTTGAAGATAGAAACTGTTTACCAGGTTAAATGTTTACCTTCTTTCAAGCCATACTCACCAAGAAAGCCGTAGAAGCCATGGTTACTGTTTACCTCGGCCTTTCTGAACATCATTATTACCAGTTTTAAGTTGAAATTGTATAATAGTATTTAAGTGATTATGCATGTGCATATTGTGTAAATTCACGACGAATAAATATCTTATTATAACAGTAAACTGTCCTCATTTTGTAACTTGGGCTCCGTCTGTTGCGTTTTTAAAATAAAGTACCATTTTTAAAAACGCCTTTCTTCGTCAAAAAAAGTTAATTCGTGATGGAAACAAAAAAATTATGATTCTTTATTAGATTAGCCACAAAAACTTCAAAAAAATGAACAAATCCAAATCACAAATTTTTTGTTGGCCTGTGTTATCAAAACAAGTGATTAATCGAACCTTTGATCAATGTTTGTTTCTTTTTTAAACGATTTTCGATTATTGATTTCGGCGGGGTTCTGTGAGACCCAACAGATATATTCTCTCTTGGGCCACACATAGCTGGGTAAAGATCCATGTGGATGCCTAAACTGGGTTCTTACATCTTCATTTTATTTACATATCTGTAAGATTTTCCCAATCCACCAATTTTCTAAATATAATACAGGCTTTTTGATTTAAAGCATCCCGCTTTGTAGCAAATTTATTTTCATGAAATAAATAAAGATTAGTAAAAGTTTCACAGTTTTATTAAAATACAACCTGACAATATTGTTTCGACAGCTATGCTATTATTATCAAAGGTAATATAATTATAAACAAACACGTCGCTAAGGTAGATACAAAAACAGGTAACTAGATAAAATAATAATAATAATCAGAATTAAATATCTAATACTTCCAATAACGGAGAATTACTGAGCTGCAGTTGCTCATTGGTTTTTCTTAGTATATGTGCAATTTTTTCTGATATTTTGCCAAAATATGGTATAGATATGTAATTTGTGTCTTCTGTTTGATTGTCAATGGGATATATTCTTTTGATAGCTAACCTATAATCTTTTTGTTTAATGAAAGTGTCAATCATGTTCGGATTGTAATGATTTGCATGTGCTAGTTGTTTAATGGTTGATATTTCTTTGCTAAAATCTGATTTTGTTAGTGGAATAGTTAAAGCTCTGTGTACTAATGATCTGTAGGCTGCTATTTTATGTATATTATGGTGACAAGATCCATTTGGTATTGTTATGTCTGTTTGTGTTGGTTTTCTGTATATGGAAAATTCAAATAGATTGACTGCGTTAATCTTGATATTTAAGTCTAGAAAGTTTATAGCCCTGTTTTGTTCTGTTTCTAGTGTAAAATTTATGTTGTGGTGGATACTGTTAATAAGAATTAAAAATTTATTGATAACCTCAAAAGAACGGTCAAAACAAGCTAAAATGTCATCAACATAACGAAACCAGAAGATAATGTGTTTAGAGAGGTTTAATTCAAATATTCGATCTTCGAACTTGTCCATAAATATGTTAGCTAATAGAGGACTTAGAGAATTACCCATAGGTAAACCATCCTTTTGTAAATAAATTATGTTATTAAAAGTGAAATAATTTTGACTTATACAAAGGTCAAATAATTGAATTAACTCTAACCTTTTAACTAATTCTATATTACTATTGATCAAGAAACTATCTAATAAAGGAATACATTCTTGTGGGGGTATTCTGGAGAACATGTTGCAAATATGAAAACTAACAAGTTTTGAATGTGGTGGAAGATGTATGTTTTGCAGCTTATCTACTAATTCTAATGAATTTCTAACAGAGTATTTCGATTTGTAACCTATCGTGTTAATAATCTGGTTCAGTTTTTTGGATAAAATGTGATTAGGTGCATTGATGAATGATACAGCTGGTCTTATTGGCATATTCTGTTTATGTGTTTTGACTAGTCCATATAGTTTAGGAGGTTGTGTGTTTTTATTAATGATTTGTTGCTTTTCTAATTCTGAAAAGCAGATATTGCAGTGTTCTAAACCTTGTTTTATTTCTTTTTGGAATTTTGTGGTTGGGTTTTTGTTTTGAAGTTTCTAAATTTTCTTTATTAATAGATTTATTAACTTTTTGTATGTAAATATCTTTTGAAAGAATTTCCAAAGTGTTAGCCTTGTCTGCTTTAACAGAAATTAGATTGTTCTCTGTGATTTTGTGTTTTATAGATTGAAGAAGTGATATGTTAGATGTGTTGTACATTTTGTCCTGTTTTAAAGACATCTCTTTTAACAAATTCGAAATTTGGAATTTTGCATAGTTATTATGATCTTTCTTAAGTATAGTTTCGCATTCAACAGCCAAAATTTCTTTAATTTTGTTGGTAAATTTTGGAAAAGGACAAAACTTGAAACCTTTGTTAAGAAATTGTGTTTCTCTGTCATTGAATGTTATATTCGACAAGTTTATGAAACGAGGATAAAAGTTTGTAGTGTTCTGACAATTAAGGTTATTTTGTAGGTTACGTTTTTGTTGTACAAGTCGATGAAGTTTATTTTTCTGTGTGGTGTATTTTTTGAATTTAATGTGACTGACGGTTTCTGTAATGTCAAAATCTAAGATGTCAAATTGGATATTGTGTAATTTATGAGTAAGTTCTGTATGGAGTACCTTTATATAAACGTGCATATTGTCTCTTATATTAAACGATTTCTTCGATTCTTCCTTGAGCCATCTTCTTTTGGCATTCCTAATCACTTTTTCGGTAATCGAATTCTTGGTTCTGGTAGTGATGTTTACGTAGTTAGGAATAACCTGACGTTTCAGACATTCTTGGTTAAACCAAACATTCTGACTTGCGATTCCGTGTTTGATCATAAGTTTCTTGTATAACTTGGCTTGTTCTTCTAACGAAGACGAAATAATTTTGTTTATTGTTTCGATTATTAATTATGTTTTGATTAAGATTATTTCGTCCTCTATTAGCTAATATATTTATGGACAAGTTCGAAGATCGAATATTTGAATTAAACCTCTCTAAACACATTATCTTCTGGTTTCGTTATGTTGATGACATTTTAGCTTGTTTTGACCGTTCTTTTGAGGTTATCAATAAATTATTAATTCTTATTAACAGTATCCACCATAACATAAATTTTACACTAGAAACAGAACAAAACAGGACTATAAACTTTCTAGACTTAAATATCAAGATTAACGCAGACAATCTATTTGAATTTTCCATATACAGAAAACCAACACAAACAGACATAACAATACGAAATGAATCTTGTCACCATAATACACATAAAATAGCAGCCTACAAATCATTAGTACACAGAGCTTTAACTATTCCACTAACAAAATCAGATTTTAGCAAAGAAATATCAACCATTAAACAACTAGCACATGCAAATCATTACAATCCGAACATGATTGACACTTTCATTAAACAAAAAGATTATAGGTTAGCTATCAAAAAAATATATCCCATTGACAATCAAACAGAAGACACAAATTACATATCTATACCATATTTTGGCAAAATATCAGAAAAAAATGCACATATACTAAGAAAAACCAACAATTATAAAATAACATTTAAAACCAATGCTAACACTTTTTCATTTTTATTTAATGCTAAAGACAGAACACATGATATCATGAAATCGGGCATTTACCGTTTAAATTGTTCTTTTTGTAGTTCGGTATATATTGGACAAACACTTCGAAATTTTGACATAAGATATAAAGAACACGTACGTCATTACAAAAATAAACATCCTAAAAAATCTAATTATGCCAAACACCATTTAGAACAAAATCAGACAATGACTCCTCAAAATAATATTAAATTTCTACATTTTTGTAATAACAAACGCAAATTAGACATTTTAAAAGCCTTTGAGATATACAAACACAAACTCAGGGTACCTTTAATGAATGAACAACTTGAGCTCAGTAATTCTCCGTTACTAGAAGTATTAGATATGTAATTCTGATTATTTTTATTATTTTATCTAGTTACCTATTTTTGTATCTACCTTAGCGACGTGTTTGTTTATAATTATATTACCTTTGATAATGACAGCATAGCTGTCGAAACAATATTATCAGGTTGTATTTTAATAAAACTGTGAAACTTTTACTAATCTTTATTTATTTCATGATTATGGAGTTCCACAAAGTAAGGCTGGAAACAATAAACAAAATTTATTTTCGGTCAGAAATGGTATAAACCATATATATTATTAAATGTCATAGAATTTTCTATGTTCTAGAATGTTATGCCATTTAATAATTTATACGGTTTACACCATTTCTGGCCGAAAATAAAGTTGCTACAAACAGACTGTACAATGCAACAAATTGATTCTTTTTAAATGTTGGCTTTGTCTTTTCTCTTAGTAGTTGTGTTTGGTACAGTACTTTGGACCCTGACACCTGTGAAGTCTGTAGTGTTGTAGCACTAACTGGCCTAAAACAATAGTTGAATTTTGTCCCAGAAACTGTTTGTGCTTCACTGTAACAATCTTCGGATAGGGCTCGTTATTTTTAATCTATTCAATCCCAACAAAAAAAAGATCTTATACCACGAACATTCTCTTGAGCAAAGTGAAGAAATCAACTGAATACAACAGAACACATTCTTGGGTTGTTGGACTAGCGACATTTCTTTTGTATTTATACCTACTTTTAATTTGCAATTACTTCTTAAACCAAAAAAACGCCCTGCTGATTCTTTTTTTCAATTATGCAACTTGTGTCTACCTATCTCATTTTTCTTGTGTTTTGAGGTACCTTTGTGTTACATCTGATCGAAGTTCATGCTTTAAGTGAACTGAGATTCTAAGAATCGGTGGGTAAAACAATGTAACATTACACTTATATCCGGGAAAAATGCACACTGTATGAAAATTTGTGAAATTAGCTTTAAAAATATACCAAGATTATTGCAGAAGGAAATATATTGACTGATTTACATCAGTTTAAAGATTAAAATACCTCAATTACACAGTCGGAAAATGCTAAAAAAGGTAGTATTTCAATTTCAAAAAATCATCACTAGGTCAAATATCATCCAAAAATTTTGAAAAAAATAATTATGCCTCTGCTCACCACTAGCAATTTAAAAAAATAGAAAAAAAGAAAGTGGTAAGGCAGACCACTTAGGTGACGACACTAGGTGACACGGAATGACCGATAAGATATAAAGAACTTAGTTACAGAAATAAACATCTAATGACGCCAAATACCTTTTTGAACAGAATCACACAATGACTCCCCAAAATAATATCAAATTCCTACATCTTTGTATGAACAAACGCAAATTAGACATTTTAGAAGCTTTTGAAATGTACAAACACAAACTCAGGGTACCTTTAATGAATCAACAGATTGAGCTCAGTAATTCTCGTTTACTGGAAGTGTTAGATATTTAATTCTTATTATTTTTATCTTTTCATCTAGTTATCTATTTTTTATATTTACCTTAGCGACGTGCTTGTTTATATACATATTACGTTTGATAATGACATCTTAGCTATCGAAGCAAATGTCAGGTTATAATTTAATAAATATTTTCAAAGTTTTTATTAATCTGTATTTATTTCATTATTTTAAAACTGCTTTTCAATACACTTTCCGAGTTTTAAACATGCAATATCAGATTTTTGAAATTTCAGAGCTTTGCAAACTCATAGTTTCACTGATTTAATGATGCATTTTAAAACCTTTTTCGTTGACCGTTTGTTAATGTCAATATTAATGAATGATTTTTTCTAAAAAAGGATGTATTAATGGACGTCATTAATACACTCTTTTTTATTAAGTAACTGTTTTGTGAAAAAAGGATGCATTAATGGACCTCATTAATACACTCTTTTTCATTAATAAACCCGTTTGTGATTTTGACGTTTTGATGATGTTTTACTTTGGGCAACCAGATATACGCACAAGTTTGGATTCGGTATTATTTGAAATTTTCTATCTTAAAATCGAAGAATTTTACGGTCAACGAAAAACTGTTGTAATCAATTCGTTTGTTAATGAGCAACTAATGATCTCAACTATTAAAGGCACTCACTCCCTATCGCTCGTTCGTGCTTTAAACAGTTTCGATCATTAATCGCTTTCATTAACAAACTAATTTATTAAATAACTATTATAATGATTGTTTCTGTTAGTGATGAAATAGCGGTTACGTAGTTGTTTACATTGTTATGTAGTATTATCATGAAAGCAGCAGAAATAGATGGTATACAAGTAGAACTGATATAGGCCTACCCAAATTACTCAATAGAGATGCTCCATATATTATTTAACAAGATATGGATACAAGAAAAAATCCCAAGAGATTGGACAGAAGGCATAATAATCAAAATACCAAAAAACGGAAACAGAAAGATATGTGGAAATCGGAGGCCAATCACTCTGCTGTGTGCAGCTAGCAAAATAATGACTACGATAATACTAGAAGACTAAAAAGCCTATTAATGAAAAACTAAGAGAAACTCAGGCGGAATTTAGATCAAACGGAGTTTGTGTCGCCCATAAAGGCATCCTGAGAATAATACTAGAGTAAACAGCAAAAATGGATAAAGAAATTCTTGTAAATTTTGGAAATTTTTAAGCAGCCTTTGATTCAATAGACAGAACAACAATGTGGCAGATACTAAAACAATATGATTTATTGAACCAATACATACATACATAGAAATAATAAGACTATTTTATGATAACTCTACAGCACGAATAGAGCATGAAAGACAACTTATCAAAAAAATGAAACAAACGGAAGTGAGACAAGGGTGCATTCTTCCTCCTTTACTGTTTCTAATAGTGATGGACTAGATAATGAAGAAGACAGAGAACAGAAAAACATCAATTGAAACACGTTCGATAAACTGGAATTCGCTGACGATATTCGCTTAATGACAACCCATAAAAATCACATGCAAGAGAAGTCAAGCATGTTAAATAAAAATGCATGAGAAGCAGACTTACAACTAAACATTAAAAAAAACAAAACAAAATGAGTGAAAGTTCAAATAGAGGAAAGAGATATTGAAAAAGTTGAACAATTTTGCTATTTAGGAAGCATTATTATTATTATATTACTAAGAAAACAAAGCTCCGGCTTTTTTGCAATAACATAAAAAGTACACTGCTCTATGGGGCAGAAACATGGAAGGATAGTGAAAAACAGTACCAAAACCTACAGACATTTATAAATAGATGCGTTCGAATTATATGCGGAATTTTCCTATTTCGAGATTTCGGAAGAATCTAGGGTGGGGGGTTCTCTTCGTACCTTTATGTTTCCACAAATTAAAAATTTAAAAAGTTCTAAAGCTAAAAGTTTCAAAAGCTTGGAATTTTAAAATTCGATGATTTACAATTTTAAGGTTAGAGGGTCATAAATTAATCAGAATAATTGTAATTATAACTGCAAATAAAGTCTCAAATTTGGAATATTAAAAGTTGCAAAGTTTGAAATTTAAAACCTATTACTACAAATTAATTTAATATTATATTCAGAAAAATTCGGGAAATTGAATTGAGAATGGTTCCTCCTTATTTTAGAACATCATGTGAAGCTATTTCTAGAATAACAGGGTCCAATAAGAAAATAAAATAATCTACAAGTTTTCTAATGGGTTACACACACTATTGCACAGAATACCACACAATCAATGACTGTTTTAATAAAACAACTTTTACTTTTTTGGTCAACTGTATTTCCCTATCTTAAAATATTGACCTGCCCAGGAGCTGGCGACCAAAAAGTGTAAGAGTTTTGTAAAGGCTAATATTTTAATATTAGCTTATATTGAGTGTGTAAATAAATATCCTACACAAAATAAACTCGGATATGGGGACAGTCGGCGTCAGCGCAGCTTGAAAGTTGTAACAAGAAGTAGCGTCATCTAAGTGTTTTCTAAAAGCTGAAAATTGATCACTAAGCAGTTTATGTAATAAGAAACATAATGATCGAACGCGTTTCATCAGCACCAGTGCTGTGGTCGCATGTCTTCAAAATGAGGTCAATGTAAAGAAGTGATGTGAAAAAGCTGAAATTTGCCTTCGTTTGAGAAGGCATTTGTCCGTATTCACTGAACTGTAGCACATAGTAGAGAAAGTTGCTATAAGTAACGAAAAAGCAAAACATGCGCACAAAGGCTGTATGCATTATGTTTTGTAGCATTCGCCGCATAGCAACTTCATTTTTTATGAAAGTGATTATCAAATTTAAAAATTTGTGTCAGCGTTTTAATACTCTTATCAAAAATCGACGACGTAATGACGTCCGGTTAATGACATTTAAATGACGTGCCACGTATCACATCATATTGTCGTTTTCTTTCAGTGAAAAATTTATATTTTACTGGCTTCTAAATTCAAAATTGGTGGTTATTATCTCGAGAATAGTTTTCAGCTTATGTTAGGATTTGTTCCAAGTCGCATGGTCACAAGATTTTTCGGGCCAGGGATCGAACTTACGCGACAGTATCATTTGTAAGGTGTTGGTTCCCGAAATGAAGTTTAAAAATATCTTCGTTTTTAAGAACACGAACAAGTCTTTGTTGTTTGAACGATAATGCCAATTGTCAGTGAAAAACATTAACAAAGGTAGAAATCGATTGATGCTGTCGTTTTTTGCCTGTATCCAGAGTAATAGTTTTAGATGTCTGAGAAGTAATTTTAAGCATGTTTCTTTATAAATACATAAAAAGAGTAAGTAGTCTTTTAGAGGAAATTGGAGAAAGTGTCAAAATCTAGAGGAAATATAAAAAAATAAAAATTGGAAGGACGCTAAAAAGGGGATGCAAATCCAGGACGTCCTTTAAAATGCATGACGTGGTTCTTACGACGCGATTGTGTCATCTTTTTCAGAATATTAACTACTTGGTGAAGGTATCGCTGTTATCAACGTTATCTAACTACGACATTTACATTACTCAGTGGTTAATTCATCACGTCATTTTCACGTGCCTTTGCCATTTAGGTTTTAAAACCTAACAGTTTAAGGATAGACATAATAAAATTGTACCTAACCTGTAATGGTCGACTTAAGGGAGGCAGTTACTAAACAGGTTACTTTAGTTTAGTGTTTCGTTGCAGATGAGAAAGCTACCTTAAATTCACGAGTGCGCCTCTGTGGGTGGGAATTATTCTGAGAGTTATTACACATAGTGATAGAACCACGTTAGGTCTTCCATCAAATTTAGTTTCGATTTTTCCCAAAATCTCCCACCTCACAACATTGTACCTGAAACCTATGCCATAAAAACTAGTCTTGGTCAATTGAAAAAGACTACCTAATTAGCTCAGATTTAGTGCAACTACTATTTTTACCAATTCGGGATGACACTAAGTCTCCCTCTAAAAGTCTTGAGCTGCAATTGGAACTTGTGACTGGTACCTAAAATCAATGGGTTTCCCGACTCGAATTTTAATTATTTATTTTTAATTTCAAAAAAAGAAATGAATATACTACTTTCAATTCACAATGTATAATTATAATCTACGACAGTTAATCTATTAGTACTGTTAAATCTATAAGTCTTCTATCTTTCAAAATTTGTGTCCAGCTTAAGAGACGTTTTAACCAGTTTTCATAAATTTTTAAAAATTGATTTTATGGAATTAACGGGCATCGATGTGTAACGTACTCAAATTCTCAATTTTATAAAAATATAATTTTATATGCATAAATGATTAAAAAACCCTGGCACGGTCTTGCATTCTACAATGCATTTTTCGTTCGGTGAAAATCTGCAGACTTCAGTTTAATTTAAGCGACGTTTTTAATGTTAAGGGTCACTTTATAAACTGTTTTCGTATAGATAGAATTTCTTTTAGAACAAATAATGCAGATTTTATTTGTGCTCACAGTTGCAAATTGTTTTTTCCTAGTCAGGATTCAGATAATATATTTAAAGATTCAGCAATAGTATCAACCTGTTAACAAAGGAATAAAATTTCAAAAAATATATTTAGTTAAAATTATTAGTTCCTGTACGTGCTATTTGAATAAATTCTCCCGAGTGCAGACGAAAAAATATATAGTTGGTAAACACGTGTAGGTATCGAGTTCTTTTTGGTAAGCAGATTTTAGTTGCGTTAAAGCCCCTAGAAATTACATAGAATGTTCTCGAAGCTTTTTACGCATCGGCTCTCTCATTGGTCGAAGAAATATCAACTCTTCTTGGATAGGCCAGTTTAAAATTCTTTTCTTAAAAGATTATGACGCGACCATATATTTGACACAACCCTCCAGACAGTCTTAATTAGAACTTCATACAATAGATCGAAGCTTCACTTAGAGAGTCGAGTGTGGGGGCTCTCTCTTCGGGGAGGCACCCGGCGAAATTATTATAATAGTTGGCGTCCCTAAAATTATAAGTTATATGTATGGAACAAAGTTACAGTTTGAAATCTCATTAATCTTTAAAATCTCGTTTCTACATCACTTCAACACTAACTTAACGGTGTATTATTTTGAATTTATTTGTAATTCGTTGGAAACAATCGAATGCCCCATATAGTTTTTTTTTACCTAAAAGTGGCCGATCGAATACTGTTAATTCCAAATAAATCAATTTTCAAATTACTTCTCAATAATTTCTCCCAGTGGACATACATAAGGATTGAAAAAGAGCGTGCATTTTAAATGGGAAACTTCTCCTCGTTACAGCAAATGATTAGAATAGAGATAGGAAGTTCGTATTGGTCTTAGAATTTTCAGTTTTTTTAATCAATTGGGCACCCGGCAAAACCGAAAGTCCATCATGACCCAAATAAGAATCCACCTAGCATACATACATTGAAAACGCATGCAATTGATATAAGGATATGGAAACAAGCGATCATACACAGTAAAAGATTTAGTGTAAAATCGAATACTAGACCACTCTAAAAAGTGTGTGTATAATGTATATTCAATATATTGAGAGTAAAATATCTAATTTGTACCTTCGTAGTATAAAGTTAACTTCAATACAATGTTAGTGTAAATTTATCACATTCTAAAACAATTATATCTTCAATCACTTATGGTAACTTTTTCACACTAAACTTCTAATCGTTTTGGAGAAGAATTTACTCGTGATTTTTGAATCTTTTACTCTACATGGGCAAACTATTGCCTATACTTTATATAAAACTTTTGTACAATTTGTTTTTTATTTAAATTGAAATTTTAGGATTGATTTTTTGTATGGGAGTCGAGTCAATAATAAAATAAGTGATTTATTTATTTATTGCAATGCGAACATACATAAAAAATATACATACTTAAAACATGAGAATGTATTGAAAAAAATATATATGAGCCCAGGCTCATAATCATAGTTCGGATCTTCTATTTTTTCAAGGATCCATAGAACTTTAGTTCTAAATTTTTTTCTTGGTATGGTACAGTATGGTTGTTTTTTCAAGTCAAAGTTCAAAATTACTTTCTTGTTCTACAAATTAGATATAAAATGATTGCTTTTATTTACTTAATTTTTTAATATATTTATTTATTGTTTGTAAATAAAACACTGGATATAAATTTTTTGTACTTTATTTGTAATTATGAAACTGAACCAAGTCGAATGCAGCTGCAGGTTGTCGCTATTTCTTCTTAGTGTCGGTATATATTGTGCACACGCTTCTTTTGTCAAATACACTGTCAGGTGTACTGTTTTGTCTAAGTGGAGTAAAATTTAATACTTACCGATCACAAATCGCTCTATATTAGTGCCAATTCGTTTTATTTACTCTGACTAGAGTAACATCAACGCTAGCAAAATAATTTTTACAATTTAGATAGCTTTTTAACGACCTTTTTTTATTAAACAAATTAAAATTAAAGTGAATATTTTTAGAAGTACTTTTAGAGTAGAATACTAATTAGACTTCTAACTAAAATAGATTTTTTTACTCTAAAATTTTAATTCTAAAATCTTTACCCAGTACTCAGTACTCTAACAATTTTGTTTATTGTTTCCAGCCTTACTTTGTGAAACTCCATAATCATGAAATAAATAGAGATTAGTAAAAAGTTTCACAGTCTTTATTAATATACCTGACAATATTGTTTCGACAGCTAAGCTGTCATTATCAAAGGTAATATAAATATAAACAAACACGTCGCTAAGGTAGATACAAAAATAGGTAACTAGATAAAAAGATAAAAATAATCAGAATTAAATATCTAACACTTCCAGTAACGGAGAATTACTGAGCTCAAGTTGTTCATTTATTAAAGGTACCCTGAGTTTGTGTTTGTATATCTTAAAGGTTTCTAAAATGTCTAATTTGCGTTTGTTATAACAAAAATGTAGGAATTGAATATTATTTTGAGGAGTCGTGTGATTTTGTTCTAAAAGGTGTTTTGCACAATTAGATTTTTCAGGATGTTTATCTTTGTAATGACGTACGTGTTCTTTATATCTTAAGTCAAGATTTCGAAGTGTTTGTCCAATATATACCGAACTACAAAAAAAGAACAATTTAAACGGTAAATGCCCGATTTCATGATACCATGTGTTCTGTCTTTAGCATTAAATAAAAATGAAAAAGTGTTAGCGTATAAATAACTCTAACAATTATTCACGAGGCTAATGTCTTATTACTGTGCAAAAGATAGTGAAACGATGCGATAAAAAGGAGGAATTATTATTACAACTGCCTCCCCTGCCATCAAGATCTATAGTAGACATTGATAGGGTACAAAACGAGCATGCACTAAAAACTAAACTCCCCCAGCCCTACCACGGTTCCTTTGAACTGATTTAAGGCTGCTAAAGTATACATAATGAATGCTTACATTAATAAAAATCCTTAAAACCTAAAACCGTAAAAAACCTTTTTACTTTGGTTGGTACTTTTAGATGATCGTGATGTTTAATTGAATTTAATATAACTTATTTTTTGTTATTATTATTATTGTTGTTATTTTTCTTGCAAAAATAAATCTATATGTTTATTTAAATATGAAAGCAATTACTTTGGAGTTTCATTTTTCTTTTGTAGGTGCAAGAAAAAGTGTTCAGGGAGAGTTTCAATTTATTTTTGACAGCAAACTGATATTGCCAAGTGCGGAAATAAAAACTGTTCTCAAATACTATACTATTAAATAAACTTCTCATGGAGATGAAATATTCGTTGTCGATATTTTCGCTCAGAATTCTTGATGCAGGTAATAAATTTACGCACTCAGGCGCATGTAGTACGTCTTTCAGTATATAATTATACGGTTATGATCAAAACTAATTATACTTCAATTTACATATACATAAGGATCAATTGTCAATTCATATTAATGAACTAATTTGTTTGAAAGATAAATGTGGTATTAAACGGTTTTTAGAGGTTGAGGAATATTGAGAGATAATTTTCCAGTTTTTATAATAATAGCTACAACGCATAGCCTGGAAACCAGGCCACAGAAGCTATAAGCTTGTGCGGGAGGGAGGGGGCGATTATTATTATTACGTAGGTCCTAGGTGCGGCTGCAGCCGACTTACAGGTGGAACAGCGCAAATCCCACATTTGTGTTACATTTAAGGAAAACTGCAGAAAACCTTAACCAGATCTGCCGGCACCGGGAATCGACCTCGGGCCGCTTGGGTGAAAGTCCAGCACTCTAGACATTACACTACCAAGGCTGTTTTAAATATGATTTTTACAACTTTTACACATTCCCTAAGATTTAGTTTTGGTAATTTGAAGTTGATAATTCGAAGGACAAGTTATGTTATATTTATTTAGAATAATTTAAAAACAAGGCATACTAAGGTGACTTACTTCATGTTAACAGTTAATAGTCTATCTCAAGATTAAAACTTATCTTTAACTAGGGAAACCCCATCAAAACATGATATATACAATACATACATACTGTTATGATATAGGCATCCCAAATTACATGTATGCACGATGTGTTGCCTATCTTCCAGGCGAAAGAAGTATTCCACAATTTTTATTTTAAAAATCAATAAAATTTTGCATTAAATATGTTGAGGATGCACACTACAACACTGTTAGATGATAAGGGATGTTTTAAACAGATTCTTCGCTTGAATTTCACAAACTCAATTTTAAGATAAACGATTTTCTGTCGTTGGTTGATATTGACATATGATTGATATGACATTTAGATATTTTGAAGCCATTTTATGGCATGTTTTCACCTGAAAATTATTAAAGGCATAATTGAGAAGGTATACACAAGTATTTATTACTTTACTTACAGTTTTTATTATTGAATTTCAAGAAAATGTTTCATTATTTGAACATTTCTTTTATTTCTTTTACGATTCATAATTTTCCATAGTAAATAGATATTTTTCAATATTATTTGAATTTCTAAGTAAAATAGTTTACTGCAATATTGTTAACCAAGTTCTATGGTGCATTTGACACTAGAATGTTAAAGTGGGGAATTTTTTATAGAGAAGGTTTAGCCCTTTGAAATTCCAAAATTATAACGTTTCAGCACGGTCTGATAGAATGTTAAAATTTATACTCCAGCCAAAAATGCATGAAATGAGTCATTTTCGTAATCACACCGGAATAAAGAAATACGACCCGAGCTGAGATAAGATAAGAGTGCAAATTTCACGTTGCTAAGAATTCAGTGACGTACACTAGAACCAACACATTTTTATTGCTTCGTTCACATTTACTTTTAATTAAAAAGGGATTTGTTTCGCTAATGAGTCTTTCTAGCTTATTTATTGTTTATTTTATCATTTAGATTACATCGTGACCTTCGGGTAATTGTAGATGCATTTTACAATTTTGGCCCACGTGTTTGTGATGACTCATTTCTTGTCACTTTCGTCGCAGTATAGTTTATGTTTATAATTTTGGTGTCAAGATTTATGTAATTTTTGTTTGATAGGATCTTAGGATTAATTTTATGTTAAGGAAAGAATGTGGCAAGATGTTAAAATGTTTTTATGTGAATTTTTGTTAAGTAATGATTGGGAGAAAATTCAAGATGGTTGTCAATGAATCCTAACTCTAAATTTGCATTTTGATAGCCTTGTTAGGTATCAAAATAAAAGAAAATTCTCATCTTTCATTCTATAACATTTAACATAAGATATACAATATTAAACATAACATATAACAAAGACACTCTTTTTTTTGTAGTAACTTACTAAATTAATCTAGTTCCTAACTAGGAAAATCACTAGCGATTCCCAATTGCTTTGCAATTATTATAAAAACAGCACGATTTGGTTACTTTCTCTTGAATTTCAATACAGAGCAGAAGGCATGTCATTGTTTTTTAGATTTGGAGGTTATGTTGGTGAATTCTACGTCACTTTAACAAAGTGAGGTTATGACAAATGTCAACTTGTTTTTAAATCTTTTTTTATAATTTCTTAATAATTTAATTAATAATAATTATAATGAACAATCAAAGTGAACTAAAAGTGAAATAAAACAAAAGTGAAGTGTTGATTTGGTGTACAGACGATCTCATAAATTGAAAGAAATTTTTGGAATTTTATTTTGAATGGATCGAATTAAAGGAAGGTAATGGAACCTTGTTGCAAATAACCGAATTATTTTATGTACTCACGTCATGGAAGATACATGTTGCATCTTTAATAATTATAATAATCTTCATAAATCACAAATAAGATCAATTTGAAGGATGATTTGCAATGTTCTCATCTTGTCAACAAATAAGCAGGTAGTTTTATCTACTATAACTATAACAGGAATCTGCTAATCTTCAAGTTAGGATGATTATTTTTTTTGTGTGGCGCCAAATCATTCTAAAATTTAAAATAATTTTCAATTTTTAAAACGTGCACATTTTTAACTTTTAACTTTTTTTGTTTTATGTGTCTTTAAAAGTATTGGGACAGTAAAAACGAAGAAAGGACGCGATTTCGCCTAAATAAACACCAATTTTCTTTAAACAATAAAGTAAGTATTTTATTTGCATGGTATGGAGGTAAAAATTATTCATTTAATTTGTTGTTTAAAACTTTACCACCTATGGCCTTAATTGTGTATTTACAAAATTTATTTACATAATTATCCAAACTATACACATAAATACATCACATTTTTATCTTAATTTATATAAATTGCCCGGGAAATTGCAGATAAAAGTTAATTATTGTTACAAACTGACCATTATCACTAATTTCACTGATATGACATTATTTACTGCTGAACTGCAAGGTTTGATATATGACCCATGTTGAGATTGACACACGCAAAGTTGTACTTTATATTTGTCAAGGGGATTGCTTAAAACAACCAGTCCTTTTTGCACCTTTTACCCTGATTTTCGCTTTAGTATAAAAGTGCGTATTAAGTATTTTGTCTAAAGTTTAAAACATAAAAAGGAGGAATTATAATAGAAGAACTTCCTATTGGTTTGTTTGCATATGATACTTTCCCTACGATTAGCTAAAGACAAGGAGATAGAAATTTGTGTATACACGTACTAATGGCTGACCATAAGGAACTCCATTATCACCTTTATTATTCATTGAACACTTGTAAGAAGGGTAATTATTGCCTCAGCGATATAAATCCCGAACAATAAGTCGATTATTTTGAAGTTGATAATAATAATAAATGCTTCTACAAAATTGATAATATTTCGTAGAAACATTGGAAAGTAAAATTAAAAAAGATTGTTTTTATAACAACCCTTAGATTATATAATTTATTTCCTTGCATTGTGTTCTATAAAACCAGGTATTCTACAAAATTCGTCTATAGCTATATTAATCCTAAAATTAGTGGGAATTGTTACTTTTTAATATCACATTAATAATACTTAGAAAACTATTCAAATACATAATTAGATTGATAACTTGTGAGCACTGTATAATTAATTTCTTTATTTTCATCAAAAATAAAAATTATTGTAAACACTGATTTAATAAATACGCTCAACAATCTTTTCTTTTGTTAAATTTGTTGAATCTTTAATTTTGAAACATTATAAAGGGGCTGTAAATTTTGTAAACAGGAGGTGACATCTAACGAGCGGTTTGCACACTAGGTAATAATGTTCTGTAGAAAACTAAGTTTCGTTTGAATTCAAATGTAAAAATGATATTCCTTCAAATAATTTCATACGTTCGTTATAAATAAAACTAACGCGACCTCTGAGTTATAACTAGAAATATAAAGATATTTGATAATTATTCAAAAATTTTCTGTTGGAGAAAAGATTAACAATATCTGTAGATAACGTTGTTAACCTTACACATTTTTATAATGAAACAGATTCTTTCGTTTTTTAACGAATTTATTAAAAACAAATAATGAAACAATAACATGATAAAAATGTTCTTGTTTTAAACTTTATTGCAAACTGAAAGACGATAATTTAGAACTGAATTTTAAATGCTTCACAGAAACAGGTCGTTTCATTTTGAGAAAAAATGCGATTTGATGATCTGCACATGAACTTTTTATTTAAAATAAAGAAATACATATATAACATAAAACGATTCTGATTAAATACGTTTTTCGCTGATTGCTATGAAAAGTTTGCTTATATACAGACATTTCACAACAGCAGCGCTACTTTTAATGAGTAGCCATTAGAAGTTGTATTTTACTGCCTAGGCAGTAGAAAGATTAAAATACTACTTTTACCGACTTAGCATTAGAAGTGGTCATGAAAAAAAAATTAATATCAATGAATGTTTATTTAGCAATCACGCAAAAAGTATATACATAATATAAAGTATGGCAATAAAAAGCAGACTTACTGCCTTGGCTGGATCGCCAAAAGCCCACGACGACAGCAATTTATTTATTTATTTTTTGTCTATTCAAACAAATATCTTTCGATATGCCACTGAGATGAGACGAGAAAAGATCTCACGTCCATGAAAGAATACGAAACAAGGTAACCTCTCCCTCTCAATACTAGAAAACGCCTTTCTTGAATCTAGAGAATCGTTCTTTTTTGATGAGAGAAGAACTGTTGGTTTTCTCCAACCACGCCGACATATGAGATTTCATGTATATATCGATATAACCAAACGCAAATCGTTTCTTACAGCTTTTATCGGATATAGCTGTAGGGCTATTCCATACCAATTCAATCAAAATTTGAAAACAGTGATGGCATTCATGTGTTAAATTTCGTACAAAGGTTTAGATATTAATGGAAAACCAAATCCAGCATGCTTTTTTTATCCAATCAAATTTACTAGATTTTTAAATTTCTGGTCGGAAAGACTTTTTTTTGTAAAATAGACCTTGTTTAAAAAATCATACTGTGAAAGCTATAACACCTAGTGATCATGTGACAGATAGCTTAGATAGACGATGAAATAGATAACTTGTATCCTGAGAATTCAAAGTTATCTATCACTAGAAATAATTTCTAAATTTTTGCTGTTGAAAAGATTATGGCGTTTACTAATATCCCTCACGAATTAGCAACTTCAGTATTTTTTATGGAATTCTCCTACTGTTATCAAAGGTTCTGAAAGTGGATTTTGCTCCTACTTATAAAGCAATATCAGAATATCATGATTTGGTTGATGATCTCGTTTGGAGAAGTGATAGCGGAATGTTACCAGTTTTACAAGATTTGCAGATTTTATATGTAAATTACTTAGTTCTCCAATCTTTTAAAATTCATTTTAAATTATCCTATCAATGCTCTACAAAATGCATTTTATTTCATTGTTGATCTCCCTCTGGTTTAGAATCTATGAATTTTTAAATGAATAAAATCTGAACAAAATATGAGACATGAGTGCCACAATCCTTTGGTTGAATTGGCATGGAATGTCCCTATAGCCATATTATTAGAAAATCTTAAGTGAAAACAACAAAAGTTAAATCTTTGTACTTAACTATTATTTATAATAATAATAATTTAATATAAATGTATAAACATAAATTATATCTAATATTTTGTGAAGTATCCATTAACATGTTTTAAACCTTTTTGCTGTCTACTGCATATTGCATAATTCTTGGTCATTGCCACAGTATAGCTATAACCAGTAGGCACACTGTCGCAAATATTGAGACCCGCCGTGTGTGAGCCAGGGACTGGAACAGGAACCCAAAAGAACCAGAATCGGAACCGGAACCGATTACTTTTATGGAACCCAAAACCGGAATCGGAACCCTTACTAAAATCCGTGTTAATGTTAAGATGAGAACCCGAACCGTTATAAATTTTCGAAAGAACCGGTATTTTTCGGTTCCACATTTCGGTTCTACTGGTAAATAAAAAAAATAGTTCAACATTCTCCAGACATTCTCCCAACATAACCATTTCTGACTGAGTTGATGTTAATACTAGATCCACTTCCACCACTAATTGACCAATAGTCTGAATTGACTAGTAAAGTGTTACGTCGCGTTTTATATTGGTAGTCCTGAATATTTTCAAACAAATTTCTCCTTGAAAAAATTTACAATATTAGCCACGTTCGATCTGGTTTACTCCAAGAGCTCAGTTTCTATGGCATCCATATTGTTGTAAATACTTGTAACTATAGCAATAGAGCTTTCAGAGTAAAAAGAGTTGAAATACCGAAGAGCAAAAATATTTATCCAACGCCTCTAAATAAAGATGAAGGCTAAATCTTGATGTCTATAAACAATTAAAGTTGAAGTTTACTCACTTGTGGGTAGAAAAACATTGTTAACCCACTTTAGAATGGTGATTGGCTGCTATTATAGGTAGCAACCAATCACCAGCTTACATTGCATAATATTATTAAAATCCAGTCATCGCGCTAGAGTATTAAATTTATTACTGTCAAAACTGCAGACTAGCTATACATTGCAAATTCGATATTTAAACTTAAATAAAGAGGCGTTGGATAAAATTTTGTATGGCATACGTGAGTTAAGGATATTATCCACTTAGAAAAATTAACCCACTCAGGCCTACCGGCCCTCGAGAGTAAATTTTTCGTTAGTGGATAATATCTTACTTAACTCACTTGTACCATAAATTACTATTATCACCCATGTTATAAACAATACTTTAACCTAACATGCATCGACTGTCAGTTATCAAAGTCATATTTGTTTTGAAATATTTGGAGCTATATACCAACATAAAAAGCGACGTCATTACTTTTCCTTCTGGAACCCTTATGGAACCTAAAAAAATCCTGGATCCGGAACCGGAACCTTAATGTTTAGAAAATTAAAATTAGAACCGGAACCGAAACCCTTATTTTAATTTCCAAGAACCGGAACTGGAACCGGAACCTATATTTGTAAAGGGTTCCAGTCCCTGGTATGAGCCTATTGTATTCTCGGGCTGTTGAACAACAGGGTGGCGGGCTACGGAACAACAGTTATGCTGACTGCTCAATGTTATTTTAATCACCCCGCAAAGCGGGGTGAGGCTGTTATAGGCCTAATACAAGTAGGCCTCTTCAGCCAGCCGTTGGCAGACCAATTATTATTACATTAAAATTTAATAATAACTAGTCCGGCAACGGCAAGTGACATTTGTGGTTATTATTAGCAACATTAATAATAATGTTGGTAATGACAACCACAATCGCTTCGTACGCGTTGTATTCTTCGATAATTCCGCATTCATGGTTCTTCTTTTGTTTTGTTATCGGCCATGCCAACATGTTGACATGGGCGATAACGTTGGAATGTAGTTGAAATTCGATGAGGTCTTGAAGCTGTTAATTTGTTGGAATAATTACGGCGTTGGTGATTAGTAGTAGAAGTTGAAGTAGTAGTGGTTGCCGTAATTATTGTTTTGTAGATGGCAGCAGTTGGCGTTGATTTGGTTGATGTAGTTTCGATGAATAGTTGAGATAGTTGATTCAATGTGGTTGGTTGTTGCTGTGCAGCCGACTGATAATGGTAATTGAAATTGTAGTAGTTAATTGGATTTAAACACAAAAAACCGCTCTTGTCAGAACCACCCCCGAAATATGGCTTTCGGGGGAACTTTGTGTAGCACTAAGCAGTGAGTCGATTCCACTGTCGTTCCATTCAACAAGCCCCTGAACAATGGAGTTCGGAGGACACCCAGGATGGGACTCAGGGTATAAGGATTAACAGCTGCTAACGGGTAGCTTGACGAGCCACAACAAAAAACCCGCAGAGTTACCTTTTGTGTTAGCGACTGTTAGGGAAAGAAGGAAGGTGCCCCCTAATGGAGGGTTGACGGCCCTAGGCTGCCCGCTACAGCACTAGGGAACCTGGTTACATCGGAGCCTAGACAGGCCCACCACCCCGACTAGGAACCGGAAAGTTAGAAAAATAGGACAGGGGTTGCCTCCTGGAACTAGGTTTTATCGACTCACTGGTTAACACTACACAAACTGACCGAGCCCGGTTGCCAGCTGAAGAGTGGCCGCATGATTAACAACTCTACTAGGGTTCGCGTGCCGTTCGAGATGGTAATCACACGCGTGTCCACTCTCCAGACAACAAGCACAGTACTGAGGACAGTTATGCTGTAATATCTCCCGCTCTTATTACCAACATGCAACGCTGATGACGATCGGTAAGCCTCGGCGAACTGATTCTAGTTCGTCACTGTTGTGTGAAGTGCCGACACTCAAGTGGGTATTCTGTATATTTTATGCTGTCTGCTGTGTCAGTACTTAACACATATTTGATGGCCTCTACTATCTCGTTTGTATATCTTTTCATACAATTAGTCCATACATTCTCAATAGGATTCATGGCTAGTATATTATGTTTTACTCATTTGATAGATACTTAGCCAAAAAATAATCTAAAAAATGCATTTTTAACGATTTGTTGTCAAATGTGATTAATAAATTAATAAAATGTCGAGATTGGGTATTAAAAGTACAAAGTGGTAGATTGCTGATCAAGAGAAAAAGTTGACACGCAACGTGAAGTGGAGTGGAGTTAGCTCTCAAGAATGACACTTTGTGCTAGAACTACACACTAGATCTTTTTCAAATTATAATTTAATGTATAACATTTATAAACAAATAAAAATTAATCTCCATCTAAATGATATAGTATGCAACTGCTTACTGACTGTATTTAATAAAACATGAATTTAAATGATTTTAGGAATTTCTAATAACATGGCCACATCTGTGGCAAAAGTACGTTCTTCCAGCCCGCGAATACCTATATCTATAATGATAATTATTATTATTATAGGTATTACACCTATTTATGTCTGCATACATACTTTATATTCACCAACAGCGTGCAGTGCATACGGAACAGTGGAAGCAGTCACTATATGACGAATGATATTCATCGCTGCTGATATTCACTATATTTGACCTACCTTTCTAAATAAAATTTTTAAAATTCACTTTACTTTTGAAAAGATACAGGGAAGTCAATTACAGTAGTGATTGCTAAGATTAGACAGACTGTACTAATTTCAGTATTACATCTTTGACCCATGCTAATGACTTGAAGAAAGCTTAGTTGGCATAAAGGTATTTAGGGCCCCATCATGTGGGACACCCGAGGACACGCCATAACTTCCTCGTAGGGGATGATAGAATGCCGACGGTCAAATCTAACTTGAACTGAGAGGTCTCCAAGGTTGATTATGTATAGTCATGTTGGCACTTTTTCTCTAGCTAGTCACGGATAACGGCAGATGGACAGGCACGCTAGTAAGGTGCACTAGAGGTGTTTCTTGTTAAGTTAAAAGTAAATTGTAAGGAATACTTCATTATAAAATGATACATAACGAGAAACACAACTCTAAATTAAATTTATAACTTACAAATAACCAAAAAACTATGAAAGCATGGAAAAACCATTAAATTTAATATAACAACTACTTCTAATAGAAAATAAAAGTATTGTTAAAGTAATATTCACTTCAACTTTCTTCAATACAATATTTTTACGCGTTTCTTGTGCAATCAATCTAAAGTCTAAATGAAAATTTGTATCATTCCGAAATAATAGGTGTCCAAACACGGGTTGTTTTTAGTACAATTTCAAACGGTAGACGTGATAAGGCATTGCATAATTTTTATTTGAAGGGACATATTTAACTTCATATTGATAAACCGCTAAAATAATTGACCACCTTTGTAGTCTACTTGCTGAATATTCTGAAATGCTCTTTTTGCTTCAAATGGCTTCATTAATGGCTTATCAGCCAATAAGACTGATAAAATAATGTAATCGACAGATTAATATTAACATGCAAAAATGTAATTAAAAAAACTTGTATGGGCACCGGTGCTCGATGCGAAGCTCATATCTCCTTTCTACGCTAAACCAACAGGTCACGAAGGCGAATAACTAAAAACACAAATGGAAGTCTTTCCTTCTAGTAACCCTTCAATTACCATTAAATAATGAACTATTAATTCTATTCTGTTACAGGTTTCAAGTAAAATGATTTGTCTAGTCAGAGACGTGGAGTAATTGAAGAATTTGGTTTAGCTATTTTATTGGCATATATTTATTATACCTATGAAATAAATAAAGATTATTAAAAGTTTCACAGTTTTATTAAAATATACCTGACAATATTGTTTCGACAGCTATGCTGTCATTATCAAAGGTAATATATACCTATATTTGTAAAAAAGACTTAAATAAATTAGCAATATCTCGACTGCCTGAGATATTTCTTCTATGCTAGAGTTTTTACTCTTTCATCTATTTCGTTTATTGTCTTCCATAATGATTTTGAAGTATTTTTTATTTTTATTTGTTTCAACTTGTTTTGAAAGTATTTTTTAGATTCGCTAATTAACCACCGGCTAGGTCCAAAAATTGACGCAATTTGGAAAGGCCAGCGGGGCCTCATTTTAAAGCTTGAAACCTCTACTTTCGAATGTACTTCACATGTCTCTTGTACGAAAAAAATTATATTTGACCCCTAAAGCAGGGTAAACACGTATCCAGTTCCAAAACAAATTTTGAAAGTTAAAAAATTAGAAAAAGAAATATTTTTTAAATTTATTTTTAACGACATCGCATGCTTCGTCAAAGAATACACAAATTTTGTCCACTGCGTTTTTTTCCTAGAGTGCTTCAATTTCGAGCAAAATTGGGAACAAGAATTTTCAATTTGAAAGTTTATCTTTTTTTTTTCATCGAAAATGGCGTCAGATAGAAAAGATGATAAAACATTAAAAAAATGCTTATTTTTAATCTATGAATACGAAAAAAAAATTACAGGCCGATTTAAAGCGATTTTGAAAATTTTCATCATTTTAGGTTTTAATTATATTATTCTTGCTCACAAATAGGCAACGTCTATGACCGTAATTTTCAAAATCGCCTTAAATCGAACTGTAATTTATTCAGTAATTTTTTCGTATTCATTGATTAAATTAAGCATTTTTTACTCTATCATATTTTTTTCTATCTGACACCATTTTCGATGAGAAAAAAAGATTGAAATCTTCTTAGAGATTAAATTAAGTCTATTTATATGAAATGTTTGCAGACCATTTTCTACTCGATTTGCTTTATACTCAAGAAACAAGGTGTATTGTGTATTGCGGTGTGTATTATAATAATTATGTATTAATAAATTCTTCATTTTGTCCGTGATCAGAGCATTGTTAAATAATTCATTTCTATACTCTAAATCGAAAAGGAATGAACTTAATTTATTAGCTGGTAATGAAATATTTAGTATGCAGAGCGTGCGGCGTACTAGTCAAAGACGCACTAGCCCTTTTCTGGGACACTTTAGTGAACTGTGTGTTCTCCAGACCGAATGCATTGAAATTGAGCCGAAGGCAAATTTTAACCTTTTTAAAAATACTGTCACAAACGGAATTATTTCGAATTGAATAATTGTATAATTCCTCGACTTGCATTTCATTTAGTGCAACTTTGTTACCAAGGTTACACTAGTCTATGCAGTAGCTGCCTATGCTATCAGACCATCTGCGTGCCACTTTGCCTACAACTCGCCATTTCTATGATAATATACCCTATCAAGATAATCTATTCTAAGTTGCATCTCATTATGCATTTATATATTCACTTCATCAGCATAATATATTCATTTATACTTTTATGGCTTCCGGAATATTCATGAGGATACAGTATGTAAACAGGTTGCTTCAAGTCTAACATTCAGTCGTTTGAAAACTTGAAGCAGACCTGGTAAGAAACTTTTTATTAGTTAATTGTAGGGGATCTAGAAGCTGTCCAGGGGCACTGCTTACCTGATTCCCTAATGTGATTAGTTGTAGTATCTTAGGAGCCTAGAAGCTAGTACCCAGGGGTAACACTTACCTTGATTTCCTAATGCTTAATTGTAGGAGATTGTTGCTAGTAAAGGGTGGTTCCGATCACTGTCATGTTTAATGTTAGTTTAAGGAGGATGTATCCGTCCTCATACTTATGTTTGTAACCTATTGTATTGTGTCTTGTTATTGAGTATAATTAATTTGTGACCTGCGTTTACTTTCTATCTCTACCTCTGACTACGACCCTCAGTCACGAAACCCTATGTGACAATATATTAAAAATAGGCCGAAATATCTTGGCATTTTAACTTTTTTTTATATATACCTTAAAAACAGGACAGAATCCTTGAAATATTTGCTTTTTAAAACAAGTTTGAAAAACATGTTAAAATACTTAATTAAATACTTAAATACCTATATAGTACAAAACTTAAAAAAATGGGGCAAAATCCTTAAAATTTTAATAATTATGGAATCGATAGATTTTACACCTAAAAATCATTTTGTAACTAATGGTTTTTATACTCTAAAAATATACTTTTTTTCTGAATGACACGTCCTGAAAATTTGGATGTGTCAAATAATTTTTATTGCAACATATTTATTTCAGAAATTCGTTTAATTATGACTAATTTTAATGATTATAAAAACTTATTGATTTTGTACTTTAAAATCAAATTGTTATTCAGCGCAGCTTCATGAGCCGAAGACAAAGTTTAACTTATTTAATATACACTGGCTTGCAAAAAAATCGCATACACTTTAAAAATCAAGTAACCTAGTTTTTATGCAGTTTTTGCTATGTAAACGTGACCTTTCTGACTTTTGACGTTACATTTTTGACGGATAAATCTGTCATTAGGAAAATAAAACAAAATAATTTTAACTGATTGACATTGACAACTTAAAAATTAAGACCAACTTAATACAATCAAAAATAGGCGTATGCGAACTTTTTGCAAGCCAGTGTACCTTAAGAATAGGCCGAAATGCCTTGAGATTTTAATTTTTTTTTAATATACCTTAAAAACAGGGCAGAATCCTTAAATTTTGACTTTTGTACCTAACAGGCCCATATAGTAGTAAATGTATTAATCCTTTATTATTATTGAATAGATTGCTCTTCTACCGGTATAAAAACATTAATGCTTGCTTTCTCATCTTAATTAATATCTTCTTTCTTTAATTGAATAATATAATAAATAGTAATCACAAACAATATTGGTATATAAAATGTAATTATACACATACTAATTCTAAAATAGATGGAAAAATGAGCCACAAAGAAGTGATTTTCATAAAGCGCAACTTCAAAATTTTCTAAATGAAAAAAATATAGTACAGGCAAAGACAAATCTACAAATGTTTTTAAAAAATATTATTTAATATCCCACTTTTATATTTAAATCAAAATCCAATTTGAATTAACAGCGTTGTAATTACAAACTGCATGTACACATTTAGTCAAAACAATAATGGATGGAAAAATTGGACTTTATGATTAATATAGTATGCCATATTGTGAAAAATGCCTTTGAACAAGTTATTCAGCATATTACAGTTTTCAATTTTTTATTTGATAGAACACATGATCGAATACATTTAATAAAGAACATTAGTATATAATAATTATTCCCATCATCTCCAGAGCATCAAGAACAGTAGCGAGGCAAGACCAAAACTGGACGTGGGCAAGATGAGTTACTTGGGGCTCCCTCTCGATTGCAGGTATTAAATATTTTTTTAAATCGTTTTAAAGTATTTTAAATGGTAAAGAATGTTGTTTGCCTGCAGTTTACAGAAAAAAAATTAAAATGTACCTACAGTGTGTAACTAATATAATTTAATGTAATGTGAGTACAAGGTGCGTACTTAAAATTTAAAATGCGATTTCTTGAAAACTAACAGGAAGCAACCACATGTTGATAAGGAAAATATCTTCTAAACCATTACGAGGCTTGTAGTTATATTAGTTACACCTGTATACATATTATACATACTACATTGACATAAAGTAACGCTTGCCTCACTTTGCCTAATTTTTGAAATGAACCACATCACCCAACTTTCCATGAGGGACATAATGCTCAACAGAACCACTTTGCCCACCTTTTCGCTAGGGACACAACGTCCACCTTGACCACTTTGCCCAACTTTGTTTAGACTCGCAAACGCCAAAAATCCGATTGTTAGAAATAGGTTTATGCGCACATAGTGTTGAATACTAGTAGCGACGTTGTACGACCACAATTTAGCAATTTAACATCAGATATTTTAGGCACACTATGCAAGCTAAAACGAAAAGATTAATATTTTTATTAATAAAAATATTATGTATATAACATAATTTATGTCAATTAAAAATTACACTTTTTAATTGACCGTACGCACTTCGCATAAGCAATACAAGTCATGAAATCCAATTTCGCGGCCGTTGCTCTTAGTAACAGCCGCGAAGTAATAAAATGTTGTGTATACCTTGTCCGCGAAATTCTTTAGCGTTCTCGAGATTGTTATGCCTCAGCACCAAGGGGTCTCGACGACGATTATTCACTCAATACGTTAAAAACAGATTTCGTGGCTTTAGTGAAGTAGAAGAAAGACATCTCGTTGAAGAGGTAATCGCTTGTGCAAAATATGGGGCCCCTTTAACGCAAATGTAGTTGCGAATGGCGGTAAGGGATTATCTGAATAAAAAAGGTGTGGATCATCCTATGTTTGACAATAATTTGCTTGGTAAATCTTGGACAGAAGAATTTGTGTCAAGACACAAAGATCGATTAACAAAAAGGCATTATCAAAATTTAAAAAGAAGTCTTGCTGAAATTACCGAAGATGATATGGCCATATATTTTGATAACTTGAAGCAATGTTTGGAAGGGGTAGATCCAGAATTTATATTAAATTAAGACGAGACAAATCAAGCGATATCCTGGGAACAGCTAAATGTATTTTTTCAAGAGGAACCAACTATCCAGAGAGATATATAAATTCAACAAAAACGGCAATTTCAATCATGTTTGCTGCCACTGCTAATAATGAAACATTGCCACTATATGTGGTGTACAAAAGTGTACAAAACGACTATATAATAGATGGGTAAGTGGTGGACCACCTGGAACAATTTACAACCGAAGTCATTCGGGGTGATTTGATGCTGTGACCTTCCGAGACTGGTTCATCAAAATTGTTGTCCCTTGGGCAAGATGTTCGACAAAACCTAAAGCTTTAATTGGCGATAACTTGTCATATAAATGTGAATGTTTTAAGGTACTTCAAAGGTGCAACATTAGATTTGTGTTGCTGCCACCGAACACTACACAATTGACCCAGCCTTTGGATGTCAGCTACTTCAGGCCACTTAAACAAGCTTGGAAATCAATTCTCACTAAAATTAAACTAGAACAACCTAGAATAAACTGTGTCGAAAAAAATATTTTTTCTCAGTTATTGACTGACTTGATTAAAAAAATGGAATTTAATTCTTCTAAGAATATTCAGAGTGGATTTAGGGCGACAGGAATATATCCATTCAACCCTTCTGAAGTCTACAAAAAGATGCTAAATGGAAGATACGAAGCAAAAGTTTAGACTGATATTGATAGTGCATTGCTAACTTTTTTAAAAGATCAGAGAAGTCCCATTAATAGGAAAACCATTCAAAGGCGAAAAAAGAAAATGCTGAATATTCAACCTGGGTGCTCAGTAAGTGCTGAGGATATTTTATCATCTACCGCACCCGAGACTAGAACTGATGAACTTCTAGGATCATCTGGAACAATTGAGGTGATAAGAACAAGATCTTTAGATGTTAGTGACAAAGAGTCCAGTTCCGTTGAAGACAGCCAATACCTTAACAACAAAAACGAAAACAGGATGGAAGAAGAAACAGCGAGTAACCTTTTGGGCCTGATCGACTAATACAAGACCTTTACGTCGTAGTTGAATTTGCATCTAAAAAACTTGCAAGCATTTCATTGGAACTATAATTGAAAATGATAATTTTACAGTGAAATTTTTGAGAAAAAAAATTACGATGTTGTTTTTCCCACAATCGCAGACATATTCCTTGTTAATTTTCCTGATATCAAGAAAATTCTACCAAGGCGAAGCGGTGTCTTTAGCAACTGCAACTCATACTTATTTATAAATAGATTTATAAGTTGTAGTTGCTATACTTTGTGTTTTGATGTTTTTAATTCCTTAACCCATTAATGCCCAGCGTCCTATTTATAGGACAGTTTACGTTAGGCCTTCTGAGAACTCAATGAAGACAAAGCCATGAAAAATTCCCTCTTTTCAAAGTGTTTGTTTCCTAGCTTTCACTTTAGTGACCTTTGTGCTGCAGCAAAGATTGTTGCTTTTGTGCATCCCTGTAGTATTTGCTTAGTTTTTGTTCTAAATAAAAAAATTTAGTAGCAAGTGCTTTTTTTTTGTATTCACTTATTTGTTGAATATGTAATGTATTATTTGAAATAAAATTAATCTGTTCTTGCAAATTTTACTAATGTTTATGACATCTCAAACTTAGTGTCCTATAAATAGGACGCTGAGCGTTAAGATTCTCAACACAAAAATTTCAAGCAAGTTCATTTTGCTTATACACTCATCAATTATGAATTGAAAAACGTTCTGAAACTTAGAGAATGTTGTGGGGTATTTGTTTTCGAATGAAATAGAGACTGATATACCAGCACCTCATCCGGATATGAATGAACTGATAGCTGAAGATGGTACTGTGAAGACGATACTCGCATTGCAGAAGTTGTAAACATCCCTGAAAGTGTTAAGATTTCTGCACCTGATCATGACTGCACTGACTCCGATGCAGAAAAACAGCCTGATTCTTCAGCTAAGTTTCTGCCAGCGAAAAGAAAAAAAACAGAAAAATCTTTCTTGATAAACTGGAAGAAAGAACTAACTACATATAATTTTCCTGGCTCAGACGATACTAATGTAGGAAATATTGAAAATATAAAACAAACTGTGAAAGGAAAAACTCCTGTAGAATATTATATCTTTTCATATTTTCAACCTAAGTATCTTCTGAGTCGGGAAAACCATATATGGCTAGTTCTTTCTTCCAGATTTTCAGGAAAGATTTTCCAATCTATCTTCTTTTCGCTGGTGGAAACTAAGCTAAAGGACCAGACTGTTTCTCTGCATTGGAATCGCTACTGCCACGATCAGGTACAAAAGTTTTAACGCTCCTAGGGATGTCTACAACTTCTGCAATGCCAGTATCGTCTTCATAGGTATCTTCCTCATCTGTCAATTCATCCACATCCGGAAGAATTGCTGCTACATCAGCCTGTATTTCATTTGACGACAAATATTCCACAACATCCTCCAATTTTCAGAACATTGTTTGACTTATAATCAATGAATCTATAAGCAAAATGACCTTGCTCAAAATTTTCATACGTATAATTGTATAAGCTTAACGCCCAGCATCCTATTTATAGGACAGCTTTTATTACGAAAAATTAACAAAAAATTGTTATTTTGTGATTATAAATGGTTTGAAAAACTAAATGTTAGCAACAGCTAATTTTTACAAAAAAAATGGAAAAAAATTAATATGGGGGTTAAGAACACTGAAATATAGTAAGACTGGATCGAGCACTATCCGCTTAGATGCGTGGCAGCATTAGAAACAGTATTTGGTGGCTCTCTGTCTTTGTCTACAGTCCAGTTAGAAAGTTTATCTCGACCGTGACAGGCCAAGCATCAATACATTTATTTCCGAAATGCTTCTTGTAAATAGACATGGAATTAAAAAAATATTATCAGTTAATATTATTCTTAAATATTCTCAAGTAATTACTAATAGATTATTATTGGACAAAAGATAACAATAAAATGATTATTTATAAAAAAAATTAAATTAAAAAATTGATAAAATAATTTTTCATCTACATTTGTGTAAGTTGAATAACTTTTTAATTTGCATGCATGGAAAGGAGAAAAGAAGAATGCATCTGAGAATTAATTAAAATCTATTAATATTTACATATACAATATATTACAATATAATAAAAATATTTCTTTGATTCTGAGGAATGTAAAACATTCAAACGAAACAACGAAGCTTTCCTTTCTGACTGTACGTCACGTGGGTTCGGTGCTAACACGCAAGCGCAGTAGTGCCAGAGAGAAACAGAACGCCACCGAATCATAGTTCTATCGCAGGCATGCTTCCCACTTATTGAGACAGCATAGCAGTGCTCGTTCCAGTCTTACTATATTTCAGTGGTTAAGAAAGACTGTTTTTATGTTTTTGTTACATTAGATTTATTTGTTTTTTGTCTAAAGAAAATATTGTTTAGTTTTACGATAGAAAGACTGAGGAATGTTTTTTAAAAATAAATCCAGATATTTTGAAAATTAGTTATTTTTTACATGTTTTACTACTTTTTCAAAACTTAATAAGTGTGCAATGATGTCTTATAAAGCCTGTAAAATAGCCTAAACATGTTATTTTTATAGTTGGGCAAAGTTGTCTGGCAAAATGGCAACTTTGCCCACACTGCTTTAATTTTTTTTTTCTCAAACATCTTTAATGTTTTAAAGATGGCTGATCAGATATGAATAACTGAAGGGGCGGCATGTCTCAGTATATTTTTTGAAAAAATATTTTTGGTCAGCTAGAAAAGATAGGGTCAACCGGGGTAAATATGAAACACCAAAAATTTGGGGTAAATGTGAAACGTGTTGATAACTACTCTATCTTTAATTTTTAGAAAATTCTAAAAAGTTAATATAATTACTTCAGGTTTATATTACATGATGTATAATTATAATATGTTGGACTGCCCTTTATACACAATTTATTTTATTCAATATAAAATCTGTTAAAAACAAAATTTTCTATTTTTTAAATAAGGAATAGATTATTTAACACAACAAATATAATAAATTGCTTTCATAACATCTTGATTTTGTTTTATTCAGTTACAAAGTTCAGGGAAAATGCAACACAAAATTGGGAAAAAGTGAAACATGGCCTGGGAAAAAATGCAACACCATTTGCAAGATTCAACATGAGTTAGAGGTAGAGATGTTATTGGATTTACTTCTCATTTCTTCTTATTATTTTGTGTTACTTACTAAAAGAATGGTACTAAGTATCCAAGTGAAAAAGTTGAAGCAAGAAGAAAATCGCGAAACGTACTCCAACATTGGGCTCATTCAGCAGGCCTACTGGTCTGGGTCACCGGAAGTTGTTTTGCTCAACACATTTTAAATACAGTTTGTTTACATACCGTACCTAAGGGTGGATCGGACCACATGCTAGTCAAAGCAAAGCTCCAAATAAAATTAAAAGCACTAACTAAAAAATATCAGCCCAGAAAAAACCTTAATGTACAATGATTAAATAGATCACCGGACCTACAACAACAATATTCGGCTAAATTGAACAGAAAGTATGAAGAGCTGGGTAATATAAATGATTACTCAATTGACCAGCTATGGCAGAAGTATAAAACTATCTTAATGGAAGCCGCAATGGATACAGTTGGAATAAAACACAAAGATATAAAGGATTGGATGTCTCAAGAGACATGGCAACTTATAGAGGAAAGAAGAGTTTTGAAATTAAAACTGCTTAACGTCCAATCTGAATTTAAAAAAGCTGATTTGAAAGAAAAATATCGAGAGAAAGATAAACAAATAAAAAAAGAGTGCTAGAAAAGATAAGAGACTTCAAAAAGAAGAAATACTAATAAGAGCAGAAAAAGCTGCTACACAGAATGATGTAAGAACTTTGTATAATGCAACTCGTAGATTATCAAGAAGAAAACAAAGTCAGTCATCACATATACGTAATAAAGATGGTAACTTATTAAGTGCAGAGACAGACATAATTAAACGATAGGAAGAATATTTCGAAAATATATATAAAGATACTTAAATAGAAGAGAACTGGGATAATATTGAAATTGAACATGAACCAGCCGAGCTTGAGATAAATACAGATGAACCAACAAGAGAGGAAATATTAGCAGCTATACGATTACTAAAAGATAACAAGGCAGTGGGACTGGATAATATCCCCAATGAGTTGATAAAAGTAGGAAGAGATATAAATACAAATATCTTGCACTGCCTATTACAGAAAATATGGAGAGAAGAGAAGCTACCGGAAGAATGGACTGAAGGACGTATAATAGTAATACCAAAAAAGGGAGACAAAACCAAATGTGATAATTGGCGTCCAATTACCCTCTTAAGTAATGTTAGTAAAATACTTACCCGTATTCTTCTATAGAGAGATTACAAACTGTCGACATCTCGGTTGCTGTGAAAAATAGAACATATGAACTTTATATAGTATGCCAGCACGCTATACTGCCATTATTGACAATTAATATGAAATTTCACAGCAACTGAGATGTCGAGAGTTTGTAATCTCTCGATAGAAAGAATAAAGTACACAATAGATGAAAACTTAAGAGAAAATCAAGCTGGTTTTAGACAAAGACGTTCATGCATTTACCAGATCGGCACATTGAGAATAATAATAGAAGAATGTAAAGAATGGCAAAAAGAAACTTATGTGGGGTTCGTAGGCTTCCAGAAAGCCTTTGATGGTGTGAACAGGAATATCATGTGGAAGATATTAAAAGAATATGGATTACCTAACAAGATCATTAGAATGATAAAATTATTATACTTCAACTATGGGGCCCGCATCGAAAAGGATGGAATGATATCTGGAAAAATTAATATTCATACAGGAGTCCGACAAGGTTGCCTTCTCTCACCCTTATTATTCTTGAAATAAATAAAGATTATTAAAAGTTTCACAGTTTTATTAAAATATACCTGACAATATTGTTTCGACAGCTATGCTGTCATTATCAAAGGTAATATAATTATAAACAAACACGTCGCTAAGGTAGATACAAAATAGGTAACTAGATAAAATAATAATAATAATAATAAAAATTAATAATAAAAATCATAATGAATAACAATAGTACCTTTAATGAATGAACAACTTGAGCTCAGTAATTCTCCGTTACTGGAAGTATTAGATGTTTAATTATGATTTTTATTATTAATTTTTATTATTATTATTATTATTTTATCTAGTTACCTATTTTGTATCTACCTTAGCGACGTGTTTGTTTATAATTATATTACCTTTGATAATGACAGCATAGCTGTCGAAACAATATTGTCAGGTATATTTTAATAAAACTGTGAAACTTTTAATAATCTTTATTTATTTCATGGTTATGGAGTTCCACAAAATAAGGCTGGAAACAATAAACAAGCTTATTATTCTTACTTGTCACAGATTGGATAATGAAAAATAAAGCCAAAAATGAAAATGGTTTAATATGGAGGTTTAATCACTATCTCGACGACTTAGAATTTGCGGATGATATGTGCCTAATTACTGAAAAATTTAATCACATGCAGATAAAAATCAATACACTAAAGGATAATGCAAAAAAGGTAGGAATAGCACTAAACACCAAGAAAACAAACATACTACAGCGAAATGCAAAAAATAGAAATTTAGATAATATAACCCTAGACGACAAAATAATTGAAAATGTGGATGAATTTGTTTACCTAGGAAGTGTAATTGACGAAACAGAATTGCAAGAAGAATACTAAGAGCGCAAAGTGCATTTAACAGTCTTTGGAATATTTGGAATGCTAGAGCAATAACAACAACAAAAATTTGCATTTTTAACACAAATGTAAAAAGCGTGTTACTGTATGCATGCGAAACATGGGCACCAAACAAAAAGGAAATAAATAGTTTACAAGTATTTCTAAATAAATGTTTGAGAAGGATTCTACAAATATATTGGCCAGATACAATTTCAAATGAAGAACTATGGCAATTAACAGAACAAGAACCTATTGAAAAAATCATCAGACGAAGGAAATGGAATTGGATCGGACACACCCTAAGGCAACCAATAACAAATATTACCAGACAGGCGTTAGAATATACAATCATAAGATCAAGAAAACGGGGAAAACCAGGTTTATCTTGGAAACATTCAACACTAAAGGAGTGCGAGAATATGAACAAATATTGGTGTGAATTAAAAAACTTAGCAAAAGACAAGATTCAATGGAAAAAACTTAGTGAGAACGCAAGTGTTTTATAATAAAGCTAGGAAATGTATAAATATAAAAAGTAAAACAAAATATAAATTTAAATAAGTTAATATTAATAAAATTAAATAATAATAAATTCTAACGCTGATTAAAACACCATGTGTTAGTGAAATGTGACCTAATAAAGACGCAATAATTTAAGAAGAGGAGCGTTAGGCCAGCAACCTGACCTCCTTAACCACCTGCTACAGAAACATCCAAGAGATGCCCTATGCTCCACAGGGAGTTTAAAGGACTACTACTACATACCGTACCTGCACAATTGAAGTGGTGTTACAACAGCGCCCCTTGACTGTGCTTAATAGATATTTGTACAATCTCTACCGAAAAAAATGTTGATATTTACAATTTAGTTTTATTATCCTCATCTACTATTAGTTGCTCCATTATTATTAGTACAAACATCGAATTAGGTTATGTCACTCTATATTTGAGAAGTAAATTTAAATATATTAACCGGTAACTAATTTTCCTTAACTCAGTTAAAATCTACCGGTGAGCAGCACCGGTTTATCATCGGTAAGTCTGCTGAATGCGGCCATTGTATTGAATGTTTTTGGCGATTCCTGCGTGCCAAGTTAAACTACAAGAAAGATAATGTTATCAATATAAAGAGAAAGTTATTGCGTGTCAAATGATACTAATAATATTAAGAGTGCGATTTTTATTTTAAAATACTAATTTAAAAGTTGGCTGTTGTTAAGCATGACAGGCCATGATTTTCAAATTATTTTATTTTAGCGCATACACACTTGTTTACCTAGGTTATTAGGAAGTTAATAATGACGGTTTCTAACCTCACAATTGAATAATGAATATTTAAAATGTTGATAACTTTAATATGTATTGGTTTAGTATAGTACAGCAAAATACATAAAAATAAAATATATAATGTTAATTGCCTACGATCGACTTTGAGAGTGGACACCCGGTATGCCCTTGACGTATTTGATACCTCATTAAATAAAGACTTAAGGTGATGTTTCACTTTTTCCCGTTTGCGTTTCATATTTACCCCATATCCAGGTTAAAAATGAAACAGTATTTACCACTTCATGACTACAAACATAATTTTATATAAATTGCTTTTATATGGTCTTATAGATAAGGCTAAAAGGAATGTATTGATGTATAAAAACGAAGACTTTTTTAATTTTAAGGTAATTTAAAATTAAAAGTTTTAATTTTCGTTTCATATTTACCCCGGTTAACCCTACAACAAAAACCAAAAAAAAGTGGACAAAGTTGTCGGGTTTTATGGTACTCAATTTATTCAAGTTAGATATAAACAATAATTTTTGTCTATTTCGCGTATACAAAGGTTACTTTGTGACACTGTTTTTGCGAAAAACTGTTACACAAAGTGCTAATTTGTGCAACTGGAAGTAGTGATTTTTTTATTTGTAAGGCTGGCAGTAAGTAAATTTTGCTGCCAGCCTACTCTGTCAGTCTGTCTGTGATAGGTACTAATAAGTATTCATTAACTGGCGCAGTTTGAAAATTTGAATGTTATGATGCTCAGAAATAACAGCGAGAATAATGAAACATACTTATTTTTATTATAAATAATTATTTTGATAAGACAATCATGTACTCAATCAAGGTTTTACTGTTTCTATTACAATAAACATTTTTTATCTTACATCAGAAGAAACAACTAAGCTGTCACCTTTTTTTAAACTTGAATTTTTCCTGCCTATGTGATTTTTTCAAAATGACAGTGATTTCATTGTATGCATTATCAGTTATTACCAAGATTACCACATCGAAAATACCCGCGTGTACATTTTCCCATTTCTTTAAAGTAAATTGTAAATTAAGGCGAAATAGACAAAGTAGTATGTAAAACATGTGCTACAATTCCTTTTTGTAATACTCATATATTGCTTAACTCGTCGCCTCGCGGCTCATTAAGCAAACTTATACTCGTATTACAAACATCGTCATTGTAACACTAGTTGTACAATATACTATTTTATGCAAAAGACTATGATATAAGGTGCTTGTTTCAAGACTTTTTCACAACTTTAACTTGGCATAATTGCTTAAAATGCTATTAATTGGAATAATAATAAAAAAGTATAAACACAACTACCATTGCAACCAGGAAAAATAAATTTTAAAGATAATGCTAAAGAATTGTTTCATTTGCTTTTAATAAAAGAACATATACATACATACCTACATTAGGCATTACTTAAGAATTTTAATTTTTTTTTTCTTTCTATAATCTCATCTTTACTGATTACAACAGTATTAATCAAGATTATAAATAAAAACAATAAAACTTAAAAGAATAACACAAATAAAATAATAATAACGATTCAAAGTGAGGTATTATCAGTTTGAACTAGTTTGTCTTCAGTTGATGCTCTCATTGATTTACCATACGAACCAAACTTACATGATATCTCTAATAACTCTCGTAGGCCCTACGACAAATAATATTATTTATTATTACGCCTTTTATCAGATATTTTACCTGGTTTTCCGTTTTTAACCTAGACAATATTTCATTATCTTCATTATTTTGAGATTCATCTATAAACGCAGCATGATCCATAACAGCTGCCATCTCTTGTATCTTTTCGGCTTGTTTTGCAATAACTTCATTATATTTATTATTTTGGAGTGCTAAAAAGTTTATTCGAGATTTATAAATTTGTTGAGTAGTATGCTGCCTATATTTGGACATAATATGCTCTAATGCAGTTTGGTGTTCTTCTAACGCTGCTCGAAGCTCGCGGTTTTCTTGTTGTATTTCCCTCAAATGTCTATTCTCTTTTTGGATATTAGCTATTAATTGTGAATGCGGCTTCTGATGTGCCACTTCATTTAGCTGTTCTACTTCCTCTTGATACTAAAACAAATAATTACTATAGTTGAGATAATTAAAATAAATCAATGATTTCTGACCTGTTTCATTGCATCTATTTTTTTATTAATTGCGTGTGTTTCATTTAATAAAACATCAGCTGAATTGTCTCGTTCCTTTAACCGTTCTGTTAATCTTTTTGCATCAACAATTATTTGTTGAATCGTGAGTGACATACTGTTGGTGTAACTGTTTATGACTATTGCACTATGTTCAAGCATACAAATTAATATAAAGTACCGACTATTATTACCGTTAAGCCTAATTGTAATCAATAATACATTGAATTAAATTCCATTTACATTTACACTTTTAGGTTAGATTTCACTTCAACAACTGTAATTTCTTTGTTAGGAATTAATTCACAGCAATCTTTGTGGTGTTTGCTCTCTTTAAATAGAAAAATATAAAAATTTAAATCGACTCGGAAAGCTGCTATCACTGGTTTGAATATGCGACTGTATATCGAGAGTTTCACTTCCTCCTACATGTCAAATTACTTCAAACACCAATCCGTAATACTATTGTATCCGTAATAGCTTTAGTAAATAATTCCTGTTGTTACGCAAGCGTAAATAAGTAAAACAGTTGCAACACGCAACGTTTGATTAATTTTCCCGTAAGCATGCGCAATAACTTTTGCAAGTTTTCTTAACCTTTTATACAGTGTGACCTAATGTTGTGTGTAATATAAGTGGTGTGTACAGGGTGGCTCACGCAAGATGATCCTGTACCTGATCTTGGAAACTAATAAGGCAGCTTTCTCACTAGCACGACCAGTTTCATGCAACTGGTCTTCTGCAACTGATTGCATCGTCGTTTTCACATTAAATCAACTGCTTTGTCAGTCGTTACGATGTATTCTGCTAATAAGGAAGGACATGTTATCGTTTTATAGTTGTATAGAAGAAGGACAGGCAGAATAATTATTTTTTTGAACTCACTATCTAGAAAGCAGTGTTCGACGCACTGTCTAGTCAACCGGGAACACTTGTTTCCCGGTTAAGTAAACCGGGAAACACTCAGTGGTGCCAACTGCCAACCCTTGCAAAATTTAAATACCTTTTTTACTGCAAAATTTCTGCCGAAAAACAATCTGTCACATTTGTCAATTGCAGTCATGACTTGCTTTGGTTTATTTTTTTAAATAAAAGTTGTGAAATCAGATAAAAATTTTATTTGACATTTATAACAATGACTACGTTCGTTTCAAAAAGTATTGTACAATTCTCTTGCGTGAACAATGTTCCCGCGTTCACGCATATGAAGGCCCTCGCTCCCTTCGGTCGCTCGTGCTTCAAAACTGCGTTCACGCGGGAACATTGTGTTCCCGCACTCGTATCGTAAATAACTATTGTACTCCTCTATTACAAATCACGTGACTACGCACGGAACCAACGATCGGAAACGTCAAATTTACAATCCTTCTCGCTTTTTACTGCACTAATGCTTGCAACGAGCACAGAGATTTTTCTCATTTAAAAAATGGTTTAAAATTAGATTATTGTATCAAAACCGTAGTTTATAATAAAAAAAATGCATTTTACAACTTTTATTAAGGTAATACAGCAGAAATAAATTCAAAATAATTAAAAATCATTGCAAGCCCGTCAGCGCCATCTGTGAGAAATTCTATAATACAGTACTGTCACACTGTCACTCGGATTTCCACCTAACCAAAAAAAATTGCAAACGAGGTACTCAGGTAAATATTAAACACAAAATCATATAATATTAATTATTGTTTTCTTTATCATGGTTATAAATGTTTATATTTAATGTGCAATTTTCGCAGGTAGAAATAGAAATGCCCGGACATCTTATGGTGTTTTCATTTGTAAGGGCATTACTTATATATGCATTAGCAACATGGCTAGTATTTGACCCTGAGGGACCTGACTCGGACAAAGTTTCTGCCACTTGAATTTTATTTATTAAAGATTCTTGAATGTAGCCTTCCGCAACTGCGGAGGATTTCCATCCACCATGTCGTTTAATTGAAAGAAAATCACTTCCTTTGTTTGCCAACAATGTTGCGCTGCTCCTGCGAAAGCAATGCCCCGTATACTCTTGTGGATTTTGCAACTTTAAGTAAGTTGCAATAGAAGATGGTACTTTCCCAATAGTATTTATACAAACAGGTAAATTGACACATTTACCAGAACGGTATGTAAGGAAAAATCTGTCATTATTTTTGACTAACAACCTTATTTTTAAAAACTGAGTAATAATTTCAACCCATTCATTTTTCGTTATAGCAAATTCTCTTTTAACATATGTTTTTGTTTCAGGAACAGAAACTAGAATGATATCATCTTTAAAAACAATATCCTTAATCAACATTTTGCTAAGTTCTCCTCTGCGGCATGCTCCAGAAATGCCAATAACCAACACTGTCTGTAAATGAATGTTAGATGTAAAGACCATATTTAAATAAATAAAAAATAATTACCTTCATGAGTAAATATTCTTTGTTTGGTGCATTTATTAAGAATTTTGTGATATGTTCATCATCAAGAACTTTAATTAATTTCGGATATTTTGAAATGTCAACATTATTTTTAATGTTTAAACAAGACCTTAACATGCTGTATATCGACCATAACGACTTTTTATGTTCACTTATTTCTTGGAAATAGGCCAGTAAAACATTTTCAGTATGATTTTTAATTTTTTTCACTTCACACCATTTAACAAATGAATTATAGGTATTTTCATACCTGTGTCGCGATTTTATTGGCAATAAATTATTCACAGCTACATTTGCTGTGTTTCTAATTTCGGGTGGTGTACATTCCAAGTCTTCTTCGTCCGAAAACATGCTTGAATTTTTCTTTTACTCAAAAGTTTGCCGACGAAAACCTGACAGTTACTTAAATGATCAGATAGTTACCTACATTATCGACATCAACTTGACTTGATTTTTTTCGACAAATTAAAGACAAATAATTTCTATATTTACATTTTTCGGTATTGTGGAGGATGCGTGCAAAAAATAATATACAAGACACGTGCTGGAACAGTTTTGCTTTATTCGTGCGACATCCTTCAACTCGTGCGCTTCCGGGCACTCGTATAAAAACTGCTGTTCCCGCACTTATCATGTAAATAACTATTACCTGTGTGTTTCATTGCTTTTGCTACACTTTTCCAAGCTGCATCTACACTATCTTACATCAAATATTCAACTAATGTATTATTCATTAAATCATCATTCAAGAACTCATAGTTATCTTGCTCCTAGATTTTAGAATTACCTATCGTAAGAGATTAAAGATTGTTGTACAATCTCCTAATATAAATAATAATAGCCAGTTCCGATGTCCGATGTCCACCGAAGAATATCTCGAAAACTAGAAGACTTAGGAAGCTGAAATTTTACAGGCAGGTGGACCTTACCTCAAAGGGGTGCATGAGTATATTTTTAATCCTAGAAAACCAGAGGGGGTCGTAGGGGGAGGTATTTCTCGAAAAATCGTTATGGCTATATATCTCTTGAATGGCGTAAGCTACAAACTTCAAGTTTTCACAGATTATACTTGCAACAATTCTGAAGATACTAAAATACAGAAATTACCGGCATTTCATCCAGGGCCGGAGTAAGGCAACATTCCAGGGGGAAAAGAGTTTTCCGCAAAAATAACTATTATAAAACTCTTGCTTGTGAGTAATCAGTAAGAGCTACGTACATGCCATCTGGACTTTTTTGTAGATCTTTTTGAGATCTACAATTCGTTTGCTTACAGTTTGCCTTTATCTCTTATGATTTTTGCAGCGTAATGCGTTTTGTTCCTGTTTGAGCCAATTTTCTTACTTATTTCACACTTTCCTTATTACACGACATTCGAAATATTCTCTGAGCAATCTGCATACATAAAAACCTTTGCTAAGAAATAAGCTATCAATTGGTGAAAACGGCATCAAAATCTATTCAGTGGTTCTCGAAATTCAACAGTTTTTACAACAACCGAACTTACAAAAACTACAAAGTTAATGGGGGCACGTGATTGCCAGCGATCGATGGCGCGTTTTAAGCGGTGGTTCCTACACACGCCGTTGATTTTCAAACGAATATTATGCTAATATATAAGGTAGATAATATAATAAAAAAACTACATATAATACACGCCTGCCATGTGTTTAAAGTTATTTTGAAAAATGGCAAACGTATGTGTTTTATAGCATTTATTTGAGCAAAAAAAGTTTGGGACTTATTAGGAATTACGAAGAAAGGCATTGCTAATTATGAATCAAACGTAATTTTTTTAAATTATAGTTACATGTTATGATCCTATTGACATTATTATTAAGGAAAATATAAATTCCATTGGAGTAGCACATCCTGAGCTACGAGGCGACATTTCTTTCGCTAGGAACGTTGTTCTGTTCATATATAAGGAGCGACGCAACATCGGGCGAGTTTATTTCGACTGTTTTAACTTGAACTTTTTTTACTTCGGATTTACATTTAGCAAACTTTGTTACGGAGTTGTTAATATTAGATTTTTACAATGGAGAAACTGATAATGGAAGACGGTAAAGTCTCCCATCGATTGTGTCAATGAGTGGCGATAAGAACTGTCTATTTAGAGCTATCGCACACTGTGTATTTAACAGTTAGACAGTGCACGAGGTGGTAAGGGACCTCATTTTCGGCCACGTGTGCAACAACTGGGAAGAGTTTGAGGTCCTTAGTTCGACTCCCGGCGATGATAATTACCTAACTCCTACCAAATACCGGGCAGAGATGGGCCTCGGTAGGACTTATAGCTCGCTGTGTGAAGTTATTGCAGCTACCCAAATCTTCCCATTTGTATTTGAAGTGTGGAGGGACGGCAGCCTCTTCTATCTGGCTACACTTCAGGTTCAAGTTGACCTTAATACAAAAAGGCTACTTTTCTCAGGGAGACCTTCAGAGGGTCACTTTGATGTGTTGGAGAAAATTGAAACACCGCGTCAAGAAGGTTTAGAAGACGGAGAGTCTGTTCGAATGAAGCACAAAAAAGGAAATCAACAACAATTAGGGGCAAAAAGATTCAAGTCAGAAAGCGAGATGGAGAGACAATGAAGAGTCTGGCCCAAGAGTAGATCGATTTATTGCAATCGAAAGAAAGAGACAAGTCAGGGATAAACAGAGTGAGGAATTAAAAAAGAAAAGGTTGGAGGATAACAGATAGACATACAAAGGTCGAACATAAACAGGCTGACAAGGGAAAGAAGAAAAATGCTACAAAGAAAGAAGATAAGGAATCGAAAAAGAAAAGGTTGGAAGATAACAGAAATAGACGTGCAAAGGTCGGAAATAGAGAGGCTGACAGGGAGAGGAAGAAAAATGCTAGAAAAAAGATGAGAAATCGAAAAAGAAAACTTGGAAGATCGGAGAAATAGACGTTGGGAGATTGGAAATAAAGCGGCTGATAGGAAGAGGAAGAAAAATGATAGAGAGACAGAAGAAGAGGAATCAAAAAGGAAAAGATTGCGACAAACCTTGTGTACGACGAAATATTCAATTAAGGAATCATGTCCGTTCGTTGGTTCATATGTTCGTTCGTCCGCCAAGATTACTCAACAATATGCTCAAGTATGCATGCATATAAACTGGTAATTGTTTACGGTAGGGGTTAAGGACTACTAAAATAGGTAGAAGTGTTAGTGGTGGATACCAAAAATTAACTTTTATAAGTAGAACTGTTTTCTTACTTCGTGGATAGACCAGAAGAGTGACATGACCAGAAGGGGACCGTTTATTTTTCAACGGGTATTATGCTAGTACATAATATTAGGAATAATACTATGTACTATTAGTCTAAGAGCTAGCGAACACGACCGCTTCACAACTCCGTAATGGATAAAATCCCTTTTATTATCTGTATTCATAGTATATGAGTAAGAATACCCTTGTCTAGGGCAACCCCTCTGATTTATGGAGGAAGAGATCAAATAGTGTGGTTAAAAAAATGTAATATGTAAATAATATAACATATGTAATGATTTTTCTAATTTTTATATGAATCAAAATAGGTACTGAAAAAATACGATAGTAAACTTGCCAGGCAAATATTCCCCGTTGATTTTCCAACGAATATTATACTATATATAAAGTACATAACATCAAACATATAATAATAGCCAGTTTCAATGTCCGATGTCCACCGAGAAATATCTCGAAAACTAGAAGATTTAGTAAGCTATAATTTTACAGGCAGGTGGACCTTACCCCAAAGAGGTGCATGAGTATATTTTTAATCCTAAAAACCCTAGGGAGTCCCAGGGGGAGGCATTTCTTCATAAATCATTATGGCTATTTCTCTTGAATGACAAGCTACAATCTTCAAATTTTCACAGATTATACTTGAAGCAATTCTAAAGGTAAAGAAATACCAGCGTTTTATCCAGTAGGGGAGTAAGATAGCATGCCGGCGGAAAAGAGTTTTCCGAGAAAATAATTATTAAAGAAACCTTGATTGTGAGTAATCTGTAAGAGATACATATATGCTAACCAGGACTTTTCTGTAGATCTTTTTAAGACCTACAGTTCGTTCGTTTACAGTTTGCCTATATATGTTATCGTTATGTTTTCGCAGCGTAAGGCAGTTTGTGTTTGTTATGCAAATATTGCTTATTTCTTTTACATTTTACTCATTATACGACGCGAAATACTTCTTGACCAATCTTTATATGTATAAGCAAATATTCTCCAAGAAACAAGCTATGGAATGGTGAAAAAGGTATTAAAATCTATTCAGTAATTCTCGAAATCCAACAACTTTTACGGAGACATAAGTTAATTGTAATTATTTGAGTGCGCATGCACCTACGAATCATACAGGGTATGTAGTAAGCATGCAGATTTACGACAGCGGAGTTACCAGCAGCTCAACTTTTGTTAATCAATCTCTTTTCTTACTGTATTGATAGCTGAAGCGACCAGAGACGTGTTCGTTGATTTTTCAACGGGGATTATGCTAGTTTTATAATAATTTTGTATATACAGGGTGAGTCGTATTTCTGTGGCTACTATCTACTTTTTTATTTTCAATGGGACTCCCTGTATATTTTGATTGTTTTCGATTCTACACTTTATTTTAGTATGTTTGCCTAATGTATAGATCGAGATTCTGCACAGCTTCTGAGAAAAAACGCAGAAATATGTGGTTTTTAAACCCATAGGTCTTCTATTAGAAATCATCTCCACATTTACCTATATGTCTCACTTGTGTCCATGGAACAACTTGACAACATCATACTAAAATGTATGAGCCCACAGACGTTTTAATATTAAAAAATAACAAATTTATTATGAAACTACCTCTATCGTTAGGTCTCAAGAAATTTTTGTATTATTTTACAAATTAAACTTGCAGGTAAGGTAATAAATATTTGCTTGCATCTTAACTAACACACACGTTGTTTGTTTCAGGCCAGGACAAACCTTGAAACCGTTTTAATACTTAATAAAATTATAAGTATCGTATTTCGTTAAAACATTTTCATCAAAAGGAAAGGCGTTATTGACTGCATAATACTAAATATTTGTAATTAAAGAAAAAGATTTCAGAATACATTTTATTATGAACTAAATAATTATTTCTTTCATTTCGATATACACGTTTCAAAGAAATACGATATTTATCATTTTATTATACAAATCAGCTCAAGTTGTTTATGCAATAAATTACAGCAAATCTAAACATTCCATCATTATCAAGACCACGTCATGTATCTTTTATTTTCACATCCTCTGGTCCTAACCCTCATATCCTGTTTTAATTTTCACTTAGATATGAAGAATCGGTGACTCCTGAAATTGAGATCCCATCCTCCACTGAATATGTGGGTATTCAGATTTGCGTGACCCGGTCATCTATCATACGGTAACGAGTAAGGCTCCGAAGAGTATCTTTTATGGCGGCATCTAGTTATAAGTATTGTAGATCAACTGCTGCAGCCCAAACAAATCTTAGAACTCAGTATTTGGCGAAAACTTACCAACAAGCGGGCATATCACCTGGTTTGAATACTTTAAGATATCGAGAAATTATGTAATTCTTGCGTTGTAAGGTTTGGGTAACTTTCTAACTTAAAATTATGTATGGGTGAATTCCTTTTTGGCATATCAAATAACATGACATTATGTACACAGGGATATTCTAAACAGGATATTTCTAACGTAAGATATTCTTACTACATTAAATGCGGTCAATTTTTGAAATTGCCCTATAAATACGGACAGATAAGTTTAAGTGCATCAAATAATAGGTCAGCTTATGTGAATAATGTGCTTATGACAGTAGATTTAGATCGCACAATTCACGTTCAACAGTTTCGAGTCGATGGACTTAGAACTACAGTGGTCATCAGATGTTGACCTGAAGGAACACTTAATTTTTGGATTGCAAACCTGTTTGGAATTCATAACATTGAGAGCTATGTTATCAGTACTCCAGGTGGTGCAGAATAAGACAGATCTTTAACTTAACCGCAACAAGAGCAGAAAACCAGACCGAGTATTTAACATAGCAGACAGAAAGTAGAAAAACCAATGCGGATAATGTGATGAATATCTATAGAGTACAATCAAGAAAAGACAATATAAAATTTCCGAAAGTCAGACGAAAGTATAGAAATGTCGAAGGGATTTGGTAAGAGAAGCCGACAAATTCCAATACGCATTCAATCTATTTCTAACTCTACTTAACATTTTGCATATGATCCCGACGAAAATAATCTATCGAAGTCTGTATTTGTAGTAAGTATTTGGAGATGAGACGAAGAATTGGATCTGCGATCTGCTGAAAATATGGAAAAGCTGGGCAAAGAATTCGAGAAATTAACGAACATTCAAATTCCCATTTTCTATAGTGCATAAGGAGATAAAGCTGCATACATTTTGCTACTGTAAGATGAAAGGAAAAACCTTCATTAGTTGACGTAACAACCCGTGCTTCTTTAAAAGTGAGAGTCTAAGTTTTGTAATTTTCAACGTTAGAACTACCAGCAAGAGAAATGGTAAGCAGACTGACAGAGATAATAAGAGCGGAACTGGAAGGTTGTTTTGTTCGAATTCCAAGTGTGTCTTGCCTTTGATCAAAAATGATCGTAAATTATTTTAAAAAATTTGTGGTCTATAAAATAGGAAAGATTTAGGAAAGGACAAAAACAGAAAGCTGGCGAGTGGTTCTTTTAGAAATGAATACTGCAGGTGACGTGACGGGATTTGACCAATAGAACAAGCAGATTGTCAAAAAGAATTAATTGCTGCATAATTGAATATGTCCACTTTCTGGTGTAAACTGAATTTACAAGTGGATACTCTGGGATGGATATACAGCAGGGTGGCAGAGTCTGTCAAGTTTGTCTTTGGGTCTGCGATATATGCATGTATTTGTATGTAGAGGTTTGAATAGATTGTGCTTTGTCCAAAATTTCGGAAAGGCCTCTAACTGTTTAGTACAGAACTTTTAATCAAGGCCTTCCAAGTGATGTTGTTCTTGATTTTTAGTTGATATGGGTCATCTTTACACTTAGTTGCATAGCATAATTAAAAGCCATGTGAATTTTGTAAATTGTAAGCGGACATGTCAAGTCGACAAAAGTAACTTAAATTCATTTTAAATATATCACATTCTCCTGTCAGGTACCGACTTGTGAAAACATTCCAAACATTAAGAAACATTAATCTAAATAATGTTTATATTATTTCTTATTATCATTAAATTTATATTATTTATAGTATTTGTATGTTTTATAATATTTATATCATTTACAACATATTCTTATGTTATATATCTAATATATCTATCTAATATATACCACTTGTACCGTCTACGTTGCACTAAAAATGGGTATATTGAAAAAGTAAAGCTGATGGTGTGCGAACTGGAATCAACCTAGGAGCAGCACCATCAAGTGTCCAATAATCCCTTCCGTTCACAGTAACTTTCTTTCCTTTATAATTATTAGGGAAAGGAGTGAATAATGAAGAGTTGTACGGTGGCGGTGGAGGAACAACTTGTCCGAAGTTTAGTTCATTTTGTAAATTTCTTTTCGTTCTTTTTTGTTTATCTTTATTCATAATTCTTACAATTGTCTCAATAAGGAATGACAAGATAGCTATGACGAAACCAACACCTACTATGTAGTAAGTTAAAAGCAAATCCCTGTTCTTCAATCTTCTTTCCTTGTTGCCCAGATTTAAGGGACATTTTGTTGTGCTTGGTAGTTGATACGTTAGAAAATGCTTAACCAATCCAGCTTCAACTAAATTTCGTAATCTAAAAAAGTTAAAAAGTTAATGCAATACGTAATCGAGTTATACAATAAAAGTAACATTACGTTTGATCAAATAAGAGTCCATATCTAAATTGTTTAGAATAAGCGAATGTGCGTGGACTTTTAAAAATCGACCATGGTGAGACTGCGTATCCACACCTTTTGTGTAAAGGTACTTGTGAATTGGTTCTATTGACATAATCTCCATATAGTAATATGTCGACGTTGGGCTTTTCTGCAATATACAAGTAGTTTCTTTGCGTAACCCAAGTCCGTAAGATGTCGCCATCATTGTCTTTTACAAATCTACTATCCGATCCCTTCAGTAAATCATGCAATTCTTCGAGATCCTAAAATGTAAGAAAAAAACAACTATTTGGAATTAGAGTCGCTTAATACGAAATATATCACAGATGCCATACATCTTGGATTTACACAGCTATAGAAACAAGAATAAATCTTTCCTGCAGTTTACAATAATGAAAGTACTCAGGCATAAGCATGTCCCAGGCACGATCAATTAGTTTAATTAGTTAATTTTCCTTTATTAAATAAAATATTAAAACTTACGTTTCTTGAAGCTTCTTCAATAACACTTCCAGCAATCGACACCCAAGGAAATCTTTTAGTGGCAATATCTTTTGGTTGCTTTATCGGCAAAGTGAATTCAGATAATGTAAGAAATGCAGTTAAATTTGCCGTATAAAACGCCGTTAAAATTGTTATAAATATCCACCAAGTCGCAAAAACTAATCTTGATGAATCTGAAAACAATAGAGATTTAATGCAATTACCTATAAAGTACCACAAGAAAATTGAACCTGATATGGGAATGATTACCGTTCCCTGTTTTAAAAGCGCTCCGTATACGAACCATATGCATTCCAATAAAGATATAGGTTTTACTTTTCTGTCTTTTACAAATTTTGTTTGAAAAGAACTGATAAAATACATGATCGGTCCAACAACTACTAATGAAATTAAAATCAAAAACCACACATTTAGAGTAAACGGTGCCATAAGACCAGATCCAGACGCAGATGCACGGGGTCTTTTCAACACAACAACCCATTCCCCAACGTCTAGTGTGGCTGCGAATTGTGCATAGTTCCAATAAACTGCTGTTATTGGAAGGAAAGCTACTCCTATATCGGCTGTCTGCAAATATATGTACTTAATATTACTTCAAGAGGTAAAGAATGGCGTTTCTGGATTCACCAAAAGTTAAGGTCAACGCTTTGCCAATTCTAGTTCTACCCTATCACTTTTTTGAAGATCTAATCGACAGAACGTTCTTTCTGAAACCACGGCCGTAACTTTTTTTAAATAAAGTCAAGGGCAAAAGATCAAAAAACAAAATATCTTGAATTAAAGGCCAAGATCAAGTTGAAGAAGACGCTTCAAGGCCATGCTTCAGGGTCATGACCACCGCAAATCATTAATAGAAGTTAACTAAACTGTTTCCCGCGGCGGACTCCTGTAACCGCAACCGGGCGCGTCCCCAGGTGGCGGATAGGGGGTGCCCTTGGTGGGACGAGTTCTCTAAGACCACCTTGGGTTGGAGAGTTAAAAACCTCCCGCGGACCAACAGTCTTGCACTTGTTTACACACACTAACACGAACACCGAAAACACGCACAAACACGACACAGACACGGAAGAGAGAGAACCTCACATTCTACCGTACCATGGTAACCGAGGCGGGGGCACAGAGAAGGGTTGAACTGGCAGTGGTAGCTGGCTTAGAAACCGTGGTGACACACTGGGCCGACGGGTAGTACAGGGGCCGACCCTTGCCTAACCAACGTAGGGGGCTGCCCTATCCACCGTCGAAAAGTCCCGAAACACGGAGCAGTGCCAGGTGGTGCCTAGATTAGGGCCCGGCTGCGTGTTTCCGGGGGGCTTCGTCAGCGGCGGCCCAGACCTCCCAACTGGGATAAGCCCTACCACGATTTTCCGGTGGGAAGGGGATGCTGGGGGACCTCTCATCCAAAACCAACACCCACGAAACACGCACACAAACATAAGACAAAACATACAGAAACAAATAACACACCCCTTAAACAAACCTTAAGAAAGATGGAACAAGAAGAAATGAGAATTGATGACAAGGCAGCAAAAGAGGCCCTTCGCAAAGAGAAGCGAAAGGAGCAAAAGAGAAAGGTAAGAACCCTTAAGAGGAGAGCAGAAAGAGTGGCAAAGAGGGAACTGCGGGAGAGTCAGGGCCAAACATCCCAGGCAAATCCAACAGCCCAATCCTCGACTGAAAAGGCCAAGGATCAAGTGGCGGCAAGCTCAGATGACTCCTCCGGGAGTCACCAGGACAAACCGCCCAAAGATTCAAGGCCTACAAAGAAGCCAACATATAAGTTAAGAGGCCCAGAAGCAAGAAGGGAGATGGCGGCAGCCAAACAAAAGCCCATTAAACTTCTGACGCATTCTATGGAAGAGGTCAGGGTAACAGAGGGACAACCTGGTCACTCAGGCACCCAGACAGCTACCAAAAATGTGAAAAGGCCAAGAGCTGACAAGACACCACCTGAGGCCCAGAAAAATCGGTCAAAAAGAGTAACGAAGCAGGCAGGGAAGGCCGGAGTCTCACCCATGCTGAGACATAAAGCCGCCCAGCAAGCTACGGAGCCCGCACCAGTAAGGAGGGAAAACCAAGTTGTCGTAACATCAGACAGACAAGGGGAAACCGTAACTCCAGCAGAGGCAGAGACCATACGATCCCGTATAGTAACGGAGATGCTAAGGGCCATAGCCGGACCCGAAGGGGGGGAACGAGGCCCAGAGCTCCGATACCAAAATTCGGGGTTGGTAGAACCTGGTTGGTTCCTGGTCACAGCGCAAGACGAGGCATCCATGAGATGGCTTTTAGAATGCTGGAATCCCCTAGTTTTGGAGGGCGTGACTTTTGCTCCAACCAGAGCATCAGAAGCACCATGGCCAGAAAGGATAGGGTTCTGGTTGAGAAGTCCAGAAGTCGACCTCGCTAGGCTGCGACAACTGCTCCCGCTGCAGAACCGCACTTTAGGTGTGGAGCAATGGAGGCATGTCCAAACCTCAGGAGGACCAGGCGGATGGTTCTTGACCTTTATGGTCAGTGGCGACTCCGTGAGGTCACTGGAAGGGGCTGGGTGGCAACTCTGCTACGAGCTGGTTACTCTTGCAGTACGCAGAGTGCCTTCTTGGAGTGGAGCAGTCCGCCAAGCACCCCCAGAGGCCGGTGAGTCAAAGCAGGCCAAGAAAGACTAGCCGGCCACCACCCGCACATTGATTCCCCACAATGGCTCTACTGCGGGTAAGTCGGGTAAATCTCCAGCACAGCCGAGGAGCTACAGCTGAGCTGATATGCACCCTGGATGGTATAGGAGAAATAGTATTAATTCAAGAACCTTATATTTACAGAAACAAAGTAAGGGTACTAGGAGGACCCAACCACAATATCCTGGTGGGAAAGGAGGTAGAAGAAAGACCGAGGACCTGCATGTTGGTGTCCAAGGACCTAAATGAGGTGTCACTATCACAGCTGGGTACCAAGGACCTCACGGCCGGGCTGCTAGAATATCAGGTGAGTAGAGTTAATAATAAGGTAGTGTTAGGAAGCGCATATTCCCCTTATGAGGAACGCGTACCAACAGAGGAATTCGAACGGTTAATTTCGTTTGCACAAGAAAGGGGTCTACCGGTAATAATCGGATGTGATACCAACGCTCATCGTACAGTGTGGGATAGCACTGACATTAATGTCAGAGGCGAATCCTTGCTGGAGTACCTGGTATCAACAGACCTAGAGGTAATGAATAAAGGAGTGGAGCCCACCTTTATCAATATAAGCCGAAAGGAGGTAATTGATATTACAGTGGTTTCCAGAGGTTTATTGGTAGACTTGGAAAACTGGAGGGTGACCTCGGAAGTCTCGACATCTGATCACAGGATGATCAGACTAGAGATAAAGCGGGACAACCCACCAGAAAACCTCACCAGAGACCCCAAGGCTACAGACTGGGAGCACTATTGTACTGCTCTCGCAAGCCGAGGGGGAGAACGGGAGGAAAGAATTGCTACCAAAGAGAAACTAAGCGGGGAAGTAGATAAGCTTGCAACTCTGATAGTCTCGGCATATGAGGAGGCGTGTCCAGCCAGGGTGGTAAAGGTTCGCAGGGTTGTATGGTGGAACGGCGATTTAGCCGGTCTACGTAAGCAATCCAGATGAGCCCTCAACCAAGCTCTTACGGATAAGACACAAACCTCGTGGGACAATTTCAGAACGGCAAGAAAAGTTTTCAACAAGGAATTACGAAGAAGAAAGAGAGTCAGCTGGCAAAAATACTGTGGAGAGCTTAGCTGTATATCAGAATCAGCCAAATTGATGAAAGTCTTAAGTAGCGAAACAAGGCAAACAGTAGAAGTCTTAAAAAAGGCAGATGGCACATGGACCACTTCCAGGGAAGATACATTGTGTTACCTCTTGGAAACGCACTTCCCAGGAGATGGCACCATCCAAAACACACCCACGGCAGAACAACAAGGAGCTCCTAACTAGAACTGGCTGTTTGCCGAGGGGGTGATAACGAAGGGTGCAGTCACGTGGGCAGTGAACTAGTTTAAACCTTTTAAATCAGCTGGGGTAGACGGAATTTTCCCGGCACTGCTACAAAGGGGCCTGGAGATCCTTATTAGTAGAATGATGAGGATCTATAGGGCTAGTGTGGCGATGGGGTACATACCGCAACAATGGAGGACAGCTAGAGTGGTTTTCATACCCAAACCGGGTAAGAAAGACTACACAGCTGCAAAATCCTTCAGGCCCATAAGCCTAACGTCCTTTCTTTTAAAAATCTTGGAAAGGATTGTGGATAGGTATCTTGTGGAGAGGGTGATGGTGGAGAACCCATTCCACAAACATCAGCAAGCATACAGACGTGGAAGATCCACTGAAACAGCACTCCACGCAATCGTGCATAAGGTTGAGAGGGCTCTTCATTATAAAGATGTAGCCCTGGCAGTTTTATTCGATATCGAAGGCGCTTTTGATAAGGCTAAGTTGGCTACTATCGACCAGGCCCTGCAGGCCAGGGGGACACACCCTACCGTGATCAGGTGGGTAAGATCGGGGCTAGAAGAGAGGACAGTAATAGCCGCTTTGGGGGACTGTTCAGTTGAAGCAGGGGTGAGGGGAGGTTGCCCACAAGGCAGCTGCCTATCACCTCATTTATGGTGCCTCATAATGGACAGACTACTAGGAAGGTTAACAGAAGAGGGCTTCTACGCCCAAGCATATGCAGATGATGGGCTGGTACTAGTAACTGGGAGGTTTTTGGGCGTTGTCTGCAATAGAATGCAGGTAGCCTGTAGAATTATAGAAAGGTGTGAAGAGGATGGCCTCTCAGTCAACCCATGGAAGACAGAGATGATTCTCTTCACCAGGAGGAGAAACTTGGAAGAATTCAGAGCACCCATTATGTACGGCAGACCTCTAACACTAGTGCAGGAGGTTAAGTACCTAGGGGTGACTCTCGATAGTAAGTTAAGTTGAACGAGGCATGTCGACAAGGTAGTCACCAAGTCGATAGCAACCTTCTGGCAGTTGCGCCGGGCGGTAGGTAGGAATTGGGGGATGAGTCCTCGAATTCTGTACTGGCTCTACGTAATGGTGATCAGACCTAGAGTCCAATATGGCTCAGTGGTATGGTGGCCTAGTGTAGAACGGACTACCATCTCGACCAGGCTGGCTAAAATCTAGAGGTTGGCATGTATAGGCATTACCGGTGCAATGAGAACAACCCCAACAGCAGCACTTGAAGAGTTATTAGGACTTCCTAGTCTTGATACCTGGATAAATAAAGAGGCCATGGCAGCCCATTTGCGAATGCGAGACGCAGGGTTGTAGATAGGCCAGGGAGTATGCATGGGCCATGCTAGGGTAGCTGAAATAGTGACGAAGGAGTTACCCTTGTCTAGTTGTAAAACAACCAAGGCAGAGGACAGGTTAAGGTTGGATGGAGGATATGCTCTTACAATCCCCTCTAAAGACGAGTGGGGGCAAGAAGAGCTTAAGTTTCAACCAGGAGCCTTAGTGTGTTACACAGTTGGCTCAAGGATGACTAAAGAACAATGCTCCGGAGCAGGAATCTATGTAGGAAATCGAGGCATACAAGAGAGCATAAGCTTAGGAAAGTATGCCACGGTTTTTCAAGCAGAAGTTTTTGCTATCCTAACGGTAGCAACCAAGGAGGAAATAAAAAGGTCGACAGAACAGAAAATATACATCTGCTCTGACAGTCAAGCGGCACTGAAGGCAATATGCTCGCCCAGAACAAGATCACCACTTGTTCAAGAGTGTGGCGATGCCTTAGAGGAGCTGGCAAGACATAAAGAAGTCGAACTGGTTTGGGTCCCTGGTCATGCAGGAATTCGAGGCAACGAGAGGGCTGATGAGCTAGCCAAATGCGGAGCCATGGAAACATGCTTTAGACCGGAACCCTTCCTAGGTATAACAAGGAAACATGTCTCAACAAGTCTATGTGAATGGGCCTACGAGACATCTAAGAAAAGATGTGAGAGGAGCAGAGGCTGTCGCCAGGCAAAGTACCATATAGCGGGGTTCAACTTACAAAAGACTACCTGGCTACTGGGGAAAAGCCGAAGGCTCCTAAACCTATTGGTAGGGATTCTGACAGGACACTGTAAATTGAGGAGACACCTATCCTTGATAGGAGAACAGAATCCCATATGCCCAAGATGCGGAAGGGTGGAAGAAACATCCTACCACTATCTGGGGGAATGTGTAACATATGAGCGGTTAAGATTTAAAACCTCCGGGGCGGTTACGCTCGAAAAGGAGGAGTTACACTCCCTGGCGTGGACAGACATCCTGACTTTCATTAGAGAATCGAGGAGGTTTACGGAGGGAGATGAGGTAGAAAAAGACGAAGGCAGTGAAGGTGATTAAGGGGACGAGCAGGGGTTGGCAAAAAGGGCCTATTGAGGCCTACTTGCTAGACTTAGGTCTCCCCATAATTACTACTACTACTAACTAAACTGTTTTGCGGTATGGCTCATGCAGAATCGGTGTATACCAACCCAAGATTTTCTACTTATATGCTAGCACATTTTAGATATGTCGACATAGTTAGAATAGCTTCCGATTGAACGAAAACTTTTAAAATGTTTAAGATGATTGGAGGTGGATTCAGAAACGGTATTCTGTCGAGAGTGACCTTCAGAAAAGTGGTGAGGGGTATATTCAGAATTGGCGAAGCGTCAACCTTGACCTTGGGTGGAGCCTTGAACTGAGAATTTTCACAATTAAGTTCTATAGTAAATTAATGAAAATTTGTCATAGAAATGGATCCCTAAATAAAACTTTCTTTGTTATCTTATTTGGAATTTTTTGCGTCTAAAAAACTGGCATGTTTGTTGCATCCTATTCTTCAAGTTACTTTATTTTAAACTGTTTTACTATCAATGAACTTAACTCAGTAAAGGAGAAATTATTAATAATAAACTACCAACATAAAATTCAGACAACAAATTATTTACAATCAATCAATCTAAATTACAAACAAAACGGATTTTTTCCCCAAATTGTAAATTTCCGTCGCAAACTTTTTGAACAATAATAACAAAAAATTTTGGTGGAGCCTATATGTTGTTTAGTTATTCCTTTGTTTAATCTGAAATCAGTGAGCTTTTAAGAATAACACCCACGACACTTGAAAGAAATTTGAATAAGTAGGCAAGTAGTCTTAGCCGGTGATTCGAGCTCTCGTAACGTAAGTATTATTTTGATTATTTTGTGTTACATTACTGTTGAAGCCTAATCACGAGGCTAGTAAATTTATGTCTTTACATAATTTTTGGCACCCAACTATGGTGCCTTTTGAATTTGATCATTACATTCCTCAAATTCTAAAGATTTTTAGGTTTAAAATATTTACTAATGTTCGTCTTTTTTGAAAAAAAAAATAAAAAATATGCGTCTTTTTTCCCAGTTCAATGTCTAACAAAAACTTTACTCGGTTGTATTCCAGATACGAGCCCCGACGCATATTAATTCGTCTATTTTTATTTTTGTTAAAAGTCACCCCACAATCTTTACTTCGAATTTTTTTTCTGGTATAGAAAGTGACTCTTTCTTGTTGCCAGAAGTGAAATACTGCATCTGTATCTACATCATGCGACGTTTCATACAATTCTATTAAAGGGTTTCCTTACACTGCTTCTTGCAAGGTTTTTGGGTACTTTTGTCAATCTTGAGACAGTGTATGGAAGCTTTCCTACAGAATTTCATGACACTTGGCATAGAGTAGGTGCAGGAGTAATACTTCACACCAGCAACCAAGAAACAGTTACTTTGTAGACCAGAAGGAAAATCTCGAGGTAAAGATGGCGGGGCGTCCATTAATTTAAAATATGAAAAATAAATACATGAGAAAAAATATATTCAAGTAAATATATGTTTTGAAATATAGGATAGTTCTTAACCTAACGTCTCATTTTAGAAAACAGATACAATTATTTAATGTATTAATTGTAAGACACCTATGTTCATTATACTATATATTATGTGGGGTATTTTTTTATGTTTTGTATCCAGCAATCTTTGTCCAGCATGGTAGATGTTTTTATTGCTAGAGTGAAGTATTACTCCTGCACCTACTCTATGCCAAGTTTCATGGAATTCTGCAGGGAAGTTTCCTCATACCGCTTCTTAGCGTCTAGAGATTGACAAAAGTATCCAAACACTTTGCAAGAAGCGGTGTAAGAAAACCCCCTGATAGAGTTTTACAAAACGTTGCATGGTGTAGATGTAGATTTAATACTTCACTTTTGGCAACAAGGAAGAGTCACTTTCTAGACCAAAAAAGAATGTCGGAGTAAAGTTTACGGGGTGATTTTTAACAAAAAATGAAAGTAGACGACTTAATATGCTTCCGAGCTCGTATATCTCTTCGTATAGTCAATTATTACTGACATTGCCAATTACTTTCAACAGAGATCATTGCAACGCATCTCTTTACAAAACCGATGTCTCTTAGTCCCTACTCTAAATTATGTAGATTTCAATGTAAAACAAACGAAAACTATAGACTCACTCAAACATAAAATCAGCTAAAAAATAAAAAGATGTAGGCATTTTAGAAAGGATTTGACAAAAATTTGATTTATCGTGTACATTGAAACAGTGCTATTTATTTACGATGCAATATATGTAAACCGTACAAAAGAGCGTGTTGTATAATTGGTTGCCTATGCGTGCATAATGTTTTGGCTCGATTATTTTCAAATGCAACATGGGGAAATTACATACATTGCAATTTAATTTAATGGCGCTGTATAAGGAACGACAACTCGCTATAAATATTGTTAGTTGAAACCAACGTTGATACTTTGCTACATTTAGCTGTTCCACTATGGGGTGCGTACAGCTAGTGTATCGAACATAGAAATAATACAGAGATATCAGAATAGAGTAATCAGAGCAATAGTCAACGCACCATGGTATGTACCTAACGCAATATTACATACTGATCTAGGTATACCCACAGTTCAAGAAATTACAAAATTCAGCGCTAAACACAAAGACAAAATCTCAATACACCCTAATCAACTTGTAAACACGTTGTTGGATGACGATGAGCCAAGAAGGTTGAAAACCAGCAGACCTTACAAATTGTTTCAACTAAAGAGACATTAGCATTCATATTTATTATATTTATCTGAGGAGATTTAGAATACCCTATGATGTTCAGGATAAACGGGTTTTTACTTTTTTATAAAAACGTGCGTAATACTATACCATCTAGAGACTAAAAATTAATTACTGCACTTGAATTTAGAATTTAATGTATAAATAATTACTGTGCTTTCTTGCGGGATAGAGTGGCTGTTTTTCTAAGTTCAATATCACCGTTTAATATTTTGAAGTCCCAATATTTATTTTATCAGCCTAGACTAACTCCAATACTTCTTCACTAATATATCACCAATAATGTTAACTATAATTAACATTGCCTAACTACAGAAAATACACACTTGTGCATGATATACGGCAAAGTATTATTGTTAATCACAACTGGGACCGACTGCTTAACGTGCCCTCCGACAGCACGGCAATACTGACTAATTTACAAACATAATTTTTCAAGAGTCGGAGTCTCACACAAACTCCCATGAGAGTACAAATCAGGTAATAGCTGCAATACATTACGCTCATCCATAGTTTATCAGTTACTATTTGACTTTCTTACCGTAAAGACGTTCGGGTCATCTGTTCGCTTTAAAGTTCAAGTGCTATCATATTGTGTGTGTGATAAGCGAGGTCGTTAACATACTATCCACGCGGAAACAAAGTGTACAGCTGTAATATGTACAAAATAAAACCTAATAGTGATCTTAAGCGGTGAACGCAATGAATCAGAACAACAAAACAGTTAAATATATGCAACCTTTTCCTCCCATTACGCCAGTGGCGTATCCGAATAATTTTCCACATATAATGCAAGATACTCAACAAGCCATGCAACAAATGAGCTATAATGGAATGTTACCTCAGCAACCAGCGTATGAAATGCATCACATTTGCGATATCAACCTCGTCAAATTATAAGAATGTCATCGACCAGTGAAGACGAACCAGATGAATCACAGGTAACAAACCAAATCCCGTGGCAACAAGTAAAAAAGTATAAAACGGAAGAACACCGCAAGATTTACAAACAATAATGATAACAATAAAATAACTACAAATAACAAGTACAGCTCACTAACAATTGAAGAAAACAACAGTAAGAACACTAATTCCACTGTAAAAGTCAACAAGTGTATCTGATTATCCAAAGATGATTATGCAAATAAGAAACTGCTCAGAGGAAGAACAGTATACCACGAAAAGCTTAGCTAATAAAACTATCAAGATTAGCTGTAATTTAATAGAAAGCTACCGAAATTTAGTTAGATATCTAAAACAAGAAAATATTATCCACCACAGTTATCAACTGAAAGAGGATCGCGCCTATAGAGTGGTTATTAAACACCTATATAACACCATCCCAACTGTAGAAATATCAAATGAATTAACACAATTAGGCTATAAAGTGAGAAACATCTTAAATGCTAGACATAGAAGTACAAAGGAGCCTTTAAATCTCTTTTTCATTGATGTTGAGCCAGCAAACAACAACAAAGAAGTATACAACATAGAAAGACTTTAAAATCTATCCGTCAAGGTTAAACCATCCCATAAAACTAAGAATGACGTAGTGCAGTGTATGAGATGCCAATTATATAGACATTCTAAGTCTTATTGTAATAGACCCTACGTGTGTGTGAAGTGTGGAGGTTCAGCACTGCAAGCTGTAAAAAATCTAAAGAAACGCCAGCCACATGTGCTTTGTGCGGAGGTGACCATCTTGCCAATTATAAATGATGCGCATATTACCACAAGTTTATCCAAGGAAATCAGACACAAAAAAAGGTTAGTGTTCTCAAACCAACAATCTCAAACAATATAAATATTAAAGTCAACTTTAATCAGAGCGATTATCAAAATCAAAATAGAACATACAGTAGCGTAGTCAACAATAATAATCAACCAAGTAATTCTAATACATCAGAATCATCAAACAATATCCTGTCACTATTTCTTAATGAATTTAAAGCTATGTTCAATTAATTAATTCCGCAGAATAGCATGGTAAGTACTTAACATGTTAACAACGCTAATTAGTAAACTAACTCATTAATGGCTAAATTCTTACCAATTGCACTGTGGAACGCCAATGGTCTTGAACATCACAAAGAAGAAGTAAAAACCTTTCTATTAAACAATTACATAGATGTGCTTTTAGTCAGCGAAACACATTTCACAGATCGAACATATTTCAAAATTCCAAATTATGTAACATACAATGCTAACATCCTGATGGAACCGCACATGGCGGTCCAGCACTACTCATCAAAAATACAATCCGCCACTAGGAACTTCCTAAATATCAGAAAGATCTCCTACAATCCACCGCAATAAAAGTATCAACTCTACCATATGAACTGACTATCGCAGCTGTTTATTGCCCACCTTGTCACAATGTAAAAAGAATGATTTCGTAGAATTCTTCCAAACATTAGGCAACAAATTTTTAGCAGGAGGCGATTTCAACAGCAAACATACCAGGTGGTGCTCACGCCTAATAACAATCAAAGATAGAGAACTGTTATAAACAATAGAAAAACATAGATATTCATTTCTGCCAACAGGCACACCAACATACTGGCCTACTGACCCACGAAAACTTCCTGACTTACTTGACTTTTTTGTCACCAATGGAATCAATTCTGATCATTCTCCAATTATAGTAACAATTGGAACTTCTGTAATATTTAAAAAACCCCTACCTAAACTACACAATCCTCGGACTTACTGGGATACTTTTCGCAGTATTTTGGATGGTAGTATCAATTTAAAAATTCGACTCAAAAGAACGGAAGAAATAGAGACAGCTACAGAAACATTTATAAACAACCTGCAATTAGCTGCGCAACAGTCTACACCAGCACTTGACCCAAGAGAAATAACCCGCGACATACCATTAGGGAAAATACAAAAAAGGGAATAGTAATGTTCACCTACATCTACAATGCTATTCTACGCCTTGGGTACTGGCCAAAATGTCTAAAAATGGCGCAAATTATAATGATAGGTAAACCAGGTAAAGATCCAACAAATGTCTCTTCTTACAGACTAAGCTTGCTGTTAATAGTATCAAAACTATTAGACAGATTGATGCTTAGTAGATTACATGAAGACCTACCTTCAGAAAACTGGATTTCAGAACATCAATTTGGTTTTCGTCTCAAACACTAGACATCAAGCCAATATGGGATTATCGAATAGAACTATGGGGATGTGCCTCCAAGTCAAATATAGAAATTATTCAAAGGGGCCAATCCAAGATACTACGACAAATTGCAGACGCTCTCTAGTATGTAACAAACCATACACTACATACTGATCTACATGTCCCAACAGTACAAGGGAATATCAGCAAAAGAGCCACGAAGCAGCATGCCATCGTAGACAACCATTTAAACCCGCTCGTGGTACAATTACCAGAACCAGTGGTCAACAAAATACTTAAAAGGCAGTGGCCAAGTGATCTAAGTTAAGTTGTGTTTCGACTATCAGAACTAATGATCAAGAAAAGACTTCAAAACTGTGACCAAGTGAACTAATTTAAGTTACTGTGTTTCATGCAGTGGCGTGCGGTCCATGGAAGCAAGGGAAGCAATGCTTCCCTTAAGAATTTATTAAAATTAGAAAACAATGCTAACAAAAATAGTTTTATAAAATTATAGTTATCGTTTATTTAAATTTGTAATATTTAATCAACATAAAGCTCAATATCAATTCCGTACAGCAAAAAGTATCATTATTTAGAGTACTATTTTAAATTAGGCTCATTAAACTTGCGCGAAAAGGTAATACCGATTCAAATGTATTACTTACACTGCATATAAGCACTGATTTCGTTGCTTACTGCACTTCTTGCTTTCGGTAGCGGGCAGGTCGCGGGTGCGTTGTGGGCTACAGTTAACATAGTATAAGGTCGAGTTATTTTTATTAGCGTGCTCCGTGATCAGATGTTTATTATAATTTTGTTATTTGTTCGATTGTTCGTGTTAAATGTTACTTAAGCAATGTAAATCTGCGAATGACTGTATTTTGGAACATTTTATTATTTCAATTTATATAAGTTGGTATTTTTTTAAAGACAAATAATTCTATACTGGAATTGCCCAAGATATGGAGTAATAAAACAAAGTAGGAGGAGTTAGTTGCGCAGAACTCTTGTGCACCGCAGCCCAATTTACACTGAAGCTATTTCAAAAATCCAAATGATTGAGAATTTTTTTAATTAATAGGACTGCTGTACATACCTATTTCAACAAAAAGCACAAGAATGGAAGTCTTGAAAGAGACTGATTTTTAGTAAATACGCGCAGCGGATAGACGAAGAAACAAAACGATAAAACTCAAAAAACAACTTGTCAGCTAGAAGCGTTAAAACAAAATGGCCGAGTCGGAGCGTCACCTTCATCGCGGCTAGAGCGCATGTGTTTGCTGTTGTGTGGTGCGTGCTGTGTGCAACTTTAAAACAACCAATAGTATGTCGAGATTCAAATAGCGCGGGCGCTTGTGGGCGTTTTTATTACTCTATATCTTGGGCGATTCCAGTATATTTAGTATTAGATAAAGATTTTTTTTCATACAGTTTCGTAGGGAATTACAAATTATTGAGAAAGGCAGACCAAAACCAGAACTTTTAAATGTAACAACAAAGATTAAAACCTGCACCAGATATTTTGCTAAAAAAGACCGGAAAATCGAGTTGCATTATAAATAAATAGTAATAAGAGATAATAATAAAGAATAATTTTTGCACATTGTGATTACATCTATAGTAGAATTCAGCTAAGAATAAAGCGAAGGAAGGTATAGGGCAAGCGTGATCTTCGCGTTGATTGGCTAAAATACGAGGCACGTTCGCACAACTTAAAAAAGTAAATTTGTGCATAAATTATGTGTAAAGCGCCGTTTCAGTTCTACAATAAACGTTACGGCTTACGTTCGCTCAACTACGAATATATAACTTATTGTGTGTGTAAAAAGAAACCATAATTAATGTACATTCATAATTAACGTGACCAAATGCTCATTAATTAATTAATTAATTATGGTTTAATTCGAGTTTTTCTCAAGTTATTTATAATTTTTAGTCATTTTATTAAAACAATAGTTCTTTTAGAACTTACCGGCGCTATTCTTATTACTGTGTAGGTATGATGATTTATGTAACAATCCTAATTGCAGTTTAAATAAACGTAATAGTTAATATTTTAGTATGTACCCAATTTTAATTATGGCTGAACGACAATCCTTCAAAAATCCAAGAGGAAAAGTATAGTGAAAAGTGGAGGAAGAACCATATTAGGATTGCCCCCTTATGTTTGTAATTTAAATCTAATCGAGTTGATATGAGCAAAAGTGAAACATCATGTAGTATTACTTGGCAGCTAATAATACATACAATATATTCACTTACTGGCGTGAACAAATCCTCCTAATCAAGGGATTTCTACTGTTACTGCAGAATAATGGAAAGATTGCATAGGTATACCACATAATTAATGAAGAAAACCGAAGGTGGGATTTAGACAAAGTAGTAGAGGATATTCTGGAAAAAATGTTATAAATTTAGGATCGGAAGGAAAGTTCCAACCCAACGAATCAGAGATGTTGATATTCGTCAATATAAAATAACTTTTAAGGTTTTTCGGATCATAGTGACATTATAGTATCATAATAGTGTGCATTATTTATTAATTCTATTTATAAATTGTTCATAAGATACACTGGGATCTTGTACAAAATCACAGAAATAAATTTTATATATTTTTCAGTAAATATTTTGAAAACTAAACAATATTATATTTCAAATTTCCCGCTGTTCTAATTCTGCTTCTAATTTTAGGTGTGTAAATGTAACTTGGATCGAAGCGCCATCTACTTTATTTTTATTTGGTTTTTACTATAAACAATCATAAAAATTTGACACTTTGTCACAAAAGAACGTTGGCAATAGTTACAAGTTTCGTCACAGCACTTTTTATGATTCAATCATGTCAATCACAGAATTTCTACGATTCAAAGGGGTAAGGGGATTACCAATCATGCTAAAAATATCTTACTAGGTGGGGGTTAATCAGTATTCAAAAGATCGAGACAGCGCCGCCCTTTGAATTTTGAGGCCCCGGGCACAAATATGGAGCGGGGCCCCCAGTAAATAAAATATATATGATAATAATAATTAGAGTGTTGGTAAATTTCCGGAAATTTACTTTTTGGAAACTTACCGTGAAAATTTTTAGGTTTAGCTTCATATATAAGAACTTGCATCAAATGTCGCTCTCTCGGTCTATTTTATTAATGCGTAAGATATATATTGTGTTGTTGATTAAAATAAGGTAGCTCGGTGCTGGGCCCCACTATACCGCGGGGCCCCGGGCATATGCCCGACTGACCGACCTTAGGGACGCTTCTGGAACGAGATGTGCTAAAAAATTACCAATTCGATTAATCATTATAGAGCAAAAAAATACTACTGAAATGTAAAAGTTTTTCTTTAAAAACTTTTAAGCTTAATAATTATAACACTGGTTTTTATAGTACCTAGGTATATTAAAATTAAATCGTGGTTGCTTCCCTAGCCTAAATTCTCACCGCACGCCACTGGTTTCATGTATACTAATTCTATACAGTTGATATCATTGGATATCTCCCTGATCATGTCATTCATTTACTACTAGTATATCTAGCAGCCGTCAGCACTTTAGCTCATAGAACAATGTATGATTCTGATTGCTAAATAAATAAATTAAAAATAGTTTATCAATCACACAACTTTTATACCTTATCCTGATGAGCTTAACTACGATCATACTAGCTTTTTAAAGTTCATTTGCCATCCAGATTTAAACCAGTCTGCTTCTGATTGAGGCAGGATCCTACCACTTGACTACGGAGGGCCCTTATTAAGAAAATGTTTATTTTTTGTTATCTATAGTTTAAAATTTTTATGCAAATATCAAACTAATTTTGATGAGAATTGTATTAATCGTTTACTTATAAGAAATGTATTTTTCTAATATCCGATTTTTCAATTAAAGATTGCTTCCTATTGTATTGTTCATTTGGTAAATATAAAAGTTAGAATCTTTATTATTTAAATCTGTATCTTGTGGGTTTCTAATATAAATGATTTAGAATTATTACATGTTATTGTAACTATTTTAATTTTATTTGTTATAATAAATGTAATAACAGCGATTGCATTTACACGTATTATTGAAAAATGAAGATGAAGATATTTTCCTCTAAGTAATTCCTAAATTTTTAGTTCAAAATTAGATTCACACTTCACAAGATACATAGTAATAATCTGCTAAAGTGTAAATAGCCCTTTCAGATGAAAAACGGTTTTTAAAATGACAAACATACAGTTGTAGTAAAATTCTACAGGTACACGCTTTTAATGTTTAAATTAAAAGTACCTATTAAAGCTATGTGGGTATAAAGTATACACTTATAAATCAATAAATAACAATCAAAACAAATAATCTTGTGCATGGCTCAATGAATGAAATATTTAAGTGTTTTGTTGTTAATGAACCATTCGGCGTTGGTCATTACACAAAGAGTTTTGCTCTGGAATCTTTGCAAAATATCAACATTGGATGTTTTAACACTGCCCCATAGATGGATAGCGTATGCCCACACTGGAACCAGAACTGTCTTGTACACTAACACTTTATTTTCTAGCGATAACTTGGATTTTCTCCCTAGGAGCTAATACATCTTTTTTAACATAGCGTCCAGTTGTTTTCTCTTTTTTGTAACATGGGTTTTCCATGTTAATCGCCTGTCGAGATTCATACCAAGATATTTTACTTCTTGTTCGATAAAGATTTGTATTCTATTTAGTGTAACCGGAGCAGCAGAGTTGTGTTTCGTCGTAAACGTAATAGCCGTAGATTTATTTTCATTGATTTGTATTCTCCACTTGCGCAACAATTTTTGTATTAAGTTGAGGCTTCTTTATAGAATTGTCGATGCGTGTATCGGGTCTGGGTGAGAAACTAATAACGCTGTATCGTCCGCGAACGTGGCCATCATTGTAGTGTCATTGCATGGTAGGTCAGCTGTAAATATCTGGTATAGGGTTGGTCCCAGAACGATGACCTGGGGAACGCCTGCCTTAATTGGGTATAGTCCAGACTGACTTTCTCCGTACTTTACTTGATAATACCTCGCGCTTAAATATGATTTGAATAGAAGGAAGTACTGGTGTGGAAAAGACCGTTTAATTTTGTAGAGTAGTCGAGGATGCCAGACACAGTCGAACGACTGGCTGACGTCAAGGAATACTGCAAAACAATATCTTTGTTTTTTAAAGTCGTTTTCTATGACATCTACGACTCTGTGTAATTGTTCTGATGTAGAATGTTTCTGACGAAATCCAAATTGATGTTATGAGATAATTTCTTCTTCTTCTTTGATTATGGTTGCCATTCTCTTTAGTATTAGTCTCTCTAATAGTTTCGACAGTATTGGTCATAACGTTATCGGCCTATACGAGGTAACCTCATGTTCAGGTTTGCCCGGTTTCAATATTAGTATTATTAATATGCACAGTCATTTGGTTTGGCAGTCATTAGGACATACCCAGGCGCTTTTTTATTGTTTAGATGTATGATTTCAGTTTTAATTTCTTCAGGGGTAAATGGTTGTATTGGTGGGCTTAACTGTAAAGGAGCTTGTAGGTAGTCTGCAATCTCTTGTTCTTCTTCAGGGGTAGCGGCTGTGGGATGCGGTTGAAATATCGTTGATAGGTGTTCTGCAAAAAGTGTTGCTTTCTCAACTTCTGTTGTAATGTAGAATGGATAGTTTTCGATAATTTCTAGTTTACTAAGACCAGGCGGCGTAGAGTAGCAGGCAGCATTTTGACTGTGTTTTGTTAGTTGATCTACTGCAATGTCAATTCCATCTTCTGTTTTCAATGAGACTTTAATTATAATAATAAATAAAACTTTGATAAGGGCCTATTTCCTAAATCGTTAAAAAAAGGCAATTATCATTCCCATTTACAAAAAAGACGATCGCACTTGTGTTGGTAACTATTGACCAATTTCGAATTTGAGTGTTATTTCAAAATTTTTTGAAAAGCTTATTTGTAAACAAATTATGAATTTTTTAGAAAAATTCGAATTGTTATCTGGAAGCCAATATGGTTTCCAATTTAATAAATCAACAGAGGATGCTACATATGATTTTATTAACTTTATTTATAAAGCTCTAGACAAAGGCGATCATGTAATTGGTTTGTTTTTTGATTTAACGAATGTGTTCGACTGCTTAGAGCCCAATTTTGTAGTTAAGAAACTTGAGGCATTGCGATTTAGAGGGAAAATACTAGACTTAATTCGATCATATTTATTAAATCGTAAACTACATGTCAAAATCGGCAATTTTGTATCAAAGGATTTTGATTCTAAAATAGGCGTTCCCCAGGGATCTGTGCTGGGACCATTATTGTTTCTACTTTTTATTAACGACATGCCTGACTATGTAAATAACTGTAAAATAGCAATGTTTGCTGATGATACTTCAATAGCGGTCTCAACACGGAATCCTGACGAATTACATGCTAGGGTTACGTGTGTTTCTCGTCAATTTCTTGATTGGTGTCGTATGAATAAGCTTATGCTTAACATCGGTAAGACTAAGTGTTTATATTTCAATAGTAAACACATAAATAGAAATTTTAGTTTTACTCTTGACAATGTTAAAATGTTAGCCGATGATTCAACCCAGTTTTTGGATGTCACTGTGGACCATTATCTCAGCTGGGAGGCACATATTGATTGCGTAGTAAAAAAAGCTAAATTCAGCTTACTTTTTTTATATTACAGATGAAATCAATTCTCAAAAATGGCAACTTCATTAATCTTTATTATTCTTTATTTTATTGTCTCCTGGCGTATAACACATGCTTGTGGGGTAATAGTGTCGAAAGCAAAAGAATAGGTATTTCTTGCTCAAAAAATGGTTATTCGCATGATCTTTAATATCGATGGCCGTGGCAGTTGTAGATCATATTTTGTCGATCATAAAATTATGACTTTTTACAGCATTTATATCTATAAATGTTTATTATATATTAAGAAAAACATCGATATTCACAAAAAGGGAACTGATCAACACAATTACAACACTAGGCACGGATCTTCTGATCTTCTTACTGTTGTTTATGAAAAAAGTTCCTCTTATGCAGGGAAGATGTTTTATAACAAACTTCCAGTTTATGTTTGAAGTTTAAATGGTCTCAAGTTCAAAATGGAAGTCAAGAAATTACGAATTGTTAAATGTTAATTATTAATTGTTGTAGTGTTCGATAAGTACTCTCTGAACAGGTCCCAGTTTGTGTGATTGTTGTGGAGGGAAAGCTTTTTTTGTTTTGTAATCATAGATATGTTGATTGTGACTATTATGGCTGAATGATCTGAAAGAAGGTCAAAGGACATTTCTACTTTACAGTATCTTGGGGATAATCCTTTGGCAACAAAGAAAACTACGGCGTCGGTACTTTATTTAAGTCAGCCGGCCAGTATGTAGGTGTATAAGTAATTATAGTTGTTTGCCAGTGCAGCGTTGTGTAATTCGCGTTCTTTGGTGGTTGTTAACCTCGATCCCAAAAGTGGATTTTTGGCGTTAAAGTCCCCGCCGGCTATGAACCTGTTGCCTAGATTGTTGAAGAATGCTTCATACTGATTTTGTTTTACAGAGTGCCTAGGTGGACTATATATTGATGCAACTATTAGTGGACCACTAGGACTTTGAACGTTGATTATAGTGCCTTGTATATAATCAGTCACAAAGGCATCCATAACATAGTGAGATATTTTGTTATTTATAATGATTGTCGCTGTTCCATCGGGATGGTTAGTGTGGTATGTAGTATAATTGTGGATATTGAAGTAGCTCCTTTCCGTAAAATGAGTTTCAGAGCTCAATAAGATATCAATTTTTTGTTCTTTTAAGAATAGCTCGACTAGTAGACGATGCTGTGCTAACCCATTTGCATTCCAGGAGGCTACTCGAAGAGAATCCATTATTGCTTCTTGGTAACTAACTTGGTAAACAGATGTATGATGATAAATCTGCTTACTTATGCTGTTTTGGTTCATTAGCTGATTGAACATAGTTTCAGACTTAGACAAGAAATGTGATACTGAGATGTCGTAACTATTAGTAAGACTTTTTACAATAATAAATGATTATTAATAATGATTATAATATTTAACTTTCAGTTAAAATATAAATGAGTTATTTTTTAATTCTAAATAATTACAAGTGATTAGAGGAAATGTGGTTTAAAATGTGAACTTTTCTGTAACGTATTTAGTTAGTTTTCTGTAAAGTAACAAAATACACAGTTACTTTTTCTTAGTAACTTACCCAACACTGCATTAGTGCATTCATCTTACGGGTTACGTCAACAAAACTAAAATTATCATTATCAAAGGCAATATAAATATAAACAAACACGTCGCTAAGGTAGATGCAAAAATAGGTAACTAGATAAAAAGATAAAAATAATCAGAATTAAATATCTAACACTTCCAGTAACGGAGAATTACTGAGCTCAAGTTTCAAGTTCATTCATTAAAGGTACCCTGAGTTAAATGTCTAATTTGCGTTTGTTATTACAAAAATGTAGGAATCTGAGATATTTCTAGATTTGATAGAATCTGGATATTTTGAGGAGTCATTGTGTGATTTTGTTCTAAAAGGTGTTTGGCATAACTAGATTTTTCAGGATGTTTATTTTTGTAACAACGTACGTGTTCTTTATATCTTATGTCAAAATTTCGAAGTGTTTGTCCAATATATACCGAACTACAAAAAGAACAATTTAAACGATAAATGCCCGATTTCATATCATGTGTTCTGTCTTTAGCATTAAATAAAAATGAAAAAGTGTTAGTGGTGGTTTTAAATGTTATTTTTTAATTGTTGGTTTTTCTTAGTATATGTGCTTAGTATAATTTTTTCTGATATTTTGCCAAAATATGGTATAGATATGTAATTTGTGTCTTCTGTTTAATTGTCAATGGGATATAAATTCTTTTGATAGCTAACCTATAATCTTTATGTTTAATTAAAGTGTCAATCGTGTTCGGATTGTAATGATTTGTATGTGCTAGTTGTTTAATGGTTGATGTCTCTTTGGTAAAATCTGGCTTTGTTAGTGGAATAGTTAAAGCTCTGTGTACTAATGATCTGTAGGCTGATATTTTATGTGCTTTATGGTGACAAGATTTATTTGGTATTGTTATGTCCGTTTGTGTTGGTTTTCTGTATATGGAAAATTCAAATAGATTGTGTGCGTTAATCTTGATAGTTAAGTCTAGGAAGTTTATAGCCCTGTTTTGTTCTGTTTCTAGTGTAGAATTTATGTTTTGGTGGATACTATTAATGAGAATTCAAAATTCATTGGTAACCTCAAAGGAACTGTCAAAACAAGCTAAAATGTCATCAACATAACGAAACCAGAAGATAATGTGTTTAGAGAGGCTTAATTCAAATATTTGATCTTCTAACGTGTCCATAAATACGTTAGCTAATGGAGGACTTAGAGAATTACCCATAGGTAAACCATCTTTTTGTAAATAAATTATGTTATTAAAAGTGAAATAATTTTGACTTCAATATCTAAGTAATTTAAAAATAGAAACAAATCTAATTGCAAATGAATATTGTAAATAGTTTAGTTAAGTTTATTAGTTATAAGATAACTTAAGAAGTGTCACGAATAAGTATGTCAATTCTGACTACTTTACCTGAAACATTAAATATATTAATAATAATAATTCAATAATTTCATCGAATATTTAATTTTATGCATCAATAATTCAAGTAATTGAGATACACCCATGAGTATAATTAATTATTTATAATTTCCAAAATGGAAACCTTTTATGAAAAAATTAAATCGTAAAAGAATTCGTAAAAATATAATATGACATGATTCACTCACATAAAATAGTAATTTCATATTTCTAACGCTCGTTAACAAGAAAAGTAATAGCTTTAATGTGTAGAAAACAGCATTGATGACTTAGATAATATTTTTACGTTTCATAAAATAATTTCCCCGGACACAAGTGATTTATTAATCCTGCTAAAAGGTGGAAAATTGCATTTTAAATTATGAACTAATAAAATCAATAATAAGAGAATGATTTTTTAAATATTTAATTAAACTTTACTAATTAAATTAAATTAAAGATATAAATATTAAGAAATTCTTTATCTTCAGATCGTGTCTTTAATGTAGGATTTGATTATTTGAAGTTATTCATATTATCCACTTACATTGTTAGAGAGTAATCCAAAAATGCCACTAGTATTAGTTCCCAAAGAGTTTTCTTCTGGCAAAATTACACTGTAATTAAATTTATATTTTTGCTGCAAAATTTTTATTAACTCGAATGCAACTCCTCCACCAACCCATGTATTATTTTTTCTAACTGCATAACTAAGTGCACCATTCTAAAATCCATCATATTGGGAATAAAGACTCCAAGATGTAAAAAATTGCATTTACCTGTACTGTAGCAATTCTTAAATGTTTTCCTCTTAATTCATTTTGCAAGGCACCAAAAATTAATCGCTTCTGATAAGGTGTAATTTCTTCTGATTGCACGCCGTTCTTCATATTATATTGTCTTAAACATGTTGCATTTAAGCACAATGTTAGAATTAATGCATCAAGGCGCCCCATGCTATATTGCTATTAAGATGATAAAGATATGGCGAAGGTAAAATGATGAACTGGTAATGAGGGTGGAATAAAACTTCCAGAAAACAGCGCATGCGAACGCGTAAATGTTTCGTTATTCTTAATTAGAAATTTTTCCACGTTCTGAAATCTTATTACCTACTACCATTAGTTAGTACTCACCGTAATTAAGTTATGTTTTAATTAAAGGACATTCCTTTTGTTTTAAGTAAAAATTTACTAACCATTTTAGTTTATATCTGATCCGATAAATCTACGATTTTAAGTTAAATTTTTCAAACAATTTAATTAGTTCTGTTTTCTTTTTGAATGCAAATGGTAATTTTTGTGTATAAAATTAATGCGCTTATAGTGACATTGATTTTCAAATTTTACTATTATTTTATTGTTAATTTTTCCAATTACTTGGAACACCACGTTACACAGTTTAACCCGTTTGTTATTTTATTTTTCATTCAATTAAGGTTTGTTCAATTTCATTAGTATATTTAGTTAATTTTATGCAATTTGTTAAATAACACTGTCAATTAAACTTTGTCTATTAAAATCAAAGTAATTCTTTGTCTTCGCCATTTTTTTATGTTTATAAAAGTAGTGCGTCAATAAACAACAATCAAGTAACTATACACGAAATATAATATAAATACAAAGATTAGTTAAAGTTTCGCAAGTTTTATTAATATCTTAACCTGACAATATTGTTTCGACACTTTATGTCATTATCAAAGGTAGATAAGATTGATAAACAAACACGTTGCTAAGGATAAATACATACAGAAAATAGTTAACTAGATACAATACATACAAAAACTAAATATCTAACACTTCTAATAAAGGAGAATTACTAAGCTCAGTTTGTTCATTCATTAAAGGTACTGTGCGTTTATGTCTGTATATTTCAAAAGCTTCTAAAATGTCTAATTTGTGTTTGTTGTTGCAAAAATGTAAGAACTTATTAATGTTGTTTTGAGGTGTCATTGGGTGGTTCTGTTCCAAAATGTGTTTGGCATAATTCGATTTTTCTGGATGTTTAAGTCTATAAGAGCGTACGTGTTCTTTGTATCTTATGTCGAAATTTCTAAGTGTTTGCCCAATATAAACCGAGTTACAAAAAGAACAATTCAAACGGTAAATACCGGATTTCATGATATCTTGTGTTTTGTCTTTAGCATTGAATAAAAATGAAAAGGTGTTGGTGTTAGTTTTATAGGTTATTTTGTAACTGGTGGTTTTTCTTATTATAGTTGCAATTTGTTCTGATATCTTGCCAAAGTATGGTATTGATATGTAGTTTGTGTCTTGTATTTGAGTGTCAATTGGAAATATTCTTTTGATAGCTAACCTATAATCTTTTTGTTGAATTAAAGTGTCAATCATGTTATGGTTATAATGGTTTGCATGTGCTAATTGTTTGATGATTGAAATTTCTTTATCAAAATGTGATCGTTTCATTGGAGTAGTTAAAGCTCGGTGTACTAAAGATCTATAAGCCGCTAGTTTATGCATTTTATGATGACATGAATCGTTAGGAATAGTGACGTCTGTGCTTGTGGGTTTTCTGTATACGGAAAAATCAAATTCATTGTTTGTATGTATTAATTGTAATAGTTAAATCCAAAAAATTAATAGCTCTATTTTGTTCTGTTTCTAGTGTAAACGTGATGTTTGTGTGAAGACTGTTAATAAGAATTAAAAATTCATTGATAACCTCAAAAAAACTTTCAAAACAAGCTAGTTAAAATGTCATCAACGTAACGAAACCAAAAAATAATGTCAGGTTAAGTTATTAATAAAACTTGTGAAACTTTAACTAATCTTTGTATTTGTATTATATTTCATGATTATGGAGTTCTACAAAGTAAGGCTGGAGACAGTAAAAGTAACTATACTTCATTTGGTTTAACGTAAAATCAAATTCAATGCGCTAATAGTTTTTGAATGTATTACATCAGCTAATAATTTATAATTAATAAATCAGGTATTAGTTTGAAATTATTATTTGATTTTCTAAATTATTAAAGTGCGCGAGGCTTCGAAACATCACAATGACTCATCAAGATCTGCGCGAACGTCAGCTGCGAGTACAGTGGCGACGTTGTTCATTAAAAGGGGTTAAAAATATGTGCACATAAAATGTTATGAAAATCTCAAAGTACAGTTTATAATCTTTAAATAACCACTTTCAATTGAAGGAGTTGGAGCTGAAATCAACTCACCTAAGTAGCAAAAAGATAATTGTGAGATATAAGCCTGTATATAAAATTTTAAGTTTATAAATGATTCTGGGTTTTCTAAAAGTTTAAATTTGATAATGTAATTTACTTCAGTGTTAGTAAAAGTAATAGGAAATCAAAATAAATGGAAAACCTTGCTTTTCTTTATATATCGACAAAATAGGGTATTTAGGTTTTTAGACAGTATTGGGATATAATACGTTCTTATTAAAAAAATAAGTGATTGTAGAGACGAATTTTAATTATTTTAATATGAAAATATGTCTACATGTAAAACATTTTACAACTTATGTGACATAATTTATAACATCGTTTATAAAACAATCTGTGTGTTATATTATATTATAATCCCATGGATTACAGTGTACTGGTGCTAGGCCCCGGTTCCTCTAACATTTCCAGTGGGGTAATACCAACATCTACATCGTCCTCAGAAAACTCTCCCTTTGATGTATCGTCATCCGAATCCCCAGTGTTTACAGTGAACCGAAACTCATCTGACGCACTATCAAGTAAATATTCTTTACGCATGTACTCTTCAACAACTCGATCCACATGCCTACACACCTTTGCCCAATCTTCAGCGGTGATTGACTCAAACTTTTGTTGTGCTAATTCGATGACATCATTCAGTCTACAAGTTATATTCGTTGCTGCTACATGGTTTTTAACTAATGCCCATATCTTCTCAATAGGGTTGAGTTCGGGATGGTACGGTGGCAATCTTAATACTACATGACCACGTTGGGCTAATTCTGCATCAAGAATATATTGCTTATATGTGCTTTTTCTTTGCTTAATTATATTATAGAGTACAGGCTTTGTGGCGTTTGGATTATGGGGAATGCCTCGCTGGATAAGCCATTGAATCATGACTTGTGTTGTCGATGCTGAAGTTGGATCCTTGTTGATTGCTACATTATGATATGCTGCATTATCAATCACAAGCACAGCTCTCTTGGGTAAATTAGGCAACAGCTGCTTGCGTATTAGAATTTTACGCTTGTCCATGGTTTCTCGCCAGCTAAATATATAAATAGTTAGAATATGTAATAAAATGTGTTAGGTTCTTATAAAATAACTTACCGGAAACCTAACTTTTTTACAATCTTTCCCAGGATCCATAAGCTACCTTGAAATTCTATCCCAGAGTTCAGTATCTTATTACGAATTCCTGTAAATACCACCTTGCGCTATAAATACACCAATTAAAATAATTTGTTTCGTTTTATACCTTTTAACGTTGGGTGTCTCTTTTCAATTATATAATACTGGTGAATAATCGACCTGATGGTTTCTAATTCACCTTGCAGTAGGTCACTCTTCGGATTTGGTCTATTACGATTTTCCTTCGGACTGGAAAACTTGACTTTTTTGCCTGAAGCAACTTGCTTGGCTTCTTTCTTAATCTCACGATAACTGTTTTCCCCTATTTTTGTCGCAGCCAGAACCCTTTCTTTAAAACGAGTTACAGAAATTGTTACACCATCCTTAGCTTCTTTCTCCATAAATGAGATGACGTTTGCGATAATTTCGCGTGCTTGGGAATGCAGAACCTTTCCACGTACACCTACACTAGACTTTGGCGGCATTTTACTTTTTCACGTTGAAATCTAACTACAACAAATATTTATGTGATATTCGTATCTTCTGCATAAGCACTTATTAACTTACCTACGATTCGCAAATAAATATGCAGAAGCTCTGAAAAGAACTGTTTTGTAAACTGATTTCAACTTTCAACAACAAACGTAAACACACCTATAACCTCCAAACGCACATGCAACAAGACAGAATGGAAATATACCGATGCTACTGCATTAAGAAAAACATGCGCATGCGACGCAATTTCGAACGCTCATACGTATTTCGGTTTCTGCGCATTGTGATGTTTCGAAACCTTTTTACCTTTAATTGTAACTAAGATTAGTGCGCCATCGCTTCCAGTATTAATTTTTGAATTTGAGTAACCCGAAAATCCCAAGAAACTCTCCATTTCAACGGTCAGAAGAAGCCACGCTATGGTGTCATGAGTGTTCCAAACTGTAACCCAGCCAGCACACTGAGGTTATAATAACGTTATTTTTAAGTCAATATTGGTCGACGACGTCATATGACTAATAAATGATGTCCATAAGACGTCATATAATGGGACGTACGTAGACGTACAATGCAATACGTACAAGTTTCATTAAAAAGATATGATTTTAACAGGGGCCAAGGAATACTGGTCATATTAAGCAGGTGATCACAATATAGAGATGTTTTGACTGTAGTATATAATAAATGTTATTTCCAATATTCAACTATTTATTTATAATTCCTGTCTTAGTCCTCGTATAGGACGTTTTAATGACGTCTTTGGGCTGTGACATAATAATATCAGTTTTACGACAATTTGACGCCGTTACTGTCGAGCAAACGACGACATTATGACGTCTGTGTGCTGACTAGGAATGAGTTTCGTCCGACCGTATGTTTTATATAAAACACTGCACTAACAATATTTCTTTGATTACAAAACCTGCTCAGACTAAATTAGCTCACTAAGAACTAAATTATTGCCACTTAAGGTGGTTAATAAGGTACATTACTACAACTTTAAATGCGCTTTTATCTTTTGTAACTTTGGAACGGCGAGACCCAACAAGCTGAAATTTTTAAAACACATTTAAACTTTTATTACCAACATTTTGAAGACCTTTTTGCTGTTCCATCTTATTTCGTTTAATCTATAATGAAGTTATCCCAACTATTTAACTCCGGTAATTCGCGGCCTCTTTGACCATGTTACACCTTAAATTAAGTTACAAATGCCACAAATCTTCTGGTGGGATTTTAAACAACTTCGTTTTTTCAGAGGGCTTAAAAACTCCTGCTAAAGGTGTTAGCCATTATAAGCAATCTCTATACATTCGGGGCTAGAAATAATTACCTGTGATATACTCTCTTTTTAAAAGCAGCTCCAGATCTTAATGCAACACAGGCAGTTTTTGTCGAAAAATGGCAACCATGGCCGGCCACATATCTGACCATCACATGTAACCAATATTTAGTGACATTTGTGCTAATCTTTTAGTTAGTTTAGTTTCTCTAAGTGCGTGAATACTTTAACGATGTACCGTTTTTACATATCAAGTGCGCCAATCATCCAGCGCCAAAGCTTTATTCAATCAACTGCTTCGATTATATGTAGCTTGCCACTTAAATTAATGTTTCTTCTAAGTAATAAGGATAAGATCGTTTTATCTTAACCCATTTGTTTGTTTTAACTGTGTGATATCTTGCACTTGCGGCCACAATCGCTTTTTTATGGTTAATGCGCCATTGTTTTTTGTTTCTTTTCCTTTCTTTTTAAGTAGAAATAATACGTCTTATTTTTTTTAATAGAACATTAATCTTTTATTCTATGACAATCTTTCTCAAAAATTATTGAACAACAAAACATTAATTAAATAACTAAACAATTATTAGGTTGAAATCTGTTCTCGGATAACCATGATAGCACATTAATCTTTTATTCTATGACAATCTTTCTCAAAAAAAAATTATTGAGCAACTAAACAATAACTAAATAACTAAACAATTATTATTAGAGTTGAAATCTGTTCTCGGATAACCATGAAGGCATACTCGTAACATGTTTGAAACTTGACCTTTCTTTCATTGTCAAATTGTTGTTGTTTAGCCGGAGCAATTGAATGCCTTGTACGATTTGTTATGCTAAATATTTTTTTCAACAATGTCTTGATCTACTACACTACTACTACTACTACTACTTAACAGACACAATTGAAAAGAACGAAATCGCCTTTATCAGGTAAGAGATCTATTTCATGAGCATGTTCCCGAGTATCCCCGTGATGGCTGTGATTTACATTCAATCACTCCCAAGCTTCACCATCTTTTGATAATTAATTACAATTCCAGTACATAAAGTATAACCCTCGTCAGCTTCACTTATTATTATAACTACACTATACTGACAAAAGATGATTGAACAATTTACAACAACAACAGCTAATTATTTAATAACTTAAATAATTTCGAATGTAGTATACACAAAGTATAAACCTAGACATCATCACTTATAATAATAATAATAATTACAGCAAGCCGAAGGTCGATTTCTTTCGATTAACATACCCGACTACTGCTACTACGATTGAACTGTACAATAATTATATACATTAATAATGGTAATCATTGAAAACATCGACCTTCAGTTGGTGTTGTACTTATTACTATACAAATATTTTGCTACTTAAGAGTTAGATATGCTACTACCTATACAAATGATAAATGATATACAAAATTTACAAAACTTAAAAATACAACTATACTACTACTATTGCTATACACACACATATATACACGAAGTTTAAAATGTTTATGCACAGATGCATTATAATTAGACTATTATTGCAAGACTCATCTAAACATAAACGTCTTTTTATGGCCCAAGGGCCTCTTTATGGTCAGACGGGCAATAACGAAAACTCAATTAAATGTCAGAAGTTTTTTTGTAGAACTTGATTGGTTCTTAATATAATTTGTAAACTTATCACCAATGAAAATAAACTGAAATTAAATATTTTGGAATAGTAACTATGGTAACGAACTTCGTATAATCACATAAGTATACGCACAGCTGCTTGATGTACCTACGTACTCATTTAATTAAATTTTTACACAATAATAGATTTGACATTAAAAACTTAATCTGTGCATAAAATAGTGTATGTATAGCGGGCATAACTTGCTTTTAGGGCCCTACAGCCTTTTCCTAGCCCTCGGCTGACGCCTCGGGCTAGAAATAACGCTTCTGGCCATAAAAGCTTCATTATGCCCTTAACACATAAATAACTATTATACACGTGGTTGCTTGTTATAGCCGAACGGAACGGAATCAAAATCTTCTATACGCCGTTTCTTAGCGAACGTTCTCTTGTAAGCTTTTGATTCCGTTCGCGTTACAAGCTGATGGTCAGCCGTACGCCGGATGTTGTTGGACTCTACAATAATCTTCTCATCCATACCTTCCAGCAGCCTCAGCATGGACTCAAAATTTATTTTTTGAGTCGCGGCGTGATTTAGGGTAATACCCTTGACCTTTACGACCACGTGTATCTGTCCGGTGGTCGGGGAATACACTTTGTAGGCGTAGTTTTTAGGCCCGCCTGACACAAACTCTATAATATACGATCCAGGACCGTACTCTTCGAGCTCGTCCGTAAGGTCACCCAGGAAGCTACCGGTTGGTAGCTCGAAGTCGCCAGGTTTTGAAACATATATTACAGAATCTGAAACAACGAAAAAAAATTAACTCTAATATAGACGGTTGACGTTGATAGTACGACTTACCTGTGTCATAGTATAAGACTCTCTCGCCTAGCTGATCCAAATAGGAATACAGCTTAAGACGGGCCTGTGCAGTGTCAAATGCCGCGATGACCACGTTGACTGACGACAGAGGATCTGCTGCTTCCTCTTTATGTTGCCAGTTAACCGCAATCACCTCGTCATTTATTTCCTGCACGTGATTTACTTCTACGCCCGGGCTGGATAGCAGGTCGAAGAACTCCTTGGGCTCGTTGATTATGGCCGTTTTTGCCTGGTTCTCACGTTGACTGAATCGTACTGATGCTGCTGCTGCTGCTGTAACTTACCCCAGAAGGAATTCAGCATCAGTTTGGCCAACGATCTCAAACCAGGGTTCTTGATGATCTTCATCGAATCCAAGGAGACCCCCTCGTTCTCGAGGTAGTCATCAACGTACTGTTTCCGGGCTCCGTCGATATCATCCTTGTCGTTGTTGACAGCTATTGAAGATGGCCAACCGCTGGCTTCCTGCTTCATCTTCAGGAACTTGTCGATGAAGCCCAAAAACAAGCCCCCAGACTTGGACGATTTATTGTACTGGGTTACATCGTACGACCAGATCTCTTGTATGTCCTGCACGATGTAACCCTTACGTATGGTCATTAACAGTTCGTCCAAGACCCAGGTTCCGTTGATGACTCGGTCCTCTACGCCGTGCTGACATTCGGCCTGGTTCAAATCTTCAGCGCAAGTGCGACATAGAGGGAACAGCAGCTTTTGGTGCATTTTGACGGGTAAGACCGGATGATACAGATCTTGCGGCGGTAACACTGTACATTTTACCACGCCGTTGATGTTTTCCAGGCCCCCTTTATCCCTGATTAACTTTTCACAAGCCGCCTTGCCTACGTAAACTTCTGGATGGCCAACTGGAAATTTGGCGTACTTGCATACCCAGAGGTAAAGGGAGCATACGTAGACATACCGGATCTTTTCCCCGTCTTTTGCAATCCGCTTTAATTTTGCTGCCCCTGTACGGCCACCGTAAAATGCTTCTCTCGGGTTTAAGGGCGTGTTTAAAATCAAGGGGTGCTTCTCTATCTGTTGTCTGAGTTCGGGTGTTAGTTGCCGCCGGAAGCGACATTCCCACTGCTCAATGACCTCGTATCCTAGCGACTTTAATTTTGCAGTAGTGGCTCGGGTCTTCTCGAACCTCATATCCATGGTGTCGCTAGGATCGTCGTGTAGAGGCTCGTTGCGACGGGTGGTGAATCAGGTGGGACATCCGTGGAAGTAACACCCGTGAAATTGAAATACCTGATTACCATACAGCCCGTCTACCTTTAACCCGCCCACGATAGCTTCTCTCTGCCGGGCGGCATGTTGAATCTCAACACCTTTTTGATGTTCTTCCAGCAACAGCCATTGGAGAGCTACCTTAGACTGGTTATCTGCCCGTCTATAACCACCCTCTGGTACCACTCCAATGGTGCTTTCTTTGAGGAATTTCCTCCGGAACATGAAATCACAAGCCGAAGCGATGGTGATGGCTTCCGTGAACGGGTCAACGTCGCATTCCTCAATAAAGAGATTCCTAAAGTGGATACAGGCTTTCTTCAAAATATCAACGTCTGTTCGACAATATTAGACCAGGTCACGTTGCATGTCGAACTCCGTGTCCCTGTTTACCTCGTACCACTTTAGGAATTCTTCACGAGCCTTGGGTTTCATGGTATCAGGGCTGTAGAATTTGATGTCTGGAAGAGGCCCTACGTAATGGGCGTTGGCCTCGGTGTTAAAGAGGTGCGGGAAGTATCCCTTGGGAGCCGGTAGATCGAAGGCTTTTCGTAACTCTGCCAGAGCCATGGGAAAAAAGTTGAGCGAGTCGATAATATTTAGATTATCTAGTTGTAGCAGCAGAATTTTTGAGCCGCGCATAATGAGGTCAGGATTTATAGAGGTATTGGTTATCAGATAATTTATAATGAATTGCGTATCGAAAGCCTGCCCGTTATGGGCAACTGCTACAACTTTTTGAACAATTTCCTATTCTATTAAATCTCTATTAAATAGTGTAAAAACCGATCAATGCATTTTCCTAGCAAGATCTGTTCTTGCAAACCACATCTTACACATGTGGTAGCCGCTGATGAATCGTTGTAACATTCAGAACAGACTTGCTGGAAAACGCATAGATTCGGTTCATGGAGCTTTACGCCGGGCGCAATTTCTTTCTCTTGCCGGGTCTCCAGGTCGAAGAACACAAACAAGGTGTCTTGTTGTTGCTTTGTGTTCCTCGGCCCGGCCGGCTGTATGAAACAAAAATGGTTTTCGGGTTTATGGCTCTGACAGATCTTACAATAGATCTCCCCGCACACGTGGGCCTGCTTCCGGGTCTTGAGGTTCACGGTTTTGAAACACCCCTCGCATTTCTGTACTTCCAGGCACATTTTACCTTGATGGTTCTCAAAACATGTCTGGGTTCTAAAATCACGCCTGCAGTCCAGACACCTAATCAGCTGCACTATTCTTTCGCAGGGCGGAGAACTACCGCAGCCTACGCAGGACTTTTCACAACGGTAGGTTTTTGTGGTCTTAGGGGGTATGACAATGCTCGCAGTAGTAGCTACAGGCAAAGGCCGCGGTCAACGATGTTATGACGTTGTAATGATGCTCGTGATACAGCAGATTGATGTTCTTTGTTACTGTTATTGCATCATACGCATCATTATCAACGACCCCCTCGAAGATAAGCGAACGTCCTTTTGATCCGTAGCTATATACGGTTATCTTATAGTTGGGGGCCAGGAGCTGCTGGAAGAGTCTAAATTCATTGACCCCGGCTCCCTCCGGTGGAATGAAGGCTGCGCCTGCTTCCTGCATCATTTCCTCGGCCTTTATCTTTTGCACACCCTGATTTTGTCGGATCTTCTTGTAATCAGTACTGTTATCTGCGTGAGCCTTGCCTACGACCAAAGCCCTGGGTAGGCATAGATTGTCACTGCTGTTGTTAATCGTGACAATCCCTCTGCGTTGGCGACATTCTTCGGCAAAGGTGCTGTACGTACGGTAACGATTGCGACCTTGTCCAGATGGTGGTGTTACAATAGTAGCGATCAGTCTAAAGGTGTCCGAACTCAAGGCTTCAGGATCGCTCTGAAGATTGATTCTAGAATGCCCCAGACATCGTTGAATGTGACCTCATCCGGCTCGTTTGAGGCTCATGTAGCCAGGAAGTTTTTGTTTGAAACTATCGAATTCAAATGCGGCCCCAATCTTATCTGTAGACTGCGCCCGGCTTAACAAATTCCGTAAAATTTCATTGATAGCCGATTTAAAAAAGTTCAAATGGTCTTCACCGTCTGGCGCGTCATTTACTTTAAACACTACTCGGTGTTTCTGGGTGCCGAATTTCTTTATGGTGGACACACTTTCGGAGATTACTTCGTAGAGAGAAGACATTTTGTACAGGTAAGCGTAACAACAATAACAACAACAATATCGCACTTGCACACTTAACAACTGCTAAAAACAAAAATTATATGTTGTTAATTTTTTAAATAAACATCAACATCTGAATGCAAAGCAAGCTAGTTTATTAAGCAACTATTACGTTAAACATAAGCTATTAAAATTTTTATGTAATATTAAATATTATAAATAATAATTATTTACATTATATGTATATTGTTATAAACAATTCATGTTTAAGAACCCTCACGAATATGAACGCAGGGTTTGCTTTCTTTCACGAAGCTTTAATAGCAATTTAATTTAAGCAAATATTAAAGCTTAAATTGTTAGCGGTTTAGCAATATTAAAATGATAAGGGAAATATTATTATTATTATTTGTAAGGGTTATAACGCATAAAGGTATCAATGGTTCTCGGAGTGTTACAACGCCTGGGCGTCGCGAGACATGCTTAAGAGAAGCGTTAAAATATGCAGTATATCCATCTTTATTTTAAATACAGATTTTTATATATTGCCGTTTCTATCACTCTACTAATTTAACAATTCGAGCAACCTTCGAGAGTACCATCTATGCTTACGTACACGCATAGACGTGCATCTGGGTGACATGATAAATGCACGAACTTTACTGTTAGTACTTCCGATAACAAAATGCTATGACACGCCGCTACTGTTTACCTTGATAGCTCGAGAAGTGTTAGAGATCTTTTTTTGATTTCCCGATGCTTGGGCGTAGGGTGTCATGAGAAGCGTTATAACAGACATTTAGAATAAAGTTAATCTTGCTCGAAAACTGTTTATCTAATTTAAGCAGATATTAAATTATTATTATTAAAGCTTAAAATGTGAAGAGGTTTAGCAACATTAAAATGATAAGGGGAATATTATTATTTGTAAAAATGCTTTGTACAAAGTCAAAGAAAGATCCGTTTTAATGCAAGTTAATAAAACCTTTTTTTTAGCAAATAACCATTATTATTAACCAGTCTTAAAACTTTAATAGCAATCTAATTTAAGCAAATTATTAAAGTTTATTGTTTATTGTATCCAACCTTACTTTGTGGAACTCCATAATCATGAAATAAATAAAGATTAGTAAAAGTTTCACAGTTTTATTAAAATACAACCTGACAATATTGTTTCGACAGCTATGCTGTCATTAACAAAGGTAATATAATTATAAACAAACACGTCGCTAAGGTAGATACAAAAATAGGTAACTAGATAAAATAATAATAATAATCAGAATTAAATATCTAATACTTCCAGTAACGGAGAATTACTGAGCTCAAGTTGTTAATTCATTAAAGGTACCCTGAGTTTGTGTTTGTATATCTCAAAGGCTTCTAAAATGTCTAATTTGCGTTTGTTATTACAAAAATGTAGGAATTTAATATTATTTTGAGGAGTCATTGTGTGATTTTGTTCTAAAAGGTGTTTGGCGTAATTATATTTTTCAGGATGTTTATTTTTGTAATGACGTACGTGTTCTTTATATCTTATGTCAAAATTTCGAAGTGTTTACCCAATATATACCGAGCTACAAAAAGAACAATTTAAACGGTAAATGCCCGATTTCATTATATCATGTGTTCTGTCTTTAGCATTAAATAAAAATGAAAAAGTGTTAGTGTTGGTTTTAAATGTTATTTTATAATTGTTGGTTTTTCTTAGTATATGTGCAATTTTTTCTGATATTTTGCCAAAATATGGTATAGATATGTAATTTGTGTCTTCTGTTTGATTGTCAATGGGATATATTTTTTTGATAGCTAACCTATAATCTTTTTGTTTAATTAAAGTGTCAATCATGTTCGGATTGTAATGATTTGCATGTGCTAGTTGTTTAATGGTTGATATCTCTTTGCTAAAATCTGATTTTGTTAGTGGAATAGTTAAAGCTCTGTGTACTAATGATTTGTAGGCTGCTATTTTATAAGCTATTTTATATAAGTAGCCAATCAGAAGCAAGGGGAGGAGTCTGGAGGGAGAAGGGGCGTGTTACATCCCCTCAAAAACGTCTGGCTCAAGTACCGCAATACCTACTAATAATAATAATCGAGATATGTAGTAACATCATCTTAACGATCCCAAATATGTATAATACAAACCCGATATAAAAAATATAAAATAATAATAAATATATCTCTAGTAAAGCCCAAAATTAATAAGTAGATACAACAATAATAACACATTAGATTCAATAACTATAATAAATTACAACTAATAAAGTCAACTAAGCACAGTATGTCCAAATAGGTTTGCTATTTTATTTTTATTTGTTAGAACCTGTAAAGTTCTAAATCACCCCTAAAGCGTATTCGTTAGGATTACTAGAAAGAGGTCTATTATAAAACCTTGCGAACATTTGTGATTTTTCTGTCCAACCTGCTGCTCTTCTAATGGAATAAATGTTAACTCCTGCTCTTGCAGCAGCAGAAGTGGAGGCATGACGGGCGCTGTAGCTATTAAAAACTGACATGTCAATTCCACTATTTTTCATCACCGTTTTGATCCATCGGCTAATAGTTTGACTAGTAGCCTGATGATATGGCTTTTTGTGTGTCAAAATTAAGTATGTATCTCTTTACGTTCTTAAGAGTTTTGTTGATTCGATGTAAAAATCAATATACAATGCCAAACATAATTCTGGTTGTTCTACAAAATATGGAATAACTAAGGTTGGCTGGCTTCTATTTGGTGCAGATGTTTTGACTCTGTCTGCAATTCTGATTTCTATTCTACCTTCTAATTTCTTTATATTATTTAATTGAATTTTTGAGAGGTTTGTGGTCTTTGTGCAGTTATTAGGGCTAGTAGGGTTACTATTTTAAGGGTTAAAGTCTCAAGTTTTAATGAATTTGGAGGATGCTGTTTTGCTAAGTATTCTAACACTATTTTCGGGTCCCAAGTAGTGTTGTATTTGGGCATCGGGGGTTTTCTCATATATCTGCCTTTCATAAATCTTTTGATCAATCCCTCATCGTTTTTACGAATGTCTAAAATTTGTGACAGGGCTGATTTATGACTATTCAGACTGGAATAAGAATTGCCTAGTACTAATTGACAATTTAAAAATTCTAAAAAATAGCCTAAATTATAGTTGTGAATATCTTGATTCTTATTTTTACAAAATTCCCACCATTTTTTATAAGTGTTACCATATTGTTTTAGAGTAGAATCTGTTATTCCTGAGATTATGGTGGATATTACGTCCTCGGATAAATTTTTTAGTGATAGTGCAGTCCCGATAACTTCGCGGCTACCAGGGTAAGACTCTTCCATAATGGATGACGCTCCCTAAATGGCAAGAGTAATAAATTTTTATTAGGTCGAAATATTATAAGATTGCCAATTGTAAGTTTTTGAAATAAAGGGAACCAAGGTTGACTTTCCCATAACGGGACCACAATAATACCTTCAGCTTTATCATGAATGATGTTCTGTAATACTTTATGTACTAAGCAGAAAGGGGGAAATGCATAGAAAAAATTTGAATTCCAGTTAAACGTGAAAGCATCTACTAATATGGAGTATGGATCGGGTCCCCACGAAACGTATTGTTCACATTTTGTATTAATTCTCGAAGCAAATAAATCAATGGATGGTTTTCCAAATTTAAGAATAATTTTATTCATTGCTCGATGGGACAATTCATACTCCGTATCGATAGATAGATTACGGGATTCTGAGTCTGCTTCTGTATTAAGACGGGATGCTATGTATGAGGCAAAAATAAAAATATTCTTGTTCTCACACCACAGCCAAGTTTTTCTTGTGATATCATTTAGGTTGCTGTATCGAACACTACCCATACGGTTAATGCAAGAAATGGCGGTAGTGTTATCTATTCTTTTTTTTGCAAAACATATCAAAGCATAATAAGCAGCTAATATTTCTAGTGAATTTATGTGGCATTTTCTTTCTTTTTTATTCCACAACCCTTTTATTTTTACACCATTGCAATAGGCTCCCCAACCTGCCTTTCTATTTTCTTATATTTAATCTTCTGCTGATGGTCACTATCACTGTCACTGGTGACAAGGATGCGCCTCTTTGGCATTTTGATTAAGGTGAATGCGAAAACGCTACGTGTTTACCGAACGGGTACAAAATTTGTAATGAGGTGGTTATACATATAGCTATTACATGTGCATGCAGATAGTGACTCATAAAGTTTTCATAACTACAGGGAGATCAAGATTGAATGTCCCGATTCTACACAACTTTCCACGAGCTTGATATCAATATTTACATCCATCACCTGAGAGTCAGGACAAAAGCAGTGGCGTGCGGACGACATTCAAAAAAACTAACCTCCAAAGTAATGTACAAAAACTTAGAAACACTTTGGTTTGTATGAAATTAAAAACATGAAAAACAAGTTCGTTTTTAATTAAAAAATATATTGAAATGGTTATAAGGATTGTTTATTTTCTCTCATTTGAACTATGCAAAAGTTTATCCTTTTCATACAAAATAAACATCAGGAATTTAAAAGAATTACTGAATGCTAATTAAAATATTTTACTGTTTTATGTGTTACCATTGATAACAGAAATAACAAGACGTGTCAATTTCACTTGCCACAGTATTGGTAACCAATACTATTATTATCAATTATTATCATTAAGATCAATTACGATCAAAAATAAGAAGTAAATACAAAAGATTTCATTTAATAAACAATTAAAATTACACAAATTAACACAATTAAACAATTTACAATTAAAATTATTACAATAGATTTATAGTACGTGTTCAAAATGACCTCCATGTACAGCCAGACAAGCATCTACTCGTTTTTTCATATTTTCGAATATGTTTACCAATTGCTCAGGTGTAATGCTTCGTACTGCTACAGTAATAGCGTCCTTCAACTCATCTAGTGTATGCAAGCGAGTCTGGTAAATTGTATTTTTTAAGATGCCAAACAAACAATAATCTGGTGGCGTGAGGTCAGGTGACCTCGCAGGCCAACGTCCTGCACCGATTATTCTCTTCCCATAAAATTGTTCTAAATACCGAACCGTTCTTCCAGCTGTATGAGCAGTAGCATTATCGTGTCGAAAATATCCACGTTGCAGTTCCTCATCATTAAGCTGGTTTATAGACGTTTCTAAGATTTGTTGGTAACGTGCTGCTGTTACTGTATCTTCACAGAAAACAGGGCCAATTATCCGCCTCCTGGATATTGCTATCCACATCCCAATTTTTAATGGATGAAGCTGCGTTTCTTGAAAAACGTGTAGATTTTCTGCAGACCATACTCGATAATTTTGTGAATTAATGTATCCGGACAAATGAAACCACGATTCATCGGAAAAGAATGTGAGATCCAATAAATTGTAACGTTCTTTTTAAAATAATAACAAAAGTGCTGTTTAAATCGTCTATTAATAATTAATATTTATTTACAAACACTAATGAATACACTATAAATTAACGATATGATTATAAACCATTAAAACTATTATTTACAGACTATGAATTTCTAATACAACATTTATCTTTACTATTTATTTACGTCGATTTTATACCCTCATATAATCGTACCAGAAGCCGCTAGAACCTACTATGTATTTCTGGAAGGTGCTAGATAAACAGCGTCTGGTTTACATACTTGGTGCGATGCGTCATTCCATTTGTTGTGTGAAGAAGAGGTTCTTTCTTTTTCTCTCTTGTTACAAAATCATCATTGCGGAGATTTGCATTAAACCAGTTACAATATTGAATTCGTCTTTCATAATCAGGGGGAAGTAACTCTTGCACGACAGTAACTTTATATGGATGGAAGTGTAGTATTTTCTTTACTGCCTTGTGAGCTGTACCATATGATAAACTTACAATAATTTTCATTTAATATTTCAAAGTAATTTTCATATAACTGTTACGATTACTTGTTTGTTGAGCAAGTTGGCGTAATGGTTTGTTTGGACTACGTTCTACACGAGTACGCACATCTGCAACAACATCTTCCGTAAGTACAGTACCACGACCACTTGACTTCCCCTTACTAACACTAATATCTACTTTTGTCGTTTTCGAAATTCTAGATTTATCATGAGTAAATCCGATGATGTAAAACTGGAGTGTACGCCTGAACACCTCCAAACATCGTGGAAGCTGCTCACATTACATCTCTTAATCTATGAATGCGAGTATAAATTCTAGGTTAACTATTTTTCTTAGTTTTTGGTGTTTTATTACTTTTTTGTGATCGTAGATAAAGTATAGTGTGTAACTATACTAATGCTATACTAATAATACTATACTAACTATCTTTTGTAGTTCATTAAATATGAATGCCATTATTAAAAACTGATTATTTCTGTTTTTTTTAAAAACAGTTAATCTGACAGCTCTCTTCAAAAAGTGACAGTTTAAATAAACTAATTCATACGCTTCAAAATTTCACATGACCGATATGTCTATCTTTCTTTCAAGGCCAACTCTGAATCAGAATTCCGTTGCTCACACATTACTATTTTACTATCTACTATAAAGCTTTTGTCAGAACGTACGACTAAATAGTACGAGTTTTCTTTTTTCTAACTTTACAATGACGTCATAAAGGGAAAAGCGACATTGTCAAATATCGTTAAAAAATTTGTAGGTAAGCAATCCATCATACAAAGGTGTAAGTAAATCGGTTGCTTCGCAAACCTCTACACGAGGACTTATTGGAAACAATCGATACAAAGATTAGGCAATCAAAGATAATTTTCTAATAATAGTAAAACCGTCAACAGCGCCACATGTTGCCAACATTTAGTTAACGATGTATGTAATGTAATGTAATGTAATGTAATGTAATGTAATGTAATGTAATGTAATGTAATGTAATGTAATGTAATGTAATGTAATGTAATGTAATGTAATGTAATGTAATGTAATGTAATGTAATGTAATGTAATGTAATGTAATGTAATGTAATGTAATGTAATGTAATGTAATGTAATGTAATGTAACGAAATGTAATGTAATGTAACGTAATGTAACGTAATGTAACGTAATGTAACGTAACGTAACGTTATGTACTGTACTGTGATGTAATGTAATGTAATGTAATGTAATGTAACGTAATGTAATTACTTAATCAGGAAAAATAGACACGATAATCTGAGTACCAGACACACAATATCAGTTTTTCTCCTTAAAATGAAATATGCAAAAGTACACGCAAAATACTGATCAGTTTGATGGTTTGGCAATTCTTATATTATTAGACTGATAACAAATTTAAACATTGCATGTTAACTTATCTGTTATCTGTATTTCATCAGAGAAAACTAATATTGACCGTTTTCTTTTTTACATAGTTTTTGAAACTCTGATTATCTGCTTTTTCATTTCCTAATCAGTATTATGCGATCTATGGCGTTAATGCACGTTAATTTATTTTTAATTAAATATGATGTATCCAAATTACTTACGCATCAATTCAAATATTGATTTTTAAGAAGAAAGAAATCTAAAATAAAATAAATTTAAAAATACACTAATTTTATCTATATATTATATTAATAGTTAGATATCGTTTTAATTAATTATTCTCATATTAGTCATATTATATTATTATATTATCCTTAAGTAACTTAGGTTGAGGTTGCCTTTCTTTTAATTGCGTTAATTATATTATTTTACAAAAATAGGTATTTCATAAATCATATTTTCACTATTTAGTCAACTATTTTTGGGTTCATAGTATAATTAATACTACCTATATGTGCTTATAAACACACATTCTATTATTTATTTACTATAATATGCAAGGTCGGGTTTTGTCTGTGGTGATTGGTACTAGAATGTACTGAGCAAGTGTAATTAATAGATTATAACAAAATGTAGGAACATATTACGAATGTGAGAAATCGAACAGTTTGAACAGGGACGTACACGATTTATTCTTACAAACACTAATTAATATACGAAAAAGTTAATAAATCCAAGATATTATAAAACAAGACGTTATGGTATTCTAGGTAGCAGAATCTGAGATTTTATTTCGTTAAGAGCAACTTTACAGAGTTAGTTATAAGCTTAGTTATAAGAGCTAGTTATAAAAACCGTAGGTTCTGTATCAATTTTTGGCACACTAGAAATCCGATTCATTTACCAGAAACAGACAAACCAAAGATAGAGAGAGTTAAGATTGGAAGATAAGCAACGATGTTGCAGGTGTGGCCATTTATACTCTCCGGGAAAATTCGAAGTGGTCGGTAAAAAAGTAATTGATGATCATGTTCAGAATATTGGTATATTGGTTTGTCATTTTTTTAGTTACCATTGGCAACATAACCTAAATCAATTTGTTTACTAACTGTTTCTTCAAAACGCGGCATTGGTTAAGGGTTTTGAGTATTTTTGTTACTAGTCAACTCTACAAGAAAAATGTTCTCATACTGTACAGTACAAGATTGCAATAAGAATAGAAAGGATTATCCATCATGCGCTTATTTATCATTGCCAAAGCATTTAAATATGTAAATATTTTTTGTATTCTCTCTCACTTTAATTGCTGTTCAGAATTACTTTTTCTTTTAGTTTCAGTGCAAAAATAGAGATAGGTGGCGATTTATCAAAGGATGTAGTAACTAAACCCAAACAAACATGTGAAGAATCTAGATTCCTCTCTAGAGACGATCACGAGGCGAGACGCGGTTATCACATGTTCGACTCGAGTAATAGAGCAACAGCAGGCGAGCTGGAATGATTCAGTAGCGTCACAAAATTCATAACTGGTTATAACTAAAATTTTTGCAATGACTTTTCTTTATGTGTCTTGATTACGCTGTGCCATTTAAAACATATGAAATTTTTAATTATTAACTCGTTGTTAGGGTGTATGTATTCAACGATGACAAACTAAATGTTAAAAAGCACAACCCTAACGCACGCTACTTACTTTCTTTAACAGCCTAGAGTAACACAAGATGCTGCTTACTTTCTTATATTAACTTAATGTATTTCACAGCTGTTGATCACGCGTTGACCTAGATTCTTTATTTTCTTGTTTGGGTATAGTAAGCAACATAGAGAATGACACAAATTTGAAACTTTTTGTGCTTTGCAAGATTTTGTTCTCAAAGACAGCAGCAACAACAATCATCTTTTCGACAAAAAGTATATCAATAAGGGTTCCAGCATCAATGACATTAATTATTATTATTGGTATAATTATTATTATTGTCAACGCAACTAAGCAAATCCTTATTTTATTGGAGTATATAAATAATTCTCAAATTAATTATATACTCCAATAAAATAAGGATTCAACCTCTGAATGAAAGTAAGAAGGTTCTGAAGACTGGCTGAAAAGTCTCCTATAACCTCGTGTCCGCGTCACAATATTGAAATTATTTTCTTTATTTGATGTTAACAGTTTTTAATTAATAATAAAAGAATATAAAATAATAATTTCAATATTTAGCCATTTTATTCAATAATTAAGTTTGTATAGCAAACTATATACCTGGCTCCGCAGTTTACACAGCGTTATCCTATATATGGATGCGCGTGCCACTGTCCGCGCTATATCTCAAGAACGGTTGATCATACGTCAAAATGCATCAAATAAGAATTGTAGAGAATTTTATGATCTACAAGTTTTAAATGACATATGACGCATAAAAAAACGAGATAATTGCGAAAAACCGATTTTCGTAACCTTTGACCTTTAATATCTTGTGACGCAGACACGAGATTATATGAGACTTTTCAGCCAGTCTTCAGAACGGCAAAACAAAGGTACATGCAAAAAATACAGCTTTCTTACTTTCATTCCGAGGTTTACCCCTTATTTCACCTTATACGACTGTACTATATTGCATAAAAATTAAAAACATACCTTTTTTTCGGGTAAGGAAGTAGATCCGTTTCAATGCCTTATATGGCACGTTAGAAATCTCTACTAAGGTAGGAATTCTGAAGAATGATCACACCAAATTAGTACCATAAAGTATTAGGTACTACCCCGATTCCTTGAACAAAATCAAATAACATTAGAATTTTCTAGTAGCCCAGGTATGAAGAAACAAATTTATATTTTTCGTAAGGTTGTCAGAAATATAACACGGGTTTTTTTAAATTCCGCCTAAAATAGTATTTCTAATTTATATACAGATATAATCACAATGGTAATTACAGTGAACGTAATGGCCGCTTTAATTACGGTGTTATTAAGAAAATTATTAACAAAGGTGTCTTATCTACATGTATGTGCTACCTTTAACAAACTATCATAATCAACCTAATTAAAACGAATTTTAGGTACCTGCTACATCAAGCAAAAGCAATTTTTTCACAAGTCCACATCTAGCTATAATCGGCGGGACTTTTTGTTATCTAACAAGAAATCGATACCGAAACTTATTATGTAGAGGTAACAGTTCTTCAGCAACAAGACCTTTGAAACGTTTACATGAACAAAACCACCTTTTGTGAGTTTAGAATCTTATAAGTTATTTCTTTCTTTTAAACCGTAACTTTCAGGTCGGAAAATCCTATAAAAAAAGCAAAATTATGGGTAGTGAACACTTTTTGTTGTAATCAAAGATTGCAACAAAGTATCGCAACACGTTTACGACTAGTTAACGAATCTACAGCTACGGATGCTACGGGTCAAATAAATCTAATTCCATCAACTAGTAAACCATTAACAGGACATCATCCAGAAGAAATTAACCAGCAACAAAGTATCGCATCGAGTTTACAATTAATTAACGATTCTACAGCTACGGATCAAATAAATCTAATTTCAAAAACTAGTAAACCATTAACAGAACACTGCCCGAAAGAAATTCACCAGCAACAAAGTATCACATCGCGTTTACAATTAGTTGACAAATCTACAGCTACGGATATTACGGATCAAATAAATTTAATTCCATCAACTAGTAAACCATTAACAGAACACTATCCGAAAGAAATTAACCAGCAACAAAGTATCGCATCGCGTTTACAATCAGTTGACAATGATGCAGATACGGATATTACGGATCAAATAAATCCAGTTGCATCAAGTAGTAAAGCAGTAACAGAACACCATTCGGAAGAAATTAACCCAGGTCGCATCTCAAAACGCAGAAAAAACTGCCGTTTATGTGGCTCATGTATTAATCAGAATGGTTTGCTAAGAAGAACAAGAAGCGGCAGGGTTTTTGATACTCGAGATATCCAATAAATCGTTCTTTACGATTAATAAACTCAGATTTAACCGAGAAACTGTGTTCCGTTATTTAAGTTATCCCAATAAAATCGACATATAAAACTTTTAGTTTTTAATTTTTATATGAATTTTCTTTTCTTATTTTTAGAATTTAAAACCAATCAAAGTCAAGTAAAGTTTTGTCAATTTAGCAGAAGAAGTCGAAAGTAAGCAGCGTGATAGATGTTTATTATAGAACGGCCTTGGTTAGAACGGTCTCCGGAAAGGCAGGCATGAATCTTAGAGACGAAACGCATATGTCAAGCAACTTAGATTGATAAGAACGCAGATCGGAGACTTGGGATGTATGGGGTGATCAATTTTAAAGATATTGGGGCGTATTCACATCTCACTTATTAAGTTAACAACATGTTTAATTACCATGGTGTGCAATTCTAATCTTTTCCCACTTATTAGAAAGAGATAAAGCTATCCCTTTTTTGTTGATTTTAATCAGAACTTTAGTTAGAGACACATTTAATCATGATATTACACCAAGTTCATTTTCGGTCAGAAATGGTATAAACTGTACATATATATTATTAAATGGCATAAAGTAGTCTGTCCTGGTACAGGAAATTTTGTAGTTACTAAATCAACAAGGGATCGTCGAACCGTCTAGCAGCCCATGGATATCACCGGTGGTCCAGCAAGAAGGACGGGTCAACGAGATTTTGTGTAGACTATAGGCAGCTCAATAACGTGACCCAGAAAGACAGTTATCTCTTACCACGCGTTGACGACACGTTAGATACGCTATCTGATTCACGATGGTTTTCGACTTTAGACTTAAAGAGTCTAAGCGTCTGATGGAGTCCATCCTGAGAGAATTGTCGTGGAAGACGCCTGGTATATCTAGATGATGTGATTGTAGTCGGAAAATCATTCAGTGAACATTTGAAAAATCTAGAGGAAGTGTTCCGAAGACTACGTGGAGCCAATCTGAAACTAAGTCAAAAAAGTGCCACATTCCGAAAGGAAGTGAAATACCTCGGGCACGTCGTATCACAAAATGGAGTGGCAGCCAATCCCGATAAAATCCGTGCGGTCCAAGAGTGGCCATCACCGAGAGAGATAAACACCAAGTTCGTAGTTTTCTTGGGTTCTCTGCCTACTACAGGCGTTTCGTTCCTGGGTTTGTCAATAGAGCAAAGCCGCTAACAAGGTTAACGGAAGATGGACGCTAGAATGTTTGGGGCGGAGAGTGCGAAAGAGCTTTCCAACAGTTGAGGCGTGCCCTGACAACAGCACCAATATTGAGCTATCCACGGACGGATACGAAATTCATACTAGACACAGAAGCAAGTAATCTAGCCATGGGGGGGGGGGTACTTTCTCAGATACAGGATGGGCAAGAAAAGGTCATCGGCTATTTTAGCAAGATTTTATCGAAAGCCGAAAAGAATTACTGTGTGACCAGGAAGAATTATTCGCTGTCGTGAAGTCCGTTGAGCATTTTAATAAATACTTGTATGGAAGGAAGCTTTTTGTTTAGGACGGACCATGCCGCGTTGAAATGGCTCTTGCAATTCCGTAATCCGCAGGTCACAATGTGGATTGAACGATTACAAGAATATAACTTTGATACAGAACATCGAGCGGGCAGCAGCCATCGAAATACCGATGCTTTTTCGAAAAGCCCCTGTCCGACGGACTGCCGCAATTGCTCTTGTCTGGAAAAGAAGGTTTGCCAAGTATTCAGATCTACCATCGTCAACGACAATTGGTTGTCGGAAGAATTCCACACAAGAGGCAATTCCGACAGCAAGAGGCTGATCCCGGATTAGAAATGGTACTGGAATGGAAGCGTGTGGGAGAAACGCCTGTCTGGGAGGCCGTCAGCCCTTACAACAGAACCCTAAAAGCATATTGGGCCCAAGGTAGTCCTTGAAGGTGGAAAACGATCTCCTGAAGCGAGTGCTGGAGAGTGAAGATGGCACCACCATGAGGTCTCAGTTCGTGGTTCCAAGGAGCCGAGCGGCTACAGTATTGTAACATCTGTATGACAGTGCCTCACGAGGATACTTCGGCGTAAAGAAGAGAAAGAGGGAGCGTTTTTATTGGGTCAATTGTAAAGAAGACGTGAAAAAGTGGTGCCGGAAATGCGAATTATGTGCTACTGGTAACGGACCCTTGGGGAAACGAAGAGCATCTATGAGGCAGTGCAATGTGGGTAGTCCTCTTGAAAGAATAGCTATAGACATTGCCGGACCATTTCCCGAGACAGACGATGGGAACAAATACATCTTAGTGGCAATGGACTATTTTACCAAATGGCCAGAAGCATATGCCCTACCCAAGCAGCAAGCCACGACTGTTGCTGACGTACTAGTCAAAGAGTTTTTCAGTCGCTTCGGAGTGCCCATGGAGCTGCATTCGGATCAAGGCCGTAATTTTGAGTCTATACCCTTTGGAGAAGTCTGTCGATTGTTGGGCATTCGCAAGACTCAGACCACACCGTTACAACCGCAGTCTGATGGAATGGTAGAACGTATGAATCGGACAATGGACAAATATTTGGCCTAAGTCGTCTCCGATCATCAACGAGACTGGGAGCAATACCTGCATCTGTTTCTGATGGCTTATCGTGCATCGGTTCACGAAACAACCGGTCAGTCGCTAGCGTCTGTGATGTTTGGACGCGAGCTACGGTTACCATGTGATCTGGAATTTGGATCTCCACCTGTAGAGCAGGAGGTAGCCAGGAATGATTATGTCATTAACTTAAAGAAAAGTTGGAGGATATTCACGACCGAACCCGAAAGAATAGCCGAATCGCTAGTGACCGAATGAAGACTTTGGTACGATGTGAGAGCCCAAGAAGGAGGGTTTCAACCTGAAGAGCTTGTCTGGTTATACAACCCGCAAAGACGTCGTGGCTACTCGCTAAAGTTGCAGCAAAATTGGGAAGGCCCATACCAGGTAAAGAAACGAATAAATAATTTGATCTATCGCATCCAGAAAGTGCCAAGGGGGAAACACTCCAAGTGTTTAATGAGTTTAGTGAGTGGTACACTCCAATAGTCTGGCGCCCTATGAGTGGAATAATAACGCAGTCCCGTATCGGGAAGATGAGACAGAAGAGGCTGTCAATACCGTAAGGCCTGAATTTATGACTGCGTTTTCCGGAACTAGAAAAGCGCGATTCGTAGTCACTACCGAGATGCAGCAAGATCTCCTCCGAGTCCCTGTTGATTATTCCATTGCCCACTGTGTCTCAGAGGACCTTCCCATGGCAAGAGGAATTGCAGTGATGTTTAGAATTAAATTTGAACGACTGGATGAACTGCGAGTACAGAATCCTTCTGTTGGCAAAGTCTTACACTTGCCGTATCATCGACGCTCTATTTACTATTTAGTAACGAAGCAGGCTTACCACCAGAAACCCAATTACGCGGACCTGTGGAGAACCTTATGGGGTTTGAGGACCGAGCTGCTTACCAGGGTCATTAACGAAATGGTAGTTTCCAAACTCGGCTGTGGGCGGGATCAGTTGGATTGGAGAATCGTTTGAAACATGCTGGAAGTAATCTTTAGAGGTACGGACATGAAAATCTTGGTTTGCAGCTTTGATCCACAGTCCGCATAAAAGTCAGCGAAGACTGTAAACTGTGACTTTTACCGTAATGGAACGTGTAGTCGGGATGACTGTCGATATCTTTACGACCCTTTCTACAGAAACCAGAGCATAAAACTTATTCTGGGACAGAACAGGCTTGAAGAGCGGGGCAGTGTAATGACCGAGATTACGCCGCCTTCGAACATTCGATCCTAGCGACAGAATGTATGATTCATCGACATGACTCTACGGCATGACTCATCGACAGCCGCAAAACGCAATACACCAACCAGTTTAATCTAGCACATTCTAGAAAGATTATATGGGATATATAAAATCGCCGCCCAGGGAATTATTCAGTCAGTCAACAGCGAGTAATTAGACGCGTTCAAGGTGTACATATCAGAGGATGTAAATAAATGTTGTATTGTAAATGAATAATTTGTAAATATCTAGCTTAAGGTCGTTAAAAACTTATAATTATTGTGTTTGTAGTTAGTGTTAACTGTAAATATTTTCTTTTTTTAATAGACGATTAAACAGCACTTTTTGTAGTATTAAAAAAGAACGCTACACTAATTTTTTTAATTATGTTACAACTACCAAAGCGGTTTTTGTCTTAATTTTGAAACGTTTTTATTAAGAAAATTTTATTATAAAGTTGTTTTATTTTATTTATATTTATTATTTATTGGTATGTTTCTTAGATATACAGGTTGTTTACTAGAAAATGCCGCAAACTATAACTGCACTATTTTTGACAATTTAAATTGTTCTTTTTGTAATTCGGTATATATTGGACAAACATTTCGAAATTTTGACATAAGATATAAAGAACACGTACGTCATTACAAAAATAAACATCCTGAAAAATCGAATTACGCCAAACACCTTTTAGAACAAAATCACACAATGACTCCTCAAAATAATATTAAATTCCTACATTTTTGTAATAACAAACGCAAATTAGACATTTTAGAAGCCTTTGAGATATACAAACACAAACTCAGGGTACCTTTAATGAATTAACAACTTGAGCTCAGTAATTCTCCGTTACTGGAAGTATTAGATATTTAATTCTGATTATTATTATTATTTTATCTAGTTACCTATTTTTGTATCTACCTTAGCGACGTGTTTGTTTATAATTATATTACCTTTGATAATGACAGCATAGCTGTCGAAACAATATTGTCAGGTGGTATTTTAATAAAACTGTGAAACTTTTAATAATCTTTATTTATTTGATGATTATGGAGTTCCACAAAGTAAGGCTGGAAACAATAAACAAAATTACTAAATAAATTTGAAAAAGAGAAGATAGAAGAAAATTTAGAATATACCATAAAAGTGGGGGTAAAATTTATTATAAATAATAAAAAGAAGAGGATAGATATAGAAGAGTAGATTTTAAGTAGTTCAAGAAAAATAATTAAACATAGGAATGAAACAATTTAAGAAGATTAGCAATACTTAATGTGATGTGGAAGATTTAGTCAGTAGCAGTTCCTGTTGGAGGTATACCAGTAGATTGAGAGGCCAATTCAAGATTAACAGAAGAGACTTACCGGAAGTGCAGAAGGAAGTACTATAAAGTTACCTATTCAACAAGGACCGATAGAAGAGTTAGTAGGTTTGATGTCCATCATCATCATAGAGTGCAGAGGTGGTCTGCAGATCCTGTTCAACTTCAGTCGTCGGTGTGTCTTGGAGGAAGAGTGAAAATTGCAAGACGTGTATGTGCAGTGAAAGTGCAGTTAGATAAGAGGAAAAAGGAGTGGTTTTATCCATTAACATTCTAGGAAGGAATAAATGTAAGTTGACTGGGTAAGATTTCTTTCTTTTAACATCCAAAACAAAAGAGTAGTAAATAAAGAGGTTAAATAAATAATTCATTTGTTATGCTTGCTTGATTTTATATGCATTAAGTTGGGAACTGTCATGTATGACAGTACTGATATAAATGTCAGTGGTTATCTATAACCTTACTTTGTTTAATAACATTCAATAACCACAATAAGTAAAATTTAGATCATATAATAAAAGAACCTATGGTCATATGATTGAATGAATAGTCTCATATTAAGAACATTAAATAAATTAAGTTGTGCGACCCTGAGATATCATTAGGTAATTTCTTTCAAAACAAAGAACAAATAAGAATTTTTATTTCATTTCGTATTTCAAACAATTCTTTATATACCACAATTAGTAATATAAAGTATATCTTGATCTCCGTTGTCAATGATACCGGAGTTCAAGACGTTCTTGATCTCCGTTGTTGTTGGCAACGTAAATAATTTGATGTTGCATTATAGCCACATGCATGCATGCATGCTGCTTTTTATCTCCTTAGTTACGCGTATGATGACACAGACAAGGCAACTTCTGCTTCTTTATACAATAAATTCGGATGGATTTTAAAAGGGAGAAATTAGGATTGAAATACGAAATAAAATAAAACAACTTATGCAATACGGAGATCAAGCTTCTTTAAATCCTCGAAGATGTTATAACGCCTCGGCTGGCGCCTCGGCGTTATACATCTTCTTGGATTTAAAGTATCGCTTGATCTCCTAATTACATAATATATATTATATAGAGAAATATTTTATAAATAAACCTCACTACACTATGTAAGTAGTTTCTATTAATAAAAATACTGTTTTATTAATTGAACAAAAAGTCAAAAGTTCTAACAAAACTAAAAAATTATTTAGAGAGATGTTTAAACAAAATTAAAATACTTACAAAAATATTTTAATACCTAGTCTGACCTTAAGTTTGAGACTGTTTTTAAGTTGGTATTTTTCGAATTTTGACGCGATTTTCACCACATACATCATTGAACATAAAATATCCGTACGCTGTGGCGGTAATAAATGATTATAACTTGTCAACAAAATTCTAAGTTGTCAAAAATGGCAACAAAGAAAGAGTTGCATCATGCATTTGATGCGCTTTTTAAAAATAATGAATTCAAAGATTTCCCAGACTTTAAAAAGTCAAAGTGTGACCAGGAACTTTGTTTTTAATTTAAAAAAACTAAATGGCGCAATCCCATTGAGGCAACATTTAAGCAACATGTGACATACGGCAATGACGCATGCTATACTGAGTCTTTCAACCGAAGCAACATGAAGCGACATAAAGCATGCGCCTATGCCGCATGCCACACGTTGATTGTCTGTGCCCGTCACATGCGTCAGCAACGCTAGACGACATGTGGTATGTGACATGTCGCCTAGTGTTGCATCAGTAAAATTGCACCTTAAGGGAGACTTCTTCGACTGCGGACAAGAAGAGAACTGATAGAACACGCACTGTCCGTACTGGTGCGACATCAAAAGTTCGAAAGTGTTGATCAGGCCCAGCCCCTGCTGCACGCAGAAGATTCTGCCCCTGGAGACTGGAATTTTTCAGAAAACTGTAAGTTGGATTTTAAATGAAGACCTATGGCTTAGAACTGACAGTCGCCGTTGTATTCACTTCCTCAATAAGCGTTTAAAAGAAGCTAGGCGGCTCAAATGCAAAAAACAACTCAATGAACACGATCCTCTCAATATCCTGTTCGTAGATGAAAACGTCTTCACCGTCGAAATGACTTACAACTACCAAAACAATAAAATTTATGCAAGATTGTATAAAGACGTCCCAGAAAAAGCAAAAAGTATGCGAATACAAAACCCTTCGAAGATCATAGTGCGGTGGGATTACAAAACTTTACTTTTATGAACCAAAGATTAAAATCAACGCCCAGTACTACATTGATAATATTCTGGAATCCATTGTGAACCCCCTTCTTATACCCTCTTTCGAAACCTGAGATGGGTTTTTTAACAGAACTCCGCAGCGTTCCACAATGCCAAAAAACCAAGTGTAGTTGGAATCGCACCTTCCTGCTTATATCTCTTACGATAATTGGACAGCTTCTAGCTCAGACTTGAATCCTTTTGATTAGAAGCTATGGACAGAATTGAGCGCAGGACTTGCTCAACCTCCTACAACAGTTTGGTGGTTCTTTGTGGTAGTAAAACTGCTTGGTTACCAAGTAGTAAATGGAGCGTTCATGATCCGGCAAGTGTAAGCCTTTGCCAACAGCGGGATTGTGTTCTCGAAGTTCATCCAGCCGTCCAAATTTATTTCTAAATACTACTGCGATCCCTCTTGCCATGCGAAGATTCTCGGAGATACAGTGCGCAATGGAATAATCAACAGGGACCCGGAAGAGGCCTTGTTGCATCTCGGTCGTGACTCTGAATCGCCCTTTTCTGGTCCCGGAAAAACGTAGCCATAAATTCTCCAAAGGTCTGCTGATCATCTTCAGGTCTTACTGTATTGACAGCCACTTCAGCCTCATCGTCCTGATCCTGGACTTCGCTATTATTTCTTTCATAGGGCACCAAGCGATTGGAGTGTACTCGTCCGAAGTGTATCTGGTGTCTCGTTGCATCTCGGTCATGACTCCGAATCGCCCTTTTCTGGTCCCGGAAACGTAGCCATAAATTCTCCAGAGGTCTGCTGATCATCTTCAGCTTTTACTGTATTGACAGCCACTTTAACCTCATTGTCCCGATCCTGGAGTTCGTTATTATCTCTTTCATAGGGCGCCAAGCAATTGGAGTGCACTCGTCCGAAGTGTATCTCGTGTGTAGCTCGCGTCCGAACATCACAGACGCTGGTGACTGTCCGGTTGTTTCGTGAACCGATGCACGATAAGCCATTAGGAACAGAATTAAGTATTGATCCCAATCTCGTTGACGATCGAAGACGACCTTGACCAACTATTTGCCCATTGTCCGATTCATGCATTCTATCATTCCATCGGACTGCGGATGTAACGTGTGGTTAGAGTCTTCCGAATGCCCAACAATCGACAGACTTCTCCAAAGAGTATTGACTCAAAATTATGGTCTTGGTCCGAATGCAACTCTATGGGCACTCCGAAACGACTGAAAAACTCTTTGACTAGTACGTCAACAACAGTCGCGGCTTCCTGGTTTGGTGGGGCATATTCTTCTGGTCACTTGGTAAAATAGCCCATTGCCACCAAGATGTACTTATTCCCATCGTCGGTCTGGGCAATATTCTTCGGTAAATGGTCCGGCAATGTCTACAGCTATTCTTTCCAGAGGACTACCAGTATTGTACTGCCTCATAGGTTTCGTTTCATGCTCTTCGTTTCCCCAAGGGTCTCTTACTAGTGGCGCATAGTTCGCATTTCCGGCACCACTCTTTCACGTCTTCTTTACAATTAATTGATCCAATAAAAACGCTTCCTAACTTTCTCCAAATTCTTCTTTACACCGAAGTGTCCTCCTGAGGCACCGTTATGGAGATGTCGCAATACTGTTGCCACTCGGCTTCTTGGAACTACGAACTGCGACCTAATGGTAGTGCCATCTTCACTCTCCAGCACTCGCTTCAGGAGATCGTTTCCACCTTCAAGGCCTCCCATTGGGCCCAATATGCTTTTAGAGTTCTGTTGAAAGGGCTGACGACTTCCCAGGCAGGCCTTTCTCCCACACGCTTCCATTTCAGTACCATTCTTAATTAGGGATCAGCCACCTGCTGTCGTTGTAATTCTTCCGGCAACCAATTGTTGTTGACGATGGTAAGGTCTTAATACTTGACAACCCTTCTCTTCCCGACGAGAACAATGACGACAGTTCGTTGGCCAGGGTCTTCTAGAAAAAACATCGGCATTTCGATTGCTGGTGCCCGCTCGATGTTCCGTGTCAAAATCGTATCCTTGTAATCCTTCGATTCACCTTACTACCTTCCTTTCGGCATTCGACAAAACCTTGCTAAAATAGTCGATGGCATTTTCTTGTTCATCCTGTATCTGAGAAAGTACACCCCCAATGGCCAGATTACTCGCATCTGTGTCGAATATGAATGTCCCATCCGTCCGTGGATAGTTCAATATTGGTGCTATGGTCAGAGCACGCTTCAACTGTTGGAAAGCTGTTTCGCACACCCCGGTTATGTGAAAATGAAAATAAATTGCTTTCTATCTAAATTTACACCACAGCTCAGTAAGTTATAATTTGCTTTAATAAATACCATTTATGCATAAAACCGAAAAAAAGCTAGGAACAGCTCTAAAAAGTAATATATTGTAACGATATTTAAATAAAACAAAAATATGCTGTTTTAACTGTATAATAACAAGAGAAATATTAACAATAACTAAGGTTTAGATTTAACTAATTAAAAACACGAATTATGAACTATCAACACACTTAAACTAATTTCGTTAACTTTCACTTACTTTGTGGAACTCCATAATCATGAAATAAATAAAGATTAATAAAAAGTTTCGGAATATTTATTAAAATATAACCTGACAATTGTTTCGACAGCTAAGCTGTCATTATCACAGGTAATATGAATATAAACAAACACCTCGCTAAGGTAAATACAAAAAAATAGATAAAAATAATAAAAATTAAATATCTAACACTTCCAGTAACGAAGAATTAGGTGCTGAACTCAGGCTGTTCATTAGTGATGCCCACGATAAGTCTCGTTTACGAAAGCCTCGCAAACAGTGCAGGATTTACGTATAAGCTACACAAGCCATAGCTTAGGGCCCCCACTTTTTTGGGGGCCCTCAAAAAAAATTGTCCGAGTGAGCAATTGTCATATATACTTAAATATACTGCAGCATTATTTGTCCCAATGCCGCACGTCCAGAACGTCCCATACTAAAGGGCCCCATATTTCAAATAGCTTAGGGCCTTATCAAGTCTAAATCCGGCCCTGCTCGCAAATATCGTCTCGTTTGCGAGACGATATACGAGACGAAAGTATACATTTTGCTTGCGAGACAAGACGAGATTTTTTAAAATATCGTTTCGTATCTCACACGGGAAATCACGCAATCTCGCAAAAGTCTCGCGTTATGGAACTTATTTCTTTGGCAAGCTGAAAAGCATGTTATGTTTTATTAGAAATCCCAGTACTTATACAATACAATACTTTACTGTTTAGCCATAAACTTTGTAATTTACTTTGTTGCGGTATACGTTGCAGTTCTATTATATAAAATCAAAGACAAAATAAATAAAGTATAAAATATCAGAATTCACAATAATCTATTATATTATTTTGTTAAAGAAAAAACATTTTTTATGTGCGTTTATGGATTTTGTTTTGTTAACCGTTTCTGTATCGTGTAATAAAATAAAGGATTAATGAATGTTTACATGTATAAACAGTCAAAAACTGGCACCGAATTGTTTCTTCTGAAGTCTGTTTAAAGAAATGTTTGATAGTAAAAGAAGAGTTATGAGATGTTAAGAAAGGAAACTAAAGACCTAGGATTAAATGAGTTAAATAAAAAGTCATTAAATTAGGATTTAAAGTTTTCTTGGCTCTGTGATTTTAGTGTAATATAAAGTTTTTTCCACTACTAGCTGTGAAGTTGACAATTATTGCGTCTCCTAGCCAACTGAGAAGTTGAATTTCTCTAGTAGTGGTTAATAATTTTTTCTATTATTAACCTAGGTTAATAATGGATAAATTCAAATGTTTTGAGAATCCAGGGATAGTTGTTTCACAAAAACTTGTGCAACATAATTTTGTATACCCAGGAGATTGTCTTTAACGTATTTGCTGCTTGAAATTACCTAACACGATAAAATTATTTGAATAAAAATGCCATTAGTTATTAGTGGAAATGTCAATCTGCATCAGACTACTTGATTTTTGTTTTATTAGTGGAAAGGCGAATTTGCATTCCTGTGCTACTTGATTTTTACAAGAAAAATTTTAAGTTTTAATTTTTGCCTTAAATTTGGCTAGTAGTGGAAAAAATAGTATATACACCACGGTGGTGAAGACATTAATAGGCCTCGCACCTTATTCCGCTCAGGGCAAAGCCCCTCGCAAAATAATCTTGGTGCTCGGTCAATAATAACAGTCTTCACCACCTTGGTATATAATATACTATTGTCTTTGGACATTCCCGTTTTGTTGTACGCTCACGGTAAACATTTGATTTTTAAGACGCACACTTAAATTCTGATAGTTTTTAAATCTAATAACTTTAAAATTAGTTTTGCTCTGATTCGGAAATATTAAGGTTAGTAGTAGTTTCTTGGATTTAAAATAGATCATAAATTTTAAGTTTAATGTAGATAATAGGTGATTATTAAAATTACGCTTGTCTAAAATGAGTCATTATTTTTCAAAACGAAAACGCAAAACATTAAATAACAAGAGAAAATTTTAACAGCTAGTGGTGATTATTCTAGTGGAACTGACTAATTATTTACTCCTGAATATGAAAATGAGAGTGAAGTTTCAACTATTAGGAGTTCTGCAACAACTATCAAGACTTTATCAACGAGAAAGAGTAAATTCGAAGACTATTTTTCAATAACAAACTGCGAAGAAGTTAGTATAAAACGTTTAAAAGATTTAACTTCTATAAATAAACACAATAATTTAGACTTTATTTAATTATTAATTAGGTATTACATTCCTTTTTGATTTTTTGTTTAAATTCTGATATAGCTTCCAAAGAAGAAGTACGAGACTTGCGAGACTCGCGGGATTCCTCGCGCGAGATTCGAGACGAGATGAGAATTTTTGTGCGAGACGAAACGAGAGTTAACAAAAGTCTCGTTTCACTAGTCTCGTGGGCATCACTACTGTTCATTTATTAAAAGCACACTGAGTTTGTGTTTGTATATCTCGAAGGCTTCTAAAATGTCTGATTTGCGTTTTTTATTACAAAAATGTAGGAATTTGATATTATTTCGGGGTGTCATTGTGTGATTCTGTTCTAAAAGTGTTTGCCCAATATACCTATACCAAACTACAAAAAGAAAAATTTAAACGGTAAATGCCCGATTTCATATCATGTGTTCTGTCTTTAGCATTAAATAAAAATGAAAAAGTGTTAGTGTTGGTTTTAAATGTTATTTTATAATTGTTGGTTTTTCTTAGTATATGTGCAATTTTTTCTGATATTTTGCCAAAATATGGTATAGATATGTAATTTGTGTCTTCTGTTTGATTGTCAATGGGATATATTCTTTTGATAGCTAACCTATAATCTTTTTGTTTAATTAAAGTGTCAATCATGTCCGGATTGTAATGATTTGTATGTGCTAGTTGTTTAATGGTTGATATCTCTTTGCTAAAATTTGGTTTTGTTAGTGGAATAGTTAAAGCTATTCCACTAGTGTTTGTCCAATATATACCGAACTACAAAAAGGACAATTCAAACGATAAATGCCCGACTTCATGATATTGTGCGTTTGTCTTTAGCATTAAATAAGAATGAAAAAGTATTCATCTTGGTTTTAAAGGCTATTTTATAAATGTTGGTTTGTCGTAGCATATGTGTAGCTTTTTTTGTATATTTTGCCAAAATATGGTATAGATAGGTATGTAATTTGTGTCTTTTGTTTGGTTGTTAATGGGATATATTATTTTAATAGCTAACCTTAACTAAAGTGTCAATCATGTTTAGATTGTAATGATTTACATGTGTTTACAAGACATATCTATACCATATTTTGGCAAAATATCAGAAAAAGTTGCACATATACGACTAAGAAAAACCAAAAATTATAAAACAGCCTTTAAAACGAACACCAACACTTTTTTATTTTTATTTAACGCTAAAGACAGAACACACGATATCATGAAATCGAGCATTTACCGTTTGAATTGTTCTTTTTGTAGTTCGGTATATATTGGACAAACACTTCGAAATTTTGACATAATGTATAAATAGCACATGCGTTGTTATAGAAATAAACATCCGGAAAAATCTAATTATGCCAAATACCTTTTAGGACAGAATTACACAATGTGTCCCCAAAATAATATTGAATTCCTACATTTTTGTAATAACAAACGCAAAGTAGACATTTTCGGAGCTTTTGAGATAATACAAACACAAACTCGGAATAATGAATGCACAGATTAAGCTCAGTAATTCTCCTCTACTGGAAGTGATGATAGTATTTAATTTGTATTATTTTTATATTTTTATCTAGTGATCTTTGTTTGTATTTGTTTATATTTATATTACCTTTGATAATAACAGCTTAGCTATCGAAATAATTGTCAGGTAGATCATAATAAATCTGTAAAACTTTTAACTAATCCGTTTTGTTTATTTTATAAATGAATTATAATTTATAATTCGTTTTGAGAGCATTTTTTCAGTTACAAATCTTGATACTATACATTATTATAGTATCATGGTTGGTTGCAAATGATGTTTTTTACCAAGGGTAGGAACCGGGAGGGTCCAAAGTGGAGGGTAATTGTGTCAACCCGACATGAGTGCACTTTTAATAAAATAAAATCAGATAAAATGTAAAATATATTAGAGTTGTTTATCTTTGAAAAACTTTTTGGGTCTTAAAAAAGTGATGTTCTGTATGGAGAAGGCCAGATTCGAACCCGCAAAGCTGTGACCTATCACCACGCCTGAACTTGAACTAACCATGTCTAAAAATTAAAACAAACAAAATTAAAAAATATTTAAGAACAGTTTGATTAAAGATATGTATAACAATTTTATTTTTCTATTTCTACTATATTTTCACACATTAACCCGTTTTCTCTCTTTTTAATAATATTCTCCTTTTTTTTCTACTTGTATGAGTTCACTTTCTTTTACTGTCTATTTTATCGTCTTTTCTGTGTTAATTATAAATATTATTAACTTTCTTTTACACTATTTTCTATTTATTTTCGCTACAAGTATCTAGTTGGAATTTGTAGAATAAAACACGAAAAATAGAAAAATATTTGTTTATAAAATGCTTTTATCACAGATTATTGAAACGAAATGTTTATAACATAATACTGTAAATATAAAATATTAACAACAATGTTAACCTGGCATACTAACATCAAAATGAAAGTGCGTTTTCCTCTCATTCAACCTGATTATTAATAGTTCATTTACGTAATTCTACCAAACAGTATTTGTAAACAAAGTGAAAAAAAGGGATTGAGAAACACAAAGAACTCGCAAACGTCTATGTTATTTAAAATAAAAATTCAATAAATAGATTTTCATTTTCAGTTTTGATGATTTTATGCTAATTCGTTTCCAGTGTTAACTGCTCGCTGCTAAAAAGGTTAATAATCTAATAATTCAAACATTCGCGCGTTTATTCTAAACGATTTCTGATTGGTTACAAAAATTTAACCGGTAGATGTCCGCAATGGGCACCCAGTGTGTTTGTAAACTGGGTTTTTCTAAAATTTCCCAAAAATATTAAAATCTGTTACGAGATTTCACTGAAAACATTTAATTTTAGTGCATGTGTACCCAATTTTGTGCTAATACCTCATTATTTTTAAAGACTGTGTCAACCTTTTTCTAGTGAGAAATAGGGGTTAGGTTTTACCCTTGCGGCCGTATGCTCTTCGTTTGTAGGATTATTATGAGCTATGTGTTCATTTAAAATAAGCGTGCAACATGTAAAAAGACTGTTTTATGCACTTTTCTATAAACTAAGGTAGGTTTAAGAAATGTAATTGTAATACTACGTAGAAATTCCCAAAAAGTTTGTTAAGAGAAAGAGGGTTGTTATTGTAAATGTCATTTTCAAAATCCTACTTGTCATTTTGGTTAAATCTTGTTTGAATGCAACTGGTCTTATTATTAAGATTGCGATGCGTTTAAGCATAAATTTAATAAAATTTACACTAGCCAGAATGTTTGTTCCACTTCTTAATTAATTAAAAATCATAAATGTAACACTTTGAGTTGTCATTGGTGTATTTTTAAAATAAATTGTACTTTTTGAGAATTTCACGAAGAGATGTGAGTTTTAAAATAATATATTTAAAATTTTTAGTAATGATACAAGAAATCAACATTAAGCTGTATACGTGAAGCAATATGTGGTCGACTGAATGTTGAAATTTAGATACGCTAACGATGCAAAGCCTGGAGGCGGCATGTGAGGAGGGTGAAGTAAGTTACAGATTGTGTTTATAAGAAGTTTTATTTATAAAAAAGCATGATACTGTGTTTATTTTGAGTTTTAGTTTATAGCGAATTAAACAGAATCGTAATAGTGATGCAGTGCAGGAAAACGAACATTATTATAAAGAGTGTTGAAGGTTATTTATCGAATTTTGAAGTTTTATTGGAAATATTGGTTTATGTATTGAAAGTCTACTTTTTATTGAGTGCTTTTAGTTCGTAAATGATGGTAGCATTCATTAGAACGCTTCCTACCGACGTTTGATTTTATCTGCATACTGCTACTTGAAGCAAATTGGTTTGGTACTGCCGAAAGAAAGTATTAAATGTATTGCTGACAAGTGAAACTCATTGGTATGTCGCTAAAAACTATTGAGATTTTTACGCTAATAGATAGAACACAATCGAATAAGTGCATTTAAACTTTAAAATTACAAACAGCCCTACAGACTATTCTTGCTTCTATCCACATTGTGATATACAACGAGTTTTACTTGCCAGCGTCACAAATGTCAAATTTAATGAAGAGGTTATGAATCTAGAGTAGATTGTATTGTCGATAAATTTACCATAAGCATTTAAAAATTTAAAACGTAACTAGGGTAAGGTTAGTTTAAAGTAGGTGTTATAAGGCGTTGCAAAAACCAGAACAAACCATTTTTAATTATGAAGAATGTGGAACACTAAAATCAGCAACGTTTATGCATATTAGGCAATGCAACCTAACAATGTTTCATTGTCATTAGCAAGTCAACCGCGTAAACTGTAGGAGTAGAATTGCTGTCATCGGGTAGCTCGAATTATGCTATTTTAATAGCCATAAAATTGTAGATTGCAGAACAGGATACTTTTAATGTCAAAACTATAAAAATGGATAAAACTATGCTAGTAATGGTACGGATACAGATCTTATGCATGCTATAGCAAGCTCTATAAACAACTATATAGCATTTTCCTTTAAAATATAGTATGATCAAAAAGTCTTTGAGTCAGGGTTGCCATGAAATTAAAAAGCTATCTATGAAATTATTTATTTCTATTATTTTTGACATTTACTTCACAACTGTCATGTCAATAGATAATAGTTCAAATAAATTCCATTCTGTGTTCTTTTTATAAATGTTATTAAATAATACTTAAAATAACTGCAAGCACAAGAAATAATAATAGCGTACGCTAACCTAACATTTTATGTGTACTATGGGGCTTTGTTTAGCGGTGTCAGCGCGTCGTATTTTCTTGATGCAGGTGGCTGTGTCTCCATTAGTGCTACGCAAGATACATTGGCGTTACTCTGTACAGTTCACAAAAACTATGGGCAGTAGAAGTAAATAATTCTATAGTTGGTTTTTACATTCCATGGCTATTGCGATCCAGACTTTTTGATCATACGATATGTTAATTTTAATATCAATGGAGAACACAATATGGCATAAAATCCAGTTGTGATTTCTCTCTCTCCAACTCTTATTCTCTCGAAAATTTGTGACTTAGAAGGTGATAGTTTATGTAACATGCCAATTCGGGTTTTGAGGTACCTATCACATAGCACACTTGCTATTGAGATTTTCGAGTTATGACATGTCATTGGTGTGTTATAAATTTTTTAAAAAATGGCTTATGTTGGATAGTTTTCATTGAAACACACTGTATCTGATACAATAATAAAAATAAGAAAATAAATGCTTCTGATTTGATGTGCATAAAAAGCAATAGCACATATACCAATTTTTAGAGAGAGAAATGTTAGAGTCTTACTATATTCAACTCGGGTGTCGCGAGACTGTAGTTGCAATGGATGGAAGCAATAGCTTCATACAGAACTACTACAATGCAGAAGTAAATGGGACACAATTAAAAAGTTAATGGAACAGTCTAAAAAATGTATTACATAGGGCTGCTAAAGATTCACAAAAACCCTTAAAGGACAATTAACTAATCATAATCCAAGAGTCGGATAAAATCATAAAAATAGAAAAATAAATACTTCTGATTTGATGTGCATAAAAAAGAATAACACATATACAGTACAACCCGGATTATCCGAGTCGCGATTATCCGAGGTCCGCAATAACCGAGCAGACTAGAGATTTATATTATCCGAGGTGCCGGGATCGGCGCTCCGCATTATCCAAGTTTATACAAATTTGTCACGTAAAATTTTCGGGGAATCACACTCGTGCATCGGGAACTCCCTGTAAACTCTGTTTGCATCTCTAAATTGCTGTTCAGTCTTAATTAGTCTTCCTTTATTGGTGGTTGTTAATCTCGTTTATTCTATTTAAAATTTTTATTATGGAGAAACGAAAAAGAGTTGTAGTTACAATAGACGACAGATTAAAAGCCATTAGAAGATTAGACGCCGGTGAAACAATTAAATCCGTAGCCCGTAGTTATGGAGTAGGTGAAGTAACTGTGGGAGACTGGAATAGAAATCGGGCCAAAATTGAGGAATGGTGTATTAACCAAGCTTCTTCGTCGACAGGGAGAAAATCAATGAAACTTGGTGGATATGAACAAGTTAACGAGATATTATTTACGTGGTTCAATCAACAAAGACTGAAAGGGGTGCCACTTTCGGGACCTATGTTACAGCAAAAGGCAATATTAATTAGTAAGCAATTTCCAGACTTAGATCAGTTTACTGCTAGTTCTGGATGGCTTGAACGATGGAAAAAACGATATGGTGTACGACAATTAACGGTATGCGGGGAAAAACTGTCCGCTGATACATCGTCAATTGAAAAATTTAGGCAGGATTTCAAAAAACAAATCGAAGACAGTGGTTACACACGTGATCAAATATATAACTGTGACGAGAGTGGTCTCAACTATAAGATGCTTCCTTCAAAAACTTTGGCATCTCAAGAGGAAAAATCCGCTCCGGGGCATAAACGAAGTAAGGAAAGAGTTACCATAATGGCATGTTCCAATGCATCTGGCAGACATAAAATCCCACTGATGGTAATTGGAAAGTCTAAACGTCCGAGAGCTTTAAAAGACATTTCACCTAAAGCCCTACCAGTTTACTACAAGAGTCAAAAAAGCGCGTGGAGGGATGCAAACTTATTTACGATCTGGTTTACAGAAGAGTTTGTGCCATCGGTTACCAAGTTTTTAAAAAGAAAAGGTCTTCCTATTAAAGCAATTTTGTTAACGGATAATGCGCCCTCTCACCCTGGAGAAGGACTTCATGCGGGCGAAATTATTGTCAAGTTTTTCCCTCCGAACGTAACAAGTATAATGCAGCCAATGGATCAAGGCGTCCTCGAGAATATAAAAAAAAATTATAGGCGTTTGTTCCTTGTTCATCTCTTACAACATACAGAAAAAGAAGATTTGACAAGTGGTTTGCGGAAGATTACATTAAAGGATGTTATATATTGGGTCAGTCAAGCTTGGGATTCTGTGCGTGATTCCACTATTCAGAAATCTTGGTCAAAAGTTATTGACTTTGAAAAGTTTGATGACAGTGAGGATGATATTCCATTAGATAAATTAGCTTCTAAATTAAAAAACCGCAAAGAAATGCTTTCATGTTCTGTCAGTGAAGAAGAGAAGAAGATGAAAAAAGTTTGTTTGAGTTAATGCAAACCTTAGAGGGTTGTGAAAACGTCACAGAAGAAGATGTTGAACAATGGGTTGCAGTAGATGATTTAGAAAAAGAATTCAGTATTGAAGAATTATCAGCGGCTTTTCAGGATACCCAAAAACCGGACTATGATGATGATGATGATGATGAAGATATGGATGAATGTGTGGTCGATGACCAGCGTGTTTCTCACCAAGAACGGTTTGCTGCGTTAGATAAAGCATTGCTATATGTAGAACAGCAAGCTGAAGCAACACCAGGAGATCTGCTTTATTTTAAACGCTGGAAGGACATGGCAGCAAGGAAACGAAAATCAAATTTTAGGCAGGAGCGAATAGATAGTTACTTTCCTGTTTTGTAATACATATTTAATTGAATTTGTTAATAAATCGTTTCAAATAAATATTTTTTTTTATCACTGTATACAAAAAAAATTATTACGGATTATCCGAGTTTTCAGTTTTCCGAGGAGGGGTCCCCCCACGTTACCTCGGATAATCCGGGTTGTACTGTACCAATTTTTAGAGTGAGAAATTTTAGAGTCATACTATATTCAACTCTCTACTACATTGGTTTTACCTCCAGGTGGGTTGGCTTAAAATCCTTGGGGTGTCACGAGACTGTAGTTGCAATGGGAGGAAGCTATTGCTTCATGCAGAGCTACTACAATGCAGAAGTAAATCGGACACAATTAAAAAGTCAACGGAACAGTCTAAAAAATGTGTTACATAAGGCTGCTAAAGATTCACAAAAGTTCTTAAAAGACAATTAACTAATAATAATGCAAGGGTCAAAAATAGAAAAATAACTTGTTCCTGATTTGATGTGCATAAAAAGGAATAACACAAATACCAATTTTTGGAGTGAGAAATTTTAAGAGTCGTACTATATTCAACTCTACATCTGATCTCACTGAGTCAAACTGGTAATTTTCCATGTGAATGCGATGTTTAGCATGATAAAAATCGCTACTGGGGATGGAATTCTCATAGTTTTGGTTAAATTCTAGTAGGATCTGCCATATGATCAAAGTAATTGGTGCCATGGGGTACAAGGGATGCTTTCCATCCTGATTCCTTGTCCAAAAATAAATAGGTAAATATATGCTGCAAAAACTATTCAAGAAAAACAAGAGTGCCAGACATGATAAAAAAAGGCAGATTGAGGATCAAGCCTCAATAGCACAAAAAGCAGCTAAGGAAATTCTCTTAGAAGAAAATTTAATAGATTGTAATTGCTTTTTGCCTAATCCTGTTTTTTGTATTGCTTTACCCCCAAAGAACTTCCTTGATGTAGGTTTTGTCATTCATGATTTGACAGGATTTCAGATTTGACTAGTAGCACCAAAGTGAAAAATGGGCATTATTTTCGAATTATGCATTCTTGTTTATGGTTTGCAGGTGAATTTTTGTTGATTTGAAAGATAAAGCTGTTTAAAGAAGATGCCCAAATGGAAAAAATCGTAAAACGGATAAAATCGCTATTTGTCGTGCATTCAATATTTTATTTTTTGAGAAAATGATCACAACTGGGATTTTAACTGATATGCAGAAAACTTTGGGTGCCAATGATTCTTCAAAAGCAAAGTTTGCGTGGTTTAAACGTGGTGATATGGGCCTCGGCGTCGTTTTGAGGAACAGAAGTGGAATGGCATTGTGGCAATCCTTTGTCAAAGAAGGCCAAGTTGTTTTCATCGGCCGGGAACGTAATGAGAACGATTTTTTGGGACTTGCAGGAGATACTTATTATTGACAAAGAGTCCAACAAACAATGGGACATATATGCCTGTCCAAAAGAGACTAATTAACAGTAGCAGTTAATGAAAAACAGATTCGGAACAGTTTAGAAAAAAGAGTGCTATTCCATCATGAGAATGCATCTTTACACATGGGTCAGATTGTTTGAGAGAAATTGTGAATCTAAGTTGTTTCACGTTCTTTGTCTAGCATTGAGTGACTTTTACGTGTTCCCCAAACTTTTCCTTGTGAAATTAAAAAGTTATTTTTACAACGGACCATTACATTCCAATATATAAACCATATTCTGAAACATGTCACTCAACAAGCACTAAGTCGGCTTTATATGAAATACAAATCAGAAATATTGTTACTTTAGATTAGCATATCTTATCCTAAGAAGTCATAAAAATTCCTTACCAATCTATACCATAAGTTAAGTGAAAGAGCAGCAATATGAGATGTCATTAAGCTGAACTTCGCCTATGCATATTTAAAACATGTACATATGTAAAAATAACTAAGGAATAGTAAAGACGCTATTATTATTATACATCAAGTTCCCAGATCTAGTCCATAAGAAGAATTTTTTTATTATTAAGTTTATGACAGGAAGTCAATGCTTATAAAAGTTTTTGCTTGTTTCAAAACTATTAAAAAGCTTGCTTATAATAAAGTAAAAAATCTAAAAAATGTAATACGAGGGAAACTAGATAAATTATCTACCTAAGCATGAAACAAAAGACGCATGATTTTTTAAACAATTTTATTTTTCAATATAATCTCCCCCAACTTCAACGCACTTTCGCCATTTGTCTTGCAATGAATTCATACCATTAAAAAAAATGATTCTTCCTGATTGCCAAAATAGTCATTGATGGTTCGTTTCAAATGGTCATCACTTTCAAAATGGCGGCCTCTCAAATGTTTTTTCATATTTCGGAATAAGTAGAAGTCCGAGGGTGCCAGATCTGGGCTGTAAGGTGGGTGGTCTAATTCTACAAAGTTACATTCGTTCAGAATTGGACGAACTTTGGCGGCTTTATGAACCGTCGCATTGTCATGAAGAAGGAGCACATTTTTATGCCTCAAGTGGGGACGTTTTTTGGTCATTTCCGAATGTAACTTTTTGAGCGTATTACCGTAAACCTCTGCATTTATTGTAGTGCCCTTAGGCATATATTCGATCAGAAGAACTCCATGCAAATCCCAGAAAATTGTTGCCATAAGTTTTCCGGCTGAGGGCTGTGTACGAGCTTTCTTTGGGGGTGGAGAACCCTTATGAATCCATTGCATAGATTCCAGCTTTGTCTCAGGGTCCCAGTGATGTACCCAGGTCTCGTCTCCAGTCACTATCCTCCTTAGGAATTCAGCATCAGCTTCCAAAAGATCTAAATTGTTTTGACAAATTTGCTGTCTTCGCGTCTTTTGCTCTGGAGTCAACAACCTGGGAACCCACCACGCTGAGACTTTATTCATGCCTAACTTTTCGTGCAATATGGTCAAAACGCTAGGTTCTGATATTCCCAGAGCAGTAGCAATGGTGGAGACCTTCATGCGGCGATCCTCAAGAACCATAGCTTCCACTTTGTCACACATTTCACTGTTGGTTGCCTCAAGTGGCCTTCCACTTCTAGGGTCATCCTCTATGGATTCACGTCCCCAACGAAACTGTTTTGACCAAAACTTAATCGTAAAATATGATGGGGCATCATCTCCATATACGGCAATCATACGTTCTCTTATAAATTTTGGACCATTGCCTTCTTTTGTGAGAAACTTAATCACACTCCTATGCTCCAATTTCAAAACACTCATTTTTTGTCAACTAATCGCGCACAAAACAAAAAGTAACAGGTCAATTTCACTGAAACTTCAGATACAATTATAAAAGACTTGCCACTATTTGACATTAAACGCTGAAGATTGTCAGTTGTTTCAGTCATGGCTAGGTAGATAATTATTCTAGTTCCCCTCGTATTTTCTAAGGAAAAAACAACTTAGTTGATATGGACTACATAATTGTATATTGACACCTTCCATACAGCAAAGAATTATTTTTTTGCTGTATGAAAGGTGTCAATATGTTTACTCTTACGAGTTAAGCGCCATAAATTCTTGGCCTGATATAGAAAAAATAAACTTGGTAAAATATAATAATCTTTATTTTTCAATATAGTCTCCCCTGTCAATACACTTATTACAATGTGGAATTAATAATTCAATGCCCTTGTAAAAATAATCTGAAGCTTTTCCTTCAAAATGTTCAATTACAGCTGCTTGCAACTCGTTCTCGTCCTTAAAACGATGTCCCCTAAGGTATTTCTTTAAATTGGAAAATAAATAATGGTCACTAGGAGCCATATCTGGATTGTACGGCGGATGATCCAATGCTTCAAAGCTGCATTCGCGAATGGCAGCTTGTGAAATTACGGCAGTATGAACAGGTGCATTGTCGTGTAATAATCGAACACCTCTTTTCAATTTTCCTCAACGTTTTTCACGAATATTGTTTCTCAATTTATGCAATAAAGACTTATAATATGTACTGTTAACAGTTATATTGCGTTCTTTAAAATCAATCAATAAAATGCCGTCACAATCCCAGAATATTGTTGCCATAACTCAGTGGCGTGCGGTGAGAATTTAGGCTAGGAAGCAATCACGACTTTAATATTAATATACCTAGGTACAGGCGCGGATTCACGGGAGGGAGAAATTCCCCACCCTCAAAATTTAGAAATAAGTATACATAGAATAGAAATAAATAATGTTTGTTTAATTATTATTTATTAAAACAATTATTTTTCCAAAAATTCCTCTCAGAATAATTCTCTGGATCCGCCCTGCTAGGTACAATAAAAAAACAGTGTTATAATTATTAAGCTTAAAAGTTTTTCAAAGAACTTTCACACTTTATACTTATGCAGAAAATTCTTTATTAATAATTTACAAACTGAACAAAAAAATCGTCTTGATTCGGATGTATCGGAAGTACTCGAACCTTCCACCGAACCAGCTGAATTTGCAGTCGTGACGATAATACAATTTTAAATTTGCATACAGAGCAAACTAAATAGAATTATTTGTCTTTAAAATAATCCAACTTATATAAATTGAAATAATAAAATATGACAAAATACAGTCTCATTCGCAGATTTACTTTACTTAAGTAACATTATATTTAACAAACACTAAATCGAACAAATAACCAAATTATAATAAATAAAAATGAGCATGAAGCACACTAAAAATAACAGCCAAACAATGGTAACACCATCGCCTGTATCACCACGCCCGCTGATCGACACCAAGGCTAGGAGAATAGCAGTTATAAGAAGCAACAAAATCAGTGCTTATATGCAGTGTATGTAACACATTTGAATCGGTATTACCTTTTCGTGCAAGTTTAATGAGCCTAATTTAAAATAGTATAAATAATTATACTTTTTGCTGTACAGAATTGATATTGACCTTTAAGTTGACTAAATATTACAAATTTAAATAAACGACAACCATAATTTTATAAAAATATTTTTGTTAGCATTGGTTTTTATTTTTAATAAATTCTCAAGGGAAGTATTGCTTCCATGGACCACACGCCATTGCCATAACTTTCTTTGTCGATTGAACGACTTTCGCCTTTTTGGGACGAGGTTCGTCGGGTCGCCGCCATTCCATCGATTCCCTTTTGAATAGAGGATCATAATACAGAACAATTGTTTCATCTCCAGTGACAATGAACTGCAAAATCTGCTTTGGGTCGTCTCCACACAAGTTTAAAAATGAGCGCGCACATTCGACGCGACGTTGACGTTGAATAACAGAAAGAAGACGCGGAACCCATCTTGCACTAATTTTATTCATACCCAAATGGTCATGAAGAATTCGGCGAACACTTGTTTCCGAAATGTCAGACATCACTGCTAACTCCTTAACTTTCATATCGCGATCTTCTAATACCAATTCTTCAATGATTGCAATTTGTTGAGGCGTTGCCGCTTCAATTGGCCGACCTGTGCGCTCATCATCTTCAAGAGATTCTTGCCCCAAACGGAAACAATTTGATCACTTTTTTACAGTGGAATATGAAGGAGATAAATCACCATAAAGCCATCTAAACGTTGTTTGATTTGATTAGGCGTATACCCTTCTTTCGTTAAAAGTTTAATGACCGCACTGTACTCAATTCTTGTTAGCTGCGACATTTTCATGCACTCGTCACGATGCTTGGGTGGCTACTAAAATTTATTACGCTTCTAGCCTTAATATATATAGTGTAGGCCTGTTACATGTTCAACTATGACGCAACTGAGTTTGAACATGTTGGCACCTGTAGAAGCCTGCGGGGCCAAGAATTTATGGCGCTTACCTCGTATCATAATTTCCAAGAAGTTAAGACTAGAAATATAATGTGCTGTGTCATCTTATCAGACGATATAGTTTTAACAAAACATTTTTAGCATTAAAAAACAGAAATTAGTTGTTTTTTTTTAACGAAAATAATCCAATCTTTAAAAGCCAGCAACAAAGCCATAGTTCATTGTTAATATTAATTTAAGATCTAGTAGCTAGAATGTGTTGCAATCAAGTGCAGTTCATTTTTTGTGTTTTATATCTTTAATCTTTAAGAGCGCTCTCTACGTGCCGTATCAGCAAATTACCTATCACATCGTTAAAAATTGAGATAGAAAGATGCGATTTTTAACAAAATGTTTTAAAAAATTTTCTTTATGTGGCAAAATATCTAAAGAAAATTTTTATTAAATTTTTAATTTTTATTTTGCTTATTTTTAAATATTTTTGACTTTATGACATTTTGCCACATGAAGGTATTCATTTTATAATTTTCGAGCGGAAAATTTTGATCAGAAACCTTTTAACAATTAAATAGGAAGTAATTCCCATAAATTTCTTAAGCGCTCAATAAAGTGGCGCCATCCTGTTATATTTCGAAACTAAACTCGGGTTAATTTTATGTGGCAACACTGGACATGAAGATTTGGCGTTGACAGCTTAAGCGATACTTTAAATGTGGTTAGTTGCAGGATCACCTTTTATTAGTTAATTCATAACAGTTATATAAATGTAATATCAAACAATAACTGCAGTTTAAAGATTTTATTTAAAAACACCCAAGTATTTTGTTCCTGCTTTTACTTGCAATCATAATCTTTTTTAATTTAGACGCAAAAAACTCCTTTTTAGCCATAATTTTACGATCTCGGTACTTGAGCATAATATACGAATTAACTACTATTAACAGCAAATGAAAACATTTATTAAACGTAAAGCGAGAGTAAATTAATAGGGTCGAATAAAAGTATTTAGTCTCGTCTCCACGAAATATATTTAAAACAATAAATTTTAGAGTTGACTGCAGTTTCGGCTTACTTAAGATGAAGTCATTCCCAAAACATTTTAAAACCAAAATATTTATTAGGAACAAAAAACATTTTTTGAACAGTCTATGTTTTGTTATTAGCAAGTTGTAGAAGACTTGCACTTCTCATGAATTTTTCTTAATTTTCTTTAATTATAAAAATCATGAGAAAAAACTTTAAAAAGAGAAAGAAATACAAGATATCAGATTATTCTATTTCCTGATCATGTAGTAGTTTTAATTTTCTTTATATATTTAAACATGGATTGTTTAAAAAAATGTTTCTTCTTCCTAATAATACGTATTTTTGCAGTCAACTTTAAAATTTATTATGTTTTAAATTATTTCGCGGAGAAGTTAAAAGCTTTTATTCAACCCTATTTATTAACATTCAACTCCATTAAAAGAAAACGATGGACACTTTCGAAGATTTAATAAAGCGATAAATTATAAGCCACTACCCACAAGGTGCAATGGGTATTAGTTTATTTAAAAACTATAATTTTTCTACTCCTGGTGCCCATCGTATAAGCAATTTACCTATAACATGGTTATAAATTGAGATAGAAACATGCGGTTTTCAACAAAATCTTTTAAAAAATGTTGTCTATGTCGCAGAATATCTAATACTTTTCTAAAATAAATTCTCGATTTTTATTTTCGATATTTTTAAGTATTTTTGGCCAAAACATTTTACTGCAAGGAGGTATTATTTTACAAGTTTTAAATCTAAAAACCTGTCCATAAAACGATTAGCAATTAATAGTTATTTATGTATTAAGGCCATAAAGAAGCTTTTATGGCCAGAAGCGTTATTTCTAGCCCGAGGCGTTAAGGTAAGTACCCACAGCAGTGGATCCGCAGGCGGATGTCATACGATTGGTCGGTTTGAGTCGATTTGACTCAAACTGACCAATCGTATGACATCCGCTGCTGTGAGTACTTACCTTTAGCCGAGGGCTAGGAAAAGGCTGTAGGGTCATAAAAGCAAGTTATGCCCGCTATACCTACACTATTTTATGCACAGATTAGGTTTTTATCTTAAATCTATTGTTGTGTAAAAAAATATAATTAAATCAGTACGTAGGTACATCAAACCGCTGTGCGTATACTTATGTGCTTATACGAAGTACGTTACTATAGTTACTATTCCAAAATTTTTAATTTCAGTTTATTTTTATTGGTGATAAGTTTACAAATTATATTAAGAACCAATCAAGTTCTACAACAAACAGCTCTGACATTTAATTGACGTTTCTTTATTGACCGTCGGACCATAAAGATGCCCTTGGGCCATAAAGAGACGGTTATGTTTAGATGAGTCTAGCAATATTAGGCTAATTATAATGTATCTGTGCATAAACATATTAATTTCCCTTATATACTGATTATATGGAATCTATGATTTTGCTATGCTAATATATTAGTTTATGTTCTTCTATTCTGGTAGAACATAACATGAAGATTTTTTGAGAAGTTGAAGTGTTGCTCTTGAGACTTACTTTTATATAGGGTGTCTCTAAAAGGTCTGTACAAAATGCTAAGACATATTCCTGAGACCAAACTAGGACGATTTAACCAAACTTACCTCTATCCAAAAGTGCTTCGTTAATGCGCTATCGAATGTCAAAGATCTTGAAAAAATTTATATTTTTCTAAATAACAAAATATTGCTTTTGCGCAAGATGAGAGTATGTACTGAAAAACTAGTTTTTTGACATTTTTTAATAATGGGTGTTACGTAAGATCATCTACATGTAAAGGAGCTCAAGTTTTTTTTAACGGTTTGGTCAATATTTTTCAAACTTTTTCTACAGATGGATATTCTAATTTCCAACATTTTTTGTCTGTTGTTCCATCTTGCTGTCTACCATAGTTTAGGCAAAAAGAATTAATTTGATTTGCTTGCTATTCACTGCTGCCATACATTATAGTTAGTTAAAACTTTGCCGAGATATGTTTTGCATGCATGGTGGGGCACGCCTTCATTTCACATTTATTATCTGCAACCATCTACATCAACTATATCCGAATAGATGGATCGGTAAGGGAAATCATGTTCTCGTAAACTGGCCACCTCGCTCTCCTGATATGATGTCTATGGATTATTTTTTATGGGGAGCTTTAAAACCCATGGTATTTTCCAGACCTGTAAATACGGAAGAGGAATTGTGGAGACGAATTCAAAATACGACACACTAAACGACTAAAAGACGATGCCGAAATGATGAAAGAGTATAGTTTAATTCTTTATGTCGTATTAATTTTTGTATGCATGTAAATGGTAGCCACTCTGAACATTTTCTGTGTGTTTGCATTAGATTTACCAAGTAAGATAGTTATTGTTTTATTAACTTTTCTTGAACGCCAACACACTTTAAATTAGATACATTATGGCTGCAGTGCATGGCATGCAAATCAAATTAATCTTTATCTAACTATGACAGATAGCAAAATCCAACAACAGACAAAAAAATGTTAGAAATTAGAATATCCATCTGTAGAAAAAGTTTAAAAAATATTGACCAAACCGTTAAAAAATCTGAGCTTCTTTACATGTGGATGACCCAATTTTTATCATTCAATTTTTTGAAGATTTTTGACGTTCAATAGCGCCTTTACGAAGCACTTTTGGATAGAGGTAAGTTTAGTTAAATCGTCCTATTTTGGTCTCAGGAATATGTGGTAGCGTCTTGTCAAGACCTTTTTTATAAGACAGTTGGTAATATTTAATAATAACTAACATGTAGGTGAAGCGATGAAGACAAGAGAGAAGCGACGAGATTCGAATATTGCAATGTATTTTGAAAAGAACTGTAGGATGTCATATAGTTGGACAGTAATTTTGAATTACCACTCAGTCACTGAGTCGCATTACCTGTTGAAAGTCCAGTTTGTAAAGCATATGTACTAAGGTTTACAATACAAATACTTTATTTTAGCATAAAATGTGTGACAGAAGTTGTGTACAAAATTATAAAAGTATTATTAAAGAATGTCAAGAAATAAGAAATGTCGATTTTAAGATTAAAGTCTTTTAAGTGTTATCAACACAAAAACTCTAATGCCGAATATTTATGGCCATTTGCACTAGCTTCGGTTAATCCTAATCGAAGATTAATTACCATATAAGTAATATACGTTTATCAATACAATCATATCCATAATAATTAGGGCTAGCGTGCACTATGAACTTTTTTTCCTCTAACAGTTTAGTCGACCGAGTAAGATAGTTGCAACATACGGAGATGCGCACATTTACTCAACTTTCCTGTTGAATCTTGTCAGAAACCAGAATACAACTGAACTGTTGGCCGACACACACCTGGATTTGAATATCTCGTGTGCGCACTAGATGATTACATAGGCAAGGAACTTCGCTTGGACACTCATTATTACTGCGTTTGAAAATCTCTGCGAACATTGTGGAACAATGTGACTGGATCAAAAATGTATTTATTTATTGCTTATAGAAGATCCAGTAATGTTTAATACTTCGTCAAAACTTGTGATGCTCATTCTATGGAATCCCAAAAAACTCTCAACTCCTCGTAGAGTTGAAACTGACCCTCCAGTAAGCGTTGGCAGGTTATTGGATGAACCCAATATCTTCTGTTTTGATTTTCTCGGTGTCTAAAGCTAAAATCGCGAAGCAAACTACCTCTACCAAGTTTATTTTGAGAATGGAATACATGACACAACACAACAGTTTACCCGTATTTGTACCAACCACACACATAGTGTGCCCCCAGGTGCGGTACACAAGAGCTAAAACTTTTTTATTATTAATTTTATAACAAAGTCATTCTCTATGAAAATTTTTGCTTGATTCAAGATTACTAAAAAGTATAACGGAATTTTTATATTACTTATAATAAAATAAAAAATTTAAGAAAATGCATTTTTTCTAAGGAAAAAAACGACCAATGTAAGTCTGTATTTACTATATTTTTTATCATGATGTCTTGCTTGAATCAATGCAGTAACAATCAAATAGCAATATTAATAATATTGAGAAATATTACCTTATTTCATTTTACATACGATTTATTCTAGCAACGAGATTTTATTTTTTGAAGAATATTGAACTTAGTTGTCTTTTCTTTAAGAAATAATGCATTTTTTTATTTTCTACTTTATTCTAAGTACCTAATATTAAAATTTCGTTATACTTTTAAGTAGTTTTAAATCAAGCAAAAACTTTTATAAAGAATGTCTTTTTGTCATAAAATTAATAATAAAAGTTTTCCTCCTGAGAACCGCATTTGGGGACACACTGTATGTACTATTGGTTTCATAACTATCTATATCGGACAGCAAGGCTCATATGGTTATATTTGTTTATTAGAAAAAAGGTTAAAAAATATCATCATATTAGCATTGCTGTTCTAGATCATTATGATACCAGTTAGTGGCAATAGTACTCAAAATGCAGTTTCAGGATTAGTAAATATAAATAATAATAATTGTTGATTGGTCAATCAACATAGAATCACTGTGAATAGAAACAATAATATTTCGACTGACAAGCTCATTATGGCTTTTGTACGAACATATTTTTTGTTTTAGTTTAAACGAGTGAAACAAATTTTTCATAATATGTGCTGTAACTTTCTTGCAGATTGATATGATGATTAGATTGATTGTTACGCGAAATTTGGTTAAAAAGCTTTAGAATTTACAACTGTCAAATGATAATTATAAATTTTTTGTTTACGATTGATTTCAAAAAACTTGCCTACTATATAACTAAAAGTAACCAAATAAAGTACATATATAGTAGTCCTTGATAGTCACTATAGTCACCTACAGCGAATTCTAACGAGATAAAGATGTAAAATAAAATAATATTCATTTAAATAGTTATAACAGTGCACCTAATTATGAAAGTCATAGTTTAAAGAAAAAGAGACTTTCATAACGTGCTGTACAGGACACTTTTTTGCATAGGTATTGTAAGCTGAGAAATTTGTCTTAAAAGGATTTATGCAAAATTTCAAAAATCAAGAAAACATATTATTCTTTGCCAATAATCTCCAAGGAGATTGAAGTTTGTTTTTTACAAACATAATTAAAAAAGGTGCTACTTTCATTAGGATTTTTTGTTAAAAAAACTTTCATAATCAATATGCAAAAAAGTTTTACTTTATGTTTAAAACTATGATTAAGAAAATGAGATTTCGTCATCAATATGCAAAACAAAGATATGTTACAATACTTTTTGTTAGGTGCTTATTACAACTTAAATAAAGTAGTATGTATTAAAAGATTCTTTTTATAATTTGTCTGTTTTGCTTTTTCTATTTTTTCAATATTTTATGGTAACCTGGAAGAACTATTACCTAGCATTTTAATTCAATAAGGAGGATGCTGCCACCTAATGACCTAAAGTACATTTATGTATACTCGTATTAAAAAATTGGTTAAAATCTCAAATCCGCAATACGACATCCACTAATAAAATAATTAGCATAACCCCAACAAGTTTAAAGTGTTACTGAAGTTTATCGAAAGATATAACGATATAAGATGCAGATTGCAGTCACGTGTTTGCGCTATTGCCGCTGTAACATTGATGGCCTTGCATCCGAACAAAGAAATTTAAACGTTACGCGTCTTCAGCACTCGATAATTTAAAGAGGAAGAAAGATGCCATAATACAGCAAACGTCTTTTCTTAATTATTGAGTTTGTGGATGGTGAGGGGTGTATTGGTGGCTTTCCATGCCTTGATCAGCTGAGCTACAGCGCTCTTAAGTAGTAAGTAGATTGAAAAACCATGGAATGTGTAGCAATTTTTTAAATTAATAGTAGATTATGTTATTTTGTTAAATAACATAATGAAAAATACAAGATAAAGATAAAAAATAAAAACAAAAAATTATAACATTAAAAAAATATATTTGTTTGTTGTTGGGGATAGGGCTACTGGCGAGGCCCCCATGAAAAAAGCCAACGCGTTCCTCAATGAAGTACCTCTTGGGTGACGTGGAAAGCTTCTTGGGTATCTTCTGAGCTCATAAATCAACTTACATCTGATTGAATTTGCGTGATAATTATTTTAATCAATGTTTAATTGCTTTATTATAACTGCAAAACCATATACGTGTTTGCCAAGTTTGTAATGTCAGAATCCATTGTTTCTGGCGTGGAGGTTACAGCTGTATAGATCCAGCTCTAATCAGAACTAAAGGACAGATTAGAAAGAAATATTAAGGTTTAAGTTATGCTGACAAATCTATGGAACAACTCTTATTGGCATAAGTAATTAACCGTTCAATGCAATTTTTTATCTGTAAAAAAGCTTGATTCTTTTATGACTGATAACTATGCATCAAATAATTGTCACCCAACTTACCATCTTACCAGTGCCGACCCTAGGGGTTATGGCACCCCGATGCAAAGACTTTTGGTGCCCTTAATCAATTTATTGACATAATATATTTTCATTGGAAACTATAAAACAGGCAATAAGAAAATACTTGAGTTACATTAATACATTAACCTTTTCTGAAGCTGTTAATGAAGACAACAATAATAAATAACAAAAGAAATGTAACAATTTCAATTTCATAACAAAATTTACAGATAATCTTTCTTTCACTGAAAAATAACTAGAAACGAATAAAACGAAATTATTTCAAATGTTCCATTTCATACAGAGGCGCTATAGAAATTCAGTTCTCGAAAGAATAATAAACAAGAGCTTTATTGAACCAGTACCGCAACCGGCAATGTGACACATCCTATGCTTACCGTGTGGAGCTGCCACTGCATCTTAATCTGGTTTACAAATTAACATGAGACAAATGACAAGCAGTTTTTCAAAGGCAAATTACCAGATGATGAATGGCAGTATGCTACTGTTTTCAAACAATTGCAAAATGCAAGCTTATTTAGCTAATATGCAAATTAAAAATCATTGCTTTACCTGATAAAGTTCACCTATATCAATAAATTTAATCGATAATTTATATGCAATAAAGTAACTCATCACTCATCGAAATAATATTAATAATCAAGAATAGTATTTTTTTTAATTTTTTTCTTCTGACGTACCACAAGGAGATATGTTAGGTCCCTTCATGTTTATTATTTATACACATTTTAAAATCTTTCAAACAATTGCAAAATCCAAGCTTATTCAGGTGATATACAAATTTATAAATCATTCGCTTTATCTGATCAAGTTCAGCTATATAAATAAATATATTAATACTAACTTAAACACAATAAGATAACTTTTCTTGAAACATAATCTAAACCTAACTGTAATAAATCAGATTATTATTTTACGGTAATACAAAAATTATATAGCCAGTCTCGGTGGATTAGTGGTTTGCATGTTTGCTTCATAATCCAAAGATCACAGGTTCGATCCCCGGCTGAGCTGGTAATTTTTCATAGCGGAGAAAAATTTAAAACATGCCTTCTTTTCGGATAGGAAGTAAAACTGTAGGTCCCGTGTCAATGCGATGTTTGGCACAATAAAGATCCCTACTGGGGGTGGAATTCCCCCGGATTCGGCTAAATTCTAGTAGGGTCGGACAAATGATCATAGCGGTGCCATGAGGTACGAAGGATGCTCCACCATCCCGATTCCTCACCCAAAAACATACAAAGAAACAAAAATTATATAATAACTGTAGAAAATGGTCAGAACCTATTGCTAATGAACGATTACCCATAAAGGAATCTGCTAAAACCTTAGGTATTATTGTTTATAACAATGTACGATTTAAACAACATGTAGTATGTAATTTATTGATCATTATCAAATTTAAATTTGTTAATTTCATATACCTACCGTTGATAAATATATCAAAAAATTTGGATTTGGTAGCTTTTGATCAATAAAAAATGTATCAATAGAAAACTCTTTGAAAATTATTCATCAGTATACATTTTAGACCGGAATAACTCTTTATTATTGAGCTCAAAGTTAACAACCACTATGTAACTAACACAAAAATCCATGCATTTATCATTCCAGTGGTCTATATCATTCAACTATCTGATTGTTGTGACTAGTCATGGGAATTTGGGTGTCGCATGTCGTGATACTATTCGTGGTCGTGACACTTCAAGTGTCACTTGAGTGTCGAATAGTATCGCTCTTATTAGCGCATGCATGATGTAAATGCGAAGTGTCGTTAAAGTAGCGTGAAGACTCAACACTTCACACGACAAATTGTTTCGACTCTCAAGTGTTGCAACAGTCGGGTTGTATCGATATCACTAGTTGGAACACTTAAGGTTCTATTGCAAGTGGATATGACATGGGAATGTTCATTTATAAAAAGACTTGAATACTAGATTGCATTAAAAGCACTGGAATAATTTTTCAAAAGCGTTTTTGTTAATGTCGCTTTTGTATTTGTCAATTTGACATTAAAAAGTGTCAATAATGTAAACAGCTGTCATAAGATCAAATTGCTAATATAATGGATTTTTTTATCTAAAGACTTGATATGATATGAAAGTAAAATATAATGCAAAGTAAGAGCATGATTCACACTACAACAATTTTGCAATTGTTACGCTAGTTCCAAGTACTCTTACACTAGAAAAGTCACTAAATATGGTTGTTCTAGTTACTCTTCCCGGGTGCAAATAGATAATATTAGCAAAGACCATGCGATCATATAAAAAACAACGGCTTTATCTATATAACCCTGAGGAAGATATACACCCACATCGAAACGTAGGCATTTCTAGGAACTAAAACTGATTAATAAATTGACCATAAACCTATTAATAAATTTTATATATCAAATAATAAACTGGTCATGATATAAACAACTTAAAAAATCATACAAAAATGGAATTAGAGAAGTCCATGGCCATATGATGAAGGTTGGTTGGTATCACTACTTCTCATATATTTTAATTTGCTGTCAGTGTCAATATTGTAGTGATTAGTGTATTTATTTTTTTGGGTAGCTGATAGCACTGTGCTACACATGAAATGTACAAGATCTCTTACCTATATAAACGGTTTGATATTGAAGAATAAAGACTTTTCATACTTGTAGAATTTTCCCATTACTACGAGTTTTTTTTTCCCAGCCCGCTGAATGTATCTCATTCAGTTTTGGTGCCTTGCAGTACTCTAATGACCAAAACTTAGTCATTTCTTGTCACATTTTGGAAATCTTTTCTCTACTGGAAAGATAAGAAATGTAGTTTTACAAAAGTTCAAAAATAATAAAAAGCGGTAAAGAAATTACTGAGGTAGGTATAGCTTGAAACAGTCACAAGACAAAGTCTTTTTTTTGGAAATTTTAAGTTTCAGCGGTTCAAGATGATATTTACTCAACAAATCAAATTTCTTTCTCTTCATTTATTGAAGATATAGTTTGTTTCATTTATAGGAAATTTTTGTTTTTTAAATTGCTTAACAAATGACCGAGTTATGGCCAATAATATGCAAAACAACAATTTCTTTTCAATATTTTAATGTCATTGTAGTCCAATGTCTAATCAATCTGTACATTTTACCTTGCAAAAAGTCAAGTAGTTTTGGTTTCGGATATGTTTTGTATGTTAGGGCCCTTTATTAGAAATTCAAGCTTTCAATCATGGCGTTTGCCACGTAGGCTGACATATTGAAGAATCGAGGAAAATCTCGATCTTTCTTCGGTTTTCGCAGAATATCTCCTAAACGATGTGTCTTACGACACACATGGTTCTATTTCATTTTAAAGTAGACTAAATTTGTTACGTTTGAGTGCAGAATGACTTTGCGGAACCTAATAGTTGCCAAGATACAGCCGCTTCAAAGTTTTGGTAATTCTGATCATCATTAATGATCAAGCCAGTTTTGGGAAATGAAGGGTGTTGATAAAACCAGTCTCTGAGCTTATCCATGTTCTCATCTCGGGGAATGTGAGAAGGCTTCGTATCCACATGTTGCTCAGATGTTACTAGGTTAATATCGCAGTATTTCTTACCTTCATCAAAGATGTTCTGAAGATGAACCATTTCTAGAGTCCATCGAGTTAACACACTGTATGTGATTCCACGACCACAGATCAGTCCTCCAGAGCTTTTCATAGTCTTCATCAGTGTTTGTTCTATGGTCATATCTGACCATATATCTGACCAAATCTCTTTTATGCAACTGATGATGAAATATCCTTCAGTTGTGAACTTACTGTATTTAGCAGCATCCATTCTTTCTTTCAATTATGTCAACATGTCTTGCAAATAGAGATGTGCACCCTCGACATCAAAAAGAATGGCAGCATTTTTTTGACGAAACAAGATGAAGAGCCCAGTTTCCCATTCTCTCCTAGCTGTTTCTCGGCAACACTCAAAGTGTAGCAAATCTAGTCTACTTTAAAATTAAGAATAACCACTTCCGCTGTAAAACACATCATTTACAAGATATTCTTCGAAAACCGAAGAAATGTCAAAATTTTTATTTGTTTTTTAATATTGCGTTGGTGCGCCAAGGTCGTAAACTTGAATTTTTAATAAGGACCCCAACATACAAAACTCAGAACTACCTGATCTTTTGCTAGGTAAGGCCTGTTTTTCTGACAGATTGACTGGACTATTAATACAAATTAAGGTTTATCTATTATATTTTGATAGTTCCATACTTTATGAGTTAACGCCAGTACTATTACAAAACTAACAATTTTGAGTATAATTAAAAGTCAAACGTTTTATTTCGAGTTTTTGAATTTTAGGTAAATAAAAAAGTACAACACAAGTTATAGTTATTTGGTTTTTATTAAAGAAACATTAACACTAATAAATTATTGTATACTATCAAACTATACATTTTTAATTGTACAGCTTTTATATAAATCAGTGATAAATTGAAAACAAATAATAAGAGTATAAAAAATACAACAGCAAAAAGTTCAGCATTAGCACAAATCACTCGAAATTACTGTCATCTTCTACGTCACTTTCACTATCACTTTCCAAATTTATAAGTATTGGCTCAATATCGTCTATCAATCGATCAATTTGCCACATGTTATCTTCTGTTTTAATTACATGGTTAACATAATTGTTGCATTTTTCTGCTGTCACTTGAACGTACGCTTTACTAATTAAATTTTGAACATCTCCTTTAAATGTGGTATTTATTTAAGCGATATACGGTTTTACATCACCCCAAACTAATTCAATGGCATTTAATTCGCAATGGTACGTAGGTAATCTTACTATTGGAATGCTGTATTCTTTTACACATTCTTCAAGAATGTATTTGTCGTAATTAGATTTGAAAGCCTTCACCACGTCCAATAGATCTGCTTTCAAGTAATCATCGTCAAAATATATATCTTTTGACTAAAGCCATGATCGTATTTCTTCTGTTTTCCAAGACTGATTTGGTATCTTTTCAATTTTTTGGCAATGGTATGGTGCATTATCCATTACTACAACTGATTTTGCAGGTAAATTGGGCAACAAAGAATTTCTAAGCCAAGTCTCAAAAGTAGCTCCATCTATTTCATCATGATAATCCGCACTGTTCTTCTTTGCTAGAAAGGTCAACTCTGCGCCATTTATAAAACCTTATTTGCTGCCAGCATGAAGTAAAATAAAACGAGGGCCACGCTTTGTGGGAGCTTTCAAACCAGTGGTTAATCATCAAATGAAGGCGTCCCGATATGATTTAATTGACATATCCACCCATTGAGCTTTGATGCTGTGGCCAAAATTCACCCAAGATTCATCAATATAAACTATACTGTAATCCTCTTCTCTATATTTTTTAATTTGTCTTAAATAACGATGACGCCATGCAATTATCTCTTCTCTTTCAATTAAATAAGATCGTTGTCCTCTCTTAACATACTGGAAATTCATATCACGTAATAATCTATTCAACGTACTTCTACTAAAGTTGGGCAAGTTTTCATCATCATTCACAGCTGCTACAATATTGTTCATCGTTGGTGGTATATTTTGCGAAAAAAACTTGTGCACCTTTCTTCTAATTTCAATCCTAATTCCATCACAGTAGGTTATATTGCGCGATTTTGAAGTATTCTTATTCTTCGCTCTTTTTCTTGGAGATATTATTCCATCAGGTGAAATACTTTCTTGACGTACTGAGAACAAAGCTTTTTCGCTAATACCTGTTTCTTTAGAAACTTGTTGAATAATTACTGATAATGACTGCCGGGTCTCAGTAAGACGATATTTTATCAAATTTGACAAAATCTGTTTTTCACCAACCTTTACTACACAACCTATTCTGTTTTTAACAATATCCGCCATACTTATGTATAATGTACTATGTGCGTTATGTAATACTACAATACGAATAGCTACAACAAACAACACGACTATGTTAACAATAATTACAAACGATAAAACCCAAACAACTAAGCGAAGATCTAAAGACGCACAAGCTATCAAAATTTGAAACCAAATAATTATTTCTGTATTAAGAAATTTGCTTATATGCGTTCAGTAACAAATAATAGTGCCAACAAAAAAAGTTATACTATAATTTCAGCAAGTACAAACTGTATTATGTAGTTCCGCGAAGTAAAAGTAGAAAAAACCAGAAGGGTTTATTGTTTACTAAAATCCTTTGCATTTGCTGCTAATCCTAAATTTCCGTTTTTGCAAGTTTCTTTTGAAACAAGTTGAACAAATGAATGATTTTATCATGATGAAATCATTTTAATGTTAAAATTACGTTTGGGACTTCCTGTATTTACCTGTGAATTAAAAGATTTAAAAGATCATACAGAAGCTAACCAGTCGTTATTTTTATGTTGAAAGAATTTGAAGATGAAAAAATTAAACAAAAAAGTATAAGTAATAAAATAACAAATACATGTTAATAAGACTTTCTTTTAAATGCTTCTCTTGTATGGTTACGATTACACTTTTTCGGTTACTGTTTTCAAAGGTTTAGAACTTCTGGAATCTTAATCTGCATTTCCATAGATTCATACAGTGATATAGGTGGCAACAACGAAGCACAAACTCCCATAAGAAATACATTGGCTATCTTTCCTTCACTGTAGTCTCAACGTGAGACGGACAATAGTCAAAAACGTATTTTAAATGCAAATTACTTATTTGTCCTGAAGGTGATACTGCTTGTGATACATCATTGCATAGTGGGTTTAGAATTTTTTTAAGATGGCCATGGCAACCAGAATGTCAAGTTATGGCTATGTGCAAAATTTCATACTCTTAGAATAAACAGTTTCCAAGATATAAAAAAAAAGAAGATAATGACAAGTATTTTGCTTATATCTAGTGTTTTTTGCAGCCCTGTAAAAAATAATTAATATAAAAAGTTTAATAAATAAATTATTGGATGTCATTTTCTGAACATCTCTGAAGAGAAACAGATATCAATTCTACGAAAAAGTGTTTTTTCCTGTATAAAATACATGGGAAACTTTACAGCCTTTGCGGCACCCCTAAATATCGACGTCGGTAAAGCTAGAAAGCACTTAACGGCAGAACGGAATGCAAAATATACCATAATTATCGGCTATTTAAATGCTCAAAATTTAATTTTTTTGCTTCAATAACTTTTTTTAATACAAGGTTCTGCTAGCTTTACCGTAAAGTTAGCAGAACCACATAGAAATATAAAAAAATTGCACTCTGCACAATACTCTGGACCAGGATAATAGCAATAATTATCGGCTATTTAAATGCCAAAAATTTAATTCTTTTGTTGTAGTAACTTTTCTTTAATATAAGGTTCTGTTAGCTTTACCATAAAGTTAGCAGAACCACATAGAAATGTAAAGAACCTTGCAATACTCTACTATATTTAATAGGAGTCTCCTCTATTTTGTCAAAATCTCCTATATATCCTATCAACCTTTAGATATAGGAGCAAAGTCTCCTATATTTTGGAAATATTTGAATATAGGTGATGAACTACGTGAATTGCGTTTAACCCCCCGGGAAAATCTTAAATTTTGAACAGAATATTCTTTTTTACGCGTGTATATACTATGGTTACTGACCCGGGAAATACCCAGGAAGTACTCTATTTTTTGTTGTCTCAAGTCTCGGGAAAAATAATTCGAGACACGGGACTTTTGTATACAAGGTATTCAATTAAAATCCTTACTTTAGAATTAATGTTTTATTTGTTTCAATTGCTTCAGCAAAATATTAGTTAAAATTGTAATTCTGAACAACAGTAATTTGTAATTTGCACAGATGGTTTTCTTAACCAGTTTTTTTTTTAAGTACTAAACAGTCTTTGCAAACACATACAAATTATTTACAACCTGTCTATAAACAATCAATACAGGTAAAGGGATTAGTTTCAGTAAGAAAGTACCGTTAGGTATGGTGCCTCGCCACAGCATTCTTTAGAAGTAAGTTTGTAGTTTCTATTCAATTATAATCAAAAAATGTCTCCATCCAAAATTTCCTCTCTTATTTATAAACAGGTAAGGTAGTCTTCTTAAAGCCTAAGCAGAATGTTTTTACTTAAAAATTTATATTGAAGTATGGTCTTAATCGTTTTAACAACCAGTCGTTTTCAATAGGTAAAGGATTCCAAGAAGATTTTGATAGTTTTTGTAATGACAATAGTGCACTTTCATAATTAATTGCTTATAGTGTGTATTTACTAGATTTATGAATTTGTTTCACCTGACTTTTATTTACCTATTAAATTTACAAATAAACCAAATCGTTTTAAAAATGTAGAAACGACCATACACTTGTCACACATTAAAATGGCTGACTACGATTAATAAAACCCTAAGGAGAGTTCTATATGGCTGGCCCAATCAATTGTGAGGATGCTGGCTAATGTGAATTTCTTGCAATATTCTCTGGCTTTAAAATTTTATAGGTTATGAGTGTCAATTTAAACGTCAACATGAACCACTTTTAAGTTATTAATTTTTTTTAATAAAATCGAATGGTATATATACTAGTAAAATTCTTAAAGAAAATAATTGGTACTAAACTAACTTGATTCTTACTTTCTAGTAAGCATGCCGTTAACATGTATACAGGGTGTCTCAAAATTGACGCCCGTGTGTATTTAACAATTAATTTTATATGAAATAATAAAATATGAAGTAGATAATTAACAGAATATTACTTATATTACCGTGTCTTAGACTATTGCATTTATTCATTTTTCTGTGAGGTTCTGTTGAATTTGCGGGAAAACCAACATAACCTTATTTAAACAAAAATGTCAACTAAGAAATTTATTTATAGGCATTTAAAAAGCCGATAATTATTGATATTATCATTCCATGCGGGTCTGCTAATTTTACGGTAAAGCTAGCAGAACCTTATATTAAAAAAAAGTTACCGCAACAAAAAAAATTAAATTTTGGGCATTTAAATAGCCGATAATTATTGCTATTATCCTGGTCCAGAGTATTACAATTTTTTTACATTTCTATGTGGTTCTGCTAACTTTACGGTAAAGCTAGCAGAACCTTATATTAAAAAAAAGTTACTGCAGCAAAAAAATTAAATTTTGGGCATTTAAATAGCCGATAATTATTGCTATTATCCTGGTCCAGAGTATTGCAATTTTTAGATTTCTATGTGGTTCTGCTAACTTGGTAAAGCTAGCAGAACCTTGTATTAAAAAAAAGTTATTGAAGCAAAAAAATTAAATTTGGAGCATTTAAAAAGCCGATAATTATGGTATATTTTGCATTCAGTTCTGCCGTTAAGTGCTTTCTAGCTTTACTGACGTTAAATATCGTCTTATTTCAAAATAAAAAAATAGGGATACTTTTCCTAGGGGGGAGAGTATAAGATTTTTGACATTTTTTTTCTTCCATACATATTTGGGCCACCCTATAATATACACATCCTGATTTTCAGCAACAAATTTTTTGAAAAAAGTGGTTGATTAAACATTTAACCGTACCATCACTAATCAAGTTGTATACTAATCATGGATGCATTATGTGATATATAAATTTTATTGACTGTATGCTTATTGAATTTATTTATTTCAGCGTACATTTAAGAAAGCAAAGATTAGTCGTTCCTCCTTGCCTGCGCCCCGCCCCCAGGAACTAGAGCAAACCGATATAACTCCAAAAATTCCTTTCTGTATACACACAAGATTGAGAGAATTGCACGAACAAGAATGTGTTAGAGATCCTAATCAAAATTCTACTGTAAGTATGCACATTTTTTAAATTGCATATTTTGGTTACTGACAATGTTTACTTTTGCAGGGTTTGAAAAGGAATTCGCATCTGTTAGAAAAACTGATAGCTCAGGAAAGACTGAATACCGTAATTCTAAATCTTTACCCTGGCAACAAAGGTTACTCTTTGGCTTTTCGTTCATATCCTCGCACTGACACAAATTCAGATTTGGTTTTTGACGATACTGCCAATATGCTTGAAACAAGACAGTGGCCTTATGAAGAAGAGGAGCTACTCAGGTGTATCGATAATGAGGAAGTGCCGGCATTTTTTGTTGATGTATTGGAAGCTCAGTTTAGCTTCTTGTTTTATAGTGGTTGTATTATAGCGGAAGTTAGAGATTATAGACAGTCATATCCTCACTTTAAATGTGATATTCATCATGTCTTACTTAAACCTACTTTACAGGTAACAATTTCATAATTTTTATCTTGTCTAAGCTCTTTTATCCCTTTAATATATTTTATAGAGTGTCCTAACTGATATCAATACTATAATAGAAGATAAAGTAGATTGGGGTGTAGAAGAGAAGCAACAGTTAGAAAGTCAAATACTCATAGCGAACAATCCTACATTATGTTTGGATCCAGATCCATCAGTCTGTGAAATACAAAGTAAACTAAATCACACGCGTCAAATTTTAAACACCCATCGACTGAGGCGGACAGCCCGTAAATTCTCTCAGGTTACAGTAAATCGCAAAAGGAAACTTGACCAATTCACACATAGGCCTGGTTTGGAATTGTTTGATTATATATCGAGATTAAGAAGTAAACCAAAGACTGGCATTACTGTTGGTCCTGTTAGTTCAAAGATTGCCAAAAAAGTTCATGATGAAATTAAGCCTATTCCAGTACCTAACTTAGATGTTCCACTTCTAAATCCACCATCACAAGATGTAATGATAAAAGAATTTAAAGCGTACGAACGTCCTAAAGAAACTAGTGATTGTTTGCCTCAGTCAGTAGAAGAATATGTTTTAGAAACGGATATGCCTTCGAAAGAGAAAGGCAAGCCTAGGAAATATTTTATCAAATTATCCATTTTGCAAAGACCTTGCAATTCTGAATATCTGGGTGAATTGTATTTAGATCGGGATTATCAAGAAGGAGAGTATAAAGGAGTTGCTTGTCGATTTCCTTTAGGAACACGAGTGCATGCCAATAAGTATATATCACAATTCTCGGATATATTTACGGAAGGGGGCAGAAAATGCGTTAAACTTAAATATGGATTACCTAAAGGTTATAAGGAAAAAATTGTACTTGCTCAGGCACAAGCACAGGTAATAATATATGAAGAAAAGATGTTTAATTAATGGTAAATGTATATCTTTGTTATTCTTCCTATTTCATGTTTTTCTGTATGTCATGTTTTCGTTACCCGTTCAGAATTTCTTTAGGTTGGATTGAGTACGATTTGTCTTTGTTTGGTTGAACATAGACTTGTTTTAGAATAAAAGAAATCAAACTGAAACAGTATATAATGTATGTGTATGTTATGTTTTACATAACTATGATTATTGTATAATTTTATGTTTCAGTTTCATTTGAGGCAAAAATCATTGTATTCTGGCAACCGGCAATAATTATGTTTTTGGTCATACTTTTTAAACGAAATTGAAGTCTTTTGTGATCTTTTCATAGGTCTGATTATTTTCAGACTTAATCGTAATCAGCTCGTGAAATGTATTTGTATAGTTTAGGTGATTTTAAAAACTGAGGCCAGCTTGCACATTAATCGCCGGTTGTCTTTTGTTTTTAACCTGAATAAATTTAGATGAAACTTTCAACTACAGTCAAACTTTCATGAAAGAAAAACTATTGAAATCGAGTCAGAAACCGAATGATTACACAAATATAAAGTAAACGTACCAATTTCAAGAATAAACAGTAAAAGTTGCTTACATATGCACTCGTATAGAAACTTACATTAAATCAATAGTAAATTTTGTATTTGATATTTTTGAACCTCTGATGCCGCATAGGGCAAAAGGAGAAGACCACAAGAAGAAGATGTTTTTGAATTATTTTGTTTGTGATAACATAACATATCGGGACCTTTCTTGAAATTCCCTTAGATCAGGTATGGGCAAGCTTTTTCAGTGGCGGGCCGAATTGAAAGAATAAAGATTTGTGGTGGGCCAAAATGAAATAATTTACGTAAATCTGATATGTTAGCGATAATTCAAATGAAATATTATAATTTATATAATTGATTTATATACAGATATACTATATGCAGGGTGTTTTATAGTTCCCGAACCAGACTTGACCGGTGCATTTCTGAGGGCATTTGGAGCAAAAATCTTAATAAAGTTTTCTGATTAGAGAAGGTCAAGCTCTTTAGTAATTTTGACCGACGTTTTTAGAAAAGTATGAATATAAAATTATAAACGCGTTTATGATATGGATATCATTAATAACTTAAGTGGCTACTGAGATTTGGGAGGCACACAAAATAATTTGTCAATAACGCACAAGTTTGTTTATGCTACATAATACTATTAAGAATTTTTTTTTATGTAATTATTTAGCAATCAGAACAGGTGTACATTCTATAAGCTAAATGGTTAACAATCGTTATAGATACTAACGATAAGAATAACATGATGAGGCTTGCATCCTACAATACAACCTACATAATTACAGTTTTGTACTTATTAGTGTCTAATAGATATTAGGAATACACTACACACACGCGAGTTTGTTGGCCATACCACGACACTCGCACTAGGTTTATTGGCCATAGTTTCTTTAGTCTTTAGTTGATCCTGGGTTCCAGCATCTGCTTCAATAAGGGGTTTGAGTGGGTTTCTAGGGTTACATGGTACTTGATAGCTCTCTCCTGGATAACTTCCTGGACCATTGGGAGATGTAAGTCCGTATGCAGCGTGTTGTTGGATACATACCACGACACATCTGCAATCTGCCGTAATATTTTTGATTGAAATTAAGAATGGAGACGAACTTTATCATTATCGCTTGGGAGGTATCGCCTTGCTTGCTTAGCCAAAAACTAATGGTTGTCGGACCATGCGCGTGTATTTATACCCCCCTCTGATGTGCTCGAAAAACAACTACAAACAGTGGCGGACTTTGCTCCTTCGAACCAGCATCTGACTTAGGGGGTGGTTTTTTAAACAAAATAAATAATATTTTATGGCTAATCACGTTCTTATGAATTTTGCAATAAAGTGAATGCATAAATTCCAGTGTTTTATCTCCTTAATTTTTCATTTGTTCACGAATTTCATTATTTAATTCTCTGGTTACAAAATTACATTTGTGTTCGGAAGCGAATCATATCTGTTGAGAGTTAAAAAATATTTACCGTTTGCATTTACGGTTTATATAATATGTAAACATGCAGTTTTATTAATAACGGATAATTGCAAATCTTCAGCTAAACAGATTTTGTGTAAAAGATTGCTACCTATTTAAATTTATTAACAATACGTATTTATAGTTTCTTTCGATAGTGTTTGAGTTTTGAATGTAGAAAATGCCTTTACTATATAGCTTACATATTCTCACTAACTAAATATCATGTTCAAAATATCATTGTTACAATTCATTCATATGGCCCAATATTAGGGAATGTTTGATAATTCTTCATTAATTGATACTCTATTTATTTGTTTTCGTCAAGAAATTTTAATTTATTATGTAATAACAAGAGGAAGTGTTTCTTTATCATAGGAAATATGTCCATCAAAATGTTCCAAATATTTGGAGACTTTATAATAGATCATATTCGTTGCGATCTGGTAGTATGCACATTACTGATAATTTAACCTGCAGTTTCATATAAGCAGTGCTTGTGAATAAAGCTACAGGGTATGCAAGATTCGTTAGATTTAACTTTTACTAATTTTTATTAATATTCTTAATTTCTAGCGATATCAAAAAATTAAACCGAATACACAGTGTTTGCCATAAAGTTGGATTCATATGGAAAATTTTACGTTCATATACCGAGTTTAAACGTCATATTCCGATATAAGAAACATTTTGTTTTTTCACATTTTTTGATACACCCCAGTAACTGATTATGTTGTAATCATTAAAAACACTTTAAAGGAGTGGAAAGGCAACAATTGCATAGCATATCTTGCTAATAATACTGGATGGTGTAGGTGTTTTAGACAAATATTAAAATTATCAAGAAAAAAATGGAAGATTCTGGATTATTTTCCAATTTCCTAGAAAATAACTCATAATTTTATTAGTCTTCTTTTATTAAGCCACGTTTGAATAATACAAGAATTGTTGTAATCATAATTTAAACAACTTAACACGAAACTACTACTTAAAAACTTAATAAAATTATGCTTATCTTTTGGAAATTGGTTCAGAAAGTTCCTTCCATTTTGTTTTTTGATAGTTTTAATATACGTCAAAAATACCTACATTATCCAATATTAGAAAAACTCTTTTAAAGCGTTTTTAATGATTTCAAAACAATCAGTTACTGGGGTGTATCAAAAAAAAATTAAAAAGCAAAATTTTCATGTCGGATATCTCGTTCAAACTCGGTACAGTAAAACCTTGGATTACGAGTAACTTGGTTTACGAGTGTTTTGCAGAACGAGCAAAAATTTTTAATGAATTTTAACTTGATTAACGAGCGATGTCTTGCATTACGAGTAAAATTTTTAATACGTATACACTTTGTCTGCCGACTGTCACGTCGTCACAACTGCATATTATACTTAACAATTGAAGAATTTGCGTCAACGCGTTATCAACATCTGTGTAAACATATATGATAAGATAAGAGTGTAAACAGCATCTAATGTTACCTCGACTGTGAAAAATGTCAGCAGATTTTACATTTTAACATTTTGTTTGTCATCGATGAATACATACACCCTAATAACGGGTTATAATTAAAAATTTGATTATGTTTTAAGTGTCATAGTGTCATTCAAAGAAAAGTAATTATGCAAATTTTTAGTTATAACCCATTAGAAGTACAAAATGGGGAAAATTAAATCAATTTAATCGAATATGTACAGGTACACGTTAAGCATCATGTTAGCTCTTCTTATATAAAATCAATTTGTGACTACTGAACCTTTCAAACTCATCTGCTGTTTATCTTCTCAGTTAAATTACAGAGGTGGGCGCGTGATCGTTTGTTTTATTTTTACGTATACATATAGTATATGTATTTTGTATTTTTGTATCATTTTTATATGAATAATAAATAGTTGAGTGCTTTGAATTACGAGCACATGTCCGGGTCGAATTATGCTCGTAAACCAAGGTACCAGTGTATATGAATATAAAATGTCATTAGAAACATTTTTTCTTAATAAAATTTTTCTATATTTTAACAAATAAGGTCATTTTCAACAATGGCAAATTTGACAGATACCTAATGTCACCTGTTAACTTTGACATTGCGTATTTCAAGCATTTTTAGAAGCAGAAGAGATTTGGTGCGTCCAACACACTGCTGGAAATGCAGCGCTGCAACAGCTTTCACAGTCGTCTTAGATTTAAAAACCACAATTTAAAATTTTTATTTTTCTATTATATCTCTTATCTACTGTCAAAATTGACGTTCTGACATTTTAATTATTGACATTTAGTAAATCAGTCGTTTAGTGTTACTTGTCATCGCTTCAAGCGTTTTATATGTATAAAGCGATGATGTATTTCAAACGATTTTATTGCTTCAGTGGTTTTTTTAATCTGCAACGGCTGTGAAAGCTGCTGCAGCACTGTATTTTCAGCGGTGTGTCTCACAAAGCTTTTTCCAAGCAGAATATTAAAAAAAATTCCCATATTGGCATTGGCTTTTTAGCTCGATGAATTAGATGTAGAGGCTGATTATTTAGAGAAGTGTGCAATATCCCAAAGCACTTGCGGTCGAGTTCAAATCATTAAAGAGGGATGGTTGGTACATAAGTCATATGCATGCAAATGTAAAATTTTCGAATGTCACATCACTGTTATTTTACCATTTCTAGCGCTTTCTGATGATCTATGCATTGTTCTCTAAGTAATGGGGCTCTATATCAATTTTTTTTACAATAGTAAAAAACTGATGAAGATAATAATTCGTTTTATTTTTTGATGAATTTACAATAATTTTTTTTAACGGTTTCTTGAAGACTTGATTACATCGAATTCTCAGTTGGCGAATTTACAAACTTACTCTGACAATAAATTACCGGTAATTCATTGCCTAAATGTTCGATTTGACAAATGTGTGAAATTTTCAACTGAACATGTACTTGTGAAAAAGAAGTTAGTTAAATGTTATATTTTAATTAAACAAAATTTTTCAGATGCAAGGTACTCTTCCAACAACACATGTGAATTTAGCGCAATTATCACATTTAGGACAAAACTTGCCAGCACAATCGTGTATGATGCCTTTAGTTAATGGTACTGTTGGATCAGGGATAACATTGGTACAACAAAATCAAACTATTCAAAATTCATCTGTACCAATATTGGTAATGAAATGCTTTGAAATTGCCATACTCTTAATTATTAAACACATAAATTTTAGCAAGCACAAGTTCAAAACACTCAGACAAAGCTCTCCAGTCCTGAAGTCGAAATAAATGCACTAGCGACAAAGTTGATGAATTCAGCACAACAATTCCAAGCTGCAGGTAGGAGTTTATTAAATAATAAACAACATAAAAGGTGTTATATTTTATTATACCTAAATGATTTTTGTTTTCTTAGCGAATGCAAAACAACAGCAGCAGCAGCAACAACAACAGCAGAAATTAGCGTCTATCGGTAATAATGCAGCAATTATAAATCTCTTGAATAGTTCACCTGCCAGTAACATAAACAGTGATGCAAGTGCGGCTGTAGTGAACGCCATAAATAATCCATCAGGTGTTTCGTTATTACCTCAACAAATGCAAACTATCAATCAGAAATTAATAGGACGTAAAATGACATTGTCTAATGTACCTAATGCGCGTGTGCTTAATAACAGTAATCTTATTGCAGTGAATAATAATAATAGAATAAATTTATCTGACTTAAGTTCACATTTAACACAAGTTTCTCAAGGACAAACTGTGACTTTAGCGTCAGCAAATACTAACTTTGCGCAAACAAATTATTCAAGTGTACCTATTAAACAAGTAGTTAATCAAAGGGTTTTAACTCCTAGTGCAAATGATAATAAGTCTGCTCTATCGGCTCTGCTGGTTGGTACTCCTGCAGCAGATCGACCTGACATTGTGGGTCCAAATACCAGTTCGTTATTGCTGGAGAAATTAGCGGGTACTTCAGGGACGACACCTAATCCAGCACAAAGTCCCACGAACTTTATCCAAAGTCCAAAGACTCAATATACAGTGCAATCTCCAAAAAGTGTTATATCGCCATTATCCAGTCCACCGCACCAAAATACTAGTACAATAAATGTGCAAAGCTTAAACTTTACACCGTTACAAAATCTCTCGGGTTTACAAAATGTGCAAGTGCAACTTCCAGGGTTTTCTCAGCCTATTTCGTTGTCTCTGAATGTTTCTTCAGCTGGAACCATCCAAGGACATCCTACAAGTATTATTGTTTCATTACCTGTAACAACTGCTACTGCGACTGCCACGAGTATCACTCAACAACCTACAAGCACATTAGTAACACCTGTTACTAGTCCTACGGTTGTATTAACCAATGCCGGAGCTGGAAATCTGGGTAAAGGTTTATTATATATATGTATATTGTGTGTGTTGTTTTTCATACAGTCAAAGTTTTATTTTGTATTGTTACATTTTTATTTTGCAAATAAATACAAAATCCTGAACTAACTGTGTGTTAGAGTGAAGGAATACATGCTTACTGAAGAGTAAGCAAGATAAATAAAGTTAGGAAAATGGCCGTTTGCGACGAGTTTTCTAAAGGACGAGTGCAATAATGACTTAAGAGTTTTTAAGCTATTGTTTTGTATTTATTGCTTTTTATTTCCTTTTTAAATGAAAAAAAATTTAGGAAATTTTGTAGTGGTTGGCAACACTGATGGACATGGACATTTAAAAATTCAAATTTTTAGTTTGAAATGTTTGTCAGTTTTCTTTTGAGCATTGACATATGATATTTGCAATTAAATGCTACCAACTTCGGAAAAGTGAGCTATAAACGCACTGTTTTGAGTGCTTCCATAGCTTTATTATAGATGCAAAATAGAAAAAGTTATTTGTTTTCTCATGCATTTACTTGTTTTTATTCGTAATTTATTTGTTAAGGCTTTTATAATTATTTAACAAAGAAATATGATGACATAACCTTCAACAGATTAAATATAAGGTTTTTAATAATAAACCATCACAGGAGGGATGTAACAAAGTAGTGAAAATCAAGTTCAATGAAACAACATTTTAAACTATTGAAAAGTTGCTTCAGATGGGCAGACATTTTGCTGTAATTTAAACGTAACCTTTACCATGTTGTCTAGCAGGTTTACTAATACCATACAATTTGGTATAGACTTTTTTTATTATAGGTTGTTCTTTAGTTAAGTATTTCCTATATTTCTTATCTACATACCGAATCAAAAGCTTTTGAGATATCAAGAAAGCCGAAGTACATACTGTCATGGCTTTTTAGTGGGCGTCCTAGCTAAACAATAATCTGATAGACGGTTTATAAATACTGTCAGAGATAAATAAAGTTAAGTATGTCTATAATTGACTAAAGAATCAGCGTACAAACATGATTTGACATTATTAATTTTTGACAAGCGAACCAAAATCAACCTTTAGACAAAATGAGTAAAATAATATTTTTATCTGTACAAAATGGAAGAAGCAAATTGAATAGATATTATAGGGAGAAAATATTGAATTTACGTTTATACGTTGTATCCCTATTCTGAAACAGTTCAATATTCCAAAACCTGGGTTTTTTCGAATATGAAATGTATGCTTTCTGACATTGTCAAGCTTGGTTTGATTTTCTAAATTCATGACGTATGGTATAACCTAATAGTAAATTTGGTTATTTTGTTCGATTTATTAGATGAGCTGGTAAACATTATTAAATAATTAGTTAATTTTAAGGTAATTACTAAGGTAAATTTTATGACAGCCGACATAACTTAAAAGTAAATCTTGTTAGCTGTCACAAAAATCTGTAGTTAAATTAGATTCATGATTTCATTATTTGATGATTAACAAATCTCATGAAGAAGCAAAAGCTACTTTATGATAACACAATTGCTCTCCACATAATTGTCTTTAAAGCAGTTCAATATTTTAAAAAGAGGTTTTGGGGAAATTAATTATAGTCATTCTGACATCAATTATTTTGTTTTAATTTTTTGTTAATTTTTTTAAATTATAATCGGTGACATAAACTAAACAGTATATTTCAAGTACACAGATATGACTGATGTGCTGACTTTTGAAGAGGCCAAGTGCCTGAAAATAACATTAATTTATTGTAAATTTTTAGGTTAACTTTGACAGGTGTCAAATTAGGTCAAGGTCTATACCACTTTTTACATTATGTATCTGATAAAATGAATATCAAAGGGAAGTTTGTTCATTTTGTTTGATTTATTGAATGGGTTGCTAGATCCTTTAAGTATTAAGTAAACGTGTTATAAAAAAAATGACAAAAGTAACTTTTAGGTTATACGTGACCATGAACATATCATAAATGTAAATCTTTATCATTTTGTTTGATTTATTGGATTGTGATGAATTAGAGCAGGCCATGCCTAAGCTATTAAGGTTGGTAACATGTCTTTTACATACATGATCGTAGGCACTGTTGGTAATATCAACTGTACAAATAAATAAAGGAACTGTTAAGATTAACCTCTACAATTGCCATTGATCATAAATTTAAAAATATGAGAAGTAGTGATACCAACCTTCAGAACATGGTGGTGATCTTCTGAAATTATTTTTTTATTTATTGTAAGGTATTAGTAAACTCGTTAGACAACATAGGTTATGTCTGCAAAATGTCTCTCTGTCTGGAGCACACACAGTTATCTCGGAAACTTTTCACTATTTTTAAATGCGGTTACGTTGAACTTGGGTTTCAGTATTTTAGTACATCTGTTGATGTACAATGGTTCATTACTTTATAAAATTTGCTCAACAAAGATTACAAATAAATCGTTTTTTGGTGTTTTATGGTACTTTGGAAAAACATGTTCATTCTCTTTAAAACAAACAATAAGAGTAAAAATATTTTTATTACCATTAGACTAGAAGCGGTTAATTGCATTGTATTTAGTGCACATACAACATTATAGCTAAAGACAGCAAGTTATTAAGAGCTGTAGGTTCCAGCCTGGCCCACTTCCGCTTATCGTGTAGTGCTATGTACAGTGCCAAACAATTGAAAGTAGACAACTCATGAGAAAAATTTTGTAAAAATGATATAGCTTAAATCAGCTTTTTTTAAATACAAATCTTTGAAGGTTAAATATTTGTTGTAATGTAAACAAAAACATCTACTTTCAATTGCTCGGCATAGAAGCTATCTCAAACCCATCAAAAGTTAATTCTGCTAGAAGTATTAAATGTGGTTACATGTCTAACTATCACAGTCATAGTAACACACACCAATATATCATGTTCAAAATAACACATGCTAATATATCACATGCAAAAATATCCTAAGGACAGAATATTAAATTCTTAAATATCCTAATAAAAATATCACTATTATGTTTAAAATATAATAATAATTTATTTTACTCAGTAAAAACCTCTATCGACATTTAAATACTCATTACAAATAAATACATTTACATTCTTATTTACAACTGTAATTATAGTATGCGTACAAACCATATTTCCTTAAACCTAACCTAACATTGTAATTAAATATATCCCTCGATATTAAATACAGTACCACAGTAGTTCTTACTAACTTTAAGATATTTTCTCATGTGATAATAGTAATTTATTTTACTCAGTAAAAACCTCTATCGACATTTAAATACTGATATACAAATTAAATACATTTACATTCTTATTTACAACTGTAATTATAGTATGCTTCCAAACCATACTTCCTTAAACCTAACCTAACATTGTAATTAAATATATCCCTTGATATTTAATACAGTATCACAGTAGTTCTTGAGATATTTCTTATATCTTATTAAGTATGTATAAAATCTATGATTATAATATATTATTGATATTTTCCTACTAGAATATTTTTGAAGTGATATTTTGTTCTTGCAATATTTTTTATTATGATCTTTTGTTTTGTGATATTTTAACCGTGATATTTCGTCGGATGATATTAGGACTGTGGTATTTAGACGTGACTATATACCATTAAATGCTATATAGTATGTGATCCAAAAAATATTGACTCAAAGTTTGCTAAGAAAAAAAAGTTATACAAGTCATTTCCTAGCTTCATTAAGAAAATTAGTTTGTTTAAACTTTTAACCTTCAATTCAATTTATGTCGAAGCTTTAGCTGCACTATAATAACTACGTTCAGTAAGGTACCTCTGACAGCTTCTTATCTTGGAAACCATTTTATAAAAAGAATTGAAATAAATAATGAAATAAATAAAGATTAGTAAAAAGAATTGATCAAATTAATACACAAATTGAATGCGCAAATGAAATATGTATCGATCAAGATATGCCATTTGCTATTTGATAAATATGGAAGGAACTAATCAAGGAGATCTGTTAGCATTTGGTAAATACGGATGTGAGTGTTTTATATTTCAAGCGGCAGGTGACATTATGCAATCAAATTTGAATTTGACAAGCTATCACTAAAAGTAAAATTAAAATGCTGCTTAATTTTGTAGTAAACAGAGTGAAACTACTTTAGAAATTGTATTTTTTCTTGTTAATTCCATCAAAGAATATTTGCTATTTCTAAGAAAGAAATTACTCCAACAGTCTGCGAAATCATTTCAAAGCGCAATTATCATTACGTTAGAGTTTGACACTTGTGTATTACGTGACCATTGAACGTTTGGTAAATATTTTTTAATATGCGAAACTTGCTTATCATAGGATGAAGCAATAATATGGTAAGCAAGTGTAAAATAATTCAAATGGGAGCACCTATTGTCCGTCTCACGTTGGCACTACAGTGAAGGAAAGATAGCCAATGTATTTCTTATGGAAGTTTGTGCTTCGTTGTTGCCACCTATTTCACCGTATGAATCTATAGAAATGTGGATTAAGATTCCAGAAGCTCTAAACCTTTGAAAACAGTAACCGAAAAAGTGTAGTAGTAACCATACAAAAGAAGCATTTAAAAGAAAGTCTTATTAACATGTATTTGTTATTTTATTAAACATTTTTACATCGTACATGTATCTAAATATCCAATATTTTATTACTTATACTTTTTTGTTTAATTCTTTCGTCTTCAAATTCTTTCAACATGAAAATAACGGCTGGTTAGCTTTTGTATGATCTTTTTAATCTTTTAATTCACAGGTAAATACAGGAAGTCCCAAACGTAATTTTAACGGTAAAATGATTTCATCATGATAAATTCATTCATTTGTTCAACTTGTTTCAAAAGAAACTTGCAAAAACGGAAATTTAGGATTAGCAGCAAATGCAAAGGATTTTAGTAAACAATAAACCCTTCTGATTTTTTCTACTTTTACTTCACGGAACTATATAATACAGTTTGTACTTACTGAAATTATAGTATACAATTTGATAATAAACAATAATTTATTAGCTTGGCTTATATAAGAAATTAAGCCAAGCTATATAAGAAATTGATGATTAAACACGGAATCGCTAGCCAGAATGTTTGGTTCAATCAAGAATAATTTATTAGTTTTAATGTTTCTTTATTTAATAAAAACCAAATAACTATAACTTGTGTTGTACTTTTTTATTTATCTAAAATTCAAAAACTCGAAATAAAACGTTTGACTTTTAATTATACCCAAAATTATTAGTAAATTGTTGTAATAGTACTGGTGTTAACTCATAAAGTATGGAACTATCGAAATAAATCTTTTATTAAATATTTTTGGGAAAATCCTTGAACACGTTGATTTTTATCTTAAACGAGACATATTTTAGTGTAATTGTTATTTGCAGATCATCTTTTGTTTCCGAGTTATGGCGATAGCGAAAATATTTTTAAATGGAAACCCTAATTTTTTATGATGTATTTGGAAAGCAATTTCCGAGATAATTGCTTTTAAAGTTTTAAAACAGAAATTAAAAACAATCAAAAGTTTTAATAAAAAAAATTCTTTTAAGAACTGCCATAAATTTAACGCTAAGTCAATTGTTACTTTATACTTGATTTTTTATCAAAAAATTTAAACTCTTGATTTGAACTTTGATTGAATAACAATCAAGAGTTTAATTTTCTTAATACAAAATCAAGTATCCATGTAACAAGTGACTTAGCGTTAAACTTATGACAGTTCTTCAAAGAATTCTTTTTTTTATTAAAACTTGGAACTCTTGATTGTTTTTTAATTTTTGTTTCAAAACTTTAAAAGCAATTATTTCGCAAATTTCTTAATACGGTATCATACTTTTTTAGCATATTTGATCTTAGCATTACATTATCTTTCCAAATCCATAATAAAAAATTGGGGTTTCCATTTAAAAAAAAATTCGTTATCGTCATAACTCAGAAACAAAAGACGATCTACAAATAACGATTACACTAAAATATGTTTCCTTTAAGATAAAAACCGACGTGTTTGAGGATTTTTCTCAAAAATATTTAATAAAAGATTTATTTCGATAGACTACCTGCAATAACTTGCTCGAACAATAGGGATTATAAAGGTTTATGCAGTTACAACTACAATATTTAGAAAGTGTTTTTAAAAGTTGCTTGCAAGATGTTTGGCAACCCCGTTGTCCATAAGAACACACACTGTAGTCTCAACGTTAGACGATCAATAGTTGCAATATCTACTTCAGATTTTAATACAGACATGAGTTATTTGATTCTATAACAAACTTCGAATCAATTTTTTCTGTATCGCAAGTTACCAATACATAACCATTTTTGCATGAAATACTTGAGGCAAAACAAATATTTAAAAGTTTAATTTGTTTGTATCATTAATCTTTGACAATGTTAACATAAATTAAGGGCAATTTCATGGTGTCTGACGTAAGATTCAGAGTAAAAAACCACATTTCTTCGTATGTTTTTTTATAAGATAAAGAAGAATAGCTTTTGAAATAGTTGTTAATCTTACTTACGTGAACTTTTATTTTTAGTCCTTATAGAAAAGAAATTAGTAACTTTTTCTATTTCCAGTCTTCAAAAAAACAAAGTTATTTTGGTGTCGGACGTAATCGGACAGCTAGTGATTTTGTGATAGATTTATAATTATCTTAATTTTGTCTGATTCTTGCGAGATTTGAAAAAGTAAATAATCCTAAGCTATAACAGAAATGTCTACGTTTATTATAGAAAAAGAATTAAGCTTGTAGATTGTAGTCTGTCATTGCTATAAAATATAATATTATTTTTGGTGTCGGACATAAAACTGTCTGCGGTTAATTATAACTTGTAAACACTATGTATTGCAAATATAATTGTAAATAACTCTAGCAAAACAAAAACTTATTAAAACATACAAAAGAAAGATATTTCACAAAAAATAAATTACTGATACATTTTTTTTATACTATGTCAACTTCACGTGAAGCGTTACACGACAGATCGGCTACTAATAACTGATTATTTCCTTTTGGTTGCACAAAATGAAGAGACTGTCATTTCGGAATAGCTTTCGCAACACACCATACTTCATTTAGTTTTATTGCTCCACTGTAATTGTTAATATTTTCAGCAGGCACATACAAAATTGTTATATTGGGATTTCGCAACACAGCCAAGTCCGCATATTGTTTGGCATTGGTTACTACGGCCTTAGAGGTTTTAATGTAGTTCCAAACGCTTCTTTTGACAGTCCCCCAATGCCATCAACTACACCCTTCCCATGAGAAGTGGCAAAAAAGTGCCATTTCAAGGATACTATGTGGTGACGCTCTAAAATGTGCAACACAGAGAACAAATATCCCTGTTTAAACTGTGACGTTGCACCATTCGAGAATATGTTGATAATCTCGATTTATGGATTATAAGTTCAGAATAACTTTCTCTAAGTAAATAAAAACTCTAAGTTTGTTGTGCACCAATGATACAATCACGTAGCTTCTGCCTCTACTTTTATGCTGATTGAATTTCATTTTGTTGCACAATGGAGGCATTTTCAAAAAAATCTACTTGCAAAAGTATTTCTCTGCCATTTACCATAGATTTAATTTCTTCAAATTTAGTGGCTTGGTTTCGTTTTATGTGAGTGTGCAGCAAAAACTATTTCAAATTTTGCATTAACTCCAAAAAATTATCAGATACATTGGAGTCAACTGATACTTTTTCCATGCGTTCTTTTACATTTTTCCATTTGAAGTATTGTATAAGTTTTGAAGCATTTCCTTCATTGGATTAAAACTTATATAGTTTATCAATACTCGTTGTACATTGCCTAGTCATGCAGGAAACAGATGTATCATCGCATACTATTTGGGTAACAAACTCTGAATTCTCCTTTTTTAATTCGGTATATTTATTAAGAGCCTCTAAGGTTAATATTATATTTTCATGGTATGCGCAAACACATACCGAATGAGGAATATTTCTAAACAGTTTGCAATGCTGTGGCCGAAATATTGTAAATTTAGTGAAACCTAAGTCTGGATTCGAATTTCTGAAGTAATGGAAGGCTTCTTTTAAAGAACATAGCATATATATCAATTGCTCAATTTACGGTGTCCATATCTTCTTCTTTATAAATTACCCGGTTCTTTTTGCCTGGAGCTTGCCAACTAATTTCATCGCTTTCGTAAAATTGCTGTACTTTCATCTCAAGATCATTTTCCAGGCTGTGCTGGAAATTGTGTGTGTTTTTATCAAGCAAATCAACATCATATCTTATGGCCAGGTGCCGAATCACTTCCCTTTTTTTTACATAGCGATTTAGGTAAATTGGTGCTTGCTCTTTTAAGGGCCTTACCCAAAGATTGTTTACTTTTATATGATACCCCTCTCAAATTTAAATCTTCTTCATTCTTTTTTGTGTTTTCTTTCTTCTTTTTATACCAATGTTTTACCCTCTGGCATTCTCTCTGCTTAAATTCTTTATTTTCTTGGGCTGCCATGCTATCTTGTCGTTTTTTTCTAAACAATTGTTTTCTTAGTCGTTCTTTTTCCAAATGATTTTTCCTTTTTTCCGGGTCATCTTTAATGTTTGCTCTACGCCATCCCATCCTACTAGAATATTTTTGAAGTGATATTTTGTTCTTGCAATATTTTTTATTATGATCTTTTGTTTTGTGATATTTTAACCGTGATATTTCGTCGGATGATATTAGGACTGTGGTATTTAGACGTGACTATATACCATTAAATGCTATATAGTATGTGATCCAAAAAATATTGACTCAAAGTTTGCTAAGAAAAAAAAGTTATACAAGTCATTTCCTAGCTTCATTAAGAAAATTAGTTTGTTTAAACTTTTAACCTTCAATTCAATTTATGTCGAAGCTTTAGCTGCACTATAATAACTACGTTCAGTAAGGTACCTCTGACAGCTTCTTATCTTGGAAACCATTTTATAAAAAGAATTGAAATAAATAATGAAATAAATAAAGATTAGTAAAAAGAATTGATCAAATTAATACACAAATTGAATGCGCAAATGAAATATGTATCGATCAAGATATGCCATTTGCTATTTGATAAATATGGAAGGAACTAATCAAGGAGATCTGTTAGCATTTGGTAAATACGGATGTGAGTGTTTTATATTTCAAGCGGCAGGTGACATTATGCAATCAAATTTGAATTTGACAAGCTATCACTAAAAGTAAAATTAAAATGCTGCTTAATTTTGTAGTAAACAGAGTGAAACTACTTTAGAAATTGTATTTTTTCTTGTTAATTCCATCAAAGAATATTTGCTATTTCTAAGAAAGAAATTACTCCAACAGTCTGCGAAATCATTTCAAAGCGCAATTATCATTACGTTAGAGTTTGACACTTGTGTATTACGTGACCATTGAACGTTTGGTAAATATTTTTTAATATGCGAAACTTGCTTATCATAGGATGAAGCAATAATATGGTAAGCAAGTGTAAAATAATTCAAATGGGAGCACCTATTGTCCGTCTCACGTTGGCACTACAGTGAAGGAAAGATAGCCAATGTATTTCTTATGGAAGTTTGTGCTTCGTTGTTGCCACCTATTTCACCGTATGAATCTATAGAAATGTGGATTAAGATTCCAGAAGCTCTAAACCTTTGAAAACAGTAACCGAAAAAGTGTAGTAGTAACCATACAAAAGAAGCATTTAAAAGAAAGTCTTATTAACATGTATTTGTTATTTTATTAAACATTTTTACATCGTACATGTATCTAAATATCCAATATTTTATTACTTATACTTTTTTGTTTAATTCTTTCGTCTTCAAATTCTTTCAACATGAAAATAACGGCTGGTTAGCTTTTGTATGATCTTTTTAATCTTTTAATTCACAGGTAAATACAGGAAGTCCCAAACGTAATTTTAACGGTAAAATGATTTCATCATGATAAATTCATTCATTTGTTCAACTTGTTTCAAAAGAAACTTGCAAAAACGGAAATTTAGGATTAGCAGCAAATGCAAAGGATTTTAGTAAACAATAAACCCTTCTGATTTTTTCTACTTTTACTTCACGGAACTATATAATACAGTTTGTACTTACTGAAATTATAGTATACAATTTGATAATAAACAATAATTTATTAGCTTGGCTTATATAAGAAATTAAGCCAAGCTATATAAGAAATTGATGATTAAACACGGAATCGCTAGCCAGAATGTTTGGTTCAATCAAGAATAATTTATTAGTTTTAATGTTTCTTTATTTAATAAAAACCAAATAACTATAACTTGTGTTGTACTTTTTTATTTATCTAAAATTCAAAAACTCGAAATAAAACGTTTGACTTTTAATTATACCCAAAATTATTAGTAAATTGTTGTAATAGTACTGGTGTTAACTCATAAAGTATGGAACTATCGAAATAAATCTTTTATTAAATATTTTTGGGAAAATCCTTGAACACGTTGATTTTTATCTTAAACGAGACATATTTTAGTGTAATTGTTATTTGCAGATCATCTTTTGTTTCCGAGTTATGGCGATAGCGAAAATATTTTTAAATGGAAACCCTAATTTTTTATGATGTATTTGGAAAGCAATTTCCGAGATAATTGCTTTTAAAGTTTTAAAACAGAAATTAAAAACAATCAAAAGTTTTAATAAAAAAAATTCTTTTAAGAACTGCCATAAATTTAACGCTAAGTCAATTGTTACTTTATACTTGATTTTTTATCAAAAAATTTAAACTCTTGATTTGAACTTTGATTGAATAACAATCAAGAGTTTAATTTTCTTAATACAAAATCAAGTATCCATGTAACAAGTGACTTAGCGTTAAACTTATGACAGTTCTTCAAAGAATTCTTTTTTTTATTAAAACTTGGAACTCTTGATTGTTTTTTAATTTTTGTTTCAAAACTTTAAAAGCAATTATTTCGCAAATTTCTTAATACGGTATCATACTTTTTTAGCATATTTGATCTTAGCATTACATTATCTTTCCAAATCCATAATAAAAAATTGGGGTTTCCATTTAAAAAAAAATTCGTTATCGTCATAACTCAGAAACAAAAGACGATCTACAAATAACGATTACACTAAAATATGTTTCCTTTAAGATAAAAACCGACGTGTTTGAGGATTTTTCTCAAAAATATTTAATAAAAGATTTATTTCGATAGACTACCTGCAATAACTTGCTCGAACAATAGGGATTATAAAGGTTTATGCAGTTACAACTACAATATTTAGAAAGTGTTTTTAAAAGTTGCTTGCAAGATGTTTGGCAACCCCGTTGTCCATAAGAACACACACTGTAGTCTCAACGTTAGACGATCAATAGTTGCAATATCTACTTCAGATTTTAATACAGACATGAGTTATTTGATTCTATAACAAACTTCGAATCAATTTTTTCTGTATCGCAAGTTACCAATACATAACCATTTTTGCATGAAATACTTGAGGCAAAACAAATATTTAAAAGTTTAATTTGTTTGTATCATTAATCTTTGACAATGTTAACATAAATTAAGGGCAATTTCATGGTGTCTGACGTAAGATTCAGAGTAAAAAACCACATTTCTTCGTATGTTTTTTTATAAGATAAAGAAGAATAGCTTTTGAAATAGTTGTTAATCTTACTTACGTGAACTTTTATTTTTAGTCCTTATAGAAAAGAAATTAGTAACTTTTTCTATTTCCAGTCTTCAAAAAAACAAAGTTATTTTGGTGTCGGACGTAATCGGACAGCTAGTGATTTTGTGATAGATTTATAATTATCTTAATTTTGTCTGATTCTTGCGAGATTTGAAAAAGTAAATAATCCTAAGCTATAACAGAAATGTCTACGTTTATTATAGAAAAAGAATTAAGCTTGTAGATTGTAGTCTGTCATTGCTATAAAATATAATATTATTTTTGGTGTCGGACATAAAACTGTCTGCGGTTAATTATAACTTGTAAACACTATGTATTGCAAATATAATTGTAAATAACTCTAGCAAAACAAAAACTTATTAAAACATACAAAAGAAAGATATTTCACAAAAAATAAATTACTGATACATTTTTTTTATACTATGTCAACTTCACGTGAAGCGTTACACGACAGATCGGCTACTAATAACTGATTATTTCCTTTTGGTTGCACAAAATGAAGAGACTGTCATTTCGGAATAGCTTTCGCAACACACCATACTTCATTTAGTTTTATTGCTCCACTGTAATTGTTAATATTTTCAGCAGGCACATACAAAATTGTTATATTGGGATTTCGCAACACAGCCAAGTCCGCATATTGTTTGGCATTGGTTACTACGGCCTTAGAGGTTTTAATGTAGTTCCAAACGCTTCTTTTGACAGTCCCCCAATGCCATCAACTACACCCTTCCCATGAGAAGTGGCAAAAAAGTGCCATTTCAAGGATACTATGTGGTGACGCTCTAAAATGTGCAACACAGAGAACAAATATCCCTGTTTAAACTGTGACGTTGCACCATTCGAGAATATGTTGATAATCTCGATTTATGGATTATAAGTTCAGAATAACTTTCTCTAAGTAAATAAAAACTCTAAGTTTGTTGTGCACCAATGATACAATCACGTAGCTTCTGCCTCTACTTTTATGCTGATTGAATTTCATTTTGTTGCACAATGGAGGCATTTTCAAAAAAATCTACTTGCAAAAGTATTTCTCTGCCATTTACCATAGATTTAATTTCTTCAAATTTAGTGGCTTGGTTTCGTTTTATGTGAGTGTGCAGCAAAAACTATTTCAAATTTTGCATTAACTCCAAAAAATTATCAGATACATTGGAGTCAACTGATACTTTTTCCATGCGTTCTTTTACATTTTTCCATTTGAAGTATTGTATAAGTTTTGAAGCATTTCCTTCATTGGATTAAAACTTATATAGTTTATCAATACTCGTTGTACATTGCCTAGTCATGCAGGAAACAGATGTATCATCGCATACTATTTGGGTAACAAACTCTGAATTCTCCTTTTTTAATTCGGTATATTTATTAAGAGCCTCTAAGGTTAATATTATATTTTCATGGTATGCGCAAACACATACCGAATGAGGAATATTTCTAAACAGTTTGCAATGCTGTGGCCGAAATATTGTAAATTTAGTGAAACCTAAGTCTGGATTCGAATTTCTGAAGTAATGGAAGGCTTCTTTTAAAGAACATAGCATATATATCAATTGCTCAATTTACGGTGTCCATATCTTCTTCTTTATAAATTACCCGGTTCTTTTTGCCTGGAGCTTGCCAACTAATTTCATCGCTTTCGTAAAATTGCTGTACTTTCATCTCAAGATCATTTTCCAGGCTGTGCTGGAAATTGTGTGTGTTTTTATCAAGCAAATCAACATCATATCTTATGGCCAGGTGCCGAATCACTTCCCTTTTTTTTACATAGCGATTTAGGTAAATTGGTGCTTGCTCTTTTAAGGGCCTTACCCAAAGATTGTTTACTTTTATATGATACCCCTCTCAAATTTAAATCTTCTTCATTCTTTTTTGTGTTTTCTTTCTTCTTTTTATACCAATGTTTTACCCTCTGGCATTCTCTCTGCTTAAATTCTTTATTTTCTTGGGCTGCCATGCTATCTTGTCGTTTTTTTCTAAACAATTGTTTTCTTAGTCGTTCTTTTTCCAAATGATTTTTCCTTTTTTCCGGGTCATCTTTAATGTTTGCTCTACGCCATCCCATCTTCTCTTTATTTGTTAACGCCATCTAAATTAATATATTATATACTCTGATATAAATCGGCCATACCCTATTTACAATTTTAATTTACTTCAAAGATTCTACAAAAATGGAACACTACACAATTATAAGTCAATTCAATACAAACACTTAGTTCAATTTAACAAACAAACAGATTTAGTCTTGATTTAGTATAAATAATGCGGAAATTGAAGTAGAACAAACAAACTTGAAGTTTCAGTAAATCACTAAACGTCATTTAAAAACAAATTACAAAAACGTATCAAGAAATCTCATTACTGTGGTTAACAGATTGTAGAATACTAATAGCCACCTAATTTATTTACGTCCAACACCGATTATAAAAATTTTAAAAAATTTTAGAACTGCTAGTGTTAAAATATTTTGCTATTCTCAGCAGAATAGTATATTAAAGTATTAGTTTCATAAGACACGTTTTTAGCGCACGCGTCCGAGTTTCAGTGACAAGTGCACTAAAACGTCTTATGAAACTAATACTTTATACTATTTTTTCTATTTGCGTTAGTTCATTATTAATTAAAAAAATTACTTACTTTTAAATAAGATTTGTTAGGGATATTTTGGTAAGTAGCAAAACAGTTGGCAACACTAGAAATTATGCAATTGTTTTTTACATAACCTCGCTTAACTTTAGGTAATCCGCGCGACGTAGAAATTCCCATTCTTATCTCATACACACAAAACCTGCCAACTAAGCAGCAGGACCTTGTTCAAATTTGCCAGGTGTATTAGAGGTACTGTTGAAAATTATTATAAATTCAAAGTAGAATGTATAGGTACCAATATATTTGTGACATAAATAATTGCTACTTAATGATTTAAAAACTTGGATGAAATAAGAATAATTATATTTCATTTCATAGAATAAATACCTTGTTTTTTAAAGAAATTAATGAGGTATAAATGCAATAATATCTTCAGCAAATGATTTTTGTTAACAAAAATAATTATTCATTGGATCTTTTGGATATTATAACTTATAAGGTAAACATACATAATTTTATAAAATTGAAGTAACGGTTTGTTTTTACTTTATTAACGAAATTGTAAATTTTGATACTGTCATCATATGGGATGCATTGTGTTGAATATGTGCAAAAGCTCACGATAAACTTAACGTAATAAAATTCAGTTTTATACAATTCCCTATATATCTTTACCTTATAAGGTATAATATGCAAAAGATCCAATGAATAATTATTTTTGTTAACGAAAATCGTTCTTTGCTGAAAATACTATTGAATTTATACCTCATTAATTTCTTTAACAAATAAGGTATTTATTCTATGAAATAAAATATAATTATTCTTATTTCATCCAAGTTTTTAATTCATTAAAGTAGCAATTATTTATGTCACAAATATATTGGCATACATTCTACTTTGCATTTATAATAATTTTAAACAGTACGTATAATACACCTGGCAAATTTGAACGAGGTCCTGCTGCTTAGTAGCAGCCCGCTACTAGTGGGCTTTGTGTGTATGAGATAAGAATGAGAATTTCTACATCGCGCGGATTAAGCGAGGTTATGTAAAAAACAAATTGCATAATTTCGAGTGTTGCCAACTGTTATGCTACTTACCAAAATATCCCTAACAAATTTTATTTAAAACTAAGTAATATTTTTAATCATTTAATAACGAACTAACGCAAATAGAAAAAATAGTATAAAGTATTCGTTTCATAAGACGTTTTAGCGCACTTGTCCTCTTTAGAAACTCGGACGCGTGCGCTAAAAACGTGTCTTATGAAACTAACACTTTAATATACTATTATTTTTTATGAAATAATGATTATCATTTTAATTCCAATTATCTTTAAAGAAATTGTTGAAAAGTTTATTAATTTTTTTTATTTCTTTTGCAAACTGTTCCATATTAATCATGATATGAAGAAGTTTTGTATGAATGACTAAAAAAGTCATAATTCTATGATTGTAAGAAGTAACTGAACAATCATTTGGCATTAAGAGAACAATCAATGTCTAAGCACAATAATAACATAAAAATCTCAATCAAAATAACAAAAAACTTATTAGTTCTGGATTTACCGTTTCGTGAAATTGCCCTTAAGTAATTAAAAAATATGTCTCAGAAGTGTACCTACCTACCTATATTAAAATATTTTATTTGTTACACAGCTCAACTAGTCACATCAGGAGTAAAAGGGCTCAACCAACAAAATTTAAGGACTGCAGGTCCGACTGGGGTAACATTATCACAAGGTGGACAACAATTTCAGTTGCTTACACCATTACAAAGGCCTAGAATGCAACAAGCTGGTATCCAGCAGAATATTACTGGTCGTGGGGTTCAACGAGCACCGATAACAATTAAAATGGCAGCACCTAATGCAAGTCAGTTGAATGAGCTACAATTACACTTTAACACTAAATGAAAATTATTACAAAATTTTTTGTTTTCTTCTTTTCATTGCAGTTTAAAAATATTTGAAAGTCATTTAAAAATTAACATAAATAGCTTTTTAATTTATTACATTCAAATAACAAAGTAAATTAATGCCTAACTTACGTATTTCACTATTTTTGTTTTCTTGTTTCGTTGTTAATTTATTGTTATCAAGAAGACTGAAAGTAAACCTTCTTAGCTGCAGCTCAAGTAACGCTGCCATCAAATGCACCTATGACTTCATTATCAAGTCAACAACAACTACAATTCACCCTTCAAAAACAAGCTCAACTACAACAGTATCAACAGCTTTGTTTGAATCAACAACAGAAGAATTTAACCCAGAACATTGCAGCCAAGGTACGTCGAAGATCTAATACATCAGACCCACAACAATAACACCAGTTAGAGCTTTCGTTGTAAATTATTTTTTTACTTTCATACAAGTCAAGTACTTCTAACAAAAAGAAACTGCCCGGTATTTTAGTGCTTATCATCGCCTCTCCAATAAGAAATAGGTAATCTTTTGATTATTATAATTATTATTATTACGTATTTTTTATGAGAGATATCTTGATCTCAGATACTGTATTGTCTTGCACAGTTGTTCCTATATTTATAACTAATTGATGATGCTGTTTAATTCAAAACAATGCAACAATTAGGAGATTTAATAGTCTATTAGGTAAATATCAATTCTGATAAAATATTTCTAAAATGCATTGTTTTGAGTAAAGCATAGACCTCTCATTAAGAACAATAACAAGTTAGTGCCAAATTAGGAGAACCAATTTCATTATAGTTTCAATAATTCATTCAATCATTATAAACTTAAAAAAGATTGGTCGAATATAATTACATTCATATTTTAAAGAATTGTTAGTATCACTTGTCTTGATTGTTTTGGAATAGAAGCTTATTGTGATATTCTAAGTATGTAAGTTTATTCTTTTGTTTATTTGTATATATTGTTATTCTATGAGTTTATAAAATGAAAATAATGCAAATCTGTTTGCAATTTTACATTTCTGACTATTCAAAGCCACTCAAAAACTTTCTATTTTTATTCTAATAATCGAAATATGTGTGTACATGTTAGTGAGTTATTCAAATTCCGACAATAATCTACTTTAATTTTTTGAGTTTATTATTAGTACTTTGTTTTATACTAAAAATATGAAATATTTTATACTAGATTTAAATTATTTAATATTAATTTAATAATATAATTTTAAGATTTTTCAAGAATGAAATAAACATAGAAAATATATTTTTAATATGAAAATTACTTTAAAAAATATATAAAAATCAAAGGTAGTTTATACTTTTATAAAGGATCCTTACTTTTGAAAATTATTTCTCGTATAGTCTACGTCAATCACTCGTATCAGTATCACTACAAAATAGATTAAAAAATAATGAAGGTATACTAATTTTAAAGGAAGAGATGTCATTTTGTAGATATCGAGCTGGACCAGGCAAAGTGCCTTCTTGTTTGTAGAAATATTCTAGAAATATTTCAAAAATAATTTAAATTATTACTTTTTAAACTTAAAGAAAGATTTAGGATTAGGGAATTTACTATTAGGTTACTAGTTTTTATTTATATTGGGCTTTCATCTAGTCTATGTTGCAATTTTTGATTAATTTATGGCAAACAAAAAAATATGATTTTTTTATACTGTTTTTAATCTTACTTTGTGCTCATACTGTGTTCTCTTTTTACTCCAATCTCCATAACATCTTACCTCGCACAGCCTGGCATTTTACCTCCTAATTGGACATCAATGACAAGATGCCTATAAGTTAAATTACTCAGTAACATTAACCAAAAATACTCAATTCCACAGTCAACGATATAAATGAACACAACTACTGTTCCACATGGAAAAACAATAGCACCAATTGTAGATATTACCAAAATGAGTATAATGTGAGATTTCCCATATTTTAGCCTAATGTCTTTCTTGAGACAGATTTGTCATCAGTCGGGTTCTATATCATATACAACCATTGCATAATTCAAAAACATCAGGGTCCTACCAGCATTTTAAACTACCAGAGTTTTAAAGTTAAACGGAAAATCTCATAAAAATGTTTGTAATATTTGCCTACACTGACTAATTCTAACAATAATAAAAAATTAATTACTGCAAATTACTACATATTTTTTAAAAACGTAAACTTTTTCCAATTCAATCTTTTGTGTTTTTTTTTCAAACATATACAGTGTGTAAATAAAGTAAGGAATAAAATTTATATTTTTTGTATTATCACTGTTTGGAAAAAAGCTCGGACACATCAATTTTATTGTTTTCCTGCGGATTTTATGGAGGTTAGTTTTAATTTTTTAGTTTACTACTGTGGGGCCTATGACGTCATCAACTTTCTTTTAAATGGAACCCCCTTATTTTTTTGCTAGAAATGAAAAGTATATTTTTTTCTGAATTCAGCAATACCCCATATGTAGTATTTAAAATTGGTATTTTTTGAAATATGGAGGACCGAATGTGATAACTTTCACGAAAATTATAATCTTTCAAGTCTTATTATTATTTTCGTGAACGTTATCACATTCGGTCCTCCATATTTCAAAAAATACTAATTTTAAATACCACATATGGGGTATTGCTGAACTCAGAAAAAAATATACTTTTCATTTCTAGCAAAGAAATAAGGGGGTTCCATTAAAAAAAAAGTCGATGACGTCATATGCCCCACAGTAGTAAACTAAAAAATTAAAATTGACATCCATAAAATCCGCAGGAAAATAATAAAATTGACGTGTCCTAGCTTTTTTTCCAAACAGTGATAATACAAAAAATATGGATTTTATTCCTTACTTTATTTACACACTGTATATTTTTTGCACGATTGGACCTTTTTATAGTACATTTATCTCCTCTGTTTTCATGACAGTAAGTAGTTTTTACTGGTTCCTAAGGCTAACAAAATGGTAAGTAGTGTAGCTACCGTTATAGAACAGTATGTACATTACCGTATATTCGTATGGTATATTTATTATGTATTTACTTACCATTCTAGAACAGTCAGTTCATACATAATGAAATAACGAATAAAACCATAGCAACAGGTTTTAGGGCCGATCTTTTCATCTCTTAAATTTATCTGGAATGATAAGTTGGTTACAACTGTGTCTATGACAATTAACTGCCAGATAAAGTTACAAGGAGATGAAAAAATCGATTTAGAAAAATTTAAAAAAAACTACTTCATAAGTTCAATCCTATCTAATCTAGCAATTTTTAGTAAAAATAAATTACTTCTTTTTATTTTGATTTTTTAGTTCCAATCGTGCAAAAAATACTATAACCATCATAAGACCTGAGGTCTTAAGACAAAGGAATATTAGAATATTGACATTAGAATATTTAAAAAAAAGCGAACTCAACCGGTTTTTTAAACTCTGAAACACGTCAATTTTATTTTTTAAAAATACACATTAATATGTGCGATTCACCTTCCAACTTTCATATGTTTGTTGGTTATGACGTCATCACAAAAAGAATTTGAATGACAATATAGATTTTTAGTAGTGGTATCTGATAGTGATTTTTCTTCCCTTTATGATCATGCAAATAATAATAAATAAATCATAAGGTTGCGTAACAAAAATTTAATGTTGATATTATCGTATTTAATAGGAAACGATTCTAAGATAACAGAAAAATTAGATTTTCTCAGAAACTGTGCAGAATCTCAATATATCCATTAGCCAAACATACTTAGAATAAAGTGTAGAACCGAAAACAGTAAAAATATACAGGGTGTTCCGAAAATTAAAAAAAATTAATGGTAACCTCAGCAATATGACTCACCCTTGTATATACAAAACTATTATAAAATTCAAATTTGTTTTACACCAACCAATATTTGATATTTAACTTTCTTTCGTAACTCTTACAGTTTCCAAGATAAGGTACAGGATCATCTTGCGTGGGGGCCACCCTGTGCAGTACCTACATAAGTTCGAATTGTAAATACCAGATTTCGGACTATGGAAATCAATTTACACAAATAGGACTGTTCGGACTATTAAATGTGTTCGGATTATTCATACATTACTGTATCAACATTAAATGTTCAGCTCGATTTTTCTCAGAATTTTTGTTATGCTACCTTATGATTTATTTGCATGATCATAAAAGGAAGAAAAACCACTATCGGATTCTACTACTAAAAATCTATATTGTCATTTAAATTCTTTTGTGATGACGTCATAATTAACAAACAAATAAAGTCGGAAGGTGAATATTAATGTGTATTTTAAAAAAAAAATCGACATGTTTCAGCGTTTTTAAAAAAACCAGTTGAGTTCCCCTTTTTTTTTAATATTCTATACTTTAATCTCACACTGTATAGTTTTTATTTTTGTTAGAATATTTTTCAATTTTTCTGGTTCTTTCCACACTGTTAAACCTCTTGAAACTTTTTAAAGCATTTTAATGTATAGATTCTATGAAATTCGGTATGAGATTGCATAGTGGAATGCGTTTTCTATTTTAAGTGTATTTTGTTAAATATCTCGAAAAATGTTCTAAAGTTTGAGATGTTTATATTTTCCTGCAAATCTACAGATGATAAGCATTTCAATATGTATAATAAATAGTGTGTAGAAATACCGATCCGTTCCAATTCCAATCGTATACAGACTGCGTCAGATTTTTATTTATCTGAAGAGTATTGTAAAGTCTGATTATCCAAAAAATATTCGGGTATCCAGAATTTATCTGATTACTCCAAAGGTCTGAGCATCCAAGAATGATTGGATTATTTGAAAGTATAGTTTGAGTTTGCTACTGCTAAAATTTGAATATCAAATTGAATTTTTATTAAAAGAATTGCATTTTATGTACATAGATAGCAACTTGCAACTAAAACTCAGAAAACAGAAATTAAAATTAATGACTGGGTGTGTCCATCACACTGCTGGAAATGCAGCGCTACAGCAGCAGCTTTAACGGCCATCTTAGATTTAAAAAACTACTGAAGCAATAAAATCGTTCGAAATACATCATCACTTTATACTATAAAATGCTTAAAGTGCTGACAAGTAACACTAGATGACTGATTTACTGAATGTCAATAATAAAAATGTCAGAACATCGATTTTGGTAATAGATAAAAGATATATAATAAAAAAATAAAAATTTTAAATGGTGGTTTTTAAATCTTAAAAATGGCTGTTAACGCTGTATTTCTAGCAGTGTGATGGAAAATTCAAAGGAGAATGAATTCATGGATGTAGAGGATAAAATTTGACAATAAACAACATTCAGATATGGGGTATAATTCGAATGTAAATCAGACGTTCTTCACAGCTAATAGAACAAAATTTTATATTGTCATTTTTTCATAGGGCACTTAATTTTTTGGACATTTGTCAAATCTTGAATCTGGAGACATTTTTATCCCAAAAATACTATTACAAATTCAATCCCTAATTCCAAAATATATTTTGGAAAGATTTAGTCCCAATCCCTAATCCTTGTGAAAAATTGGGGGATTACCCAACCCTGCTTCCAATGCAAGCAACCGTAAAGTCTGTACATAAAGTTTTTATAAAAAATACATTCTTGTGATTCCCAGCAATTTTTCTTCAGTTGACATTGGTCACTATATGAGATTTTTTTCTTGCAAGCTGAGCTAATTACACCAAACTATTATCGTGGACAACATCTGAGGGTGTCTTATTTTCCTAGTTTTATAACTATCCTCCCTCTACTCATTAAGTAATCTTTTTCTCATTCCGTGGCTATGCTGTTATTTGTTTTTTGCAACACTAAGTCGAGGAAGGAAAATAGTAGAAGGAGAATAGTAGTACTATCTTGTGGAAGACCAAAAGAAAATTGTATATGTGTTAATATTATGTTAGATGAAGAAACTCTTATGTGCGACCAATGACAAAATAACTAACTTATCGATTGATGCAGAATTCATTTCTTTCCATAATGAACCAAGGTGTACTATAGCTTTTTAAGCTTTGTTTTTAGTCTGCTGCAATTTCAAAATTATAGTAATAATGTAATAACCTTTTTAGGTGTCTGCCATTGGCGTAATTAGGGGGATCCGCCCCCACCCCCAGAATGGCCATGGCTCCCCCCCCAGGAAAAGCAAATTTAAGACCTGGATGTTTAAAACTCGCCACGCTCTATGAGGCCGTCCATAAACCATATTATAATAACCTGCCCCCCCCCCCCAGAAGAATTCTCTAGTTACGCCCATGGTGCCTGCCTAGAAACATGATTTTTCTAATCTATCTCAAGACTGGATAATAGATCTATCCCAGTCTGAACCTGGGAAAGTTTCTTTCCTAGTCCAAAACTGAAAATTTATTTTTTTCTATGGCACAAACGTTTAATGATATCTATTTTTGCTTTATTTACCTTATTAGCATGGAAGTTTTCCCCAGACAACTTAATTTTTTATATTAGAAATTGGAGAGATTAAAATTTGTATTCAATCTCGTAATATTATATTATGCAGGCACCTAAACAAACTTGCCTAAAGTGCACTCTAAAAAATTCCCCTTGAAGTTGCCTCCATTTCTTGGGGTAAATTTACTTCAAAGTGTAATTTTCATAGGAAGTGGGAAATTTCAATATTAGGTTAAATTTGCATTGTCATGTTTCCTTTTTAAATAAATTTACAGATTAAAATTACGATCTCAATGCAATCTTACATTTCATTTTAACATTAAAACACCTGCGTAAAGTTATAACTTTACCTAATATTGACCTAATATTGAAATTTCCACTTCCTATGAAAATTACATTGGAAGTAAATTTACCCCAAAAAATGGAGGTAACAAAGTATACTTTATAAAAGCTTGTGCTTGTTCTAGAGCACAATTTCACTATAAGGTCAAGTCCAATAAATATAAATATTTAAAAATAGGGTACATTCTATGTAATTATTATTGAATCATTGTTTAATTGCGTATAGAATGCATATGTTCAACAAATTCGGTATTATATGCCATGCATATATAATATTGAAATTTCCCACTTCCTATGAAAATTACACTTTGAAGTAAATTTACCCCAAGAAATGGAGGCAACTTCAAGGGGAATTTTTTAGAGTGTGCCTTTCCTAGGCTCTCTCGCTTTCAGGATTCCACTTGTGACATCGCCCTTAAATCTACAAACACAACTAGGAGCTCTTTATGTAAATAACTATTTATAAAACGCTTTTAGACTTTAAAAACTGATCACATAATTTTAATATTGAAAACTGATTTATAATCATACTATCGTGATTGCAATAGTGTAAATTCGATAATGTGTTAAACACCCCTATCTATTAATAAGGAATGCAATAGTAAATAAGGCATGGAAAGTTTGTCAAAATAACTATTGAAAAATAGTTATTTGTTTAATTAGTACAAAAAATACATGTTTTTGGGACCAATAAGAAAGTTAGCAGAATCTGGCAACCTTATGAGTCCCAAAAACGCATTTTTGGAATCCACCTAGAACATAAATTCTCAAAAACACTATTTCTTACTGCTCCAATAAATTATTTTATAAATGGCAATCATCTCTTCAGATTGTACTAATATAAATTAAATAAAATTGAATCAGGAAAAGGTAAACTAAACCTTGTCCAAAATAACCTGTCGCAATTACGTAAACAGCCATAAGCAATGCTATTGGTCGGCACGCACGTGGTCTCATTAATGCTTAAACTACTTCACATAAATGTGGAAACACGTATATGCAATCAGTTCTCGTTAACGTTTGTACTGTGCGGTTGCATGCGGCTGCGCGGTGCGGTACGCAAACGCGTATCATCGTAAATGAAGCTTCAAGGGTGAGCCAACTTCAAGTTTATTTATGCGTTGCGACTGGTTAATGTAAACGGACTGTAATATGTAACTTTTTTTTAATTTTAAATTAATTGTTAAATTGCTTTGCCACTCGCTGTAAACAACAAGTAACGTAATAAAATTTTGACTATTATACTAATATTTAATTTATTCTTTTGTTTGCAATAAATGTCTGTTAAAATTTGATGTATTATAATAAGCCACAGCAAGCTCCGATCTTATTCATTTTTGCCCATGTTAATTATTATACATCACGTCTGAAATCACCCAGGATGTAAACAACATAAATCACATGGGGAAAAAATGAATAAGATCAGAGCTTGCTGCGGCTTATTATCATCATTATACAGATTATCCGAAAATTAGTCTAAACATACCAATATTAATGAGTGCAACAAGGAAGACATAAATAATATGGTCAGCAGAAAAAAGATAGAATGCAATCGTCGCTAGGTAAAATTTTAAACTAAAGATCTCTCTCCAATAACAAACAATGACAGATAAAATATTTATGACGATGTTTTTGCTTGCTTGTTATTGGAGAGAAATCTTTAGTTTAGAAATTTACCTAGCCATGATTGCATTCTATCTTTTGTTGTGCTACCCATATTGTTTATATCTTCCTTGTTGCACTAATTCGTTTTTGGATGTTTAGATTGGTTTTCGGATAATTTGTATATCAAATTTAACAAACATTTATTGCAAATAAAATAATGAATTAAATATTACTATAGAGTGAAAATATTATTACAATAATTGTTGTTTAAAGTGACCACAGTTATTTGTGTATTTAGTGAGCGAAATGTTACTTTGATGGTTTAGAATTAAAGTCTTTTAACGAGGCATATCCGAGTCAAAATCTCATTCGAGACCACCAAAGTCATTTTGAGCACGAATTGCACACAACGTTTTTCTACAGTGTTATTAAATAACCGAAAAAGTAAAAAAAATCATAAAAAATATCACAAGAAAATTTTTATTTTAGTGCAAAGTGGACAGTTTTGTTGTTGCTACGGAAACGACATTGCTCAAATATGCATAAATTAAAAAAGTTGATACATATTATACCTAAACCATAAATACAAAAACGAGTCATTACAAATCACCTAGGCGACAGCGAGTTGCTTCCAATGCATTATTATATTCCATATCTCTATTGTGTAAAGAATATATGAAAAGAAAAAACTGAACAATAGAGAGAGAGAGATGGAATGCACTAAAGTGTTGGGAGTCCCCGCTGTTGCCCAGGTGATTTGTTTTGACTTATTTCTTGTATTTATGGTTTAGGTATAGTTTCTCATTTAATGATTTCATAATATTCAATTTATATTGGTACAATTTGCAGAGATAATTGCCATTTATAAAATAATTTATTGGAGCAGTGAGAATTGGTGTTTTAAAGAATAACATTTACATATATTTCAAGTTAAGAAGGCCACAGCACACAAATTTTTCCCATTTTAATTTCTGCATTTTCTGGCTTCAGACACCCTGTATAACCATGATGAAGACCATAAAAGGGTAAAAATATAGGTTTTAAATAAATATTTATTGCTTCTTTATTAACTTTTTTTATAAATTATTACTGTTTGGTAATAACTTCAAAAGAATTGTTAATTTAAAAGTTAATTCAAAATCATCTAAATCAAGCCCTAATTTAAAAGTAGGACATAGGCGCCCGGAAGGGGGGGCACTTGCCCCCCCCTTGGAAGTTTGAATTTGAATTTTATTGAAAACTTTGTATAATATGCCACTTTTTCTAGACTTGTCCCCCCTAGCATGTCATTTATTCTAGGCTTGTCCCCCCCCCCTAGACAAATTTCTGCGGATGCCTATAAAGTAGAATCTATATAAAAAATTGTATTAATCATAAAATTTCCGGCATATTACTAGATTTGATGAGTTATATCAGAAATAATAGCAGGCCATTTTTTTTACTATATTCCACTATGAAAAATTGTGTAAGAAAATCAAGAATATGGAACTATTTAAATTCAAAAAGCATGTAAATCACTTCTTTTTAATTTTAAAGAATTATGAAAGGTTTTAAATTGCAATTATTGTAATAATGGGTATGAAGATCCACAAAGTAAGATTAGAAAGAAAAATAAATTCAAGATTCTTTAGCTTCATTTAAAGAAAACAACAATTTATTAGATGAGAAATCTAGAAGTTGAATTTTTCTTTTTTTGACTGGCTTTGAATACATTTTTTCTCAATAAGTCTGAAATAATGTTCAATTTGTTTTCATTAAATAATAATTCTAATTATTAATGTAATAATATTCTGCTGAATTTTAAAACAATGTATACTATAGTTTATAATAAGCTTAATAATGACAATTATTTATTTCCTGTAATTTATTTATTAATTATGTTTGAAATCACAATCATTAAATTAAATGTTAAGGCCTAGATGTACCATAACTGCCAAACTCGGATAAAAATGCAATTGTAAACTAAATAATTTTATCCATCAAGCATAATTTTCTTTTCAATATATACAGAAGAACCAGAATTATCCTTAAGTTAACTTTGTAACTATTGTTTTAATTATACAAATTAATGATAATTAATGTGATATTGGATTTTAATTGCTATTGATATAGGAGTAATAATTTGTATATAAATGCACAGGATGTAATTATTAAAACATTAAAAATTTGTGTATGTTGCTGTCAATATTATTTTGCAAATTATGTACAAAACAATATTTCGTTTTATAATGAAGGGAATCTCAATTTTAAATTATTTTTTAAAAAGTGCGTAACTTTAATAATTTTAAATGGTACCCTAATATTAATTCTGATTCTACTGTATATCATTGTTTTACATTTATACTATTTAAGTCGATTTATTTTATTTTATATATATACAATTTGTGCAAATGACAAACAGTACCTATAATTTTATTAACATTTTATTACTTTTAAAATATTAAGTTTGTGTGTCTATTTTTAAATTTTAGTCACGATTGTATATATTTTTCGTGGTGGTTTTATTTTTAACTTATTATTTTTTTTCTTTTTGTTTGTAAAGACATCACACAAAGTGCATTAGGTAATTAATTAATTAGGTACGTAAATAAAAAATAATTCAAACCCAATTGACTACAACAGTGTAAAAATTTAGATTTTATATTATTTTTAAGAACTGTCTATCTTAGTTGAAAATTTATTAAAGTGGGTTTTTAAAAAACTGCACTTAAAAAAGAAATAATTTAATAATAATGAAAGGCATGGGTTTGTCTTTTTCGTTTTTAGCTTACCTTTCTCATTCCTTACGATTTGTAATTAATTCTGTCAACTTATTATTTATTAAAGAATGCTTGTTTATTTTTAAAAGCTTGTTTCTTTTTAATTAGAAAATGTGGTTGTGTTTTATTTTTATTGTGATTTTTCAATTTTAAAATTGTAAATTTGGTAAGAATGAAACGTCTGCCAAATGTTTTTCTTTAACCGCTTTTAATGAACTAAAAAAAAAACCACTTCATACATAATGTAAGATGTGTAAATACAGTATTTAGATAAGTAATAATTTTTAATGTATTTTTTTATAAATTTCCTTCTTTTCAGTGATATATCTAATAGTTTTTAAATACCCTTCCCCTCCCTCCCATAATGTAATAATAAACTTGTCCAAATAAATATAAAGAAAAAAGAATGAAAATAAACGACATTATTGTATAATATCTGTATAGAAAGGTAATTTAATTCGTTGGCATCTCATTTTTAATTTTGTACATTAAAAAGTGGTGCATTGTAGTATTTTGTAATAATAATGTATATTGTATGCGTATACATTAATTTACTGTATATAATATACATGTTTTAATAACTATTCGGCAATACTATCTGATTCATGTATAAGTACTCATTAAAAGTTCAGACAAATGTAATAATAATGATGATGGTTCCCATAAAATGTCCAAACTTAAAGTAGCAGTTTTGCATATAGATGAATTGTCCTATTTATCAGACGTTTCACAAAGCATTTCTTATATTTTTATAACAGAATTCTAATAATGATTGTAAAATATTCATTAATAACCAAACACCTCTATATTACCTCGCTTTCTATATAGCTTATTAATGTTGTCTTTAGTGTTTGATTTTTAAGACGAATCATTTAAGTAGAACTGCTACTTCTTACAAGGTTGTAGTCATTCTTATAATTTGGATAATTTTTTCAGTTGATTATGTAAATAAACATTTGTTGGATATGTTAATTTTTCTGTGTAAAACTGTATAGATATAAATTTCCAAGTAAATAATATTTGCAAGAACAAAGAAATTTAATGGAACAAAAAGATTAGGTGAACCAACATAAGAACCACAAATAAGAACATGGTTGGAAATGGACACATTATATACTAAGTGAACACTCTAGTGTATCATGAAGGATACCTGTTAAAAAGTATTTGAAATAAATATAGAAGTTGATTTATAAAACAAACTTTCATTTAATTTTAAAAAATACCGATTTACAACTATTATCACACAAGTATTATATAATTTAATCATTTTCTCCCATTGCAGCTGTATCAATTAAAGTTCTCAGCAATTCGGCATGTTTTATTGTTTCTTGTATACATTCATATAGTTTTTCTTCACTTATTGGATTCCCTCCAGGTTTGTGTACAGAACAAAGATTATTATCTTTAACAACTATTGTTACCAATCCTGTACTTAGATCCTCTTCTTCACGTGTAGGATCAGTGATTATGTTACTGGAAAAAAAACAAATCTATAGTTTTTTAATTTCATTTGTCTTATTCAAGTTTTACTTACTCCTCAAACATTACATAAGTTGTAGATACTGGAGTATTATGAACTTTTAATAACTTTGTTTCTTCTTCGTTTACTAATTTGTTATCTATGGCTGGATCATATTCAACACTTGGTAGATGAACTAAAAATTGCAATAATGTAATGAATTATAACTACATAATAAATAGTGGTTTGGAAAAGCTCTGGTAAGTTTGTGTATTTAAAGAAACATGTAAACATATTTCCTTCAGAAGAAATGAGAGAATTAATGAATAGTGAAAATTCGAAATTGATATTGCAGTAATTCAAGAAGTTAGATAGGAGAGGAAAAATGAAGAAGTAATTATATAAATAAATAAAGATTAATAAAAAGTTTCACAATATTTATTAAATTATCCCCTGACAATTGTTTTGACAGCTAAGTTGTCATTATCAAAGGTAATATAAATATAAACAAATATGTTGCTAAGGTAAATACAAAAAATAAATAACTTAGATAAAAATAATAATTATTAAATATCTAACACTTCCAGTAACAGTGAATTACTGAGCTCAATCTGTTCATTTATTAAAGGTACCCTTAGTTTGTGTGTTTGTATATCTCAAAGAAATGTTTATTTCTGTAACAACACACATGCTATTTATTTATATCTTATGTCAAAATTTCGAAGAGTTTGTCTAACATACGAAGTAAGCGCCATAAATTCTCGGCCTGATATAGAAAAAATAAACTTGGTAAAATATAATAATTCTTTTTTTAATATAATCTCCCATAATGGCAATACACTTATTACAACGTGGAATTAATGATTCAATGCCCTTGTAAAAATAATCTGAAGTTTTTCCGTCAAAATGTTCAAGCTGCTTGTAACTCGTTCTCGTCCTTAAAATGACGTCCCCTAAGGTCTTTCTTTAAATTGGAAAATAAATAATAGTTACTAGGAGCCATAACCGGACTGCACAGTGGATGATCCAATGCTTCAAAGCCGCATTCGCGAATGCTAGCTTGTGAAATTGTGGCAGTATGAACGGGTGCATTGTCGTGTAATAGACTACAGGAATTACTTCTTTTTTTTTAATTTTATTGCAGTCAACACCTACTAGTAAAGCAGAATATCAGCAAATAATTTTCCTCTGGCTATGTTTTAAGCATAAAAAAAAATTCTAAAAATTGCTTTAAATTTAAATAAGTAATTTTCCCGCTCTGTATACGTCATAACTGCTAGCTTGTACGCGATTAGCTGAAAATGCGCATTTGCCAGATGCGACCAGCGTTGTGGCATTGGCTTGTTGTTTACGTTGTCATTGATTTGTCCGTCTACGCACGTGTTAGGTTATATTCCCATTGTTTTTGTTTTTTTGTAAATTTTGTGTAAATAAATCAGGTGTTTTTAATAATATCTTTTAATAGTAAATTGCTGAAGAATTTGGGATCTTGTTTGCAGGTAGATTTTGTTACACATTTTATAAGCCAGGTGACTCAATACAAGAGACGCGGTGTTAAGAGAGGCCGATAACTTGCGAGCGCCGCACAAGAGAGGAGAAACGTTAGAGTTAATTGTTTGTTATGAATACAATAGATTATTGCTGTGTGTAGAATAATAAATCGGATTGTTGTTGATTTGTTATTTGAATTTGTAGTTTATTAATCATCTTCGACCCTTGCTAACACACATACATCTCTTCAAGGCTTGGGCACGAAATTATTTGTACTTTTCTTTAAAAATAACCAGATCAACTTTGCATTTGAAAAACCTGTTCACAGTAATGGCTAAAATGAGTTTTATAAATAAACTAGTAGATATTGATTGTCAACACTCTGTTTATTTCAAAATCAAAACTTATCACTGCTTTAAGAGATTTTTAAAATTAATTTTTTTATTTGTAAGGTTAAGTTGTGTTCCGAATCACATGTAGAAACGCTGCAAACAAAGAATGCATCAAACCATACATTACGTTTTTAGCAACCATCTTATACTAGCTCAATGCCAATTACCTGAAATATTTAATCGCATATGTCTTTACATTTTGATACTGCGGAGAAGCAGCTATGACGTACGTGATACCGCATTTTTCAAAAGCTATGAAAATTTTACGTTTTTAATTTAATTTTTTTCATTATGTAATTTTTTATATAAACTATTTACTGAAACTTTGTATTATGTTAGAGGTCTAAAATTGAATGTGTACTGTTTTAAATGAGTTGATGGACAGTGTCCACTCGCCTATAATCGAACACCTCTTGTCAATTTTCCTCAACGTTTTTCACGAATAGTTTCTCAATTTATGCAATAAAAACGCATAATATGTACTGTTAACAGTTGTATTGCGTTCTTTAAAATCAATCGGTAAAATGCTGTCACAATCCCAGAATATTGTTGCCATAACTTACTTTGTTGATTGAATGACTTTCGCCTTTTTGGGACCAGGTTTATCGGGTCGCCGCCATTCCATCGATTCCCTTTTGGATTGTTTGTTTGTTTGTTTGTTTGTTTATATGTGACATATGAAGGGGTTAAGAACCCAGCACCGCGGCCCTTAGGCTTATTGTACTCTCATCTTGTCACTTAGTCGGTAAAGAGTTTAGTGATCCTGATTAGGCTTAGTAACCTCTTTACCAGGTCCTCCCTTATGAGAGTCTCACGAGAGAAAGCTCCTTCGAGGAGTGCAAACCTCCATCGGTACAGGGCTTCACAATCGAAAATAACATGTGAGGCTGTTTCGTCCGCTTCATTGCAGAGTCTGCAGATGGGATCTTCATTACCAATCCCCATTCTATGCATATGTTTCCTTAGGTTGCAGTGTCCAGTTATAAGGCCTGTCACCAGCCTAATCTGTTGTCTGCTTAATTGCAGTATGTCATCAGTCAATTTGTCAGATGTTGTTTTTAGCATCAGTTTGCTATGTCTTTGCCCCTCAATTGCATTCCAGTGGTTGTGGTGCTGTCTTTTTGTCCAGCTTTTCAACCAGTTTTGAGCAAAGTTGTTGGTAATTCCAAAGACGGGTTCTGGCCCCATAAATGGTAATTCTGCTCCTTTCTTAGCCAAGGAGTCAGCTTTCTCGTTGCCACTAATCCCCTTATGCCCCGGGACCCACATCAGGGTTACTCTATTGTGGGTTGAAAGGGTTATTAGGTTTTGTCGGCATTCCCATACTAATTTTGAGTTAGTACGATTGCTAGCTATGGCTTTTATGGCGGCCTGGCTATCTGTAAGGATAAGGATTTCTTTACCTTGGTAGTTCCTTTTTAAATTCTCATGTACACAGATGTCTATGGCATGAGTTTCGGCTTGGAAGATAGTGGCAAACCTCCCCAGCGATGCATAGGCAGCAAACTGAGGTGATTCCCCAAATATTCCTGCACCTGTGCCACTGTCAGTTTTGGAGCCATCCGTATACCAGATTAGCTTGTTTGCCTGACGACTTTGTTGTAATAGCCCTTCGTTCCACTCAAGGAACTCAGTATTTTGATTCATATAAAAATTTTAAAAACCATTAAATATGTGTTTCAAATGTGACATTTCTTAACTACACTATTTGATCTCTTCCTCCATAAATCAGAATGGTTGCCCTGCCAGACAAGGGTTTTCCTACTCATGTACTATAAATACAGATAATAAAAGGGATTTTTGTTGGGGTTTACAGGATCCAGTAAAGTCCAGTAATTGTAGTAATGTGTTAGATAAATAAATTATATTATATTCTTGAAATAATTAAGATTTCATAATACAATTTTTATTTTATTAAAACATTATTTGTTTATTTACATTTATCAACTTATTTATTTTGTGTAACTTAGTAACCAATTGATATTGCTAACTACTGCTACTTTACAAATTAACTTTATAAATAAACGTTTGCATGAGAGCCTATAAATACTCCCCCTTCTTTTAGAAGGAGCGTTAAATAATAAAGAAAGAAACATTATTATTCTTTGTTTTGGCTTTTGTATATGACTCATTGTCAATGAAAGCTGGCTTTATTCTATCTATAGAGACTTTTGCTTCAGTGTTATGTTTATCTATAAAAACAGTCTTATCAGTCATATGATTGATTTTGAAAGGGCCTTCGTATGGCTGTTGAAGAGATTTCTTTATGCCTTCGACTAAAACAAAAACATATTCTGAATTTTTAATATTTTTGAAAATAAAAGGTTTGTTATTTTTAGATTTGGGAAGGCTAGGTTGTAAATTACGAAAGGTATTTTTTAATTTTGATAAAAGTGTTGTTGGATCCGTTGAATCAGAATTTGATTTTAAAAGAAATTCTCCTGGAATACGAAGTGGTTGTCCGTAAACCATTTCTGCTGAAGAACAATTCATATCTTCTTTTATGCTTGTTCGTAAACCTAATAAAATAATTGGTAACTCTTCAAACCAGTGAGTTGTGTTTTGTCTTGTCATTAGGGCTGATTTTAAATGCCTGTGGAAACGTTCAATCATACCATTACTTTGGGGATGCCAAGTATTGGTATGTATTTTAAATGTTCCAATAAATTTTGTTCTTAATAATAATAAATTAAAGTTCTGAAAATAGTTTAGATTCAAATTGTGATCCTTGGTCTGTCGTGACTTTTAAAGGAACGCCGATACGTGGCACGTAACTTACAAAAAAACGTTTTAGCAACTTCTAATGCAGTAATGTTTTTTAAAGGATAAACTTCAGGCCATCTGGTGAAGCGATCAATAACAGTTAATAAATATTTGTAATCATTGGAAGGTGTTAAGGGACCAACATTATCTAAATGAATATGTCCAAATCTACCTTTAGGCACATCAAACTTGCCGAATTGAGATTTATTGTGTCTAGTAATTTTTGATTTTTGGCAATTGATACATGTTTTGCTCCAATTATTTAAATCTCTATTCATATGTGGCCAAAAAGTAGTATTGTTTCAAAAAGTACTTTACGTAATTGTTTTGGAATATATGGACGTGAAGTGTTTGTGGAGTTTTCGCACCATACAGAAGAATTGGTAAAAGGCACTGCTACTTTTGTAAAATTGAGTTTATGATTTGAATTAGAATTACAGTTTGAAGAATTAATTAAATGTTGAAGTTCTTATTCAGAAGGTTGCCTGTTCAGATCACTTCGGGGTCACCATTTGTTGGGGTTTTACAGGATGCAGTAATGTCCAGTAATTGTAGTAATGTGTTAGATAAATAAATTATATTATATTCTTGAAATAATTAAGATTTCATAATACAATTTTTATTTTATTAAAACATTATTTGTTTATTTACATTTATCAACTTATTTATTTTGTGTAACTTAGTAACCAATTGATATTGCTAACTACTGCTACTTTACAAATTAACTTGATAAATAAAAGTTTGCACGAGAGCCTATAATTTTATCCATTACGGAGTTGTGAAGCAGCCGTGTTCGCTGGCTCTCCAACTATAATAGCATTAAAAAAACATTTCAGTATTTAAAATTTAATTCAAGAAGATTGTGGTGGATAAAAAGGAGGTTTTCGTCATTTTCCGGGAGCAATCTAAGCCTAGCACGTGATCGCCACGTGATTCGCGAATCATTTTACATTTTCACCATCGTGATTTCTTTGACCCCAGGTTCTCCAATTTATTGTTGAACTTATAGTCGGAACACTATATGTACGCTCCCTTTGCTCATCGTCTAGACAGGACTTGAAAATAAATGCTTGAAAAATGCTAAAAATTAAATAAATGTTGATACATATTTTAAAAATTTAGAATTTTTTTTTAGAACCGAGTCTGTTAAAAATTGACAGAATCGGCCAAATACCGAAGCTGCATCGATGCATCTCTAATGAAGACTTTGGTGATGGTGATGTTGACTTGAGACAATTAAACAAAAGTGACAGCAAAGTCTTCTTCAAAAAACTACTCAAATACCAAAAGTCCTGTGGCATACTTGAAATATAGTTTTTAAGCTTCTGTAAAAAAATTGAGAATTTCTATTAATGGCCTTTTTGAGGAAAAAAATATATTTTCAAAGAGACATGTTCATTAACTCATTCATTTATGATCTTGTTTAAGTAGAAAAAGACTTTTAAAATAAAGGGAAAATTATGTTCTTCAAGATTCAAAAATTGCATCGAGATATCTTTTCTAGTTTTGCAGATATTCCAAGTTAAGGTGGCCGACATGCTATTTCTCCACAAGCACAAACAACAGTTAAAATCATAATGTATTGCAGACAAAGTGTTCAGAATTTAACAGTATAACATATTATAATTTAACAACAAAAGAACAAACATAAATTATGTTAAAATACAATTAACTAAGCATTGTATATTTTGCTGTAAATTTCGATGTAATTATTGTATTTTTCGTAGAAATGAAATTGATTACACTGCCCATATTGTAATATAATAATAATAATAATAATAATAATAATATAATAATAATAATAATATATATTTTCCAACAGGTGGGCACCCAATTACAGGAAAAAAATTTAAAAATTACAAAAACACAGTAGAGGTTCGACATAAATACGAAATACAAATATAAGCTACCTACAATTAATGTAAAAACATAAACATGCGTAATACAGTATATAAATAAATAATAACATAATTATTAAAACTAACATTATACACTAATTTTAGTTAGTGTGTATATAACAAACATCTCAAATCAAGGTATATATGTATCAAATTTGGTAATATGAATAACGTTGTAACAAACTTTCTTAATGTCTGAACATAGTATGTTCTTTTATTAGACATTTATCTCAATAATACAACTTACAATATTATTAATCGAATCAAAGTGAATATCACACTTGCTACATATCTGATTAAAATTATTGCACATGCTTGTAATAGGTGATTTTTTTAGTAAGTTGGTTCTCCTTGCATCCAAGTAGAATGACATATTAGTACGTGCATTGAATCTTGGGACATGAAAGTTAATTTTGTTTAAGAGCCAAAGAGAATCAATTCTGTGATTTAAAAGATTATGCAAAAACTTTACAGAGATAATAATGCGTCTAATACACAGAGATATAAACTCAAATCTGTTAAGCAGCTCAATTTGACTAACCCCAATCTCAGGATAGATACCATCGCAAGAAAAAGCTAAAAACTTAAGAAAATATCTTTGAACTCGTTCAATCTCACGAATATGGCATTCATAAAGGGGAGACCAAATTACCGCGCCGTACTCCAGTATAGATCTCACCAAGGCTATGTATAAGGCTCGTAACGTCTGAGCATTTGAAAAGTGTTTACAATTTCGGTAGATAAAGCCATACATTTTAAAAGCTCGACTAACAATATCATGTATATGTGCAGCGAAATCTAGCTTAGGATCAAAGATGACACCTAAATCTTTAAAGAAATCCGTCCTTTGTATAGCAGTGTCATTGGCGGTGTAGATATAACCATACCCGTTTAGTTTTTTTGTAAAAGACATAGTCTTACATTTAGTGATGTTTAGTGAAAGTCTATTATTGTGACACCAGTTATCTACCGTGTAAAGATTATTTTGTAATTGCATGGCATCATTATAATTGTTAACTTCACGATACAATTTTATGTCATCTGCAAAGAGAAGGCAGTGACAAGATATTTGATCTACTATGTCATTAATAAAAAGTAAGAAAAGTAAAGGTCCAAGATTCGAACCTTGAGGAATTCCCGAAGTAGGAGTAAAATCGCGGGAAATAAAGTTGCAGTATCTGACACAAGAACTCCTGTTAAAAAGATAACTTTCAAAAAATTTAATAAGATTCTCTGATAGGCCATATTGAGATAGTTTATTTAACAAGATGTATTGATCAATTTGATCAAACGCTTTTTGGAAGTCAAGGTAGATGACATCGACCTGATTGCCTTTATCCATGATCTCTGCAGTGAACTGACTGAAAATATGACAAGCACTGTAGGTCATATTAATGATTTATAGTCATCCGATATAAATATGGGGTTTTATTAATTTAATTAACCGTTGTTTGTATTTTTTGTATTTTACCCATTTAAAGCAATGTAAATCGATAATTTGAAATTACAGATGGCGCATCAATTCAATAAATGAAAATTTAAAATCTTTTACTCAATATTACTTTCTAATAGCGACTTATATCATTCTAAATAATGAGTAAAAGCACCAGTAATGTTGGCCACATTGGAAGTTACCAGATTTGACATTCCGTTTGTAATAAATCTTAGGTTTAATAATAACAATGCACAAAAATATTGAAAATCTAATATTAATTTGATAATAGGTATTCATTTTATGTAAAGACGATCATATTAATATACATAGTCTAGCCATAAATACTGTCAGTGCCGTTGCATTTAGGGAATTTAGAGTAGAACAAAGTGGTCACAGTGTAAAAGGGAGTAGTATAGTTGTGTTCAGTAGTATAGTAAAAATTTTCTACATACATTACAAATGTATTATTTCATGATGGTACATGTAATGTAGGTGGCTTTGAAAGTAAAAAAGTAGTTGCTAGTTTGACATTCCTTGATTTTACGAATGAAAAATAATTTATGTTTGACGTTTAACTTTTAGGTTAAGAACGCATAAAAAACTGCTATGTGTAATAAAGTCGTGCCAATCACTCGTACACTGTTGTTGGTTCTACTTTATCGTAAACAAAATATAGTGTTTAACATTTTCTATATTATAAGGAGAGATGCTTATTAAAATCTGAATTTTATATCTTATGAGATTATGTCTATCACATTATAATAAGCATTTTACCCTATAATTTAGTTAATACAGAATTTCTTTTATAAACTATGAATTAATAACTTTTTTTAGGATAGAGAAAGTAGAACTGACAACAGCGTAGTAATCAATCCCAGAGACTTTATTAGACATACTTGTTATGATGCGCATTGGGGAACCCAAAACTAAAAGACTACCAAATATCTATATGTTTTAAATAACTATTTCTTATTATAAATAACCGGAAAAGTGATGGGTTATAGTGTAACAAAAGAGTAAACAATCACTTTCCTTATTTATAATGGCCACAGTAAACGGTGTTTATAAAGAGGTGTTGGATAAACATAGTACAGTGAAGTCTCGTTGATCCGAATCTACGTTAATCCGAATACCACTATAATCCGGACCAGCATTTTATTTACATTGGGTTTATTGTAATCCGGATTTAAAGGTTTTGATAATCCGAACTTTCAAATTAATTGTTTTTAGTCCTCAAGTTTTGTTTATAGTAACGAATGCAATGGATATTCAGATGTGTAATTTGATACAAAACTACCGTTGTACTTAGATAAAATAAATGATTTTATTTTATTTATGTTTACGTTATATAAATTTGTCTGGCAAATTCTTATCATAAAAAGTCACATATTTTTTAGAAGTGGTTACATTGCAACTTCACAATTCGTATTAGTTACAAAGGTTTATAAGTTAAAAAAGAATTGATACTTCTTTTACGACTTTATGTATCTCCGCTATACATAAAAAGATTTTCTGGTAAATGTAAAAATTGTTAAATGTTTAAAACCGCATTGTAAGTTTAAATATTAAACATTTCTAGATTTGTTACAAAATCTGAAGGATCATATAACAACGTTAAAAAAAACTTTAAAACCTGTGGAATATCCGAAACATGGATACGATGGATACATGGATAACGGTGCATACGAAACAGTGGAAGCAGTCGCGATGCAACGTATGCGCTATCACACTCGTACGCTATGGTTCCACTGATTCGTATACTCTGCACGCTACTGTGACTTTTTTAAAGATGGTTTCAAAACGATGACGTCAGGGCGAGTAAAGATTGGATACTTAATTTTAAAAAGACAATTTGCGTGTGTTAAAAATCGCGGAAGAAAAGCTGTTCAATTAGTAGAGTCAATTTTTGCATTAAGAACTTAACAAAAATAAGAACTTAATGCAAAAATTGGCTCTACTACTAGAGCAGAGCGAAGGGTTATATAATAAGGTAACCAAAATAGTGTATTTCTTTGCAAAATCACATTTTAGACACTTTTTGACTCTTTGAATTTTTCTCTAAAATCAATAGAAACGGCGTAAATCGCATTCTCAATCTCAAATGCCGTTATTTTAGGACCGCCATTTTGGGTCCGCCATTTTGGATTTTTCAATTTTCTCATTAGATTCATAATTAGCGACTCCTAGAACCCTCCCAACATAAATTTCGCTCAATTTGGTTGCGTTATTAAATTATGGGTACAAAATGGGGGTTTCAACCCCCCGAGGGGGCGTGCCCCCATTTTAAACATATAACATTTTATATTGGTCCGGTACTGAAGGCATTACAAAAGATTTCAAGTCTCTATCTTTAGATAGTAAAAAATAAGAACTTAGGCATGTTGACTCTACTAAATGATTCACACGCAGTGAAGCCCTTTAAGGAATAGTTGCAAAGCGGTGGCCTTGCAATGGGCATTGAACTATATATAAATAACTGGAATGGATGCCTTGTGTAAATAGCTGAGACAAATGAAATTTTATGCAACCCGCCACAATGTAGGATCCTCATCCTTTTCTAACTCAATGATTCAAATTAAACATTTGGTCGCACACAAAATAAAACTTAATCTACGATAAAAATCAGCACAAAGTTTCACCACGTGTTCTTATAATGCAGGTAACATAAGTTAGAAAGAAACGGGAATACTACATTCTTGTCTGTTGCCCCTGACACAACGTTTTCTGATTTAGCGTGCTTGCACGTCCCTTCCAGTTATTTATATATAGTTCAATGGCAATGGGTAGTAGAAAATTTGAAACAACTATGATACCAGAAGGTTTAAAAGAAAATCTATCTAACGTATTAAGTTCAAAAAACAGGAAACAAGTAAAAATCACCGCCTTTTTTGGTTAACGATATATTAATGCAGAATATTATTTCTTGTGTTTTTAAAACAGTTTTTGCGTAAATGTTTTTGTAGTTCTTTTTAAATAAATGTTTGCAGAATGTTTTAAATGCATTTATTTACAAATAAACCAGTTGAGAATGCGCATAGCTAGCATTGCCATGACGAACAAAAACAACTGTTTACTTAATAAACTAATTTATTTTTGAAAACTAATGTTGACCTAACACATTAGTTGTCATAAAAACTAAAATTCTAAGTCCTAAGACTTTTCGTTAAAAAAAAAATAATTGTTGCTAAAAATGTTCATTTTTTCGTAAATTTTTTAAAATACAAAATTTTTCATTTTTCAAAAATCTACCGAAATTTTCGGTGGTCATTCAGACCACTTTCCCGAAGGGATACAAAAAAATGTTTCAACCAAAAGTTTCTTAGAATTTGATGTACTATAAGATTCCAAAAAGAAAAATTCAAAAAAGTCAACATGGAAAAAGGTGACAGACCGACAGACAGACAGACTTCACGAATTCAGAGACGAACTTTTTGTTCGTCGAACATTGTAACTCTACAAACGCGGTAATCCGAAAACCGCGATGATTCGGATTACCCCTGTTTTAATTAGTCCGAATTAGCGAGAATTCACTGTATAAATGCGTAATGTTTTAACGTCAAATACATCTACAGAAAAAGAAACTTCGATCATGGTTCAAAAAGTGCGTTTAGATCTTCTTGAAATTAGTTTTGTTTTTTGAAGAAGTTTCTAAATAAATTTGTATACTTCTTAATAAAAAGGAAACATCATGGTGTACTGTTCTGTATCTAACAGTTGTTTTGAAGGTATTTTATTTTTTTGCTTTTAATGAACAAAATAAAAAGTCATAGCATATCATAGCATTACAATACGCGTTAATTTTAAATTTGGCGCCATTTTCATGCCCATTCAATAGTGGAAATGTATGAGACGACCTACTTTTCTAAGCTTGCTTAGACATTTATGAACCTTGGATAAAATATGGAAATGATGCGAAATAATTTAATTGTTATTATCAATTTGTAAAAACATTAGAAAGTTAGACTCCGTTATGCCGCTACTTGATATTTTATATTCACGTGCAAATCTTCACAATATCAAAACTATTTTCTATAATATCTATTCCCATTTGTACGGCAAATTTGACGAAACAATTTGGTTTTATGCCGCCTCCTTGCAATGGAGCTAAAACGAACGATGCGACATCTCTAGGTAAGGAATCAAAAAATTTTAAAAATCTGCCATCTTAAAGCTTAAAAAACGTGCAAGCTTGACAAAAAAAACTTTTTTTTCAACCCCTTCTAAAAAAGTCAAACAAAAGTCCTTAATCTTTCTTTCTGTATAACATTTGTAAGTTTCATGAAATTCTGAGAGATGAGTAAGGTCACCTCTGCCTGAATGGAGATGGATTGTAATTTACATCTCGAAAACAAAATCAGTTGTATTAAATAAAGATACATAATTTGGAAATTTCTACTGCTACATTTTAAATGAATCTGAATAGTGTTTGAGCCATCATTTTATATACATATATATTTATAATATTTGCAAAGATAACCTCAAAACTTCAGGGCCGGGTTCGCGGTGGGGGAGCGATTAATTTGCGCGCATGCGTCGAAGATGACGTCGTGCATCGAGTTTTGCAAAAAAGATTTTCAAACGAACTTTAACATTTTAACATAGCCAAAATCTGTAATACTATTTTGAATTCAAAGTAAACATAAAACCAACTAGGCAATAGCATTCTATTGTTGTGGCGCTGGCACATTTGTCAGTGGAATTATTAGCGATTACTTATCTTTTTTTTTTGTGATTTCTAATACTCAAATGGGAAAAAATGGTATTTTCTAAATTAAATTTTAGCTATAATTAAAGAATTTCCATACCATATTTTTTGACCAAACTGGTGTCATTTTAACGAAAATGCTTATTCTGAATATGTAATTAATTTTTGGGGTGAACACCAGAACACCTAAAGCCTCCAAATTTGGGGATCAAAATTTAAAAAATGCTTTATTGCCAAATTGTGTAATTTACAATTACACAATTTGGTTATGTTAGGTTAGGTTAGGTTAGGTTAGGTTTGGTTAAGTTAAGTTAGGTTAGGTTAGGTTGAAGAAATTCGAATTTGTTTTTGCATGGCTTTTTGGTTAAGTAGTAGCATTTTTAGGTTGGTAAGCAACCAATTTTGGAGATTTAGGGGCGTTTGCCCCAAAAACTTAAGGCAACGTTGTCACTTTTTCACTACTCTAGAAGCATAATTTATTTATATTCTAAAGAAATTTCTTTATTTTTTAGTGTTTACATAGTAATGTTCTGGTTAGAAGAATGTTTTTTTTTGCAATTTTTTTTCTCGTACTTAAGTTTGGACTAAACAGTCGAGACTAACAACACGGTACAACACAAAAAAAATTTCCAGGTTTTCATATGGTTTTTCTACAGCTTTTTGGTATGAAGATCATGAATCTGCTATTGGTTTTTAGGGTCAGGTCAAATACTGTTGTTTCGATGTCATTCCATGCCAAATCATCACCAAAAAAATTAACTTTTCAACCCGACCATCTCAGATTTTCGTGAAAATTCGGATGGTAGAGGACACCAAGTAACTTACGTATATGTAGAATTATACCCCTCAGTGATACACAGTATTGATACAGCAGGGTTGCAAATATGATAAAAAATGTAAAATTTACGCTTACAAGGTGAACAAAAACAATTAATTCATAACTTTGCTTCTAATCATAGTAGAACTTTTATCTTAGGCTTGTTTTAAAGCTAAAAGAGCATAGTTTTCATAAAAATTTGTTTTATAAAAAAATTTTGAATTCTTCATCCCAAGGCCACGTGATGTGACCTTTGACCTTGAATATATAAGAAAGTGTACCTTCAATTTTTTTAGAAATACAGTATGTTATACAGCTAAGTGTAGACTCTTTTTGGTGTAAGTTTTATTTTGGGAAGCCTTTGGGGATAGGAATAAAAAAAATGTTAAATATGGTAGTTACACATTTTTAACACAAAACATGCATCTGGAAGTTCAGACAAGAGTATTATACTGGGTGGAAATAAATGATTTTCATCAAGTTACCATTGCATTCCCCATGTAAAAGCATGACGTGCCGCTCTACGAAAATAGAGAAGGCAGTACCATAACCTCAAAATAAATTAATTCAATAAATTCTATGAATTGTTTGACAGATTGATTTCATTTATTGACAGAACTAATTTAGTACTAAATCAAAAAGAGTAGAGCGGTACAGAAAAATTTACATGTGAAAAAATTCCAAAGGGCACTTGATGAAAATCATTTATTTCCACGCTGTAGTATCAGGTATTTAGTATATATTTGTACAGAAACCTTCAAATCGTATCTACTAAGACAAGTGTTGTACCTGTACCTGCAGATACAGGTAGCTATACAGGGTGTTGTTAAACGTTTGCCTACCCTTCTCGTGCATTTAAAAAGAGTTTTATTTGAAAACAAATTGGAATATAATTAAAATTTGACCTGACCCGAAAAACCCATAGCAGATTCATGATCTGCAAACTAAGAACCTCTAGAAAAAGTCTATTAGAACCTGGAAATTTTTTTAGAGTCCAATTTTGTTGTACAGTTTAATTAATTAAAAACCTATACATATAAATAATAACTAAACTGCTTTCACATGCATTCTAATAAAACTAGTATCGCTTGAGCCATTATTTGAAGCAAAACTATGTAATTATTTCTATTTGTCAAAATAGCACACCTCCATAACTTTTGGCTCGGACTATCCCACTACAACTTCTTTAATACCTCAGATTGTAAAACCCTGCAATTTCATTTCTGAGATTGGTTTTATCAGAATGAAACGTTTTAACAACACAAAATTGAGCATGATACAAACTTCAACGAACCACTGAGCTGAACAACATTTTATAAGTTAAATATTACTATATTAATAAAAACCTTCACTAACCAATTTTAAGTGCAGTCATTAAAGCCAAAAGGCATGCATCGATTAATGACCCGTCATGATCTAAACAGATCAAGTCAGCATACAAGCACCATGCTAATCTCTCTTTCGCTATGCACAAATCTTTCAAATCAATACATCCAGAGTTCTCTACAATATCAGCAATAAATCGGGTAGTAATTTGTGCTAGATCACTCGGTGGACCTGGTCGGAACTTTGGCGAACATAGAGGTGGTAACTCTACATTTGGAATTAGAAATCCTTCATTCGGTTTTTCAGCTTTGGGTTGACAAAATTCCTAATAATTGAGATTTTAATTAGTTATTGAAAATAAAAGACTTTAATATTTACTTACCGCTTTTATTCCACAAACAACAGTAGTTTTACCAATTCGAACTAATGCTGAACCATCTGCTGTTGATATGGATCCAACATTAATTGTTACTGGACGAAATTTCGACAATAATCTTCCATCTGGTCGAACGTTATGATTTATATAATCTCGATAAAACTTTGTTGGATGAAGAGATCTGAAAATTAATTGGATTCATGTTAATTATACAACAAACAAACCTAATGTTATTACTTTTAATAAAAGGACATCCTAACCTCAAATACATGCATCATGCTTTAAACTTTATTAGGACATATTTGAGAAATTATTTTAGTGATAGCTATTAATAGTAATAATACAACAATTAGGTGACTTACTGAAATTGTTTTGCCATAATTATTACAGGAATTTTGACATTTATTTACAAAAAGAAACGTGTTGTTTTATTAATTTACCATTTGATTGACATTTGTAAACAAATAATAGAAGTGGGAGAAATTGGCGCTAATGCATAATTTAAATACCGGAGTGAAACTGGCAGCCAAAAAGTAGCAGCCGATAGCTCATAGAATTCGTTGTGAACCATCCTAATCCCACGGGCTATACTATTATAGCGCGACTACTACAAGATATAGTAATTATATATTATTATTAATTATAAGATATCCATTCGACTCCCATTGTTAAAAATATCTTTACAAAGGTCGCTGTTGGTTAATATGTTCATGCAAACTGCAGCTAAATAAAATTCCAAATACACGCTGTGTTTGTTAGCAAAATATACTGGAGCAGCCGCCTACTGATGCGTAGGGGTAGCCAAATAGGGCTGTAAAACGATTAATCTGCTTTGTGCGAGATTTAAATATGCAAATTGCAAATAAAGAGGGAGTCTATTAACAGTTTATACTATAGCAGCCGGATACTGAGGCGTAGGGGTGACGAGAGAGGGCTGTAAAAGGGTTAGTATGCTTTGTGCAAAATTGAACTATGGAAAATTCAAATAAAGAGGGTGTGTATTAACAGTTTATAGTATATCAGCTGGTTAGTGAGGCGTAGGGGTGACGAGAGAGGGCTGTAAAAGGGTTAATATGCTTTGTGAGAAATTGAACTATGGAAAATTCAAATAAAGAGGGTGTGTATTAACAGTTTATACTACAGCAACCGTTTACTGAGGCGTGGGGGTGACGAGAGAGGTCTGTAAAAGGGTTAATCGGATTTGTGCGAAAATGAACTATGCAAAAATCAAATAAAGAGGATGTGTATTAACAGTTTATACTACAGCAGCCGGTAACTGAGGCGTAGGGGTGACGACAGAGGGCTGTAAAAGGGTTAATCGGATTTGTGGGTGACGAGAGAGGTCTGTAAAAGGGTTAATCGGATTTGTGCGAAAATGAACTATGCAAAAATCAAATAAAGAGGATGTGTATTAACAGTTATAACTACAGCAGCCGGTTACTGAGGCTTAGGGGTGACGACAGAGGGCTGTAAAAGGGTTAATCGGATTTGTGCGAAAATGAACTATGCAAAATTCAAATAAAGAAGGTGTGTGTTAACAGTTTATACTACAGCAGCCGGTAACTGAGGCGTAGGGGTGACGAGAGAAGGCTATAAAAAGGTTAATCTGCTTTGTGCGAAATTGAACTATACAACATGCTAATAAAGAGGGTGTGTATTAACAGTTTATACTACAGCAGCCGGTTACTGAGGCGTGGGGGTGACGAGAGAGGGCTGTAAAAGGGTTAATATGCTTTGTGCGAAATTGAACTATGGAAAATTCAAATAAAGAGGGTGTGTATTAACAGTTTATACTACAGCAGCCGGTTACTGAGGCGTGGGGGTGACGAGAGAGGGCTGTAAAAGGGTTAATCTGCTTTGTGCGAAATTGAACTATGGAAAATTCAAATAAAGAGGGTGTGTATTAACAGTTTATAGTACATCAGCTGGTTAGTGAGGCGTAGGGGTGACGAGAGAGGTATGTAAAAGGGTTAATCTGCTTTGTGCGAAATTGAACTATGGAAAATTCAAATAAAGAGGGTGTGTATTAACAGTTTATACTACAGCAGCTGGTTAGTGAGGCGTAGGGGTGACGAGAGAGGGCTGTAAAAGGGTTAATATGCTTTGTGCGAAATTGAACTATGGAAAATTCAAATAAAGAGGGTGTGTATTAACAGTTTATACTACAGCAACCGTTTACTGAGGCGTGGGGGTGACGAGAGAGGTCTGTAAAAGGGTTAATCGGATTTGTGCGAAAATGAACTATGCAAAAATCAAATAAAGAGGATGTGTATTAACAGTTTATACTACAGCAGCCGGTAACTGAGGCGTAGGGGTGACGACAGAGGGCTGTAAAAGGGTTAATCGGATTTGTGGGTGACGAGAGAGGTCTGTAAAAGGGTTAATCGGATTTGTGCGAAAATGAACTATGCAAAAATCAAATAAAGAGGATGTGTATTAACAGTTTATACTACAGCAGCCGGTTACTGAGGCTTAGGGGTGACGACAGAGGGCTGTAAAAGGGTTAATCGGATTTGTGCGAAAATGAACTATGCAAAATTCAAATAAAGAAGGTGTGTGTTAACAGTTTATACTACAGCAGCCGGTAACTGAGGCGTAGGGGTGACGAGAGAAGGCTATAAAAAGGTTAATCTGCTTTGTGCGAAATTGAACTATACAACATGCTAATAAAGAGGGTGTGTATTAACAGTTTATACTACAGCAGCTGGTTAGTGAGGCGTAGGGGTGACGAGAGAGGGCTGTAAAAGGGTTAATATGCTTTGTGCGAAATTGAACTATGGAAAATTCAAATAAAGAGGGTGTGTATTAACAGTTTATAGTACATCAGCTGGTTAGTGAGGCGTAGGGGTGACGAGAGAGGTCTGTAAAAGGGTTAATCTGCTTTGTGCGAAATTGAACTATGGAAAATTCAAATAAAGAGGTTGTGTATTAACAGTTTATACTACAGCAGCCGGTTACTGAGGCGTGGGGGTGACGAGAGAGGGCTGTAAAAGGGTTAATCTGCTTTGTGCGAAATTGAACTATGGAAAATTCAAATAAAGAGGGTGTGTATTAACAGTTTATAGTACATCAGCTGGTTAGTGAGGCGTAGGGGTGACGAGAGAGGTCTGTAAAAGGGTTAATCTGCTTTGTGCGAAATTGAACTATGGAAAATTCAAATAAAGAGGGCGTGTATTAACAGTTTATACTACAGCAGCTGGTTAGTGAGGCGTAGGGGTGACGAGAGAGGGCTGTAAAAGGGTTAATATGCTTTGTGCGAAATTGAACTATGGAAAATTCAAATAAAGAGGGTGTGTATTAACAGTTTATACTACAGCAGCCGGTTACTGAGGCGTGGGGGTGACGAGAGAGGGCTGTAAAAGGGTTAATCTGCTTTGTGCGAAATTGAACTATGGAAAATTCAAATAAAGAGGGTGTGTATTAACAGTTTATAGTACATCAGCTGGTTAGTGAGGCGTAGGGGTGACGAGAGAGGTCTGTAAAAGGGATAATCTGCTTTGTGCGAAATTGAACTATGGAAAATTCAAATAAAGAGGGTGTGTATTAACAGTTTATACTACAGCAGCTGGTTAGTGAGGCGTAGGGGTGACGAGAGAGGGTTGTAAAATGGTTAGTATGCTTTGTGCGAAATTGAACTATGGAAAATTCAAATAAAGAGGGTGTGTATTAACAGTTTATACTACAGCAGCCGGTTACTGAGGCGTGGGGGTGACGAGAGAGGGCTGTAAAAGGGTTAATATGCTTTGTGCGAAATTGAACTATGGAAAATTCAAATAAAGAGGGTGTGTATTAACAGTTTATACTACAGCAGCCGGTTACTGAGGCGTGGGGGTGACGAGAGAGGGCTGTAAAAGGGTTAATCTGCTTTGTGCGAAATTGAACTATGGAAAATTCAAATAAAGAGGGTGTGTATTAACAGTTTATACTACAGCAGCTGGTTAGTGAGGCGTAGGGGTGACGAGAGAGGGCTGTAAAAGGGTTAATCTGCTTTGTGCGAAATTGAACTATGGAAAATTCAAATAAAGAGGGTGTGTATTAACAGTTTATAGTACATCAGCTGGTTAGTGAGGCGTAGGGGTTACGAGAGAGGGCTGTAAAAGGGTTAATATGCTTTGTGCGAAATTGAACTATGGAAAATTTAAATAAAGAGGGTGTGTATTAACAGTTTATACTACAGCAGCAGAATGTAAACATAGCACTTGTGCCACTTATAAATTCTGGACAAAAGAGGAATTATCTGTGAAAGATATTAAAATACACGTCAATGAACAAGGTAAGGTGTATCATGAGGACGAAAAGCATCGCAGTTTTATAAAAGGCTTCAGAAGGGAAATATTAGCGCAAGAATTGAAAAGCAAAGCTCCTTCAATTGTCAAATTACAAAAATTGGGTAGGGTTCCTTCTGAAGTCTTGAAAGCAGGCAACTTTAATGAAGCTCCGTCTGAGGATATTTTAAAACAAATTTCTAGCGAAAACATCAGAGCCGAAGATTTAGATAAAGATTTATTTATGTTTTTAATAAAATTACAAAATGAAATGGCTAATAATGGCTTGTGGGAAGGTAAACATTTAAAAGGTTACATTCAGGATATTTGGTATTTTCCGTTCTTAATAAGGTTGCAATCAGAGTTTCAAATTCGGTATTTATTGAAGCTAGGTAAAAATAGTAATTTATTTCTTTATTTGGATGCTACAGGTAGCATTATTGCAAAGCCGGAGTGGATAGCGAAAAATATAGTTTATTACGCATTAGTTTTACCAGGACAAAACAGTTCTCTTGTTCCGGTAGCTGAACTTATAACATCTAGTCAAACCATACCCACTCTACAGTAATTTTTAACGTCCTTTTTACGTGATTTGCGATTATGTGGAGATTATCAAATGGCATCGTTAATTAAGAAAGTCGAAACCGATTTTAGTATGGCATTAATGCAAGCTACTTTACTAAGCTTCAACAAAATGTCCTTATTAGAATATTTACAAAGTATTTATGCACATGTTGTAAATCACGTTAGTATAAAACATTTAACAATTCTTCATATATGTTCGTCTCATGTTTTTCACAATGCAGTATCAAGGATTAATAAAATATCAAAAAACAAAACCCTTCGCAACGAAGCAAAAAGAATCGTTGCAGCTTTCATTAACAGTTCTAATCTTTTAGCAGCAACCGTTTTTTTCCGACATGTTGTTAATGTGTATGGTTTTGATTACATCAATGACAATTATGCAGAAAGTTTAACTTCAATTAAAGAAGAAATGGGTATGAAAGAAAAAGTACATGGTCCTTTCCCGAAAGAATGGAACGAGTTCGAAAGAGACCATAAAAGATTTAATTTACGCCACTCTTCTCCTTTTTATAAGCTTTTTTCATATGTCCTTACGTCAGCCACTGATGAAACAGGAGAACCTACTCCAAACAAAAATATTCGCTATTTACCTAAATTCATAGGTTACATCCTGACCGATTTATTACCGTTCTATCCTATTTGGTCAGGGATGTTAATAAGACAATTTAAAATAATTAGAGATTGCAACGCATTAGTAGAAAACTGGTTTAAAATTGTTAAGAAAGATACATTTAATAATAAAATGCGTCGAAAGGCACCTAGGTTCATACAGTTTATGGGAAGTTTATTGAAATCCAGATTTAGCAGTCACACAATATGCCTTAAAACAAGTCGCCAGTTAAAACCAAAAAGATTAAGAAAAAAGAAAGTAGCTACAATTAGAATAAGTAATATACATAAATTATCAACATCTGCTAAAAGTATTATAAATTTGCAAAATGTATCGCTATGCGAGGAGGAATGGAACAAGCGAGGTACTCCTTTAAAAAGCGGGTACTTCAATAAACACACCAAAGTTTTACCAATTGAAACTCCATCACCTATAACCAAATACAGTACCCCCAAAGAATCAATAACGCCTATTCAAGTAACTCCACTTCCTTACTCTCCTATCCCAAAACCATCAGCTGAAGTCCTTCAATTAGTAAAACGTAAACTGATAGATGAACCTGATGCTACAGAAGCAAAACCTTGGGATGGTGTGGAAAACTACATGCAATTAACCGAGAACAAGTATGTAATAGTAGGTTTAGAAATTTTTAAAGTAAATTTAGAAACATTACACCCTAACCAGTTATTGTACGATAACATTTTAAATAGTTTTCTACATTTGATGTCTTATTATGCACAGGATCGACACTTAATAGTCCTCAGATTTGATACACTATTCATTCAACAATTATCTACTTTAAGCGAGCAATTAAGACCCGGTTTTTATAAGTGGGCCAGAAATGCAGAAATATTTAATTTTGATATTTGGCTAATGCCTATAAATTTATTTAACAGTCACTGGACTCTTGCAGTTTTTATTTTTAAATATAAATATTTAATATATCTTGATTCTTTACACGGTAGTTTTCCTGAAAATTTATTTACAAAGATTTTTAAATTTATTGATATTAATTATTCAGTAGTTTATAATGTAAGTGTAAATTGGGACGAGTGGACAATTTTTGCAGTCAAAGATATTCCTACTCAATTTTCTTCTTCTGGAGTGGGAGTAAATTGTGGCGTTCACGTGTGTGTTTGGGCTCACATAATATGCACTGGCAGTGCATACGACTTCAAAGAAACCGATATGTTAAAAATTAGAAAGTGGATGATGCAATTATTAGTATTGTCGCCTAAAGGGAGTTCTGAACAAGAAAAACTGCAGAACAAGGCATTTGTTGTTGGAGGATTTTAATGAAACAGGACAATCTTTAAAAAGTGATCGAATGCCAAAAATCTTGACTGTTCTACCACCTGAGTATAATTCTACAATAGAATTTTGCAGAAATATTAATAGAGATATTTTTAATGCTACAAATAGACATTGCGCTGTTGCACATTGCATTGGTCCCATTGAAAATATGTTTTTTTGTGAAGGTGCTTGCAGGGATTGGTACCATAAAACATGCATCAAAATAAATCCAACAAGAGGACGAGTTGCGAAGGCTAAGTTTTATTGTCCCAATTGTTTCGACAACCCTACAAATTAGAATACTTTTCCTTCATTTGCGTTTACTTTCAAGATATTAGAACCTAAAAACGGTTTTAATTATTACTGATGACATGATGCTTGTATGATTTATTTCCGTATTTCAGGTATATTATTCATTATTCCAGTACGTCTTACTTTTACTTCATCATTGGTGGCATATTTTCTTAATCTTCGGTCTGATGAATTTCTTATTTCGTTAACCGCCTGTCATAAATGGACGTAGTTATGCAGAAAGCTATCAATCCTCGATATACTTAAACAGAGTAGATTACAGATATTCTCATAAGGATATAACTAATAACCAAGGTTGGCTGCTGACCTTATTTATACAAGTAGCCGTGTGGCTTGATAGGTTTTAATAAAATGAAGATTGCACAATACTGAATTTGTATACGAGTTCAGCCCATTTTTTAACATTTGAGGGTTGGTAGCTTTCTTCACAAATACGTCCAAATATGTTGTAACATAATATCATAATTATTGTATGTGTATTTTGTAGGTGTGACGGTTTCTCTTTGTGATTATAGTTGTGAATAAAATAACATGTTATTCACAACTATCATGCAGATAGGTAATAATACTTTGGACAAATTTTTACAAATGAAATGAAATTTTCATATTCAATTTTAGTGATTATATTATTATTATTATATTAATATATTGTAGATAATATATATAAATTATATAAACCAACAGTTTTATATGTAGTATAGATGTTTTTAATTATATAATATTGTAACAAGAGAGAAAAAGAAAGAACCTCTTTTCGAGCAACAAATGGTGTGTTCTACCGCATTCGAGAGAATGACGCATCGCACAAGCATGTAAACCAGACGCGGTTTATTCTAGCGCTTTCTAGAATACATAGAAGGTTCCAGCGACTTCTGGTGCGATTATATGAGGGTATAAAAGCGGATTCGCGGATAAAAAGAGAGGTAGTCAACAGCGAGTTATTAACTGTGTTTAACGAAATAAATAGTAACTGTAAAAGATAAATATTGTATTGGAAATTCATAGTCTGTAAATAATAGTTTTAATGGTTTATAATCATAGCGTTAATTTATAGTGTATTCATTAGTGTATAGAAATAAATATTTGTTTGTGAATAGACGATTTAAACAGCACTTGTATTATTATTTGAAAAAGAACGTTACAATATACATAAATGCAACTAATTTAAATGTGGTAGTTTCCCTGAAATACGCCGACGGACATGATTTATTTATGATTTATACAACACCAAAAAGGCTATTTGATGTTTTCAAACAAATATAGCCGTACTTATAGAGAGATTACACGCGTGTAATCTAATAATAGTTATTTATGTGTTAAGGGTATAATGAAGCTTTTATGGCCAGAAGCGTTATTTCTAGGAAAAGGCTGTAGGGCCCTCTATACATACACTGTTTTATGCACAGATTAAGTTTTTGATGTCAAATCTATTATTGTGTAAAAATATAATTAAATGAGTACGTAGGTACATCAAGCAGCTGTGCGTATACTTACTTATGTGATTATACGAAGTTCGTTACTATAGTTACTATTCCAAAATATTTAATTTCAGTTTATTTTCATTGGTGATAAGTTTACAAATTATATTAAGAACCAATCAAGTTCTACAAAAAAACTTCTGATATTTAATTGACTTTTCGTTATTGCCCGTCTGACCATAAAAAGACGTTTATGTTTAGATGAGTCTTGCAATAATAGTCTAATTATAATGCATCTGTGCATAATAAATTTAATGTTACACAGCAGTGGCGTATTTATGGGGGAGCTATCGGGCTGGAAACCCCCTTTGGAAATCTTTGGAATAATCTAGGCTATGTATGTACCGAAACCGTGGTTTCCCGTAATAATAACTACTACAACCCATAACCTAAACCAAGGCCCCAGAAGCTATAAGCTTGTGCGGGAGGGAGGGGCGATTATTATTATTATTATTATTATTATTATGTAGGCCCAATGTGCGGCTGCAGCCGACTTACAGATGGAACAGCGCAAATCCCACATTTGTGTCACAGCTAAGGAAAACTGCAGAAAACCTTAACCAGATCTGCCGTAAAAATCTGAACATTTAGTAGTAGCCCTCCCCGAAAAAAATTCTAAACACGCCACTGCTTACACACTTTAATGATGGCATGTGAATACGGTTGAATGTCTTTAATTAAAATTATTTGCATTTATAGTCGGTCAATCGCATTCAAAGTGGTATGAATTATTGGATACTAAACTGCTGTATATTTATTTATTTATATATCATAAAAAATTAAAACTATTCCTAAGAAAACTATATTTGCACGACAACTACCTTTTATTCGATTCAATAATGGGTGGCTCATCAAGACCGCAACATTTTTGAATAAGAAACACTTTTTTTTTAATGATAATATATATTTTTAATACAACTGAAAATACTACATAAACTGCCAGCCTCGGTGGATTAGTGGTTTGCATGTTTGCTTTATAATCCAAGGATTGCAGGTTCGATCCCCGGCCGAGCTGGTAATTTTTCATAGCGGAGAAAAATAAAAACATGCCTTCTTCTAGGATAGGAAGTAAAACTGTAGGTCTCATGTCAATGTGATGTTTGGCACGTTAAAAATCCCTACTGGGGTTGGAATTCCCCCAGATTCGGCTAAATTCTAGTAGGGTCGGCCAAATGATCATAGCTATCGGTGCCATGAGGTACAAAGGATGCTCCGCCATCTTGATTCTTCGCCCAAAATCAAACAAACTTATTGACATATCGGAAGTTCTAATATCATAAAAAAACCATTAGTGTTACCAACTTAAAAATAATGGAACTAAAATAAGCGACTATATAAAAGAATATTTAATAACACATCCAGAGATACTTTTATTTAAATAACATTTAAATCTCAAAACAGTGATTTTAGCGTTGTTTTTCTTATTAATTACGGGTGAGTGCCACCAATTTTTTACATTATTGTTCTCTGAGTAATTTTCTACAACCTAGTAGCATTGGTTTACCTGGGTGCAAATAATCAAGTAATTAATGAAGTGGTTAGCATTGTGTATTGTATTATAGGATTGAACATGTAATTACTTAAACCTTCTGTGGAGATGTTATAAACACTGTATACTAAATACAGAACACAGTTGTTATCAACATAAGGACAAGGAGAGGTAAGTATTAGGAGCGCCACTTAAGAAACCAATAATCTTATCCTATAGCCCCTTTATTTTTAAATAGTAGCGACCACGATTAATTTCGTCGCTGGAGTAAAAGTATGTTGGTGACATTGAAAGTTACCAGATTTGACATTTCGTTTTGCACTAAATCTTAGGTTTAATACTCATCATGCACAAAAGTATTCACAATTTAACATGAATTTGATAACAGACATTCGTGTTATGTAAAAACGATCATTATTATCAATTATTACCAGACATTCGCTTTCTACAGTATATCCGAATTTTATCGGACATAAGTATTTTTAGTAAATGAAAATTAATTGTGATAATCACAGAAATACTGCAAATTAGTTTAAGAACTTATAAACATAATGAAAAATTATCATCTCTGACTGGGATTCGAACCCAGGACTCTCTGCTATCCAGGCAGATGCTCTACCAACTGAGCTACCTGAGACGACTCCCAATTGAAACGACAATTTTTCATATAAGATGGAAATAATGTTAACAAATGAAGTATACTAATTATTTGCTATGTATAAATTGGTTGTTCGCTAATCCGCGACTCGTTTTTACCAACTATCACAGCTGAATTAGATTTTTCGAAATATTCTTCCATAGGAAAATTAATAATAGTAAATGAAAATTAATTGTGATAATCACAGAAATACTGCAAATTAGTTTAAGAACTTATAAACATAATGAAAAATTATCATCTCTGACTGGGATTCGAACCCAGGATTCTCTGCTATCCAGGCAGATGCTCTACCAACTGAGCTACCTGAGACGACCCCGTCAGAGTCGAATCCCAGTCAGAGATGATAATTTTTCATTATGTTTATAAGTTCTTAAACTAATAAGTATTTTTATCGGGCATAGAAAGATTAGTAACGGTACCTATCTCATTCGAATTTCTGATTGATCATTCTTTCTATTTCATTCACTCTTTGTTTACATTCACAACACATAATGCTGCTAAAGCTACTACTGTTTAAACATAAGTTACCGAAAATCGTAAAAAACTATTCGTGCACTCAATAATACGACAGGCATCCTTTTCCCCATCGGACCCCATATTTCGAAGTATAGACTGCGAATATCTTTATTGAGATTTCTATAAACTGTTCCATAAACAAAAGTATAAACTATTAATACATACCCTCTTTCTTTGAATTTTGCATAGTTCATTTTCGCACAAATCCGATTAACCCTTTTACAGACCTCTCTCGTCACCCCCTCGCCTCAGTAACCGGCTGCTGTAGTATAAACTGTTAATACACACCCTCTTTATTTGAACTTTCCATAGTTCAATTTCGCACAAAGCATATTAACCCTTTTACAGCCCTCTCTCGTCACCCCTACGCCTCACTAACCAGCTGATATAGTATAAACTGATAATACACACCCTCTTTATTTGAATTTTCCATAGTTCAATTTCGCACAAAGCAGATTAACCCTTTTACAGCCCTCTCTCGTCACCCCTACGCCTCAGTAACCGGCTGCTGTAGTATAAACTGTTAACACTCACCTTCTTTATTTGAATTTTGCATAGTTCAATTTCGCACAAAGCAGATTAACCCTTTTACAGCCCTCTCTCGTCACCCCCACGCCTCAGTAACCAGCTGCTGTAGTATAAACTGTTAATACACACCTTCTTTATTTGAATTTTCCATAGTTCAATTTCGCACAAAGCAGATTAACCCTTTTACAGCCCTCTCTCGTCACCCCTACGCCTCAGTAACCGGCTGCTGTAGTATAAACTGTTAACACACACCCTCTTTATTTGAATTTTCCATAGTTCATTTTCGCACAAATCCGATTAACCCTTTTGCAGACCTCTCTCGTCACCCCCACGCCTCAGTAACCGGCTGCTGTAGTATAAACTGTTAATACACACCCTCTTTATTTGAATTTTCCATAGTTCAATTTCGCACAAAGCATATTAACCCTTTTACAGCCCTCTCTCGTCACCCCTACGCCTCACTAACCAGCTGCTGTAGTATAAACTGTTAATACACACCCTCTTTATTAGAATGTTGTATAGTTCGATTTCGCACAAAGCAGATTAACTCTTATAGCCTTCTCTCGTCACCCCTTCCCCGCAGTTACCGGCTGCTGTAGTATAAACTGTTAACACACACCTTCTTTATTTGAATTTTGCATAGTTCATTTTCGCACAAATCCGATTAACCCTTTTACAGACCTCTCTCGTCACCCCCACGCCTCAGTAACCGGCTGCTGTAGTATAAACTGTTAATACACACCCTCTTTATTTGAATTTTCCATAGTTCAATTTCGCACAAAGCATATTAACCCTTTTACAGCCCTCTCTCGTCACCCCTACGCCTCACTAACCAGCTGATGTAGTATAAACTGTTAACACTCACCTTCTTTATTTGAATTTTGCATAGTTCATTTTCGCACAAATCCGATTAACCCTTTTACAGACCTCTCTCGTCACCCCCACGCCTCAGTAACCAGCTGCTGTAGTATAAACTGTTAATACACACCTTCTTTATTTGAATTTTCCATAGTTCAATTTCGCACAAAGCAGATTAACCCTTTTACAGCCCTCTCTCGTCACCCCTACGCCTCAGTAACCGGCTGCTGTAGTATAAACTGTTAACACACACCCTCTTTATTTGAATTTTCCATAGTTCATTTTCGCACAAATCCGATTAACCCTTTTGCAGACCTCTCTCGTCACCCCCACGCCTCAGTAACCGGCTGCTGTAGTATAAACTGTTAATACACACCCTCTTTATTTGAATTTTCCATAGTTCAATTTCGCACAAAGCATATTAACCCTTTTACAGCCCTCTCTCGTCACCCCTACGCCTCACTAACCAGCTGCTGTAGTATAAACTGTTAATACACACCCTCTTTATTAGAATGTTGTATAGTTCGATTTCGCACAAAGCAGATTAACTCTTATAGCCTTCTCTCGTCACCCCTTCCCCGCAGTTACCGGCTGCTGTAGTATAAACTGTTAACACACACCTTCTTTATTTGAATTTTGCATAGTTCATTTTCGCACAAATCCGATTAACCCTTTTACAGACCTCTCTCGTCACCCCCACGCCTCAGTAACCGGCTGCTGTAGTATAAACTGTTAATACACATCCTCTTTATTTGAATTTTCCATAGTTCAATTTCGCACAAAGCATATTAACCCTTTTACAGCCCTCTCTCGTCACCCCTACGCCTCACTAACCAGCTGATGTAGCATAAACTGTTAATACACACCCTCTTTATTTGAATTTTCCATAGTTCAATTTCGCACAAAGCAGATTAATCCTTTTACAGACCTCTCTCGTCACCCCTACGCCTCACTAACCAGCTGATGTACTATAAACTGTTAATACACACCCTCTTTATTTGAATTTTCCATAGTTCAATTTCGCACAAAGCATATTAACCCTTTTACAGCCCTCTCTCGTCACCCCTACGCCTCACTAACCAGCTGATATACTATAAACTGTTAATACACACCCTCTTTATTTGAATTTTCCATAGTTCAATTTTGCACAAAGCATACTAACCCTTTTACAGCCCTCTCTCGTCACCCCTACGCCTCAGTATCCGGCTGCTATAGTATAAACTGTTAATAGACTCCCTCTTTATTTGCAATTTGCATATTTAAATCTCGCACAAAGCAGATTAATCGTTTTACAGCCCTATTTGGCTACCACTACGCATCAGTAGGCGGCTGCTCCAGTATATTTTGCTAACAAACACAGCGTGTATTTGGAATTTTATTTAGCTGCAGTTTGCATGAACATATTAACCAACAGCGACCCTTGTAAAGATATTTTTAACAATGGGAGTCGAATGAATATCTTATAATTAATAATAATATATAATTACTATATCTTGTAGTAGTCGCGCTATAATAGTATAGCCCGTGGGATTAGGATGGTTCACAACGAATTCTATGAGCTATCGGCTGCTACTTTTTGGCTGCCAGTTTCACTCCGGTATTTAAATCCTATAATTGTATGTTAATTAGAGAGGTATGAAACTAGACATTGGAAACCGAGTGGATTACACGATGCATTTATTGGCTATGAATTTATTTAATTTTGTGGCATCATTTCATTTTCCATCATCCATTCGGGTATTTGACGTATCATTCACCCGGCAAGTTAGGAGAGGGGATAATGGCGCCTAAATTTACTAAAACATTTTAAAGCAGCATTTGTATTTGCAGATAATTTAAAGCAAATCCTAATCTCATATTAATAAATAGGTTATTTTCATAATAAAAATTAATATTTCTTTAAGATTCCTTCATTGCATAATTTAGAAATTCAATAAAATATTAGGGGAAGCTAAGCACGTGACCACAACCTAGCTTCCGATTGGTGCATTTATTTGCAAGGGTTCAGCTGTTTTACACATGTCAGCGCTGTTTACTGCACTATCGGTTCTACGGTCGTTTTTGACGGTTAGATCCGTTAGTACACCCCAAAGAATCCTATCCTATTCAGTGAAACGCGTGTTTTCTTCGAGTTTTTTCTTTTCTCTTTATTTCTGCGTGCTCCCTTTACTAGCATTCAATTCCCTTTATCGATATACACGGTTTTTATTCAACGATGGCTACATTTCATATCCATGAAGATCAGGAAAATTGCGGCATTCCCGAATTGCGCCAGAAACAGGCAAATATGGCTCCTCTTCAACAGAAAAGGGCCGTTTTGGGAGCCTTAGAAAATCAACAACTACGAAGGAATCCGATAAAAGAAAAGCAGGTAAGAAAACAATGCTGATGCTTCTAATCTAAATCTACATTTTTTTTATTTTCTTTTTCCTTCAGCCTTTAGGTGATTCTAAACTTCAGATCAGAAGTGAAAATGTTTCATTGAAACAAGTTTTGCAGAAAGCTCCTCCACCGGTTGTCCCTGTAGCACAATTTGAAGCATTTAAAGTGTATGAAGATTCAAAGGAGAATGATGTCCCTAGCAATCAAAATCGCAAACCAGTGGAATCCAAGGATTTTGAAAGCGAACTTCAACATGTCAAAAAGGAATGGTTTGCTCAAGAAGCAAAGATTAAAAAAGGACATGATGTAAGCCGTAAGCCATTAGAGATTGTATCTAAGAGGCAAGAAGAATGCAAAGATAAACTTGAAGATTCAAATGACACGCAAGAAACAGAAAATGAAAATATTATTGCACCCACTCCTGAACGTGAAACGCCTATGAGTATTGAAAAGCCACTTGAGGATGAATGCATGAAACTTCTTATTAAAACCCAATCAAATAAAGATCTGTTCTTCGAGAATGAAGAATATCGTTCTGACATATATTTGTATTTACGGGAACATGAGGTATGTTTTTATTTGTTTTGGATTTAATAAAATAATTAACTTTTTATGATTTTTATTTAATTAGCTTCAAAATCGTCCCAAGGCTGGTTATATGAGGAAGCAACCTGATATAACTTACAACATGCGCACAATCCTTGTTGATTGGCTAGTGGAAGTAGCTCAAGAATATAAATTGCAGACTGAAACTTTATATTTGGCGATTAATTATATTGATCGTTTCTTGAGTTACATGTCTGTTGTTAGGGGTAAATTACAATTGGTTGGAACTGCCGCCATGTACATTGCTGCGTAAGTTTATTTTTATTCTATTAGTAAATATTTTTTGTAATGATAACCTTTGCACTTTACGGATTCTTTACAATAGTCATTTGTATATAAGATTTTATTAGAACTTTTGCAAATTTGAAATGCTAATATGTTAAAATTAAATTTTTGTGTATATTCTTTTATTTATTTTAACTAAAATTTTTGTAATTTAGGGATTTAATATTAATAGTAGAGTAAATCTGAAAGCGGATTTTGTTGTCCATGGTACATTGAAAGGTAAAAAGCTATCGAGTACGTTATCGGATGCTATTTAGGGTGTATATCAATCCCCTAAATTCGTCTGGCGATATTGGTGTCTAACACCCCCCCCAGGGGAAAAGCTGAAAAAACAGCAAATCTAGAATACTTTATTTGCTATCCGGCTATATTAAAATATATACGATCTCTAAAGTATTAAGCGAGTTAGAGCTAATTTTCACTCAAGAATTATCATTAGATAAACGAAAGGATACTCACTAGATTAGCTTCTAACTCCCTTATTATGCGTATTTCAATTTCTGCAAACATAGAAAGATGTTTATATCTTGATAACTTTTGGATGACACAAGATATCAAAAAAGTTCAAAAAATAATTGTTATTAGTTCGAGATTTTACAATCCAACGGTTTTTGAAACTTTGAAATTGGCTAAACAGTAACGAAGATTTGACCAATTTATTCCGACAATGTATAAATTACCGCTGAGCAGCGATCATTCTATCTCTATTTTCACCCATCTTCTGTCTGATTATAACGCACTGCTCTTACCAGGTTCGTAAGTACATGCAACTATTAGCACAATATTGGACATACTATTTATATAAGTGACGTCAATGAGGCGTGTCGATGAGTCATACTTGCACGTGTTGATTGATGAGTCATACAGTTGATGACTCATACATCTAGAATGTTTGATGACGTCATATGTAGGTTTACTATTCGTTACACTATTGTGTCTGTTTTAGGCTATAGTCATTTCTTTGCCGATTTTCATTATTTTTGAACTTTTGTAAAGCACCACTTCTTCTCTTCCCAATAGCAAAGAGATTTCCAAAATGTGACAAAAAATGGCTAAGCTGTAGTCGTTAGAGCATTGCAAAGTACAAAAACTGGAGAGGCACATTTTTAAGTGGATGGAAAAAAGCTTAAATTAACTAAAACTACTAGACTCTTTTTGCAAGATAAAATGTACAGATTGACTAGACACTGGACTAACTATAATGACAGGTTAAAATAATGAAAATAAATTGTTGTTTTGCATATCATCGGCCATAACTCGGTCATTTGTTAACCAATTTAAAAAACAAAAATTTTCTAGAAATTAAACAAAATGTATCTTGAATAAATGAAGAGAAATAAATTTTATTTGTTTAGTAAATATCATTTTGAAGCGCTGAAACTTAAAAATTTCCAAAAAAAAAACTTTTTTCGTGACTGTTTCAGGCTATAACTCAGTTATTTCTTTACTAATTTTCATTATTATTGAACTTTTGTAAAGCTACACTTATTATCTTTCCCGTAGAGAAAAGATTTCCAAAATGTGACAACTAAGTTTTGGTCATTAGAGTAGTACAAGGCACCAAAACTGGATGAGGTAAAAGTCTTTATTCTTCAATATCAAAACAGTTATGTAGGTGGGAGTCGTTGTATATTTATTTATTTGTTTATTTGTAGCATAGTGTTATTAGTCTTTTTAAAGGCAAAGATTAACTTGAATGTCTAGTTCAAACTTAAAAACGTGAAAAAAATAACATATATAACGGCGATTGAAATTCTGCGGACTGCTCTATTAGAATCTTTAACATGGTAATCTGGTCTATACATGAGTGGTTTGCTCTAAACCCTGCTTGCTCTTATCCGGTTGTATATAATTTTGTAAAATATTTTGCTGGCTACACAGTAAATTTATTCCCCTCCAATTAGAGCAGTTTCTTAAGTCCCCTTTTTGGGAATTTTAATTATTGTTCCCTTTTTCCTGTCATTTGGGAAGGTTTCTTCAATTCAAATTTTCTAGAATAGTGGTTGTAAAATATCAAGGGTTGTAGGCAGATGCATTTTTATCATATCGTAATCTGGTCCACACCTGGTATTTTTTCCTGGTGCTATCTGTTGAATAACCTTTTGGATTTCTTCTCTCGTGGGAATATCAGTATCTGTTATCACTTCTTCCGCTCATGTTACTTGTAGTTCTTGGAATGCTGTTTCCTTAATGTTCATTCATCTTCAAAAATAATTCTTACAATTTCTAGGTCAAACATCCCACATAATTCTAGTATGAGTTCCCCATTTTCGTTTCTTTCTCCTACTCCTTGCTTACCAATTATACTTCCAACTCCCTCATTTTCTGTCCTACTCTAGCATTAAAGTCCCCCATCAGAAATATTTCTTTACAGTTTTGTTTAATGAGTGATAAAACTTTTCTTTTTCATCATATTCTGCTACTTCGGTAGGGGCATAGCGTTGAACTACTGAGATATTCTTGTTTTCTACTTGAAATCGGGCAGTTATAATTTCTTTTGGATACTGGGTTTCATTCTATCATCATTTCTTTAAATGTCTTACTAATCAGTATACCTACTCCGTATTCGTGATTATCCTTTTCTTCTGTTAACCCTGAGTATAAAAAGTGGTAGTCTTCAATTGTTATTTCTCCACTGTTTTTCATCTTGCCTCACTTATCCCTACAATATCTAAGTTGTATCTTTCCATTTCGTTTTTTGCTTGTTTTAAGTTCCCTGCTTGATGTAATGTTCCATTGCCCTATCTTTATTGTCCTTTTATTCTTATGTTGCCTACCTCTACTGTTTCTCTTTCTTTGGGCATTCATCTTAATCCTTTTATCTGATGCGATGTCTAACTTCTCTAGTGTTGCTTTTTCTCTCCCTATCTCTTTCCTTTATCTTGACTTCATTGTCGTTTTCAAATTATTTATTTTGGTTATCGTCCCTTTTGCCTCCATTCTAGCGCTTTGTAGTTCCAATTTTCCTCTCTGAGATTCTTCCAGATCTTGTTTTAGATCCGCTTGCATTTTGTGCAAAACACAAATTAGGCCTTCATCTTCCATTTTCCATTCGTTTAGCTACAATTTAGTAATAATGTTATTTTATTTTCCCTTGTATTTCACATGATTTAATAGCCCGACTTTAATTGAAGTCTAAGTGCACATCCGTCTATCTTTAATTTTTGGTACATGCACTCATTTCTATTTTGACCTGGCCACGTTATCGTAGTTATCGCCATTGTAAGAACGTCTATTGAAATTTTACGAGAATGCAAACTGTAGTTTTACGCATTAAAAGCTCCCTTTCCAGTTTTAGTTTTTATCACCCTTATTCTCCACTCTAAACTGTTTAACAAAACACTAATACCGACCTTTGTTTGTGTTTTTAGCCCCAAAAGCTAAATTTCAAGTTTAGAGTTATTATTTAAATTAATTAAACAGATTTTAATAATCAGCTTTATACAGTCAGAAGCACTCATTTGTGGGAATTAATTTAAAAAAAGAACTAAAGCAATATTGCAATTAGTTCCCGAGATATTGCGATATAAATATTAAAAAGTGTGGATTTTAAAAATTGTCAATTTTTACCTAAAATCACCTCTGTAGAGGGCAATGTTTTGACAAATTGTCGGAACTTCTTCCCCAAGGGATAGGCTATCATATAAAAACATTCATACATTTTTACCTTTCAGTTCATACAGGAATCAGGATAGCTGGTCGCTTTGCTTCTACTAACATAATACTAATTTAATGAAATTAGAACTCTTAAATCAAATTACCAAACCGGCCTGACCAAATCTAATCCTTTGTATTTATTATTTAATCGGTCGTTGCAGGACAGGGTTGTGCCTAAGGTATGGAAAACGAGTTATATTAACCTTATACATAGGTCGGGAGACAGGCAAAATATTGAGAGCTATAGAAGTGTTTGTATACAGTCTTGCATTCCCAAAATTCATGATAAAATTGTGTCTAATCGATTAAACTATACAGGGTGTATTTAGTACAACTGCCATTATTAAAACAGGTGATAGGTGACATTAATGCCAACAAAAAACTCCAATCAATTTTTTTCCTATCAACATTACTTTTTGCGTTATTTTGGCAACAGTGCATTCACTGTAAATCATTGGATTGACCATAACAAAATAAACAAAGTATTTACGTTGTTTTTCATTGACAAATGAAGAAATTTGTTTACATACACATTGTGGTCGTGGTGGGTATTGTATTATTTTGGGAGCCTTAAAATATGATTATTAACAGTTCATTTCTCGGACAATTTTGCTATCGCTAAACAATAAAACAGAAAAAAAGGTGACAGATTCCAGAACGTCTAAAACAGTTTTGAGTTTTTTTTTTAAGAATCAGTAATACATTGGAAATAAAAGCTTCAAAAACTTTAAACTTGTGGGGTTTCCCAAGCTTAAAATGCAAGTTTCAAATATTATGAGAATTTATTATCTGTAGGGTATCGACCTTTTCCAGTGATATTATTTGAACAATAACACAGATGGTTGTGTGCAGTTCACCTATTTCTTAAAGGGTAATGTACTATGTACTAAATAATGAATGAAAAAAGAAGAAACAAGAAAGATTTTTTTAGCATGAAATTGCATATTGGTAAATAGTTGAAGTAGAAATTACAATATTGATAAAACTAGTCTGTAAACTAATGTTAAGGCTCCGTTATCGCGTAAGTAAAGTAGCGCTTAAACAGCTCTGAAGAATTTTATTACAATTTTTAAAAATTGCACTTAGTTTACATTTATTGTGCATGAGATCTTTTCTTAAGAGTGTTATCTAGTTTATATTATGCTTTATAGCAAATACAAAATACCAAAAGCTATTTCCTTGACGAATAAAAAAGTGTAAATTTATAAAAACAAATGTAAATTTAAAAAATGGTAAGGTGTACTTCCTAAATTATCGTTCAAGTGTTATTTGAGATAAAAATGCCCGAATATACAACAGTATAAAAGAACTTTATGCACAGATGCATTATAATTAGACTATTATTGCTAGACTCATCTAAACATGACCGTCTCTTTATGGCCCAAGGGCCTCTTTATGGTCAAACGGGCAATAACGAAACGTCAATTAAATGTTATTAGTTTTTTGTAGAACTTGATTGGTTCTTAATATAATTTGTAAACTTATCACCAATGGAAATAAGCTGAAATGAACTATTTTGAAATAGTAACTATAGTAACGTACTTCATATAAACACATAAGTTTACGCACAGCGGCTTGATACCTACGTACTCATTTAATTATATTTTTTACACAATAATATATTTGAGATAAAAACTTAATCTGTGCATAAAATAGTGTATTTATAGCAGGCATCACTTGCTTTTATGGCCCTACAGCCTTTTCCTAGCCCTCGGCTAACGCCTGGGGCTAGAAATAACGCTTCTGGCCATTATGCCCTTAATACATAAATAACTATTATGAACTAAAAAAAGGTCATATCCCTCGTTTATTCAAACATTTTGGTAAATGACACCTATCATTCTTAGTTCAGGCTTTTGCTCACGTAACGCGCTGTACGTGGATCGAGTTAAAAAAGCGAGAAATTTCAACGAGGTTGATTTGACTGTTAATACATTTAACGCATTTTCGTTATTGTTACATATATTTTTGTGATTGTCGATGTAAAGTAACAGATTATTGTTTATATCCCTTCCCATACTTTAACTTTCCTAATCTTTTGACTATTATTTAATAAATTCCCGAAGTAAATGTTGTTTTTCTTTACTAATGAGAGCATGTGATGGTTAATTTTTGAATAAACTTATTAATTTCTTAAAACCAGCAAGAACAACTGATATTTTTAAAGATATTTAGCAGTTTTATATTCCCCTTTTTAATTTCAACTACTTTAAATTATTCCTTGGCATTTAAAAATTAAAAATTTCAGTTAAACTTAAAGTATTTTGAAAGTTCACGCATGTCTGGCAACACTGTGAGCAGAGAACTGCGATACAATCAAATGTTTCTATTTACATTTTCAAATTTTAGTTTTAAAGAAATTAATTCCATTTTGGACACCATCTTTAGGTGTTTATAGTTAATGAAGCTTCCTATTATTAACACTGGCAGTGATAACGGGCCCTTAATCAGAAAAGTTGTCACAGGATTCCAATAAGTGGAAACCTGCCGGAAATTGATAATTACTCCTATAGTTTTTATATTTGTTTTCAGCTCTATTTCAAAGCATTCCGTAAATGCATATGAATGCATTACCTGAATTAAAGAAGATTTGGAAGATTTAGTATTGTTATGTCGTATTTCTTTTATAATCTGTTTGTTAACCTAAACAAAGGATTAAATTGCAAACTTACAATACATACCTAGACATTCTATTCGGTGTACACAAAGGGGTTGTACCTGGATTTTTGATATTTTATGATTATTTCTAACTAAATTTTAAAAATTGAACTTTGTGTGCACCACCAGACATTTTCTGCGTCATTCGTGCAGAAAGTGTTTCCTAGTTCAGTTTGTCGATTTGTTACTATCTTGTTGCGTTTGTGTTGTTATTGTTGTTATTATTTGCTGTTTGCTCCTGTTATCTACTGTTGGTTTTATTAATTTGTGTTGTTCTTTGTGTTGATCTTGTGTTATTTATTTTGGTAAAGGTGTGATCTACTGCTAACCATGAACTGGTTTAGTATTCGGGAAATGGACGATATGCTACTGGTTTATGGAGAAGCTCGTTGCAATTCTAATGCAGCAGTTCGCCTCTATAGGCAACGATTTCAAAGAAGACGAGTGCCAAATCGAAGAACTTTTGTCGCGGTATCTCAGAGATTACTCGACACCTGTAGCCTTCACCGTCGTGCTGAAAACCGTGGACCACAGCGTTCGGCTGGAATTCTACAAATGGAAGAAGATATATTAGAAAGTGTTTCAGACCAACCAATGCGTAGCACGCGAAGCATTGCTCAAGAAGTTGGTACTTCACATTTGGTGGTTCATCGCACTTTGCGGGAGCAATGATTATACCCGTATCATGTTCAACGTGTGCAAGCTCTTACGCCAAATGATTAGGTTAGGTTAGGTTAAAGGTGAGTGTGGCGTCCTGTCCGCCTCCACTGCAACCTCCTGGGTCTATTGTGGCTCACACCTAGGTTAGAGTTCACCCTCCAGTCCCATTCTTTTAAGGAAGGTGAGTAGTCTGGTGGGTGATAGGTTGGTGAGATCCTCAAGCTTCAGTTGCACTGAGCCAAACAGTGAGAATCTGGTGCGGTCCCCTGCGGGACAGGTACATATGACGTGCTCTGCTGTTTCCTCTGCCTCTAATCATAGACGACAGATGGTCCCGTCTGCTAACCCTAGCTTATGCATATGGTATCTAAGACGGCAGTGCCCAGTGAGAAGGGCAGTTACGCTGCGCAGTCCTAGTCTGTTCAACTCTAACAGTGAAGTATGTCTGGTTTTGGATGGGCCCTTTATTGCTGCCTTGGAATAAGCCATCCCTGGGCGGCTATGCCACAGCTCCTGTGTACAGTGCCTCATCCAGCTTGTTACAGCACTTTTGGCCTCGGCCCTTGAAATGCCAAGGACCGGCTCTGGGCCAATAAACTTCGAGCTGGCACCTCTCCTGGCGAGGAGGTCAGCTAGCTCATTCCCTTCAATGCCAGAGTGACCGGGAACCCAAATTAGAGTGACTTTGTTGGCTTTCCCCAATTTGGAGAGTGCTTCCTGACAGCTCCATACTGTTGCTGATGTACAGCCACAGTTTGTCAGGGCTTGGAGAGCAGCCTGACTGTCAGAGAAGATCTTGAATGCCAAATGATTATCCGGCGAGAAGGGCCTTCTGTAAGTGGTTACTAAGAAAATGTACCAGAAATCAGCATTTCTTATCCCGTATTTTAACAACGGATGAAGCATGTTTCACTCGCAATGGTATTTTTAATTTCCACAATACCCATGTTTGGGCAGATGAAAACCCCCACAAAATCCATCAGCACAGATTTTCAATAAATGTATGGGCTGGAATAATTGACGATTATTTAATTGGACCATTTATATTGCCCGATAGACTAACCGGAGCTCACTACTTGGAATTTCTGCGTAATGAGCTGGGGCCATTACTCGGAGAGTTTCCACTAAATGTAACCAGGAACATGTGGTATTTACATGATGGAGCACCCCCTCATGTCTCACGAGATGTACGAAATTATCTCACTCAAGTTTTCCACAACCGCTGGATAGGACGATACGGGCCCACACGATGGCCTGCACGATCACCAGATCTTAATCCATTAGATTTTTATTTGTGGGGGCATTTAAAAGGTATCATGTATGAAACGGAAATTCTCAATGAAGAAATTCTTTGCGAACTCATCTTCGCACCTGAGGAGCAAATAAGAACCCGTCCAGAAATATCTCAACAGATCCGGGCTAACTGGATTCGTCGATGTCAGGGGTGTGTGGACAGCAACGGAGGTCATTTTCAACACTTATTATAAGTTGGTACTGAGTGTTTCTTGGAAGTTGGGCATGGGGAACTTAAACACATAGATTTCGCCGACGTTTCGTTGTTTATTACATCTTAATTATGGTATGTTTAAGCTTTTACGTTATTACATTGAAACACTTTTCTTTTGTTATCATTTCCAGTATTTTATAATTCTTCTATTTATTTGTCCAGATCTTCCTATTATGTCAATGAAATAGTATATTAAAGAACGAGTTTCATAAGGCAAGATTTATTGCACAAGTCCAAATAAAGGACGAGTGCAATAATGACTTATGAAACGAGTTTTTTTATGCTATTTTTCCTATTTTGCGCCTTTTATTCCCGTTTTAAATAAAAAGAAATCGCAATTTCAAAATTTAGGGAATTTTGTGGTAGTTGACAGCACTGATGTAACATTTGAAAGTTTTAGAGTGTTTTTGTCAATTTTCTGTTTTTTCAATTTTTTTTTCAATGCTACCAACTTTGTAAAAGTTGGGCTATTAAAGCACTGTTTTAGGTGCTTTAACAGCTTTATTATAGACGCAAAATAGAAAAAAACATTTTATTATGAACTTATATTTCTCAAATAGGTATTTATATTCTAATTTATTAAACCTAATTCTTAATTATTATTAATTCAGTTAACACCTGATAATTTAATGCATTTGCATATTATTGTAATCATGTACTCGTTGTAACCATAATTAATAGTAATTCTTAAATAATAATTCAGCCAATAAAATAATTCGCACATATTCTTGTTTATTCGTTTTTCATTTATTATTTAGTACATTACCCTTTAAAAATTAGGTAAACTGCAGACAACCATCTGTCTTTTGTTCAAATAATACCACTGGAAAAAGGTCGATACCCTAAAGATAATAAATACTGTAATTATGACAATAATTGTGTAAACTTGAACTTGAATGAACTTTCTAAGTGGGTTAAAATTTGCTAACTAATTGCAGGGTTGTCAAATCAATTGTGTAACAGAATGTGGTTTATAAAATTTGTAATTTTGCTTAAATGATCATGTTTACACAAAAATTGTATTTAGATTTTTTAATGTGATTGATAAGATACCTTTTCTCCAAATCTGACAATCCCACTATACTTAATAACGTGATAATGTGACCTCGAAGTTTGCAACTTTACTAATTTTTTTTTCCATAAACCTGCAAAGGTAGACCACCACTTTATATAAGACTTTTTTGTTTGTTTTGATGTCCTCTATCACCTGTTTTAATAATGGCAGTTATACTAATTACACCCTGTATATCTGTTGGTATCTGTTTAATGTATTGTTGCATTTTATTATTTTCTATTATTTATTAAATTTATTTAAGTGTTGTTAGATTTATATTTAATACTTATTTTTTCTGTAAGTTCTTTACATATTGTTAAAGGGGTTTCCCGTTTATTATATATTTAATTAAATTAAATAATAGAATCTTATAACAATCCATTTTAACAAATTGACCACTTAAAAGAACAGAAAATTTTGAATTGATCATTTACAAAAAGAGTACTCTGAGCTGTGTAAAACCTGTGCACATTAGATTAAGAAATAAACATGCTAACTTCTGTGCTACTATTTATTAAAATGAATATGTGTTATTTAGTAAAATTAATCAACTCTTTTAATTTGTATGTTTAGCAAATATGAAGAAATTTATCCTCCCGATGTAGAAGAGTTTGTCTACATCACCGATGATACTTACACAAAGAAGCAAGTGCTTCGTATGGAACATCTTATTTTAAAGGTTTTGTCTTTTGATCTTTCTGTTCCCACTCCATTAACATTCATAACTGCAATATGTATTGCTAGTCGCATGCCTGAAAAAATTATGTACCTCTCCATGGTAAGTATAAAATGTATTTTATCAAAGCTACACTTTTATAAATTAAACTTATTATTCTGTATAGTATTTGAGTGAACTATCTATGTTGGAAGCTGACCCATATTTGGAAACTCTTCCATCTGTGTTGGCTTCTGCTGCTATAGCAGTTGCTCGTTATACATTCAAATTGGAACCATGGTCAGCCGATTTGAAACGCAAGACTGGCTATGATGTTAAAGACCTCAAAAAAACTATGGAATTCTTATATATACTCTTTTGTAAGGCACCTGCTCAAGCTCAGCAAGCTATACAAGAAAAGTACAATTCCAGTAAATTTTTACATGTATCCAAGCTCCATCCAAGAAGTGAAGACATTAAACTTAATGAATAGATTCGACTAATAAAAGACTGCTCTACTATGTAGGGGACATGTATAAGATAGCTTGTGCCTTATACGTAGTTTTTATATCATAACTGTTTTCTGTGTATTCTTTTTTTTTTAAATCTTTGATATTGAATATTATTATTAGTAGCTATAGTTTTAGCTCGATGTTCGTATGTTTACCTAGTCAGGATTCTTTTGCATGTTTTTTGTTTTTATCTTCAGAGTAAGTATGTGGGTACTATTTGTTTTGTTTTTATAGATTAATCTCTTTTAAGAATCTCTACATTTATGTATTTTATTTCAGTCCCATGTGAAATTGAATGATTCACATGTTTACTTTTTTCTACCCTCTACTTATGAATAATACGCTATAAATATGGGCATGCATACATTCCTGCAATTTGAATGTACAGTAATTAATTTATTTTTTAGGATGTTATGTAATACGTAAAGATTTTAAGTATATTTTTGCTAGTGTATTTTCTGTTTTAAAGTACAATTTAACATAGTTAACAATTTTCGAATAATGATAATATTAATATATTGTACTTTCATAAGCGTAATGTAAAAGAAAGTGTCAAATGTTTCTGTGACAAAATTTTCTGTTTGAAATTTAATATTATATTTTATATGTGTAAACATTTTGAACACTTTATTACTTACAGTATTTGAAATATGTTTATATAGTTTTGATACTTTTTGTGTATTATACACTTTAATGCAATAAAGTTTTCATAAAATGTGTTACTACTTTTTAATAAGATTTTCTTTGCTGCTCCTTTTGTTATCTTAGTTACTATCTTAGAATTTAAAACTGTAGGAAGGAGCGTAACTACCCGGCGCAATGAGCTTTAAAAGCGACGGATATGACGTCACACTGGCCGCCATTAGAAACCATCTATATCTGCTTTTCTCTCAAACTCCGACAAATATGAAGAAGGAAATTACATTTCATAAGAAAGAATTCGTTGGTTTAAAATATTAAATATAAAATTTATATTCTAAGATTAATTTCAAAATACTATGTTTTAAAATTGATGTTATGTAGTTTATGTGCGCATTTCGAGACAGCGAGAACCACCAATGGAAATTTCACATTACAAAACCTAAATAAATAATTACAAAACTTGCTTCGATATATAGAGACCCCATCCTGGTCGCATGTGGTAGATGATTAAATTAAATTAGATGATTCCTTCCACTGAACTCTTATTTACTAGAAGAGGCATTATGTATGAAGCAGATGTTGCCAACGTAACCTCTAAATTTGACTTATGTTTGTTTACAGCTCCCACGGTACCAGTGGCGCCTCGACAATCAAGGCTACATTTATAATTGCCAAGAAATTAGCTTAAATTAATAAGTAGCAATTTGGTTAATTTTTCACTGTTATAATTACACTACTCTAGTATTATGTGTAAACAGGAATGTAAGTTTTTTCCATAAAACATATGAATTGTGTTCTTCTCATTATGCAATGCATTTGTAAAGATATAATTATATCGATTTAGGTAAAATCCTCGTGTAAAGCCTATGGCAATTGTGTCAATCTACACAAAATAACTGAAAATACTTATGAAAAGAGACTGATGTTCCTTTTTGTACCAAGTTCCACAAACACTACATGAATTCACCATTTTATTAATAAACTATTCACAGTTTACTATATTTCTTTAAATTTACGTATAATTAAAAATTATTTCTACTCAACTGTTGCTGATTGGTTGTATTTACGTTACCTTACTGAACAAACCAATCGAAAGCTGTGTCCATAGTAAACAAATAAAGAGGTAATCCGCGCTACAAATATTCCTATCATATGCCGTTTCAAGTAAATAAGAGTTCAGTGGTGCCTTCCTACAGTTTTATATTCTAAGGTTACTATTGTTGTAATGTAAAGTAAAAGTTCCGTATGGTGGTGATGAAGCCTGATTGATCTACAGTTTAACGTGCCCTATAAAGCACGACCGGTTGCGATCTTCGTACCACTATAGGGTCACCCACCCAACTTCTGACACGAGCCAACGTAACATAACTACAAATACCGTTTGATAAGTACTTATAGCATTAGGCCATGCAACCAATATTATTGGAATAAATTATAGGATAAAATATAGGACTACAATCATACCAGGTGGGGCAATAGTGTGGGGAAGTCCGATAGCTCCTAAACGGTAACAGCTAGAAAAATCGTTCTAATACGGATGTAAACAGTGGATAGAGGCACATCTAGAGAAGTTATTTTCAAATATACAGGGTGTTGCGGAAAAGTGGCACGCTTAAGGTAATTTTTTTTTAATAGAATGCCCAAATATTTTTGCATATTTAACACCTCTCTTGACAGGTTTATTCATATCTAAAATTTTAGCGCCATCTAATGACCGGTTTAGAAGTTGAGTTTTACATTGCTCTTCTTTAAAAGAAAATGGACCCACCATGTACAGGGTGTTTAAAATTAATTTTTAAATTTAGAGAACTTGAAAGCTAAAATTCACAACTTTTTCAAATGGAACACCCTGTATATATTGTACCCTTGTGATGCAGAATTAAATAAGGAACATTTTTTGTATGTACGGTTGCGATTATTCGCTAAGGAACGATGCAAAAATAGTGATCGTCGGTTTTTCAATTTTTTGTACAATGTACGCTGTAACTCGACCTGATTTATGAACTGGGCAATTATAATATTCAAAAATGAAATGTTCTTGCATACCATATAATAAACTTACATTTAAATTGTACAAAAAACGGGAAAATCAGCGGTTATGATTTTTATGTCGTTCCTTAGCGAATGATCGCAACTGTACCTCCCTATAGCTATCTGTAACCACTTTTGATTTATTGAGAAAAACCTGCAAGAAGTACACAATTCAAAAATTATTTATTTAAAAAATCAAGGTTTTTCAAATAAAACAAAAGAGAAAAAAGTAACAAATGCTCCATATGTTGCCCATTTGCATGGACACACATTTCCATGCGCCTTTGGAACGATCTTCTAAAAGCATGTATTATTCTATCCTTCATATTTTGGATTGTGGTTGGTGTCTGTATAAACAATTTCTTTCACATATCCCCATAAAAAGAAATCCATTTTTGTAAGATCAGGAGATCTCACAGGCCATTTAGTGGGTCCATTCCTTCTAATCCATTGATGTGGGTAGATATTATTTAGGTGGTCTCTTACTGCATGTAAATAATGTGGTGCAGCACTGTCTTGCTGAAGCCACATCCCATTTCGGATCCTTTGAGGAAGGTTCGCCAATAATTGTGGCAGATAGTTCTCCAAAAATGAAGATGAATAGCTCCAGTTAATGTACCATCAAAAAAATGTGGCCCTATTACATGTTCTCCAATAATTCCCCCCCAAACGTTTCTGGACCATCTGTGCTGGTTATCAAGTTGTCTGAAAAAGTGGGGATTTTCTGTAGCATAATAATGGAAATTGTGTCTATTAACAAATGATTTTTATGAAACGTTGCCTCATCAGTGAACAAAACATTGTTGAAGAATGTAGCATTGTCTTGCATTTTCATCAGTTAATTCCTGGTGGAGCATTTGAATGTGATATGCATGAAACTTATTTTTCTTTAAGATTCGACCAACAAACGTCCACTTATTCCTACAGATGAACTCACTTCTCTCTTGACTAACATGGGGATTCTCAATCGTTGCCAGCACAACAGATAACTCCTTTTCTTCGTTCACTTTTTTCAGTCATGTCTACAAGTTCTTCATTACTAAAATTCGTTTTGAAAAACTAAAACACCTACTAGACTAAACACTGATGGTCGATAACTGCGTTTTTAATTGTGTACTTCTTGCAGTTTTTTCTCAATAAATCAAAAGTGGTTACAGATAGCTGTAGGGAAAAAATTTTCGTTATTTAATTTTGCATCACAAAGGTACAAAATATACAGGGTATTCCATTTGAAAAAGTTGTGAATTTTAGCTTTGAAGTTCTCTAAATTTAAAAATTAATTTTGAACACCCTGTACATGCTGGGTCCATTTTCTTTTAAAGAAGAGCACCCTACAAGCCCCTGCAACAAAATCCCTACTTAAATTCGTCTTCACAGTTGCGGCCGTGAAAGCGGTAAACTGTTAAGTGGGATAATGTAAGACTCGATTTTTTTGAAAAAAAATTTATAACTTCTAAACCGGTCATTAGATGGCGCTAAAATTTTAGATATGAATAAACCTGCCAAGAGAGATGTTAAATATGCAAAAATATTTGGGGCATTCTATTTAAAAAAAAATACCTTAAGCATGCCACAGTTTTCTGCAACACCCTGTATATTTGAAAATAATTTCTCTAGATGGGCCTTTATCCACTGTTTACATCCGTATTAGAACAATTTTTCTAGCTGATACCGTTTAGGAGCTATCGGACTTCGCCACACTATTGCCCCACCTGGTATAATCCCTAAGTCCTGGAAGATGCATTTAATAAGAGATTTGTGTGAAAATTAAGAAAAATGTTAATGTATAATGAATGCATTTCATATTATTTTAAATTGGGCTTCGATATAGATTAATTGGTACCACTGGCAAAACTTAGTATGGAATTTCAATATTTGACAGTTGTCAAAGTTTTGAAAGAGATGAGCAATCCAGTTTACGTTGTGGAATACTTCAAACTGAAACATTTTACCAAAGTAAATAGTTCTTTTTTATACAGTTTATAAATTTAATTAAATTTCTAAATGGTATATGTGAGGGTTATTCCATTATAAACTGTGTTACCTTAGACTCCTTAGAGATTGGTACACCTCATCTTTATGCGCACAAACGAATTTGTGAATGTGTACTTTCGTTGCCTAGCAACAACATATTTCTGAACAGCTGAAATATATTAAGAGGCGCCACTTTGTTTTTTCGAGTCATATTTTATACCTGCATTCAGTATGGTGTATGTTTTACCATCAATGCTTGTTAAATTCTTATTCTTTGCGCCACTTTGTAATTAATAAGTAATTTTAGTCTATTTAGTCATTTATTATTAAGACAAGAACATTCTAAGCTGATACGCCACTAGCAACAGCTGAACTGACCGCCATATTCGTGCAGAATTGACAACGTGCCTGTCACTTTCTCTAAAGTAACAAACTTTACATGGTTGTTTCTCCCGAAATCCACAATTTGGATGTGAAAAATTCTCAAAAAAAAATGTTGAAATTTGTTTTTTTAAGAAAGTGCATCATTAATTTATTGTCTAGAACACATACTGCTGATTAGTAGAGCTTAATCTGTAGGTTTTCGACCTTTACAGTGTTTCAATCCACATAAATGATCCAAATGACAGAAAAGATTATATACGAGGGTAGATTGAAAAGTTTCCGGAATGGGCAAGAAAACGCAGTAATTGAACAGGTTTTTGTTTTTATTTTTCAACATAATATCCTTGCAGGGCGATACACTTTTCCCAGCGGTGCTCCAACTTTTTTAAGCCTTCAGAAAAATATGATTTCGGGAACTCTGCAAAATAAGCTTTAGTGGCGGCGATGACCTCCTCATTTGACGTAAAGCGCTTGCCTCCGAGCCAAGTCTTCATGTTTGTGAACAAAAAGAAGTCGCACGGGGCCAGGTCTGGAGAGTACGGGGGATGCGGCACCACCTCGTAGCCCAATTCAACCAATTTAGCATTGGCGATTCGGGATGAATGGGCCGGCGCGTTGTCGTGATGGAAGAGCACTTTTTTTCGCTGCAAATGAGGCCGTTTCTCCTTCAAAATGCCGTTGAATTGATCCAATAAATCGCTGTAGTATTGTCCCGTGATAGTTCTTCCCTTCTGCAAAAAGTCGATGTGTATCACACCTTGCGAATCCCAAAAAACGGTGGCCATGACCTTTCCAGCAGATGGGACAGTCTTTGCCTTCTTCGGAGCAGATTCGCCTGGAGAAATCCACTGTTTCGACTGCTGCTTGGTTTCTGGTGTGTAGTGGTGGATCCATGTTTCGTCCACGGTCACGAATCGGCGAAAAAAATCCGTTGGATTACGATTTAACAAGGCCAAACACTCTTTCGAAGTGGTCACACGATTTCGCTTGTTGTCCATAGTCAGCAAACGCGGCACCCATCGCGCCGAGAGCTTCCTCATGCCCAAATGTTCGTGCACGATATTTTGCACACGTTCATATGAGATGCCCGTGGTCTCTACTATTTCGCGCAACTTCACTCGTCGATCGGCTAACACGAGATCATGGACTTTATCGACCATTTCTTCATTTGTGGCCGTTTTTGGACGTCCACTGCGTGGTTCATCCTTGGTGCTCGTACGGCCACGTTTGAACTCGCTCACCCAGAAACTAATAGTCGAAAATGAAGGTGTGGATGTGCCATGAACTTTCTGCAAAATATCTCGTATCTCCGTCGCCGTTTTCCCGTCCATCCAGAAATGTTTGATGACTGCACGAAATTCGTTTTTATCCATTTTTGCAAAAGTGCCTGAATTGCTTCACAAGATATCCTAGTAAACATAAACGGAACGACGCACGTGTCTGAAAATTTGACAGCTTTCCTAAAATAGGTTAGCCTTGACAACCATCATAACAATTTCACGATACGCGCGCCATCTCTTGCCCATTCCGGAAACTTTTCAATCTACCCTCGTACTGCGTGTCCGCGTAAGTTGGCTACATATGGAAAACTTTGTTATTATTGATTTTATGAAAAACAGTTATTATAATAATAATAATAATAACTACTACAACCCATAGCCTAAACCAAGGCCCCAGAAGCTATAAGCTTGTGCGGGAGGGAGGGGGCAATTATTATTATGTAGGCCCAATGTGCGGCTGCAGCCGACTTACAGATGGAACAGCACAAATCCCACATTTGTGTCACAGCTAAGGAAAACTGCAGAAAACCTTAACCAGATCTGCCGGCACCGGGAGTCGATCGCGGGCCGCTTGGGTGAAAGTCCGGCACGCCAGGCATTACATTACCAAGGCTTCATAAAAAGTTCTGCATGTTCTAAAACCCAAAATTCAACCATCAGATATTAAATTATATCAGTCGTATCATAATAATAATAATAAAATGTAAAAATAATATTTTGTAATTGTAAATAAACAATATTGAATATTTAAAAAGTATATTTAATCCATAACATCTTTTCTTATTAAAAATTTTCGATATGGTCAAAAATGAAGGTACTAATGAAGGTACTTTACTCTTGAACAAAAATGATATAATTATTATTATTATGATACGACTGATATAATTTAAGCAGAACTTTTTATGAAGAATAACTGTTTTTCATAAAATCAATAATAACAAAGTTTTCCATATGTAGCCAACTTAGCCAACACGGGGGTGAGTATTAATAACAATATGTTTTTATCCATTTCTTTGCAGTGAAACAAAAAAGGAAAAGTAGTCCTGAAGAGCAATAATGAATACAACCGAAAGTTACTTACATATTTACGTCCTTTGGCAACGTGAAATAAGTATGTTGAGGATGATCGTTTTTATTATTGCGGCAATTTTCCACTGTGCAATACGAAACCATTTTTTTCTTTCAATTTGGAGAACAAATCTCGCCCAAAACCAAAAACTATTCAAAATCTTAGCGATGCTTTGAAGATGATTTTTTTGGCAGTTATCAAACAGGTTTTTATTTGTTTTTTATAGATGATGTTACCAATGGTTACCAAAAATGACAAACAAATAAACATCAATTACTTTTTTACCGACCAACCTGCTTATATATATATATATATATATATATATATATATATATATATATATATATATATATATATATATATATATATATATATATATATATATATATATATATATATATATATATATATATATATATATATATTTGTCAAACCGCTTATACACACCCGTTTCGCTAAATTCTACCGACTTGTCGGGCCATTTTCGACGCTCTCAGACCCGGGCTTGGGTCTGGCAACGTTCTCCTATGTTTTCGAAGTCTACAGGATAAGGTTTACCTAAAACTGCAATAAAAAAATATACAATTTGGGTGTGGAAAAGTAGGGTCTGTAAAAAGTTTTATACAACCGTAGTTCATAACAATGAACTATAGGGGGCGTCGCGCCTTTCTCAAGTGTATATCGTAGATATTTATACAAGACGCTATCAAACCCGCTATGTTCTACAGACTTCCTAAGCCCTGGATCTGGCAACATTGCCATGACGCATATGTTAAGCTTTGTTTTATAAACGTTTGGTTATAATAGCTCGCATTTAATATTTGATGGAGAAAAGTGACGTAAGAATTACATCAGCTCGTATGCGAGTTCTTTTCACATTTGCAAATAATTCTCTGGCTTTGGAAAATTGAAGGTTTTAATATTTATTAATAATAATAATATACTTTATTTATAGCATATAACTAGATAAATTCCATATAATACATTATAATTTCTTAAATTTTAATGTAATTTATTACATATTTTTTACACTGTTTCTTAAATAATGTTAAAGATGTACAGTTTTTTACATTAGCTGGAAGTGAATTACATTCAACTAAACCTTTATGAAACAGATTATTTTGTCCTATATTTGTTGTTACTGTATGAACATAAAAATTATTTCTACTTCTAGTATTATGATCATGAACATCTACGAATAGTAATTCATTTAAGATGTGCTCTGGATATATTCGGTTTTTTATTTTAAATATTATTATCATCGTATTATATAATATATTTTGCTTAACACTTAACAAAGATGTAACTTGCAGCATTCTTCTGATGCTTAACGCACAATTTTGTTTTTTTTTGAAGATTGTTAATTTCAGTTTGTTTTATATAGTAATAATTTAGACCACTTGCTAAGATTTTGGCTTATTCTACCCATGAAATTTACTATTTTTGCAACTTTACTGATAACATAGTTTGAATGACTAGAAAATGTTAAGTGACAATCTATTATTACGCCTAAGTACTTCCACTCATAAACTTGTTCTATTGTTTGACTATTAATTTGTATTCCCACATGACTAGATGTATCAATTTCGTTAAACTTATTTTTTATTATCATGAATTTTGTTTTATTTACATTTAAAGAAAGACTATTTTTACCTAACCAGTTATATACATTTACTAATTCATCATTGATGATATTTATTACTTTTTCAACATCATCTCCTATAAAATATATTAAAGTGCCATCTGCAAATAATTGAATGTTACATTTTTTAATTACATTAACAATATCATTTATGTATAGTACAAATAAATCAGGGCCTAATACAGTTCCTTGTGGAACGCCAAAGGTAGTTTTTTTAGCTGAAAATGTACTATTAAAGTATCTGGTTTTTTGAAATCTGTTTTTGAGATATTCACTAAACCATTTTATAACTATTGGGCCGAACCCATATCATTTTAATTTCAATAATAATAGATCTCTGTTAATAGTCTCAAAAGCACGTCTAAAGTCTAGAAAAACTACACCTATCACCTTCTTCTTGTAAATAGCACTTTTCCATTTCAAAAGAACTTATTGTATTGCACTTTCACATGAATTATTTTTCCGAAACCCTGATTGAAAAGGTGTTAACAGTTTGTTCACTTCAATGTAGTCACGAAACTGGATATTTACGACGGTCTCTAATAATTTTTCATAAGTTGGCACCATGTTGATCGGTCTGTATTCTTCACATTTGTTAGTGTTGGTTATCTTCTCAATGGGGATAATATGGGATGTCTTCAAGGTTTCTGGAAAGGATCCACTTTCTAGACTCATTTGAATTAGATGCAAAAGTCTCTGTCCTATTACATTGAAAGCTAATTTAAGAATCTTTACTGTAATACGATCGCCACTACTATTCTTATTAGGTAAATTATTTATAAATTTTTTTAACTCCAAAAACTCTATTGGTAAAAATTTTTCGAACTTGCATTGATGTACATTAATGTGACTTAAATCAATTTCAATTTGGGTTAAATTTGTTAATGTAATAATTTGTTGTATGCTGTTAATAAAGTAAATATTGAATTTTTCTGCAATTTGAATTTCCTTTTTTTCTAACTCATTGTCAAAAATAATACCTTCCTTTTTGTCTGTTATGGCCTCCTTTAATTAATTCTTTAACTCTTTTACACATTTCTGTTGAGTTATTTTTCATATCATCTATTTTTTCTTGATAATAATTTCTCTTGTGGTTCCTGATCAAACTAACAATTCCATTTCTTTGTTGTCTATACCTATTCATATCACTTTCTTCTTGTGTAAAGATTGCTCTTTTATATAATCTGTCCCGTTCTTCAATTTCCAAGGCTATTTCTGGGGTCCACCAACGCTTACAACTCCATTGACATTTAATGGTTTTTTTGGAGCATGCCTGTTTAGTGTGTTCATTATGGTTTTAACTAATGTTTCTGCTAGTTGATTGGTGTTTGTACAGTCCGGATTCCATGGTTGATCCATTAGAACTAATTGAAACTGCATTTCATTGAAGTTGCTCATGTCTCTGTGTTGTATTGTATATTCTTCATATCTTTCTTTCACTTTTGCATTTACAGTTATTATTGAGTGATTGGTTATTTTTGGAACATGGTGTACCTGGGAATCAATGGTTTTTTCATTAGATACAAGAAGATCTATGAGTGTAGCACTGTCCTTAGTGATTCTTGTAGGTTGGTCGATAATCTGATGTAGTCCATTATTTTTAATTAAAATTCTCAGCCTATTTTCATAATATGAATCCTTTAATAGGTCAATATTAAAGTCTCCGGTAATTAGTAAGGTCTCTGATCTACTAGCATATACATCAAACAAATTTTCAAGTTTCATTAGAAATTGAGCATCACTAGACTTTGGAGAGTGATATAAATTTATAAAGTTATATTTGTATGATTGAAAGCATATATTAATACCTACAATCCATGTGTTCATATCAATGGTATCTTTAAGTAGGACTTTATAACTGAATTCATTTTTTATATAAATGATTAGAGTAAGGTTAACAGGATTTTCGAACAAGTGAGACAACGCAACATAATACGGAAAAGTTAATTTCTGGGGAAAGTGTATGGTTTCCAAATAAGGTGGAAAAGTACATATGTCATTTTCCGTAGTAATCAAACGATAAATTTCAAGAACTTGATTAAATTTTTTTGTATAAAGGTACTGTAATATCTTCTTTGTACGTTTGTTTGAAGGATTGTTTGTGGTTAATTAAAGCTTTATTCTTTTACTGTTAAGATGAGAGAATGAATGCTTGAACTATTTGGTTTCTGAATTATTTTCTGATCCCTCGTTTACATTCGTTTCCTTGGATACTACAAAGTATCCAAGGCAACGGTTATCATCACATTTATTGCATCCTTGTTTTTTAGAATTTTTCCAGCAGAAAAAGTCTCCATCAGTTTGCTTGAGGACAGGATTGGAAAGAACTAGTGAATGTACGCATAAGATGCGGTTGTGATTGTAAAGCAACTTGATAGATACGTAAAAAACCGCGTTTTTTTCTTTGGCTGGTTTTACAATTGATTAAAGTTAGTACAGGGCTCTTAATGTTAATGTTCGTTACAATGATAAGAACTTGACCTATAGAAATGAGCTAATAAGAATAACGTGAGAATCGAATGAGATAATTGAAAACGGTTAAAATTAAGACAGCTGATTCTTAATTTTAGGGCTCGTTGCAAAATGTCAATAACTAAAAACTACAAAACTTAACCTAAGAGGAACGTATGAGGATTCGGTTGGACTTGTAGGTTGTTGGTTGGATCATAATCGTATATGCAACATAAAAGGAAAATAGTAAATGTATGTACAGATGTACACAAATATGTCTAACAGGTAACAAAAAGTAATTGCGAACGTTCTATACATAAACGGCACAAAAAAAGATAAGAAGGATTTGTAATGGGCTGCATTCGAGCTTATCTGCTATGTATTCCCTGTGTTCCCGATCACACGAAGTAACGAATTTTTGGTACGACCGTTTATTGAAGTTCACAACAACCGATTTGTAATTAACTTTTTCTGGAATAAATAGGTTTAGCTCAGCTTTAAATCGACAATCTATGCCAACGAAATGGCATCATTTTTGTTGCATTCTAAGGATTGGAAAGTTATGAATAGCTTCTCTTTTTGAAATTTGCCGCGTAACTCCATCACTGTTCACTGTGTGGTCGAGACAAGTTAGTTCTTTGGCTTCAAAGATAGTTTTTTTTAATTTTATAGTAAACCGTAATGATATAGGCGTTGAAATACTTTCTTTAAATGCTGTAGATAGTCTGCTTTGATGACAGAATAATTTACAACAGAAAAAACTTTATACAACCGTGACTTCAGATAGATTATGATTTCTGTGATGGAACTGCTCCATGTACTGGTAGTGGTGGTGCTGAGAGAGTATTGATCTTCTACTAGAATTATGCTAATTGATTTCTCGGCATCTGCTTCATAAATAGGATCCTGGTATCTTGAATGGTATGCTTGCAAGAGTAAGTTTCTTGACAGATTGTTGCGTGTTCAATTAAAGTCGGCGGTCACCACATGTAATATCTTCTGTGTTTGTTTGTTTGAAAGACTGTTTGTGGTTAATGAATGCTTTATTCTTTTACTGTTAAGATGAGAGAATGAATGCTTGAACTATTTGGTTTCTGAATTATTTTCTGACTCCTTGTTTATATTCGTTGCATTGGATACTACACGCACACATACATATCACTGGATCACAGTACTCACTCATACATATCGTCGACGTTAATGCATACTAGCGGAACTATTTTCTAGCAATTTTCCAAGAGCGCGGTTTAAATGCTTATAAAAACTTTGTTACAGATGCATGATGAATTCTTTGAAATCGCAACTAGCAACATTGCTAGTTACAACATTTCAAATAATTAAGTTCATATGCATTAACGGCGACGATACGTACTATATACCACCAATAAATAACAACGTCGTAGACCATTCAGGGTAAAAATCGTGAGGTGTTCTTTATCAAAAATTAAAATGGGCGAACTAAGTTGAGCATCATTTGTGACTTTTTTGCTAAAACGCTAAAGAAAAACTTTCTCGTCTGTAATTTGTAAGATTACTTAATGGAACTTTTAATGGAAACAGGGCACTCAAAAGGTTCGGAGGGGCAGTGTATGTTGCAATCCCCAATTGAATTTCATAAATATTGGTATGGGGTAGATGCAGTAACAGCACTTCACTATAGCAACAAGAAACGGCCACCTCATAGAACAAAAGATAAACGGAATAAATTCTGTGGGACGTTCTTTAACAAAAATGAAACTGGGTGGACGAATATTATTTACGCCTTGTATATTTAGAACTACATATATTTCAAATGTAATCAGAAAATCTCTGGTGTACAATTCGTCACTAAGAATATAATACATATTCCAATTCACAAATAGCTATTTCAGAATACAATAAAAATTGATCTTTATCTTAGTACAAGTGCAATATAACGGAATTGAGCAAGGTTTGCAAAACTTCTTCTTTTCTTCGTTACCTTTCGTCGTTTCTGTTAAAAGCACTTAACCACCATATAGTGTATACTGTTTTGTACCTTCAAATTCATTAAACAGAAAGTAGGGATCGAACATTTCATAATTTTCTTGTAACTGTACAAACGCACAGTAAAAATAGAAACTGCTATTTTTTTAATCTAGGTTAAACTAATCAAATGTAGTGTATTTTGGTCAGCTAAACTTGAAAATGACTTTATGCTTGATGTGTTCATGTTTACGAGTAGATAATATCCTGAACTTTGTAAAATATCAATATTAAACTACGCCCCCAGATGGATTTTGTCGTTTTATTTTCAAAAACTGTTAGGTATATGGACTGGTTGTTAAGTGGGTTAGATAAAATAAAGTTTATTTAATTAGCGCATGAATATATATCATACAGGATGTTTCACTTAAGATTCGTATCCTCTGAATAAGTGGTAGTACACATAAAATGCAACCAAAAAGCTGAAAATCATTAGTGTCTATCTTTCATAATAACCGAAAAAAGAATGGTTTTCGAAAAGTGGGTAGCAGGTCACTGGTCTAAGAATCACACTTAGAGCTGGATGTGCCTATCTGATACATTGACGCAGCTGCTGCTAGGTGATGTCGCAGTTTGTTTTGACTATAATTTCCAGTAGTTCCCAAAACTTGACATTTTTAGCAAATTTTTGTCGATTTGCGTAAAAACAAAAAGAGTTTTTTGGTCCTATTGATGAATACTATCACACATGCAATTTATACGAAAGTTGAGTAAAACACCCTGTATGTAGACCAACAATTTCTACCAATACATTTGACGGAGCAACTTTAGAACATAACTTATTGCGATCTTGTATTCGTCATCAAGTACTTAGCTAAGAAAAAAAATGTTGAGCTCGCAGTGCAACCTTAGCATCACTTGCAAAATTCATGAAGCGATGTTGTTGTTATTGTTGGTTGTAGTATTATGATAATTTTGCAGTAAAAAGAATATCTTTAGGAGAATACGCTGTACTGAACAATTATTTTATAGAAACCCAAATGTATAGGGCATTTCACCTTGTTTTGAAATCTTTCTTACTTCGTTTGTACGTCATACTGCATGACGTTTTACCTTTATTTTCTTTCTGCATTTTATAGAGCATTATTTGACTTATCACTATTCGACTTGGGTCAAGTATACCTGTTTTGTGAAGAATTAAATTTTGCATTCAATGATGTATTCATTAAACATATCACTAGCACAGAATTCCGTATCTAGCGGTAGCGGGTACGCTACAGCTACCACAAGCACAAAATAACACTAATGTATGTTCTAATAACAACTGTCCTTGAACACAAAATTTTATCCAAATTGCATTTTTGACTTTTTTATTTTGAAGGTCTATAGCTTTGTAACATTTCATTTTTGAACATAGATATGTTGTGCTTAATGGCCTATTTTGATTAAAGGCATTGACCCTCAGGAATTGGCATCGTCTGCTCGACATATCCTACATGTAAAATGGGTGAAGTCCCAATTAATGTTAAATATCTAGCTACATTTTAAAGCAGGCGTGGAATTAAGTCGTGAACTTAGAATTCCAAAACAAAAACCATTCACGAAAAAAATTACTCGATGCGAATATCAATATAAAGAACGAAGTAAGAGAGATCCAAAAACCCTGAAGTACCCTGTACGTTTTAGGTTCACTAAAAAGATTGATTAGTACAGGGTATACCCCTAAAATGTATCTTGCCAATACGAGGATTACCATATGACTAGCCCCAATAATAATGATAATATCGCCTCGTAGATTTTGCTGGAGAAGGTGAGATAGAAGAAGACTGAACCAGGATCGCGTTCGATGCTCAACGAGATTTCAATAGCTATTTCATGATGAACATCAAATCACACAAAGTTATGCTCGAAGCTTCTCGTATAATATGTACCGATACAAATTATTTGTCTGTGTGACATATGATCGTTTTTCGATTACACAGAAACAAGACAACATGCACAGAGTTTTCTTAGCTTTTTGGTATGAAAGTTAAATAAAATCCTATTTTACCTAACTGGCTCCATTTTGATAAACCTAATAGTTTCTGAAAAAACAGTAAAAATCATCTGGGGGCATGGCTTACCCTCATCAGCTCTTATGGTTCACCACTTTTGAGTAGTAACTTTTAAGGGGTTATTTAACATATCACAAAGAAGGCCTATCAAAAATCCAAGGATCTACCTCAATTCCCCTCTATTTTTACTAATTTGACTGAACTGTTACCGTGGCATTAAAATATACATATCTTACAAACTGTTCATTTCGGCTAGAAACATAACAGTAAAATGTTCAGGAGGTCAAAAGATTTGGCTATAACATTTATTTTTTCAAAACACATATACATGACGTGTCTTCGAAACTTTTAATTGCATTCTTGTAAACAAAAATCATCATGTTAAAATAAATGATTTAAAAACAAATTATTAAAAAACAATTATTTGCATAAACCTTATGTAATTTAAAACAAAAGAGGCTCAATGCTATTTTCTCACGTTAATAATAATTTTCAGAGTTACATCGTTTTACGGAAAACGTTAATTTTTCTGCGTTTAAGGTTATTTATGGAATTTACAAACAAATCGACAAAAAAAAGATCACTTATGTGCTTAGCATCCCGAAATCATTACGTCAGTCGTAATTTTATCTCTGATACATCGGCAACGTTGCTGGGTTCGGTAGCGTAGGTAGGCTTGCTTAAAATTATACAAATGGGTCTGTAAACACTGTAATATGTATTGGGTTCAAGAACGACTGTCAAATATCACCAATATATTTTTTTCATATATTTTTACCCCTCGAGGATCTTAAATATTGCTTATCAGAAATAGATCAATATTATGTAAAATATACACATTTTAAAAATCAAAAAATGTGGGTCTACTAACGACCCTACCATATAGCGGGTCCGACAACGTCGATTAAACCAATATATATATATATATATATATATATATATATATATATATATATATATATATATATATATATATATATATATATATATATATATATATATATATATATATATATATATATATATATATTATTTGAATTTTCCATATACAGAAAACCAACACAAACAGACATAACAATACCAAATGAATCTTGTCAACAGTAAGATCATAAGTGCTCAACTCTTGTCGGCAAGATTTTTATTTTGTATGAGCATTGGTTGCTTGGCGATTAAACGAGATCAAATTGACGAAAAGACCCGAGCGCGGAGCGCGAGGGTTCTTTTCCCAAGAATTTGATCGAGTTTAATTGCCTTTTAGCAATCAATGCGCATAAAAAAAATAAAAATCTTGCCTGACAAGACTTGAGAACGAATGATCTTCGGTTGGAGAATTAACTGAATGAAGCGTTAAATACGTCAAATTTTTAACAACTTTATTTATGAGAACAATTATAATTATAATTAAAAGTGAATTGTGAATGTTTTCATTAATTGAAGCGTCAGGAATGTTGCCGAAGCTCGACATTTTTACTTTTGTCAAAATGACATTTGATTTTTTAAATATTAATGGTTGCTAAAATAATGCTAAAACAATGAGGTAGCGGCAAGAAAAGTAGCATACATTCTTTTCATATATAATACCATAAGTGGTAAAATTTTGTCGGCAAAATTTTCTTATTGTTACGAGCGTTTGTTGCATAGCAATTTCTCGAGTGACATTGTCACTAAAAACCACGAGACGTCAGTCGAGTGGTTTTTCATCAATGTCACGAGATGAATTGGCAACAAACACGAGTAAATCAAAAAGAAAATTTTGCCAAGACAAAATTTTACCACATATGTTATTCGTTATCACTATTTGGCGAATAAACAACACAAAGAATAAAAATATTTAACATTTATTTCAATGAAACGTACAGTTTGTGTATACTATTTTTGTAGGATCGTTACTATAGCAAAAAAATTGTCGGTGAAATAAAGGGTAGGTTGCTTATTTGAACGTTTTCATTGGTAGAACAAGTTCGGAAAATTTTATAAACAAAAAATAGTCGCCAGAATAGAGAGAATTTCGTTCACAGGATAAATTTTTATTGGTTCGTATAACATTGAGTGAAATAGTCAGTTAAAGAAATCATTTCTAACTTGTGATTGGTGCATGTGACACTGTTTTTAATGTCTCATTGGTCTACAACACTATGAAGTTAATTATCATATATAATACCATAAGTGGTAAAATTTTGTCGGCAAAATTTTCTTATTGTTACGAGCGTTTGTTGCATAGCAATTTCTCGAGTGACATTGTCACTAAAAACCACGAGACGTCAGTCGAGTGGTTTTTAATCAATGTCACGAGATGAATTGGCAACAAACACGAGTAAATCAAAAAGAAAATTTTGCCAAGACAAAATTTTACCACGTATGTTATTCGTTATGACTATTTCGCGAATAAACAACACAAAGAATAAAAATATTTAACATTTATTTCAATGAAACGTACAGTTTGTGTATAATATTTTTGTAGGATCGTTACTATAGCAAAAAAATTGTCGGTGAAATAAATGGTAGGTTGCTTATTTGAACGTTTTCATTGGTAGAACAAGTTCGGAAAATTTTATAAACAAAAAATAGTCGCCGGAATAGAGAGAATTTCGTTCACAGGATAAATTTTTATTGGTTCGTATAACATTGAGTGAAATAGTCACCATAATACACATAAAATAGCAGCCTACAGATCATTAGTACACAGAGCTTTAACTATTCCACTAACAAAATCAGATTTTAGCAAAGAGATATCAACCATTAAACAACTAGCACATGCAAATCATTACAATCCGAACATGATTGACACTTTAATTAAACAAAAAGATTATAAGTTAGCTATCAAAAGAATATATCCCATTGACAATAAAACAGAAGACACAAATTACATATCTATACCATATTTTGGCAAAATATCAGAAAAAATTGCACATATACTAAGAAAAACCAACAATTATAAAATAACATTTAACACCAACACTAACACTTTTTCATTTTTATTTAATGCTAAAGACAGAACACATGATATAATGAAATCGGGCATTTACCGTTTAAATTGTTCTTTTTGTAGTTCGGTATATATTGGACAAACACTTCGAAATTTTGACATAAGATATAAAGAACACGTACGTCATTACAAAAATAAACATCCTGAAAAATCTAATTAAGCCAAACACCTTTTAGAACAAAATCACACAATGACTCCTCAAAATAATATTAAATTCCTACATTTTTGTAATAACAAACGCAAATTAGACATTTTAGAAGCTTTTGAGATATACAAACGCAAACTCAGGGTACCTTTAATGAATGAACAACTTGAGCTCAGTAATTGTCCGTTACTGGAAGTATTAGATATTTAATTCTGATTATTATTATTATTTTATCTAGTTACCTATTTTGTATCTACCTTAGCGACGTGTTTGTTTATAATTATATTACCTTTGATAATGACAGCATAGCTGTCGAAACAATATTGTCAGGTTATATTTTAATAAAACTGTGAAACTTTTAATAATCTTTATTTATTTCTATTATTATTATTATTATTAATTATTAATATTATTAAACAAGATTACTAATAATAGTAATAATCAATAAAATAGTGACTTTATAAGTAAACAGTTTTGATGCCTCCTATATATGAAGAATAATAACCAAAATATTGACGTTTGAGAAAACATAACCACAAATTCCTAGCATGTGTCTAAAGCATTGAAGGAAAATCACAAATTTTGAAATCTAAGTTTTTTAACAAAAGGTTACTAAGATGCCTATTGCTCAGGTAGAAATTCTAATAATTAAAATATATTTTAATCATAACTAAATTTAATCTAAACTTAATTATTTTAGCTTGCTGGTAGTGAAGCAGCTGGAGAACAATCCAAAACTTTTGTATTTAATGACGAGGGGCACACATTGGGTAATGCATTACGATGTGTAATTGCTAGTTAGTAAGTACTCACTTGATTGTGCTATTCATTAGATTTGCTTGCGAGAAATAAATGCTTTAAATTTTTAGTGAAGATGTTCAGTTTTGTGGATATACTGTGCCACATCCAGCCGAATCAAAAATGCATTTTAGGATACAAATGCACAAAGGACGTGCAGTAGATGCTCTAAAAAGAGGTTTACAAGATTTGGTTAAAATGTGCGATCATACATTAGAAACTTTTGATAATGCAGTATCATCGTTTAAAAATGATGAAAACAATATGGACACAACATAAATATCTTGGTATATTTACCTTCTTAGATGTTATTGAATGTACCTAGTTAAACTTTCATAGTTTATAAGATTATCAATGTATATTGTATTTAAGTGATTTTATTACATGTATTTATTATATAAAATAATTTATAGTGTACATTATTTTCATTTTAAATATGTACCTAAATTAAAAGGTATATCGCAAATCCCACATTTGTGTTACAGATAAGGAAAAACTGCAGAAAAACGTTAACCAGATTTAATTTTGCCGTTCAGGTGAGAGTCTAACATGCTAGACACTACATTACCGAGGCTATTTTATATTATATATGCATATATTAGCTCAAATTAGTTTATTTAACAAAAACGTATTTACAGTACTGAAATATTGATTTAAAGAACACTTGATTATTAATACTTTATTAATTAATTCAAAGGACAAATGATTAATGTAATTAATCAATATAATTATCAATGTTATAATAATATCTTAATATAAATAATTAATAATAAACACAGACAACAAACGTGTAGCAATACTAACAGTAAATAAATGGACGTTCTAGTTCCGAATCCTGAAGTGGAGCATTAGAATTTTCTAATACACTCCACTGTCAAAGACGCTTTCTCACTTCCGTGGTATTTTAGGGACCGTAATCATTAGCTGTTCTACTTCTACACATTTTAAAGTTTTATTAAATTTTGAGTCCGGGCTTGTAACACTAACCTCCCTTAAGTTGTACAAATTTAATTTGAATGATACCCTTTTAAATGTACCTGCCTTTTAAAAATTGTTGTATGTCACATAAAAAAGCTAATTTATGGCTGTCTGCATGGTTTAACGTTAATAATGTGGTCGGAAGTTATTACTGAGTAAATAAATACTTTTTAGAAATATGACCCGATCTAAAAACCTTAACTATGCGTTTGTGTTTACATTAAAACAGATGTTGCGAAGAAACATAGCACATATATGTTTTACACCTAACGGTAATTAGTAATTACACAGTGTTATGTTGGTTTTCCAATTCGTCTTTTACCGCAATTGGGTGTAATTAATTCTTACACGAGTGGTATCCTATTTCCAACGATTTGAAGATAAATTAGAAAAGTAAAAACACATTTAAGGAACTTTTATACAAATCCAGATGACAATAATGTCTGAAAACTGGTAATTCGATAAACAGATCACGGTACATTTGAAAGGGATGCGGTACTTTCCCTTCTGCGGATTCTGTTTAATATTTAAAATACAACTAAAGTTCTTTTCAATGCGGTAGACTTTCAGAAAAATCATATTGCAACCAATTTGGGTTTGGATTTATGTATTTAGTAAAACCTGGAGTGTTTTTTAATATCTAAGTATCTTCTGAATGAATTAGTTATTACGTCACGTCATTAATTATTATGCTGTTTTAATCGATAGAAATGATCGTATTATACCATTAGCATACCATTGTTATTTTTAAAATGAACGATCTTGTACGTTTTTAGTAGTTTAATTGCAAATGAATGAATTAATTAATTGAAATGATAATTTCGGGATAAGAGCATGTCATGTTTTTAATATTTCGTTTTACAGCAATTTTAACTGTTAAATGATTTTATTAAGCTACCGATTTACTTATTATTTCTAACGATGTCCGAGATTAAATACAATTCAAATTCATTAGAATTAATAACAAGAACGATTTGCAACCTAATACGGAAATGCAGTAGTTGCAATAATAACAAAAAAAACCTTATTTATTTAGGTTTTAGGTGCTGTCATTGTATAGTCCATTAGCTGACACGTTTATGTATTTATTACTACCTATAAACAGTTTAAATAGTTAACTAGATCAGCATAAAAATAATACCTCCTCCAGACACCAGGGCCGTCTTCAGTTTGCTTAATTTCCCGGGCGCCCTACAATTTTTAGTAAAAATTTATTTTTGAGATAGTGCGGAATTTTATGTCTTCTTCCTTTATTCATATGTTACCCATTAAGCCAAAAACCATTATTCAAAAAACACCCTGTATAATTTACTAAAGAGCAATATGGCATACTATGCATTAACTTATTTCTCTTTTTGTCAGTTTCTTCATCTTTCGTTGTATATGCAAATGATCTTCCAGAATTGAGGGAGGGGGTGGGGTGTGCTTAAATTAATTAAAGTGTTTTACATGAAGCAAACATATTAGGAAACACCTTGTATACCATGGTTATATGAAATTAAACGTTCATAAAATACTTCCGATGTTTAGAAATCTTAACATCCATAAAAGTACTCCATAAAATGTTTGGTTTTATTACCTTTTGTACTAAGGTTGTTATGTACAACATTTTGTGTTTTATTATGTGTAGCATAAATTGATGATTGTAAATTGTAAAGTTTGTAAATAGTTTAAAGTACATAACTGCTTAACAAAACAAAATATTATTTTTAATTATTGGTCTGTATGTAAAGTTGTCGATATATTGATATTTTATAGAAGTATAACGTGATAAAAACTTTTTATAAATGGTGCTAAACTATTAGCACCATTGTGCTAGTGTCTTGTACAGATATCGGTGTTTGTTTATTTAATAATCACGCACATTACTTTTATTTTCTTTAAAAAGTGTAAACTTATTACAATACCATAGAATTGCATCTATTTACTATGGTATATGTAACTATAAAAATAGTAAATGACTGAAGATACATTTTGTATGTGTTCTCTACGCTCATCAGATCTATAAAATTTATGTATTTTTACACAACTATACACAAAAACTCATGAGATACCATATTCTGTTACATCCGAAAATATAAAGTGATGCTCAATGGCATGTAATAAATTACGTGCTCCGCTGTGTATATTTTCCATGTTTGATTAATACGTGAAAATACATCCTTTTCGATTTATATTCATCATTGCCATTGCCCATTATCACCAGTTTCTTAGTTAAATGGGCTTCCCCTATTTTGCAGATTTTACTTTTGTTTACCGATAGGTGTGATTGGCATTGTATAGATGTCGCTACGGATATTTGTTATAATTGATAAAACAAAGATAATAATTATAATTTCGGAATGGTGATGTTTTAATTAAATACATCTCTTTTGTAAAATTCTATATCCAAAATATTTATACTTCACTAATTTGCACAGTAATTTATGTAAATAAACTGATTTAAACAAAATCCACTTATAAATTGTTTTAGAATTCTAAAAATAAATTCATGGCAATTTAGTGTCATGTAACATAAATATACATGATTTTCTGGTAATATTTGTACAGCACTTTAGCTCACTATGTAAAGGGATTGCTAAAAAGACGGACATTTCATCTGTACGGCAAACAAAAATTTACACTCTTTTTACGTACCTTTTGTTTCTTAAGATTCTGAGGATGTAATTTGTGGCATGCGAAATTTACGTAATTCTCATGAACATCGCTACTTGGGATTGTTTATTGGTTTCTGGATCACCGTCGGTACGCATGTCTTATATACCTATTTACATAGTATAAATACTCGAATACATAATACAAGTCGTGCATTATTTACAAACACCGCCAATAGAGCAGACTCGCTTTCCTGAATGATGATCATGTAATGATCACTGAATAACCTTAAAATTAAGTAGGTACTCAAAGAGGCTGCGTATTGTTCTCACGCCAACACCGCAGTAGTGGCGTAACAAATAATGTTTTTAATTACTACTATACGACAGACGAAAGTTAATGGAAGAGGAATCCTCTAGAATTACTTGACAAGTAAAACATCCACCTATTAAAATAAACTAGTCCGAACGTAGTTTCGTCTAGTACGCAAGTGATGTTAACAGGCTCTTCTCGTTTTGTTATTACTTTACAAAATATAGTTAAAAATTATTAGCTAAATAAAAAAAAAAAAGTTTAAAATGTTTGCATTTTTATTAATGTTGATGTAATATGAATAATTAACAATAATTTTAGAAATTTTATGAACAAGTATGTAGGGCACACTTATTTACTATTACTTTCGCTATGAATAAAATTTCATAATACTTCCATTAAACTGCCAAATATTTTTTTGTTGCAATTCGAGTTGTATAAATTCTTTAAAAAAATATTTAATTTAAAAAATATAAAATAGGTAAAGTTTTAATTGAAGATCAAATGCTACACATGAGATTAATAAGTTTTTATTTTAATAACAAAATATCAATTACACTATAACTTAAGCACCTACTTCTTTTTTCTAACTCTACAGAACCCATGCATAGAATGATGTAGACTTGAGAAGGCAATACCAGTGTTCTGTCGAAGTAATTAATAATTATTGTGAAATATCTCTTTTTGATAACCATTGTTGTTTACAGCAATAAATTAGTTCCTATTCTTACCGATCATAAACCGTCTTAATAGTCTGGTGGCCTAGTGTAGAAAGACCAACTATTAATCATTAGTATTAGCAACTAGTAAACCCCAGGTTATACTGGGTCTCCCGGGCCTTGATTTTTGGATAAAGAGGGAGGTCATGGCAATTAACCTCAGAATGCTGGATACGGGGCTTTGGAGTAATCAAGGTATAAGCACCGGCCATGCAAAGATTGTCCAGGTGATGGCAAAGGAACTACCTCTGTCAACATATAGGGTGACCGAAGCAGAAGACCGGCTAATACTAGAGAAGGAGTGCTCTCTCATTATTCCAACTAGAGAATAGTGGGAGCAAAAACAAGTTGAGTTTCACCCAGATGCCTTGATATGTTACACCGATTACTCTCGAGTAGCAGAAAGGCAATCCTCTGGAACAGGAATTTATGTAGAAAATCGAGGGATACAAGAAAGCTTCGCTTTAGGAAACCAAGGATGAGATTAGGACAACACCAGAGAGAACAATCTATATCTGCTCTGACAGCCAAGCTGCACTAAAGGCAATCTACTCATCCAGGACGTGATCAGCTTTCGTCCAGGACTGTGGGGATGATTTAGCAGAGTTAGCAAGGGAGAAAGAGGTGAAACTGGTTTGAGTTCCAGGACATATCAGGGTCCACAGCAACGAGAAGGCTGATGAATTGGCCAAACTCGGAGTAGAGAACATCTGTCTAGGACTGGAACCCTTTCTGAGTATCACAAGGCACCAGATCTCGACAGCCTTAATAGAGTGGGTCTATGAGAGTAGTAAAGAGAAGTGCAAAAGGTGCAGAGGCTATCGACAGGCGAAGGACCATATAGAGGGATTCGACTCAAAGAAGTCGGTCTGGTTAATGGAAAGGGACCGAAGAACTGCAAAATGTTCTGAGAGGGATCTTGAGAGGCCACTGTCAACTAAGAAGACACATATCTTTGATAGGAGTAGAGGAAGATCCCATTTGCTCAAGATGTGAAAAAGATGAAGAAACATTCTACCACTACCTGGGAGAATGCGTGGCTTACCAGCGCCTACGGTTTAAAATATTTGGTGTAGCTACCTTTCGAAGGAAAGAGTTGCACTTTCTAGCGTGGACCGATATCCTAATTTTTATTAGCAAATCGGGTAGGTTTACAGAGGGAGAAGAGGTAGAGGTTTTTACAGTAGGTGATAGCGGAGGTGGTTAGGGGAATGTCAAAGAGTTGGCAAAGAGGGGCCTATGAAGGCCTACTTAGGATCAGCTTATTTCTCACAAATCAAATGAAGTAAATGGTTAAGTATATCTACGCGTAGATATATGCACAGTGTTACCTTATACCATAAAATTATTCTAACTAAAACTCCTATTTACTTCTACAATACCATACGTTTCCAAAATGATGTTCATACTTTAAATCTAAGGTCACACCTCCTCAGCATGTCACTGCAATCTTTAAGCGCTGATTTTCATGCGGCATAGATAAATTATATAACAACTTAAACCTGATTTAAAACAGTTGTCGTTACTTCGCTTTAATATCCACCTGAAACGAATGCTCTTTAGTCTTTAACAAAAAGGTAAATTTTTTGTTAATATATTTTTTCTTGTATTAATTCTTCAGCGAAATTTTACCTTATATACATCTGAAATTGTACATATTATGTTTGAAGCAATTCGCAACAACTTGTTGGGTTGTTTATGGTTACTGTACAAACCAAACTGGTTCAATGGAAGAACAGCACTCAGGTAACTGAGTGGCGGAACTGCGCCGTTTGCAATTTACTTTGTTATAGTATTTAATTAATTATTTTGTATACCGTGGCAATAATAGTTATTTATGGTACAAGTGAGTTAAGTAAGATATTATCCACGAACGAAAAGTTTACCCTCGAGGGCCGGCAGGCCCGAGAGGGTTAATTTTTCTGAGTGGATAATATCCTTAACTCACGCGTGCCATACAAAATTTTATCCAACAGCTCTTTATTTAAGTTTAAACATCGAATTTGCAATGTATAGTTAGTCTGTAGTTTTAACGGTAATACTCTAGCACGATGACTGGATTTTAATAATATTAAGTAACGTAAGCTGGTGATTGGTTGTTATCGTTGAAGGAGTGAGTTTTTTTAAAATAACCCACGTTGCTAGGGGCAACGTAGGTTATAATGTAACATAAGAGTAAACAATCACTTTCCTTATTTAAAATGACCATAGTAAACATGGTATTTATATAGAGGTGTTGGATAATAGTTATTTATGGTACAAGTGAGTTAAGTAAGATATTATCCACGAACGAAAAATTTACCCTCGAGGGCCGGCAGGCCCGAGAGGGTTAATTTTTCTGAGTGGATAATATCCTTAACTCACGCGTGCCATACAAAATTTTATCCAACACCTCTTTATTTAAGTTTAAACATCGAATTTGCAATGTATAGTTAGTCTGTAGTTTTGACGGTAATACTCTAGCACGATGACTGGATTTTAATAATATTAAGTAACGTAAGCTGGTGATTGGTTGTTATCTTTGAAGGAGTGAGTTTTTTAAAAATAACCCACGTTGCTAGGGGCAACGTAGGTTATAATGTAACATAAGAGTAAAGAATCACTTTCCTTATTTAAAATGACCATAGTAAACATGGTATTTATATAGAGGTGTTGGATAAAGACATTTATTATTATTACTTAGTAGATTTCGGTCTCCTGATAACTACAACTACTACGACTACTACTGCCAATCATAAAACAACAAACAATATTGTTATTTATTACCACTGGACCTGAAAAAAAATCAATTTAGGGGTAATTTTAGTATTATCACCTATAGTTTCTTCTTTTCCATTCCTGAGGAAGTTCCAGCTTTAATCGATCTAACAGAGATATGAATTTGCAACTGTCGTAGTCTAGAAGTGTTACCTTCCTTTGGGAAGCACATCAACTACAGTTAACAAAAACTAATTTTTGCTAAAGAAAGCTTAATTACTTTTAATTAATTTAATTTATGTACAAAATATTGCATCAGAATAAATGATGAATAAAATGGGATGTGTTTACTTTAAAACAACGAAGTATATTTCATGAAAATAAATGAACCGTTATAAATCATTGCTGTATTTAAAGAACCTTGGCCTTCGGGGCCCCCAAACAATTGATTTAATCTGATCAAAATGTAGGTAATACTGTAGTTTATCAAGTTTCTCAGAACAAAATTATCACTTATAATATACCAAGTGCATTGATTATTGCCGGAAATTTTTTGAGTGACATTTCTGCAACGTCATAATTGCACGACACGAAGTGGAGTGCAATTAGTTGCAGAAATGCACGAAAGTAAAATTTCCAGGCATAATCAATGCACGAGGATATATTCGGAAAGAAAATCGTGACGACACAAACCATTTCTACCTATTTTAAATTTTGATTATCACTGTCAAGTTGTAACATAACATAGTTTTTTTGTAATTTGTTCAGTTGTATAGTTTAAATAAATTTGACATTTTTGACAGAAAAATTTCCACTTATTAATAGGGAGAAGAAGTGCATACGTCATACCGTGCCTGACGTCATAATTCTTTCCTCGCAACGCGCATGTTCGCATCGCTCTACTTCGCTGTAAACCGTTTGTTTGACAGTTTTGACACTGTTGACAGTTGGAAGAGAAAACGTGACGCTACTTTGTGAGGTTAAAATAATAGATAGGTACTATCACAAATAAAATATTGAAACAACAATGGGTGAAAGCCATTGGGTAAGTGTTTTTATAGCTTGTAAACATCCTTTTTAACACTATCAATAATCAGAAATGAAAATATAATGTGCCTTATTGAAGTACATGCGCGTTGCGAGGAAAGAATTATGACGTCAGGCACGGTATGACGTATGCACTTCTTCTCCCTATTTCAGTTAGGTTGGTCTACCTACAAAAAATTTCCAAAAAATTTTTTAGTTGCCATGGTAACGGCTCCTGAGCTAGTTTTTTTATTGGTCACTACTGAGTGTCGTACGATTTTCACTTATAATATACCAAGTGCATTGATTATTGCCGGAAATTTTTTGAGTGACATTTCTGCAACGTCATAATTGCACGACACGGAGTGGAGTGCAATTACGTTGCAGAAATGCACGAAATCAAAATTTCCAGGCAGAATCAATGCACGAGGCTATATTCGGTAAGAGAATCGCTCGACGCACAGAAAAAAATGCATTATGATTAATTGCTTTTATGTAGCTATATATGTTACAAGTATAATTTCCAAAAAATTACTCCTTGGTAGCATATATATATAAATTTCCGGAAAATTGTGTGATTGTCATGGATACAATTCAAATTTGAATTTTTCTATTGGTTTTCGGCATCGTCGTGCGATTCTCTATAATATATGAACCGTATTCACATCTCATCACTAAGTTAATAACATGTTTAATTACCATGGAGACCAATTCTTATCTGTTCCCACCTATTAGAATTAGATAAAGCTTCTTTTCTTGTTGATCTTAATTATAACTTTAGCTAAAGACACCTTTTTAATGGTAGCATGAGAATACGACCCAATAATATTTCTAAATGCTCGTGTCCTTAATATTGCTACCTCAGATGACAACCCATAACGCTGATGTATCTTTAGAAGATATTGGACATTTCTAATATCGCTGTCTTTGGCAGCGCACAACATACTCATTAGCCATGAGAAGTCAAAGATAGTCAAAAGCTGATGGCAATTGTAAACAGGCGAAGGCAACTAACTTAAGAACACTACGAACACTTTCGCAACAGCTAAACTGGAGCGATTTTGTCTAATGATTTTGGTTTGAGAATTATTTTCAGTCGATAACAAAACTCCAGTGTATTGAGTAATTAGTACAAGACATTATTTTACAAACATTTTTAAAATAAATTACACAAAACGTGACTACGACAATTCAAACTAATTAATTTAGCGGCTGTCATATTAGAAAGGTCCAAAGCGTACCGTCTGTAGAATTACATACATGCATTTTTACCGCAGTCCCCATTTTCAGCACTTACTGAAAAGCTACTTTGCTTTTTTTTTATTTATTTTTGGGCGAGGAATCAGGATGGCGGAGCATCCTTCGTACCTTATGGCACCGATTGCTATGATCATTTGGCCGACCCTACTAGAATTTAGCCGAATCTGGGGGAATTCCACCTCCAGTATGGATTTTTAACGTGTCAAACATCGCATTGACACGGGACCTACAGTTTTACTTCCTATCCGAGAAGAAGGCATGTTTTTTAATTTTCCTCCGCTATGAAAAATTACCAGCTCGGCCGGGGATCGAACCTGGGACCCTTGGATTTTGTACTTTGCTTTTCACCATTGGAAATGTCATGTCATTAGTGACAATTCAAAAATAGAGCAATTTTGATGGTTTGATATTGTTCTGCAATAAACGTCAATTTTAATAATAATCGTTTAGATTTGACATGAACATTTTTGCCTCATAATATTCAAGTCTCATAATTCAACAACAGGTACAAAAAGAAACGATGAAAGGTAAGCTATAGGCGAATGACTATTATGTTTCACGAGTTTAATTAAATCGTTATGCTTACAGAAATTAAACTTTTGTTTTGAGAATTATTTGCTATACGCCTAAATCCGAATTAATACAGATCACATCTATAGTTTATACTGGCAGAGTTTAATCAATTAAATAAAAAAGCTAATCATGTTAGAAATTGAAGTTTTGACGACGCCAAATGGTCGCTTGTTGGGAAAGATCCATATTGACAAGTATGCAACTATAAAGAATGTCAAAACTGAAATTTTCAAAATACAAAAGCACTTATATGTGGAACGTCAATCGATTCGTGCTAATCTTAACGGCAAAGACTTAAATGATAGCACAACCATTGCAAGTTTGCAACTTCAAAATGATCCAAGAATCTACGTTAAAGACTTGGGTCCTCAGATATCCTGGCGACTTGTATTTATATGTGAATATTTAGGCCCTCTTGTACTCTATCTAATTTTTGCTTATCGTCCTTCGTTATTTTATGGTAGTAAAGAGAAGACATGGATATTTTCTCCTGTTGCAAAGATTGCAATTGTGTGCTGGACAGTACATTTTTCCAAACGTCTTCTAGAAACTATATTCATTCATCGATTCTCTCATTCCACTATGCCGTTTTTTAATTTATTCAAGAACTGCGGCTACTACTGGTCATCTACTGTCTTTGTAGCTTATCACACCAACCACCCATTGTTTACACCTCCTACGTCTTCGTTTATTGCTGTTGGACTGAGCCTATTCATTATTTGCGAATTGGGAAATTTGAGTATACATTTACTTCTACGAGATTTACGTCCACCTGGAACATCAATTCGCAAAATACCAATGCCTAATCGTAACATATTGACTAGTCTATTTAATTATGTGTCCTGTCCTAACTATACTTACGAAATTGGGTCTTGGCTTGGTTTTAGCATAATGACCAGTTGTCTGCCAGCCTTAATATTTGCTTTTGTTGGAATGGCTCAAATGACGATTTGGGCTCTTGCAAAGCACGGAAATTATAAAAAAGAGTTTCCAGATTATCCTCAACAACGCAAAGCAATTGTTCCTTTCATTATATAGAAATTTAAGAAACTCTTGTGTTCATATTTTCTTCACTTAACACTTTTGCATTATTGATAGTTTTTCTTTTGTTTCTACATAAAAAACAGAATTTACCTGTGTATGTTTGAAGTGTTAAATGTAGATTATGAAAATAAACAATGATTGGGTTTGCTTAGTTGTATGCTTTATCTATTATTTTTAAATATAAGACTTTAAATACATAAAAAAACGTAATCGAGTCTAGTATCTATGTGGAAGTATACGAGCTCCGTCTCACTGAAGTTGCCCACTTAAAATTTGTGTTATTTAAAGAACGTCCTGCACTTTTTTGTGTACACGGCTGTTTGTTGCTAATAGAAAGAAATACTGTCTTTGCACTTACTCTATGCTAAATTTCAAGAAATTCTATTAAGTGGTTCCCTCATACTGCCACTTCAACTGCACAACAATTTGCGGACGCAAAGAGGCGTTAAGAGGGATCCCTGGTTCCCTGCCCTAGTAGAATTTCATAAACCTTGACATGGTGTAGGGCGGGGATAGTTTTTTACTCTAACAACCAGAAATAGCCACTTGAAGACCAAAATAAGTTTCGGAAAAAAAATTATAGGGTGTACTTTGTTTTAAAATATCAGATCAGATCAATATCAGATCAGATGTAGATCAATACACAACGAAATATATCAATAAAACAACATAACTTATAATATTATAACGTTCTTTTAAAATAATACCAAAAATGCTGTTTAATCGTCTATTAACAAGAGAAATATTATTTACATATACTAATTATAAACACTATAATTATAAACTGTTAACGAACTTAAATACTCTAGATATTTATAAACTTAAAGTAGGATATTTAAGGACTATTTATTTTTTAATACATACACATAACAGTAACTAACTCATTTGGTAGCTTCTCAAAGAAAATATGCAGCCGTCGTGCCCCCAATGTGTAACCGTTGACTTCCATGTGCATGTATGCAGCGCCGGCCCTAGGGGTTATGGCGCCCCGATGCAAAGATTGTTTCGGCGCCCTTAATGAATTTATTTACACAATATATTCTCATTAGAAACTACAAAACAGGTACTAGGAAAATACTCTTTTGCTGCCTTTTTTTCGATTTTCGGATCCGGATATTTTTTTCGATTCCATTGCTGTATTCATTAGAAGTAATTAGAGTGCTAAATAAATTAACATTTTCTAAAGTTGTTTTAATGAAGACACCATAATAAGACAATAACAAAAAAATTAACAATTTCAATTTCAGAACAGCAGACGACCTTTCTTTCGCTGAAAAATAACTAGAAATGAATAAAACGAAATTATTTCAAATGTTTCAGTCTCAGGATAATCCCATGTCAAGTGATCCAAGAGGTTGTAGTTGTAACTCACCTTCTTTGATTTTTCTCAAATGTGGCACAACTGTTATACTCCTAAAGATAAGTAACAATGTGAAATATTATGTTTTTTATGCAAGTGGTTCTTGAGTTACGCCCTTCTAAAGTGTACAAAAATGAGTGATTTTGAGCATGTTGGCGTTTACGTTTTCCTTTGTATAATTTCATTATATTACACCGATACTACCCCGTTGGTGGCTACAATAATCGGTTTTTCTTGGTTTTTTGGTCTTTTGATCTCAATCTGGAGATCATTACAAAATTATTTTAACAAAATAACAATGTTCAACATTTTAATATAATTTTCTTTTGTCAAAATTGGGAAAATTAGAATTTTGTTTTATGAATCCCCCTCCCCCTGCGACTTACCTATCCCACAACTCACACCTTATCAGATTTGCTCTCAACTTCCGAATTCACCCCTCCCAATCAACATTTTTTGCCCATCTTGACCTTCACTGCCTTTTTGTTCAAGATCCCAAGGCAATGGGGCAAATAGGAAAACCTGTAGGTAAAAAATATCGAGAATATCCGAAGAAAACCAATTATTGTAGCCCCCAACGGGGTAATATCATAAATGTGAGATATACAGGGGAAGCTTAGAAAATTAGAAATATTTTGTAAACGATTTGAAGTCAATCAGTCAATTAATAAAGAAGCATGTGCACACAGACGTACATACATACAGAACAAGCCATACCTTTAAAATATTTAAAAAATTTTGATCCCATTGAGACTCCAAGTTGGAATTTGGCACACATATTTACAAGATATGCAACTCTGTCTAGTTTTTTTTAAATTATTAATCATATGTTTTTTGAAAAATTCAAGGTCAAAACTTCAGGGGCTGAAATATAAAACTTTTTCATCTTAAAGTATGGCATGCGATCCATCAAAAGCCCAAAAGATGCACTTTATAACAGTTTTTGTTTCATTGCTATATCTGATTTATTTCCAAAGTTATAAAGGTTATCCACTTGCATAAAAAATATAATATTTCAGATTTTTATTTATCTTTAGGATTATAACAGAGTGCAAAATTTAAATAAAATCAAAGAGGGTCATGTTCAAAACCTCAGAAAAATTTAGTTCACTTGAGATGGAATTTACCCCTCTTTTCAGAGGCTCTATAGAAATTCACTTCTGGAAGAATAATAAACAAGTGCTCTATTGAACCAGTACCGCAACCGGCAAGGGCGGCAACATACAATACTTTGTAGTATGCCGCCAGATTTTGCGAAAGACTGTAATCTTTATCAAGTTTTATTCACTTTATGCGTATATGACTATAAGTAGACTTGTTAAAATACTATACTAACATTAGATTCTTGGTGTGCCCCCAAATTTTTACATTATTAAAGTGTTCCGCAAGGTAATTTCCTTTGCTTACCGTGTGAAGCCGACACTGCATGTATGTTTACCCCGCATGTGTATTTTGCTTAGTGTTATTTAATGATTTTCGAAGTATGGATGTACTTTCGTGCTGCTGCTAATAGTGCTAATTAGCGAAAGCATTTAATGTTCTTAATTAGGAAAAAGTCTTTATGTTGTTTATGTAACCAGTGGCAGATTTTCAGGTCTGTTATTCGGTGGGGAGGGGGGCAAAGTCGTGCTCTTGAAATCTGATCATTTAAATATCCAATGATAAATCAAAAATTCTTCTCAGTTGTTCCAACGTTGCGGGGCAATTACCCTTGCCACCCCCCAAATTCCGCCACTATATGAGCCTAACTAAAAACTAAATTTAAAAAAATGTTTTTATAAATGTTTGATTGGTGTTTTTATATTATTTTTCTTTTTTTTTCTTATAAACACGCTGTAGACCGGTTTTCTTAAGGTACTGCAGTACTACTACTTCTTAAAAAGCACATCTCTCTACCAAGTTTTGCTCAGGCTGACAAGACTTTTTGTTGTTTGGGCAGTTTAACCTTCAATTTAAAAAACAAAGCAAGTGAATATTTCATCACGGCAGGGAGAAATATTGTATATATGTAATAAAAATTGCTGAACTGGTAGTAGACGCCTACTGACAAGTCAATTTCGGCCCAAGGAATGTGGTATAACTTTTTTCACTGTTATTACTTCGAAATGTAATTTTGCACATTTATTCTTATAATTATTGTAAATCGACTAGCAGTTAGATTTCCGTGACAAAAAATGGGCTGCAAAACCGCCTCTTCGGGGTGATCAGCTGGGCACTTCTGCCGGGATGGGGTAAGGCTGACAAAGATGTTCTTGAAGTACTGGTATTTCTCTACAAATCCTGTAAATTTCACCTGGATGTTATGTAACGGACGCGAAATACTGATGAGTTAACCTTAATTAGGCCATTAATTACAGTCGTGCCAGGATTTGCTTATAGTCCTATAAGAGGTTTTGTGTTACCTATGCTGTCTACTTCCATTTTCCATAAATTATCCGCATGTTCGACGACGGTCAAAATCTTGCGGTCGCCGCTTGGACTATTAAGGCTATATTAAAACAGTCCTGAACCATCTACTGCAGGGGCTGCGGTAAAGGGAACCTCTCAAACTAGCCCTCCACCACACATTATTTTGGAGACGGATAGATTCAGAGAAACTGAGATTTTTCAGACAGTGAAACCAGAAATAGCATGCGTAAATGATTTAATATTAATTATTGATTTATTAATATTAAACAATTAATAAGTAAACGTACTTTAATTAGTAATTGTAAAACATCATCAAAAAGTAATTAATAATAAAAACAAACAAACAAAAAAGGATGATAAATGACAGTCATTAAAGAAGACATGAACAGACAGTATGGTCGACTGGAGGTGCGCTGAACTTAGGATTACAAACCCGAGTTCTATTCTCAGTTCCGGTAATTTTTTTTAAATAAAATTTCATGATAACTTTTTTATGGTTATAGTATGTATAAAAAAGACTAACTTACAATTAAATACTAATATGTATGCATAATGATTTAGTTTTATTTTTATAGTTCAAACGACCATAAAATTAAGGGATAGTTTTATATAATTATTTTTTTATAAATATTAAAATTATAAAAAAATTTATTAAATATATTAAATATTTTATTTAAAAAAAATACCCGAACCAGAAATATACCCGGAGTTTTGTAGTGGTAAATCTAGCGCGCCTACCAGTCGGTCATGCTTTCTATTCATGTTTTTTTTATTTAATGAATGTACCCGATTTATTATTATTTTGAGTTTGTTTCTTTAATAAATTGTTTATTTTATAAATAAACATTTTTTTATGCATATAATATTTATGAAAAAGAATAATTATATAAAATGATCCCTTAATTTTATAGTCGTTGTATAAACTATGTATGTTAAATAAAAATAAAACTAAATGATTATGCATACCATTTAGTATTTACTTGTAAGTTACTTCTTTTTATAAACATTATAATTATAAAAAAAATGTTTTTGAAATATATTAAATATTATATTAAAAAAAAATTACCCGAACCGGGAATAGCACGGAGGTTTTAAAATCGTAAATCCAGCGCTATTTCCAGTCGCTCATGCTGTCTGGTCATGTCTTTTGCTTCTTTAATGAATGTTATTCATCATCCTTCTTTGTTTGTTTTTTTTAATTATTAATTCGTTTTTGATGATTTTTTATAATGACTTATTCATTAAATTATTTTGATAATATTTTCTACAATAACTAACAAAACTCGATGTAGCGCGATTCCATAAATAACAATAATTCGGAAAAACTTAGGTTTCTATTCGTTTATATAACTATCCCTTGAATTTATACTAGAGGTACACTCGTGTATACTAGGGTGGGTCGTTTTTCAACTTTTTTTTCTGATCGATTTCTAATACCCGGCAAAAGTTACCCACCTATAAGGATAACTCACGTATAAAATATTGTTCTGATCGGACAATATCTTCTGTCTGTAAACACTAAATTTACAGCTTCCGCAAGATAGGCCCAGGCGGCGTTACCTTAGACGTTACGCTGAGGGGTTCATTTTAAATGAAAAATCATTAACGAGGACTCGAAATCAAATTCAAGACCCTGGGATTTGTGACCATGGGTTTAGCGCAGACGATAGGGGATAGGAGAAAATGTACTTATATATTTGATTGTGTGCAGCTCCTCGCTCACTTGTGAAAGCAACTTGCCAAGTGACCCAGAGCCCAACACGTGAAGGTAATTGCACTTCGGGCTCCTCCCAAGCCCTACCCAACCAACCATATGTAAGACTTGCTGACTCTCTAGTGTAAGTCATCATTTTCATGGAAAATACTGTAAAACTGCGCTTTGTTGTCAAAACTTGCAGGCATAGCCTGCCTAGACAACAATATCGAGTGAATTTGACGATCACGTGCGTCGTTGCCGCACGCTTTTGAAGATGGTTACGTGGGTTACAAGCTTCACAATTCGTTCTCTTCCACTGTGTGGCAAGGGTACTTTGTAAAGGACTATTTTGGCACTGTGCTGTACTATCTGGGAGGGAAAGTTTATATATGAGTTCATTCATAGGCGCCCGCAGAAATTTGTCCAGGAGGGGGCAAGCCGAGAATGGACGGCACGCTAGGGGGCAAGTCTAGAATATTTGACATGCTAGGGAGGGCAAGCCTAAAAAAATGGCATATTATACAAAATTTTCAATAAAATTGAACTTGTTCAACTTCCAGGGGGAGCAAGTGCCCCTCCTTGCCCCCCTTCCTCGTCTAAGTACTGGAGGCACAGTAATGCACACATTCGTATAGTCTAGAGTTTTGAAATTAAACTTTGGTACAATTTTAAATCTAACATTGTGAGAAAACTCTTTCTCCTCCTCTCGAGTTCTCCGTATCTTTTGCAGTGCATCTTGACGAATAGAAAGCCGAGAGTCTGTCACCATGTTAAGGAGAATGTTTTCCGGTAATCCAAAAAAGGCATTAATCTGAATTGAGTTGTCAACAACTGTTCGATATTTTAACGGAAAATACCTCGATCGCCTAATAGTTTAAAAAAGATGACTAGGACCGTAAGCTATGGAATTACTGTCTCCTGATGATGAACACCATAGGTACGTAAACGTTAAGAATCAGTGGCGTGCGGTCCATGGAAGCAATGCTTGCCTTGAGAATTTATTAAAAATAAAAACAATGCTAACAAAAATACTTTTGTAAAATTTTGGTTATCGTTTATTTAAATTGAAATATTTATCAAATTAAAGCTCAATATCAACTCTGTACAGCAACAAGTATAATTATTTAGAGTACTATTTTAAATTAGGCTCATTAAACTTGCACGGAAAGGTAATACCGATTCAAATGTGATACATACACTTAATATAAGCACTGATTACAAATGCTCTTCTCTTAACCTTGGCGTGAATCAGCGAGCGCGGGGTGTTATAATAGACGGATGCTGTTTGGCTGGTTAACATTGTTTGGTCGTAATTTTTATTGTGCATCGTTCCCAAATGTTTATTTATTATAATTTGGTTATTTGTTCGATTTAGTGTTACTTAAGTAATGTAAATCTGCGAATGAGATTGTATTTTGTCGCATTTTATTATTTTAATTTATAAGTTGTATTTTTTAAAGACAAATAGTTCTATTTAGTTTGCCTGTATGCAAATTTAAAATTGCATTATCGTCACGACTGCAAATTCAACTGCTTCGGTGAAAGGTTCGAGTACCTTCGATATAGCCGAATCGGGACGATTTTTTGTTCAGTTTGTAAATTATTAATAAGGAATTTTTCGCATACAGTTTTGGAGAGAAATTACAAATTACTAAGAAAGGCAGATCAAAACCAGATCTTTCAAATTTAACAACAAAGATTAAAACCTGTACCGGTATTTTGCTAAGAAAGACCGGAAAATTGATACGTAGTAGTAGTTTTTTTTAAATAAAGAATGATAGTCAACAAATTCCATAAGTATAAAGTGTAAAAGTGCTTCTTTGAAAAATTTTTAAGCTTAATAATTATAACACTGTTTTTTATTGTACTTAGCAGGGGCGGATCCAGAGAAGTATTTTGAGGGGGAAATCTTTGGAAAAATAATTGTTTTAATAAATAATAATTAAACAAACATTATTTGTTTCTATTCTATGTAAACTTATTTCTAAATTGGGGGGGGGGATTATTCCCTCCCCGTTAAATCGCGCCTGTACCTAGGTGTATTATAATTAAAATCGTGGTTGCTTCCCTAGCCTAAATTCTCACCGCACGCCACTGTTAAGAATGTACGTCGCTATATCTACGAATTCTTTCGTAAGCTTTGGCGTGGATACGTATAATCTTAATATTCTATGTGCAGCTGTGACCCAGATGGCCTTGTGCAATCGACTAGGACTCCGAGACAGAAGTTCAGGAGCGCAAAATCCGGTGTGGATTGCTTTAGATATTTCGTACAGGTACCTTTGCTCTTACGGTATTAGGTCAGGGTCAGGTAAGTCACATAGTATAACATTGAACTTTGCGAGAGGAAGATTTTCGCCCTCGGGAAGCGTTGATCCAATCGGACCGATAAAAGTAGATGGTCCGGAAGTTTCACCATTAACAAACCCAAATAAAGCACGCAATGGAAGTTCGTTGAAGTGTAATAGACAAATAATTTACTGGAGGGGACGCTCTATCTTCTCTTCCAGTTTTCGGACAATGCCACTCTTCCAACCAGTATTAGTTACTGGTTGGAAGGGATGACTCAGATTAGAGAGTCAGCTAGTCTTACATATATGGTTGTTTGATTGGGTAGGGCTTCGGAGGAGCCCGAAGTACAGCCACCTCCACGTGGTGGGCTCTGTGTCACTTGGCAGGTTGCTTTCACAAGTGAGCGAGGAGCTGCACACAATCAAATATATAAGTACATTTTTCCCAATCCCCCACCCTCTGCACTAAACCCATGGTCACACAGAGCTTTGAATTTGATTTTCGAGTCCTCGTTAATGATTTTGCATTTAAAACGAATCCTTAAGCTATAGCCCCTTTATTTTCAAATAGTAGCGACATCGTGGAGCCAACCTGGCACAAACTTTAATAAAGCAAAAATTACTACGTGCATGGTGTTGCGGAAATTCAATAAAAAGTTGTTGAAAAACTACAATTACAAAGGTATATATTATATTAATATGGTCGTTTTTACAGAACATGAATGTCCATTATCAAATTAATGTTAAATTGTGAATATTTTTGTACATGATTATTATTAAAACTAAGATTTATTGTATGACGGAAAGTCAAATCTGGTAACATTCAATGTCGCCAACATCGTTCTGGTGCTTTTGCTCCAGCGGTGAGATCAATCGTTGTCGCTACTATTTGAAAACCTACTATTGAAAATAAACCTTAAGTAGAGTCACTGCATCTAGTCACCTAGCTCGCGCTGTTCGATCAGAGTACCGCAAACCGCCGCCATATTGGGGCAGTGAAAGATGATTTTTAATAATGGACAAATTAAAACCACGTTTTACGTGTTTGACATATTAGAGGTTTGATCTCTCAGCATAAGAAAAACCTTTTAAAGTAAACGTGGATTTGATTAAATTCAATACAGAACAAATAATGAACAATTTTGTGCTTTGTTTGCCCCAATATGGCGGCGGTTTGCGGTACTTTGGTCGACCAACTGGCCTAGATAACTAGATGCAGTGACTCTAACCTTAAGGGCCCGTTATCGCCGCCAGTGTTAATAATAGGAAGCTTCATTAACTATAAACACCTAAAGATAGCGCTACGGTCTCCAAAAGGGAATTAATTTCTTTAAAACTAAAATTTGAAAACACAGTGTTGCCAGACATGCGTGAACTTTCAAAATATTTTAAATTTAACTGAAATCTTTAATTTTTAGATGCCAAGGAATAATCTAAGGTAGTTGAAATCAAAAAGGGGTATATAAAACTGCTAAATATCTTTAAAAATATCAGTTTTTCTTGCTGGTTTTAAGAAAAAGAAAAGTATTACTATATTATAATATTGAAAATACATAATCGTTTTAAGAAATTAATCAGGACTAATTAAGAGTGAAATAGTTTATTCAAAAATTAACGCTCATTGCTCTCCGTCACATGCTCTTAAGTAAAGAAAAAACAACATTTACTTCGGGAATTTATTAAATAATACTCAAAAGATTAGGAAAGTTAAAATATGGAAAAGGATATAAACAATAATCTGTTACTTTACATCGACAATCACAAAAATATATGTAACAATAACGAAAATGAGTTAAATATATTAACAGTCAAATCAAACTCGTTGAAACTTTCCGCTTTTTTAACTCTATCCGCCTACAGCGCGTTACGTGAGCAAAAGCTTGAACTAAGAATGATAGTTGCCATTTACAAAAATGTTTGAATAAACGCGGGATATGACCTTTATTTACTTCATAAAGTTCTTTTATACTGTTGTATATTCGGGCATTTTTATCTCGAATAACAATTGAACGATAATTTAGGAAGTACACCTTACCATTTTTAAAAGCTCGCTAGCTATAGTTTTGTTTTTATAATTTTACACTTTTTTATTTGTTAAGGAAATAGCTTTTGTAATTTTGTATTTACTATATAGCATAATATAAACTAGATAACACTCTTAAGAACTGATCTCATGCACAATAAATGTAAACTAAGTGCAATTTTTAAAAATTGTAATAAAATTCTTTAGAGCTGTTTAAGCGGTACTTTACCTACACGATAACGGAGCCTTAAGCTATAGCCCCTCTATTTCATATAGTAGCGACATCGTGGAGCAAACCAGGCACAAACTTTACTAAACGAAATCACCACATGCATATTGTTTTGTCATTTTAACAAAAATTTGTTTAAAAATTATAATCTCGTAGTTGTATATTATATTAATATGATCGTTTTTACATAACACGAATGTCCGTTATCAAATTGAGTTAAATTGTAAATATTTTTGTGCATGATGATTATTAAACCTAAGCTTTAGTGCAAAACGAAATGTCAAATCTGGTAACTTTCAATGTCACCAACATACTTTTGCTCCAGCTGCGAGATCAATCGTTGTCGCTACTATTTAAAAATAAAGGGGCTATACCTTAAGCGTATCGGTAGCGCCCCCTGGGCTCATCTTGCAGAAGCTGTAATTTTAGTGTTTTTAGCGAAAATATAAAATATTGAGGCTCATAGAACAGACAGAAGATATCCGATGACTGTCCGATCAGAACAATATTTTATACGTGAGTTACCCTTATATAAAAATAAAGTATGCGTGAAAAGAAAGTGACACAAAATACAAAAAGAACTAGATGGTAGAATGAAGAGGCGAGGGAAAAAGTAAGGAACAAAAAGAAAGCATGGAAGAAATACTTACGGACAAATAAAGAAGAAGACAAGGAAGAATAGGTGAAAAGGAGAAAAGAAGCAAAAGAGGAATTAAAGAAAGCGAAAAAAAGAAGCTGGGAAGAATTTGGAGAAGAAATACAAAACTCCTTCAAGGAAAACAATAGAAAATTCTTGAACACGGTAAAATCTTTAAGAACAAAAAGAAGCAAAATTATCAAATTCGTCAAAGATCATAAAGAACAAATAAGCCAAAACGAACAAGAAAATATAAAAATATGAAGAAAACATTATCGAGAAAAATTTAAAAATAGCGATCTAATACAAGAAGAAGTAGGCATAAAGGAAAAGCAAAAAGGAATGGGAAGAATAACTCAAGAAGAAGTAACAATAGCGATAAAAGAAATCCGAGTTGGTAAAGCCGGAGGAGACGGAATAGCACCCGAAATGATTAAATGGGGGAGGAAACATAGTAATAGAATGGATGACAGAAATAATCAACAGAGCATGGGCACAAAAACAAATACCGGAGGACTGGGAAAGGAACATACTGATACCAATACACAAGAAAGGAAATGAAACCGACTGTGAAAACTACAGAGCAATATGTCTAGCACCGGTTGCACTAAAGATCTATAGCAAGATATTAGAAAAGAGACTAAGACCAGAGATAGGGCGAAAGATAGGAGATGAGCAAGGAGGACTTAGACTAGCAAGACAAACCACGGATCATATAAGTGTACTAAGAAAAATAATAGAAGACAAAATCGCAAACACAAGCTTATATATGGACAGCGTTATTCGAAAAGGATCCAAGCGACAAATTCCAAGTTTTTGATCTATTAGTACTAACCGACTTCAGTTACAATGTATTAGTTATCCTAAAAAGACCCAAGCGCTAGAGCGAATGTAGAGGCCTCTGTTGACAGGAGGACCAAGCGACAATTCAGAAATTGTAGATATTTAATTTATTGAAAACGAACCAAACGACAAAACTCCTTTTAAAGGTTGACTTAATGTCGTTTGGCTCCTTTTTGATTTTTAAATTTTTAATGTATTCACGTCTGCTATTTGTTTCTGCATAAATTAAGTGTAAAAATCAAGAAACAGTGAGTGATAGAAGTAGGAGGATATTAACCCTGGCATTGGAAAGCAATAAAATATCTGCGAGCTTACAAAATAAAAATAATGTCGAGGTAAGTAGGTTTTTATTTTTGTAGGTTAGGAATATGACAAAATTAAATTGCTGATAATAATTTTATCGATATTGATTGGTTATCTTTAAATATTGTACTTTTTAGGATGTCCTAAATGTAAATTTCACAAAACCTAGGCTTGAAGAGCAAATAAATACTGAGAATGCAACCCAAAGCAAAGAGAACAGTTTTAACGAGGAAATACTAACAAATACGTCAAACGTGTTTAGTGTAAATTTACCTAATTCTGAGACTGTTATGGTGAGTGCTTAAAATTGGTTAAAGGAAAAATAGAAAAATACTTTTAATAAATTTTAGATTGCACATGAAGAAAGAAGACATTTAGAAAACTTTACCGACTTTGAAGAATCAGGGAGTGAATTTAATCCAGATGATTGTGAGTCAGAAGACAGCACCTCGTCAAGTTACAGTATACAAGATATTGTCAATCAGAAAGTTCCAGATCTAGATCAAGAACACCTACAAAGAAACCAAGAACTGATCGAAGAACGGGCTAATTTCAAGGGCAGGCCCAAAAAGGGTAGAAAAACCAAATTTCCTGGTCAAACATTTAAAACTAGGAAACAGTTAAAAGATTTAAATAAAAGACATTTCTCGGTAAAGGGTAAACTTGTTGAGCCGAAAAGATTCTTCGATTTTCACTGCAATTATCCATTAAAATGTAATGAAAAAATCTCAGCTTCTGAACGAGAAAAAACTTTTTTTAAATTTTTGGAAACTAGGATCTTACAACTCTCAAACAGGGTTCATATGTGCTACAGTGAAACAGTAAAGTATCAAGAGAAAAAGAAACAAAGACAGCAATAAAAGAAAAATGACTCGCGTGTATCAACTGAATAATATAACTGTTTGTAAACATATGTACATTAAAAATTATCGACTATCAACTAAAAGAATCTATACATCATTAAAAAAAATTTTCACTGGAAATCTTAAAGATGAAAGAGGAGAATTAGGTGCAAGGATCAGTAAATCTTGATTGTAAAACTTTGTCTGAAGAAACTCTAAATAAAGTAATTTCGCATATTGCAAAATTCCCTACATACATTTCACATTATTCTCGAAATGAAACAGAATCAAGGTTCTTAGCACCTGATTTAACACTAAACAAAATGTATAGCCTGTACTTAGATGAATCGAATCCAAAGGTGTCGTTCTCAACTTATAAAAAGATATTTTATCAGCACTTCAATTTACGAAGAAAGCCCCCGATAAAAGACACGTGCAATACATGCGATGAATTAAATACTAAAATAAAAAATTCAGAAGATGACGACACAAAAATACAACAAACTGAGTTACATCACGAACATTTAAGGACGGCAAAAGCAGCTCGAGAAATGATGAAAGCAGATATGGAAAAAGCAACTAAGGAACCAAAATTTGAAGTAGTAACTTATGATATGGAGAAGGTTTTAGGTTTGCCCAAAATACCGACAAACATAGTATACTATAAAAGACAATTGTCATTGTACAACGAAGGGATACATACAGGGTCTACGAATACCCCATATTTCTTTGTGTGGAAAGAGGGTATTTCTGGAAGAGGGGCGCAAGAAGTTGGATCCTGTATTAAAAAGTTTATTGATGTTTTCTTAGCTCCAGATACAGAAGAATTAACACTGTGGTCTGATTCATACGGCGACCAAAATAGAAACATCAAAATTATACTAATGCTTAAAGCCGTTCTAGAATCTCACAAGTCATTAAGGAACATTTATTTTAAATATCTTATACCTGGACACAGTTACTTGGCCAATGACACAGATTTTGGGGAAATAGAGAGAGCCTTGAAATATCAGATTAGAGTCTATACTTTGGACGAGTTTAAGAAGATTATCACAAATTGTTCTAAAAAAAATATAGTGTATGAAATGCAAAAAGACGATTTTTTGGGTACAGAAGACCTAGAAAAAATTATTACAAATCGGAAAACAGACACAAACCGCGAAAAAATTAGCTGGCTAAGAGCCAGGGTAATAAAAATTAGCAAAGATTGCCCATTTTCTATTTTTATGAAGTACACACATGAAGAAGAAGAGGAGTATAAAGAGATAGACATAAAAAATAATTGAGGGGAAGAAAGCTTCAGCTTCAGAATCTAATTTAATTTCAAGATTGAAAACACTCTATCCCACGGGCAAAGTAATATCGGACAAAAAACTTGCTGATATTAAAAGTTTAATACCACTTATTCCAATAGATGTTCGAAGTTTCTATGAAAATCTACAATCAATGGATTTCGAAGATCATGTAGAAGGATTTGGTGAATCTATTGATTTTGAAGTTGAAGAAGCTTTACGTTAAGGAGTTTAATCTTATATTATTCGTTTACAACACAGTTCTTTTGTAGTTTTTGTAACTTTTAGTTCAATATACATAATTTAGAAAGACCCAAGTTTTATTTACTGCTAATTTTAAAATAGAACCAAGCACCAAAAATTCAAAAAACAATATTTCCTAGAATATTTTTTCTGTCAGATAATTGGCATTAAATCAAGCACGAAATACAGGATTTTATTGAATATGAGTATTTTAGTAATTTCTAACATCTGATTTTTTAAGCAGATGGAACTTTTAAACCTTATTATTCAGAAGTTTAAAAATGTTGCTTGATTCCTTTTCGAATAACGCTATCCATATGACATTTATTGACTTAAAAGCAGCATTTGACACAGTCAACAGGGATAAAATATGGGACTGCCTAAAACATATTCGAACAACTCCATAACTAATAAGCAGAATAAAGAGCATATATAGAAGGGTACAAGGCATAGTGCAGATAAACGGGAGAAAATCAGAACCATTCCCAATGGAAATAGGTCTTAAACAGGGAGATTTACTAAGCCCTCTGTTATTCATCATATACATGGACAGAATAATGAAGAACTGCACCGAGAAGAAGACGGCCAAGACAAAAGTAGGGTTCAAAGATCTGCAACCAATAAAAATAGAAGCACTAACGTACGTAGATGATATAGTCCTCATAGCAGATAAGGCAAAAAAGATGCAAAAACTAATAGACATCTGGACAGTGGAAGTGGAAGCGATGGGATTGACAATAAACGAGAACAAAACCAAGACAATGCAAATACAAAGGAAACAGGGAAATAACACACAAGTTTTCACATGTAAGGGGAAGAAATTAGAATCAGTAACGAATTTTGAATACCTGGGGACGATCATAAGTAGCGATGGAAAGATAGAATCAGAAATAGCCAATAGAATAAAGAAAGCAACAAATATATACTACGCAATTAACCGGACGCTCTTAGGGAAAAAGGAAATGAGAAAGAAGACAAATCTTCAAATATACAATACAGTAGTAATTCCATCAATGACATATGCAACAGAAGTACTGCCTACACTCACAGAACCCAAAAGGAAAATAACCACAATTGTGGTTATTTAATATAAATAAAGTACCTGAGAAACATTCAAGGAGTAACAAAACTAGATAGATGGAGAAATGAAGCACTATACAAGGAAATCAAACAAGAGCCAGTCTCAATAAAGATAGAGAAAAAACAATTAGCATGGTTCGGACACGTTAACAGAATGAATCCAGACAGGAAAACCAAACAATTTTTATGTGCTAAACCAATAGGAAAGAAAACAGCATGGAGACAGAGGAAATCTCTAAACAACATAATAGAAGAGATAGCAGAGAAACTCGACACAACACAAGAACAAATGAAGGAATTAACAGCCAATAGGAAAGAATGGAAGAGATGGATATTATCCATCTCTGTGTGTGGGCATTGGATAATATCCAAATGCCCGACGCCTTAATGGTACAAGGGTCTAGAGAAAGAAGAAGAAGAGTTACCCTTATAGGTGGGCAACTTTTGCCGGGTATTAGAAATCGGTCAAAAAAAAGTTGAAAAACGACCCACCCTAGTGTATACTATGTGGAAAGAACCGTTTAGCGAGCATTCAGGAGAGCCCTTTTAACGACATTGGCCGGTTTACTACATTAACGTTTCGTTTTCATTTAAGAGCATTGGAAAGCATTTATTATTGTAATGAATATAATAAATAACGTTTCTGGAAATTCTTGAGAGTCCTTGACTGTGGTGTCCTTACTTACTACTTTCAAAAGTTGGCAACCCTAATTACTGCGGCTGATTAGACTGGGCCCCAGATCTGGCATTTCTCTGCAGTAGAAAACACCCTGTATTTATAACACTAAAAAGATCAACAAATAATTCTATTTATAACGCTTATTTATTCTTGAAAATGTACTTAATTAATTTTTGATAAGCGTAGTAACAATAAAAATATAATCTTAACGAATTATTACTATAATTTTAATTATTGTAAACCCATAAAAGAATCAGTACATTCAAGCATAACATTAGTAATCGATTTCCTACATTAATTAATTATTAAATATTTATTATTCTTTTGACACAGAGGACAAACTATCCAAATAAAGTATTCAATCTTATAAAAATATAGATTTGTAAATAATAATAACACCGATAAGAGCTATATCAGCGCATTACTGAAAAAACCTGTTATGCCGTTGACTAATTATAAACTTTATTACCTAATCAGAAATGTTAAATATGTAATTTACAATTTAAAATATTTATAATTCCTTTTAACGCAAGGTCTTTTACTTGCTAATAACTTTTTTCTATTCATTCGTTGGTTGCATGTAGTTTTGTAGTTATCTATCCACTGTCTCCCCGGCTGGAGCAACAATATGGATTGAATTGTTATTGGTTAATACAAAAGTAAAAGTGCCAGTTATGTATTTTATGTACGCTTTCGCGATATTTTTTACATTGTAATGTAGACATTACAATTACCGAGTTTTACTAATAATTTATTTAAATAAGATGCAAGCTTCAATATCCTTTTTTCAAATTCGAGTTATATTTTGATGACAGTTTTGAGGTTATGTTGAACATTTTATTTATTTACAGTAGTAAATATTATTTTAACTCGTTTGATAAAGCTGTGTGGCCAAAGGTAGATCTTATCAGTAAGAGATTGCACTACAAATATGATTTTGTATTAAAATGAAAAGGAACGTGAAAAGTGTCCTCAAGTTCCTGGCTCTTGCTGCTGCCACTGCTGCTGTAACAGTATTTTTATTCCGACTAATACGTAATCCAGATTTATCAAAACAGGGTGCATTAGTTCGTAGAGAAGTTGAATTAGTTCGTAGAGATAATGGACCATTACCAGTTGCTCCAGAGGTAGGTTTTTAATTTATTTATTTAGATTTATCTACACGGTTTATTAATCATTTTTAGGAACCAGATGATGAAATTAACGAGGTAGTAGATAACACAAAAATAGACTGGCACAATTATGAACTTATTAAAAAAGATTCTATGAGAAAAGGTAATTTAAGAATGTACTTAATTCAAATTTAATTATTTCTAATAAACGTCCTTCAGGAGTTGGGGAACAAGGTAAACCAGCACATTTAACAGAAGCTGATTCGGAAGATTACGATAAATTATATAGTGTAAATGGTTTTAACGCAGCTTTAAGTGATAAAATTGCACTTGATCGTGCTATTCCAGATATCAGGCATAAAGGGTATTTATTAATGATCATCTTCCTTAATTCTAATTTTATTTTTAATATAATAAATTGTAGGTGTCGTGATAAGAAATATTTAAAACAATTAGGCACTGTTAGTGTAATTGTACCATTTCATAATGAGCATTTGTCAACGTTATTAAGAACAGCTATTAGTGTTATTAATAGATCGCCTCCACATTTATTAAGAGAAGTAATACTTGTTGATGATTTCAGCTCAAAAGGTAAATCAAATTATTTTTTTCTTTAGTGTGTCAATTAGCAACGGTGAACTGATAATTGTTGAAATGAATGACCTAATATTATATATTTCATAACAATATTGTTATGATTTAAAGGCGCTATACAAAATATAATTAATTGTTAATGCTGTATTGTCAGCTGGGTTCTTGAAGGATTTAATCTAGCCTTGTTAAATACTCCAATCACTAGTTTGCCTTGTTTGTAATTTTAATTTATCTTATCTTATGTTACGTGTAGTTCAGTCACGTGATTTTGGGACTACATTATTAAAACATGCAATTTATTGAATAATTTTCCTAAAATATTAATTACCGTAAATATATATAAAGCTTTTTATTTTTTATAGCAGCTTTACATTACATCTTTATACAGAGTGACTCAACTAATAATTGGACTAGGGAAAAAAAGTATTGTGATATTTATATAAATTTTAAAATATCCAAAGTATATTAGATACATACCGTATGGGTCATTCCATATTAAATATTCAAATTTAAAAAAAATTGGTTGCTGCATCATTTTCGATTTTGATGAAAATGGGCTAGCTTGTTACCCTATTGATCGTCTCACGTTGAGACTACAGTGTGTATTCTTATGGACAACGAGGTTGCCAAACATCTTGCAAGCAACTTTTAAAAACACTTTCTAAATATTGTAGTTGTAACTGCATAAACCTTTATAATCCCTATTGTTCGAGCAAGTTATATTGCAGGTAGTCACTTCTTCTGACAGCAGTAGTAGAACAAAATTTCTAAATTTGCTGCTGATCATGTAGTGCGCATATAAAGTCTGGAACTATCGAAATAAATCTTTTATTAAATATTTTTGAGAAAAATCCTCAAACACGTCGATTTTTATCTTAAAGGAGACATATTTTAGTGTAATCGTTATTTGTAGATCGTCTTTTGTTTCCGAGTTATGACGATAACGAAATTTTTTTAAATGGAAACCCTAATTTTTATGATGGATTTGGAAAGATAATGTAATGCTAAGATCAAATATGCTAAAAAAGTATGATACTGTATTAACCCAGATGTTCCTAAAACTAAGGTATGCTACTCAGGAGTATAATTTTTGTTGAAAGCTTAGTAGAATATGTCAAAAAGACAATTTCTGAGAAAAAAATAATGTTTATTCTAAATAAACTACAAAGAATTGGTGTTCTACATGTAGTACATCAGGAAAATAAGAGATGGTAATAACAGAATTAGTGTCTCGTGTGATAATCTAGAAAACACTGCACATGAACTGCAATGTCACATTTTTGAGACCTCGTTGTCGCACGTTCATGGCACTAGCCACATCTTGTCTGTTTTGGTTGGCGAATGACATAATGATCAATGTGATCATATCGACATCTTCATGTCTAGAAGGGCGACCTCTTTGATATGAAAAGGATTTTTTGTTTTGAGAAAGCATTGCAGTGGCAATTCTTTTGCGAAAACTTAGTTGATCCATTTTTTCACCGTCATTACGATATAACTGCCAGGCGTTTTAGATTGCTAGATCAATACAATGTGTTATTAGGGAGAAATACCATTTTTTTCCACGGATTGCGATACGATATAGCGATATGCTTTGATCAAAGCGGTTGACGCCACCCTAATTGGCATTGTATAAATGGATAAGATGTGGTTGTGTGACCTGTAATAATCAGTAATAATTACGTATGACAAGACGTATGTGTAGAATACAAACCTGCACATTTTGCTTTTCCTTTCGTGAATATCGCTTGACATTGTGAAGGGGTTCGATTCCAGCATAGTTTGAACATAATGAAACCAAGCTGTTATCGTTCCATTTGACAGCATTAATATTTTGGTCAGCTATTTTTTTAAAATCATATGAACCACGTTCTTCTTTTTTGAACATTTTACTGTCAACTAAGGGGTTCCCAGGCAAGCGGTTTTCCCTCACTGTCCCGGTTGCATAAAAACCTTTATCAGTGAGCAGTTCAACTAAAGAAATCGATGTAAAAAAGTTATCGAAAAATAAATGAATCTTTTCGTCAGGCCATTTCTTTCGTAGAGCATCCAACACCATAATCAGCATAGATAGTACTAATGTTCGTAGATATGCCTTGATAGAGTTCAAACCAATAGACATAGCCAAGTCTGCTTGCTCCCACCCAGAGCTTATACCCGTACCTAATGGGTTTACCTTTCATGAACTGCTTAGCACCATGCCTACCGTAATACGGTACCATAGCTTCATCAACAGAGTGAATTTTTTGCTGTAATCTACCGTGTTCCATAAATTTCTTATTGAGATGTTGAAACGACGGTCGTAACTTGGTAAACTTGTCTTTTGGATCCAAAACGTTGTTATCTTGAACATGGATATTAGACATGATAAAATCAAATTTGTCCCTGGTAATTGATTCGACGACAAGTTCATTGTGAGCGTCTCTTTCTCGTTCTCAAAACATTTTACGCCTAGGCACAGGTACGTAACCGCTCAGAATAAGTGCACCTATGAAAGCTCTCATTTCAGTGTCCGTAACAGTTTGTGTTCGATTTCTTTGCTGTGCGTATCTGTTAGTTTCAGAAACAATTATACCTATAATATTATCATCAAAAAAATCATAAAAATATTCCAAAGGGCTTTTGAGACATGAATCAACTACATTTTCTGGCTCTAACAAATTTTGCTGATCTGAAGCTATTATATCTTGTTTCACCCATTGGTAAATTTTCTTCTTTTTCATTTTCTTCTTTTCCACACTTTCAGCAATATTTGATGTGGCAAAACGTGACAAGGGCAGATCATCATCTGATGAAAATTCTTCTTCTGGTTTACGGCCAACTAGCTTTATTTCCGCAGGAGCACTGAGTTGCGAACCTGGTAGGTTGTCAATTTCAACCACATCCTCATCACCTGAATTCTCGTCGGTTTTATCCCCACAAGCATTTACTGGAGGCAGTACTGTCACTTCTTCTACATTGCCTAACATTTCATCATCTTCTTCTAACATGCTCAAGGCCTCATGCAGAGAAAGTCCCCTAAAGCCAAAAACATAGCATATATTCCTAATGTACTATATTTAGTACATGCAAAAACAAATGATGACAACGGGATAATTACGACATAATTGAAATATTTTATAAGTATATGTCGAATTCTACATCATTTGTCTTTATATATTGAGAGTAATTAGAACTCAAAATTAATTTTAGGGTTATGTAAATAACTTACCTAACAAATCGAACACCGTATTCAGACATTTTGTCAAAAATCCACTTTTTATATTCACTAATACTAAAAAAAAAATTAACGAATGTTTACAGAACTTGCGTTCATTACTCTATAAACTCTTGATAAATTAATTTAAGCTGCCAAAACACATGTCTTAAGGTCTATCTATGGTGGACTGGTCAAGACTTGCAAGCGCTGTACTATAATAAGTACATCAGGGGTATCTGGATTAAGAAATTTCCGAGATAATTGCTTTTAAAGTTTTAAAACATAAATTAAAAAACAATCAAGAGTTCCAAGTTTTAATAAAAAAAGAAATCGTTGAAGAACTGTCTTAAGTTTAACGCTAAGGCACTTGTTACATGGATACTTGATTTTTTTATTAAGAAAATTAAACTCTTGATTGTTATTCAATCAAAGTTCAAATCAAGAGTTCAAATTTTTTGATAAAAAATCAAGTAGAAAGTAACAATTCACTTAGCGTTAAATTTATGGCAGTTCTTAAAAGAATTTTTAATTTTTTTTATTAAAACTTGGAACTCTTGATTGTTTCTTAATTTTTGTTTTCAAACTTTAAAAGCAATTATCTCGGAAATTGCTTTCCAAATCCATCATAAAAAATTAGGGTTTCCATTTAAAAATATTTTCGCTATTGCCATAACTCGGAAACAAAAGATGATCTGCAAATAACAATTACACTAAAATAAGTCTCATTTAAGATAAAAATCGACGTGTTTGAGGATTTTTTCAAAAATATTTAATAAAAGATTTATTTTGGATAGTTCCATACTTTATGAGTTAACACCAGTACTATTACAAACTAATAATTTTGAGTATAATTAAAAGTCAAACGTTTTATTTCGAGTTTTTGAATTTTAGGTAAATAAAAAAGTACAACACAAGTTAGAGTTATTTGGTTTTTATTAAATAAAGAAACATTAAATCTAATAAATGATTGTATACTATCAAACTACACTTTTTTAATTGTACAGCTTTTATATAAAGCAGTGATAAATTGAAAACAAATAATATGAGTATAAAAAGTACAACAGCAAAAAGTTCAGCATTAGCACAAATCACTTTCCTCTTCTACGTCACTTTCACTATCACTTTCCAAATTTATAAGTATTGGCTCAATATCGTCCATCAATCCATCTATTTGCCACATGTTATCTTCTGTTTTAATTACATAGTTAATATAATTGTTCCATTTTTCCGCTGTCACTTGAATGTACGCTTCACCAGTCTTGGGTAGTATTCGAATACCCAGTATTCTGAATACTATTCAAGCTACTTTTGCAAGTATTCGTATTCGTATTCGAATACAATCAAAAATTTTGTATTCGTATTCAAACAACTACTTTTTGTGGTTGATATTCTGTATTCTGTATTCTGTATTCGAGTTACCCTTTCCTTTGGTATTTTAGTGAAAACGAATCCTGGTATGCGAATCCCCCTATTCTAAGGAATACATAGATTCAAATTGGGAGTACATGGATTCAAAGATTACATACAATAATAAATAATACCATATTTTTACAAGCAAAATCAGGAATGAACATGTTATAGAACAGTCTGGGACTCACGAATCGCGAAGATTGTTCAATGTGCATTCCTGCAGTTACTTACCCCAGGAATGTCTCAATATTGTCGAATTTATTTTGTTTGTGTTTTAGTGTTACGATATAAATTAGTGTAAAGTAAATGAGGTTTTTAAAAAGTAAGTTTGGTAAATTAATTTTGAAGTATTAGTATTATTTATTAAGTAAATAATTTTTGAAAATGATTATTTGGGCAATACTTATACAGTGACAGCGTGTCTTGAAAGGTTCTTTACGTATGGAAAAGTTAAATATAACTAATATCAATTTCTCAGAATAATTCTATTTTTGATAAAGAGTTACTGTTTAAGTACGCACACTCTAAAAAATTACCGGTGAATTATACCCTAAAAAATGGAGGCAACTATGTTACCTCCATTTTTTGGGGTAAATTTACTTCAAAGTGTAATTTTCATAGGAAGTGAAAAATTTCAACATTAGGTTAAGTTTGCATTGTAATGTTTCCTTTTTAAGTAAATTTACAGATTAAAATTACAATCTCAATGTAATTTTACATTTTAACATTAAACACCTGTGTAAAGTTACATGACAAAGTTAATATTTCATGGCAATAGTACTTTTCAGGGTTAAAATACAAATGTGAAAATACTTCTTGAATGTAACGATGACTTGCGAAAGTACTTGCAAATTCAATCGTTCCTCTGAGAATTGTATGAAACAAAATAAAATCAAAGTAATTTTTATTGAACGTATGTACTTATATAAAATATAAGACATTAACAGAACTTCTTTTCAGGGGCTTTCGGAAATATTTGGTCTCTCAAAGACATTCAGATAAAGTTTCGATTCCACCTAGAAAATTAAAAAATTATAAATTATATAAACAATTATACACGAGTACCTTTCTCAATTACAGTTATGCTAGTTTATTTCGAATTCTTCAATTTTTGATTCATCTTAGAAAAACATTAAATTAAATATTTTTATTTTATTGGTTTAAATTTGTAATTTTAACATATAGGTACTTACCGATTATTATTTTTTAACTTCTACTATAAAATAAAATTCTTCCCATCTTCGGTCATACGTGTAAATATTTGCCTTTAATAAATCCGCACTACACTACAACGAAAAACAAAATATTAATGAGCAATGAACACTTCGTTCGGTATCGATAGAGTACGCCTCGCCGAAATCATAAAAGAATGGTACACACCATTCCGACCATTCCCCAAAAAGCCTATTTGGACTGTTCATAATGGATTCTTGAATTCTTTCACGAAACGAAGGTCACAAACAAGTGCGATCAGCGAAATAGCATCACAACGGTTAAAAACATATTAAGGGTAAAATTACACTATTCTTGTTCAAGTTCATCTTATCTTTAATATTACACTAAAAATGAATTAAGTTATTGAGCAATTATACATTTGTAAGGAAAAAATTGTCTGAGTTATGTAAATTTATATTATGGATAGTGATTTTAACCAGTTCAATGTAGTAGAATTACTTATATTTGTATAATTTTACATAATTGCAGGGCATTTTACCACAAATAGTAAAACTACTAAATGTATAGGTAAAATTAATTTTAGGGTAAAAATACCGCAAATAATAGCGAAAAGTTACCTCTTTCCCAAGGTAATTTTACCTCATTTTTTACAGTGCAGTTATTTAATGGAAATACTCCGTTTATTTTCATTCATGAAACTAATTATTCCAAACAATATTCATTTAAAATGAATACATGGATTCGAATACCTGGGATTCGAATATCTTTTTGAACCCTGTATTCGAATCCTCTGTATTCGAATCCATTTTTAATAGGGTATTCAGTATTCGTATTCGAATCCCGTTTTTTGGTATTCGACCCAAGACTGCGCTTCACTAATTAAACTTCGAACATCTCCTTTAAGTATGGTATTTTTTTTAGCGATATACTGTTTTACATCACCCCAAACCAATTCAATGTCATTTAACTCGCAATGGTACGGAGGTAATCTTACTATTTAATATAGTTCATCATTTGTAATACTAGTGAAATATTGACTGAAATTAAGTACAATCAGTATCCACAGATAGATGTCAACTTGTCACATTTTAGATGATTTTGAAGAAAAGTTGATAAGATAAACAAAATGTCAGTCTCAGTTTTTGAAAACTAAAGAAATAGCTATTTATGTAACATAAGATTTACTTGTAAATAGCAAATTCTTGCTAAATAAATTGCATTGATTGAAATTTGATTTGAAAGCTTTATGTCCGACTCCTAAAATTGCCTAATTATTAAAAAAAATCAGTTTATAAATTTGACATCTATTCTTGACAGAAGAAAATTTGACATGTAATATACAGTTGCCATTAGAAAACTGGATATACTAATACTTTATTTTACTACTACCACTTTATTTTACTAGTACAATAATAAGCCAGTTTACTGCCGCAAAACAATACAATAAACACTAATTTATTTATAAAAAAAAAACACCCAAACAGGCAGTGACGTCTAATTACAAGGGAGAAATCCAAAATAGACAATAATAAATCAAACATTACTTAACATTATTAACAATATAGAGGCAATTAACTCGAAAGACATACTCTATAATAATTGGTAATTTACATGCATGTCCATTACATTCAATATATTATATTTACAAAGCAAATTAAATACCCCAGAATATCAAGAGCTCCGATTACACAAGGGAAAAATATAATTGTTAACGGTAGCTTAAGGAAAGGGACTATTTGTATAAAACTTATGAACATTAATCTGAAGTTTATTGAACGTTACATTAAATGAATCGACATTTAAGTGCAGCTGTACATAATTAATTTGTTTACACCGTCTCCATAGTAATAACAGTAATTATATACCATTGCACCTACCTACTTGAAGTTTTATCGCTGCATCTACCTACTTGAAGTTTTGCACTTTTCAAATTATTTTTATTTTATTTATAGTTTACAGCCTTACTTTGTGGAACTCCATAATCATGAAATAAATAAAGATTAGTAAAAGTTTCACAGTTTTATTAGAATACAACCTGACAATATTGTTTCGACAGCTATGCTGTCATTATCAAAGGTAATATAATTATAAACAAACACGTCGCTAAAGTAGATACAAAAATAGGTAACTAGATAAAATAATAATAATAATCAGAATTAAATATCTAATACTTCCAGTAACGGAGAATTACTGAGCTCAAGTTGTTCATTCATTAAAGGTACCCTGAGTTTGTGTTTGTATATCTCAAAGGCTTCTAAAATGTCTAATTTGCGTTTGTTATTACAAAAATGTAGGAATTTAATATTATTTTGAGGAGTCATTGTGTGATTTTGTTCTAAAAGGTGTTTGGCATAATTATATTTTTCAGGATGTTTATTTTTGTAATGACGTACGTGTTCTTTATATCTTATGTCAAAATTTCGAAGTGTTTACCCAATATATACCGAGCTACAAAAAGAACAATTTAAACGGTAAATGCCCGATTTCATTATATCATGTGTTCTGTCTTTAGCATTAAATAAAAATGAAAAAGTGTTAGTGTTGGTGTTAAATGTTATTTTATAATTGTTGGTTTTTCTTAGTATATGTGCAATTTTTTCTGATATTTTGTCAAAATATGGTATAGATATGTAATTTGTGTCTTCTGTTTTATTGTCAATGGGATATATTCTTTTGATAGCTAACTTATAATCTTTTTGTTTAATTAAAGTGTCAATCATGTTCGGATTGTAATGATTTGCATGTGCTAGTTGTTTAATGGTTGATATCTCTTTGCTAAAATCTGATTTTGTTAGTGGAATAGTTAAAGCTCTGTGTACTAATGATCTGTAGGCTGCTATTTTATGTGTATTATGGTGACAAGATTCATTTGGTATTGTTATGTCTGTTTGTGTTGGTTTTCTGTATATGGAAAATTCAAATAGATTGTCTGCGTTAATCTAGATATTTAAGTCTAGAAAGTTTATAGCCCTGTTTTGTTCTGGTTCTAGTGTAAATTTTATGTTAGGATGGATACTGTTAATAAGAATTAAAAATTCATTGATAACCTCAAAAGAACTGTCAAAACAAGCTAAAATGTCATCAACATAACGAAACCAGAAGATAATGTGTTTAGAGAGGTTTAATTCAAATATTCGATCTTCGAACTTGTCCATAAATATGTTAGCTAATAGAGGACTTAGAGAATTACCCATAGGTAAACCATCCTTTTGTAAATAAATTATGTTATTAAAAGTGAAATAATTTTGACTTATACAAAGGTCAAATAATTGAATTAACTCTAACCTTTTAACTAATTCTATATTACTATTGATCAAGAAACTATCTAATAAAGGAATACATTCTTGTGGGGGTATTCTGGAGAACATGTTGCAAATATCAAAACTAACAAGTTTTGAATATGGTGGAAGATGTATGTTTTGCAGCCTATCTACTAATTCTAATGAATTTCTAACAGAGTATTTCGATTTGTAACCTATCGTGTTAATAATCTGGTTCAGTTTTTTGGATAAAATGTGATTAGGTGCATTGATGTATGATACAACTGGTCTTATTGGCATATTCTGTTTATGTGTTTTGAGTAGTCCATATAGTTTAGGTGGTTGTGGGTTTTTATTAATGATTTGTTGCTTTTCTAATCTTGAAAAGCAGATATTCCAGTTTTCTAAACCTTGTTTTATTTATTTTTGGAATTTTGTGGTTGGGTTTTTGTTTAAAGTTTCTAGATTTTCTTTATTAATAAATTCATTAACTTTTTGTATGTAAATATCTTTTGAAAGAATTACCAAAGTGTTACCCTTATCTGCTTTAACAGAAATTAGATTGTTCTCTGTGATTTTGTGTTTTATAGATTGAAGAAGTGATATGTTAGATGTGTTGTACATTTTGTCCTGTTTCAAAGACATCTCTTTTAACAAATTCGAAATTTGGAATTTTGCATAGTTATTATGATCTTTCTTAAGTATAGTTTCGCATTCAACGGCCAAAATTTCTTTAATTTTGTTGGTAAGTTTTGGAAAAGGACAAAATTTGAAATCTGTGTTAAGAAATTGTGTTTCTCTGTCATTGAATGTTATATTCGACAAGTTCATGAAACGAGGATAAAAGTTTGTAGTGTTCTGACAATTAAGGTTATTTTGTAGTGTACGTTTTTGTTGTACAAGTCGATGAAGTTTATTTTTCTGTGTGGTGTATTTTTTGAATTTAATGTGACTGACGGTTTCTCTAATGTCAAAATCTAAGATGTCAAATTGGATATTGTGTAATTTGTGAGTAAGTTCTGTATGGAGTACCTTTATATAAACGTGCATATTGTCTCTTATACTAAACCATTTCTTCGATTCTTCTTTGAGCCATCTTCTTTTGGCATTCCTAATCACTTTTTCGGTAATCGAATTCTTGGTTCTGGTAGTGATGTTTACGTAGTTTGGAATAACCTGACGTTTCAGACATTCTTGGTTAAACCAAACATTCTGACTTGCGATTCTGTGTTTGATCATAAGTTTCTTGTATAACTTGGCTTGTTCTTCTAACGAAGATGAAATAATCTTGTTTATTGTTTCCAGCCTTACTTTGTGGAACTCCATAATCATGAAATAAATAAAGATTAGTAAAAGTTTCACAGTTTTATTAGAATACAACCTGACAATATTGTTTCGACAGCTATGCTGTCATTATCAAAGGTAATATAATTATAAACAAACACGTCGCTAAAGTAGATACAAAAATAGGTAACTAGATAAAATAATAATATTAATCAGAATTAAATATCTAATACTTCCAGTAACGGAGAATTACTGAGCTCAAGTTGTTCATTCATTAAAGGTACCCTGAGTTTGTGTTTGTATATCTCAAAGGCTTCTAAAATGTCTAATTTGCGTTTGTTATTACAAAAATGTAGGAATTTAATATTATTTTGAGGAGTCATTGTGTGATTTTGTTCTAAAAGATGTTTGGCGTAATTAGATTTTTCAGGATGTTTATTTTTGTAATGACGTACGTGTTCTTTATATCTTATGTCAAAATTTCGAATTGTTTACCCAATATATACCGAACTACATAAAGAACAATTTAAGCGGTAAATGCCCGATTTCATTATATCATGTGTTCTGTCTTTAGCATTTAATAAAAATGAAAAAGTGTTAGTGTTGGTTTTAAATGTTATTTTATAATTGTTGGTTTTTCTTAGTATATGTGCAATTTTTTCTGATATTTTGCCAAAATATGGTATAGATATGTAATTTGTGTCTTCTGTTTGATTGTCAATGGGATATATTCTTTTGATAGCTAACCTATAATCTTTTTGTTTAATTAAAGTGTCAATCATGTTCGGATTGTAATGATTTGCATGTGCTAGTTGTTTAATGGTTGATATCTCTTTGCTAAAATCTGGTTTTGTTAGTGGAATAGTTAAAGCTCTGTGTACTAATGATCTCCCTCTAATCTCCTATGATTTTTTTGGGAACTTTTTTTTACAAAGTTTGTAGTGGATCGGTGTCCCAGAATTCACAACTGGTGAACCGTGTTTGCAGAATTATTTTTTCATCATTGATCAAATCCCACAAACTCCATTTTTAAACCTACTATACTGTTACAAGACATTTTTTACACATTTAGGGGTGTGTTAAAAAAAAGGTCTGCTTAACCTGATGATCAATACCGTATTTCAATAGGAAATCTGTTTTATCATTAAAAGCAAAATTAAAGCTTTGTTTCTGTGTAAAGCAACATAAGATGAATTCCCTTGTTCGAATGTTTGTTTTCTTAAAATTGATGTCAATAATTGTTTGCAGCTTCAATTGATTAGTGGCACTTATTAAGTTATTACTAACTTTGTAGGTGATATTGATTTGTGCATATTAATCAATTAGTTCAAATCAATTAGAAATATTTATTGTCTAACATAATTTGCAGTGGCAACATTTACATATTGTGTGAGAAAGAGGTTGACTCAATTTAAACTTATTTGAAACAGAGAAATATTGCAAGTTTGCGTTTAACAATGGATGTTTACAAATTAGCACATTTTAAATATTTATTTAATCCTATTTAAATGCACAATTCATGTTTATCAATTAGGAAATTGATTATTTGTTAAACATGTTATTGTAGAATATCAGAAGAAATTGAAATATAAAAAATAAAACCATCAATATTTTTAGCCATTAATTATGGTTGAATTTATTTGCTAAAAAGTAAAAGTATGTGGAAATATCGATTTCTAAAATTATATAGTACTGATATTACGAGGGTGGTTTGATAAGTCAGTAACTTTCTGAATTTCCCGCGCAGTAACTTTAAATGCAACACTGCTCCTGCCAACTGCCATCTATGAAGACTACTGTAAAATTTTGAGAAGGCTGCGCCATTTAGCTTGTTCTAAATGTGAATTTCGTGTGCTGATTAAACATTATTTCTTGCGTAAAAAAACCATGACTGAAACAAAGGAAAGGCTTGATAAATACTATGGGGACTCGGCACCATCAATTTCAATGGTTAAGAAGTGGTTTACTTAGTTCCGTTGTGGTCGTACCAGCACAAGTGACGCCGAACGTTCAGGTCGCCCAAAAGAGGTCGTCACGCCAGAAATCGTCGATAAAATCCATGGAATGATATTGGACGATCGGAGAATGAAAGTGCGTGAGGTGGCTGAGGCTGTAGGCATCTCAACTGAGCGGGTACATAACATTTTACATGAATATTTGGACATGAAAAAGCTATCCGCGCGATGGGTGCCGCGATTGCTCACACTCGACCATAAGCGCAACCGTTTGACCACTTCAAAGGAGTGTTTGGCGATGTTAAATCCGAAAGAGTTTTTGCGGCGTTTCGTTACCCTTGACGAAATACGGATCCATCACACTACACCAGAGACCAAGGAACAATAAAGACTTCTCCGGGTGAACGTGCACCAAAGAAGGCCAAGGTGGGTCTGTCGGCCAACAAGGTCATGGCCACAATTTTTTGGGATGCACGCGGTGTCATTCACATCGATTACCTGGAAAAGGGTAAAACGATCACCGGCGAATACTATTCAGAGCTTTTGGACAGATTCGATTGGTCGATTCGACGGGTGCACACGTGTGCACACCATGGCAAAAATCCATAAATTGGGCTACGAACTGCCACCCCATCCAGCATATTCTCCAGATTTAGCCCCCTGTGACTATTTTCTGTTTCCAAACCTGAAGAAATGGCTGGGCGGTAAGAGATTTGGGTCGAATAAAGAGGTCATCACTGAAACAAACGCCTATATTGAGGGCCTTGAGAAAACCTATTATTTGGAAGGAATACAAAAATTGGAAAAATGCTGGACTAAATGTATTGAGCTAAAAGGAGACTATGTTGAGAAATAAAACGCTTATTTGCCGAAATAAATATCTTTTAGTCAAAAAGTCAAAAACTTATCAAACCACCCTCGTATATGTCAAAGCCTTTTAAATGTTTAAAGCAAATTAATTTTATATACTGTATTTAGATATGTTGCTTTAAGGAGGTTCTTCTATGGGCTAAAAGCTTACATTTAAAATAGACAAGGTTAATAAATATAGACCAATTAACACAGAAAACTTAAAAAATAAATCAGTTCTCCATAAGAGTATACAACACCACAATGGTGCCAAAATTAATATTAAAAATATAAGCATTTGTAAACTAAATTAAATCTTTGCCGAACACTACAAAAACATGGTGTATAATTTATTTGCAACCGAGTTTGAACATGTTGGCACCTGTAGAAGCCAGCCGGGCCGAGAATTTATGGCGCTTCCCTCGTATATTTTTTCAATCAGAATTATTCTTATTGACTATACAAGAATATTCATAATCATAAGCTTATTTCTTATAATGTTAAACATATTTGAAAACCAAATTAAATGTAAATGATAAATAAAATAATGATAAATTAACTACTGTATTTAATATTATTTGTTAATAATTATTTTCTAACAACCTGTTAACCTTAGTTGGTTTTTTTCTGTAATAAGCATCTAATAAATATTTAAATATTTTAAAACACTTTTGAAATTGAAAGAATTTTAAGATTAAATTCTTGACATTCTGTTTCTTGAAGGTTATCTGTAACAAATAATTAAATTCTATTTGGCATTGTAGTATTTTCATCAACCGCATAGTTAAATGATAAGAATATTTTATTCTCTCATCTTGATTTATGTTCACTTTTTGATTTGGTATTGTTGGAGTTTTAATTTTTCTTCTTCATACTTCTATGACATGAAATAGTTTTGATAATAAATTATCTATGTTATTCTTTTATTTAAGATGATGTATGTAAAATTATATAAAAAAAAAACAATGAATAAATATGAATCAGTATTAATAAATAACAAAATGCATCACGAAAAACTTCACGATACTCTCATCTTTCCACACACTGAAACAAAGCTCAACGGACATGAATGGGCTCATTTCTGCCAGTCCTAAATCTAGTAAATTGCAATCAAAAGGTACCTTACTTGGTTTGATCTTGATTATATCCTTCATTATAATACGATTTAATTATAAGGCTCGATTCTCCATAGATATTATTTATAAATAAACAATTTTTGATTAAATTTTGTACTAAAATTTAACAGGCTAAATTTCAAGCTAGGTTTTCTATATGTTTTTGCCACATTCTCTGAAGCTGAAAATAGTTATATTTATAACAAGTTTTTTTCAACGAATTATTAATATTCGTTGGTGATACCCCCTGGCCCTGTTTGCTTTAAAACTCTAAAGGATGAGCCATGCCTACTTACTAATATAATGTTCTTTAAAAATTAGTACATGCAGGGTGTGTTATTGGCTTTGTAACATAGATGAATAGCTTGTAAAATTACAATTTATCAGATATTGGCTCCCAAAGTTTATTTTAGGGGAAAAGTCACTATAGGGTCATTCCATGTGAAATCATCAAGTTCTAATAATTTTCATTTTTTGTCAACTTTGAAGGTATTTTTTTAAAATAAGCAGGGCTTTAAAGAAGATAATTTGTATGTACTTATTATACTATATGTAGAGATATCAGAATATGTAGAATCAGAAAAAAATTAGCAATTTCAACGGCAAATGCGCACAGATGCCATCTTGGAAAAATAAGTTACTATCAAATTGTAAGTATATAAATAAAATGCGCATATCTTAAGCTTTAAAATGACATAAAAATATTCCAAATTGGTCAACTGCACAACAAGATGTGATAAATGCATAAACCTCTGAAATTGTTAAAATTTGTTGACACTGCTGATGAAAAATGGCCGCCATTATCAAACAATTGCCAGTAAAAATTTAAAAAATATATTTTCTTCCATCTAAGGGCTAGGGTAACAAGCTAGCCCATTTTCATCAAAATCAAAAATGGTGCAGCAACCAATTTTCTTGAAATTTGAGGATTTCATATGGAATGATCCTATAGAAAAATTGAATATCTTAATGAATATTACACAAAATATCCCCATTTTAGCATTTCGTGTTAAATAGTTTCCAAGATATATAAGCAAATTTCTAGTATAGGAAAGTAACATTGTGAATGAAAAATTTGCTAATAACATTTACCACGTTGAATTTAGACATAAGGTGTAAATTCAAGAATTATTAAACACAGACTCATAGAACACCATCACTAATCAGTATGTGCTTACAAAAGCACAACATTATTCTTTAGTAATTCTTTAGATGAATTTGACAGCTATGGGCATACCTAATAATATTTAATAAAAAGAACTTCTTTGCACAATTTTCATCTATTTCTTGCACGCTGGTAGCACATTCTGATTTGCGATTCTGTTCTATGAAACTGTGTTTAATAATTTTTACATTTACACCTAATCTTTAAATTCAATGTGTCAAATGTTATTAGTGAATTTCCCATTTACAATGTTATTCTCCTGTACCAAAACATCGCTTGTAGATAACACTTTAGATTAGGTCGCTATATACCATTCGATGCGTCTCATTAAACTGAACAATAGCGTCCAGAGTGGAATTTATGGAAGGCAGTAGTTTTCGATATAATTGCCAAAAACTTTTGTGTTACACGTTACTTTCCCTACCCTACCTGAAAATGCATGGTTTGATGTGGATCTGACCTAACCTAACCTAACATAACCTAACCCAACCCAAACCACACCTAACAACAGCGCCGAATCGGGCTGTGGACGGGAATCACATCACATCAGACCCCCCTTCTTGTCTACTGCCCTTATTCATTCTATATTAACATATAGTATACATACATACATACACACATAGAGATAGTACGGGCAAAAACCTTGTATATGAACAAAATTCACGGCAATTAACAAAGAACAGTAATAGCAATTAAATTTTTAATTTAACTTAGCAAGGAAATAAGCATATCGGGCTGTATTATAATAATAACAGTTATCTGTATTATCACAGTAACTCTTAGTGTTTGATTTAACTACGTCTGTTATTGATCTAGATGCCTAGTGCTATTCTATCCTTGAGGATTTTGCTCACCATTTTATGAATAATATCCCAGTTGTTACTGCTTACCAACATAGTTTCCACAATGTTGTGTAAGGATTAGCCCCATTCTACTATTTACTTCCCCCCTTACATTGGTGTTATTACCCCCCTTACATATTACCCTCATTATATACCCCCATTATTACATAATACACATGTGCTGTCATTTCGTATTTTAAATCTTGTTAGGTAGCTCTTGAAGAAACTATGGCCACTCAGCAGCTGCATAGTAGTCCAGGTTACCAAAATTTCTATTAATCCATGTGGTTATATTTTCGAATAGCTTTTTTGTCCAGTTAGCGTTAACCTAATCCAATCCAAACTAACCTAACCTTGGTTTAAGTTAGGTCTAATTGAGGTTTGCATTTTTCACCAATTTATACATATTTTAATTTAGTTTTTGGCATCAAATGGTATATAGCATGTGCGGCTGTGAGTGGCGGATCTAAACTGGAGTACAGTCTTATATTTTAGAAACCGTTTAACACAGAATGCTAAACAGAAATTCTAAGTGGAATATTTTGAACAGTACTCAAGAAGATATAAAACTTTGCTGTACTCACTTTTCCTCTGAAATGATTAGGTAAGCCAATATTTGTGAAATGTTGAAAGTGTTTTTATGTATTATTTACCTATGTAACAAAACTGATAATGCACCCTATATATGAGATTCCTAAGAAAAATAATCAACTCTTAATACAAGACAACCCTAAAGATTACATTACCAGATGACATACAAAGTTCGTGACATGTGAATACCTGAAAGGAAGAACAGCTATTCTTCCGTTGAAAGGTCGTTCACCTCAATATGGTGGCAACCAAAGATATGTCGAGAATACTGAGCAAATCCTCAGCCAATGTCATAGGTGTTATTGGCAGATGCTGCACGAACATCGTTGCCAAACCTGAAGTTCCATAAAACTAGTACTCAATTCCAAAAGGGAAAATAGACATCAAATCACTTCTCGATCTTTTTTCTCATATTTTGGAACTAGACAGCACATATAGTGACTGGTAAAAAGTATGCACCATATGGGAAATTTTTTGTTTTCGGGTCTTTTTTAATATTATTCTTGACAAAAGTGTCCGCTTCTTTTAGAACATTAGAAAATGTTAAAAAATCTGATTCCACGTTTTATGATATACGACGTAAGTTAAAAATATTGATATCACTCCAAGAATAAACTGTCTTAAAATTTAAAAATAGTGGAAGAAGTTATTAAGAAAGTATATCTGTAATAATATTTTATCCTCAAATTCTAATTATCAAAGTCCGACCTTAAAAAACTTTTCTACCAAATCTAGAACCAGACAGTAAAACAAATGAGTGAAAGCAATGTTTGACATTTCTTTTAAGCGTCACTGAACTATTTTTTCTAATAAGTTTCTCTAAATTTTGGTGCATATGCAGAGTGATTCTTATAATATAATGTTTGCTGGTTTATGGGACAAAATATGAAGGTGGATTATACATTACAGAATTGTGACCTGAACTCGTAAAAGTACAAACTCGTAAATTTTCTTTAGTGTCATTCAACCATAAGATAATCATAACATACTCCAATTTTATTTCTCTTAAGTTGCAGACAAAGTCATCACATTTCTGTTTTCAATGACAAGGTTACCTTCCATAATTAGGTCAGTTAGGGACAGGACCAGATTCAAAATTCAACAAATCTTCAAAATTTAATTTCTGGAAAACTATTTTTTTACCTATAGTTAGTTGTCAAGAAAAATTTGCTTTACTATCTTCCCTTTGCCTATCATTTACCGTTCACAGCAAGTGTCCATTCTGTTATGATTCTTATTGCTCTTGTTTTTCTTTGCCCTCATCACATGTCCGACCCATTTTATCCTTTGTGATTTAAGGCTACGTTATTGCGTAGGTAAAGTACCGCTTAAACAGCTCTGAAGAATTTCATTACAATTTTTAAAAATTGCTCTTAGTTTACATTTATTGTGCCTGAGATCTTTTCTTAAGAGTGTTATCTAGTTTATATTATGCTTTATAGCAAATACAAAATTACAAAAGCTATTTCCTTAACGACTAAAAAAGTGTAAATTTATAAAACAAAACTATAGCTAGCGAGCTTTTAAGAATGGTAAGGGGTACTTGCTAAATTATCGTTCAAGTGTTCTTTGAGATAAAAATGCCCGAATATACAACAGTATAAAAGAATTTTATGAACTAAAAAAAGGTCATATCCCGTGTTTATTCAAACATTTTGGTAAATGACAACTATCATTCTTAGTTTAGACTTTTGCTCACGTAACACGCTGTAGGCAGATTGAATTAAAAAAGTGGGAAGTTTCAACGAGTTTGATTTTTGCATTTTCGTTATTGTTACATATATTTTTGTGATTTCGATGTAAAGTAACAGATTATTGTTTATTGTTAAGAACAACTGATATCTTTAAAGATATTTAGCAGTTTTATATTCCCCTTTTTAATTTCAACTACCTTAAATTATTCCTCAGCATTTAAAAATAAAAAATTTCAGTTAAACTTAAAATATTTTGAAAGTTCACGTATGTCTGGCAACACTGTGAGCAGAAAACTGCGTTGCGAACAAATAATGTTTCTATTTACGTTTTCAAATTTTAGTTTTAAAGAAATTAATCCCTTTTGGAGACCGTAGCGCCATCTTTAGGTGTTTATAGTTAATGAAGCTTCCTATTATTAACACTGGCGGCGATAACGGGCCCTTAATGTACGTAATAGTATCTTTGCCTTTCATTTACTGTGTTAACTCAAAATTCATTCATTCATTCTTGGTCTGAGTTCATTTTCTTGTGTTTACATTGGCCCCAATATTCTTCGTGACGTCTTTCTTTCGAATACTCACAGATCTTCTCTTTTGGTTATTGTCCATGTTTCTGTTGCATATACCACTAGAGGTTTGATTATGGTTTTGCTTTATTGCTTAACTATGTATAATTAAAAAAAAATTATTTGTCTAATACAGTGAAGCATCGTTGATCCGAATCTATGTTAATCCGAATATCACGACAATCCGGACCAGCAATTTATTTACATTGGTTTCATTGTAATCCGGATTTAAGATTTTGATAATCCGAACTTTAGAATTAATTGTTTTTATTCATCAAGTTTTGTTTATAGAAACTACTGCAATGGGTATTCAGATGTGTAATTTGATACAAAACTACCGTTGTAGATAAGATAAATAAGGTTTTATTTTATTTATGTTTACGTTATATTTATATCTGATGACAAATTATTATTATAAAAAGGCACGGATTTTTTAAAAGTGGTTACATTGCAACTTCACAATTCATATTAGTTACAAAGGTTTAAGTTAAAAAAGAATTGATACTTCTTTTACGAATTACAACTTTACATATGTATCTCCGGCATACATAAAAATATTTTGTGCTAAATTTCAAAATTGTTAAATGTAAAAAGACCGCATTGTAACTTTAAGTATTATACATTTCCAGATTTGTTACAGAATCTGAAGGATCATATAAGAAAGTTAAAAAAAAATGTTAAAACCTGCGGAATATCCGGAGATGGAAGAAAAGTTGTTTGCATGGTTTTAGATATGTCACTGATATCCTCCGAAATTTTAGCCGAAAACGCAAAGCATCTTTATCCAGCACCGTGCGGTGCATAGGAAACAGTAGAACCAGTCGCGATACGACGTTTGCGCTATCACGCTCGTACACATACGTCGGCGTCGTATCACGACTGGTTCCACTGTTTCGTATACTCTGCACGCTGCTGTGAATTTATAAAAGATGTTTTCAAAACGATGACGTCAGGGCAAGTAAAGATTGGATATTTAATTTAATAAAAGACAATTTGCGAGTGCTAAAAATCGCGGGAGAAAAGCTGTTCAGTGATTCGCACGCAGTGAAGCCATTTAAGAAACTATTGAAGCTTTGCACTGGGCGGTAAAAATTTGAAACAATTCTGATGCCGGTAGATTAAAAAAAAATCATATCTGACGTTAAGTTCAAAAAAACACGAAACAAACAGAATTCACCGCCTTTTTTTGACATATTAAAACGGAATATTATTTTTTGTGTTTTTAAAACAGTTTTTGGGTAAATATTTTTGTAGTTTTATTTATTTTTAAATAAATGTTTTTGCAGAATGTTTTAATTGCATTTATTTACAAATAAAACATAGTAACTCTACAGACGCGGTAATTCGGAAACCGCGATGATTCGGATTGCCCCTGTTTTAATTAGTCCGAATTAGCGAGACTTCCCTGTATGTCTTTTACCCTACTTGTATTTTTTGTTTTGTTTTGTCTTTTTCACTATGATTCTCGTTTATAAAATATGAAAATTGGGTGCGTATAGTTTGTAATTTTTGAAATGCTCTTTGGCGAACTATTCGATCCATCAAAAACTTGAAGCAATTATATCTAGTACACTTTGTATGTTTGCAATTTTCTAGTTTGTTTAAAAAAGTTGTCATTCTAATAGTAGAATCCTATAGGGGTCACTCTGAGTTCGATCTCCATAGAGTCACTACATCTAGTTACCTAGGCCAGCTGGTCGACCACAGTACTGCAAACCGCCTCCATATTGGAGCAAACATCATTATTCATTATTTGTTCTGTATTGAATTTAATCAAATCCACGTTTCCTTTAAAAGGTTTTTCTTATTCTGAAAGATCAAACCTCTAATATGTCAAGCACGTAAAACGTGGTTTTAATTTGTCCATTATTAAAAATCACCCTTCTCTGCCCCAATATGGCGGCGGTGTGCGTTACTCTGATCGACCAGCTGGCCTAGGTGACTAGATGTAGTGACTCTATATCTCCAGTCAGGGTGATAATTTTTTTATATGGATTTGCATTCAAAATATAATTTAATATAAAAAAAATAATTTTATTTAAGGATTTTGTTACTTTATCAAAAGCCATTAAAGATAGTCACAAAAAATGTTTACAACTAATTTTGCATCTTATAAACGAATACAATTACATGTTCCATTTTAAAGAAATTGAGAAAAATGAATTTTTTTAAGTATGGAAATTTGATAATAGATTTTAACTATCCTGTACACTAAAGTCAACAAAACTTTTTCTCAAATAGTTAGTAGAAAAAACTTCAAATATCTTTTCTTAAGTTTCACATATGCCCTTGTAGCGCATTATTTAATTGAAGTATAAATGTAATACCGAAAGTTCTAATCAAACAAATAATTAAAAGTAAAATAAAATAATACTAGTAAATCAACAACACAGTGTTAATAAAATAAATTAAAATAAATATAAATAATACTTAAAATAAATGAAAAATATATTCCATGAAAAGAAAATTTTGCATGAGAGCATATTTCTTATTTAGGACACCCTGTGTATTTAAAACAATTTCCAAAAATATGCTTTTGCAAAAATATGCTCCCATGTCGTAACTCAGTTTCTGTGTTATGTCTCTAACTGTTATAGAAACAGAAATATCGAAGACCATACCTGAAGTGATGAGCATTGTTTATTATAAGGTTTAAACCTACTGATAGTATTTATGGCGAGACTGTGTAGAGACTGTGTATACATGTTGTATTAAAGTTTTCATTATAATATCTATCAACTTACTATAGTTATTATTGTTCATTATCGTTAATTGATTTTTCAGCATTTTTGAAAAAACCATTAGATGACTATGTGGCAGCAAATTTAACGAAAGTTCGTGTAATTCATCTACCTGAGAGATCTGGTCTTATTAGGGCTCGATTGGCTGGTGCCAAAGCTGCAAAAGCAAATGTATTAATATTCTTAGACTCTCATACTGAAGCTAATGTTAATTGGTTACCTCCACTTTTAGGTAAACAATTGCATAATAAAAATTACTTATTAAATTGTTTAATTTTGTTATTTTATTTAGAACCTATAGCCATAGATTATAAGACTTGTGTTTGTCCATTTATTGATGTCGTTGCATATGAAACTTTCGAATATCGAGCTCAAGATGAAGGTGCAAGAGGAGCGTTTGATTGGGAATTCTTTTATAAACGACTTCCACTTTTACCTGAGGACATCAAATATCCCACTGAACCATTCAAGTAAGATGTATTTTTTAAAAATTTTATTGCAATTAGAGGAATAAAGTGATATTCTTATTTATTAGGAGTCCTGTAATGGCTGGTGGTTTATTTGCAATCAGTCGTAAATTCTTTTGGGAGCTGGGTGGATATGATGAAGGTTTAGATATATGGGGCGGAGAACAGTATGAATTAAGCTTTAAAATATGGCAGTGCGGTGGTCAAATGGTTGATGCACCTTGTTCGAGAGTCGGACATATTTATAGGAAGTTTGCTCCGTTTCCAAATCCAGGAAAAGGAGATTTTGTGGGAAAGGTGATTTTTTAATTTAATTCTAAAATCAGGAAGAATAGTTTATAAATTAATTATTATTGTGAATTTCCAGAATTACAAACGAGTTGCTGAAGTATGGATGGATGAATATGCAGAATTTCTTTATAAGCGTAGACCACAATATAGGAATATTGATGCGGGTGATCTCACAAAACAGAAAGCTTTAAGAGAAAAACTGAAATGTAAACCGTTTAATTGGTTTATGAAAGAAATTGCATTTGATCTACCTTTAAAATATCCGCCAATTGAACCGGACGATTTTGGTTCAGGAGAAGTAAGTAATAAAACATACATAATAAACTACATTCCTTTATTTGTTATGTTTTACTCTTTTACTCCATGACATTCCAATAGTTTCCAAAGGCAACTACTTTGACAATGTTCCAATAAAATGTCACAGAGAAAATAGAATTGTTTGGTCTAGATTTCAATAAGCAGATTGCAGATTTTGCTAAAAAACACTTTCTTTTTGCTTAACTTATTCAGCATTAATAAGTTAATATAAATCTACTTAAAATAAAACTTGTTCTACATAATCGATTCATAATACATTTATATTTTATAATTAAGGGTCTACAGTATGTAGGAAGTTATGATAGCTAAAATGCTTTTCGCTTCTTCTATACTTCTTATTCAAGTTATTTCTTAAAATTCTCACACCCTACTCGAACCAAAATAAAGAGGAAAGTCCATTCTACGCAAGTGCTTTTACTGATTTAAGAAAAAAGTGTTTTTTGTGGAACAAAGTTTACAAGAAAAACAGAAAAATTGATTGATGTTAAAAAAATCGTAAGATTTTAACTAAGGGTATTCCTGAAAAAAATCAAAAGCGCTTGAGTAGCTTATTAATCGTACTTCACTTTGCTTTTTGTTTCATCTTAATAGATGAATTAATAAGATCAGGAGACGAATAACTGGAAGTCGGTGTATTATTGGTGTCAAAAGAGGCCACTACATTTGCTAAATACTGTAAATACTAAATGTGGTTCCGCCTACTAAAGAGACATGCGTGCGAGAATAGACCATATGAATAAAATGTAGCAAATGCTTTTATTAGCTAAATTTTTTTACTAATTCAATATCGTATCTTTCATCCATTATTAATAGAAGTGAAAGCATTTGCTGCATTGTATTCATATCGCCTATTGTTTTGCACGTGCATGTAATGCGGTTCAGGTCATTTTTTTTAAATATAATACAGTCGAACTTCTATATAACGAAGTCGGTAAATCCTGAAAAAAAATTCGCTATAGGGAAATTTCGTTATAAATAAATATCACCTTTTGTAAATATTATTTTAATGCTTTCGTTTTAATTCGAGTGATTCCGCAAACTGTAATGCCTTGTGTTTAATTAATTGTGATAATGGTGCATTTTTGTCGCGAATTAAATGCACCCACTTTAAAACTGATTCATCTACGGCGTCGTAAACATAAGTTCTAGCACATTTTGCTGTATGTTCACCAACTGATTTTAAAATTGATTCGCGATTTTTTATTATAGTCGATAAACTACTGGCAGGAATTCCAAACTTTGCCGTGATCCGCGATGTTTGTCTTTTTTGTATACAGTTATCAATTTCCCGCAACACGTTGATTTTCTCAATAATGGTTAAATACTTTCGCTTTGATTTTTTTTGTACTCTAGTGTAGAGCTGTTCTTTCACAAAACTAAAGTTACAATAAAAATTTGCAATGCAAGTTTTGAACTTTACGTAAATGCTAATTGTATTTTAATCTTTCTTAGAGGGGTGGAATCTCCATTTAGACAAGTAACAATGTGTATAATGCATCGAACTTTAATCTTTCCTAGAACTCTCATTCAGATAAATTTCCGAAACTCCCTTGAAAAAGTAAGAATGTAAAGATAAACCAGTTGTAAACCTTTTAATGACAAATTTAATCCTTCTTAGAATTTCCATTTAAACAAATTTACAAAATCCTTTTATAAGGATTACAGGTTTTTAAAAATGTGTGCAGGCTTCTTGGAAGATGGTTAAATTTATAATCTTTTACTGCTGTTAAGAAAGAAAGATTGATGCATAATACATACATTTACCTGGGAAAATTTATTTTAGTTTGGCCTAAAAAATTCTTTAAATAGAAATTTTACTTCGTTATTTAGAGACACTTTTATATGTATTTTTTCTAAAAGGGCAGTGTATAGCACAAAAATTCGTTATATAGAGAAATTCGCTATATAGAAGTTCGTAATATGGAAGTTTGACTGTATTTATAAAAAGGAATAATTACATAAAAGTACTACTTTTATAGTCATTGGGTGATATGAATAAAATGTAGTAAATGCGTTTACTTCTATGAATAAAGAATGAAAGAAACGATTTTTTAATTAGTAACAATGAAACAGATGCATAGTAATAGCTATTTATGTAACAAGTACATAATGTAGGACTTTATAGACAAGCCCAGTTTATGGCCGAGTGAGCGAAGCGAGCAAGGACTATAAAAAGGGTGAGTCTATAAGGTCCGATTATGTAAGAGTTGCATACAAAGCTTTATGTTCGATTCCTAAAATTGGCTAATTATCAAAAGAAAATCAGTTTATAAATTTGACATCTATTCTTGACAGAAGAAAATTTGACATGCAATATACAGTTGTCATACTTTATTTTACTACTATATACTTTATTTTACTACTACCACTTTATTTTACGAGTACAATAATAAGCCAGTTCACTGCCGCAAAACAATACAATAAACAGTACTTTATAATGCAATCGGACATAAAAGCACATTTACTACATTTTAGTCTTATCACATCCCCCATTGTTTAAATTAAACTATGTATATTTATGTTAATTGAAAATAAAACTAAACAATTAAACATACTATGATATATTTAATTATATATATGAGTGGCACTATAATCCTCGGGAGGATTTTTGGCCTGTGCTATGCACTTTCTTGGCATAATAATAATACAACAACAGATTGCCAGACTGTCATTGCTTGATAATGTTATAATTTTTCTTATTTTCTTAAGTTTCTGTTGGGGTTGCTCATATTGCTATTCATTTCTTCCTAGGGTTGGGTGTGTTTTAGCTTGTTCTAAAACATGTTTCCATTTTTTTCTGTCTTCTACTAAAGGTTTCCAGTTTTTGATTTTCAGAGTTTTTAGGTGTTCCCTCACTTGGTCATTCCATCTTTTTCTAGGTTTACCTCGGGATCTAGTATTTTCTGGTTTCCATTCTGCCATTTTTTTTGGTAACCTGTCTCTGTTCATTCTCTGTAGGTGTCCAAATCATCTTAGTCTTTGGATTTTAATAAATTTTATAATGTTCTGTTCGTTTAATAATTGCTCAATTTCTTCATTTGTTCTTCTATACCATATACCATAGTTATCTTTTATAGGTAACAGTATTTCTTTTTTTATACTGTCGAAAGCGCATTTTTAATCTATAAATATATTGAATAAATTTATGTCATATTCATAACTTTTTTCTAGCATTTGTTTCATCGTACATATGTTATCTGTTGTTGATCTGTTTTTGCGGAAGCCATTCTGATATTCTTCTATTACTTGGTCATAATATTTATTAAGTTTTCTTACTATTAAAGCTGACATTATTTTGTACGCTGTGTTAAGAAGTGTGATTCCCCAATAATTGTCACATATTGTGTTCTCCCCTTTTTTGTAAATTGGTATTATTATACCTTTTCTCCATTCAGTTGGTATTGTTTCGGTTTCCCATACCATTCTCATTAAATTATAAATTCTTTTCTTGCTCTCCTCACCTAAGTTTTTTATGAGCTCAGATGGAGTCTCATCTGGGCCTGGAGATCTATTATTTTTAAGGTTGCCAATTACTATAATCATTTCTTCGTAAGAAGGGAATTCTATTAATTCTTCAGCTGTTAATAATAATGGAATTTTTTCATTTCTATTTGACTTGTCCTCTTTATACATATTTGAGAAATATTCTCGCCATCTTTCCAAAACTTGGTCATTATTAGTTAGAAGTTTTCCCTGTTCATCTTTACAGTTGTTTACAGTTGCTTTATATTCAGTTGTTTCTTTTCTTATTGCTGCATAAAATTTTCGAGGATTTTTGGTATCCATTTGATTATGTATTTCCTCTATTTTTTTGATTTGTGCCTCTTTCTTCTTATTCCTACATATTTTGTTTGCTTTGTTTCTTGTTTGTTTATAGTCAGATAATTTCTGCTTGTTATTTGGAGCTTGTCACAGTTTTCTCCAGGCTTCATCTTTTTCTTGAACTGCTATTTCACATTGTTGATCAAACCATTCATCATTTTTTTGAGGTTTTTGTTTCACTATTACTTTTTCTGCTGTCGTAATTATCGCTTGTTTAATTATGTTCCATTCTCTTTCTATGTCACTGCATGTTGAGCTTCTTTTCATAATTTCTTCTGTTGTCTTAGCATACTGTTTTTTTATTGTTTCATTAAGTTTTTGCACATCCCATTTTTTCCTTTTATTTTGGTATTTATGTTTATTAGCGTTTACTGTCTCCAGCCTTACTTTGTGGAACTCCATAATCATGAAATATAATATAATATAATATAATTAATCTTTGTAATTATATTATATTTCATGTTTATGTTTATTGTTTGATATTCGTTGCTTTATTTCAGTTATGAGTAAATAGTGGTCTGAGCCTTCTCTTTTCTCTTTATTAGCTTCTCTTTTCACACGTACATCTCTTATATTAGATTGCCAACGTTTAGAGACAAGTATATGGTCAATTTGATTACATTCATTTGTACCTGGGATTTTCCAAGTACCTAGATGTATTTCTTTATGTTTAGATTTTGTTGAAGTAATTACAGAGCCGTCTTTAGGATCGGTGAGGCTCTGGGCCCAGGACTGACTGGGGCCTATGTAATTAGGGATGGAAAATTTTTCTTTTGACTTTACTTTGTTTCTTGAATCTGACCTATTAAAAACAATAGATTTTAATGAGATGATTTAATAAGAAATGACGAAAAAAGTTTTCTAAAGAAACTGTGTGTATATAATTGTTTATGATTACTTGGGTATGGGGCCTCTATCTATCGCGGGGCCTGGGCCAGGGCCCTGCGGGCCCTGCCTTAAAAACAGCACTGACTAATTATTAAGTTATTTTTGACTGCTAGATCACAGATTCTAATGCCATTTTGGTTGGTTTAATGGTGTATTGAAAAATATCCTGCTATATCTCTAAATTTGTTTTCTTTCCCTATTTTTCCATTGAAGTCTCCTAGGACTATCATCATGTCGTATTTATTTGTTTTCTCACAGACTTCTAATAATTTTTCATAAAATTCATCTTTATCATCTTCACTACTTTTCTCAGTTGGAGCGTACACATTTATTAACGTTATGTTACAGAAATTCCCTCTTAAGCGAAGTGTACATAATCTTTCGTTTATTGGTTTGAAATCCATAATTGCCTTGGTACACGTGTTTTTAACTAAGAAACCTGTACGGTATTCACCCTGTTGGGTGTTTCCACTGTAGTAAAAAGTCATATTTGGTTTTTTTATTATTCCATGATTACTCCATCTTATTTCCTGGACCGCTGTTATGTCCATTTTATATTTTTCCAATTGGAAAATAAGTTCGTTTAATTTACCTATTTGTAATAGAGATTGAATGTTCCATGTTCCTATTCTCATCATTTTTACTTCCTTCTTATTTTTTAATTTATTATTTTGTTAAAACCGGTGGTTGCATTTTTTGAATATGCTGTAGTAAGTTGTCCTTGTTGTTTGCTGTAGTCGTCTTCGTAGGGTTTATTTGATGCTGTGTTGATTGCTATTTTTCTTGTATTTTATCTGTTTCACTATTTATGTCTTTTTTAGGCTTTTTTGGATTTTCTTCCATTTCTCCGTTTCTAAGCTTCTAAAATGTCTAATTTGTGTTTGTTGTTGCAAAAATGTAACAATTTAATGTTGTTTTGAGGTGTCATTTGGTGGTTCTGTTCTAAAATGTGTTTGGCATAATTTGATTTTTCTGGATGTTTAAGTCTATAATGACACCTCAAAACAACATTAAATTCTTACATTTTTGCAACAACAAACACAAATTAGACATTTTAGAAGCTTTTGAAATATACAAACATAAACATACAGTACCTTTAATGAATGAACAAACTGAGCTTAGTAATTCTCCTTTATTAGAAGTTTTAGATATTTAGTTTTTGTATGTATTGTATCTAGTTACCTATTTTCTGTATGCATTTATCCTTAGCAACGTGTTTGTTTATCAATCTTATCTACCTTTGATAATGACATATAATGTCGAAACAATATTGTCAGGTTAAGATACTAATAAAACTTGTGAAACTTTGAATTAATCTTTTAATTTGATTATATTAACTTCTTTTATTACTAATGTGGATATTGTAAATAAGAATTATGACGAATCTATGGCACATATTTTCTTCGTTGTATTTATATCCTTGTATAGTAGTGTATTATATCATTTATAAATTCCCTAAGCTTCTCAATTTTGATATTATTTAAATATTAATTATAAAATCTAATGATCTTAATGATTTATATATTGTTTTATAACATAACATCTTTGGAAAGAAAAGGGTTTCGAGGTCAATAATATTTAAACTATTATTATAAAATTATCAATTATTATTAAACTATTTACAATGAATCTACCTAAATAGAGTAGGTTTACCTGCTTTTGAGGAACCTTTTGCAACCACTTTTGACGTTTCACTAATCGCTGCTTAATGTTTTTAATGCTACGGCCGATTTTGTATTTCTCCCACTTCTGCAGTTTGGCCTCCCGTATATGAAATGGTGAACACTGTGGCAACGCATGTAGCATGTAAAATTCCTCTCATAAAACAAAGTATAAAATACACCACATGATGGACATCACTGTAACCTCTATAAAATTCAAATACTTACTGTACAACTCAAAGATGTACCGGCTGAAGACATCTTATTGACAAATTATAACTCAGGCGTAGGTCTGATTTCCAGAGCTTACGAATTGTAAAGAAAAATAAGGCTTTATAGACATAATAAAAGGATATGGGCGCCAGTTATTCGAAGTCATCACAATTCTCATCTAAATCCTCGAATAACAACAGATTGAGATTATATTGATTAAGATGAATAAAAAACGAATCATCATTAGTTTAGTTGACGTTAAAGCAAGTTAGAAATTGAATAACTTCAATTAATGCTAGGTCCATTATCATCATAGTAGAATTTAATTTAAATGTTCATTTATTTGCAAATAGAACATTCACTTATCTCCCATGACAATAGTAATAGTGTTGGTAGCAGTACCGTAATAAGAATTCTTATTAAATGAAAATATAGACACAAATTTACAACAATCATTAGAACAGATGGTACAGATAATTTTCACATAAACTTACTCTAATCAAACAAGTTATCCTTTGGTTCTTGATACATTGGTAGAATTTTACAATTCTTTAAAATTTCACAAACATCACTTGCGCAATAGTGCCCTTGTTTCACTTAAAACTAGGTACAAAATACCTCACAGATTATAGATATTAACAGGAAGAACTTGGAAAGTATAATCGCTGATACCGTTTTTCTTTACCCAAGATCAGCAAACTGAAGTCCACAACAATTGTTTCTTAATTGGAATTTCATTAGCAATTCCTTAATGAATGACTAAAACCATATAAGTTCAACAACAACTTCCGTCAGTTATGAAAAGTTATCAAAATGACACTTGTGGATGTCTCAGGGCATAGTAATATTAGTTCATTATTGATTTTAAAACGACACTCTTTTTATGCAGTGTCCCAAATTATTATGACAAACCAGATCGAAAAGATTAGTGCTTTATTTTCAAACTTAACTAACCCTTTAATTCTTTTTAAGGGTTTAAGAACATAACTCATCGGAAATATTTTATCTGTTACTAAAACATTTCGTTACGTGTTTTAACTTTAAACTTCTTCTGAAATTTTGATATTTTCCTCGAGAGTCTTTAGTTTACCAGTTAAATTAATTTTAATAACTTGAAAAACTTAAACTACGGTAGAAGTCACTTGCTACGACGATAAATTCACGGGCATTACCGGATTACTAATTCGGTAGAACTTATTTTAAACCTTACACACGATTTATCTATCAAATACTTTCAAAATTCTCTTATTCACTTTTCTAATCGATTTGTTAGACTACTGTACTGAATTAACGTTAACAAAATCCCGTACTGTATTATCTTAATGCATCTAACTGACACCCGTACTGTATTCAATTGCCTTCGGCTAACTGACCACTGTACTGTATTCGAATGCCTATTGTTGACTGCCCGTACAAGACTTCTATGTGAGACTCCTCTGCGAGACTGCTTGAAATTAAGGAAGCAATTCTATACTGAACTTGAATTTTAAAGAGGGAAAATTAAATATCCAATCAAACACGAGACTAACATTTCTTAAGCCAATAATAAGATAAACATTTAAATACTTTCTGGAACATTCTAGATCTTCGAGGGGAATTAACTGGACTTAAAATCTGCTTCTCAGGGTGTAACTTTTGATACTTGCACTGCATATGGCCTCAAGCTGTTTTTTCTTATTTGTCTGTGTACAAAAAAATCTATTCATATACATTGAAGATAGGCACGTCCACGATCTATAAATCTAAACTGAATGTCTTTTTTGACATTAAATTTCTTTGGTAAAAAGACGATTTATTATTTCGGGATATTTTTATAAACTTAATTTTGTCTGTATTTTCGCTACGAAAAACAAATTGTAACCGTGGGAATGCTTTTGCAGTGAACTTTGATATTTACGAAGACAACGTTTGCTTTAAGATAAAGCCTGCATTTTTATTCAAGAAACAATTTCATCTGTATTCAGGGTGACCTTTGGTATTAAAGAAAACACCCTTTTTAATTCGAAATATCGTCTGCATTTTTAATCCAACTGAGATGTACTGAAATGTTCAGGGCCGTACTAAGGTTTTTTTACCATTATTCTAAATTTGTGAATTTGAACACGTTACACGCATTGTCCAGACTCTAATTGAAGGGCCTCTAAAACAGGCAACATTTCACACCATCTATGCAGATGGATGTGCTATTAATAGACATTTTTTAGCAGAAATCTGCAAATGATTTTTCTATCAGATACAAATTGCTAATCAGATTGAGAAGGCAATTGTTGAAAGTTTTCTTTTTAAAAATGCAACATTCGTGTAATAAATTATAACAATATTTGCTTATCAAAAAAGTGGCACTTTTCAATTTTGTCCCTCACTTTATCTATTTATATATAAATATTTATCCAAGCTGAAACCTAAAAATAACCTTTAAAATCTTATGTTGCTCTAATTTATTTAAAACTTTGTTATAGATTAGAAGCATAGCAGCTCCGGAACTATGTGTTGATGCAGAGCACAAATCGCGAGACCATGTAATTAAACTGAGAGAATGTGTAAAAGGAACAAAAAAACATGGTGAACAAAATTTTACTCTTACGTGGCATAAAGATATAAGACCAGCTGGTCGAACATTATGCTGGGATGTATCTGATCCTAACGATAAGGCTGATGTAGTATTATATCCATGTCATGGTTCAAAAGGAAATCAATATTGGAAATACGATGTAGTAAGTACATAAAGTATCAAACAAGAAATCTGATAATTTAATTAATATTTATATTATAGGACAACCAATGGATTGTACATGGTGGCAATCCAAGATGTTTAGACTGTAATCCGGGTGCAAAACAATTATATGTATCCACTTGTGATGAATCTTCAAAAACACAAAAATGGAGGTTTGAAAATATCAATCTAAAAATGATTGCAGACTGGGATAATGTTGGGCCTCCTTAATTTATAGTACAATGTATTTGTTGTTAAGTTTGTTAAACAAAAACGCTTCAAAAATATTTAAATAAATCTTATCAAGTCATGTACTGTAGGTCGTAATCAAATTAGTACAATTTAAATGTTTTTGAAGCTGAATCTATAAATAGATTGCTACTTTTATATACAATTTAGGAAAAATAAATTTTATTTTTTACTTTACAATTATAACATTATTCTGTGACTTTAAAAGTTTGTTTTTAAATTTGTTAAAAAAAATGTACTTAATTATTGTTAAATGTAAAATTCTTCTATTTAGTACATTATGCCTAAATAAGTAAAAATAATCATTCCATCGGACGCTGCTGTGATATTTGTAAGCGTTTATGAATTCAGATAAATTGTTTAAAACAATTTAATAATGCCATAAGTATAGACTGTGCACAGATATCCATGTTATGCATATTTAAGTCTATAAATTTGATTAATATGTGTTTAACTACATTATTTTTAAGGCCGGGATAAAATTTAAATATGACTGAATATATAGTGTGCAGGTCAAAAGTCCCCCATGATGTACTTTCTCAATAGATAATCGATTATTTTCAACAGTTTGGTGTGAAGTAAAAAAGAGTTCAAGATTCCAGCTGCAATTCTGAAAAGCTGAGTTGACTTTTTATGCTTAAAACTTAGTATTTATCTCGTATATAATCAGCCCAAATTTCACCGTGATATCACAAATGAAAGTTAGCAGGAGGAGACTTTTGTCCTGCACGGTTTGATGGAATTAATAATATTTAAATTGAGTGCATTAAGTCTTTAATATAATATACTGGCATACTTTTTTATTTTTATTATATGAATTGTCATTTTGCGACTGAAAATTGTAAATAAAACCAGTGAGTGATTTCGATTTTGTCTCTGTTATTAAACTAGTACGAAAACTACATAATGAGAGCAAATATTTTTTTTTTGATAATCAGACATGAAAATGGTGAATTCTTGATACGAAGGTTCTTGTGTTCAAATGTATCTGAGAGAATCAAAGAGAAAACTTTGTTTTTGTTGTAATGCTTACAGAGTAGTTTAAAAAAAATAAATGATCAATTTGCTTTCAACTCATTTCTTTCAATTAAAACAAATTAAAATAGAACAGCTGCATCCATATGCAAGTTCAATTTTTATTCTGGGTTGTGGATGCTTGTATGATCAATCATCAGATGACACATCTGGGACACACTGAAATCAAATCGCTGAAGTCTTAAAATTTAAAAAGTATATTGATAAATAATCAGAATTCTAACGCTTGTAATAATAATAATAATAGTAACAGCTGAACTTAAAAGTCGGAAATAAAATAAAATAGGTGTAGGTATTCAGTAAAAATCAAATCATATAAAAAAAGTATATACCAAGAGACTAAAGTGCGACTACAGCATCACTGACCGCTCGTAATTTACATCTCGAAAATAAAATCAGTTGTATTAAATAAAAAGATACATAATTCTGAAAGTTTTTACTGCTACTTTTTAAATGAATCTAAATAAATAGTGTTTCATCCATCGGTTTAATATACATATATTTGCAAAGATAACCAACCTCAAAACTTGAGTCAACGTCATTTAGTGCATTAATCTGTTTTCATCAGAACAACAAACGAAATACTGGTGCCAATTCTACGCAATGTTGTCACTTCATTACTCTAGAAGCGTATAATTTATTTATATTCTACAGCGATTTCTTTATTTTCTAGTGTTTACATAGTTATATTATTGTATTTTTACTAATGAAAAAGTAAACTTTAATGAAATTTCTGGTTAGAAGAATTGTTTTTTTCATCATTTTTTCACATTCTTGAGTTTGAACTAGACAGTCAATAGTTAATTTCTGACTTTAAAAAGACTAATAATTAGTTAAAAACATATATAAATAATAACTAAACTGCTTTTCACATGCATTCTAATAAAACTAGTATCGTTTGAGCCATTATTTGAAGCAAAGCTATGTAATTATTTCTATTTGTCAAAATAGCAAAGCTCCATAACTTTTGGCTTGGACCATCCCACCACAACTCCCTTAAAGTGCATTTATACAAAAATGCTTTTATTGGTTATTTCAGTTTGTAAAACAGTAAAGTTAAATAATGCTAGTAATTTTAAGGGTGTTTATTTAAATTGTTTTAATTCTTAACTACACACCGTTTTAAATTGGTAAAATAATGTGGCTAATGAGTGAAAAGTAAAAAGCAGTAAAAATATCTTGCTTTTATTAAATCGTTTTATTTCAGTTATTACTCAGTAATATATTTTCCACATTTTATCAAATGGGCCGACTAAGAAAGATATTTTTAACTCCAAACTGTCGACTGATAAGCTTTGTGTAAAGAGTCCTCGACCACCTATTCCACAGAAAGACTTTACGAATGTATCGCATACATTCTGTTCGAGTTTCTCTCACATATTTCTTGTTCTCCATAGATTTTTGAATATTATAATATTTCCGTTTTTTATTGCCCTTTAATTTATTTATGTTATTTTTATAGTAGGTCTTGTTTTTGTTTTATATAAAATTAGAATAAATATTATCCCTGACATATGTATGTTATGAAATCTCTTAAAACCCATTAAAAAGTATTGTATTACTTACATGAAAATAAATATTTGTAATCACCTCTAAGCCCTGATTCAAGATGAAATTCTTTCCCTCTTTAATGTGCGAATTGAAACCGCTACATTATAAATGGCGTCGAAACCCGGGAATAAGAAGCAAAACCTTTAGGTCGAGACTATATCCCAAAAACTAATGCAGTAAATGGTAGCATTAATAATACTTTGGAATTAGATTTGCAATCTGAAGTCAAATTTAGCGCTGAGTGACATTTATGGATATGCAGATTAAGTTTTTTGTATGACAACTACCTAAGTTGAAAGGTCAGCAGTAGCACACCAACTATAAGTATTAGACTGCTTGGTATCCTTTGAATATATGGGTAAAATTTTTATAATTGGCTATTTGAAAACCTAAAATGGAAAAAATAAAAGTTCTACATTCATAACTATTTAAACGTTTTTCACATTGTTATACTTACTGTTATAAAAACTGCTGAGATTGCAATACAAAATATCAGTAGGAAGATCCACTTTTTGATACTTTTTTATATTAAACCATGAGGAAGCATGATTTAGGGAACGTTCTTATTACATGCACTCACAAATTATGGATCAAGAAAATGTTGAGTATTTTTGTTTATATAGTAAGATTAAGGTAACCTATATATTACAAAAATGGCTCATCATCCTTCTAAGAATGTGTATTCACATTTTCCAACCATTGAATGTGACAATCTGAGTATTTTTTTTTAAATACGAGTCTAATTTAAAAATGCATCTAATCTTAGGTAATATCCTTATAAAAAGTATCACAAATTAGTTCATAGAGCTTACAAGAGTGTAAATATAGGTTTGAGATCTTGCCTATCATTTTATTTTTTGTAAAAATTGAAGTTATAACTTGCATTCCCAGAATGATTCAAGCGTCCCCTGAATGATTCGTGTATTTCTAGAATGATAATTTTCCCTGAATGATGAATGGGATGAGATATGATGTACAAAGACTAGACACTTTTAGTTTTAAAAAGCAAACATAAGAAACATACATACAGTATAAGAAACACACAAATTAAAAACAGTTTTTTTTTACAGAATATTTCCTTCTAGAAGTTCTATTGCTTCTAATTCTACTGAATTCAGCTTGAAATTTCTTGAAGAAATTTTAGTAGGAAGTTACTTTATAATTTGTAGAATACCATTCATCTTTAGAATCTGTTTATTTGGAGGATCGTGCCAGTAATAATATATTATTCAACGACCATATAATGATGGCTATTATTCGTAGATGAAATTTACGACACGAGCCGTTTAGGCGAGTGTCGTAAACTTCTTCCTTGTAAATGATAGGCGATAGCCATTATATGCAAGTAGAATACTATAGTTTGTCCACGACAATTAAATATTAATGTTAAAAAACTTTAAAATACTTTTAGAAATGTGTGAACGATGTTGAATATCAAATTTAAGCAGGCTGCTCCACGACTGTCGAGCAGTGATTAATCATTAATGACCGCTTGCAGCCAATCATGTATTAACAGTAGGTAGTGGTAGCCAATCAGCGAGTAACTAGTAGTGATTAATCATTATCCACAACTGGTAGCATAATGTATATAATTATAATTGAACATAGACAACTATTATTATAACATAGTCGTGGACAAAAGGAGTTTATTCTCCTTCCCTGTGTCTTCAACCACTTTATTCTCTTTCCCTGTCTGTTCCACCACTTCGTCCTCCTTCCCGATGTTTTTAACTACTTGATCCTCATTCCCTGTGTTTTCAAACTCTTTTTTCCCTTTAATTTTATTTCCTATTTTCTTAAGCTTATCCTTTTTCTTTTTTTCTTAAGTTCTGGTTTCTATTAAGAGATCGTCAAGAAAATTATCGGCAATGTAGCACGAAAAAGTTTGCTATCGTTTTGAAAGGATAGCGAAACTTTTCCTGACGATCTCTTAATAGAAACCTGAGCTTTAGGCTGTAGTTTGCTACTCTGACAACCTGGTTTGATTGATCTATTCTTTAATAACTGTAACCTATCCATTCTCAAAAAACTGAAAAAATCAATATTCATCAATTTTCCAACTATTTCGGAGCGATTTAATCATAGCGGGAATGATTTTCTCATTCCGGGAATGTACAATTAATCTTGAGGCGTTCCCGTAATGACAAAACATCAGTTAATTTCGCGTCATATCTACATAAAAAAACATGAGCAAGATATTACAGGTTAAGTTAAAGCGAGCACATTTCCACGAAAGATGAAACAAACGAAAAATATGTAAATGAAGTTTTAAAAATACTAGAAGCGTTCACGAAATGACTATTATATTATTAAACCTAACTTGATATTTTTACTAAATTAGATTTAAATATAAATTATTTGTCAAGAATATGAAATAGAAACATGCTTTCACCCTGACGCTGACATCAAGCTGGTACTATTTTATTCATTGTACTGCTCTTAGCGGCAAAAATGAAAATCTCACGTATCAAAACATGGATCGTTCCCGGAATGATGCTAAATGTAAAGAACATTACTTCACATGTGTATGCCTAATAAATCACTTTTTACTTCCCTTTTAAATAGATTTTAAAGTGATCTCTTCATAGTTATAGCAGAAGAGAAACACTAACCATAGCCTTTTGGACAAAATTACCAAAATAAACTTCAATGCTATACTTAATTTCTGAACCGGGGACAGTTCCCGGAATGACGATAGACAGTTTTAAATTTAAAAAAAAGAAATTTTTGGTACTAACATTTTATTTTTGTTTTTAGTAAAAAGACAACAAAAACTAAAATAAATAACATTTTCATTGTTAAAAATGCATTTCATTTTGTTGCTATCTCGCAAAGACAACAAACGGCCAATTATAAAAATTTTACCCATATATCCCTTTATAATATTATGCAGTAACCATAAGGAGCGCAGTAATATTTCTCATAGCCAGTGAGGAAAGACTATAATAATCTAGAAGACTGAAAAACTGTTCTGCAAGTAGATTTTTTATTTTTGTTACTCTTTTTATATTGCATTAGCATAGCATTAAAATTGAAGCTTTACTCAAGCAAAGAACCATAGCCAAAAATGGTATTAATAGAATAGAATCCTTTATTAATATAAATAAGGATAAAAAGACAGTTGACATCGAAGATTACACTATTAGAAAACAATGGTTGATTGAAGCTTTCAACAACTATGCTGTAGCTCATGATGAAATTGAATATCTATTAACAAATGAGCGTAGTGAATATATTGATGATGATGAAGTTAGAGAAGAACTAGAATCAAAATATTGTTGTCTCTTGTCAGAAATAAAAAATAAAATGAAATCCATTTCCCATACAAAGGAAAAGCCTACAACTACGACAACTCTAAGTCACTCTTTTGGTGTAAAATTACCGGAATTAAATATTCCACATTTTGATGAAAATATTGTAGATTAGATGTCATTTTCTGAATTATTTTCTAGCCTTATTATAAAAAACCATAGTTTAAATGACATTCAAAAATTTATTTACCTAAAAACTTATTTAAAAGGTGAACCTCTTAATCTAATTAATAACCTACAACTGACAAGTGACAACTTCAAAATAGCAATTGACACTCTCAAGGATAGATATGATAATAAACTTTCAATAATGCACATATAAAACAACTTAAAGCCCAGTCAAATTAGACAAATTGGTGGAAAAAAATCCTAGAGTTCTGGAAATCGTCTTAAACGCTTTCTTTAAACTTGGGTTAACGTGTGTTAAAAGTCCCCGAGGGTAGTCGGAGAGCTCGAGGAGGGGGAGGGGTTTTAATGTCCCTTTTTTTAGTTTTTCGCTTGTATCTCGGAAACTATCACTCCTACAGAAAAATACTTTATATACAGAATTGAAGATTTGACAAAATTTGCTACAAAATGGCCTTACGCATTTTTGTCCTAAGACTAACCTGTTAAGAGTTACAGGGCTGACAAAAGTAACACCATTTCAAAAATTGGGCTTTATTCGCATTTAAAACCATACTACAGTCTACAATTGTCTTGCACATTAATATTGGTGATTTTAGTTACATTATAAGTAAATTTCAAACAGTTCATTACAGGGTGTGAAGGGGGTCTTCAGAGTCGTCCTCATATGCTGAATTGTCGTCTTCAAATGGAGGGGCATTGGTGCACGCGCTCTCACAACCGCATATGGAAAGCAATGAATGCCTGCCTTAAGGCATCCACAGCGTGTACTACAGCCTTTGGTGCAGCTGCAAAATATTGTTGATAGGATTGCAGCTGGGGCAGCATGATGCAAGGTAGGCAAGGACTGAAGATCTCCATCTGCCCTCTCATCCAACCCCAATCAGTAGGTGGCAGCTTGTTGCCCAGCCATTCCTGAACTTGCAAATAGTCTCTGTATGAATGTTGCAGTGCAGAGCCTTTAGTTGGTGGTAGAGAGGGGAGGTCTGGCCTCGGCCTAAGTCCACTTTACGGGCTATTAATTAAATGACGTAATTTATGTTCGAAACATTTATTTGTTCATAAAAAAGTAATTATTAACTAAAATAAATGTGCGGAAATTAAAAATTGATAATAATTTTAATCAAAATCATTTTCTTCTGGAGTCTCATCTATGTCGCGGTGTTCGACACTTGTATCTTCAGTTAAATATTCTAACCTAACCTAACCTAACCTAACCTAACCTAACATAACATAACATAACATAACATAATATAAGATATAATATACTTACGTGTCTTGAGTGTATTTAACCAAATGAAGAGGACTATCACAATTAGGGCACTTGTAGTGTGGTTCGGCCGGAATGAGTCCCCACTGGTGAAGGCTTTTGGTGAAATTCTCACTTCGAGTGATATCATAAATCTTCATTAAATTCAGTTGAGTTTCCATATTTCCGCACAAAATAATGTGAATTGGAGGAAAGGGAAATACATATAGAGTGTGTATAAACCATAAAAAACGTCATTTAATAATAGCCCCTAAAGTGTACTATAGCCCTGGCCTCACCCTTGTGGTGGATTTTAGGAAGGCTAAGTAGCGCTGTTTGTCCAGGTCTGTTACTCTAGCGTTGTACATCACTAGGAACATCTGTTTCCCTGCGTCTGCGACTTCCTTGTGTGTTGAAGAGTTTGTGTAAAAGATGTGGGAGATGGAATACAGACTGCTGTTCATCAGGAATAATTAAGCAATCGATGACTTGCCTTTTCGGAAAATTGCAGAGGTTGTATCACAGCCGCTAAAACTGTGAATGAACAAGATGCTCTGGCAAAGTCATGTTCCTGCAATTCCGTGGAGGAATAAGTTCTGCTTTCCTCATTCCCCTTCCCTGGTTTGAAAAACTTTATCTCTTGTTCCCTTGGAGCTAAAGCAATCAGCAGATCCACATCCTCGCAGATGACAGTAGTAGAACAACCAGATTCTGCTTTTTCCAATGCACACTTCACTATCGTTTTATCAGCATCAGCATCAGCCTGTTTGACTCCAATTCCATCAGCAATCATTTTCTGAGTCAGCATAGTGATGAACCTGGCCTTATTTTTTCGTTACTTAAAAAGTGTTGTTGTTGAGCCGTCACTGCCATTTCTTCAGTAGAGTCAATATGGTTCGATGTTTTTGTTCTGCACGTTTTGTGCTGTTCACAGTGTCAGAATAACCATCAAAAACGACCGAGCAGCATTCACCATAGTGTTTTTTAATGTAAATCACATGATGATTAAGTATCACTGAGAAGGTTAATCTATACCCCACCTGACTCGATGTAGAAAAAATCCGCCATCAATCACATTAGTGTGAAGCTTGAGGTCTGAAGTAACGGGGTGAACAGGGAAAATATCATATAATGCAGACTTCTTTGTCTTTCGCATCCCTTTTTCATTAAATGGAGATAATGGAAAAGGCTCCAGTTCGTAACGGAGAAGGTCTTCTTGATCCTCGTCGTTCTTCTTGAAAATGGCTATTCGTTGGAATATTAGAAGAGGATCAACCACCTCCACAACGTTGTCAATTTTGATAGTACTGCTCATGGAGGACAATGATGAGACTTTGTCTTTTCGAGCCTGTTTTATCTCCCCAAATTCTTGACCTATCATCTTCCTCATTGTAACCTTCTCTTCTTGCAGGGCTTGAAGGGATAGAAAACGTCCACCAGTTGGGCGACGCATCTGAGCCCCCTCCCTTCGCTGTCGCAACATCACACTATTCATATCCTTCTCTGTAAAATTTGATTTCTTCACACACTGCTTCCATATAAACGCTTACCGTATACAAATGAAATTAGTTTGGAAAGATTTTTAACGCTGGAATATGTAATTTGACTTAGCATCCAAATTTCAGAAGCTCATAGCTCGGCAACCGTACGTTCTAGGACAAAAATGCTTCAATTTTGTATATAAAGTATTTTTCTGTAGGAGTGATAGTTTCCGAGATACAAGCAAAAAACTAAAACAAGGGACATTTAAGCCCCTCCCCCTCCTCGAGCTCACCCTCCACCCTCGGGGATTTTTGACACACATCAACCCAAGTCTAAAGGAAGCGCTTAAGGCCATTTCCAAAACTCGAGGATTTTTTTCCACCGATTGCCCTTTTTTTGTCAAATTTGACTGGGCTAATATAGAAATTCCATCTTTAGCAAAATGTTCAGCTCACTCTTTAAGAGAATTCTTAACAAATATTAAACAACATTTAGAATCTCTAAAAAATTGTAGTGTCCCCGTTGATCAGTGGGACATTCTTCTCATATATGTTCTTTCTCAAAAATTTGATTTTAATACCCGAAAATCTTTTGAGATGGAAAGATTAAGAAATGTATTACCTACTTTAAAAGAATTTTATTCATTCTTAGAAAGATGCTGTGAACAGGGACGAACCCATGGCAGGGTAAACTCCCCTCTCAAAGTTGATAATTTTGAGCGAGAGTTGGCAATTTCACAATTTGAGAAAGATGAGAAGATAAGAAAATGTGTCCAAAACAATTTATTTTTTAAATTTAATCTAATTGTCATAGATACACGTTGGAGAGTTTTAAATAAAAATAAGATTTGTGTAAAATACTAATTTTGCTTCATATAATGTTAGGTACAAATAAAAATATTTTCTTACTAGTAGTTGGTATTTTCATCGTAATAAGTTGGCAGTTTTAAGGTTACCCCCCTCCAAAAAAACTCTAGGTTCGTCCCTGGCTGTAAAGTGTTAGAAAATCTAACTACCCCTGATTTAAACACTAAGCCTAAAAATGTAAAAACTTCTCATTATGTGAAATCACAAATCATAGATAATCACTCTGATGTTAAAAAATGTCTTTACTGTAATTTCTCAAATCATGCTATTTATAAATGCTATAAGTTTAAAATTTTGCCCTTGCTTAAACGAAAAAGATTTGTACAAAATAAAAGACTGTGTTTCAACTGTTTGGGTTCAAGGCATACGATACAAAACTGTGGTTCACAAGGTTGTTCTGTATGCAATAAGCAACACCATACCTTATTACATTCTTTTAATGACAAAGGTTCAAATCATAGGAATGACAGCTCAAATCACGAATCAAATATTCAACATAACAATTTGCTTGTGAAAGATACATCTTCATATTCACAGTTACATTATGATGCCAATTCACATAGTAGAAATAATAATATTGATCATTCCATATCACCACCTCAAAGAGGAAATTCTAGTAGTCACGACAGAAGATTAGTTGTTGAGACTACTTCACAAAATGATGAAACTATACCTGAAACAGCTGTATCTCACTCCTCTTTAGCTAGAAATAATGTACCTACATGCGCTCTTGGCAACAGTAACTATTAAAGTTTATTCTCACAATAGAACACCCTTATATGTTAAGGCTTTACTCGATCCAGGATTTGACATCTCTTGCTTAGTTTTAAATACCATAACTTGTAACTTGCCTCAGGTGAAAATTGATCTAAATAAATTATAATTGCCTGAAGACATAATTTTAGCAGATCCTAGTTTTCATACTCCATTGAAAATAGACATTTTGTTAGGTTGTGAAATTTATTATAAACTGGTGCTTCCAGATATAATACGATTAGGAAAGAACATTCCTATACTTCAAAACACACTTTTAGGGTGGGTTATCATGGGACCTATCCCAAGCTCTTGTCACTCACTTGTAAACAAATGTCATAATGTGTCTCTTTTTACACATACAGAAACCGCTAAAGTTGATAATTTATTAGAAATATTCTGGAAGATAGAAGAAGAGACTAAAGTTATTTTAACTTCTGCAAACGAATTAGCAGAAAAAATATTTATGGAAACAGTAGGTAATGTGTCACTTGAGACAGACGGAAATTGACATGCCATTTGGCATGCCAATGGCATGGCTCCTCCCCTTGCTTCTGATTGGCTATCCCCACTCCTTTAGACACGCCTACTTCTTTCTGATTGGTCGACGCCATCTTGGATGACACGCCTACTGCTCTCTGATTGGTCAATTAAGTCACCCTTACTGCTCTCTCATTGGTCAATGAAGTCACCCTTACTGCTCTCTGATTGGTCAATTAAATCACCCCTATAGCTCTCTGATTGGACAATTAAAATTGTCCTGATTATTGATTGAGTTGATCGTCCAATAGAAACCTCTAGAAGGTATTAACTAACATAATAATAATATTAGGGTGGTGCGCGTAACCCTGAGTATTGATTTGTAGATTAGCCCAATAGGAAGCAAGGATCCACAATATTGATTTTCGCTAACTGTTGTCACGTTCCTACGATTACGGATATCTGTATTACCGACAACGTACTGAACTACCGATAGACGGAGCCATTTGTAAAAGGAATCGATATTACAGAGGACGTATTCATGCCAATTGTAAAAGGAATCAGTGGTAGCAGTAGTAATGGATATTATTGATTCTATGAAAAGCAAGCAATTAATATTCATAAGGGTAGAAAAACCTCGATTTACATATTACATATCAACAACAAACCCTCTATCGAAAAAACGTGGTCATCATTATCATCATCCACTCATTACTTATTAACGCAGTTAGATCAAAATATTCGAGCTAAAATGAAAATATATTTTATCATGTAGTATTTACTTATTACTTTATGCATGTTTGCAACTATAATAATAATAATAATAAGTGTATATTCAAAGCATGAAATATTCTTGTTTGAAATTGAGATATTGATTAGTTGCAAAGAAATAAAAGGGTGTGAAATGCATGGGGGGGTAAATGCATAGGTTATATGGTGTACCTGTGATTGAAACGTCAATTACGTAATAATACATAGCTACCATTGTTGTTGTTATTACGGTACAACCAGCCTGTTTATTAATAATAATTCTGTTTATTAACAATTATGTTATTGCTTTCTCTTGTCGGGTGTCACTGTACATGCTTATAGGTATACGATATTTATTTATCTTTATGTTTTGAAGGAGAATGAGGATATTTATCATAAAACGTATGAAAAATACTTAGAAATGTATTATCCTAGATATCAAGTCTTTCAAAACCTTAGGTATTTATATTGTATTAGATTATTACTAAATGTAAAGAAAAAAAGTACATATTACATGTTAATAAAAGTGTACAGCAGTAAGTCATATAAATCGTTTACGCAATGTTAATATTTTGTCATCTTACGCAGATTTCTTTTGATCTTGTCGCTTATTTTCCATTTTAACTTTAGTAACATTTGAGGAGCATTATTAAAATATTTCTCAATTTTCTCCTTATAAAGCTCATAACGTATAGAAATATCTTCATAATATTAGCCTTAAGCTATATGCGTTCCTTAGAAACAACACTGCATGTAGTACTGATAAAGGGACCTTTCTACCTGAGAAAAATACTACATTTTAAACATACCCTTTTTTCATTTTAACAAAACCGTTTTAGCACAATATAAAAAGAATTTAACATATATTCTGAATTTGTCGGTAAATTTAAAAACACGCAGTTAAAGCATATAATAGAAAATAATTCAACAGCTTTTATGGATAATTGAGAAAGTACCTATGATTAGCTGTTATGCTAAAAATCCTAATTGCTACCTGTATATTCAGACTAAAGACGGACGGTGTTACGCATTGAGCGTAATACAATTTAATTTAACTCTATGCTTTTTTTTTAATTATTCCTGTGTAGGCAGTTTATTGATTTCACCAAACACGTAAAGTACTAACCCATAAACATGTCGAAATGCGTATGTAATTTCAAATATTAATTAAAGCACGTCAAAGGTGGTTCTTAGGATTTCTTCAAATAAACAATATTCACTATTTCTTACTTTCCGACACTATCCCTTAGAAGTTGTCAGGTTTCATGTATGATTCCATGCCTACGGGTAATTACGCCGACTACGAATACTATGCAAACAGGATCCAACAAGTTGAGACATGTAGAAACCTGTTGAGCCGTTGTATTATGGACGTTTTAATGATTTCCTCCCTCCCTCTCCAGAAGGTAATAAATAGCAGAAGCAACAGGTCTACTTATTTAGTCACGATTCGACTGTGTTGCTGCTGCTTATCCATGGCGTTCTACAAAGCTGTTCAACATAATAGATGGGAACCGTATAGTGTACAGTGTGATTCGTCTCAGCTGAACAAAATTTTTAAAAAATCTACAAAAGATGTAAAGGTTATAGATGATGATGATGATGAAAAAATTCTAAACTACGAAAAGTCAAGACTTCTTTGTGAAATACAGCTGCCGTTAAACAACAGTGGTTCGAAATATTTACATCTCGGACTGGACACTTTCAGGAATTTTGATGTGTGTATAAGAATCTTGAAGAAAGGCGTTGATCAAGGAGTGCAATTTAACGAAGACTCATTTAAAGAATTTATGGAGGATTCTTCGTACATCTTGGGATGTCTGAAACACGAGGTCGATGGACATGTATTGACCGATTACACGCTTCATAGTGTAGGAAACAAATGTCTCAGATTTGTTCCGAAAAATAAAGGTTTTGAACTTTACATTTTCGAATTAAGTCTAGGGAGATTATACATGATGAAAACCTTTTTATGGAAAAAGATCGATAGTATTAAAACTATGTATCGCAATTACGAATGTTTTGCCGAAGAAGTCCTGGACGAGGCTATAAAAGTTAGAACAACACGTATAGACAATAATATTTTATTAAAAGTGTTAAATTCTTCTTGTAGATATAAGGATGATTTATTTTTGAATGAATTAGTTTATAAGTTTAATAGGAAAACTATTGTAGATTTGCAGAATGTCCTTGATTTAGATGACAGACTTAAATTTATTACATCTGATATAATGCATAATAAATATATATTATAATAAATATCTTTAAAACTTGTTGATTTTAATTGTACCTACATCTACTTAATCCATCCATCCTCTATATTATAATGGTTACAAACATGCATAAAGTAACAAGTAGTTCCCTATATAATGTATATTTAATAGAATAAATATTTAAGCTAAATTAACTCTATACATTTGAATACTATGCCGTTTTAGATTCATAGATTAGGGTGAAAAACGAATCAAATGAATATAAAAATGAATCATGTTATAACGTAACAAGTTTATGATGTGTGATGAAAAGCAAGCAATTAATTGTCATAGGGGGTAGAAAAACCTCGATTACATATCAACAACAATAGGAATACCAAATAGCGGCGTAAGAATAATCATAATTGCTACAACGCATAACCTGGAAACACTCGTCGTCTTAACAGATCACGTTAGTGTGAAGATATTGATTAGTTGCAAAGAAATAAAAAGGGTGTGAAATGAACCGTGATGAGAGGTTGATTTAACAAGGGGTAAATGCATAGGTTATATGATGTACCCGTGATTGAAACGTCAATTACGTAATAATACATAGTACGTTAAGCTTTATTATTACTAATATGGATATGATGTTCCCTATATAGGAGTATTATAACAGCTTTGCGTAATATAGAAAATTACTAATTGAAATGTATATTCGTATAAGATTTAATTATTCCTGATTGATTATTTTTTTGTTATATGTACAAAGTACTTATGACTAAATTATATTGCGTGATTCATTTAATTATTATGCAATCGTATTTACGAAAGCCTGTATCGACAGGCTGGAACATGCAAAAAGTTCCTGCTTTAACTATTCACGCAGCTATAAAAAGGGCTGTAATCGTTTCAGATACAATCAGTCGTACACAAACGATCGTGCGTGTGTCTGAGTGCAATAAGTATACTAAACACTAGTGCTCTTTAATTTGTTTATAATAATAACATATAGTAAATTTGAATTGTTTTAAAAAAGTGATCAACGCTTCAGCAACAACAAGGTAGGAATATTTTATTTTATTTTTAAATTCTGAATCTTAATATCAACTTTCGAGTTTTCATGCATATAACAATATTTATTCTTGTTTATTGTTTCCAGCCTTATTTTGTGGAACTCCATAATCATGAAATAAATAAAGATTATTAAAAGTTTCACAGTTTTATTAAAATATACCTAAGACAATATTGTTTCGACAGCTATGCTGTCATTATCAAAGGTAATATAATTATAAACAAACACGTCGCTAAGGTAGATACAAAATAGGTAACTAGATAAAATAATAATAATAATAAAAATTAATAATAAAAATCATAATTAAACATCTAATACTTCCAGTAACGGAGAATTACTGAGCTCAAGTTGTTCATTCATTAAAGGTACCCTGAGTTTGTATATTTTAATAAAACTGTGAAACTTTTAATAATCTTTATTTATTTCATAACAATATTTATAATTTGTTTATATTAATCATAATCTGAGGTTACGGGATATAATTTGTTTATAATAACGTCTTTGTAGTTTTGCAAGACGAGGTTCTGTTGGAGAATAAGAACGAACATTTTCTCCGTGGCAAGAATAATTATTTATAATATTTAATATATATTTGAATTGTTTAAAAAAAAGCGTACAACGTTATACAAACAGTTTTCAGGCAAAATTTATTTTGAGTTTATTATTATTATTATTATCTAGGGCTGTAACATAATTATTCAAATAATAATTTGAGGTTATGGGATCTTTGTAGTTTTGCAAGTCGAGTTTTAATTACCCATGCTCGTACACCGTAATTAGAGCTCTTGCAACGTGAATAATAATAATAATTGTTTATAACAATATATAACGTAAATAATTATTTATAATTTTTGTTTATAATAATAATGTTAAATTTGAATTCCAGCAATGTAGGAATAGTTTTATATTTTTTAAATTTTTCTCTAGTCTTAATGTCGATTAAAAGTTCATAGAGTTTCGAGGATTGTTTTTTTATAATATACTCTGATACACCTTACTAACTAAACAGAGCTCTAATGTTTAAAATTTTATTGTTACATACGATTATAACTTTTCTATAGTCTAATGTAATAATTTGTTTTGGTTTTAGCTCTGACCAAAGTGAGGTATTAGGCAGCTTTTTAAACAAACAGAAATGGCAGCATTCCAGATAGTAGATGAAATCACAAAAAGTAGCAAGAAATATAATTTCCAACGGCGTAGCGTATGCTTCAAATTAAACGAAATTCCTCAAGACGTTATCGATCCAGAAGCGTGGGTGAAGATTGGGCTAAAAGATATCGTAGCGCATATATGCCAAGACGTCGACTGTGAAGACAAGATTGGTTTCACGTTTGGCTCAGAATGTTTCGCCAAGGGAGACGCATACATATCCTTTAAAAAGGCCAGGGACGTATCGTTCGAGGAAATATGGGACTTATTGGGAAAAATATATCAGAGCAATTCTGAAGGCTTTCATTCAGATAGCTTTTGAATGACAATGACCCAAGTGAAATCCTACAGAGGCTCTGGATGAGCTAGGACATACAACAGCTATGAAGAAGAATGTGCTAAGCGACGAGGTATAGCAGTCATCAACAATAAAGACAACCTATGCCTTCCCCGAGCTCTCGTTGTGGCCAGAGCTTACGCTACCAATAACCCCGACATCGAGAAAATCAGAAGAAACCATGCCAAAATGCAAGATATTGAATCAAAGAAGCTGATTCAAGAAGTTGGTATTCAGATTTCTGAGGAAGGCGCTGGTGTTGAAGAACTGAAGCGGTTCCAGACTCATATGAACGGTTTTAAAATAACCGTTTATGCATATGGGTCTACAGGGCGAACCGTTTTATTTGAAGGTCCTGATGCTCCAGCGAAAATCAACCTGCTTCACCACAACAATCACTACAACGTTATTAACAACTTGAAAGCAGCGTTTGTGTGTATATATTACTGTGAATCTTGTCACATTCCGTATGATCATAAGTACGATCACAGATGTGCTGGATCATGCCCATGTTGCCAGCAGACCCCTCCATGCGAGAAAAGCAGGCAGGAAATAACGTGCGAAGATTGTCATCGCAAATTTAGAGGCCCAGACTGCTATAACAAGCATAAAACTAGCGGTTCATATGGCATGAAAACAGTATGCTAGCATATAAAACGATGCCCCGAGTGTCTGAAGACAGTAACCGCCGAAAGAGCTCATACTTGTGATGAAATATACTGCAAGATGTGCGGAAAACATCAACCTGCAGGGCATTACTGTCATATAAAACCCAATAGCAAAGAACCATCTTCAGAAGGCTACCTGTTTATATTTTATGACCTGGAGTCGAGGCAGGATAAACGAGGTCCTGATGGTGAGAAGATACACGTACCCAACCTGTGTGTCTACCAACAACGCTGTGACAACTGTATTAATGAGGCTAATACAGTTGCCAAATGCGCAAAATGCTGCCTGAGACAACAGGTCATAAAATTAAATCCAATACAAGTCTTCGTAAACTATATACTAGGGGTTAAGAAGGCCTTTAAGAGGATTGTTGTGTTGGCCCATAATGGAAAGGCGTACGATCACCAATTTCTTCTTAAGCATGTACTTGAAAACACCGATCTCAAGGTTGAGTTAATTATGAGAGGCAGCAGCATTATCATGATGGGTATCGATAACGTTAAGTTTATCGATTCTTTAAACTACTTCCCGATGGCTTTGTCTGCACTTCCAAAAGCCTTCGATTTAGGTGCCGAACTGAAGAAGGGTTATTTCCCACACCGCTTTAACACTCAGGCTAATGCCAATTATGATGGACCTCTGCCGGACTTGAACTATTACGATCACGACTACATGAACGAAGACACGCGCCTCAAACTGATGGAATGGCATAAAGAACACAGAAATGACAATTTTAAAATGCAAAGAGACCTAGTGGAGTATTGCATCAGTAATGTTGACATTTGGACCAAGGCGTGTCTTAAATTTAGAAAGCTCTTCTTAGAAGAGTGCAACGTATGTCCGTTCACCGAAGTAGTAACCATAGCCTCGGCCTGTAACTTAGTTTATCGCAGAAATTTCCTGAAACAAGAAACGATCGGAATTATTTCTCGTAATGGTTATAGAAATAATAATAATAATAATAATAATTACTACAACCCATAACCTAAACCAAGGCCCCAGAAGCTATAAGCTTGTGCGGGAGGGAGGGGGCGATTATTATTATTATGTAGGCCCAATGTGCGGCTGCAGCCGACTTATAGATGGAACAGCGCAAATCCCACATTTGTGTTAGAGCTAAGGAAAACTGCAGAAAACCTTAACCAGATCTGCCAGCGCCGGGAATCGAACCCGGGCCGCTTGGGTGAAAATCCGGCACGCCAGACATTACACTACCAAGGCTGTTGACTGAATGTCGACAATCAGTCAAAAATAGCCACTCTCTGGTTAATCTATGAAGAGACTCAAAGAGGTATCAACATTAAACATTCAGCCAAGCAGCGAGAGACTATAGTAGATGGCGTCAAGGTTAATGGTTACTGTGAAGAAACACGACAAGTATTTGAATTTCACTGCTGTTACTATCACGGGCACACCTGTCTATCCGTAAGGCGAGATGAACCTGTGCATGAAGATCACTCGGATACATTGAACAATCGTTTACAAAGAACCAGCAACAAAATCGAAAGACTGAGACAGCGAGGCTATGACGTCATCGAAATGTGGGAATGTGAATTTAGGGAAATGCTGCAACGAAACAAAGAACTAAAACAAGAACTTGAAAACAGCCCTCTAATGGCATCGACACCTCTGAACCCTCGTGATGCCTTCTTTGGTGGTCGAACTGGTAATTGGAAAACATATTATCAAGTCGGGCCTGGAGAAAAAATAAAGTATGTTGATGTTTGTTCGCTATATCCTTGGGTGTGTAAGTATGGCAAGTTTCCTATTGGACATCCTAAGGTTTACGTGGGCGATGCTTGCAAAAAAATTGATTTAGAACATACAGACGGTCTCATCAAATGTAAGGTGTTGCCGACGCAACAGCTGTACCACCCGGTACTACCACTCAGAATGAACAACAAGCTAATGTTTGTTTTATGCAGAACCTGCGGTTCAGAGCTTAACCAGAACGAATGTAATCATACGGAAGGTGAACGATCATTAACAGGTACTTGGGTAATAGACGAAGTACAAAAAGCCTTGGAGATGGGGTATGTCATGCTGGAAGTTTACGAAGTTTGGCAATACAACAGTATACCACTATGAAGAAGACTGGCGGGTTATTTACGAAAATGATGAACAAGTTTATCAAAATGAAGCAGCAGGCATCAGGCTGGCCCGGGGATTGCTTGACCGATGCAGAGAAGAAGAATGCATATATCGAAGAATTTTTCGAGAAGGAAGGTATACGCATGGAATTCTCGGAAATACTAAAGAACCCCGGATTAAGAGCTTTGGCTAAACTAATGTTAAATTCGTTTTGGGGTAAGTTTATCACAACTAATTCATTAATTGATATTAATTATTGAATGCATGTTTTCAGGCAAATTTGGCCAGCGTGAGAATCAGCCTAAAACAACTATAATTCGTCAACCTTATGAGTTAGAGGAGCTTCTATCAAACCCGGCTATAGAAGTCAACCACATCGAGGCTGTTAATGAAGACACTCTGATAGTTGGTTGGCAATACAAAGAGAACTCTGCAGACCTTTCGTCGATAGTCAATGTAGCAATTGCGGCATATACAACAACTCAGGCCCGTCTTAAATTATACAGCTATCTGGAACGTCTTGGAGATAGGGTGTTATATTACGATACTGATTCTCATTTACATCATTTATCATTTACATTAGCAGAAAAGGGGAATGGGATGTACCAACGGGTTCCAGCTTGGGAGAAATGACTGATGAGAGAAGACCCGTAGAAGACTACGGGCCTGGCAGCTATATAGTAGCATTTACCTCTGGAGGTCCTAAGAACTACAGTTACATTATATTCAGTTCCAAGTATAACACTTACTTCACTGTGTGTAAAGTAAAAGGTATTAGACTGAACTATGATGTACTGAAGCTCATCAACTTCCACAGTATGAGGCAGATGGTTACATCTAAAGAGCCTGTTGAACCTCTATACATTGCCTCTTTGAATATACGCCGTACAAAACACCACCAGGTTATTACCAAGAATGGAACAAAGATCTACAGGCCTAGGTCCGAAAAACGTAAGTTTGACGACAGTTTCGATTCTGTTCCCTATGGACATAAGAAGCCCTGTGTTAGTCAATGACATTCTATAAGGTTTGTAGTATAATTGTATTTTTAAGTTTTGTAAAAAAATTTGTATATCTTTATTTAAGTAAAAATATTTGTATAGTAACATATTTTTAACTATTAAGTATTAGTAAAATAATTTTATAGTAATGTAGTATTTTGAATAAGTACATTATCTAAAGGACGATGTATTAAAGATTATTATTATTGTATATAATTGTAAAGTTCAATTACTTATGTATGAGTAGCAATATACTCTGTAAAAAAAGTAACTATTGTTCATTTGCTTATAAATATATTGGGACAACGAAAGTCCTCAAGTTTCAAACGTGTTACGTGTATGCCTTCATGGTTATTTGAGAACAGAACATTCACGGAAGCAACAACGAAGAAAATGTGACACAGGCATATGACGAACTTTTACAGTTAATCAAAACAAAAAATAGACAATTAGGGGTAAATTATGTTACGTTTTTGAAGTTTATTCGCGTGTGTGTAACAATTTAGATATGTAATGTATACGTTTGTTTCTTACTTAAGTCTATTTTGTTTGTATGTTTGTAATATTTAGACATTTACGAAAATTAAATCAAGTTGAACATCAGATTACTATTTAAATTTAATAGATCATACGAATTATCTTACCCTGTTCTGAATGACTGCTTTGTATAAATTGTGTATTGTTTGTAAATGCTCTCTGAACTAAAATAAATATCTTAAACGAACAACATAGTACATTTATTTCTTATTGTAGTATCCTTTTATTTATAAATTACCTATTTGTTTATTCTGATTTTCTCTTCCATAATACTGACTCATAAGAGGGTCGATCTGAAATTATAGCCTATAAATTAATGTTAGCTCTTCAATTAAAACTGCATCTGGGGTATCGAACATCAATATATCTACCCTAAAAATACTAAAGTGCATACGTTAAACATATTAGTTTAAACGAACAAAATTGTACATTTATTTCTTATTGTAGTATCCTTTTATTTATAAATTACCTATTTGTTTATTCTGATTTTCTCTTCCATAATAAAACAACGTATATGTAGTTTAAATCCGTCTTCGCCGATTCGCTGCCAAATAATGAATGTGCATAATGCTACTCTAGATACGTCAGCCAGCGTGTCAGTGATATCAGTACTTTATTATATAGCATTATATGATTAATATTAATAAATATGTTTTTATATGTATAATACATAATACACTACACTTATATTAGTTAGAAAAGGTAAGATTCACCCTAAGTACTATTCGGTGGGTTGTTTAGACCTTAACACACCTCATAAACGATATGATAAATACGTAGTTTCTATTACTTATTTATTAGAGTTGTTATTTATTCAGAAAAAAAGGGAGAATTGATAGTACTTAGGTTTGTATACTATATGAGCAACTAAATGGTGTGGTAAATTTCAATAATGTTCTTTATTATTCGTTATTTGATACGTTAATCGAATCACGTTTAGAGGGTATACTTATTGTCATACAAATTAGGTCGTAGTTTAGTAGATGCAAGGGGGGGAATGATGTCCTGTTCACTTAAACACTATTGCTGTAATTTATGCATTCTCTGCTATACGCAGATATTTGTAATTTATATCGTGATTCAATTTTATGAGTTTTACATACGAATTCATAAATCATTAAATGTATAGAGACTTAATTTAGCTTAAAGTAATTCAATATAGCTTCTGGAGTCTGGATTCCAGCTTATGCGTTGTAGCAATTATTATTATTCTTATAGTACCGTTATAGGGGAACTTCATACACGCTAAATAAACTTGTAATAATTTTATACTATTTATTACACTGATTTGTTCGAGGTAAGGTGGTGGTGGTTGGTGATGTTGGTGGGAATTATTTCCTATATAAATAGCGAAATTCTTCAGATCAGAAATAATTCGTACTCTCTTTTATAATAATGGAGGTTCTTAAAGATTCATTAATAAATCTATTAAATGAAGCAATAGGTGTTCAAAATATGTTTGTGCATATCAACGGTGTACCGGTAGATGTGAATCCGTATAACGATGCAATGCTAGCAGAATTTGAAGTTATGGATTCGAATGACGTCGATGAGGGTTACAGTTCTACTTAATTAACATACGTAAGTATCTCTTTTTTTTGTATATCATTTTCAGGTAATTGAATAAAATTGTATTAATTTCAAAAGATTTTACGCAGTTTTATTTGCGTATTGGTCTACCCCTGGATAATGAAATAATCAACAGAAGGGTCCTTAATATTAACACATCATAATTTTGTTTCTCTCTCTCTCTCTCTCTTTACAGCCCTTGGAGCCCCAAATCGAAAATAGAGAACAGCAGTAAAAAGTCCACGCTACTACCCACCTTGCCTTCCGTCAGCAGCTCTGGCAGGCTTTATCATCATCAAGCAACGTGGTGTGAAAATTCCTATCATATATCAATTGTAAAACTATGTACTCTATTACCGGTTGATGTGAATCCATATAGATGATAAATATATTTTCATTTTAGCTCGAATATTTTGATCTAACTACGTTAATAAGTTAACATAGATTTTATCTTTCAATGAGTGTATTTCGTTATAAATTTCTAATTGATGTTAACCTCACTCGGAAAATAAGCGACAAGATCAAAAGAAATCTGCGTAAGATGACAAAATATTAACATTGCGTAAATGATTTATATGACTTACTGCTGTATACTTTTATTAACATGTAATATGTACTTTTTTCTTTACATTTAGTAATAATCTAATACAATATAAACACCTAAGGTTTTGAAAGACTTGATATCTAGGATAATACATTTCTACGTATTTTGCATACGTTTTTATGGTAAATATGCTCATTCGCCTTTAAAACATAAAGATAAATAAATATCGTATACCTATAAGCATGTACAGTGACACCCAACAAGAGAAAGCAATAACATAATTGTTAATAACAACAACAATGGTAGCTATGTATTATTACGTAAGTAATTGACGTTTCAATCACGGATACATCATAATATAACCTATGCATTTACCCCTTGTTACGGTTCATTTCACACCCTTTTATTTCTTTGCAACTAATCAATTTCTTCACACTTTGTATTTACATTTAAAATATATCTCGTTTATAGTTAGTTAGTACTAGTGAGCTTTCCATATGTTAACCTTTTCAACTGGTATTTCGGTAATTTCAAACAAGAATTTTTCATGCTTTGAATATACGCTTATTATTATAATAGTTGAAAACATGCATAAAGTACGTAACTATCTATTTACAATTGGCATGAATACGTCCTCTGTAATATCGATTTTTTTTACAAATGGCTCCGTCTATCGGTAGTTCAGTACGTTGTCGGTAATACAGATTTCCGTAATCGTAGGGACGTGACAACAGTTAGGGAAAATCAATATTGTGGATCCTTGCTTCCTATTGGGCTAATCTACAAATCAATACTCAGGGTAACGCGCACCACCCTTCAATTATTATTATGTTTAATTAATACCTTCTAGAGGTTTCTATTGGACGATCAACTCAATCAATAATCAGGACAACGCCTTTATTTTTAATTGACCAAGCAGAAAGCTATAGGGGCGAAGCCGATCAACTCAATCAATAATCCGGACAACGCTCTTATTTTAATTGACCAATCAGAGAGTTATAGGGGTGATTTAATTTACCAATCAGAGAGCAGTAAGGGTGACTTCATTGACCAATGAGAAGGCAGTAAGGGTGACTTAATTGACCAATCAGAGAGCAGTAGGCGTGTCATCCAAGATGGCGTCGACCAATCAGAGAGAAGTAGGCGTGTCTACAGGAGTGGAGATAGCCAATCAGAAGCAAGGGGAGGAGCCATGCCATTGGCATGCCAAATGGCATGTCAATTTCCGTCTGCCGGATTGGGGGGCCCCTGAGTTGTCACGGTATTTGTAAGGGGCTTGCTTACGAAGTGGCGCTTATATGCTTTCTGGTGATCTCGGTACTCTCGGGCGCCAGTTATTTTAACGTGGTATGCTCCACGGAACCGGGTAACTGCAAGTGGAGAAAAGAAAATCCAGGGAACTGCTGGGGTTGCTGAGGTCGGCCCAGTCTGGATCACTCCACCTATTCCTAGAGCTCTCACTAAGAGGGTATTAATACTAACAAATAAAACACACAATGTTAACCAAATGGTTTTTATTAATAATACCAATAAAGCAAAGCATTCAATTCAACCCCTAACTATTACCCTACACTACTCTATCGTAGCTACAGCAAGCTGGTGCAAAACAGCAAATACATACATTACTCTACGGTAAGGTGCAGCAAGCGGGTGCAAAGCGTAAGCAGCAAAATCAACGTGCGGGTGAGGTAAGGTATGTTAACGCGAGGGTACAAGAGTCTAGGGATTGCAATAAGGGTGGAAATTCGGATGAGACCTCCAGGCATACGCACAGCGAGGTCTCGGGTAAAATACGGACAAGAGGGCGGATCTGGAATGAGACTCCCAGGCATACGCACAGCGAAGTCTCGGATAAGAGGGTGGATTTAGGATGAGACCCCCAGGCATACGCACAGCGAGGTCTCGGGTAAGGTACGGTAAAGCGGGTGGACACAGGGTGAAATCGGTGCTGAAAGAGGGGTCGGAATATACGGTCAAGAGTTCTTACTCTTATCTTCCTGGCTGCCTGCTCGGTTTGGCTGACTGGTCCTGCTGGCGAGTTCCGGACGTGGACTGAATAAGTCGTCGCTCTGCGCTTGTTTATATAGGCGCTCTCGAATCGTGGGTGAAAAAGGTAGGAGTAAATCGGAGCGGCGCACGCCAAATATCGGTTAGGGAAGGGATGCGTGCACTCGCTTGAGTCGGCCGCTTATCCGGACGGAATGAGATTGCACGCGAAGATAACCATATTTATTAAAACACCCAAAATAAATAACCAAAAATTAAGTAACTTCGTTACAGCAAACTTCTCTAATGCTAGCTGCAGGAAGAAGAAAATCATGATAATAACTTGTTTACGTGAATCTTGGAGTGTAAGAAGAATCATGCGCGAGTGTAATGCTCCCAACTATATGATGCGTCAAGCAAAAAAACTTCTTAGGGAAAAGGGGATTTTGAAAAGTCCTGACCAAAAACCAAGAAAAAGCCTGTCCACAGAAGTTGCCCAAGCAGTTCGTTTGTTCGACAATGATGAAATAAGTAGAGCAATGCCAGGAATGAAAGACTATATTAGTGTAAGAGGATAATGGAGACAAAACAAAAGTTTCAAAAAAACTTATTTTGTGTAACTTGCAGGAGGCACACAGATTATTTAAAGATGAATTTCTTGAAATGAAAGTGGGCCTCTCAAAATTTGCAGAACTGAGACCGAAACACTGTGTTTTGGCAGGCCAAAATGGCACACACAGTATGTGTTTGTACTACACACCAAAATGTCAAAGTGGTGATAGAGAATGCAAGGTTGGGTCCTTTAACTAACGGAGAGTTGGCTTCATACAAACACTGCCTGGCAAAAATGCTCTGTAATCCGGCATCGATTTATTGCAATACGAGTACTTGCACTTCTTGCTCTGGGAATACCGAAATAAAAAATATTTTAGACAAGACATTTGACGAAAATATGATTGAAAAGGTTACTTTTCGTCAGTGGATCGTTGCAATTTGGAAACACTGCAAAAAACCTCGTCAGAATTTACTGATCTATTTTGCGAAAAATTGTTTGCATTGGTACGCCCTGATTTCGTGGCAAAACAACAAAATTCGTTTATCAATCGAATCAAAGAAAACTTGAAATTTGGGGAATAGGCAGTCACATGTGACTTTTCAGAGAATTACACCTTTGCCATACAAGGTGAAGCCCAGAGCTATCATTGGACAAGCGATCATGCAATCGTTCATCCCTTTGTAAATATTACAAAGGAGAAAAGAATACTGAGCATTTCAGCTGTTGTAATTTCGGATTGTATTGAACACAATACCACAGCAGTCTACTGTTTTCAGAAAAAGCTTATTGAATTTTTGAGGACTAAATTCCAAACAGATATAAAAAATAATTTACTACTTCTACTAGATAATTTACTACTTCTCTGATGGCAGTGTGGCTCAATACAAAAATAAGAAAAATTTTACAAACCTATGTTTTCGCAAAAGAAGATAGAAACAGAAACCTTTCTGGAAGAGCGCTTCAGTCAATCACTTACAATTCGAGGCACGCAGAAATTGCATGCGTTTATACCACTATACCTAAACCAAAATATGAAGGATCTAAACCGAGTGAATCTAGCAGGCGCAGATTAGCAGTCGGAGTTGATTGTGGGCGAGCCTTGTTCCCAAATTGTCAAATTTAGACAGTTTGAAATTAAAAATTGTCATTGCAATCTGTCAAAGTTTTGAAAGGTTTTTCACAACTCCAATTGTTACTTATTAAACTACTATTAATAAATATTAATTGGAGCTGTGAAAAATCTTTTAAGCAGCAATTAATGTCGTACACACTTTTGCTATCAGAATGTTATTTATTAATAGTAGTTTAATAAGTAACAATTGGAGTTGTGAAAAACCTTTCAAAACTTTGACAGATTGCAATGACAATTTTTAATTTCAAACTGTCTAAATTTGACAATTTGGGAACAAGGCTCGCTCACAATCAACTCCGACTGCTAATCTGCGCCTGCTAGATTCACTCGGTTTAGATCCTTCATTTCTTGGTTATAGTATAGTATCAAGCACATCAAAAATATTGGTTAAAACCTTCTCCGAAGCAATAGTCTCGATAGTGGAAGTAGTGACAAAATCGTCAGAAAAACTGCAGTTGGTAGACATCAATGGATATGTGACTGACGTCTATGAGAATAACTGGTGGCTAGCTTATGTGTTAGCGAAAAACCAAAATGTTCATGAAGTCTAAGTTACATTCCTTCATCCAGCTGGTCCATCCCCATCTTTTTCATATCCGAGAAAACCAGATGTTCTATGGTTATCTGTCAACGATGTCCTTTGCAAGGTGAACCCTGTTACACCAACAAGAAAAATATATAATATTCAAGAAAATGAGTCCGAAAAACGAATGCGGCCTTCAAAGACAATTGCCGAAATACATTCTAATAATCATCCAAGGCAAGTACTCCTATTTATGTCACTGTTATATATTTATGTGCAAAAGAAGTATCTGTTTTAAGTTAAAAAATTGTGTGGTAAAACCTCAATTAAATCTATTTCGTTAAGATCGCAGATTGCATTCAAAAATTTAATTAGCCAAATCGATTAACCTTGAATCTTCCGTCATGAACATTGTTACTTTTATTACATAGCACATACTGATACAGTTCTAAAGCCTTTTTTATTTGACTAGAACTTTCGCGGGACTTATTTATGCAGTTTTTCACTAAAAGACGTTTTTATAAATTCATTAAGACATGAACCCATTATCATCCCACTTTTAAAGTTTGGATATCAATTAACAACAGTATAAGCTATTATCTGAAATTTTTTAAGATGCGCTTTTTGAGAAATTCAAAACCAAAATTTTGATTTTAAAAAGCATTTTTCCCCTTAAGCCCTATGGTGTTGTATATCATAAGAAAGCCCATGAAAAATGCTGGGAAACGAGACCTTTTCCACTTTTCTAGCTCAATTATGTTAGCTGCAAACGCAATCTAAAGATACATTGTTCTTACGTTTTTGCATAATTTTTGGAAACTTTACATACCTATATTTTCAAAAAAGGTTGACACACTGTCATCAAATTTGGTATTTTTCCTTATCTATATGAAAGCAACCACTGTACTCAATCTCATTAAAATCTGAGATGGTGAGGTAGAATTTGTATTAAAATTGTGTTGATTTGACATGGAATTACCCCTTACCAAAATTACAAATAATAGATATAGGCCTGTAATTATTTATTAATGTTGGATCTTTTATTAAGATAAGAAGGAATCTATTACTAGTTCCTAAGTTAGCCAACAAATAGCCTAAAGAATGTACTTTTTGATTGCTATATTAATTATAAAAAAAAATTGTTGTGTGCTACACTTGTATTGTAGCTTTAGATCCAAGTACTTTATTGTTAGCAATTTGTTATCATTAAAATAAATTAATTTTCTATTGTTAAGCTATTATGTTCAATTTGATATAGGTAATTAATTCTTATTATTAATTTTGTGTTATTTGTAATATTAGCCATCAATATCAATTCTATAGGTAATTAATTGTGTTCAAGGGCAAAGCAGGACATTAGTCGGTTGTTAAGACACTGCCTACACTGCCCCATTGTAATTAATGCTACAATATTTATAAAGATAAATAATTTTGAATTACTAGATGATTTTTCTCTCAATTTTATTTGAGAAAGATGCAAGAAAAAAAAGAAAGAACAATTTTTTGTAATAACTTATGAATGTTTACTGTGACCTTGACTACGTAATGCAAAAAGTGAACTGTAATTTATATTACAAATAATAAAAGCCTGTTTTCAAATTAACTGAAAACAATGGTTTACCACATATTCCATTCGTAAACAAACTAATCGGGACTTAAATCAATTTCAAAACCATTTCCTGTTTAATTACTACAGTTATTACCACTAAAACCAATCTTTCCAAATAATTTATTTGCCTTAAGTGTAAATATTTTTTTCTATTTTAAATTGATTTCAGTCTTTTTTGGTACTATTTTAGGGTTTTCTTTATTTTTGTATGTATACAGCGTTAGTTAAAAGTATGGAGACGGTGATTTATTGTTGTTAATATTCATTTTAGGAAATAATGTTCTATACAAAAGTTTTTTAGGAAATTTTTATCTACATTTGAGAATACTTGAAAATTTCTTTTCTTCAATTATTTTTGAGTTACGCTTTTCCGAATTTTTTTTTAAATGGGAACCTGTTAATTTTATGCTACCATTCGATAGAACATTCTGTTCTCTTTACAATAGTATTAAAAATTTTTTTATTTTATTTTAATAACATTTTTTCAAGGAAACGCCGGTTCGAGTATTTACGAATAGTATGTATATCTAAGATTAAACTCGCCATTGATAATCTTAACAGCAATAAATTGCATACATTTATGAGGGTTGAGCTGAAAATTGTCAGTTATAAAAAGACCGTTGCATTTTTTAACAAAAAGTCTTTAATGTTTTCAAAATAATCTCCATTCAGACTTATACACTTGTGTATTCTTTGAAACCACTTTTTAAAACATTCGGAAAATTCATTTTCTGAAAGGTCCTCAAAAATTCTTTGAAATTCTGTAACTGCTTCATCTGTGCTGGAAAATCATTTACCTCGCATCATTTTTTAACAGTTGTAAACAAAAAAAAGTGGCACGGCGCCAGATCTGGGCTATACGGAGGACGAGTTACCAATTGAACTCCCGTATCTTTAAAAAAATCCAGGATGCGTTGTCATGATGAACTTTGATTTCATGAAGATTTTACGCAAACCGGTCCTTTGGCGACCTGTCTGTAATTTTGCAAACGTCTCTGGTAAAGCCACTTCGCAGTACCATTCAGAATTAACAGTTCTGCAATCTTCAAGTGGAATAACAGCAACAGGACCACTCCGGCGGAAGAAAACAGCAATCATTTTCTTATTGACGCTTCTGCAACGAATTACTTTTGTGGGCAAATCTTCATCTTTGAATACCCAAACACTAGACTGCTGTTTAGTTTCAGGGTCGTAACTGTATACCCAAGATTCGTCACCAGTTACAATGTATGCCACTTGCTTGGAAGCTCTTCCGTCAAATTTTTGCAACATTTTACACCAGCCTACTCGAGCCTGTTTTTGACTTTCTGAGAGCAAATGTGGTATCCAACGGCTTGCTAGCTTTCTTACCCCAAGATGTTTATGCAAAATGGTATTCACCCCCGAGGATCCAATCTTCACTTCCTCCTGAATCTCCCTATAAGTAATATTTCGATTGGACTGAATCAAGCTTGCCACACGATTAACATTTTCTGAACAGGCAGCTTCCGCAGGTCTGGCTTCGTCTTCTAGCAGCTCTCGCCCTCGTCGAAATTGGGGGAACCAATGGCTAACAGCGGATAATGAAGGGGCAGCATCGCCAAAAGCTGCTATCAAATATTCATGGCTTTGCTGGCATCCTAACTGTCTTTTATAGTCGTAGAATATCATAGCTCTAAAGGCAGTTCGCGGAATGCTCATCTTAACTGAATCAAAAATGCACAACTACTTATCTTACAAAATTAACTACGTTTCACAAGGAAATCGGAACGTTTGACAATTGTGGGTAACGAATGTGAACTAATGCGACATTCAATTGTTTCTAGCCAATTGAGCTTCCATGGCCTGCTACTAACTATTAACAGAGCATCCCTCGTATTGCATACAATTATTGTATGCAATTTCTTGCTGTTAAAATTACCAATGGCGAGTATAATTTAAATGTGCTTACTATTCGTAAATACTTCAACCAGCGTTTTTTGGAAAAAAATGTTATTAAAATGAAGTAAAATTTAAAAAAGTTTAATACTAATGTAAAGAGCAAAAAATGTTCTATTGAATGGTAGCGAGAAATAAACAGGTTCCCATTTAAAAATTTTCTTTGAAAAGGCGTAACTCAAAAACAATTGAAGAAAAAAAATTTTCAAGTATTCTCAAATGTAGATAAAAATTTTCTAAAAAACTTTTATATAGAATATTATTTCCTAAAATGAATAATAACAATAATAAATCGCCGTCTCCATACTTTTAACTAACCTGTATATAAACATAAATATCAGTATTGTGAACATAAACATGCAAAAAGAATTAAAAAAAAGTACTGAGAGATTTTTTAAGATGCAAATTTTATTAAAAAATTAAATTATAGCAGAACAAAAAAATTGTGTCGCAAGTATTTTTTGCCGCAGCCATTTATTCAAATAATGACTTCGGGCAACAAAAGCTTGCGACATGCTTTTTAAATATACTAATGCAGTTATAATAAAATTAATTGTTACAAAAAAATACATTTCAACCTGTTGCAGAAAAGGGCCCTAATTTAATATTTTTATGTTTTTTTAAGTCATTTTCACTATTGTAAGTTCTACTGCAGAATTAGCTGAAGCAGCTTATCCCCCATTTCCAGTAGCACATCACACTTATTTATACGAGCAACAAAAAAAACGAGAAATTTGCAAAATACTTAATCACTTTATTCTTAGTGTCAGTCTCATAGGTGTATACAAAGCAGTTAAAATATATAGTGTACAAACAAACATTAAACTCTTAAAAATATAAATCTCATAAGGATAAATTGCAGAAAGCGATCATTGTTGTGTTTCAAATTTTTCTTTGAAAACGCCAGCAATCTCTTCAATCATATCCGAACAAATCATTGCTCTTCCCTTCTTTCCAAAAGCTCGTTCATTACACTTCCTAGCTAATTTACAAGCAGCATAACAAGCAATCATTGCACGATCATCATGATCCACATCCTCTTCCATCTTATGCTGAAGAGCCCACGCATAAAATGTCGACACTGCTCCTGCCAGCAAATCGCCTTGTCCACCGCATCTTCTTCCCGAACCACCTCCAGATAATCTAACCCTTTTTGCATAATCCATGATGTCATCTTCGGGTCCTTTACGCAATACTGTTATGGTTCTACCCAAGTCTAACCTACTATTCATAGTATGAGGCACTTCCGTTTTCTGATCTGTTCCATTCACTGCATCTAATAAACGATTATACTCCATAACGTTCGGTGTTAAAATTATACCTGGAGCTGGATAATCTCTAATAACATCCAAATTCTCAGCAACTAAAAATAAACCATCTGCATCGATTACCAAGGGTTTACTTGCAGCACGACACAATCCAATAATTTCAGTTATAACACTTAAAGTAGCAGGTTCGCGTCCCAAGCCTGGACCGATTAAAACTACATGCAATCTCTCCAACCATGGTTCTATTTTCTTAACAGCATCACCATCATCCAATAAAGGATGAACAATCAATTCCGGGCTGTAAGATTTAATAACGACGCCTGCATCTTTTGCACAAAAAACATGCACTAAATCTGCGCCCACTCTTAAAGCGCTAATGGCAGCAAAATATGGGGCACCGGTATATTCTAAAGAACCACCGAAAACGCCGATTCTTCCTGCTTGCCCTTTATGTTTATCATTTGAGAGAGGCGGTGCTAATTGTTTGCACGTAAACGCAAAATTTTTTTCGTCCATTGTTTTTCTGCATAAACTTCGCGATACGCGGCTTCTAATTAACGGCTTTGTTAGGAACGCGCTTCTAATTGTCGACGCCGACGACAACAAACAAAACGTCACCATGACACTGAACCTTGACGTTTGACAGAATTGAATTTGATTAATGCTCGTCGCGCCATCTCTTGTCCTTAAAAACTTTAGACTTTTTAAATTAAAAATAATGATTTCTCTGTGATAATGATATATTATAAATAGATATTAAATTGTAATATTTATTACTAATTATTTTAAATTATGCAATATTTATTTTTATCCTACTGCACTTTTAAAATGTTTTATAACATTCTTGAGCGTTTTATACAGGATGCTCCCAAATTATTCATCTTAATGGAAGGGAATGGAACGTAATAAATAGGGTAACTTTGCCATTTGTCGGCCGTTTAAGCGAAATCTAAAGTTTGGACCTAATTGTCAATGTGAAATTACTGATAATCGCTTGTTGTTCTTAAATATTTAAAAAGTTCAAATATTTATATTTCTAATTAAGAAAAGAGGTATCTTTCAAATTAGGGATTAATTCATAAAAAATAAAATATTTTGAAAAGTTCAGTTTTACTAGTTTTCGGCCGACTTTAACCACTTCTCGGCATGTGTTTACCCGATTTTTCGGCCCTCACATAAACTTCTTTAATTTTTTTTCCTAGAAAGGCGCCCTTACTTGGAAAGGGTATTGCTTGTAAACTACAGTACCAAATTAAATATTTTAAAAATGAGCAAATAGCAAATTTATTTACACATATTAACTGTAAAATAGTATATTTTAAAGTGCTATACTTTTGTTTTTATTGGACAATATGAATAAAAGGTACCCATTTTTAGAGACAATTTCATTAAGTGTAAATTAAATAATTACTTTTTTGGAAAATGTATGTCACATAACTATAAAATATTTGTAGGGTCAAAAAGAGACCGTGTGGTTCATATACTAATACTATTAATGTTTAGGACAAAAGAAGTTTTATTTAAAACTTACATGAAAAAAAAGCGAAGTATGTTTTCTTATTTATTACTACTGATAGCGACACCGTTAATTTTTCACTGTTTTTATATGTAACTTGGCATTATTTTCTTCAAAAGATTTCCTAATTTTACCAATAAAATCTTAACGACATTAAAATTTAACAATAAACATAACAATAACCCTTTGTAGTTTAACAATTAAAATGTAATAACAAAAAATTGTTGATGACAACCGATGTCGGGAAAGGGAGACGAGACGCACGGAGAAATAAGTAACCTAACCACGCTAAGAATACTCAAAATTATTCAATTGGTTAACAAACTTGCATTTAATTATATAAATTGCATGTGTAGTCTAACAGAGCTTTTTTTTTATAAGCCTTTTCATAGGAAATCCCCAAAAATTTGGTACATTTTAGCGGTATAGGACATCTGACCGCGGCCATAATACCGCTACCAAAATACCACCGGACAAAATACCGCGAACTAACATACCGCAAGGACAAAATACCGCGAGTGTTAAATCTTGTGCAACATAATATAAAATCATTTATTCCTATGACTTCTTATAGTGTATATTTAAAAATTTTATTGGAGAATGGCACAAATTGCTTTAATTTGGTTATCATAGTGTCTTCAAGAACTTGTGAATTTTTGTTATTAACTAGGAAATCCGTTCAATTGCATACGTTTGTAGTAATGTGCTTCTTCATATGACAAATATTACATAAATAAATAACAAAAACTCTCAAGTTATTGAAAACGCTAACCATTTGAGCCAGGCTTGAAATATTTGCAAATACGGAATTTGAAGAAATCGTCGGAATAATTGATTTTATATAGTTGCACAAGATCTAACACTAATAGCGGTATTCTGCCCTTGCGGTATTTTAGATCGCGGTATATTGCGTTACGGTATTATCGCCGCGATCAAATAACATCTATTTGCATTAATTCAAAAATATAACGCGCATATTGTATATACACATAATGTACATACACGTCACACGCACATGGAATAACGATTTTGTCAAGCAAAAAATCTAATAACCGGGATATTCTATTTCCAACTAATTTGCGCCACGGGTACGTTCTTAAAACTAAAATACTTAAAAATCTCTATAAAAAGGGACTAAATGTATTTTTTTCATTTTTGGAGTAGGATGAGTACCGTTTAAACTGATAAACAAAATGATAATCATAAATCATAATTTTATTTACTTTACAACGGTTTTTTAAAAGCACAGGTCAATCTCTAAATTATGTATTGTTATTGTATGTAAAAGTTTAATTAATAATTCCTTTGGATATACTTAAATATGCAGACCGTGTTTAGTACGATTGGCAAGATTTTAAACTGATCAGCCCTCATTAAAATCTTGAAAAGTCAGCGCCTATGCTGACTGCAACCAACTTTACCGCGAAGTCGGCGCGGCGCACTCCTTCGTACGTATCACTGACGCGCAAAACACCCGCAATACACGACAATTCGCGTTAAACTATTCAGAGTGATTAAACATAATTTAAACCTACCTAGGGTTGCCAACTGACATTTTTTTTCGGAAGGACAGTCCTTCTTTCTAAGAGTGTGTCCTTCGTCCTTTCTTGTTATAGGAAAGGACGGTTTTGTCCTTATTTAAAACAATGGACGAAAATTATTCAATATTTTAATTAAAATTTTAATTTAATCACTGAAATTAGTTTTCGAGAATCAATAATTATAAATTTCAAATTAACCGCCAACATCGTTCCTGCAAAATCAAGCAAATTTGATACGAGCTGTATTAAGTTAGGCAATTTAGTGCATTATTGTTGTTAATATCCATTAAAATGAGTGATACAGCTACAGATTATAATTTACCAGACGATCAGCACAGGAAAAAAAGAAAACCTATACGTGTTTGTTTAAACGGCTATACAATTAAGGGATGATTTTATGTAAATTATTCTTTTTTATAAATATTTTAATTATAACAGAATGTTTATTTATGAAATTAAATATTTGATTTAACAAAATACCCAAACTGGGAATAAAACGGGGGTTTTGTAATCGTAAATCCGACCCGCCTTTCAGACGGGCATGCTGTCTGTTCATGTCGTTTTTTCTATAATGAATGTCATTTATGATACTGTTTCGTTTGTTTCTTTAATGAATTGTTTATTTCATAATATTTATAAACAAGAATAACTGCATAAGATTATTCCTTAATTTTATAGTCATTGTTTAAACTATGTATATATATATATATATATATATATATATATATATATATATATATATATATATATATATATATATATATATATATATATATATATATATATATATACATATATTAAATAAAAATAAAACTAAATGATTATGCATATCATATTAATATTTAATTGTGAGTTATTTCTTTTTATAAGCATTATAATTCTAAAAAATGTTTATTTATGAAATATATTAAATATTCTATAAAAAATACCCAAACTGGGAATAAAACGGGGGTTTTAAAATCGTAATTCCAGCGTGCCTTCCAGTCGGTCATGCTGTCCGTACGCAAAATGCGTGTCATAATGGCTTTATTAGGACACGTAAATATAATTTAATAATATAATAATAATTTGGAAAAACATTGGTTTCTATAATAACTATCCCTTGAATTTATATTAAACTCATGTACATGCGGAAAGTTTTCATTTAAATAGTAAATAGCATTGGAAAATGTTTATTATTGTAAATGATTATAATAGCGTTTCTAGAAATTCTTGACTGTCCTTACTTCCTACTTTCAAAAGTTGGCAACCCTAAACCTACCTAAAGACACGTTATAATAATGTTATAAAACCAAAAAAAGTAAAGTTACAAACCCACAATTAATTATTCTCTTTTTGCATAACTTAATTTCTAAGTATTCCAAGAGAGGTCAGCAGTGATATCTCTCGTCCTTAATGTTTATTCCGAAGCAGTATAAGATGGCTGGCTTTGCATTGGCAGGTTACTACCTACGGTTTAAAAACAATACACAAGAATACAAGAACACAATGTATTTTTTTTAAATTATAATATTGCACGCCTGTATTATTAACTACATGTATAAGAAGTACTTATTAAATATAAGTAGATACATGTATCAATCTGAAGTATTGATATCCAATTAAATTAAATAGAATATGTTGCAGCCAAAATCACTCATTCAACAAAATAATTTTGTTATTTCTCTTACGCCAATTTCAAACAAAATTTTTTTTCGCTATTCCTAATATGTATATTTAATCTCTTGCGGTAGGTAATTATAAAAGTATAGGAGTGAGATAAGTATAAGTTCTTTGTCCTCCGGATGTTTATTTTGATATGTATATAAGACTACTATTAAAAAATATACCTGACGAGAATGTAGTATTGTGTAGAATACATTTCAATCATCATTTTCTGTTTGACAAATAGCTTTTTAATAAGTTGAGTGCAACTCCTCTAAAACCTATATCTTCCAGAGACGGTAACAACTGCAAGTTGCATAATGAAGGTTTGCTAAATTCTAGTGATTTATTAATTAGGAAACTTAGATATGCTATAGCATCTTGTTATGCTACTAAATATTTTCCTTAAATCCAAACTGTCTATGTGATATAATTTTAAAATTCATTAAATAATTATTTATTCTTTCATTCAGTATCTTCTCAAAAATTTTTGTAAAATTTGTTATTACCGAGATAGGCCTATAGTTTGTTGTAGCAGCTCGATCCCCTTTTTAAATATCAGTTTAACCACTGCAAACTTGAATATCTCTAGAACAAAACCGGTTTCTAATATTTTGTTAATTATTATAGCAATTCGTTTCACTATGTCCTCGGTAACGGTTTTTAAGATCGCTGCTGTAATATTATCAATACCTGGAGAAACATTATTTTTTTAATGAAGTGATAATATTTGCAACTTTATTCTTATTACTGGGTGAAAGATAAATGGAGGATGGTAATGAAGATCTGAAGATTCAACCTTAAATTATATTAGTAATTGTTTTGAGAAACAACCATTATATAATTAAGTTAGATTGTTTGGCATTCATTTGTATATGCAATACTTAAATTAAACCTTCCATACCACCAAAATGAGACTCAAGAATGATTATGTATTGTACAAATTAAACAACATACTGTACATTATCTTATAACATACGATGAAATAAGGAATTAGTAGTAATAATAATGTTAATAATATTTATATTAACTGACGTACAATTTGTAAAAAAAAGAAACAGTGCACATAGTGGGTGTATTGATGTATATATTTAATAAGTACTATATATTTCAAATCTTGTACTAGTAATATATTTTGTTGAAAACAAGTTACAAAAAAGGGAAAATACAAACAGATGTGCCATAAAATCTTCTATGTAGTTTTAGTTTAACTGAGCACATTGATAAGTGACAGAAAACATAATTTATGAAAATACAGCCTAAAGAAACAAAGAAATTTTCAAAAGCATACGGAACCAGCAATTTCTTTTAATGACAAAAATCTTTCAGCTGGTCAAGGAAGAATAAAAGGGGACCCGAGCAGTCGGATTTCGTCATGGTATGTTAAAAAAAGAATTGTAAAAAGGAAGGGTCAGAGATGCTGTAAAAGTCTAGCAAATATAGGTACATGAATTATTATCTTCAAAACTTTATAAATTTAGTTTCGTGACTTTTGTTAATATCGAGGGTCTATCCCTTTTATCTATCTTAAGATAATTCCACTTAGGTATAATCACAATGAATACTCTAAATTCAATAAGTAATTCAACGTTAAAGCAATTAGAATTAATAACATTTAAATTAATATAGGGATAATTTATGTTGCAACAAACAAGAATTTTTACAGCTACATCTTATAAAAAAAAGTATAAATTTTAAAAATTTATTAAACATTCAAAACACAACATAGATAAGAATGGATTCAAATGAAAATATGTGCCTACTTGAACTCTCGTTTATAGCTGGTCATAACTGGTCAAAATGTTGTCACCGTTGTGCAATGTGCAAAACTGAGTTCTTAACTTCTATAGGCGAGGTCATACCTTAACTAGAATCGTATATTAAAGCGCTCAATCCTTTATAGTTCTAAATAAAAAAGAACAAATTTTAACAGCTTTGATTTTTTTTCACCCTTCTTTAGGGTTTTATAAGATTTCTCCAGCTCAACTATACATATATAAAGGGTTTTACAACTTTAGACTTCATTTGTTCTTTGAGTGTATGAAGCGTGCACTTGAACTAACATATTTATTTTGGACATTTGAGATTTTATTAATTGTTGTTGATTCTTATAATTACTATTATTGGTTTGAGTGATTTTGAAAAATGGAAGTATTTTCCAGAAAAGGGAAAAATAAATTTCAACAATAACGGTTACTGTTATGTTTTCGATAGAATTAGTGCATGCGAAACAAAAAAATTTTGGCGATGTGAGCAAAAGAACAATGGCTGCAAAAGTCGTATTCATACATCGGGTGGTATCATAGTCAAGGAAATCCATAATCATGCCCACGACAGTAATGCGGCAAAAGTGGAAGCTGACATAGTTTGTAAGAAAATGAAAATCCGTGATGGTGAAACTATGGAGCAAACGTCTCAAATTATTAATGCATGCCTTAATGGGTAAAACTTATCACAGGCTGCCCAAGCAGCTTTACCCAAAAATCCGTCTTTGAAAAAAATGATTAGAAGGAAACGAAATAAAACAAATGCTGCACCCCCAGCTCCGTTACGAATAGAAGATTTAATAATTCCCGAAGAAATCAGAACTTATGTAGCAAATGGAATGGCGGAGAACTTTTTAATAGCAGATAGCGGACCAGAAGCGGACAGAATTTTTAATATTTGGTCGAGAAAGAAACGTTCATGAGGCTAGTATTTTTAAATTTTCTTTAAATTATTTTTTTTAATTTGATATTAATTCGAGTCAATTGATTAAATAAATTGTCCAATTTCCATTTAAGTATTATGGAAATATAATAAAACAAATAAACCAGATTAATTAACCAAATCTATATTTTAAAACCAACCAATAACTAACCTATATTATAAAAGTAATAATTCTGTAGTCGCAATAAAACTAAAAGCATCTACATGGAAGGTTCTAAATATCTTAAATTGAATTTGGACTAATTTAACATAAGCCATTACATTTACATTATTTTCTTGTTTTTCAGATTTTACTGAAATCACAGCATTGGTTCGTTGACGGAACGTTCTCTATGGCACCACAATTCTTTTACCAAATATACGTGATAATGGCCGAAAAGTTCGGCGGTGTTCATCCTGTGGCTTACGCTCTCTTGCCAAATAAGCAAGCTGACACCTACACAAGAATGATTGGTTTGCTTAAGAACATTGAACCTAATTTAAATCCAAGAAAAATCTCTTGTGATTTTTAATTAGCCGTTATCAACGCATTTAAGGGTGCCTTTCCAAATGCTGACATCTTGGGATGCTTGTTTCACCTCACAAAAAACATGAGAAAACATTTGGGCGAACTTCACTTAATGGGGCGGTACAATAATGATGCTGATTTTGCATTACAAGCGCGTATGGTAACCTCGTTAGCGTTTGTACCTATAGAAGACTTAGATAACGCAATTGATGAATTATCTAATGCGTTGCCTCCAGAACTGGAACCGTTGCTGCAGTTGTTTGAAGATTCGTATGTAGGACGTCCTAATCGTCGTGGAAATGGAAGACGACCTGCGATTTTTGGTCCAAAGCTATGGTCAGTTTATAATCGTGTATTAACTAATACAGACAGAACGAACAATCATGCCGAAGGGGCACATAGGCGCTTACAGACGGAACTTTCTATGAACCATCCTACAATTTGGAAACTGATAATAAGCTTAAAGAAAATTCAACGGGGCAGAGACGTTTTTTATGAACAATTAATTGCTGGCAACGATCCGCCATCGAAGAAAAAAAATATATACAAGCCGATACACGAATAAAAGGTCTTGTAGAAGATTACCAAAATAGAAATGTCATCGAATTTCTACACGGAATTTCTCATAATTATGAAATGAACGCATGATTTTACATATTATGTATATATATTATTTAATTTATAGTAAAATAATTTAGTACAGTGCTGTTTGTATTTTATTCGTATTGACCACCATGTATTTTTTACATGCCAATAATATTTTTAATAATATTTTGAATTTCTTGGTTATTAGGTTCTGAAATAATTTTAAATTAAAATTATTAAATTATTATGAGAGAGATAATATTTTTATATAAAGTTTTTTTTAACTTTAATAATGATTGATTTTAATAATTGTTTTATTAAATAATTTGTATTTACAATATAGTGCAGTCTCCTTAGATTATGACTTCGGACAAATTCCCCGCAAAGTAAACTCAACGGGATTTTCTTCTTAAACAAATCCGAAAAAAGTAAAGTTTTTATATGTTAATAGTGAGCCTTTTTTTATTTACCAAAGTAACTGCGAAATTAATGTTTCTTGCAGATCAATTTTTAATTTAACATCTGTTTGAAAAATTAATGCCACCAATCTAATAATCTAAATAGTAGGAAATTTCAAGAAAAGCACAATTAAAGAATTGAGCTAGAGCGGCACGTGTGCTCGGCACAAACACGTTCCTTCTAACTAAAAGATATAAAAAAACAATCTATTTCGATAAAACTAACTAATAAGCTTGTCATTTTTTGCAAAATATAAAGCTTCAAAAGTACGTAATTTTATTAAATCGTTTTTCTTTAATAAGTTCTTCAACTTTGACTTGGAATATTTTAGATTACAATAATCACGAAATACTTTTATAGGTATGTTTTTTGAAACCTAACATGTGTGCTTTAGGATGGTATTGTAATACTTTAGTAAAAATGAACATTAATAGGCTATATATGTCGATAATAGAAAAAAAAATTACGATCAAATTGTAAATAAATAAGGGTTTTAAGTAATAAGTCTTCCATTTTGTGCGCGCCATTTGCATTTTGAAAAAATATTATCAAATTCGTTTTCATCGACCCCAAAAACACAAAGATAAGCGTCTTCAGCGATTGATTTTGATAACTTCTCCAAATATTGATTTTTTACATAAAATTATCAAAAAACACTTTTTCGAAAATTTTTAAAATGCACACCTTTTTAATATATAAACTTTGATTCTAACATACGTTACAAGATAATCCAAAAAGTTTCATTTCAATTTGCTTTTGTTTATCAACATAGTGTTAATTAAACTTCAGACTAAAAAGTAATTAATAGCAATGCAAGAAACAAATAAGCTGTATGGCTTGAAAATCGAAAAGCTATTGACTTCAGGATGTAAGATAATTCTTCGAAAACCCAAAAACAAAAATTAAATCTAAATTTGTAGTTCAGATATTTTCTGTATTTAGATAAAATTTACGTTTCTATTGCAATGTTACTTTCTACCTTTTCGTACTACGTTTAACGGCAAAGTAAATATTTCAAAACATGTGTTAACAGTTAGGTCACCAGTATTCTGTTACCGAGACAAAGAGACGTCAAATGCTCGAATAATGCCAAAGTTATCCTGAAATATACAAAAGCGATGTTGCCAGCAAGAATGTAAGTCTCGTGATGGACACGGACGTCTTATACACGTAGATCCTTCCGTTTACAATATACTTAGCTGTATATATTTGTCGAATTTAGCGCATCTAGCGGAATTCGCTCGAACTACGATATACACAATCTCCGGCATAAATCAGTAATTTGACGTCTAAAACAAATTTTCACCAAACGATAGAGGATGTTTTAGTAATCCCAAAAAAATTCAAAGAACAGGTGATACAATCGGACGTCCGGTATACGGACGTCCAATTACAACGGACGTCCAACTGATGGTAAATGCGTAATGTACGGACGTCCATTTGTTAGAATGATGTAAATATATATATATATATATATATATATATATATATATATATATATATATATATATATATATATATACATATATTAAATAAAAATAAAACTAAATGATTATGCATATCATATTAATATTTAATTGTGAGTTATTTCTTTTTATAAGCATTATAATTCTAAAAAATGTTTATTTATGAAATATATTAAATATTCTATAAAAAATACCCAAACTGGGAATAAAACGGGGGTTTTAAAATCGTAATTCCAGCGTGCCTTCCAGTCGGTCATGCTGTCCGTACGCAAAATGCGTGTCATAATGGCTTTATTAGGACACGTAAATATAATTTAATAATATAATAATAATTTGGAAAAACATTGGTTTCTATAATAACTATCCCTTGAATTTATATTAAACTCATGTACATGCGGAAAGTTTTCATTTAAATAGTAAATAGCATTGGAAAATGTTTATTATTGTAAATGATTATAATAGCGTTTCTAGAAATTCTTGACTGTCCTTACTTCCTACTTTCAAAAGTTGGCAACCCTAAACCTACCTAAAGACACGTTATAATAATGTTATAAAACCAAAAAAAGTAAAGTTACAAACCCACAATTAATTATTCTCTTTTTGCATAACTTAATTTCTAAGTATTCCAAGAGAGGTCAGCAGTGATATCTCTCGTCCTTAATGTTTATTCCGAAGCAGTATAAGATGGCTGGCTTTGCATTGGCAGGTTACTACCTACGGTTACTACAGATTAGGACAACTAAAAAGTTAACCCAATTTTTTGGAACCCAGCACTGCTCTACGAGTAGGTAATTGCTGGATATAATCTACCTAGTTGAAAATAATATTGTAATTTCTTAGTAACTGTCTTATCGAAGTTCTGGTTTACTTTCTTTTACTTTCGCGTCTTCGCGATACATTTGGGATTTTTGAAAAAATAAACCCGTATAATTTTTGTTTTTTTAACAACTTAGTAATTGCAAAGTAGGGAAATGCGAACTTTTCATGTTGCGTTCTCCATTTGTTTAATTATAATAGCGGCACTCTCGTTCTTAGGACTTACGTGCACATGCACGGATCTCTTTTACCGGGTAAGAATTTCTTATCAGGTAGGGCGTTAAACAATATTTTCTGACAAAAACTGCATCCATATTTTCTTTATTTGAAAAATCATAAGAAATTCGCAAAAAAACAATAAAAGATATTTGTGTATTAAGAGGTTTTGAAACACAGCTCTGTTTTGATTTAATGGTATCTGGACCTGCTTTACTGAGAATTTCGTCCACCCACTGCTAAATACGTTGATGAAACACTCCTTTCAATTTAATTTCAACACCGCGTGTTCTTGAGCGGTTTGATTATGTGAGAAATGTATCTTCATATAAACATGTAGAAATAAAAGGTAAAACATCGATAGCTTGAGAAGCCATTGAGGGGGAGGGGCGTACCCTAGTTTGCGTACTGGTTGTAACGGTCTTTTACGGGGATGTAAACGTATTTGCGTTTCATCGAAAGCCAGAAATCTGCTAAACAGCTTTCATTGTAACTTGTTGTTCAGGTAGAATCATGCGACAACTCGACATTTTTTTGTGGATTACTTTAAAATTTTCTTACAACACTACGACTACGTTACTAACAGTTTGCTACTTTACTTACGACTACTTATCCAGTTGAATCCTTTTTAATATGCGGAAATTGAAACCTGATAGAGAAATTGTTATGAAGAGGTGTTGGACGATTATGGCCTTTTTTTATTTATGCTCTGTCGAATCTTTGATCTTCATATATTTATTTTTTATGAAAAATATTGTTTATGTTAACTTTGAATAGGTAGATCTTATTGAAATCATAATGTCTGTGTGTAAGAGATTTTATCCGCAGGTAATATCTAATGAAATAAATAAAGTCGCAGTGCCTTTATAAGCAGCTGGTCTGAGATTGATGCGCTAGTCATCACTCAGTTAATATTAAATATATTTCTCGATCATCGATTTAAAAGGCCTAAAGTACGTAGTATTTTATAATCTCTAACATGTTTTTCGCACTATGCTTCTCAGTTAGTTATTTTTTATTATAGTTATTATAGTTATATCTTTCTTCTTTAATGAATATCCATTTATCATACTTTTTTGTTTGTTTCTTTTTTATTATTAATACTTTTTTACTACTATTTTTACTCTAATTAACAGTACATTATCTTATCAATTGATTAATTAATCAACAATTAATACTAATTCATTTACACGTGTAAAATATGATCTGAAATCTAAAATCGCGAGCGTTGCGGTGCCGTGTTGAAACTGTATAACAAAGAGGGAAATTGAGTAGGAAAGACATGCAAGATTCTGTAAACTTAAGCTGGACGTACACTTGTCCAGCTACACTGCTAAGCAGAAACGTTTTTGCTTAAATATGCTTATAAATGTTTTTCAGTGATTATTATAAAAATACCCCACACTTGTCTAACGTGACTACAAAAACGCTGTACAACACGTTTAATCAACCTTGAGCATGATCGAGCAAAAACGCTGTACAGCATGATTAAGCACATTTAAACATGATTGAGCAAAAAGCAAAACACTGTCAAGCACAATACAGCAGATTTGTGCAAAACTGTGAATGCTCGTAGCACGAGCATTGACCATTGTTTAAAGGCAAAACATTTGGTTGCGGGAGTGTGCATTCAATACACGTGTCCATACTGACGTAGTTTCCAGTGTGTGAAGTTATGTTTATTAAAAATGACTAAAAATAACTTTTTATAAGTGCAGTGTTGATTGTGTTACAAAAAAATTTTTGTAAATGCATTATTTTATTATTAGTATGAAAATAGACGCAGAAAATAATTGTTTTGGTTGAACAAAGACCTGCAATTTATACGCTGGAGATTCATCATAACAAAAACTTGATCAATTCAAATGATGGCTTTTTAACATTAGGGCGTTTCGACAAAACAAAACGTGTTTGCTTTTTGACGGAACAAAATGTTTTTGGTTTCAGCGAAAAGGATTCTGCTTTAAGCAGAAACGATTCTGCTTAAAGCAGTTTTGCTAGATAAGTCTGCGTCCAGCCTTAGCAAACGAATCCATCCACATTATAGCAGATTATTTCGAGGTTATGTCCAAAACAATGAATGCTCGTGCAAACTAGAGACCCTTAACATTAAACTGTTATCTAACATTGAGATTTCTTTGAACAAATTCAATTACATTATTAAGTTTCTACACTATATATTAATCTATAGAAAAACTTTGCTTTATTATCAACTTCTTTTCAGTTATGATGGATCGATTTTTATGTCTTTGTCGTTGTTTTAACACCGAGGACTGACTGAAATTTTTATTCTAAAATCCTGGTATGGATATGGTTATAAGTACAGTACTGAAAAGTAGAAAAACAGTCACATAGTCCTCGAATGTTAAATCTTAAATGTGTGCCAAGAAATAATTTTTGATTTTCGCTTGGAAACAGAACTTTTATTTGTTTAGCATTGTTGAAGTTTAATTTTGTTTTGTGGTAGATCGAGCGTGACAATATATGACACGGTATGAAATGTTCAAAGTTTTATTATATTATATAAAAACAAATTTGATTTTTTTAACTCCAAGTATATTAGTGAACTTAATCCCTAAGTGAGATAGTGCAGACAAGGTTCCAAAAGACATTTTGTTAAGTAAATTTTAATACTAAATTGGATATCTGTCAAAGAAAACAAAAAGTTTTCAAACTGACGTAAATGGTAACTTTGATGCAAACATTTGATGAGGATAGCGTCAAGATTTTGACAAGAAGTAATTAAGGGTGTGCTTTACTGTGTGGACAAATTAGAACTTTCTGTTAACATTGGAAAAATAAATAGTTAAATTGACGAATATTAGCTTTACCCATAAACTTTGTTGTTGGTATTTTATTTGATCCTGACATGTTCGAAGAATACGATATTGGTTTTTGATGTGGTAAATTTAGAATCCTCTCTACTAAAGGAAAATGGTCCTGTGATTATAAAAATTAACAAACATTTATTGGTAACCGGAAATTCCGGTGTTGCAAATGAAAATAGATCGGCAACTTTTTGTATCTAAATAATTGCCCATACATACTCAGTTCTCGATGACAAAACAAGCCAAAGGCATAAAAGATGACACAGGCAAAGACAGAAACCGACCCATAAATGAAAAAAAGAAGGTTGTGATAATAAAGCAAATTTTTCTCTTTATCGTAGCAAAAACACATGCAATTATGTTTGCTGAAAGAAAAATCTACAATTTTAGATAATCTTAAAATGTTAAAACTGAACATGTTAAATTGAAAAATAATAATTTAAATGTTAGCTGGTGTCTGGTGATCATTTTTTTGTATCCGCAGTCGGTTCGTTTTCATATCTGCGTAATAAATTGTAGTGGATATGTAATTCTTGGCAAATTGTTTTAAGTGCGAAATTTCTATAAAATCCAAATCAACGCATATCAAAAAATATAAATTAGAAGTTATTGGATATAATTTAAGTCTACCTAAAAAAAAAACAGTAAACCAAAATTAAAGTTACAGACTTTCTCAAGAGATGTCAGCAGTGATCTTTCTCGTATTAAATGTTTCTTAGTAAATCTTCTTATGCATACAATCTGTTTGAATTAAAGCGCCCCTTTCTTGCAGATTCATTTTCGGTCAGAAATGGTATACGCCAGATATATTATTAAATGGCATAAAATTCACTATGCTCTGGTTTAGTGTTTTTTTTTGTAAAAATTTTGTGTTTACTAAATCGGCGTGAGCGTGATGACGTCATCGAACTCTTTTTAAATTATGGGTATTTTTAATATTTTTAAATGATAGGTATCTTTTTCATGAAATCGATAGAGTATTGTGTTCTCGTTTCGACCATATTAAATGTTTATACTCTTACATAAGAAAATTTTTAAGAAACATTTTTGGTGCTCTAATTATTTTTAAAAGAATTATCTAGCAAGCTTAAGTAAATAGCGAGACTTCAGTTATTCTGATGGTATTTAATCTTCAATTAGCGAAAATATAGAACAAAACAGTACAAAAGTAAATAATCAATATAATAATTGAAAACTTATTTTAGAATTTCACTAACTGGACAATTAAAAAAAGGTATTATTTTTAAGATTGAAAATAAAAACTAATTTTCTCACTCATTTCAACTAACATTCATTCATTAATTGAGCTAGAAATTAAATACTCATAAAAACACAATTAAATAATTCAAGTATTACAGTAAACTAGCGTAACAAGCCAGTCCAGTCGGTCTCCATGGGTCAGTGGGTAGAAATGACCTGTCGAGACCGAAGTGAGTGTGGTTGAACTCTACTAGAAGCTAGAGACGGTGGCGCAGGAAAATAAGACGGAGAGCTAGAACATAAAGCGCTACCGTCTCTAGCTTCGGTCGACGCACAGTTTTTCGCTTGGGTCAACCACACTCACTTCGGTCTCTACAGGTCATTTCTACCCACTGACCCATGGAGACCGACTGGGCAGGTTTGTTACGCTAGTTGGAACCATAGATAATTTAACTGAACTAACCTTAAAAGCTAAAATTAATGATACAAACACAAAAAACACAAAACACAAAAGTTTAAAAAAGGTTTTGATTTATTAATTGATTTTACTTAAAGTAGAAACAAAAAGCATACATAAAAGGAATATCCGAATAAATAATTTTATTGTGTTGAAAACCGTTTTTCCCTGAAAGAACAAAACCTTCCGCATCCTCCTCCCACTCATGAATTAAAAAAACAAAACGACAAAAATTCGTGATGCCAGGCGGGTCTTAGCTTCAAAATGAGACCACCCACAGCTTTCATAGTGGTCTGGGGGCCGAGAAAACGGGTTCGGTAGCTTTGTCTTCATAAATTAGTATATAAGATAAGGTTCAATATGCTGTACATTTATTTCAATACATAATTTGCATTTTCGAATAACACTAGTACTAAATAGTAGAAAACTAGAGTAGATCTGTTTTGTACTACTTTTTCTTTAATTGAAGATTAAAGACCATCAGAATAACTGAAGTTTTGTTATTTTATCTAAGCTTACTAGATAATTCTGTTTTATTAATTGGAGTAAGCAAAATACAAAGCCTACTAGCCGCAAATTCTTTTTCACATTTTTCTTGAGAATTTTCTTATGTAAGCGTATGAATATTTATTATGGTTGAAAAGAGAAAACAATATACTATCGATCTCGATAAAAAAAGTATCCATCATGTAATTTAAGAAAAATCCGATCATTCACGCCGATTTAGTAAATAAAAAATGGCTTTCAAAAAGACAGCTTACAATTATTACAATGTTACCTATCAAATAGGAAGCACTTCACCTTTTGTAATGAAAATAAATTTGTTATTGACAAGGTCCAATATGGTGTCCTACAGGGCTCGGTAATAGGGCCTGTTGTTTTTATTATTTTTATAAATAACTTACATTGTTGTGTTCCAGGCACCGATATTACACTGTTTGCTAATGACACAACTGCAATCAAGTCAAAAGCAAACTTTAAAAACCTTATGGATGAGCATTAACTAACCTCATAGGAAATAGTCTGAGCTACTCTACCTAATCCACTTAACAAAGAGCAATTAGAATTAGATTGTATTATATTTTATAGAAATATTAGAACCAATTCAACAAATTGCTTTTTATCGGATCAGTTGAAACTAAATAACCAGAAAACACAACTTATGATATTTAGTCAAAAAGAAATTGTCGATTATCAGAATCCTGACAACGTAAAACTGTTAGGTATGACCTTGATCCCATACTTAATTAAAATTGTCATATTGATCATACATTCAAGAAAATATCTAAAGATCTGTTTGTTCTCAGACTTTATGGGTCAGTTTCAGTAATCTGTTTAAAAATGGCCTACCTCTCACTTACAGGATTCTTACTTATGTTATGGTATTATATACTGGGGTCACTCTTCCAGTACAAATCGAATATTTAATCTTCAACGAAAGCTATTCGAATTATTAGCGGTTTACCGTTCAGAACCGATATGAGATAAATTTACTGAACTTCAAATTCTAACTTTCCCTTCATTAGTACATGTATCACTGCCTTGTATATATCAAAGAAAAGTTGTATCTACTTCAGACTAACGACAGTGATGATACCTGCAACACCATCAATGTTTCTGATATATTTTCTACAACGTTTTTTTTTCTGTTCAAAAATTGGTCTTTTCTGAACATAACCTAGTAGTCTTATGTCACTACAAAGTAATTTTAACATTTCTGTTAAAAACAGTAGACACTTAATGTAAAGTTCTATTACACAGATTTTCTTGAGTCGTAGAAGTTACAGATCAAGCATCATTTAAGTTTCAGTTACGGGTTTGTTAATTGTTAGTTGTGTAAACTTTGATAATGAGCTTACCATGGCGAATACAAACAGTAATCAGAGCTAGGGGAGGTGTCATACTTTATTAACTTTTATTCTTTCATTCCATTTTTTTTGTTTCTAGAGTTGTTTAAGATTTCCAATAATATCGTTTTATTTCTGAATTTGTAATTGAATGAAATTTGTAATTATTTTCTGTAAGTTTCCATTAAGAATATTTAATTAACTCCAGTTCAATTGTTTCTTGATGATGTTACAAAATAATTCAACAATTTTGAAAAAAATTAAAAATATATGGTTTTATTTGAGTGGTGCGTTAATTTTGAACATGAGTTTAGAAAAAAATCTAAATTCATGTAAGCTATAAGGAGTCTCTTAGATTTACTATATAAGATGGTCTTTCCTGCAACTATTTCATATGGCGACGGTTAAAATGTTAATGATAAATCATGTATTTTTTGCCTACTGTTAGTGGCACAGAAAGGTATTCCCCTTTTTTGACAGCAGAAAAGTCTTTCCACTAAAACGTGAGATTTTGGCACAAAATCGTTAATGTTGCATGTGTAACAGGTGCAAAAAAGCCTTTTTTGCCACTCAATGTAAATTATCAAACGAGGTCGACAAATAATTAAGACGAGCTTATAACATCTTACTAGATCATACTATGTCTCCCATCTAAAATGCAACACAATTACACATTCTGCCACACCAGTGAAACTTGAACCCACGACTCTTGGAACACGAGTGGTGCAATGACACCTTTTGTGTACCGCCGACCCTATGTGATATTTACTTTTCTGATGTTTAATTTCTTTACTATTATTAAATTATTTGGCAAGTAATAAATATATATCTAGTTATCTCAGATCAGTGGTGTTGCTAAAATTCTTAAAGAGCAATGCGCTAAAATACTGGTGTTCGTGAAAATGCATTATGTATGGATATATTGTCATTAAAGATGTAAGCAATAAAATACATCTGTTAAGTTTTACAATAAACATTATTCATGAAGACAGCGTACAGTAGGAGCTTTTAATTATTAGCAATATCTACATGAACACAAATGACATTTAAATACTACGATAAGATTAAAAAATGCAAATTAAGATCTTTAATCAACTATACTATTATTAGTAATATTTTTTTACTTGGTATATATCTGACAAGATGCTTTAGTGATTCCCAAGATATATACAGGTCTGGTAGAGCAGCTCGCCGCCATTTTGTTGGAGCTAATTGCTAGTTTAAAAAAAAAACACTAGATTGCAGCATCATATCAAGATCTGTCAATAAATTGTCATCAATCTGACAATTCTGAAGTTTTTTTAAAATTCGAATTTCTTGTGCAAGTTATTTGTCTTATTTTAACTTTAGTGTTAGCTTGTTGCGTTATTTTGACTTTAGTGTTAGCTTGTTGCTGTGTTTTTTTTCATTTTAAGTGGCATTTATTACCACTGTGAAAAATGAAGAAGTGTAAATTTTGCGGCTTCGTGAAACTTTTAAAGGACGATTTGGCCCTCTTTCACGTACCAAAGATAAATGTAAATTAATATTCGATTTCAAACAGGGTTTATATTTGTAACATTATTTTATAGGATACGAATAAGCGTAACAAATGGACTATGTCTACGGGCACAATTTTAAACAAAAATGACTTCGTCTGCATGAAGCATTTTGAAAAGAGGTTTGTGAGGGAATTTGCAGATGAAAGTGGAATAATTAACAGAAGGACATTAGCACCAGATGCAATCCCTACCCTTTATTTGGGTAGTTCCCATTCTTCCTCTGTTTTGAATTTTCCATCTGAAGATCCTGCCCTGCTTATCCCTTTGAAAAATTATTCCCAGACAAAAAAGCGGTGGGTATCTTTTTATTTATTTTAAGGTCAGTCCAAATGGTAGCAAAATGGGTTCATGGAGAAAATTAACACCACTCTAGCTGTGATTTATTTATTGCATAATGGCGGCCGAAATAAACTAGGTTTAGCGTAACACGAATCACGATCAAACGTAAAATGAATGTCATAGTGACCCGTTTTACACTACAATGTGTCCTAGTTTATTTTGGCCGCTATTGTACCATGGGCATGAGTTGATGTCTTGATTATTAATCGTCTTCATTAACATTCTTGTTTATTATAACTATTCATAATCTTGCTTTATACAACTCGCCCTAAGTCTCCTTAAAATTTCAGGAATCTAGCGCAAACCGTTTTAGCAGGACGAACACGATTCCATACATAATCGCACTCCTGTATTAACCAACGTAACGTTTTGAGGAAATTAATTTTTTCGTATTTGGAATAGAAATGTGGTACATTGTTCAACCCAAAATCGTAAAGAAATGTGAGTGTTTGTTCGTTAGCAACACTTTTCTTCACTCTCAGTCAAAATCGTAAAGAAATGTGCGTCTTTTCTCGTTAGCAACAACTTTTCTCCACTCTTCTGCCAAACTTTGACGTAATTTTTTCCTAGATTTTAGTATGTCTCATTCCAAATACGAAAAAGTAGCATGTTCTACACTTAAAGAAAAGTGAGTTTTCCATGTTCGTGTAAATTTTAATCCATTCGCTCGCTTCGCTCGCTCATGAATTAAACATTTACACTCACTGGAAAACTATCACTTTTCTTTACTTGTAGAACAATCTACTATTGTTATCCTTGTAGTTGTGAAGAGAAAATTAATAGACAAAAAATCGATATGTATCTGTATTCTGTACACAACGTTAACAATAATAAATCTAGACAATAGTTTTTATTGCGGGATTTGTAATCCTGTATTTTGTTGTAGACCTGCCAAAGATCCTTCACTACAGTCCAGTCAAAGTTCTCCTACTCCTTCAACGACCCTAGAAAACCTTCGTTTACCTGTCACTGAAAGCCCTCCTGTCATAAATGAATGCGATTCACCAGAGACTAAATGCGAATCACCAGAAACTAACACGCTGTTACATTTTCTACAAGAAAACCTAATGCAGTTATATACATTGCTACCATCAGGATGGGGGATTCATAAAAGGTCTCGTTCAGTTACAGTAAGCCATGTTAAAGGGAGTATTCCCAAAATCGATCGGGCTATTGTAGTCAACGATAGTGACATAAAGGTGTATCTTAATGGAATTTTTCATACCACCTATACTGCAACAACTTTAGAGACTTTTTTACAATTAGTGCAAACGGTATATACTATCAGGCTATGTAATGGGTCTGGAGTTGATGGGAAAATTAGCCCTTCCTGTAATGGCGGAAATTTCCAAGGAAAGACAACAAGATGTCGTTCATGTGCGATCTTGAGAAAAAACCTCCTAAAGAAAAAAAATATTATTCCAAAAACCAAAAAATCATATTCAAATTTGTTGCGAAAACAAAACATACAAACAAAAACCATAGAGACTTTAAGAAAATCAATGACAAAACTATCCAATATCGACCACTTAATTTCAAAATTGCCAGACAATCAAAAGCTTGTAGTTCGAACTTGTTTTGAAACTGCAAGTCGACCTTCTTACGGCAAAAGATACACCAAAGAATGGATTTACACATGCATCCTTCTGAAAATAAAAAGCCCTAAATTATACAAACATTTACGAACTAGGGAGTTACTTCCACTACCTGCACCGAGTACACTATCAACTTACATTAGGCATATCGACAGCTCTTACGGATTTCAAAATAAATTATTTGAACTTCTGAAAGAGAAAACAAAAAACATGCAAGAATTTGAACGGCATGGTACCCTGATGGTGGATGAGTGCAAAATAACTCCCTGCAAACACTTTGACAAAAATCGATTGGAAGTGATGGGATTTGTTGATTTAGGCGAATACACGCCAGACAACCAAAGAAACCAACTTGGGGATCATATTCTGGTAATAATGTTCCAGTCTTTCGCTGGGAAAAATATGCAAGCGCTTGCATGTTTTCTGTCCAGAGGCAATGTTACTGGAACCATCCTAGCCAAATTAATACTGGAAGCCATTCTTTTGAGTGAAGCGGCTGGGCTGTTTATTGACGTGGTCACATCAGATGGTGCCACCTGGAATAACACATCAGATTTCTTGAGCTACAACAGAGCAGACAATAAACAAATAACAAAAAAAGACATTGACTTACAACTCGATCAGGCCTTAGAAGAAAATATCACATGTGGTGCATACGTTCATTTTGAAGATAATAGAGAAGCATTTGCCTATGTTTGTGGTTTCATCGCTCGAAGGCACAAAACTGACAATTGTCAAAATTGTGTTAAAACAATTGTGGGGGAAGGATTGGAATCATATAATACTTTCATAATATTGAGAAGCAGAGGGCATTTAACATTTCCTTCAATCGCCCTCGTTATTCTTCTTGAAGAAATTGAACATATTATTGCTGAGAAACTTCAGCAAGACATTAAGAAAAATACTTTCCTTGAAATTCTTGCTTCAATCGGAATACAAAAAATTCATCATTTTGTAGGATGTCCAAATCATAAGTCGGAAATGACGAAAAAAATCCTGTTTTCATTTTTAATAACTAGACTTTCATTTTCATGCCAAAAAGAGGCACGAAAGAGGTCTTCAGAATCTACAAACTCTAAAAAATATAGCAAATTGGCAAAACTGGTTTAAATTACAATTCTTTAATAAATAACTTTTAACCAAACTACTTACTGTTTTTGTTGTGGATAAAAACTTTCGTTATATTTACATTTACCACTGGCAGCGTTTCTTAAATGATTCATTCATGGTCTGGCACCTACAACCCACTAGGGTTTTAGTGGATTTAGCCTCCTTTATAAGCCTCTTCCACTGTTCCTTATTCAATTTCCTTAAGACTTCCAACACTGCATCTTCCTATCTTATTCTAGATCACCTAGCTAGGATGAATTGAGGGAGTTTCCAGTTCCTTCTAAGTCGCCCTCAATTATTTTCTAAATTACTCTCTCTCCGGTCTCCGGACATTCAGAAAACATGTTCAGCCCATCGAAGTACTGCCTTCCTTGTCATCCCCATTATGTCTGTCCAAGATGTCTGTCTCTTGGTAATTGGTATAATCTGGCCAGTTCATGATTATATCTTATTCTATTTACACCTTGATCATCCTCCACTGGTCCACATATTATCCGTTTTAGAATTTTTCTTTTAAACGCACACAATCACAACAACAGGATTGGTCAAATGATGATTCGCAATAATTGCAAGTGATGAATTTTAAAACACAATTCACATTAAAACAGAAATTAATAAATAATAATAATAATTAACTACACTAATGTATTTCTAAACACGTGGCATTCGTGGCAAATGATAGATACATAACCTAAAATTAAAATTTGTGTCAATTTTTGAAGTACCTTGGTAAGGTTGCGCCATCTATTTTCCACAAAGTAAACGGCTTACTAGCTCTCATTTTTGACACAATTATTTACATTGAAACATAGGCAAGCTGTTCTACCAGACGTCTATATATCTTGGTGATTCCCTAATTTATAAAAAAATGTAATGCAATGTAATTTAATAGACTTACCACCAACAGGACAAATTCAAAAAATTGAATCCAATCTTTTAGGTGTTCCAAAAGCATCAGACTGGGGATATAAGCACAGATATAAGTATCAAAAATAAAAACCAGTAACAAGACTCTAGTAACAAAAACCCATTTCCATTTTCGTAAATTATATCCAGCAGACCTGCGCATAAAGCAGTGCTGGATTCCAAAAATTTAACTTCATGTAAAGTATATAGAGTAGATTGTAAAGGTATAAAGTGAAAGCGGATCACCAGCAATTTTATACTGCTTCGGAATAAACATTAAATACGAGAAAGATCACTGGTGACATCTCTTGGGACATCTCAAAACTAAGCTACGGGAAAACGGAATAATTTAATTCTCAGTTTGTAACTTTAGTTTTAGTTTAGTGTTTTTTTAGGTACTAGGCTTACATTATGTATGTTCAATGACTTCTAATTTCTATTACCTAATATGAATTGATCTGGATTCTATATAAATTTCGCACACAAAACTATTTGCCAAAAATTTACTATTCTCTAAAATTTATTATGCATGTGCAATCGAACTGACTGTGGAGAGACCGGTGTGAAGTTAGCAGCCAAAATTCAGCAGCTAATTTGACGGAAACAACCGAATGGTCAGTGGCGTTGCATAATACAATCTTGGCTGCTGGCCTTCTTAATACGACTTAAGACCACCTAAAGAAAATATTGGAAAGGAAAACATATCCATACGAACTAATATTACCCTTAAAGAAATGTAAATGGCAAGTTTTAATATACTACATAGATTTCTAAAGGGGTTAAAAAAATTAAAAACCACCCCTAACTAGAATAATTAATATAACCATTAGAGAAATGTTTAGCCAAGATCTAATTTGTATAGAACTGAAGTATCTACCCTACACTACCACCATATAAAGGCAATATGCGTTCCGCCGTATCTAAAGGGGTTAAAAAAATTAAAAACCACCTCTAACTAGAATAATCAATATTATCATTAGAGAAATGTTTAGCCAAGATCTAATTTGCATACAACTGAAGTATCTACCCTACACTACCACCATATACAGGTAATATGCGTTCCGCGTTTCTAAAGGGGTTAAAAAAAATTAAAAACCACCCCTAACTTGAATAATCAATATTACCATTAGAGAAAAGTTTAGCCAAGATCTAATTTGCATAGAACTGAAGTATCTACCCTACACTACCACCCTATAAAGGCAATATATGTTCCGCCGTTTCTAAAGGGGTTAAAAAAATTAAAAATTTAAAGTACCATTGGCAGAAATTTCCATATCAAATGATTTCAACCTAAGATATCTCTGTCTTGAATATCTCAAAGACATACTCAAGTAACAATGAACCAAATAAGTGAATTGGAAGAAGCCACGAAATTGGAGAGTAAATCTGATAGATGGTTTGAAGAACGAAAGAAACGAGTCGTTGCTTCTTACTTTTGGAGAGTGTGTGAAGTACGAAATAATTCAACATTACGAAACATCGCCAAGACTATCATAAAACAAACACCGATCTCGTCTGCTTCAATTACCCATGGTCTAAAATATGAAGAGAAGGCAAGAGAACAATATCTTAAATTAAAAAACTATTCCACAATTTTCGAACCAGCGGGGTATGTGTACACAAGGAATTCCACTTTATGGCTGCGTCCCCTGACGGCCTTATCGGTGAGAACGGCTTAATAGAAATAAAATGGCCTTACAAAGCCAGAAACGTCCATCCGTCAGAATATAAATTTGAATTTTTAACATGTAGTCAAGCAAGTATATCTTCCAACCACCACTACAATTATTAGATTCAAGGACTACTCGAAATTACTGATAGAGAATGGTGTGACCTTGTCATTTTCACATTTAAAGGTATCAAAATTATAAGAATAAATAGGTCCAGGAAATTTTGGGAAATTGCTTTTAAAAAGATAAAGTCGTTTTATTACTTCGAAATGCTTCCACAACTAATCCTCCCTAATCACAACTTAACAAACGAACAAAAAAAATGGTCAACCCAAAAAGATCTGAAATTTTTACAAAACGGCCTCGTCGCTGATCCAATTTATTACAAAGAACTAACTAATAGGCGAGGTTATATTGTGTCCGTCAATCTTAATCTGGATTTTTCCCTTAAGGAATTGTTCATTGATGACTACTTAACACTTAATGGCACCCAGTGGTTAAGTAACTTTGTAGTCGATCATTGTCTTTTTATTATCAATCAACCAAACCAATTTTATCAAATATTCTCTGTCTCGAAGTCTTCTATTATTTTTGGAGATTCCGAACTAAGCGAAAACTTTGTACGTGATGTAAACATTGTAAATAATAAATTGATATTTCCTTTAGTTAGGCGTCAGCATTTCCTTTTGATAGTTGTAGATTTCAACAAGAAGGTTTTCAATTTCATTGATCCATTAGGCAATGAAAAGTTAACCCAAAATTATTATTTTGTAAAATTTTTAAAATTTATTTCGTTGAAAAACCTTAATAATCAAGGTTGGAGAATTGAATCAATAAATCACACCGCTCAAACTGATGGTCACAACTGTGGGGTTTATATTATATATTTCTTTTCGAAGTTAATATCTGGTCAATCATTAACAACCGAGGTGGATATAACCGAATACAGAAGAAGATTAAAATGGCTAATTCTAACTAATAGCAGCAACGTTTCAAAACGATGCCTATATTGTTCGAATGAAATCGACGACTCCAAAACAGAGAATTTCTTCAAATGTCAAGCTTGTCTCAGAATGATTCACACAAAATGTATCCTAACTGTCAGCGAAATACATTCACAGTTAACAGGACATCAAAAAACAACCAATGGAATTTGTGATTTATGTCGACTAAATTAGTTGTTCTACATCAGCTAGGTAATAGCATTATACTTCAATCTATACACCTATTATATTCTCTATGTATTCTATATATTTATCTATTACATACTTAACTCATCTATTATATTCTTAGAATGACAGTGTGTATGTATGTCGAGTTAGCTACACACCGACTTACAGCAACAGTAGCAAAATTGTTTATATTAAAGTTTGTTAATACCTTAAGAAACATTTAGAAAAATTCTGTAATTCAAAAATTCTATTATTACTTACCTCTCCATGTTTAAATTACTCTAGAAATATTAGAAACAGTAAGACTAAATATTTGGTTACTATACTTACCTCTTCAATTATTTAAGTTTACCTCAGGCATTGTGTTTATGTATCGATAATTAAGTAAACAAAGTTATGTATGAAGTATATTCATGTTAATTATTAATTATTAAAATAATTACACGCCAAAAGAAAAGCCAGTTCTATGCACCTTGGCTAAAAACATTTCCATAAGGGTAAATATTAACATTAATTATTCTAGTTAGGGGTGGTTTTTAAATTTTTTTAACCTTTTTAGAAACGGCAGAACGCATATTACCTTTATATGGTGGTAGTGTAGGGTAGATACTTCAGTTCTATGTAAATTAGATCTTGGCTAAACATTTCTCTAATGGTAATACTAATTATTCTAGTTAGGGGTGGTTTTTAATTTTTTTAACCCCTTTAGAAACGGCGGAACGCATATTGCCTTTATATGGTGGTAGTGTAGGGTAGATTCTTCAGTTCTATGCAAATTAGATCTTGGCTAAACATTTCTCTAATGGTAATACTAATTATTCTAGTTAGGGGTGGTTTTTAATTTTTTTAACCCCTTTAGAAACGGCGGAACGCATATTGCCTTTATATGGTGGTAGTGTAGGGTAGATACTTCAGTTCTATGCAAATTAGATCTTGGCTAAACATTTCTCTAATGGTAATACTAATTATTCTAGTTAGGGGTGGTTTTTAATTTTTTTAACCCCTTTAGAGACGGCGGAACGCATATTGCCTTTATATGGTGGTAGTGTAGGGTAGATACTTCAGTTCTATGCAAATTAGATCTTGGCTAAACATTTCTCTAATGGTAATACTAATTATTCTAGTTAGGGGTGGTTTTTAATTTTTTAACCCCTTTAGAAACGGCGGAACGCATATTGCCTTTATATGGTGGTAGTGTAGGGTAGATACTTCAGTTCTATGCAAATTAGATCTTGGCTAAACATTTCTCTAATGGTAATATTGATTATTATAGTTAGGGGTGGTTTTTAATTTTTTAACCCCTTTAGAAACGGCGGAACGCATATTGCCTTTATATGGTGGTAGTGTAGGGTAGATACTTCAGTTCTATGCAAATTAGATCTTGGCTAAACATTTCTCTAATGGTAATATTAATTATTCTAGTTAGGGGTGGTTTTAAATTTTTTAACCCCTTTAGAAACGGCGGAACATATATTGCCTGTATAGGGTGGTAGTGTAGGGTAGATACTTCAGTTCTATGCAAATTAGATTTTCGCTAAACATTTCTCTAATGGTAATATTAATTATTTTAGTTAGGGGTGATTTTTAATTTTTTTAACCTCTTTAGAAACGGCGGAACATATATTGCCTTTATAGGGTGGTAGTGTAGGATAGATACTTCAGTTCTATGCAAATTAGATCTTGGCTAAACATTTTTCTAATGGTAATATTAATTATTCTAGTTAGGGGTGGTTTTTAATTTTCTTAACCCCTTTAGAAACGGCGGAACGCATATTGCCTTTATATGGTGGTAGTGTAGGGTAGATACTTCACTTCTATGCAAATTAGATCTTGGCTAAACATTTCTCTAATGGTAATATTAATTATTCTAGTTAGGGGTGGTTTTTAATTTTTTAACCCCTTTAGAAACGGCGGAACGCATATTGCCTTTATATGGTGGTAGTGTAGGGTAGATACTTCAGTTCTATGCAAATTAGATCTTGGCTAAACATTTCTCTAATGGTAATATTAATTATTCTGGTTAGGGGTGGTTTTTACTTTTTTTAACCCCTTTAGAGACGGCGGAACGCATATTGCCTTTATATGGTGGTAGTGTAGGGTAGATACTTCAGTTCTATGCAAATTAGATCTTGGCTAAACATTTCTCTAATGGTAATATTAATTATTCTGGTTAGGGGTGGTTTTTACTTTTTTTTAACCCCTTTAGAGACGGCGGAACGCATATTGCCTTTATATGGTGGTAGTGTAGGGTAGATACTTCAGTTCTATGCAAATTAGATCTTGGCTAAACATTTCTCTAATGGTAATATTAATTATTCTAGTTAGGGGTGGTTTTTAATTTTTTTAACCCCTTTAGAAACGGTGGAACGCATATTGCCTTTATATGGTGGTAGTGTAGGGTAGATACTTCAGTTCTATGCAAATTAGATCTTGGCTAAACATTTCTCTAATGGTAATATTAATTATTCTGGTTAGGGGTGGTTTTTACTTTTTTTAACCCCTTTAGAGACGGCGGAACGCATATTGCCTTTATATGGTGGTAGTGTAGGGTAGATACTTCAGTTCTATGCAAATTAGATCTTGGCTAAACATTTCTCTAATGGTAATATTAATTATTCTGGTTAGGGGTGGTTTTTACTTTTTTTTAACCCCTTTAGAGACGGCGGAACGCATATTGCCTTTATATGGTGGTAGTGTAGGGTAGATACTTCAGTTCTATGCAAATTAGATCTTGGCTAAACATTTCTCTAATGGTAATATTAATTATTCTAGTTAGGGGTGGTTTTTAATTTTTTTAACCCCTTTAGAAACGGCGGAACGCATATTGCCTTTATACAATATTTTCTTTAGGTGGTCTTAAATCGTATTAAGAAGGTCAGCAGCCAAGATTTTATTATGCAACGCCACTGACCATTCGGATGTTTCAGTCAAATTAGCTGCTGAATTTTGGCTGCTAACTTCACACCGGTTGTGGAGAGGAAGGAATTGGCCACCCGGTAACATTTAATTTATTTCTCAATTTAACATAATCATTGATCAATTTTAACATGTTACAGTTATCTAAGATTGTAGAAAATTCTTTCAACAAACTCAATTAATTACATCATTGGTTTTACTACTATGTTTGCGTAATTACTTAGATACAAGAAAACTTGCCAATTGAATCTTATTTAAGATTTGACACGTGACTTGTTCGGGCCTCTGCCCGCTTTATTAATTATTCTAATTAATAGAAAAAATAATTAGTTAGTTTGTGCATATAATCACACTGTATATGTATAATGTATATGTAGTTTTAAAGTTTTATATGGAATCACTGAGATGGCGAACTGCGTATTGTAATAAATTCACGCAGGTGTTCAGATAAAACATTTGAAGAAAATTTAAATAGCATTTTTCAGAATATTAAAAATATTCTTGTAGTGCACATCGTGCTTCGTGTTTAGTTATTTCTCATATAGTGTTTTGCTATTCTCCAATTAATTTCAAAGCAGAAGTTCAAATTATATTTTAGACTCAATCTCATGAAATGGTGATGAGAGTCTAACATTATTCTAAGATGGTTTCCTTTCTCTCTATCCTATTTTTCCGGCGCCAACTACATAAGAGAGAGTCACCGTTTTATGGGTAAGTACTCAAAATTTTATGATTTGATATTTTGTGCACAATATACAGTCCGCTCATTATCAAGAGGAAAAAAATTCAAATAATATTTTATCAATATAAATTCCACCTATGGATTTCAAATAGTAATCATACAGAAAACATTTGGTCACTTCTCACCGCATTTTTGGTTAACACCAGCTGGTGAGTTTATGTTGATAAAAACTGGTTTTATAGATTTTGTTATTACCTAGAAAAAGATTAAATAGCAATTTTACATTTTATGTCTGATAAAACATTGATAAATAGTGTGCATTTATACGCAAGTAATATACAGTGTGTCCATCTCAAGTGTTATTTAGTGGTTATTTGCGCACACTAAATTTAATATGGATGTAGATTAAATTTCTTTGTTGCTATATTAGCGTACTATTTAGAATCTGCATTTTACTAGTTATATGTTGTTCAGTGTTGTTACAACACTTCAATTATTGATTTCGCTGTTAGGTTTTATATTTCATATAAATATAGGTTATATAACGTTGAATTAATCATGCCGGTTGCACAGGAAGAGAAACTAGTTGCGTCAATTTCAAAAGACGAAAAACGATCAGCAGTTCTTGAGGCTAGAAAGGAAACATTGTTTACGCGTTTGCAGCGGATTTATGACGTTAGTAGCGAAAAAAAGTTAGCACACTTCAAAATTCGTTGTGAGACGCTGGAACAAACTAAAGAAGAATTTTCAAATATCTTAGATTCTATTAATGAACTTCAACTTACAATTGATCCCAACGCGATCCCAGATTTTGCTGCATTAAACAGCTTTGATGAAGTTTATTGTCATATACGGGCTGTAGCAGATCAGGTTTTGAAAACAGATCCTTCATCTAGAGAACGTCCCGTAAGTTATCAGTAAGTTATCAGGGCCCGCAAGAAATGTGTGTCAAGGCCTTCCTCCAATAGGTAGCAATTATAGCATTATTTGGAATGCTCTTATAGAAAAATATCAAGATAAAAGAAAACTCGCAAATTCTTATCTAGATATAAATTTTGAATTTAAAGCATTAGTATCGGAATCAGCCGCTGCTTTAAATCACTTTATAGATAATTTTCATTAATCTATAGCCGCACTTAGAAAACTAGGAATTGTTGACTTATTAGATTATATCTTGGCGTATATAGCTTTGTCCAAATTAGATTCAACTTCTCGAAAATGTTTCGAGACAACTCGTAAAAGTTTAACCTTACCAAATTATACGGAAATTATAGACTTCGTGAAATTACAAGCTCAAGCCCTTGGTAGTTTAGGCTCTACGAATTTTAGTAGTAGTAAATCTTCTAGTAGTAATCAGTCAAAACAGAAGACTGTACAATCCTTTGTGGTCAGTAATACAAGTGATAATTTAAAGAAATGTCCAGCATGTTTGCGACTTTTAGATCATTCAGTTTTTCGATGCCCCAAATTTCTAACACTTACTCCAAACGAACACTATGTTATGGTGCGCTCAAATCATTATTGTTTGAATTGTCTAGCATCACATAAAATAATAAATTGTAAATCCAAAACTAATTGCAATAAGTGCAACGGTAGACATCATACGTTGCTACATTTTCAAAAATCATCTTCGGTGACTAGTGGTAACAATGAAATAAATAAAGATTATTAAAAGTTTCACAGTTTTATTAAAATATACCTGACAATATTGTTTCGACAGCTATGCTGTCATTATCAAAGGAAATATAATTATAAACAAACACGTCGCTAAGGTAGATACAAAATAGGTAACTAGATAAAATAATAATAATAATAATAAAAATTAATAATAAAAATCATAATTAAACATCTAATACTTCCAGTAACGGAGAATTACTGAGCTCAAGTTGTTCATTCATTAAAGGTACCCTGAGTTTGTGTTTGTATATCTCAAAGGCTTCTAAAATGTCTAATTTGCGTTTGTTATTACAAAAATGTAGGAATTTAATATTATTTTGAGGAGTCATTGTGTGATTTTGTTCTAAAAGGTGTTTGGCGTAATTCGATTTTTCAGGATGTTTATTTTTGTAATGACGTACGTGTTCTTTATATCTTATGTCAAAATTTCGAAGTGTTTGTCCAATATATACCGAACTACAAAAAGAACAATTTAAACGGTAAATGCCCGATTTCATGATATCATGTGTTCTGTCTTTAGCATTAAATAAAAATGAAAAAGTGTTAGTGTTGGTTTTAAATGTTATTTTATAATTGTTGATTTTTCTTAGTATATGTGCAATTTTTTCTGATATTTTGCCAAAATATGGTATAGATATGTAATTTGTGTCTTCTGTTTGATTGTCAATGGGATATATTCTTTTGATAGCTAACCTATAATCTTTTTGTTTAATTAAAGTGTCAATTCATGTTCAACAATTATAAAATAACATTTAAAACCAACACTAACACTTTTTCATTTTTATTTAATGCTAAAGACAGAACACATGATATCATGAAATCGGGCATTTACCGTTTAAATTGTTCTTTTTGTAGTTCGGTATATATTGGACAAACACTTCGAAATTTTGACATAAGATATAAAGAACACGTACGTCATTACAAAAATAAACATCCTGAAAAATCGAATTACGCCAAACACCTTTTAGAACAAAATCACACAATGACTCCTCAAAATAATATTAAATTCCTACATTTTTGTAATAACAAACGCAAATTAGACATTTTAGAAGCCTTTGAGATATACAAACACAAACTCAGGGTACCTTTAATGAATGAACAACTTGAGCTCAGTAATTCTCCGTTACTGGAAGTATTAGATGTTTAATTATGATTTTTATTATTAATTTTTATTATTATTATTATTATTTTATTTAGTTACCTATTTTGTATCTACCTTAGCGACGTGTTTGTTTATAATTATATTACCTTTGATAATGACAGCATAGCTGTCGAAACAATATTGTCAGGTATATTTTAATAAAACTGTGAAACTTTTAATAATCTTTATTTATTTCATGATTATGGAGTTCCACAAAATAAGGCTGGAAACAATAAACAAGTGGTAACAATAGTTTGCTTAATAGTGGCCCAAATACTAGTGGTAACATGGATAGCCCAGTGGTGGATAATGTTACAAGTTTATGTTCAACTTCTTCAACATTAGTTTCTAACACGACAGTTTTGCTTTCAACCGTTGTGGTTGATGTAGTGGATAGTGAAGGTAGAGTAAATCAACTCCGTTTGTTAGTAGATTCAGCGAACCAAGCTAATTTTATTACTATGAAATGTAGAAAATCCAAATTCCAAGTTCAAAATTATCATTTGTCAGTTTGTGGTTTAGGTAACATATCAAGTTCCGTACAAGGTCGTACCAGTATAGTTATTTCTTCTACAGTAGATCCTCTTATAAAATACTCTATTGACTTATTGGTTATTGACAAAATCGCTAATAAACTGCCAAATGTGGAAATTAATCTACATTCTTTGCAATTTCTAGAGAATCTGCCCCTAGCAGACAAAACCTTCCATACCCCTGGAGATATAGATGGTATACTAGGAGCTGAAATCTACGCTATTATTGCAGGTAGCAAGAAAGTCATGGGTCCTTTAGGCTTTCCAACGGTTTTAGAAACATCATTGGGATATATTGTCTTAGGAAAAGTTCCAACGGAACAATCATCCGAAGACACTCAAGCTCTTTGTTCTTTTGTTGAGTGTTCTCTAGAGACCCTGTTTCAGAGATTTTGGGAATTAGAAGAAATTTATACTCCTATCATTAATCCTGACGATGAAAAATGTGAGACCATCTTCAAGGCTACAACTACACAACATTCTGATGGTAGATATACGGTAGCACTACCTTTTAAGAAAGATGCTTCCCATTTGGGTGACTCATATAGTACAGCTCATAGACGATTTCTTTCTTTGGAAAAAAATTGAAAACCTCTCCTATTTTACAGCAAAAATACAATGAAGCTATGTTAGACTATATTTCGCAAAATCATAATTTTCAAACTTTCTAACAATGAGCCTTTATATCCTGGTTATTATATACCACATCATGCGGTATCAAAATTAGACTCCACTTCTACACAACTTAGAATAGTGTTCGATGCGAGTTGTATAACAGACTTTTCCTATTCTTTAAACGATATCCTGTACGTAGGGCCCAAGTTGCAGGTTGATAGTTTTATTATGCTTTTAAAATTTAGAATATTTCCGATAGCTATGACCGCCGACATACGTCAAATGTACAGGCAAATCAAGAGTTGCGAATCTCACAAATGTTATCAGCGTTTGCTGTGGCGATTTTCTCAGGAAGAGTCACTTTCTGTCTATCAGATATATACAGTAGCATTTGGTATTTCCAGTTCTCCCTATTTGGCATTGAGAACTGTTCATCAACTAGCTTTCGATGAGTCTGAATCATTTCCTCTTGCAACCCAGTCGATTGTAGAAGACATGTACGTCGATGACTACTGTACTTCAGTATCTAGTTTAGATTACGCCCGTAGGTTATGTTCTGAGATGATTAACTTATGTAGAGTAGGAGGATTCGAACTAGTTAAATGGTCTAGTAATTCAGAAGAACTATTAGATCAGATCCCCGCGGAAAACAAATCACCGAGAATAATTTCGTTTGATGATGGATTGAAGGTATTAGGATTTCAGTGGAATCCAATGTCGGATACACTTTTTTATAAAGTTAATTTGTTAGACGCTAGTATTTGTAGCAAACGAATAATTCTTTCAACAATAGCTAGACTATTTGACCCTCTAGGTATGGTTGCTCCAATAATACTGACTGCAAAATTGATAATTCAAAGTCTCTGGACGTTGAACTTGGATTGGAACGACAGCCCCCCCCTCTTATATAGTAGAAAAGTGGAATGCATTTGTATATCAATTACCACAGATATCAAATTTAAAAATACCTCGTCATATAGGCATTGTTTCTGATAGTTTGAATTATTTGATTGGATTTTCAGATGCTTCTCAAAGCGCATACGGCGCTGTAGTTTATTTACGAACTGTCGCTAATGGCAACGTAACAGTCAGTCTATTATGTTCGAAGTCCAAAGTGGCTCCATTGAAAACTGTGTCCATACCTCGTTTAGAGCTTTGTGCGGCACACTTGCTTGCAAAGCTCATTCATGTAGTTTATAGTCAGTATGAATCTAGAATTCATATCGATAGGATATTAGCCTTATCTGACTCTACAGTCGCCCCCCAGTGGATTCACTCTTCCCCTCATCGATGGAAGACTTTCGTCGCCCATCGCGTAGCAAAAACTCACGAGCTTTTACCTTTAGGAAAATGGTTTCACGTTAGTAGTGAAAGGAATCCAGCGGATTTAGTTTCAAAAGGACAAACTCCTACACAACTCGTTGGCAATTCTGTTTGGTTCTCTGGACCACACTGGTTGAAATTAGATATGGAAAACTGGCAAGTTCAGTCTTTCTCGCAATTAGATAGTACTACTTGTCTTGAAGAGAAAGTAGTTTCCTTGGTAGCAGTCGAAGACGCTGAGCCTAATTCATTTCACACATCGATAGAAAAATGTTCTAGTTGGCTTAAGTTACTTCGAATTACAGTATACATACTTAGATTTTGTAGAATTCTGAAAACTCGATTACATATAGTTGCTTCTGATTTACAAAAGGCTGAGCACACTTTGATAGCATTAGTTCAGAAAACCCATTTTTCAGACACTTTCCGCTTATTAGCGAAAAACAAAGAATGTTCTCAAAATTTGCGGAAACTTAGACCCTTTCTAGATGGAAATCTGTTACGCGTAGGTGGCAGACTATCTAATTCCGATTTAGAATTTAGTCGACAACATCCTTTACTGCTTCCCAAAAGGGATCATTTAGTGGAATTTTTGGTAGATTACACTCACATTAAAAATCTTCATACAGGCCCTAGCCTTGTCTTGGCCTTGTTAAGACAACATTATTGGATTTTAGGTGCCAGAGATTTAGTCAGAAAGCGGATTCAGTCTTGTAATGTTTGTTTTAAGTTCCGCCCAAAACCTACATTTCCTCTTATGGCTGATCTGCCAGCTTGTCGAGTGAGAGAAGCCAAACCATTTCTTCATACTGGTACAGATTATGGTGGTCCTATACGCATTTCGATTAGTCGTCGCAGAGGGACAAAGACACAGAAGGCGTATATATGTATTTTTGTATGCCTGGTAACAAAAGCTTTTCATCTAGAACTAGTGTCCCATCTTACTACTAACTCATTTATGATGGCACTGAAACGATTTTTAGGTCGACGTGGACCATGTTCAGCACTGTATTCTGACTGTGGAACTAATTATATAGGAGCGAAATCTTCCTTAGATGATCTTTATACATTAGTTACTTCCAATGAATATTTAGATCGTTTTCATAGTGAAATTTCAGAAAGGAAAATCGAGTGGAATTTTAATCCACCTTCCAGCCCGCATTTTGGGGGTATATGGGAGGCCAATATAAAAGCCGTTAAAACACACATATATAAAGTTGTTGGCACCCAAACTCTTACCTTTGAAGAATTACAAACCCTTTTGTGTTCTGTAGAAGCAATCTTAAATTCTCGCCCACTTTGTATTTTAAGCAACGACCCGAGTGAACCCCAAGCACTGACACCCGCACATTTTCTTAACTTGACGCCTCTGAAGTTCTTGCCAGTTCAAGATTTTCGTCTAGAAAGGGTCTAAGTTTCCGCAAATTTTGAGAACATTCTTTGTTTTTCGCTAATAAGCAGAAAGTGTCTGAAAAATGGGTTTTCTGAACTAATGCTATCAAAGTGTGCTCAGCCTTTTGTAAATCAGAAGCAACTATATGTAATCGAGTTTTCAGAATTCTACAAAATCTAAGTATGTATACTGTAGTTCGAAGTAACTTAAGCCAACTAGAACATTTTTCTATCGATGTGTGAAATGAATTAGGCTCAGCGTCTTCGACTGCTACCAAGAAAACTACTTTCTCTTCAAGACAAGTAGTACTATCTAATTGCGAGAAAGACTGAACTTGCCAGTTTTCCATATCTAATTTCAACCAGTGTGGTCCAGAGAACCAAACAGAATTGCCAACGAGTTGTGTAGGAGTTTGTCCTTTTGAAACTAAATCCGCTGGATTCCTTTCACTACTAACGTGAAACCATTTTCCTAAAGGTAAAAGCTCGTGAATTTTTGCTACGCAATGGGCGACGAAAGTCTTCCATCGATGAGGGGAAGAATGAATCCACTGGCGGGCGACTGTAGAGTCAGATAAGGCTAATATTCTATCGATATGAATTCTAGATTCATACTGACTATAAACTACATGAATGAGCTTTGCAAGCAAGTGTGCCGCACAAAGCTCTAAACGAGGTATGGACACAGTTTTCAATGGAGCCACTTTGGACTTCGAACATAATAGACTGACTGTTACGTTGCCATTAGCGACAGTTCGTAAATAAACTACAGCGCCGTATGCGCTTTGAGAAGCATCTGAAAATCCATAAAAAATCCATAACCACAAAACAAATTTTAATTTTATAATATTTTTTTATATACAGGATGAATCTTTTCACTACGGTTAGTATCAACTTTTTTATTTTAAATAGAACACGTGTACACTTTTACTACTTTTGATTTTACACTTTATAAGTATTTTTGGCTGATACATATATCATAAAATTTCTTAAATTTTTTTGAAAATACATGCAACATTTCCAAAAAAATCAATTCACAAAACATATATTTAACTAATTATAATAGTACGCGATGCTTATAGTTATAGAAAATAGCTAAGTGAACATATTCTTATAAATTTATTGTTGAATAAAATACAGGGTGTTCAATCCAATAGACCAAAGATACAAATCTTTGAACGAAGAAATTTCGGTTTTTTCAAATGAGTATATTTATATTTGATATGATTCAGCTTTTAAGTCTACCAATTAATATAGATTTATTATATTTCAAAGGTGAACAGTTTGAAAGCTATTAGCATTTTCATACTGTCTACCTATTTCTCTAAAATTGTTTTATCGTTAATTGATCGTGCTTGAACATCAAAACACCGATCCATTTACACATTGAAAAACCGTGTAATAATAAATACTAAATTATAAATAAAATAGTAAGATATCTGTAACTTTGATACATGCTTATTTTTGAAATAGAAAATGTATACGCATATATGAATTGGCAGAAACTCCTTAGCTAAATCATATAAAATCTAAATATACAGGGTGTTCCATTTGAAGAAATTAGATTTTTATGTTGGTATGATTGACCTAGTGGATTGAACAATCTGTTTAATAAACAACAATAGATTTATAAACAGATGTTTAGATATTTATAAGCGCCGTGTATTATTATAATTAGTTAAATGTAACTTGCAGTATGCAACGATATACTGGATAAGTGGATTTACTCAAAAACGTTGCGGTCCATGGAAGCAAGGGAAGCAATGCTTCCCTTGAGAATTTATTAAAAATAAAAACCAATGCTAACAAAAATATTTTTATAAAATTATGGTAATCGTTTATTTAAATTTGTAATATTTAATCAACTTAAAGCTCAACATCAATTCCGTACAGCAAAAAGTATAATTATTAAGAGGTCTATTTTAAATTAGGCTCATTAAACTTGCACGGAAAGGTGATACCGATTCAAATGTGTTACATACACTGCATATAAGCAGATAAGCACTGCTTACAAATGCTCTTCTATTAGCCTTGGCGTGAATCAGCGAGCGTGGGGTGATATAGTAAACGATGCTGTTTGGCTGGTTAACATTGTTTGGTCGTTATTCTTATTGTGCTTCGTTCCCAAATGTTTATTTATTATAATTTGGTTATTTGTTCGATTTAATGTTTGTTAAATTTAATGTTACTTAAGTAATGTAAATCTGCGAATGAGACTGTATTTTGTCGCATTTTATTATTTTAATTTATAAGTTGGATTTTTTTAAAGACTTATAATTCTATTTAGTTTGCCTGTATGCAAATTTAAAATTGCATTATCGTCACGACTGCAAATTCAGCTGCTTCGGTGAAGGTTCGAGTACCTTCGATATAGCCGAATCGGGACGATTTTTTGTTCAGTTTGTAAATTATTAATAGTGAATTTTTCGCATACAGTTTTGGAGAGAAATTACAAATTATTAAGAAAGGCAGATCAAAGCCGGAACTTTCAAATTTAACAACAAAGATTAAAACCTGTACCGGTATTTTGCTAAGGTCGGAAAATTGATACGTAGTAGTAGCTTTTTTTAAAATAAAGAATGATAGTCAACAAATTCCATAAGTATAAAGTGTAAAAGTGCTTCTTTGAAAAACTTTTAAGATTAATAATTATAACACTGTTTTTTATGTTTGGGGTGGGGGGATTATTCCCTCCCCGTTAATCCGCGCCTGTACCTAGGTGTATTATAGTTAAAATCGTGGTTGCTTCCCTAGCCTAAATTCTCACCGCACGCCACTGAAGAATATATGTATTAATCAAAAATACTTAAAGTAAAGTGTATAATCAAAAGTTATAAAAATATACAGGGTTTTTCATTTAAAATAAAAATGTCAAAAGTAGCCGTAGTAAATGATTTACCATGTATATACAATAATATTATAAAATTAAAATTAATTTTATACCAACCAACTTTGGTATTTAACCTTTTTCCGTAACGCTTACAGTTTTCAAGATAAGGTATAGGGTTACCTTACGTGGTACATCCTGTACAATAAAAAAACAAGTAGCCAAATCTGAACCACTACATTTTAATATATTAGAAACTATCTCTGAAATAAAAAATTAAACGAAACTCGAACCCAAAAAACTTTAAAGGATATTAAGTGCGGTTAGATGAAAGAAGCTTCTACATGTCTTGATCAACGATGATCACCTACGTACGATCAATTCCTTGCTTCTCGCGGCATTGATCAAGATAGTAAAACCAGAAAGTCACTTGACAGTAACAGAAAGTCCCCTGACCCTGCTTCAAAGAAAGCAGGGAAACGGAACCTTTTTGGCAAAAAAATTGAATACGTATCAAAGACGTATACCAATAAAAACCAATAATAAATGTTTCCAAAACCTTTTTTATTTAACACTATTTTCTTTTTTAATTTGCGGCACTGTCGCAGTGTGTGTTCAGTAGTTTAGTAATAGAATAATAAAAATGCTAATATGTGAATAAGGTGCAATTTGGCAAGAAATAACAAGAACCGATGAAGTTCCAAAACAAGGATTTTCAGTTTTTCTCAATTTTAGGGAGGTAAGGCGCATTTTGGACTCCTCTACAAGAAGAAATAATTATCAGAGGAGGAAAAACACATCAATTTCGGTTTTGGCGCACTTATTTTTCATAGCATTTGACCACGGTTAAAAGCTCTTTGAAAATTGCCATAATAGCTAAAAATCGACTAAAATAAGAATTATTGCATAAAAACTGTTTTGTATGAAAAAAAATTATTTGTTCAATTAACTTGATCAATTTGTAATTTTAGTAAGCAAATTAGTTAAAAAGAATAAATAAGGGGGGTGATTACAGAGTTAACCCCCCATATGGATGTCTAGATGGTTTTGCTACAAAAATCAAGTTTAAAGGAATTTATGCTATTTTGAACATTTTTTATTGTATAAAAAGATATTATAGAGAAGGTATATGAAATTTATTAAATTAGATAAATATAAAATTTCTTTTATAAATGCTGTGTACATCTACTACAATATGTAATAATAATAATAATAATAATAACATTATATAATATATATAATATACAGTCGACGAAGCAGAAAAAAATAACACATTTATGGGAGGGCAATTTTAAACCTTGAATACATTTTAAATGTAATTTTAATTTTATTATATAAATAAATTCGCTAGTACCGAAATCGATGTGTTTTTTTTCTCTGCTACACATTCTTTCATAAAAGCACACATTCGCTACAAATGCGTTTTACCCATTTAAAACTGAGAAAACCCGAAAGGGCTTGCTTTTCGAGATAGAGCAAAAAACCCCTAAAATTGCCCTATAGACCACTGAGAAAGTTCGTAAGAATTGATTTATTCTTATAACCTCATCGGTTCTTGTTTTCTATTGCCGAAGTGCAGTGTTCGATACTCATTATTTCTTTTGTGTTAATTATTGTTTTTTTTCTGGTTGATTCATTATCATTATCATTGTTCACGCATTGATCTATTTTTACTAATTTGTTCTAAGTGCAAGTTGTTATTTGTTTACTATTGACCTATTTAAAGTGATTCATGATAATTGTTATTCACTTCCAGTAAATGTTTGCGTCCATAGTCAGTATAGTAAATTTCCCCTATGAACATTGGCACGTAAACAAATAGATAACAACTTTCTTTTTCCAATGTATGACAATTCTAAAATTAGTTAGTTATCATAATAAATAATATATAATATTTAATATATATAAATATAAATAAACGTATAAATGTACGTGGTGATTCGTCTTAACTAACCATCAACAAGCAAGAGAGAAGAAAATCTAGCGTAAAATCTATAATAGGTAATATCACATATGGAATGTATTAAAGACTTAGGAATTTGATTCGACACTAATTTAACCTATAATGTATATATAAAAATTGTATGTACATCATTATGACTATTTGGATTTATTAATCGCTTTGGAAGAGAATTTTCTTTAGATACGTTCTGTTTATTAAATAAAACATTAGTACGTTCTCAATTGGAATACGGTGCAATTGTTTAGCTTCCATACTAAAATTTGGTGCGATTTGATTAAAAATGTTCAAATAAATTTTTAAGAATTTGTAACTATCGCTATTTAAAAATCTATTAAAAGGTTTTAAGATTACCGTAGCTATTATTACCTGCCTACAGATTATTTTCTCTACCTGCTGCATATCGACTGAGAAGCTTTAGTATATCTTGGTAGTTTTGATAAGATTCAAGATTGAGTTTTTTTTATGTTTTTTATGTATGAAAGTATATACCGAGGAGGTGTTATGATGAGAGATATCTGTATTAAACTGCTGGGGATAGAAGAGAGTAGCTAACTATTCTGAAGTATTTTAATTAAATAACGTTTAGATTATCGTGTAGGTAAACAGTTTGAAGGTCGCTCTCCGAATCGTGTCGATGCTTGATTGCCAAACGTAGTATTCATATATCGTCCGTATCGGTTAGTCGTGAAAGGTATTTTAAATTTGAGTTGTGTATATTTTCAATTCATTATTAATAGAATGCTATTTATGGGTATTATATAATTAATTAGATTTATGTAATTAAAATAAAATGTTACGTTTTAATGGCAATATATGGGAAAAATACGGGCCCTTCTAACTGTTGACCGTTATAGGTATATTAATGTTGAATTATGTTCGAATGTTTTCATGAATTTTTTAATTCGTTGTTAATAAAAATTATATCGATTATCTTAAATTATTATTATTGGTAGAACATTAGGCAATTACTTTATCAATAAAATTCCATAGTTACTAAGTCGACTCATGTCATGTAACAGCGTGAAGTTAGCAACGTTGCCGCGCGCTTGTTTGGATCGCGGATGATCTTGATCGCGAGCGCGAGTCTGGCTGGACCGCGTTTTTTTCCTGTTATAACTGGAAAGCAATAAAATATTTTTAAAATACGAAAGGTGCAGGAAGAAATAATTAAAAAAGAGATTCCTTCTTTCAAAGTGGGTTTTCTACCTGCGTTTGCATACGAGGGTGAGGTTTGATTGATAGAACGAAGATATAAGACGTGTTTAAAGCTGAATTTAAAAATTTTTAATGTTGTAGTAAATTATTATATGTAATTAATTTTAACTAATTACCTATACATTTAAGTAGGGTCGGATTGTCATATAAACTAAATTCTTAATAAGAAGTACATAGAGAGAGGGAGCGATTAATTTTATTCGAAATTTTGTTAAAATGTTACGTTTTAATGGCAATATATGGGAAAAATGCGGGTCCTTCTACCTGTTGACCGTTATAGGTATATAGATGTTTAATTATGTTCGAATGTTTTCATGAATTTTTTAATTCGTTATTAATAAAGATTATATCAATTATCTTAAATTATTATTATTGGTAGAACATTAGGTAATTACTTTTATCAATAAAATCCCATAGTTACTAAGTCGACTCATGTCATGTAACAGCGTGAAGTTAGCAACGTTGCCGCGCGCTTGGTTGGATCGCGGATGATCTTGATTGCGAGCGCGGTCTGGCTGGACCGCGGATGACCTTGAAATGCAAAACGAACCTTGGCGATTTCCCATGTTAATTTACATAAGGACTGCGCTCGAAGTGTCATAGCCTATCTACTCTTATGCGTTTTACACATTGGATAACATACACAGTAGCGTATTTATTTATTATTTCTTTCTTAAATTCATACTAGCAAAGATATTCATCAATAACTAAAAACCGTCCTAGTATATGATCTGTGGTTTTACATACTTACAATTAGTAAGCTACAACTATATTACAGCGGTATTTTGTATGTAAGCACAGAAAATTTGTATGTAATAGGTTAATTATGTTTACTAATAAGAGAAGGCAAAATAAAAAAAATCTTAGATTTCAAATTATTTTATTTAAAAGATCACCGTTTCTACTTTACCTGTCTTTAGTCGTGTGCAATATTGTGAATAAGAATTACAATTTATTAAAATTATATGGAAAATGAATATTATCGAATAGAAAAAGTCTCATTTTAAATTTTGTATCTTGTAAAAATATATAAAAAGGGGAAGTTATCTGCCAGCTGGAATGGAACCTGGGACGACAGCGACTTTAAGGTTAATATCACCCCGCTCTGGCTAACTGATCTATGGAATCATGTCGGCTCTTGACCATGTCATACTTAACGTTAACGTGCACTCATTTAAATGATTTTATAAAATTAGGATTATGTAATGTATTTTGTTTTCATTTTCGGGATATGAGTACCATTTAAATTCACAAACAAAATGATAAACATAAATAATAATTTTATTTACTTTACAAACGATTGTTTAAAAGCACGGGTTAATCTCTAAATTCGATTTTTTGGTTCGATTCGAGTATTTTAATTTTTTACGTTGTTTGTTGTTTAGTAAGGTTGGCTAAATTCTAAACTGACTAGCCCTCATTAAAATCTTGAAAAATCAGCGCCTATGAGCATGTTGCATTTTTTATCTTTTTTTTTAAATACAATTTATGGAATAGATAGAAAAACATACGGTGTGATGTGTGATAGGTTTTTAAAACTCAACAAGTGCAATTTAAATTTAAACATTAATTAAAATATAAAAATAATGTTATATCGAATTTTATAAAAACAGTCTTGAATTGAAAAAATGAATAAGATAAAAATATTTATTACAATGTTAAGAATTCCCAACACTTGGTGATTATTATCGGCTTCTTCTCTAGTCCACGTGGACTTGATTATGTGTTATCTTTTTAACACTTTATCACAGTATAAATAACACGTAATTTAAAATTACTTTAAAAGTTTTCAACTCGTGCACCTTATAATAGAAAGCCGATAAAACTGAAAAAAATAAAAATGGCTTTGAATGCTTTCAATTCCCTTTCGCGTTTATTGCGGAGGGAAAGGCATTGTTGGTAAGTATTTTCCTTTAATAACAAATCAATGTCCTGGGGAAACAAAACTGACAAAAGCACTAAGCTCTCCTATCTTTCGATAACTGAAGCACTTTTTGGACCGACTATAACTGGAAATCCCCTAATTTTTTATCCTTTTTCAGTTTTCCCATAGAAAATCCTTTTCTTACACGACTGAAAACGTGAGGCGAATATTACACTTGCGCAAGGATGAAAGTTTGGTGGGGAGTTTGATCCTGTGGTTGGTCCTGAATCCACGTTGGAGCGTCGGTAATTCTTGGCGCGAGTATTTCCCAAGTCGGTGACCGTGGCGGATGTTGCAGTTTCGTAAGAAAACTTTTGCGTAATTTTCGTAAAGCAATGAAGTTTTGTTTTGTCGCGGTATTGTTAGAAATTGTGCCAAGATCAACGGATAAGTAAACCGACGGTGATTGCGTAAGTACTTCTTATAGTTATTTTAAATATTTGGAATTTGATGGTCTGATAATTACGAAAACAATCTAGACCTATTTGTTTTGATATTGAAATTTATTTCAAGACAACTAGAATTATTGTTTGATTTACAACGAAACTTTCATTTTAACAAAACTTTCAACCTATAATTACAGTCAACTTAATAACCTCTTATAATCCTGTAGTAAATGCTTTTTCTTATCGAAAAATCAAAAGTTCCTTCTTTAATTAATATTTTATTATCTCATCAGCAGACCGAAAATGATATAATTATTTTCAATTATTAACTTTTAGTTTGCGTTTTCAGGCCTTCATAAATAAATATTGCATAGGACCTTTTTTTTATCTTACGGACATCATCCTTTCTTATCAATTAATTATGCTCACAAACAAGATAATTATAATATTGAACAGCAATGGAAAATTGAATTAATCATAATTTAATAAAATTTATTGTATTTTTCCTTACCGCAAAATGTAGGCTTCTGTTGGAGTTTATAAATTGATAATCATATCTCTTTATCTTAATTGATTTCGATTTTTTATTATGAAGGTATACGTTTAAAAGTTTTTGGATGCTATTCTCGATTAATGTTGTAGGGTATTGATTTTGCTTTTATTTATTGATAGCGCTATTTTATCTTCATGATATATTTAAATCTAGCAAGAGATTCTCAAAGATATACTTTCCAAGTTAAAATAATTCATACAAAGATTATAATGGAGCGGTTGCATTTTTATTGCGGTACTTAAGGTTAGCATATTGTAGAAAACGAAGGACTACTAAAAGGAATATATAAGATAAAGTAACAGAAAATGGGCCATGCGAATAAAATTTAGTAAATGCTTTTACTATTCTCATCTTATTCTAATTAATTAAAAATTATATCTGTTATCTTTTTTTAATAGTAGTAAAAGCTTTTGCTACATTTTATTCATATGGTCCAATATATTTATTACCAGTTATAATTGTTGTTGCTAAACAAGAAATACTAACACAAAATGGTAATATACCTTAATGTAATAAAAGGAAGAAATTGCTTAATTACTTAATGATAAATGATGAATTATTAACGATAAAATTATGCCTTATCTGTTTATAATTAGAAATCTTGGATTGCATAAAAACTTATAATGAATTCATATGGTCAACAACATTGTATTTAAGAGCTATTTCACAGGTTCGTCGATGGTCGGTTGCGTACCAGATTGGTAGGTTTACCAGTTGTTTTTGAATCTTTTTCTTTTGCATTTACAAAACCATGCTGAATAATAATAATAAAATGGTCACAGAATTGTTTGAGTAATTTGTTTCATAGAAATCTGATGTTGTATTTGGGATGTCTCCTATGTGGAATATAAAAATAAAAATGGTAAAATCAAATCTTATATGCAAATATACTGTGAAGGTACCCTTCAAATGGCTTACACTGAATGTAGGATGGACCCATAATATTTTTTTTCATTTCCTAAGTAAAGCTACCATCCCAATTTTGTCAAATTTCAAAAATTTTAGTGCCATAATTTTGGACCAGTCAAAAAATTTTAAACCAACCCCTATTCATCAGAAATGAAAATGTCAAAATGGAGGTGCTGACTTGAGCTAAAGCTAGCACCACTGCCATATAATAATAATAAAACTAAGCTATAGTTCTGGAGTAATTAAAGACTATTAACTTGAATACATTTTCGAAATCAACTCCTAAATAGAAAACTATGAAAATGATGAAATTCAGGAAAATGAAACCATATCATAATTTTGGACTAATTAAGGTCTATTCATTGTCGCATAACCCATTTTTGGAATCATCCCCTAAATTGCTAAATCGTCCCTTGTGAGTTAAAACCACGAAATTAAGGAACAGATCGTTCTGATAAAACCTGTAACTTTGGATTAATTAATCACTATTGATTGGGAGATAAATTATTATTGAAATCATCCCCTAAATTAGTAAAATCCCCTTCCAGAAATAATATGGCGATTTAAAGATGATAAAAATTAAAAAAAAACGTACCATAATTTTGGTCTTAATAAAGACCAATCATTGGTATATAACACATTTTTGTTAGTAGTATTTATTGTCTCAAACGCCATTTTTGAAATCATCCCCTAAACTGTCACTCCCCACCAATAGTATCACGAAGTTTCGTAAAATTAAAATCCTGAATTACCGAGCCATAACTACGAAATAATTAAAGACTTTTCACTGGCAGATAACTCATTCTTTAAATCATTCCCCAAATTGGTAAACCAACCCCCATGACTAATGTCACGGAATTAAATCAAAAAAGTCCGATAAAATCGTGCCCAACTTTGGATTAGTTAAAGCCTAGTCACTGACAGATAACTAATTTTATAAATCATTTCCTAAATTGGAAAATCACTCCTCAAGAGTTATATACGAAGTTAATTATGTAAAAAACTGAAAATAACAATGCATAAAAAATCTTGGTTTAATTTAGGGAATGATTTAAAAAATGAGTTATCAAGTAAGCACCCCCACTTTAACATTTTCATTTCTAATGAATAGGGGTTGGTCCAACATTTTTTGAATTGGTCCAAAATTAGTTCATAATTAGTCCAAAATTATGGCACGAAAATTTTTGAAATTCCACAGTGGGTGCTAACTTTACTGACGTACAACACTTGTCTGTTGCAAAGATACGTTTCGATAAAACTGATCGCATACGACGCATGTGAAGGTAATACGTCCAGCACTGATCGTCAGTGCTGCTGCACACATCGATCATATTGGTTTGGATTGCCTAATTAAGGGCTTACGCTTGATATAAATATGTGTGCATTATGATTCAATACTTTAGAGGAAATCAGAAGAATAGTCTAAATGTGATTTGTAAAGAGTAAACGTTTACATCGTTTAGGGGAAGTCTAAATCAATTAAACACTTCAAATGTTTTCTAAATATTGTTTTAAACGTAACCATCCCCACGCACTCTAAGCTCTAACTAACAATGAGAGCTCCACATTTACTCGAAATAGATGAGTTTAAATTACTTTATGAAACTTTATGGAAGTCAAAGCGATAGTCATCTGGTCAAATGTTTGTAGGGTCATTCCATGCCAAATCATCACAAAAAAATGAACATTTGAACCCGATCATTTCAAATTTTCGTAAAATTTGGTAGGATGGTAAAGGACATAAAGTAACTTGCGTATATAGTTAGTTATAGCGCTCAATGATACAAGGTATTCATACAGCAGGGTTGCAAACATGATAAAAAATGTAAAATTTACGCTTATAAGGTGAACAGAAACAATTCATAATTTTCCCTCTAATTATAGTAGAACTTTCATCTTAGGCTTGTTTTAAAGCTAAAAGAGTATCGTTTTCATAAAAAAGTATTTTATAATAAAATATTGAATTTTTCATTCAAAGGTTATATGATGCGACGTTTGACCTTGAATATCTAAGAAAGTGTATCTTCAATCTTTCTAGGAATACAATATGTTATACAACTAAATTCAGTCTCTACTTGGTGAAAGTTTCATTTTGGGAAGCCTTTGGGAACTGGAGTAAAAAAATTGTTAAATATGGTAGTTACACGCTTCTTACACAAAACACGCATCTGAACCGAGTATTGTATCAGATAATTAGTATATATCTGTGCAGATACCTGCAAATCTTATCTACTAAGGCAAGTATAGGTATGATGTTGTACCTGTACCTGCAGATATAGGTAGCTGTACAGGGTGTTCCAAAATCGACACATTTTTCTTAACACTGACTAAACAAAACATTTAAGATGGAATTATGTGATTTTCACTACTGTGTGCTAATTCTTTTAGTTTATGTACTTATGTGCTTATGTACTTGTGTACTTCTTATGTGCTTATTGCTTATGTGCTTAAGCACATATGTAATTATATACATACGTGATTTTGTATGTACGACGTTAAGGTACCTTACTTCTAATCTAACCTTCAACACAACTTCTAATGTAACTTTTTTCCGAACCTTTAACCTAACCTAACCTAAAAAAGTAACTTATCTTAAAAGATTTAGTTTGATGAAACTTAAAGTTGTGTTTATTTTTTAAAATTTAATATACATATACCGTTTCTTATCAACTCCAATGACTTCTCTAATCATAAAGGGCAAGTTAAGAATTTATAGATTTTTGAAAAGTAGAAGAGTTTAACTCTGAGAATAGGCAATTATTTTATAAGACCCTGTAGAAGTGGGAAAGAATTAAAAGAAAGATGAATAAAATAACACCAAATAAAACTTAATCGTGAGAATCGCATGATTTATTTTGTTAACTCAGTTTTCGGAGTTAAAATGCGTCATTTTTAGCTAGAACGCCCTGTATAGCTACCTGTATCTGTAGGTACAGGTACAACCTCATACTTATACTCGTCTTAGTGGATAAGATCTGCAAGTTTCTACCCAGATATATACGCCTAATACAATACCCTTGTCTGAACTTGCAGATGCATGTTTTGTGTAAGAAGTGTATAACTACCATATTTAACAATTTTTTTACTCCTGTTTCCAAAGGCTTCCCAAAACGAAACTTACACCAAAGAGAAACTACATGTAGTTGTATAACATACTGTATTTCTAAAAAGATTGAAGATACACTTTCTTGGATTATTCAAGGTCAAAGGTCGCATTATGTTGTAATCAAAAATTCAATATTTTATTATAAAACAATTTTTTATGAAAATTATGCTTTATTAGCTTTAAAACAAGTCTTAGATGAAAGTTCTACTATGATTAGAAGCAAAGTTATGAATTGTTTTTGTTTACCTTGTAAGTGTAAATTTTACATTTTTTATCATATTTGCAGACCTGCTATATGAATACTGTATATCACTGAGCGCTATAACTCTACATACGTAAGTTACTTTATGCCCTCTACCACCCTACCAAATGTTACGAAAATTGAGTTGGTCGATTTGTGAGCTGTGATGACCCTGTAATAGAACTAATAGAATAGAATAACACTGAAAACTGTAAGGAACACTATATATACTTAAGTGATATAACGTTACTGAAAGTGTTATAAAACTTATGTTAATCTTAGTCCTTCATCTTGATGTCAGTTAAAATTCTACAAATGAACGAACCGGGGCATAAGCTCCTATCTTTAAGTGTGTCTTTGGCGTGGGAAAGGATGGTATTTTTTTCGGAGGAAAAGTTTTTTGAAACTTTCCGTTGAAATGTACTGCTGTATTTAATACGTGATTTTTTCACACATTTCAAACTCGGTCAATTTTTAACCGTTTTGGATGATACAAAAAAGTATGTATTTTTTGTGCTCTACAAATATGAACTGTTGTTATATTTTAATTTAGGGATTACTTTTCGAGCTAAGCAGTAAAAACACCCAAAATTTCTCTTTAGGCTCCCTAAAAAGGGGGTAAAAATTGAATTATTTTTAATAACCTCATCGGTTCTTGTTTTCTATTTCCAAAATGCACTTTTTTCGCACATTAGCATTTAAGAAGGAATTTTTCCATGTAAAAAGTCTATTTTTACTGTTCTGTACTCCATAATTTAATATGTTTTTAATATGTAGAGAAATAAGGCGCAGCAGGCTTTCAATCGGCTATTAGTTGAGAAAATGTAGCGCACCGAGAATGCTCAAAGGGCCGAGGTGTTTTATTGAAATTTCTTATTTTTAAATTTTCTTCGTGACCTCCAAAGACGTTAAGGCGAACCTTTTGGGTCGCACTTTGGAATGTGTATATGAAATATTAGGCATAGATGATTACTCGTTTTTGACAAAGGAAGAAGGCTAAATAAAAGCTGAAGTTGCATAATATTAAATACGTTGTGTCGCTGTTTCTCTACATCTTTTCTTCTTGACAGATGTACCTCTAGCACGACTTTCACATTGCGTTGCTTGTTTTGCTTGCATATCCTTTTGTATCTTTTTGCTATACTCGATTGTTATGTGGTAATTTCGCAGCACCCTGTATAGCTATGCTTTTGTGTTATATTGTATAGCATTAGGGATTTTCGCATTCTCTCTCTTTTTGTTGGCATTTTGTTTGGAACTAACTCTCTCTTGTTGATAAGAAATTTTGTCACTTCGTTTTGATCGATCGTGTGAAGAAAATTCTTTAAAGAATATTTTAGTGGCATTTTTGGTGCTGATTTCCAATTTTATTGGTACCGTAAGGGCTTTACCGCTAGTTCTTTTTTTTTTTGAAAGTTAGGAGTACGTTCTCGATTCGATATTTAATCGACGTTAGCCTCATTTGGAAGCGGCATAACATTTCAGAAGGTCACCCTCCGTCTGAGACCTTTTTTTCTTTCTATTTTATATAATTCTTTTATTTTACCTCAACTTCATACACTTTGTTGTATAGTTGGGTTGTTAAAACACCACTACGCTATGCTTGCTGACGTACAGTTTCTTGGTTGCTGTTGTCTCGTTGGATCACGCTACGTTCGACCTGGTTGGTGACGTTCCTCTTCAGTTCGAAGAACACGCACCTGTATCGTGAGTCAGTTATATTGTAGCAACTATTTACAACAACAATAACGTTTGTCAAATATAAAGCATTACTGTATATTTGTATATTATAATTTTATGTGTTAAATGGTTTCTCCCCAGTGTGCATGCAGCACTAAGATCTATGTATCTATTGCATATACCAATATTATATTTTCAGTTTACCGTGTTAGGAATATTTGCGAGTGTGTATACGTATAATTTGCTCCGTATATGTTAAACAAGTAAAATCTGACGATTAATGATTGTGCAATCTCTATATCACAGATGTTTGCGTTAATTTACCGTGCCCGTTACATTTTTGAGACTTGAACTGTTAGTCAGATCTAGAGTAAATAGTCTCGCTCGCATGAATTCTCCCTCCGTTCAAATTTGTATATAAAAATCAGTAACCTACATTTAATTTTTGCCAAGGCTATTTGTCTTTGATTAAAATATAACCATACTTAATTGATTTATTTTAATTGATCTACCTGATAATTTGTTTAGTTGTTAATAGAGCACTGTACATCCCTTACTTTACGACTTATTATTTATATGTTTGGTATTTGGGGTTTATATTTTCAGTTACCGAGGAGCCACTATTGGGAAAAGTCGACCACATTGGTAGTAGTTGCAAATGTGTTCTTTTCAGATTTTGTCGGCAAATACTAGAGCTATTTTAGACGATTCTTGACGCTCATTACAGAAGACCTCTTGTGAGACCCATGACCTCACACTAGTTAGCTGGCAGCCGACAGCCTTAACTGCGGTTAAAGGTTGTTACCGTTTCCCAATTAGTGATCCCCATTTTGGTAGGTAGGTAACACGATCCAAACTCCGAAGTCAATCTGGTTATAATGTAATGACTTTTAGATCAAAATGCTGTCTTAATATCAAGTTTCTTATCGGTTTTAATTGATTGTAATCCTTGAAAAGCCTTTTACGAACCATTTAATACAAGCTGCATATTTTTTTGTTTAATTGCTGAAATGAGACATAGCGCCGTATTTTAGATTTGATAAACTCTTCGGAGTCATCGTATTAGCTCATTAGTTAGTCAGCAAATTAATATATCTAACATATATTATTAACTTATCTAACAATATAGATTAACATATCTAACTTTTTAAATAATTTTTAAAGATACCAGAGACATATTTTTTCGGTGATTCTGAAATCTGTTTTAAAACATCTTCGACTACTCATACAGACAAAACCCCAGAAAAGCTATAACTCTTCAGAGATTCTTAACATGATTATACACAGAAATTATTTGGGGCTACCATGTAGCTATACGTAGACATTTCTTTTAAAAGGAGATGCTTGTGGATTTTCTTGCGTGCCAGTAATAGTTTCGGAGTTCTAAGAAAAGAAAGAAAGTGTTTTAATACAAATAAAGTTAGTGTTGGACCGTTTCAAAAAAATAAACAAAAATACTTATCAACGTTATCTGAAAGAACATCGATAATAGTTTAGAAACTTCCCTCTCTGTTTTCTTTTATTTAGTATGTTCATCTAAATTGCTGTTAAATTGATACTATACGTACCCTTAAGGATTTTGTCGTTGTAATCTGATACGATTTAAATAATTCTAAAGTAACAATGGGAATTTGAATAAATCTCTATTCTAGGTCACTTACTCAATTGGAAGTATCAAGATATTCAAATAGAATTATTGAACTCTTCAAAATACTCCAGCATCGATTTGGAAAGCTTTCTTTTACTTTTTTTTGTAGAAATAGTCCTTGAAAAGTTCGGACGTATCGTGAAGAGCAAACTATTTTACTCGTGAATACTTGATGAGTAATGGCTTTAAATAGCGACCAAAGAGATCTATCTACACAGTATTATTATCTGTAGTTGTGACATTTAGAGGGATGTCTTAGGCAAACTGTAATTAAACTTAATTATTATAAAAAGCACGAAAACATTTTTCATAACTTGCTATACCAATTCAGCTAAAACAGAAATTGATGTTAGGTTAGCAATAAATAGTAGTCTAGTTGTATTTCTTCAAACGTATACAGTTGAGGCAGATAAAACTGGAACGTGAGTCACGACGTGACTCGCGTGAACATGTGTTACATTCACATCCATTTTTAATTAATTTATTGTTAATTAATTATTGCATAATTGATTTTTGTTACGTTCACTTTTTGTTTCGTGGGCTTTAATTTGTACGTGATCGAATATGAGCCCTATATAAAAATGTAATTTTTTAAATAATTGATACAGTTAATACGGTCTAATTTTTAAAAATAATAACCTAAAATCCTAATTTACTGATTCGAATCTATTTTGGAAAACGGATATGGTAGAAGAAGATGAGTTACGTTACGTAATTAAAATTTGCAAAACAATATAAATCTGTTAAGTAATTCAAAATTTTCATACGGTGACTATTTCTGATGATCTTGTCTTTTAAAGAATTTTTATTTTTCTAGATTCTCGTTTTACAATGCAATCTAGTACTTTATAAATAATTAGAAGAACATCATATATGTATGCATGCAGACGGTTTATTCTTTCTCAAAAATTTGATAAATCGTGGCAGATGCCTTAGAATTATTTACTGCAACTCATGATCCACGGAGTGTGATTAGGTGTAAGCGTATAATTCTAACATACGTGTAGCTGAGATTGAAAAATATTTCCCGTAGATATGAGCAAACGTGAGCCTAAAGTGATTCACATACCAAGTTCAAACTTTTAACGTGACTATGACGTATTTAGATAGGATATTACGTTTAGGTCAATAATGATTAACTTTTACCATCAAGCTGTTGTTCTTATCTTATCTTAATCTTATCTTTAAACGTGTTATAAGCAACATAGCATAAAGAGAAAATGCTACCCTACCAAATTCTGAAAGTAGGATTCTGGTCACTTTGCTTCCAAACTACAATTTAGAGTCATCTCGATACAGAGAAAAATGCAATCCAAATTATCTATGCCCAAAATGTCTTGGCTATGGACAAAAAGTAACTGATAAACCTTTCTTGTATATTTGTTTAGTTTTTTCTATCTATTTCAAGTTATGCCACTTTTCATTGTTCGCTTCTAAGGGAAAGCTGAGAACACGAAGGAGGATTTACTTGCAAGTAAAGTTAGCAAGGTATTAAAGTAAAACTTTTACTAATGTGAACCTATTCTATGTTTTTATCAGGTTAAGGTAAAAACTGGTTGGACGAACGAGTTACGAATTAGGGCGGGTATCTAACGAAGCAAATCTTTATTCCTGTCAAGATGAACATTTCACCCACTCTCAACAATCTCATGAACCTGATTGCATAAGTGGGTATTGTTGTTGTAACTATCACTAGTGAACCGAGCGTTCACATAGCATTATCTTAACGTGGCGCACCTTATAAAATAATCACCATGTTCCCCCTTTCGGGGACGCGAATTAAGATACGCTCAACTATCGCACAATTGCTATTGCAAATGCTACTAGTACGCACTGGTGGCAGTGGGGTTACTATCCATCCTCTACTAGCTATCCAAGCTTGTACCGGAGCTATGACCGTGCTCATCTGTCGACTTCCTTCTCCTAAGAGATGGGCTCCTAGTCCAGCTTCGAACTTTTTCCACATGTACTGGGATCACTATCCGACCGAATCTAACCTCAGTGTGGCTGAGCTTGGAAGGTTACGCCACTCCGGTCTACCAAGTTATAGGACCTTGTGAGCCCTTGTCAGTGCTGTTACCCGTTAAGATAAAGTTGACTTGAGCGTGAGAGGCTATATATTCGCATTAACACCCCTTAAGCGTAGTGGTCCTCGACGGTTTCTGTGGACCATACGACTGGAAGTGCACACTCAACATCCTCCAACACCTCTAACGACGGCCTGTGGCACATTTTCATTTCAACCCTGGGATTGACTAGACATCAGCCAGGGCGAACGCCGTGTGGTCTGCACCAAGGCTAGTCTCAGATATTCATGCTCGACACCTCAAGTGACTGCCTGGCATGTCAGACTGCATTAGCTCATGCCGCTGACGAGGTGTTGGCGTGTTATGTTGCAGCTCTACCAACAGTAGAAGTTGTTTAAATTGGCTGCGGGAAAGAAACGCTTATCTAAAGTGTTCTAAATTTCTGAAGGCTACAACTAAAACTTATTGGTCCATATAAAGAAATAAAACTTACTACAAGGTTTAGTCAAGGTCAACGTGGGAATTAGAAATAAGGTAATAAAGTGCTTGTCGAGTGTCACAGGCCTGTAAAATCATTTCTTCTTTTTCTTAATACAGCATCTTTATTGAATGGTAATAAAATCGTTCCACATAACTTTTATGAAGTTGCCCCGAAGAGTTCAGTTGATTGAGTAGTCATATCGGACTACTGTTTTTTACCAAGAGCTTTCCATCCTAACAGTCCCCACTTTCTACATTTCTTTTCCTGAATTATTAGTTGTAATGGATAAATTTGTTGTTTGTCACATGGCCAAAGTAAATATCTCATATTTTTCTTTTTATCGTTTAACGCACTTCCAGGTCATCTTGTACTCTTTGAAATATATTGTAGTATACCTGTGGTAAACACCATAGTAAACGCGCTCAATCTCTTCTGTGATTCTTCTGTAACTGTCCATGTTTACATATCATATAGGAGAGTTGAAAAACGTAACAACGTAAAACACCCACCCGCGACATCTAAGCGTACATATTGTAATGACGTAAATGTCAAAACACAAAATGAAGGTTATGAGGAATGAGACAAATTTAACCGTTGTTGAAAATCTTGCTAAAACTATGAATTAAATACTTAAAATATTGTTACGTGCTAATTTCGTCGCACCCTGCATAGCTATGCTTTTGTGTTAGTTTGTATAGCATTTGGGGATTTTCGCATTTTTTCTACGTTTAGTTGCCATTTTGTTTGGAACTAAGTTCCTGTTGTTAATAAGAGACTTCACTTTGTTTTGATCGTTCGTGTGAAGAACAGTCTTTAAAAAATATTTTAGTGGCATCACCGTTAAATTAGTTTTTCCTTTATGTTGTGATATGGGAACTGCATTTGTGCAGATCGATAATTAATTTTTGGTATGATTTCCAAGTTTATTGGTAACCGTAAGGTATTTTCCACTAGTTCTTTTTAAAGGTTAGGAGCACGATCTTGATTCAATATTTAATCGACGTTTGCCGCATGTGGGAGCGGTATAGCTCTTTCAGAAGGTCACCTTTATCTAAGACCTTTTTTCTTTTTTCTTTAATAAATCTTACGTTAACTTCATACACTACGTTGTATATTTGGGTTGTTAAAAGATCATTACGCTGACTTGGTTGCTGTTGTCTCGTTGGATCACGCTACGTTCGACCCGGTTGGTGATGTTCCTGCTCAGTTCGAAGAACATAATCTGTATCGTGAGTCAGTTTCAAGAGTAGCAACTATTTACAACAACAATAACGTTTGACAATCCTTATTGTATATAAAGTATTACTGTATATTTGTATATTATAATTTTGTGTTAAATGGTTTTTCCCCAGTGTGCGGGTAGCACTTATATCTAGGTATCTATTTCATATATAATATTTTATCACATTACATTGGTAGGAATATTTTGCGAGTGTATAAACGTATAAGCTTTGCTCCGTAATAGTTGAACAGCTCACTACTGGAGTTGAGGGTTGCGCAATCTGATAGGTACCTGTAGTCGCGATAACTTCACGGTGACCTATTTGTTTATTACATTTTGTGACTTGAAGCTTGGACATATTTAAAGTAATTAGTCACTCGCATGAATTCTCATTAAGAATTAATCACTTGTATATACATATATGTGTATATATAATTAATTATTTTTGCCGAGGCTAATATCTTTGATAACCACACTTGATAATTTGTTTTACCTATTTCTACCTGCTAATATATTCATTTGGTAATAAAGCATTGTATCTCTTATTGCAGGGTTATTATATTTTATATGGGGTACCGGGGGTTTATATTTACATCTTCCAAGGAACCAATATTGGGAGAAATCGACCACATTGGTAGTAGTCGCAAATGTGTTGTTCATTTCAGATTTTGTCGGCCAATACTGTAGCTATTTTAGACGATTCTTGGCGTCCATTACAGAAGACCTCTTGTGAGACTCACGACCTCACATTGGATAGCTGGCAGCCGACAGATTTAACTGCGGTTAAAGGTTGTTACCGTTTCCCAATTAGTGATCCCCATTTTGTAGGTAATAATATAAAAGTTATATGTTAATAAAGGGTGTAAATAATGTTATATGATGGAAGGAAAATATAAATAGAAAATTTCCATTAAAAGTGTATCGACTGTTTTTTATTGGAGGATAACCAATATCTTTTTGATGAAACCAATAGGTTTGACAGAATCCAGGCTACAAAGAAATCCAATATATATCTTTAGTAGATACGAACCAGTTTCCATGACAAAGGTAATGATACAGCCGAGCTAAAACAGAATAGGAAATTTTGGAAAGTTGCTTCATATGCATCCGGTGAACATCAGAGTAGTTACTTTTAAAAAAAGCAGAGCAAAGTGATAGTGCAATAAGTGTGTAGTATAAATATCCCCTCCGTTCCATAATAATTGTAACAATTGCAAATCTTTGCTTTTTTATCCATAGCTTTTTCTAAAGTTAATATTTAATTTTACTGGTGGTTTTTAATTAGGTCACCTAAGATCAGTCGATGTTCATCTGTCTATCAAAACTAATTGATAAAAAATAAGAGAAAACTCACGTTTTTAAAAGTTAGAATTGACAAAATTTACCAAAAATAACTGAAGACTTTAAGTGTAACTTGGTCAAAACATGAAATGTGTTAAAATAAAAATAATTTGAAAAGTGCAAAACTTCAAGTAAGTAGATGCAATGGTCTATAATTACTTTTATTACTATGGAGACGGCGTAAACAAGGGTAGTACAAGGGGGTGCTCTAATTTAGGGCCGCTAAAAGGTCATAATCGACCGATCGGACATAATAGTATATTATGTATTAAGGGCTTAATTGAGTGTGTTAGAGCCCGCAGAGTCAGTTAGCTCCTGAGGCGAAAGCCGAAGGCGCTAAGACGATAAAGGGCTCTAAAACACTAATTAAGCCAGAAATGCATACGTTAGTTTATGTGCTGCCTAAATAATTTAAAAAGTGCAAAACTTCAAGTAGGTAGGTGCAGCGATAAAACTTCAAGTAGGTAGGTGCAATGGTATATAATTACTGTTGTTACTATGGAGACGGCGTAAACAAGGGTAACTATTTTTCTAGCGGGCTCTAAAAAGTGTTAGGGCCCTAGAGCTCTAATTTAGCAACTCACGCTCTAAAAACAGGCCACTAAATAGGTCATAATCGCCCGGCCGGACATAAAATAATTTATTTTCTAAAATAAAACGTTAAAACATATTTAATTCTTAAAGAAGTAAAATTAAAAATTAATACTTACCTGTCAAAGTAGCAATATCAATTGTTTCACTAGTTGACAATTTACATTTAAAAAAGGGTGCTCAGAATAGTAATAAGTATAGAGTATTTTTCTTCTGTTGAAAATAAGATTTGAAATTAATTTAGAAGGAAGCAGAACTCCAGTCTTCTTAAGGAAATTTTATCTTATTTTTTAATAATACTTAATAACACAAAGGAATCAACATAAACATGAAAACGTATTTAAAATTACATAAGAGGTTAATATAAGAGGTTGAAGAATCTATCATAAAGACGCATAGAATTTTATAATATTAGATTGTCGTGATTTTATTATGAAAAAGTTAATTTTATAATTAGTTATAAAAAAGTTAATAAAAATCTTTTATAAGCTATTCACTACAATGTACGAGGGTAGATTGAAAAGTTTCCGGAATGGGCAAGAAAACGCAGTAATTGAACAGGTTTTTGTTTTTATTTTTCAACATAATATCCTTGCAGGGCGATACACTTTTCCCAGCGGTGCTCCAACTTTTTTAAGCCTTCAGAAAAATATGATTTCGGGAACTCTGCAAAATAAGCTTTAGTGGCGGCGATGACCTCCTCATTTGACGTAAAGCGCTTGCCTCCGAGCCAAGTCTTCATGTTTGTGAACAAAAAGAAGTCGCACGGGGCCAGGTCTGGAGAGTACGGGGGATGCGGCACCACCTCGTAGCCCAATTCAACCAATTTAGCATTGGCGATTCGGGATGAATGGGCCGGCGCGTTGTCGTGATGGAAGAGCACTTTTTTTCGCTGCAAATGAGGCCGTTTCTCCTTCAAAATGCCGTTGAATTGATCCAATAAATCGCTGTAGTATTGTCCCGTGATAGTTCTTCCCTTCTGCAAAAAGTCGATGTGTATCACACCTTGCGAATCCCAAAAAACGGTGGCCATGACCTTTCCAGCAGATGGGACAGTCTTTGCCTTCTTCGGAGCAGATTCGCCTGGAGAAATCCACTGTTTCGACTGCTGCTTGGTTTCTGGTGTGTAGTGGTGGATCCATGTTTCGTCCACGGTCACGAATCGGCGAAAAAAATCCGTTGGATTACGATTTAACAAGGCCAAACACTCTTTCGAAGTGGTCACACGATTTCGCTTGTTGTCCATAGTCAGCAAACGCGGCACCCATCGCGCCGAGAGCTTCCTCATGCCCAAATGTTCGTGCACGATATTTTGCACACGTTCATATGAGATGCCCGTGGTCTCTACTATTTCGCGCAACTTCACTCGTCGATCGGCTAACACGAGATCATGGACTTTATCGACCATTTCTTCATTTGTGGCCGTTTTTGGACGTCCACTGCGTGGTTCATCCTTGGTGCTCGTACGGCCACGTTTGAACTCGCTCACCCAGAAACTAATAGTCGAAAATGAAGGTGTGGATGTGCCATGAACTTTCTGCAAAATATCTCGTATCTCCGTCGCCGTTTTCCCGTCCATCCAGAAATGTTTGATGACTGCACGAAATTCGTTTTTATCCATTTTTGCAAAAGTGCCTGAATTGCTTCACAAGATATCCTAGTAAACATAAACGGAACGACGCACGTGTCTGAAAATTTGACAGCTTTCCTAAAATAGGTTAGCCTTGACAACCATCATAACAATTTCACGATACGCGCGCCATCTCTTGCCCATTCCGGAAACTTTTCAATCTACCCTCGTATTAAGACTCATGTTGTCAAAGAAATAAATAGCGTATCTAGCTGTTTCTATTCGTATCTTAATTTCTTTCTTACGATTCCAGTCGCTGTTAATGTTATGTAATTATAGGTAAATGATATACTGTACTCTCAGCAACTCTATTTTTTACTTTACTTTTACTAATTATCATAATCTCGTCTAATAAGAGGTATTTATTTGAGTACCATACTCTTCACGGATCCAAAATGTCTAGTTTCCCTGTAAACTTTTCTTGCTGTTTGCTAGTAAAAGTGTATCATCAGGATACTTGAGTGTACTGCTGACCTTACTATTATTACATCCTCTATATTTCAGAAACTATCTTCAGAATACATTAAATAGTTTAGGTGATAGAACACAGCATTGACAAACCGTTCTTCAAACATTACTATCTTCAGAAAGTTGATTTTCAATTTTGATTGTTGCCTCCTGAGCTTTATACAATTTGAAAATTATTTGTACATATTATGTCTTGTCTTTATGGCTTTCAAAACTTGTTCTTGTACTACTGTATTCTACTTTGTTAAAAGATTTCTCGAATTCCTGCTTTTTTAGCAGTGATACAAACGTTGACTCCATCAGTCTTCTGCTGTTCTACATATTATAGCATAGGAATAAAAAGATTAAAAAGATGGGTTACCTGGACCGAAATCCCTAGCGACACTTTATTTTTTATCGTGTACACACAGGTCCCCTGTAAATATACACAAAACTCCCCATGCCTCCCGTGTCCGTGGCACCCCTTTTTTGGCTCCTGAAATTTGAGTTCAAAATGATCCTTTTAACCAGAAAATGAAGAGTAATCGCTCAGTCTTGGCTTCAGTGCTGTCCAGTCAACACTTAAAGCCTGTAGGGTTCAAAAATATCAAAATTTATGTCTTGGTTCTTTTCTACGTGTTTTAGGGTCAATCTTCCAAGATGGCGGCAATAATTAGCTCCTTCACAAATAGTCAGAATATTATCGAGCAAGGTATCATTTCATACTGTTTGGCACCTTCTAAATCCATTCACACCACTAAGAATACGTTATTATGCGTATTTTATATAGAAACAGACTTTTAATAACATTAAATAATGACAGGAATTTTATTTTATGTAGAGTTGTCTACTACTGCAAATACCTGATGATAAGATTTGTCCGAATGTTGACATGCCGCAGAGGAAAATGGAGACAGAGTTGCGATAAGATGACAATGTTAGCTTTTTCTTGCCAACTGCTTGACGTAACAGATGTACCTCAGTTCATCAAGGTTTTGGTCCTGGTCCTTTTGCAACTTGGTTCAGTACAGTAAGCACTTCCGTTTTATTTGACATAATAACTACCATAATACGGTAATTTTAACTAAAGTGCCATTTGAGACATGGACATTTAAGTCACTCCTATATTTCGTTAATATATTTTTGGAAAACACCTATAATGACAACAGTTTTTGGTGTTATTGTAACGAATAGTAAACCCACATATGACGTCATCGAACATTCTAGATGTATGAGTCATCAACTGTATGACTCATCAATAACACCTGCATATATGACTCATCAACAGCTGCGTGCATTGACTCATCGACGCGACTTATCGACGTGGCTCATCAACAGCTGCATGTATGATTCATCGGTTATGTTCTAGAACTTAAGAAAGATATAAATTGAGTTCGCGGGTAGAAGTTCAGTTAATGTTTGACCGGCATATTGAAATGTACTCTGCATAATTAGTTAATAATTGTTGTAATAAATACATAAATACATAAATAGTTTTTATATAAATAGTCCTCAAATAAATTTGTAAATATCTAGCATTTAAATAATAGTTTGTTAAATAGTTTATAGTGTTTTTAATTAAGTGCATTGTAAATAAACTTTTCTTTATTAATAGACGATTTAAACAGCATTTTTGTTGTTATTTTAAAAAGAACGTTACATTATTTTGGGAGTGTTTCTGTTATTAGGTGTGCAGTCTCAAAATCACAGCCCATTGTAGAGCCTATAAATAGTCTCAGTTTCTAGTTTCAGGCACGAAATCTTGAGAAATACCAAAATTAACAATTTCTCAATGTCCTTGAGGGTAGATGTGCAGTGTAAAAATCTTGATTAGGATCATTGTACAGCCTATAAATAGTTCGTAATTATAGTATAAGAAATTTCAATATACCTCAAAATTTTGAGGGTGCTTTTGCTATAGGGCGTGTAGCCTAAAAATTATATTATTAGGCACGTTGTAGAGCCCATAAATAGCCTGTAATTATCGTACAAGAAATTTTGATATAGGTATATCTCGATATTAACGATTTTTGATGTCTTCGATGGTGGTATTGCTATTAGGGTGCAGCCTAAAAATCATAATTAGGGGCATTGAAAAGCCCATAATTCAGTAATAAGTATAAAGCAAAGTTAGAGAAAATCTTTTTTGAATTTTCAAAATTTCTGAATAGGAATTAACTTCTAAAGGGTAGTTCCGGTGCAATTAAGATTTACATATTCGACGAGCTCATAAATCTAAGCCCAAGTAGGTATTGTCTAAGCATCTTAAGGGAAAATGGGGGCTAAACGTTAAGCTAGCACCCACGCATTTGAATTTGGCAAAAGACCAATAATTATTTTTGGGGGGATTCGAGAGCCCATAAAAAGCCCATAATTATCATGTAATTTAAGAAAAATTATTGTAGTGGGGGTGCCGCCTTATTATATCATATTTTTGTCCTGGCTTCTGCTGGTGAACACCAAGTATATAGTCTTCTAGGTGGGAACTTGTAAATAGTATTTGTAACTCCAAAGTCTTTTTGATTTATAATAATAAAAAAATAATAGTTAAATAATAAAAAAATATTCTTAAAATATTTTGGTGATTATAGTAGCTGAAAACAAATTTTCATCAGGTTGAATAATTATTCGAATGAAAAATAAGTATTCTATTTTAATAAGAAACTTTACACTATGGCTACAGAATAAGTACCAGATAATGAAAGTAAGGCATCACATAAAAATAACAATGTTGATAATATTTAGCCCTGTTAGTTAATACTCGAACAAATTAAATTAAAAGTTAAAGAATTAATTAATCAAATCAATTATTAATTTGATATGAATCGAATTACGGGATCCGTATTCTAGCCTGTCATCGATTAAGTCGATCTAATGTGAATAAAAAGAAAGTTTCCGGGAAATAGAATAGACTGAATGCATTGAATGAATCCTTTATTTCTTGCTTTATAGTTTTAAGCTTTCGTAATGTTAAACTCTATTACTTTTTACCTACCCATCATATGCAATCAGTAAAATATTAACCTTTGCTGATTTTCATCGTTAAAAGCCCTTCATCAAGAACTTAATGCTTTTGTCAATATTTTAAGCTCCTCCATTGGTTTGAGAACAAAATTAAATTTTATCGCTGCTAATTTAAGCATTCCAGTGGCCTCGTCTTACTCAAAAGAGGAATGTAAGTCAATATTTTGCAGACAGTGAAATTGAAAGCGGGACTGAAAAATTGGAACATCAGTTTGCACCCCCGATGAAGTGAGAGGAAAAGTAGGAACACGGGCTGGAAACAGCGAGAGCAATATTTGCATTATCAAAGGTTCGATCTTCGAATACTAAATAAAATCATTTGAATTTGTTTTACTCATATTTTTCTGTCATATTCTCGATAACGCTGTTTTAGTTATAATTTGTAAAAGATCACTTTATCGCTGAATATTGCCATGTGATTTTTGTGAACTCGAAATCTGAATTGTGAAGACAAAATTGAATTTGTTTCACTTTAATAATGTCAAGTTTTTTGACAACTTTAGATAAGTCCCGATTTTCTAAATTATAAATATTGACAGTATGAACTAACTAATTTGCGATTTCAAACTATAACAAGTCCATCTTCTGTATCAATTTCCGATAGATATTTTTAATTACAAAATATTACATAATTTAGTTATTTTATTTAGCTAGAGAATTTTTAAAACTTAACTAATCTCAAGAGCCTTATCATTATTTTTTGAGTGCATTATACTTGTATTATATCATTATACTTGTATTGTGAGTGTCCAGTGATCACAGGTATAGAAAACCTACAGCTTAAGGCGAACTCCGAACCACCACAAGTACATATTTAGTACTTGAATATTTTATTAATTTTCGGGAAGCGATTCCGAGCCCGTTTTCCCTGGTCGGTAGTTTTGCACGCAACTAACTAACCGAACCACAATTCCTTCCTGGCCTTATCCTAGCAAAATATTATTTCTCAAAGCTAAAACCTTAGATAACCTAATCAGAGCAGCAAACACATTTAAAACACGCAACTGAGAGTAAGGGAGAGGGAAGAGAACAGATAAATTTAGATTTATTAGTTATTAAGTCTAAGCTGAAATTAACAACAGCAAATACTTACGCTTAAGCAACTCACTGACACAAAGAGGAGTGGCTAGGCAGAGTAATACTATACACTTAGATAATGTTACTGAGCGAGAGGAGTAGGGAGGCGGCCTAGGTTGAAACTATTTCAACTGGATCTTCATAAAAAAGCACTTACAAGTTACCAAAAATAATTTAAAACAGGCTATGGGTTGTAGTAATTATAAAAAATATAGTAGCGTATTGAGAATTTATTTTCAAAAAGAGATATGATATAGTAAAGTAGGAAAAAACAAGTGATTTCTCAAATATATGTCCACACTTAGGCAAAGTTGGAACATATTATCGTAACGGTGTTAGGTTTGTTGTTGATCAGGTACTTAGGAGTACTTTTAAAAAATACCTAAAAGTCTCACAATATAACTAATTATGACTCTTGTTATTGCCGGTCTGGGTTTGTGCTAGTCGGTGTCTCAGTCTGACATCAGCAATCTTTCGTGAATAGGACCTGGTTCCAGTACGGAGAGTCTAGGTTTATCCCTTAGGTATCTGGGCCCTCCCTCCATCGAAACTATGCAAAACATGTTACCATGTTGTGTACGTATCTATAAACTCCTAGTGTTACATGGACTGGCATTTTTATAGATTTAACTTCAGAAGATACCATTGTGGCAGAATAATACCTATCTGAAATAAATATGTTTTTCATTAGGAATATGGTCCAATACGTCAATCACAATTAGTCTATTATAGCGAACACTGCCATTAATGTTGGCCTTAAACAGACATCAGATATGCATATTTCTTTACAAATCAGATGCCTTGCATCGCTAACAGCATTTTTTGTAAATGTTCCGACACATCATACAAAGGTTTCGGGAGCAAATATACCAATGACTTGTGATGCTTATGCACTGCGATCGTGTTACCATAAACATACTGATAAAATTGATTGCAACCAAATTGAACAGCAAACAACTCCTTTTTAAACTGGGTATAATTTTCTTCGGTTGACGTTAAAGTTTTGGAAATGAAAAGCAATTGGTTGATTATTCTGCATAATCACAGCACCTATTGCTGACTTAATGGATCTACTGACAGTATTAAGGGTATTAAGTAGACAATAATTAAGTTACACATACATATATGTAACAGAAGAAAGAGCTGGCTGTAAAACTTCAATGTCAATAATTAAGAATAGTTAATAGTTAAGAATCGCATTATATATACGTCAGAAATATATCTCGATTGAGTATGAAGAATTTAAATTCAGGTTGGTATTTCCAAAGGAAGCTTAGTATTTTACGATCAGTCGGAAATAAGAGTATCAAACTTAAATTGCTCTAGATAAAAACGAATCTGCTGAAACTTTTAGAAAATCGTATTATTTTCTTCATCTTTGTACTAAAAAAGTTACAAAGTAGTTTCAAATAATTTTTCTTTTGTAATAGCGGAGCTATGTAGAGATGTGCTTAGAGAAATAAATTGCGTTTGGAAAGTTAAACTTTACAGCGGAGCTGCGGTTAAAGGAGAGACCTCTCGTACATGAAAATTAACAAGACCAAAGTTGTTTCTAGCAGTATGTCGCTCTATTAATAATTATAAGCCCACTTGGGGTTTGTCCAAGAGACTACTCCGTAATATATTCGAACCACAAGAAGCAAAACAACCACGTTCAAACTTTTGCTAAACTTTATAAGCGAAAAACTTTCTATTGTTCATTAAATTATTGTACATAATTACTATTAACGGTATGGGATTAAATTCTACACCTCCATTACTTTATAAGCTCACAGCGTTCACGATAGATACCTCCCTAAGTCCATCGAGCTTTACTTGATCAAATATTTAGGGAACGCTTGTTACACAGTTCCTCTCTAGAATTTCCAGGCAATCTGTAACAACTACAAATATGAGCAAACTTAATACACGGGAAAGCTGCAAATGACAGCATCTAACAACATCCACGCAGAGCTAAAATCCTTTGACACTTTAAATTATTATTAAGCATTTTTACATCATTAAATGAAAGCGTTCGTGCAGAAAATCTCCTTGCAGATTTACCTAGTAACGATTCTAGGTCATGATCGTTCATTAAAAACCGTATCGAAACGCAAACAAAAAGGGAAAAAAGTTAAAATAAAAATCTCGAACCTTTTACAAGCATCAAAAAGCTTAAAGTAACAAACAGTTTTCGCTGGTTCATGGATTGCAGCTTGCCGAAGCTATTTCTAGGATTAAAGTTAGTTTCGGCAAGATGTTACCACCAGTCATTCGACACGCAACGTCTTTTCACGTTTCTGTACTACCCGAGACCACCATGTTTCCCACATTTGACAGATCGTGACTTTTTTTATTGGAAAAACGAATGTCTATCACGTAAGCTCCTAAAACCGACAAGAAAAAAATTCTTAATAGCTTTAATCCTTGGAAAAAAAGAGAAAACGTCCTATAAATTGGCGATCAAGAAACTGAAATCGAATTTCTAACCTTAAAAATGATTGTTTATCAAGTTTCAAACTTCAAAAAGAATTCTCGTTAAAAGTACATAATTGTTAAAACAAAAAAAAAAACTGATGAAAATCGGCAAATTAAACAATCCTGCGTAGGTACGTTAGCGTTTGATTTTAACTTGGGAAAACATTTTGTAAAAACAATCTCTTCTTGCTTTTTTAATTCTCATTTAGGCTGGCATTATGAAATGCAATCTAAACAAATTTAGAACGAAATCGAAATCAAATGAGAGAAAAAATATACTTCGAGTTCTGTTTGCTTTGTAAGTGGATTGTCGATTCTAACAGTTTTTAAAAATTAATTCTTTTTTATTCAAGATTTTAATTGAATCGTATTGAAGCAGTACCTTTAGCTGAAAACATCTAAAGGAAATTCTAGCCCTGAAGTGAGATTCTGGAAGGTCTGCAAAATACCCATCTACGGCTGCTATCACCTTCTCATTTGACGCAAAACGCTTTCCAGCCACAAATTTCTTTAGATTTGAGAATATGTGAAAGCTAGAGGGAGCCAGATCTAATGAACACGGTGCATGTTCCAACAATTCATACTTCACACTTTTGTGGGCATATGCACTATCTTGATGAAAGATGATTTTTTTCTTTTGCAATCCAGGTATCTTCTCACGAACTTTGCATCCAGTTTGTCCGGGAGGCATCCCAGAAAACACTGGCCATGACCTTTCCGGCAGATGAATCGTCTTCGCCTTTTTTCGCGCAGAGCCACCGGCTTCCACCAACTACACTGCTTCGATTTCTGTTTGGTTTCTGATGGCGTATAGTGATGAACCCACGTCTCATCCATAGTAACAAAGCGGTGCACAAAATCGGTTGGATTCTTTTTAAAATTTTCTGGTATCCCAGATATTTGGCACTCTGCTACTCCATCAGTTTCCACCAACAATTTGACGGCTCAGTAAACAAACATTTAGCTGATACCAACTAGCTACAAGGTTTTGAAGATAGTATTTCTTTCCATGCTGCACTTGATAAAGTCAATCGCAACAATTTTGTTTTCATTGAAGCCCCATTCCATTATTAAAGCTTTATTAATTTTAAAGGAATTTTGTGCACATAAACCCTAAACCTCAATTTATTGTCAAACATAAAGTAACACTAAATGAATACTTTCAGTTTTTCATACGCAATGGGTGCATTCAAAGTTGTAACAATATTTATGAGACTGCTAGGTAGTTATTATACAGGGTGTTTTTTAAATAATGGTTTTTGGCTTAATGGACAACATATGAGTAAAGGAAGAAGGCAAAAATGCAAATTTGCATTAAAATTCCTCACTATCTCAAAAATAAATTTTCACTAAAAATTTTTGGGCACCCGGAAAAATAAGCAAACTGAAGACGGCCCTGATGTCTGGTGAAGCTTAATAAATATTATGCTGACCATTCTATTTAGTTTAATCGAAGTAAAAAGATAGTTACTATTTAAACTATTATTATAGTAATAAATACATAAATGTGTCAGTAAGATAGACTAACCACTAAATAGGGTCATTCCATGCGAAATCGATCACTAAAACGGGTCGATCTCTCGGATTTCAATGAAAATCACTTATGAGATAGCAATCAACTAAAGAACATAACTTTCATTCATCAATTTGCTAAATTACGCAGAACTTCGGAAATATTCAAACTGAAAAAATTATCAAAACTGCTTGCACGCCTTTAAAGAAATATAAATATCTCGAAAAGTATTTACCCTAGAACAAATATTTTTTTGTATATTGCTCACTAGAAAACGGGCTTTTTGGACAGCCTAATAATTTTTTGTTATCGAACGTATTTTTATTTTTTTCTAAATGAAATATTTTAAAAATGCAGAAAAATCGGTGTGGTCACATTTTTAAAAATCTGCAAAAAAAAATTGTACAGATTCTTTGAACATTTTTGTATTTAAATGCCAAATGGCAAGCTGGACGTTTTAATAGTTTTGGCAGGGTAAATTTCCAAAGACCGCGCTGCAGACAGCCGGCGCACCATAGATCACGGTCAACCGGCGCAACCCGCATTCCCTACCTTCTAGTTAGTAATAATACCGTCTATATTTCCAGCGGTAGATCTTAACTAATGTACATAAGATAAATGTATATATGTGTGGATATGATTATACCTCCTGATTATTTAATTACTTATGTATTTAAATCGATTTCTTCGGGTGTGTTACAAAAGCATTTTTCTTGCGGCCAAAGACCCTAAAATATTATACTGCACTAGCTTAGATACCATTTTTGTTTACAGAAGATGAGTTGCTTTTGATCCTAAATTTAAAAAATAAATGTTCACTGGGTTAAACTGAGTGCTATTGTAGGTAGCAACCAATCATCAGCTTACGTTGTATTATATTATTAAAATCCAGCCATCGAGCTAGAATGTCAAATTTATTAACGTTAAAAACTATAGACTGAGCTATAGGATCATTGAAAATTCAATATTTGAACTTGTGGCACAGGTGAGTTACTGATATTATCCACTGCAAAAATTATCATAATAACTTACTGAACTCACTTGTACCATAAATAACTATTACCGATCTCTATTGTAGGTTCTGATGTTTAATAAGGTCAGCTGCGGTAATTGGAGCGATGGGGTAACTGGAACTTTGCTTAATAAAAACTAAAACTATCGTTAAACGTCTATGAGAATTACGTGAATTTTTAGTTTTATCGACTTTACCCTATACACTTTTCCGACTGCGATAATTCCTGAACTACTGCAGCCCTAATTTTTTGGAGACATTTTAATTAATATCCTTAGGGCGTCCCAGTTACCCAGCACATATTATAAAGTAATGTGGATATAAAATATAGACGATGATCCCATTTACCCCAATCTATTGGGTTACTGGAACCATCGGACATGTTTTTAAAAAAATATTTTTAAATTCAATAGTTGACATTAGAGCTGATTTATTTTTACATTTTCTTTTGGAAATATATTAAAGTTACTATAAAACAAGGTCTTAAACTTATACTTCACGTTAAAATATGAGATAAAGAGTTTGAAGCAAAAGAATTATATATCTATGGACGAATTACCCCAACTGACCTTAAAACTTAAATTAAAAAAGCTGTTGCGTTATATTTTATGGTCTTGGACAGCCGCAAGAAAAGTACTTTATGTAACACACCCGAAGTAATCGATTTAAATACATAAGTAATTAACTTATTAGTAGGTATAATCATATCCACACAAATATACATTTATCTTATGTACATTAGTTGAGAGGTTAAGGTTAAGAGTTAAGCTGGTAATATGGACCGTATTGTTACTAACTAGAAGGTAGTGAATGCGGTTTGTGCCGGTTGACCGTGATCTATGGTGCGCCGGCTGTCTGCAACGCGATCTTTAAAAATTTGCCCTGCCAAAACTATTAAAACGTCCAGATTGCCATTTTGCATTTAAATACAGAAATGTTCAAAGAATCTGTACAATTTTTTTCAGATTTTTAAAAATGTGACCACACCGATTTTTCTGCATTTTTAAAATATTTCGTTTAGAAAAAAATAAAAATACGTTTGATAACAAAAAATTATTAGGCTTATTGTCCAAAAAGCCCGTCTTCTAGTGAGCAATATACAAAAAAAATATTTGTTCTAGGGTAAATACTTTTCGAGATATTTATATTTCTTTAAAGGCGTGCAAGCAGTTTTTGAAATTTTTTTCAGTTTGAATATTTCCGACGTTATGCGTAATTTAGCAAATTGATGAATGAAAGTTATGTTCTTTAGTTGATTGCTACCTCATAAGTGATTCTCATTGAAATCCGTGAGATTGACCCATTTTAGTGATCGATTTCGCATGGAATGACCCAATAGTGACCCAGTTTTTTGTTATTCTTATTACAACTAATAGTAGGTACATTTCTGTATTATTATAGGTTAAAAATCGTCAACGAATTTGAATTGTATTTAATATCAAGACATACAAGCGTAATAAAATCAATTACATAACAGTTAGAATTGCTATAAAACGAAGTATTAAAAAACAGGCCATGTCCTTACCCCCGAATTATTCATTTGCATAGCTGCAATTAAATTACTAAAAAAGTACAAACTATTTCACTCATACAGTACAGACTCATTACAGTGTGGAGAGAAAAAATATAATGCACTTGCCTATTCCTAGCCCAAAAATTGTATGTGAAACAGTGCTGCTTTGTAATTATTCTTTTTGATTAGGAAGTAAAATCGAAGGATCGGTTTTAATTTGACGTTTAGTACTTAAAATACTTTTACTTGAGACGACACTGTCCAGGTTTACTAAATTCTTCGTATTGTTGACTCTATGACCAGTTAGCATATGATGACAAAAAGTTCAGATATAAAAACAAAGCAATACTACTATACCGTTCAACTCTTAGTACTAGGTAAATGTACGAGTGATTATTCTGCGCATCGATAAAGAGTAGGTTAACCGAGTTACAAATAAATCCTTGAGGATGTAGTTGTACTGCATGTATGTTTATTTAACACCTCCTAATAATGACGCTATTAATATAGCGATTTTGCAGTAAGTAAGTGAGTAATGTGATATATTAAGTATACACTAGTGAGATAATATTCAAAAAGTCACTACTTCCATAAATTCCATTACCTTCAAATGCAATTACAATGCTTTTTGACAAATACAAATAGATATTTAAGATATAAGTGTAAAAAACCATTCTTTATTGCACGAACGGTTTAATACACGAGCGAGTATCTAAAGGATGTGAGTACAATGAAGAGACTGTTTACACGTATATCTTACAACGTTTTATCTACGATCATAACGCTTTACTAAAGTATTCATTGTATTTGATATGCTTTTAAAATTTGTGACGTATGTTATATGTACACATATTAGTGTGCTTAGATTTTTATGTGCTGAGTTGTTTAGCAACCAGTTAGTAAAATATTTATAAACCATTAATTTTTTTAATCTCTTTTAATTTAATCTCTTGTAAATATTAGCGTGCAATAAAAATTTTATAACAGTAGTTCACTAAACGTTAACATTTTACACGAAAATCAGTGTAAAAAGTGACCACTTTTTTCATGATCGTAGATAAAATTAATTTGCCAAATGAATTGTCAAATTGAAAAGACTATTATTCGAATAAAAATGGATTCAAAGAGGTGTTGGATAAAATGTTGTATTGGACACGTGTGTAATTGCACGTTAGTCACTTAAGAAAATTAGCCAGTCAACCTGACGGCCTCGTGGCTAAACTTTTCTTGTGTGACTAATGTATACGATTATACACTAGTACAATAAATTACTCTTACAGATTTATTATGCATGTTACTTTTATGTGTAACGTCACGTTGTTTGAAGCTAATAAACATTAAAGGAATCTCAGTACGGTCCTGACAGTTCAGTAAAATTCAATTGTGTTGGAACTGCAAATATTACATTAAGCTAAATAATGTTTTCTTCAAAGAGTACAAAAGAGTCACCTCGAAACATATTCGTAAGCAATATCTTATACAGTCGAGGAAAAAAAAACATTAATTTTTTAACGTGTAACCGCCGACATCGGGCGTTACCCAATGTGCACCACGAGCAGGTTGTAGGTCAGATTTTGCACATCGTGTGTGTGTGTGTGTGTCGCATACTAACTCCTACCTCTAAAAGAGCAACAATTCGTGCACGTTGAATGCCCTTTAATTGCGGCATTGTAACGCTTCGAATAACTTTCTGATACTGATTAATTTCAAAACATTAGTAAAATAAAAATCAAAACATTAATTTAGGCACTTGCACATAGGGTAACGTTGTCGGCGGTTACACATTAAAAAAATGAACGTTAATAAAAAAATTTAATTTCAAAAATTCATAACATTGCGCCAAAAAATCGTAGGCACTCGAAGTTTTGAAAACTTGACAGAAAAAGGACTGAACTTTATTGCCTTGGTGATCGATAGGGTCCACGATGTTTTTTGTACGCCGTTCAAGGTGTTAAAGTGTGACATTTTTTTAATCAAAAACATATATTTTCTGCGGGCGGTCGCGGGTGGCGGAAAGGCCTTTAATTAAGACACTTTAAACTTTTTAGTACTCAAAGGTTCATCCATTTTCGTCCAATATCCGCCGAGTTATGACGGTTTGAAATTTTGGTATTTTTGGTGCGTTTTCAAGTGGTGCGTTTTTTTTCCTCGAGTGTATTTCAGCAGAATTTTTATTGATGCGAGTGTTTATTCTAAGGCGTTCCCACACTAACCAAATGCTTATTTCCCGAGAAATAAAATGTTCGAGAACAAAAATTGTTTTTAATTCCGAGCTTATAAGGGCTAAAATATAATATTAGCTTTAACGAAAATTTTCTTATGGTTAAAATGCATTGAACCTCAAATTTATAGCTTTAAAAACCATATTGGGTTGAAATATTCCCTTGTAAATAAAATGCCGAAAGTAACGTACATTCGAATAAACTTGTCTAGTCGGCCACCTGTAAATAACATCCTGCTTTTTAGAAGTAAACCTTAAAGGGAACCCTCGAAAGTTTCGCTGGAATTATCCTAGATTAAATGACGTAAATAGAGCTTATTGGCTAATGAGAATCCCGCCATATTTCTATTGGATTATTTAAAATTTGTCCCTTCTCAAAACAACTTATTCTACCGCCGAAGTATTTTTAGTTTAGCAGAGAAAGAGAGAGAGAGAGAGAGAGAGAGAGAGAGAGAGAGAGAGAGAGAGAGAGAGAGAAAGAGAGAGTCGGACAGCGGGTCTCGTACGCTGAAATAGTGTCCGTTCGGACACTGGGTGTTCTATCCCAAGTTAGCGGGCTTGCCCCAGTATTCTAGTTCTCGTGTTATTATCGAATAAAATTATTTCAGTGGAGGATTATTCCGTAATTAGAGTTCTAGTTGAGTTTTTTTTAGTTAAAAAGTTTGTAATAGACCACCATCTAGAAGGCTGTTGCCTTAGGCATTTCCGGGCGCTTCGTGCTCCAGTGATACAAAGATAGTCGTTACGATGAATGTACGTCCTAATTAATAAATATTTAGTTTGGAATTGGAGAATTTGACAAAATATTCCGTACTATTGTTAATGCCTCAATCTAAGTTAGTATTGTATCGTACCGATTCCGTTGTTTGGAAATAGATCCAAAATAAGAATAGTTTTCTAAAGCTTTGTTAATTTAACGAAGAAAATAATTACGTATTAGCAATTAAGAATTTATTAAGTAACCTTTAAGTATACAGTTTGTTTAGTACAGTTACTGTTAAAATCTTTGAGAATTTGTTCCGTTCGGAAGTTAGTGCTAATAAAATAATTACCGTTCCAGTTATGATTGTGTTAATAAAGAATTATTAGTTATTGGAAATTATCGTATGTTGAACCTCGTCGTTATTCGAGAAAAATATTAATAGTTCAGAATTTAAAATATTGTTCCCGTATTGGTTTTCCAGGTCAGCAGTTTGCTTTGTGTATGGTCATTATTGTTTTTAGTGTATGAAGTCATTTGTGTACGAAATCTTGAAATTTGATGGACTATTGAAAATGTAAGGTATTCAATTTTTTAATTAAGTTTTTTTGTAAAGTCTATTTGGGATCCCGAAATTTAAATTACTTTTAGTAAGATAATTTTTTGATTATGATAATTTTGTATTTTTTAATTTTCTTATTATTTTAATTTGTTCTTTTATGTTTCAATATACAGATTTCAAATTAATTTATCGTATGATATGGTTTGGCCCAACAAATTGCTGATGTTTATTTTTTGTCTTTTATTAAAATTCAGTAGTATCGTTTTATATGTATTTGATTAAACTAACGTCAATTTTAAAAGAGGATTTTTTCCAAATTGAAATTCCTAGATTTTGTTATCAGTTTAGTGGCGCTCAACATGTTTTTTATTTGTTCCTGATTCCATTGACTAATTAGAAGCTTTTGGGGTTAACGCCCACACCTGTATTTAAATTTAAATAAATTTGCATAATTAGAGATCTCAGTCGGAGCAGTTAGTTTAGTAAGTATCGTATTATGAACAATTACAGTAAGTGTAAAATATTTTGTGTTTAGAGGAATTCTGAGTGTTTTAAACGACGCCTGATCGTGAGGCATCTTTTTGCTTTTGTGTTAAATTAACGTTGCTATAAATGTCGCCCATCGCGGTGCTTTGTTTTGATGAGAGAAAAAAGCGTTGTTATAGTATATGATAGTAATCAATATAAAGGGTGTACAAAAGTAAGAAGTGACGTTGCAGACGCATACAGAAAAATTATTTCCTAGACATTCTATAGTTATTTGTTTAATTAGTACAAACATGAATGTTCGAACGACGAGTTAGCGGAGTCTGGCAACCTTACGAATTCAAAAAACGCATTTTATGTACAAATTAAACATACTATTTTTCTCCAACTGCTTTTAACAAACAAACTCCATGAGAGGACTGACGTTTCGTTAACATGACGTTAAAGCACTTTTTATTTACTGCAATTTTAATACGGGTAAATAGGGGCAATTTGAATACTAAGAATTAATAGCATTAAGAAATACTCATAAATGTATAATCTTCACTCTCATTTCGTGGAATATTCGAACTTGCGAAAGTTTTGAATGTCGTCGAATATATATATTATGTTATATTATGCTTAGCGTTACATAAAAAGAGGTTAGGATTGGTTTTTGTTTTTGTGCCGTCGGCGTCGTTCCGAGCAGCAACTAAGTTTTTAATGGAAATGTCGAATTTGTTTTTGTTATTTATGTCTTATGAAATTAATTTAATATTTTAGTATTATCAAAGAAAAGATAAATGATTATTATTTAATTAATAAAATTTCTACTTATTTTACATCATTGATATTGAATATATATATAAAATTGATATAAAAGAAAATGTTTTATGACACTGCCGAAAATATATCATGCATAACCTCAAAGTATTTTTTGTTTTAGTTCAAAAATAGTTATTTGTTCACCAAGGCACTAAAGTTCTACTTTTTTATCACTAATATGGAACCATAATGACTGATAAAAAATCAACTTTAGTACGGAGGTGCTGTATATTAAGTTTTTTCTAAAATCGTGAAATTAAGAATTTAAAATGCAAAATGTGTTTTTAATAACAGCAGTATAGGCAACTAAGTCAACGTGGCTGTGTGCGACATATGTCAAATACATGTGAAACAATGCAAATATAAGTGACAGATGGGTCCGTAAAAGTGCTACTTTACTGACTCAAATGAGTCCGTAAAGTGTTTACTTTACGGACTATTTCAGAAAAATCATTACTTTTTGTACAGTTACTATGATAACCAATAATAGTTCTAAATAGTCTACTTTTTATGCAAAATAACTTGATATTAACTATAGTGTCGTATTCGTGCGGCTGGAGAAAAAATACTTAACTATCAATAAAAAAAAATTATAAGTTATATAGACAGCATTTGAGCATTTATATCATCTGTTTTCCTGTTAAAATTATTCAATGAATCTTATTTATTCAAACGAAATTAACAATAAGTGGCTTTGAAAAATAGGTACTTGAATTTTTCCTGACAAGAGTCTTGAAGCATCATCTCTTTTCCTGAAACCTGTCGAAAAACACATTTAATTACTTTTATTTTAATGCCCTTCGAAATATCTAAACTTTTTGTAAATATTTGTCTTGTTGCTTGTTTGTAGTAGCACAATAGCTCGTTTCAGATACACAAAACGAAACCTTAGAATTCTGTTTAAAATTATTGAACGTTAGCTATTAACCAATTCATCTTGGTGACTTCAAATAGTGACAATATATCTTCGGGAAACTATCAACTGTAAGCGTCTAAACTTCAGCAACCCTTCGACAAGGAATGCAATATAAGTCTAACTATTTATGTGTCAGCTTTAATAGACAATATTAAACTATCATTATGGATCATCGCAGTTGTGTAAAATAAAAGTACCTAGACTTTCATTGTTCGGAATTAATATTGAACACAAAGAGAAGGTAAGTAAAACGGAAACTGAAACAATGGCTTCTTTACTGAACTGTTTACTCGAAATGCGATATTTGTAAGGGGTTATACTTCATTGTTGGTTCGTATTTATTGGTTCTAGTGAGAATTTATGGCATATTGGGTAAAGTTAAGAATTAACGAGAACAGGAAGGGTTCTTGTTTACGAGCACCTAAATCTAGAAATGGATGCGCAGGCGAATATAGTGCTATATTTTATTTAACGATGCTCTTAATGAATAATCTCTTTTAAGTGTTTTATTAAGTTTTTATGTTCGTTCCTTTTCTAATGTTGAAACGAACAGAAAACTAATTAAATAAAAAACAAAGTTTTCTCTAAAGTGTATTTTAGATTCGTTATCCTAAAAAGCTTTTAAAGTTTATGTTCAGGTATTTATCAGCCGACTAAGTAGAATCTGATATCGGAAGAAATGAGAAAAGTTGCTTACATATTTGACAGATATTATTATTAGGGAATTCAATATTGAAAAGCCAACAAAGTAAGAAAATGGTTCATCTGTACAAGAAACCACTTTTATCTACTATTAAAAATATGTATAATTAAAAATCTTTTAATTCTTAATTGAACCTTTCATTCGTTTCATCAATTGCATAGCACATATCGACATCTGCAACGAAGACTTAGATTTCAACTAACTCATATGTACTATATCAAATCATACTTACGTGCTTACTTTGCTAAGTTCATTTTCGTTAAACTGTTGTGTTCTTCCAGAAAAGGAAACAAGGCACTGAAAATGTTAAATGTTTATTTAATTATTGGAAATTGAGACAATGTTTATTAATACTAAAATTGTTACACTTTCCCTTTTTTTAACTATAATCAATTTCGTACTTAGTTATATAGTATGATGTTTCTTCGATGAATCTACTTCTTGTACTGTCTGAATAACAAACTGCGTTCCATAAGGAAACTTACTATCAATTACTCATTAAAATAAAATGTTCCAAAGGAAAATTAACGACAACAACATAATTCACTTTGAACTTAAATATTTACGTCCAATGTAGCATTTAATTTAATATATTTTTGAAGGGAAAGTTTAGTTTAATGAGTTACTAATATGTAACTAATAGTAGTTATTTCTGAATTATGGTAAACAAAGAAAATGAGATATGAATAACGTTGCTTACAATTTTATAATAAAATCTAACGATTAACAAGCTATAATTAAGAATCACCTTAAAATATGATTATAATAAAAAAGGATGTATCTAACATCTCTCTCCATAAGATTGATTTATATTAGAGGATAACTAAATTAAAAAAAAAAATAAAAATAAGTGAGAGGTTATTGCTATTATTAGTATTAATCGAATATATGGCTAATTCATATTAATAGAAGGTGCACGCGACACTGATCTACGCACATGTGGTTGATGGTCCACTGGATCATTCACTATTGACACTTGCGCTTTTAACTCAGTACGTTCGTCAAGTTCCAAATCTTCTGATGTCATTATTTGTGAAAGATGATGTCTCGTCAACGGAGCACTTGTAGTAATGTTAGTATTAAATATTTTTGCGCAACATGGAATTGATGAGTCTAGATTTTTAGTATTACAACACAGTAATTTTCTAATCAATTGTAGGCATCCAAATACCTTAAAAATCTTGTATATCACTAGAAGTCCTACTAACGATCCCAAAATTGAAAAGAAAACGGAATACCAATGTGTTTCATAACTTGGGATTTTTTGTTTTAACTGATTGTGTAGCATTTCATCAAGCTGGGTTAACTTATGTTGGGCTACTCATTCATCTAGTTTGACATTAGTGAACTGCACTGGTTGCAAATGTATTGCTTTAATGGAAAGATTCTCCTTCTTGGTGTTACCACAGACATCTTCAACTATATCTAACTTGGGTAGTTGGTTGATAATAATTTGCTGTTACTTCGCTAGTTGCTTCCAAAACATTGGTTGGTGTGAATCCCTTGCATCCATTTTTTAGTTTTAATATGCCGGTATTCTCAATCGTAATAGCCACGATTTCAGATGCAGGACAGGTGACTGTTAATTTTATTGCTTCTGATAGGATAAAAATCCAACTGTTGTCTTCCAAAGGTTGCCATATTTCCATCCTTGTGTGGATTGTTCGGGTAGTACAGGAACGTGGTATTTCATTAAGCACTGAAGTAAGTAGCAGTGTTTCGCAAGTAGGGTCCTTGTTTGATCGAGTAGTACTTATTTGATAACATATGTAATATTCGGGCAACGTCTTTGTGCATTTATTGAGATCCTGCAGTTGTGAATAGTGCATCTTCGTTGTACTCATTAATAAATAAGGAGAAGAAGGATCAATGTAAGAATATATTTGGGTGAAGTTGTGAGACATGGGGAGTGGTAAAATTTTATAGATATTATATTGTACATCATCTACGATAGGTATCTTAATTGCAAAAATTACTATTTGATTAATGTATATAACATCTAAGTTACTTATTTCAAAGTATTTATCAATTGTCGAATACGTTAGAGGGATAGGCAATTGTTGTCCTTCTTTCAAGATAATGCGTGATAATTCTTTTAGTAAAGTTAAAGGTGAAATTATTTGAGGGTGCAAAATATTATGCTTGGCTAATGTAATTGAATTTATTAATACGTCGTGGTAATGTTCAAGATTTGAGGTCATTTGTGTTAAAAGAGTAACTTGTTCTAAAATGATCTGTTGTAATCGAATTTCATTTATATTATTTGTGGTTTGGTCGGAAATTTTTTTAAACAATTCTATATTGGTGTTAAGCTTACCTTCGTTTACTTTTAGAGCATACATAGATGTATTAAAATTAGAAATAGTATTTGAGATAATACTGATTTGCTGTTTCATTAAAACCTGTACTTCTCGATTGTCGTGCATCAAGGATTTGATGGATTCTTCGTAGAATCTAGCATCGTCAGCATCGGGTATGCCGAAGAGCCAATTGATTCCGTATGAAATTCCGTCAAAAATTTTTCGTTTGAACCGGTTAGTATTTTCTAGATTGTGTCCGGTTAGATGATTAACCGTTTCTGCTTTATTCTTAAGTTCATTAATGCGTGATTCCAGCATACTTATTGAGTTGTGGCAGTAAAATGTAACATGATTATAAGAGCTTGAAGTACCACGATGAGTACATAGATTTTGCGATTTTATGAGATATTTTGATAATTGTTCATATTTTTCGTGAATGACTGACGAATTAAAATGAGATAGTAGTGTATATTTTGATCTTGATATAGTGGCGTTTCCTATATGGCTATAGTACAGACCAGAATTTTTATTCAAATATTCAATCTGGTAATTTTGTGTATTACCAATTACTATCATAAAGTTAAGGATTGAAATAAGGAAATGGAATAGAAGGAATGTTGATGACATTTTTTCTCTTCCTGGGAGGTTAACCTGAAACAGAAGGTTTCAATAGATTAATGTGATACGTTACTAATTTACTGCCTTTTTGTATTTGGACGGTTCGATTAGGAAATATTTTGGTTATCTTATATGGACCTAGAAGATTTGGACTTAATTTTTTGTTCAGACCGGGGGTAGTTGCTTTATTTACTACATAAACTAAGTCATTGACTTTGTATTCGTCCAGTTTAATTTTATGGTCGTAATATTTTTTTGACTGTTGCTTGGCTTTAAGTAAATTTTCTTTTGCTATTTTATGACAGGTATTTAATTTTTGTTTTAAATTTACCACATAGTCATCGTAGTTATAATTGATGGATGCCTTTTGACTGATAGTATTTGGTAGAAATGGCTTACTACCGAATAGAACTTCATGTGGGGAAAACCCAGTTGATTTATGAATATGGGTGTTATAAGCAAACATCGCGAAGGGTATAAATTCATACCAGTTCGACTGTTTATCGTTAATATAGTGCTTTAAATAATCTTTTAGTGTTAGGTGTGATCTTTCTAAAGCTCCATTGCTCTGGGGGTGATAGGTGGAAGATAAAATATGTAAAGTAACTACCTTGATCAGACAGGATTGTTTTCTGTATCCCAAATAGAGTAATGAATTTAGCTAATTCGTGGGCAATAGTTTGTGATTCATGATTTGGTATGGGAATAGCATAAGAAAATTTTGTCAAATCGTCCTGCATTGTTAAAAGAAATCTGTTATTATTTTCAGTTTGGGGTAATGGACCTACAATATCGATTGCTAATTTTTAGAACGGTTGGTTAGCTGTTGAAGTTATCTCCATGGGAGCTTTAGAAGGTTTAAAATTGGTTTTGTTGATTTGACATGATGGACATTTTTTTATATAGTTTTTGATGTCCTTTTTCATGGAATCCCACTTATAGAATTTCTTTAGCCTTTTATACGTTCTAATCAATCCAGAATGACCTGCTAATTTGGAATCGTGATTATCTTGAAGAATTTTTAGAATTTCTTCTTTAGTGTTCGGTTTTATACGTTCTTTAGTCAAAATGATGGGTTTGATCCCTGTATCCTTGAATATATAAAGTATTAATTCAGAAAGCATCTCCTTTTTTATATTTTTGTGAGCGATAGTTACATCATGAATAAAAATCGATTTGATATTTGAATTACGATTTAATTCAGTTCTAAGGTTCCTTAAACTATAAAAAATCTCTATATTCTAGTTTATCGAGGTGGAATTGTTTGCAGATACAAATATAAGGGGTTTTGTTAGTATTAGTAAGTTTCATAATTGAGTATAGATCATCGGGTTCTGGAACGTTTGAAAAATTATAAGTGTCCTTTAGAGATTCCGATAATAAATTTGAACTATCTAGATCCTTAGAATATAATAGAACATTAGGGAAGTGACTGAAACTATCGGAGGGCAAGGATTCTACTTGAGGAATTTCTAATATTTCGTAATGGTATCTTATGAAATTATCAAACACGTCATCCTTTCGAATTATATTAATATTTATTAACGGCTCAGGATTATTACTCTTAACAATTAATAAGTTATTACTATCACGAACACACAATTTGATTTCTATATTACTTTTCCTAAAAACGTAATGAATCATGTTTTTTATTTCCGGCCAATTTAATTCATCTAGACCGCAAGATATTTTAGGCATAGCTAATTTCGAAATTCCATTGGTTATGGAATGGAATATAAATGGCATCCTCGTGAATTCGTAATGCCCTAAAGGCGTGGTGAAAGCTGTTTTTTGTTGATCTGTCTTTTTTATTGGAATCTGATAATAGCCAGAAGCTAAATCTAGAGTGGAAAAATACCTTGAGTGTCCTAGCTGATCTAAGATGTCCTCTATATTTGGTAATGGATACGCATCGCCGATTGTGACACTATTAAGTCTGCGATAGTCTATTACTAACCTCCACTTAGGCTTACCTGAAGCATCAGGCCGTTTCGGCACGACCCAAAGGGGTGAGGAATACGGTGAAGTAGAGGGTTGTATAATTCCCTGCTCTAACATTTTAGTGATTTGCTGATTAACTTCTTCTTTATGCACTTCTGGGTAACGATAAGTTTTGGAAAAAATTGGGGTATTATCCGTTACATTAATTTCATGTTCGATCGCGGTAGTATGTGTCAGACTGTCGTTAGGTAAGAAAAATATCTTATTGTACCGAAGGCAAACATCTAAAACTGACTTTCTTTCTTCGTCATTTAGATGATCTAATCTTAAATTGTTTTTTAATAGTTCTTCACGATTAGGTTTTGATATTTCTGTATTAGAATTATTTGGGTTTATATTTAAAATTTTGAAGTTACGGGGAATTGGTTCCAAGAATAAAGAAATTGGATTAATTTGTTGATCGATTACTCGGGTATTTAAAATAGTAACTGAAGCCTTATTATGTTGATTAACCTTCACAATAGCCCTTGATAAGTAAATTCCTTTTGGTAATCCTACATTAGGAACAATACCTTCTTTTAATTCAGGATTTTTAATAGCAATTTCAACAACTGTCTCAGTTCTAGCCTTGAGATTAATTATGTTAGCATTATTAATATGATTTGCATTTGAATTAGATTGCTCAGTGTACAGCTTAATTGGAACTGTAATTGATTTAAATGAAATAGTTTTGTTTTCGAAATCAATTTTTGCGTTTTCGTGTTGCAAAAAATCTTGACCTAATAAGCCGTCGAAAGGGACGTTTGTTGCTTGATTTAGGATATGAAATTTTGCAGAAAAGTTTTGATTCTGAATTTGTAGGGGTATTTTTGAGCTTCCTACAGTTTCTACAGGATTATTAGGACTGAGTCCGTGTAAAATAATTTTTTCCTTAGAATAAAAATATGTTTCTGGTGTAAGTTTATTTGCTTTAATTAATGAAGCACTCGCCCCAGTATCTACTAAAAATTTAAAAATCTTATTTGGGTCTTTTGAATTTGGAGAACGTATTTCGATATAATTTAGATTATCATCAGAATTTAAAATTTTTAATTTTCGAACACCATAAGTTGAGAAATTTGGTCCTCCAGTGAAGTGCTCGCCACTGTGGACTGTTGGGAGTTTAAATGAACGGTCTTATTATCTTGATTTGGACTAACAGTTGTAGATTTAACCTTTTGTTGTTCTTTAATTTTATTTTGATACTGAAGCTTACGACATTCCTCTATAACGTGACCTAATTTCTTACAATATTTACCAGATTTGTTACTACTGGTTTTGAAATTGTCCTTATTATTGACTTGATTTTGGTTTTTTATGAAATTAATTGGTTTTTGTGAATTTAAATTACGTTGTGATGACATGAATGTACTAGGTCGCCTACACTCTGAAGTGTGATGATTATTCCGTTTGCAATTTTTACAAAATTTGTTTTGTTTTTGAAATTTTGCATGTTTAGTGCACGTTCTTCCGAAATCGCGGCTGTAAAAGCTGAGTTTAAATTATTAAAATCCTTCCATCTTAACATTTGAGAAATCTGTGGTAAGGAGTGAAAAATAAATCTATTTAATGTTATTTCCTCTATTGCTTGAATTTTACATGGTAATACGGATTGATCTTGAGTCTGTAATTTAACTGCGGAAAGGGCACGCGAGCTTAATACTTCTAACCGTTGAAAGAAATCATGAATAGACTCATTATAATTTTGTTTGCAATTATTTAATTCTTCCATTATTTGTGAATAATGTTTATTGTCTTGATATAGTTCTTGAAGTTTGAATTTTAAAGAATTCCAATCGTTAAAAGTTTGACATGCAAGTTGCTCTTTAGCTCGACCTGAAATCTTTGCCAATATATAATATAATAATGGAATCTTTTGTTCTGGTGATGCCAGATCGTTTGCATTATTGCAGTTAGCCAAAAATTGTCCTATCTCATATCTTGAAATAAATAAAGATTATTAAAAGTTTCACAGTTTTATTAAAATATACCTGACAATATTGTTTCGACAGCTATGCTGTCATTATCAAAGGTAATATAATTATAAACAAACACGTCGCTAAGGTAGATACAAAATAGGTAACTAGATAAAATAATAATAATAATAAAAATTAATAATAAAAATCATAATTAAACATCTAATACTTCCAGTAACGGAGAATTACTGAGCTCAAGTTGTTCATTCATTAAAGGTACCCTGAGTTTGTGTTTGTATATCTCAAAGGCTTCTAAAATGTCTAATTTGCGTTTGTTATTACAAAAATGTAGGAATTTAATATTATTTTGAGGAGTCATTGTGTGATTTTGTTCTAAAAGGTGTTTGGCGTAATTCGATTTTTCAGGATGTTTATTTTTGTAATGACGTACGTGTTCTTTATATCTTATGTCAAAATTTCGAAGTGTTTGTCCAATATATACCGAACTACAAAAAGAACAATTTAAACGGTAAATGCCCGATTTCATGATATCATGTGTTCTGTCTTTAGCATTAAATAAAAATGAAAAAGTGTTAGTGTTGGTTTTAAATGTTATTTTATAATTGTTGGTTTTTCTTAGTATATGTGCAATTTTTTCTGATATTTTGCCAAAATATGGTATAGATATGTAATTTGTGTCTTCTGTTTGATTGTCAATGGGATATATTCTTTTGATAGCTAACCTATAATCTTTTTGTTTAATTAAAGTGTCAATCATGTTCGGATTATAATGATTTGCATGTGCTAGTTGTTTAATGGTTGATATCTCTTTGCTAAAATCTGATTTTGTTAGTGGAATAGTTAAAGCTCTGTGTACTAATGATCTGTATGCTGCTATTTTATGTGTATTGTGGTGACAAGATTCATTTGGTATTGTTATATCTGTTTGTGTTGGTTTTCTGTATATGGAAAATTCAAAAAGATTGTCTGCGTTAATCTTGATATTTAAGTCTAGAAAGTTTATAGCCCTGTTTTGTTCTGTTTCTAGTGTAAATTTTATATTAGGATGGATATTGTTTATAAGAATTAAAAATTCATTGATAACCTCAAAAGAACTGTCAAAACAAGCTAAAATGTCATCAACATAACGAAACCAGAAGATAATGTGTTTAGAGAGGTTTAATTCAAATATTCGATCTTCAAACTTGTCCATAAATATGTTAGCTAATAGAGGACTTAGAGAATTACCCATAGGTAAACCATCCTTTTGTAAATAAATTATGTTATTAAAAGTGAAATAATTTTGACTTATACAAAGGTCAAATAATTGAATTAACTCTAACCTTTTAACTAATTCTATATTACTATTGATCAAGAAACTATCTAATAGAGGAATACATTCTTGTGGGGGTATTCTGGAGAACATGTTGCAAATATCAAAACTAACAAGTTTTGAATGTGGTGGAAGATGTATGTTTTGCAGCTTATCTACTAATTCTAATGAATTTCTAACAGAGTATTTCGATTTGTAACCTATCGTGTTAATAATCTGGTTCAGTTTTTTGGATAAAATGTGATTAGGTGCATTGATGTATGATACAACTGGTCTTATTGGCATATTCTGTTTGTGGGTCTTCACTAATCCATACAGTTTAGGAATTTGTGGGTTTTTATTAATGATTTGTTGCTTTTCTAATTCTGAAAAGCAGATATTGCAGTTTTCTAAACCTTGTTTTATTTCTTTTTGGAATTTTGTGGTTGGGTTTTTGTTTAACGTTTCAAAATTTTCTTTATTAATAAATTCATTAACTTTTTGTATGTAAATATCTTTAGAAAGAATTACCAAAGTGCTACCCTTATCTGCTTTAACAGAAATTAGATTGTTCTCTGTGATTTTCTGTTTTATAGATTGAAGAAGTGATATGTTAGATGTGTTGTACATTTTGTCCTGTTTCAAAGACATCTCTTTTAACAAATTCGAAATTTGGAATTTTGCATAGTTATTATGATCTTTCTTAAGTATAGTTTCGCATTCAACGGCCAAAATTTCTTTAATTTTGTTGGTAAATTTTGGAAAAGGGCAAAATTTGAAACCTTTGTTAAGAAATCGTGTTTCTCTGTCATTGAATGTTATATTTGACAAGTTTATGAAACGAGGATAAAAGTTTGCAGTGTTCTGACAATTATGGTTATTTTGTAGTGTACGTTTTTGTTGTACAAGTCGATGAAGTTTATTTTTCTGTGTGGTGTATTTTTTGAATTTAATGTGACTGACGGTTTCTCTAATGTCAAAATCTAAGATGTCAAATTGGATATTGTGTAATTTATGAGTAAGTTCTGTATAGAGTACCTTTATATAAACGTGCATATTGTCTCTTATACTAAACCATTTCTTCGATTCTTCTTTGAGCCATCTTCTTTTAGCATTCCTAATCACTTTTTCAGTAATCGAATTCTTGGTTCTGGTAGTGATGTTTATGTAGTTAGGAATAACCTGACGTTTCAGACATTCTTGGTTAAACCAAACATTCTGACTTGCGATTCCGTGTTTGATCATAAGTTTCTTGTATAACTTGGCTTGTTCTTCTAACGAAGACGAAATAATCTTGTTTATTGTTTCCAGCCTTCGTCTTCGTTAGAAGAACAAGCCAAGTTATACAAGAAACTTATGATCAAACACGGAATCGCAAGTCAGAATGTTTGGTTTAACCAAGAATGTCTGAAACGTCAGGTTATTCCTAACTACATAAACATCACTACCAGAACCAAGAATTCGATTACTGAAAAAGTGATTAGGAATGCTAAAAGAAGATGGCTCAAAGAAGAATCGAAGAAATGGTTTAGTATAAGAGACAATATGCACGTTTATATAAAGGTACTCTATACAGAACTTACTCATAAATTACACAATATCCAATTTGACATCTTAGATTTTGACATTAGAGAAACCGTCAGTCACATTAAATTCAAAAAATACACCACACAGAAAAATAAACTTCATCGACTTTTACAACAAAAACGTACACTACAAAATAACCATAATTGTCAGAACACTGCAAACTTTTATCCTCGTTTCATAAACTTGTCAAATATAACATTCAATGACAGAGAAACACGATTTCTTAACAAAGGTTTCAAATTTTGTCCTTTTCCAAAATTTACCAACAAAATTAAAGAAATTTTGGCCGTTGAATGCGAAACTATACTTAAGAAAGATCATAATAACTATGCAAAATTCCAAATTTCGAATTTGTTAAAAGAGATGTCTTTGAAACAGGACAAAATGTACAACACATCTAACATATCACTTCTTCAATCTATAAAACAGAAAATCACAGAGAACAATCTAATTTCTGTTAAAGCAGATAAGGGTAGCACTTTGGTAATTCTTTCTAAAGATATTTACATACAAAAAGTTAATGAATTTATTAATAAAGAAAATTTTGAAACGTTAAACAAAAACCCAACCACAAAATTCCAAAAAGAAATAAAACAAGGTTTAGAAAACTGCAATATCTGCTTTTCAGAATTAGAAAAGCAACAAATCATTAATAAAAACCCACAAATTCCTAAACTGTATGGATTAGTGAAGACCCACAAACAGAATATGCCAATAAGACCAGTTGTATCATACATCAATGCACCTAATCACATTTTATCCAAAAAACTGAACCAGATTATTAACACGATAGGTTACAAATCGAAATACTCTGTTAGAAATTCATTAGAATTAGTAGATAAGCTGCAAAACATACATCTTCCACCACATTCAAAACTTGTTAGTTTTGATATTTGCAACATGTTCTCCAGAATACCCCCACAAGAATGTATTCCTCTATTAGATAGTTTCTTGATCAATAGTAATATAGAATTAGTTAAAAGGTTAGAGTTAATTCAATTATTTGACCTTTGTATAAGTCAAAATTATTTCACTTTTAATAACATAATTTATTTACAAAAGGATGGTTTACCTATGGGTAATTCTCTAAGTCCTCTATTAGCTAACATATTTATGGACAAGTTTGAAGATCGAATATTTGAATTAAACCTCTCTAAACACATTATCTTCTGGTTTCGTTATGTTGATGACATTTTAGCTTGTTTTGACAGTTCTTTTGAGGTTATCAATGAATTTTTAATTCTTATAAACAATATCCATCCTAATATAAAATTTACACTAGAAACAGAACAAAACAGGGCTATAAACTTTCTAGACTTAAATATCAAGATTAACGCAGACAATCTTTTTGAATTTTCCATATACAGAAAACCAACACAAACAGATATAACAATACCAAATGAATCTTGTCACCACAATACACATAAAATAGCAGCATACAGATCATTAGTACACAGAGCTTTAACTATTCCACTAACAAAATCAGATTTTAGCAAAGAGATATCAACCATTAAACAACTAGCACATGCAAATCATTATAATCCGAACATGATTGACACTTTAATTAAACAAAAAGATTATAGGTTAGCTATCAAAAGAATATATCCCATTGACAATCAAACAGAAGACACAAATTACATATCTATACCATATTTTGGCAAAATATCAGAAAAAATTGCACATATACTAAGAAAAACCAACAATTATAAAATAACATTTAAAACCAACACTAACACTTTTTCATTTTTATTTAATGCTAAAGACAGAACACATGATATCATGAAATCGGGCATTTACCGTTTAAATTGTTCTTTTTGTAGTTCGGTATATATTGGACAAACACTTCGAAATTTTGACATAAGATATAAAGAACACGTACGTCATTACAAAAATAAACATCCTGAAAAATCGAATTACGCCAAACACCTTTTAGAACAAAATCACACAATGACTCCTCAAAATAATATTAAATTCCTACATTTTTGTAATAACAAACGCAAATTAGACATTTTAGAAGCCTTTGAGATATACAAACACAAACTCAGGGTACCTTTAATGAATGAACAACTTGAGCTCAGTAATTCTCCGTTACTGGAAGTATTAGATGTTTAATTATGATTTTTATTATTAATTTTTATTATTATTATTATTTTATCTAGTTACCTATTTTGTATCTACCTTAGCGACGTGTTTGTTTATAATTATATTACCTTTGATAATGACAGCATAGCTGTCGAAACAATATTGTCAGGTATATTTTAATAAAACTGTGAAACTTTTAATAATCTTTATTTATTTCATGATTATGGAGTTCCACAAAATAAGGCTGGAAACAATAAACAAGACTATCTCATATCTATTTCCAGAAAATTCTTTGGGAATTAGTTTACATAAGAAATCAAGATAATATAAGATAATATACATGTTTGGTTTTGGGGAGATGAGGAGTGGGCAGTATTTAGGAGATCACTTGAGGAATTATTTGGTGAGTTTGGAACTGGTGCCATTTTGATTATGAGTACAAGAAAGCACTGAAACACTAACAAAATCAGAAAAATGCACTTACCCTTCCTTCTGGAATTGTACTCTTCCTTGGAATTAAATTCGCCAATCGATTTGAATTTTCAGATGTTACAGCTAATGCGGTCAAAATTCTGCGTTGTCCTGATGTTCGCTTCGATTGTATGGAAGATCCTGCCGATCTGCGCCAAAATTTATGTCGTGTTCTTCCAGAAAAGGAAACAAGGCACTGATGATGTTAAATGTTTATTTAATTATTGGAAATTGTGACAATGTTTATTAATACCAAAATTGTTACACGTTGTCATTTTTAACTATAATTAATTTCGTACTTAGTTATATAGCATGATGTTTCTTCGATGAATCTACTTCTTGTACTGTCTGAATAACAAACTGCGTTCCATAAGGAAACTTACTATCAATTACTCATTAAAATAAAATGTTCCAAAGGAAAATTAACGACAACAACATGATTCACTTTGAACTTAAATATTTACGTCCAATGTAGCATTTAACTTAATATATTTTTGAAGGGAAAGTTTAGTTTAATGAGTTACTAATATGTGACTAATGATAGTAGTTATTTCTGAATTATGGTAAACAAAGAAAATGAGATATGAATAACGTTGCTTACAATTTTATAATAAAATCTAACGATTAACAAGCTATAATTAAGAATCACCTTAAAATATGATTATAATAAAAAAGGATGTATCTAACAAAACTTTCCACAGTTAAATTAGCTCAATTGTTACTAAGAAATGGTAACAAAAATTCTGCAAAAACATATACTCAAAAAATAAAGGAACAAAAACAAAATTTGTGGTTTATATCACGCAGATGTACAAACTATAAACTATTTTACAACATTAAACACTTATATTTTATTGTGGAAGTGTTTGTTTCCCATATGCTGATTTTTGCGTGGAATGCACTCCATAACATTTTGCACAAATTTTTCAATGATTTTTTTCACCTCATCCATAGTTTCTACTGATTTACCATTTTTAAGAAGCTTTGCTTTCATTATAAACCAATAGCGCTCAATCGGACGAAGCTCCGGCACATTAGGAGGGTTCAGTGATTTTGGAATATAATCAACGTTGTGGTCTTCGTACCATTTTAATGTATCTTTAGCGTAATAAATTGGCGCCAAAATTGGCCAAAATATCGGGTAACAACCATGTTTTCTAAAGAATGGCACAAGGCGTTTAGTGAGGCAGTTTTTTAATATAAATATCTTTCGTCATTGTTGCTGTGGTGAAATAAGGAGTGCTTCGCAAACCAAATTGACAAATAGCCTGCCAAATTAACACTTTTTCTCCGAATTCTTTAACACCTATTGTTTTTTCTTAATTTCTGACATCTTCTTGTGGTGCTGCCGAATAATATTGGGGTCCAGGTAATGTTTTAAAATCGAGTTTTAGGTACGTCTTGTCGTCCATAATTATGCATTGCGTCTTGCTTGCAAATTTTGTTTCATCCAATTTCCGGGCAAGCCTAATACCCTGAATTGTCTGTGTATCAGTGCGTTTAGGGGCTTTTTTGTTTCTTGTAGGTCTTTATACCATTTCGTTTTTTGATTTTAACAACCATTATACATGCGAAGTTCCACATTTTCTAGCTACATCTCTGATTGACATCGATCGATTCTTCTTAACGGTTTTAACCACCTTTGGGTCATTCCATGCCAAATCATCACAGCTCACAACCCAACCATTTCAGATTTTCGTGAAATTTAGTAGGATGGTAGAGGACATAAAGTAACTTACGTATGTAAAGTTATAGCTTTCAGTGATATTTACTCATACAAGGTGAACAAAAATAATTCATAACTCTGCTTCTAATTACTGCAGAACTTTCATCTTAGGCTTGTTTTAAAGCCAAAGGAGCATAGTTTTCATAAAAAAACTGCTTTGTAATAAACTATTGAGTTTTTCATTCCAAGGTCACATGATGTGCCTTTGATCTTAAATATCTAAGAAAGTGTACCTTCGATTTTTTTGAGAATACGATTTGTTATACAGCTAAATGCAATCTCTCTTTGGTGTAAGTTTCATTTTGGGAAACTTTTGGGAACAGGAGTAAAAAAATTGTTAAATATGGTAGTCACACACTTTTTATAGAAAACATGCATCTGGCAGATCAGGCCAGAGTATTGTATCAGGTATTTAGTAGATATCTGTGCAGATACCTGCAAATTTTATCTACTAAGACAAGTATAGATATGATGTTGTACCTGAACCTGCAGATGCAAGTAGCTATACAGGTCCCAGCCAAAAATGACAAGTTTTAACACTGAACACAAAAACTGACTTAACAAAATATGCGATTTTCATCATTTAGTTTTATTTTGCGTTAATCTTTTTCAGTTTTGTTTTAATTTTTCCTTACTTCTACAGGGTGTTATAAAATAATTGCCTATTCTGAAAGTTAAATTCTTATATTTTTAAATGTTTACTTTTGAATATTGCGACAGGTTTGGAAATTTGCTGGATTTTTCGTGGCGGTACCGCAGATGCGCACCAACACAAAATAATAAATTGCTTTTAGTCATTAAAATTTATAAGAAACGGTAGATGTATACTAAATTGAAATAAAATGTAAAAAACACAACTTTAAGTTGTTTCAAACTAAATATTTCTTAAAAATTAAATCTTTCTTAAAAATTATTCTTTTAGGTTAGGTTAGGTTAGGTAAGAAGTTAGATTAGAAATTATGTTAAATGTTAGATTAGAGGTAAGGTACGTCGTACATACATAAGTACGTATGTATATAAGTACATAAGCAATAAGCACATAAACACATAAGTACATCAGTACACAAATACATAAAAACATAAATAACACAATTAGCGCAAAGTTTGCATGTTTACTTCATAATCAAAGGATCGCAGGTTCGATCCCCGGCCAAGCTGGTAATTTTTCATAGCGGGGAATAATTAAAAAACATAGTTTCTTATCGGATAGGAAGTAAGACTGTAGGCCCCGTGTCAATGCGATGTTTGGCACGTTAAAAATCCCTACTGGGGATGGAATTCCCCTAGATTCGGCTAAATTCTAGTAGGGTCGGCCAAATGATCATAGAAATTGGTGCCATGAGGTACGAAGGATACTCCGCCATCCTCATTCCGTGTCCAAAAATAAATAAATAGTGAAAATCATATAATTACATCTTATTTTGTTTGGTTAGTAGTCGGTGTTAAAATGCACAAATTTTGACTGGGGCACCCTGTACAGCTACTTGTATCTGCAGGTACAGGTACAACATCGTTCCTATATTGTCTTAGTAGATAAAATTATCCAAGTACGATATGTGGTGGAAAACCAAAAGTTTCAGTCGGCAAATGTAGATAAGTATACTGTAATGCAGAATTTATAACACTCTGTAAAAGTAGGGGGAAATTAAAACAAAGTTGAAAAAATTAACGCAAAATAAAACTTAATCGTGAAAATCACATACTTTATTTTAAGTCAATGCTCGGTGTTAAAATGTGACATTTTTGGCCTGGACACCCTGTATAGCTATCTACATCTGCACATACTTGTCTTAGTAGATAAGATCTGCAGGTATCTGCACAGATGTATACTTAAGTACCTGATACAATGATACCTGATACATGCCAGATGCATGTTTTGTATAAAAAGTGTGACTACCATATTTAACAATTTTTTATCCCTGTTCCCAAAGGCTTCCCAAAATGAAACTTCTACCAAAAAGAGACTGCATTTAAGTGTATAACATATTCTATTCCTAAAGAAATTGAAGGTACACTTTCTTAAATACTCGAGGTCAAAAGTCACATCATGTGCCCTTGGAATGAAAAACTTAATATTTTATTATAAACTAATTCTTTATGAAAACTATGGTCTTTTAGCTTTAAAACAAGCGTAGGTTGGAAGCTCTACTACGATTAGAAGTAAAGTTATGAATTATTCTTGTTCACCTTGTAAGCATTTTACAAAAATTTTACATTTTTTAGCATGTTTGCAACCCTGCTGTATGAATACCGTGTATTTCTGAGGGCTATAACTTTATATAAGTTACTTTATGTCCTCTACCGTCCCACCAAAGTTCACTAAAATCTGTGATGGTCGGGTTAAAAAGTTAATTTTTTGTGATGATATGGCATGGAATGACCCCTTTGTTTCTAATTTCTTGTCAACAAAAGCAACTGGACCGACACTTCTTGGCTTGTCTTTCTAGCTTCTGCATTATTGAAACGTATAAATGTTCGTCGCACTGTATAATACGTCGTTCCAATCAGCGTCGGACTGGCGACATTGGGGCCCACCGGGCAAACAGCGGTGGGGGACCCACTTTTTTTTTTTGTTAGTAACTTGTACATGTCAAATCGCTTCAATAACTTAATAAATATTACGGTTATTTTTGCAAAATTATCAAGATTTAGCAGAAATAATGATACGTAGTGCATTATGGAAACTGCTGTTCCAGACAAAGTTCCTGTAGATGAAAAATTTTGAAAATTAATAGCATATGTTAAATAATTTTTATTGTGGTTTGGTATTCTCTATATTATTTGAGAATTTTGTGGTATGCAGAGGGCCCTCGTTCTTCTTTGCTGCTCGCAACGTAGTTTGGCTACGTCACAAGTTATTTTCCCTTTTTTAAAGCACTAACGTTCACCAATTTGTTATAAGATTAGGTATCTGAAGAGTGAAACACCATGACGTCCAGTTACTTGCATTCAAAGACAGCAATAGCCACGCCATATTTCCAAAAACACTTGAGCATGCGTGGCTTTTCACATGTTTTTTGAAAAGAGTGCCGAGAAGGATAATTTGCCCGGCGCGAAAAAACTAGATGGCTATGATTTTAAAAAATGCATCATTTTTAGTTTACATACAAGAGAAACTTAATTCTGATTGTCTAAAATAAACTATCATTTTAAAGCACCTTTAGGTCGGTCATCCCAAAATTATATTATAAATATTTTAACAAATATAATTTCAAAAATTATATAGAATAAATAACTGTTTTCTAAACAATCAGTAATAGAAGAAAATGGTAAGATGGACAAAGAAATAAGTGAAAAACTGAGAAAAGCAGGGAAAGCATACAAGATAATGAAAACAACGATTCTGGGTAAAAGAGAAGTACCAAAATATATAAAAACAGAAGTTATCAATAAAATAGCAAGATCGAGAATACTATATAGCAATGAAATATGGACAATAACAAATAGGAATAAATCAAGAATCTATGCAATGGACATGCGATTTTTAAGGAAAATAGCAAACAAAACAAGAAGAGACAGAATTAAGAACAAAACCATCAGAGAACAATTCAAAATCAAACCAATATATGAAAAGTTAGTAGAAGGACAATTCAGATGGTTTGCTAACCAGAAGAATATATGGAGTAACTATGGATGGTGAGAACTGAAAAGGAATACTGGAATGAGGCAATCAGAGAAGAGCCAGACAGAGAATAAGATAGAAAAGGATGGAGAAAAAAGTGCACGAAAGAACAGTAAAGTACATATGGTATTACACTTAACTATAGAAAGGTATAGAATCAAGAAGAAAAACTAATGGTCTTATTCTTTGTAATTTGTATATTCTAGATCTTGATAAAGAAAACAAATCGTTATCGGAACGTCTAAATGAATTTGTAAAAAATTAATTTGAGGGCTGAATCCCATGAAGTTTTATTCAATTTCAACAACTATTACTAATTATTTAACTATTAATTTAATTTAAATTTTTAACAGACAATTACATTCTTGTATTTACGATGCCTGGCTATTCGTCAAAATTAATAAAATCTGAATTTTGCAAATTGCTCTTGAGGTCTTGGGGGCCCACTTTTCGGTCTTCAAGGGGGCCCACCGGGCATTTGCCCGGTTGCCCGGCGGCCCAGTCCGACACTGGTTCCAATTAGTTTAGCAAGTTGTTTGTAGGAGAGACTTGAAAATTTTTGTCTTTTGCGCAAAATTTCCAGGCGCACCTTGTCATTAGAATTCAGTTCTGCCACACAAATAAACTTAATCGTTATAAACCAAGTACTAGCGTAAACACGAAATGACAGTGTTACTTTTGCTGGGTTCGTTATTTCAACTCTTTTTGCTTTGAAAGCTCTATTGATATAGTTACAATTATTTACAACAATGCATACCATAGAAACTGTGCTCTTCGAGTAAACAGATTATTATTAGAACTTACTCAAAGGTGTTTCTGAAATACTTGTGTGGATTGGGTTGCACATACCTTCTCAAATATTTCCTGCTTTCCTTTTCCTGTTTGCTTTTTTTAGATGCTGATAGTATTTGTTAGTTTTACTGATTGTTACAATTATATCTACTTTATTGGGAAAAAGGATTTTTTGGTATTTTAATACGCATTTATGTTATTAAGTTTGCATTCATCTAATTAAGCAAAATTAAATTCTTTTGTAGCTAGATAGCTTACCTTTACTGTATGTATCGATTATGAAGTTGAAATCTTGAAAACATTGTTTTGTTGCGCACTATTCTATTGTTTATGCATCTGCTGCAGGCTACTAAGTTTTTGCAATGAAATACTTTTTAAGAATGAATTCTCCAATATGTTTTGTTTATTTATTACATTTATTAAACCTTAATTCCGTAGTCTATGTGTTGGACTTGAATCTCTTCTCTGTTGTGTTTCTGTAAAACTTTGAATATATCTTCAAATAATTCTTTATATGGAATATGGATTAAAATTTAATTTTTTGAATAATAATTGAGTAAGTTAGTACCCCAGTAGCACACACATGTTGGAAAAATATTGTTTCCACATATTGTCCAAACATTGTAAATGACAGACACTGTCGTATATTGGGCCCCAATATTGAACCAATATAACATCAATATCATATAGTGGGCTGGAATATAAGCCCAATATAGGATCAATATAGAGGAAAACATATTTTTTAAACGTAGTATTTATATATTGGACCTTTGTAGGAGCAATATTGGCTACATACGTTGGGTGCCAGTCTTTAACCAATGTAATACCAATCTTGGTTGAATCTTCCTAATATTGGGCCTAGATATAATATGTTACCCATATAGTACTAGTATTGGGCCAATATCTTGTGCTACTGGGGTAGTAATTGAGTAGTTGAATAAGTTAAATAATTTAAACACGCATGTGGTGCAGTCGGCATTATAGTCCTGTATCTAGCTAATTTTATTTTATTAACCTATTTTAAAACGAGATTATATTGATTTATTTTTCCATCTACACAAGACTGTTGTTGATCTTTCCTCTTTCTCTCATTGTGAGCTGTTTTTTGTGGGATGCTACCATCAGTGCTCAAAATAATTGTAATATATCGGTTTTTCTCGTTAGCTCTGCTCAGCACACTGACATTTACCGAATTAAATTTTTAATCTAGAATGCTCTCTTTTTCCGGAGTTTCTTTGAAAACAAGCATGTCGATGATACCTCCAAAATTTATCCTCCGAAATTCCATTTGGATGTATAGTAGATCGATTCCTGATCTTAGCTGGAATGCCATTGAACAGACTGGCTAATCGTTCCTGAACTGGTCGATCCGGGCTTGGCTCTTGATGAAACTAACTAGCCTGTGGACAGGCCACCAAATGACAGCCACGTTGCGCTTTTATAATTCGGCCAAAGAATGGAATTTGAATTTTGTGATAGTTTCTAAGTTCTGTTCGGTGATTGGAGTACACATTCACAACATGTCCTTTTCGTCTAGACCACAAGAGGCCACTCAGCTAAACAAGGGTACATAGTCAGCCATTGACTTTCTAGGGTTGTTAAAGGCTGATGTGCGTACGATTACGATCTTACGTAGGGATTGTGGATAAATATTAAGATACATCCGAATGTCTATGAGATTTTAAATGATAAGGAATAATAATTACTGACTTAAAGGGAATAACTTCCAGAACTCTGACTATGTATGCATTGATAGACTACTACATCCAGTTTTGTTTGCGATACGATTACAATTGCGGGTTCCAAGGACAATTGTTTGTAAATCGTTAATATTTTAAAAATCAGAAATATCTTAATTAATTTAATTCAAAATACAGGCGAGATTACAAGGTTTACATTTTTGGTATGGTTAAGACAAGTTTGGAGGATATGTTTTTACTGCTTACTTTATTACAATGGTAAGACAATATGCAGATTTAGTTTCGATTCAGTTTTGAATCGAAATGAACGGTTTTATTCATGTTTGTTACAGTTAGTAGTTTTTATAGATAATATCTTGATAAACTGCTCCTTTCTGGAAATATAATTATTTGCTTTTGGTAGCTTTCGTTGGATTTTGCAATAAATATTTGAAAGCTAATCAACAATTGAATTATTTAAATAAACATAACGCTTTAAGTTTTATGTACGAAACACTTCAGACTTTAATTTAAATTTTTGCTTTATAAAAGTTGCGTTTATTGAACAATATTTGATGCATTTGTTATTCTTTCATTAATAATGCAACCAGTTGTGGGTTAAAATTCCTTTTAATGTATTTAATTTGTGTTTAAATTCAATTCCATAAGAAAATTCTTTTTGAGGTACGCTATTAATTTATCATGCAGTGTTTACCTTTTGTAGAATCGAGAACTTAAACAAACCATTTTGTTGATATTCTTATCGCGACGCCAAGGGCGTCCCGCGTCATATATTTGGTTTCAATTAAATATTGTCTTATTATATCTAAACTTATAGTTGCTCTGTTGAATAGTTAATAACTATTAAATTCATATTTGCATACGTTTAAGAGCGTTTCTCGCTTCAATTAATTAAAAATTGTTCTTTCAACAATTCGTTTGAAATTCACAAAATTTCTATCAACCTAGAAATTCGGAAAACCGAATACGCCAATGACGCATGAATTCTTTTCCTAAAAATACCTATGTTTTAAAAATTTAGCAACTTAGTAGACAATGAAAATAAAATTTTATGAATAATTGAGTAGGTTATTGGCATTAGATTAAAGCAAATAAAAGACTTTTTTTCAAAGCCCCGGAGAGTAATTTTACTTTGATACCTAACACAAAAATTCAAATATTCGTTTTTAAAATTGCTTTAACCAATCGTATAATCAATTTTCCCCAAAAGTTCCCAGTGGAAAATATTTAGTCAAATATTTATAGAAAAACTTTTCCTGTTTAGTGTTATATTGTTTGCAGTAAGTTTCAAATCACTCATAGCTTTTACAAAACATTTTTCCTGAATGTGAGGATGATTCAGCAAAACAACTCTTAATTCAAAAATGAATTTGACGTTTTAAATATTAATCCTTATAAATCACCTTGCTATTTTCTAGAAAAGAATACTTGGTATTGCACTCACAACTTTTTATTATTTCTAGTTCATTGAGTGCTCATAATGAAACAAATTCATAAATGTAGTAAAAACACTATGAACAATTATATGGCAAGAACCTACTTCAATATGAATTTTTAAATAAAAACATTCTGTTCGGGTCTTTAGGAAGACTACCATTATTATTATTATTATTAGTTAATGAATGGCCTGGTTAGGTATCTAACGGTAGTTTCTTACTGAAACTTATGCATTTCCCTTCATTGTTTCTACTCTGGTTGCAAATAATTTGTATGTATTTGAAATGGCTGTTTAGTGGTTTCTTAAAAAAATAACTGGTTAAGAAACCCACCTGTGTAAGGCCACACTCTTGTTCAGAACTGCATTTCCTTACTAAAAATTTGCTCACGAAGTTGAAACAAATAAAATCTCAATTCTAAAGTAAAAATTTCAATTGAATAGGTACCTTGTATGTAAAAGTTGCGTGTCTCGAATTATTTTTTCTGGGCCAGAGACAATAGACCAAAGAGAAGCAGAAAATATTATTTATACAGTTGAGGTATAGCAGAGATTAGCATCAAGTATCCATTGTCTTTGAAATTGGTAGTCTATTCAACACAATTACTGCTTTTGGCTCTTATAGTGGATTCATGCTGTATGATCAAATTAAAGCAACTTCAGAAATCTACAGAGAATGTTATATACCTTTATAACAGGTTGTTAGACTGAATTGTAGTATATGACATGAAATACTATAACTAAATAATACAATAGTCTATATTTCATCACATTTCAATATAAAAAATTGATATGCATCTAAAAATAATTTAAAATTTATAATATAACATGGAACAAGAACAAATTTTTCCCTTTCTGCATTGCATTTTCTACACGTTCTACCGGTTTATCAAATAACTATGAAGAACGTTTCAAATGTAGATACAACTTTGTGCGGCAGTCTCTAACAGAATAGCAAATATCTATTATGCATGTTGAAATTGAATGCTTATTTTCAATGCGATAGTATACTATGTATATATAGCTTTTGTACCTGACATGAAAACCTTCAGTAACAATATAAAAATCCTTTTAATTCTGTTTCTATAAAATATCTACAGAATGTGTTAGTTGTAATTTACGTAGACATGTTTCCATTATAAACGTAAATGTTTTGTTACTATTATGTGCGATTTACCACGAAAACAAATAATTGCTATTTTTTATGCCAAGGCAACTTTTTAATGCGAACTATATAAGCAGTAAATTGTATTTTGATGTATTTTGCTGATAGTCGTTTTCCTTTAGCTCATTTGGTAGAGATACCATCTACACAGTGGAGAGTCCTGGGTTCAATTCCCAGCCGGAGCGATATATTTTTCTATATGGCTTTGCATTTAAAATATAATTTAATGTAAATCACTAATTAACTTAATAAAATTAACATGTATCTAAAAAAATATAAGCAGTAGTTCACTTAAACTTTTTAATGTTTTAGTATTATTAAAAAAATTAAATTGATACTGTCTTAGATACAATCAAGTCGAGGTCTTAAAAAAATGTATGACAACAGCCAACATAGCCGAAAGCAAGACACGCTATATTTCAAATTTCAAAACCTGAGTTCTAATCATAGTTTGGCTAAATTTCTTTTTTATAAATATTTAATATATTTTATAAATAAACAATTGTCTTATAAAAATAATATTTATAAAATGAAATAATTTTATTACGAATAACAAAATTATCTCTTAATTTTATGGTCATTGTTTAAACTATGTACATTTATGTTAATTGAAAATATATAAATATTATTTATAAAACATATTAAATATTTATAAAGAAATTAACCCAAACTGGGATTAAGCCTTGCGTGTTGTAATTACAGATCTAATGTGCCCTGCATTCTCCTATGGTGGTGATACATTATGATTTGTATTTATTTTGTAATTGTAGATTATATTTGGTGAAGTAAAAATTAAGTAAAAAAATACCCAAACTGGGATTAGAACTTGCGTTTTGCAATTACAAATTTAACGTAACCTGCATTCGGCTATTGTGGTGATATTATGATTTGTATTTATTGGTACTTTTATTGTAGATTATATTTTGCGAAGTCACTTGCACACATAAAAATCAACCCCGCAGAAAATAATGTTTTAAAATTAAATTGTTGAATTGAACTGTTACCTATCAAGTGTCTGGCGACGAAAGACAAATGGTAATTGTAAGATTATTGGGGTCATTGAATGTTACTAGTATAGACATATCTCTCCTAGCACAGATTTCAAACCATGTACCCAGCCTCTATAGTACTATTCAGTTGTGGGAATACAGCAATCTGTTAAAGTTGTCTTTAATGGCTGCCTTCTAATGCTGTTGAAGTACAGATCGGTTAATTACAAAAGAGTGTCTAGGATATGCTATGTCAATAAAGACACCTATATAATTTGAATATGAATATGAACTGAATAATGAAATACTAAAAAGTTAGAGTATAGCTTTTAGAACTGGTCTGATATACAAATTAAGAAGAAGAAAGACTAGTATATATTTTTACTGCTGCCAGAATAGTTCGTTTGTTCCTCTCCACCATTAATTGTTTTTAAGATGGACTTAGTTTATGTAGTCAACATTTGTGTTCTTTCGAAGGAATTTTCGTAATTGAGTTTACCCTTGAACTGTTGTTTATCTTTTGTTTTGTTTTGGAAAATCTCAATAACAAGGTTCGTGTAGGCTCATCAAAGTACAAGGAGAAATTATGCCTACGATCATGTATTCAAAGGAGTCCAGAAAATACCTGTTAGTGTGGACAAGAATTCAAATATTCACTTTCTTTTCAGATAAAGGTTAGAAATCATAATTCTTGTGCAAGTGCTGCACTTGGCGGCAAGTTAATTATTACAAGTTTTGTCCTAGACTTTATAGAGTGTGATATTCAGATATTCAATGTATAGGAATATCTGACTGAGATAGATGAGCAGATGAAATTTAAAGTACAAGAATTTGGGCTAGCACGACAACGATACAAGATGAACACAAGCATAGTTGTACAATTAACCACTGTTCTTGAATAACATAATTCAGGGTGAACGGACAAGCAGTCTCTCGAGGTGTCGGCCTAGTATCCGAGACTAGTCCAAAAGACGGAGGGTGGGCAGTCGTTAGAGGTGTTGGGGAGCACTAGTATTCGAGACTAGCTTGTGGGCAGACCACAAACGGATGACGCAATCAGAAGGAAATGTGTGGTAGAGTTACACGCAAGTGTTTCTTGATGATGACTCTAAAACGTTGTGGAGGGAGCCCCGCTAACAAGAGGGTCCGGTGTGGGTGGTTTGATTCTTACCTGACGTCGGGGTCTCTTATGGAGCTAGTATCCCACTGTCTGACCTAGACGAATGGAGGAGAATCAAGTGAAGTTTATCTTCGTCAGGGAGTTCGCTCGCTGACCTACGAGAAACTGCATACCACCAGGTAGCGTTTCGGAGATGACAGTAAGGGGGTCTGGCTTTGGCTGTGCAGTTTCAGCCGTCGGATTCCCAGAAATCGTATAGAGACCTACGCTTAAGGGACGTTGATGCGAAGATACATACATAGCCTCTCACGTTCAAGACAACTTCTCCCTAACGGGTACACACCTGGATGCTGCTTTGATGGGCCCTATGAAGTAGCTTCGAAACGAAGCTCTGTCAGGGGCATACCAGGCCTATAAAAAGTCCCGCCACATCTGAGGTTGGATTCGATCGGGCAGTGGCCCCAACTAAGGCTTGGTGAAGGAACTTTGGTGTTCCAATGTACCTAACCTAGGTTAGGGAATTGTCCTAATGCTGGACGAGGAACTTAGCCCCGTATGAAAGAGGACAGGAGGATTCCGGCGGGTGAGCACGTACATCCCCTGTAATCGTCTGGTGAGCTAGTAAAGGGTGGATAGGCAACCTCGCTCCAACCAGTGAGTAACTGGACGCAATGGCTATGCAATTGCGCGCTGATTGAGCGTATTAAAATTACTTCCTCCTGGAAGGAACGTGGAGATAAAGTTATTACAGATGCCCCACGTAAAACATACATGATTAATCGTGTTCTTGAATAAATTATGAATTGTAACTAATAACCTGTTAAAAAGTGGTTTTCTATATCAACAAAGTGAACTTGAAGAACTAAGTAAATTGAGACGGTTTTTTCTACTATAACTATAAAATAATCACCCAGCGTGAACTTCAAAAGAGTTGTCATTCATAAAAAGCAGGAACAAAATAGCTTAAAATTTAACTCACGTTTGAATAATCGAAAAAGTAATTGTCAACAATGCCGAGTTTCAAACTCACTTGTGAGATATTAAATATCAAAAGCTAAATATTCTAAAGAGCAAATCAGCAAAATAAATAAATAGAATTTTTTTGCAGTTATTATTGCTCAAAACATATTTCGTGACACGTCGTATTTTAATTAAAGCAGGTAGCTTTATTCATTATTCATTCAACTAAAAAAAGATGAGACAGAAATTACATTTTTGATGTAAATGCAGTATTAATTTTCTTGACAAATACACTACACGTGTTAACTGGTTATGGGGATTGCAGTATTATGTATTATCCATCATGCAGACATATTGTAAAACACGAAAATGGAAAAATATTTAATAATGAACATAGAAAAATTATTAATATTTTGTACATATAAATATTCTGAGAAGCTAATAACTTTATACAAGCTGTTTTGCAGGGTGTGGCCCAAACTTGACCAGTGTAGGATGATGTGTATTCTGATGGCATTTGAAACAAAAATAGTTTTTTGATTAGAGAAAGTCAAACTTTTAGTAATTTTGACCGACGTTTTTAGAAAAATACATTATAAAACTGGACAACGCCAAATGTGGGTAAAAAGCTTCGAAGGACCAATCAATTCAGATATAGATGCATTTCCATAAGTGCTGGAGTATGTATGAATAATTAATGTAGACGACAGTGTAATGATCGTAATAAACTTGTATCAATAACTTTTACAAAGTATCAATAAAAATGGATAAGAAAATTATTGACGTAACTAACGTAATTTTAAATATATGATAATAACAAAAACCAAAACTCTACGGCTACTTAGCTTGAGCGTTAACAAAAACTTTAAACGAGTTTATGGTGGTATCATTAATAAAGTGCCAGCTTTGAAATTTGAGAGCCTGACAAAATAATTTGCAATATTTTGCATAATAAAGCACGAGTTTGTTTATGCTGCATATTGCATAATACTAAAAATGCAGACTTGAACTTGAAACAAATTCAAGGTCTATCAACAGCAGCTTTAAAATAAATCTGATTTATAAGAGAATATCTTATTTTTAAACAGATTAAATTTGATTTCCTAATAAGGTAAGTGAATTAAATTAAAGGGCGATTTTTATTAGTGTGAGTGGCTTTAAAAATTGCATATCTCAATTTCTTCTTTTTTTTGTTTTACTTTTCTTTGTAAGACTCTTTAATTTAATGAATTTTAATAATAAACCAGAATCTTTCAAAACAATTATTTTTACCATTGGCCATACCTATCTCTGGAAGTAGAATCTATTTGACAAAAAAACTTATTAATTGAAACACATAACTACCTAAATAATGCAGTGATTCATAGTCATATAAACTTTTTATAAAACAATTCCAAATAAAAAGGTAGAGAGGTGTGTAGTGTAGTTCTGGAACAAGACGCACTGCAAATACACTATGTAGTGGCTAACCCCACAGTGAATGATACTATCTGATACAAGTCAACAGTCAATTTATGGCATTTCTTATGAGGCTAATGGTGACAAACGGACTGTATATCAACATCCCTAGCAGTACCCATATTATTGTAGAAAAGTTGGTTTCAATGGATATTTATAAGTTACAATATACAGGGCCGGATTTAAGTGTGAGCTGGCAGGGACCCCCACCAAATCAAAAACATTACAATTTTTCTAAATTTAAAAATTTATTTTTATTTTATTTCTTTGTATTTAAAAAAATATTGCCTTAGAAAGAGACCGAGTCTATTAAATAAAATCATAAAACCTTATTGAACAGTAAATAGTTTATCAATTTCATGCAATTACTATAATCTAACTTTCCCACTTGCAAGTTTAACCTTTTTTTTATAGTATTTTATAGGTTAGAAAAACTTGAATTTTTAACAAAAGCTCATAGAACAATATAACAACAATAAAATATTATAATACATAATTATATAAACAGGGAGTCTCAAAAATAACGAACAATACTTGAATACGAGATAGTTGATGATGTGTAGAGAAAACTTTTCTTATAACTTTTTTTTTCTAAAATCTTTACTTTCCAAGTTATTTAATTCACAGACAATCAGCGAAGCTCACTAGTAAAGTCAAGTTAGTCTTGTACTCTGCTAGACATCTTGTGCCACATAATCAGGGCGGATCCTATATGAATTCAATCCCGGGTCCCCTAAAACTCCAGGTCCGAGTAAACTGTATCCTTGAAAAGAGCATTTAGCGAAAGTATTTTTGCTTTGTTTCGTTTAGTAATCGTTTACTGTATATTTATGTTTCTTTAATAAACTTAAAATTAGCAGACGACCTTTTCTACGAACCAACAAAATATTTTATAAATATGATCTCAAAAAGCTTTTGACGCTGAATGGTGGCACTCAAGTTAACTTTAGCCTAGGGCCAAGTTTACTATTAATCCGCCCCTGCGCATAATGCCAAGGATTGTAGTTTGTTGAGCTTGAAATAATTTGTCAATAAAGCATTTGTCTAATCTAATAAAGATTTTGTCTATGTCGCAGAGTACTGAGAATGCCTTGACAAAGATGACTGATTATCTTGAAATACATTCGTAAATAAAACATGCCATTTTTACTTATGTTGCAGTTTGTTTATCTTAAAATAAATTCAAGGTCTAATAACAGCTTTAAAATAAGAATATTCGATTTTTAAAGAGAACATTTAGTATCCTAATAAGTTAATTATTTTTCAGAAAACTGTTGTAAATCTGTAGTGTTATGGCAAAACATAGCCTTATATTTCTCATATGTAAGACAGCTTCTAGTGCCCTGCAAATTTCGTACATTGACGTTTAATACTGAGATCTTCTCTGCTTCAATTTCTAGTAAAAATTGAACGTAAAATAGTTGACCTGGGAGTTGTTTAAAATTGGCTAAAACAGACCTGTTTCATTGTTGATTATACCATTACTAAAATTTCGTAAATAATTTTCCTTCTCACTGTTAATTCTGTTGGTTCCATCTGTATTACCACTAATCAAACAACAAACTGCAAATAACATTATTGACAAGTGTACAGGTGAGACAATCAATTGAGGGATTTCCGGGAAAAACAACACTTAAAAAATTAAACAAAAATTAAAAATGTCGTTTTAATGGGAATTGTAGCCTAAATAATGTGTTTTCTTTATGGAACTATAGATATGTTATCCTGGAGAAACTTATATAATGACGAGACTCATGTTTTTCCAAAAAATTAGTGGCTTTGGAAAATTACTAGAAAGATTACATTACGAATTCTAAGAATCAGCTGTACAATGCGGTTAATCCCCGGTTAATATTGAATCTATATAGTAATTATGATCCGTTGTTTTGATTACATTAATTAAACATTTTAATAATGAGAAACGCGAATTTATGCAAGTTAATCTTAAATTAAAGGACAATTTTTAAATTAAATGCTAGAGAGATTTTTTTATTAATCAATTTTATTTAAAACAGAAAACACCATGAAGTTATTCGTTTGATGAGTTTTTCACATGATAACAAGAACGCTTACATCGTTGATGTCATCGTTTAGAAAGATATGATCTTAAACAATATTCCGTTCCTTCTTAATGCAACTTCTGGGAATTATCATTTAACTGAATGATCTCATCAAATTATATTGTAAATAAAACATGAACATGCTGCAGGTTGCAGGATCAGCAATGTAACCAGTACCCAATATAAAACGTCTTGTTTAGAAAACATGAGAAACCCTACTGTATGTGCTAAAAAGTCGTTTTTATGTTATTATATTATTATTACTAGGTATAGGATTTGTATGCACTTAAAAATGCTGAAATATGCATGCACTTATGCACTATAAAAACCTGAAATATGCACTTAAAAATCATGAAATATGCGTTTATTAGAAATTTTTAATAAATATATGCACTTTCATTATTAAAAAAATACCTGTTTAGCGTTATTTACATTTTATTTACAGAAATTATTTTAATTAAACATTCTATGCAACAATTTAATTAATTATATTTTCTAAACATAGAGCGTTACAGTTCACAATGACGTACATTTTTAAATTTTCAAAAGTAAACATATGCCTATTATCCCTAAATATTGTTTTATATTTTGAGAAACTCCGTTCCACATCGCAAGACGTAATTGGGGCATACTTAAAATTGTTTAATTCTACAAGCGAATAATGTTTTAGCTCGTCTAAAATGCCTTGGCCAGATAATGCATCGTTTATGCTTTTAATTAAGTGAAAACCAGGATTTTTGTCTATAACGGATTTAAATTTTTGTTTTATAGTCAAACCCTTTGGCCCTTTTACTTTATTCAAAGAAACACCTAACAATTTTACATGCTCAAGAGATTCATCTAATGAATTTCCCTGACTTTCTAATTTCTGAATTACTTTAGCTAAACGCACAAAATTTGTCAAAACAAACAATAATTCTGCCCACACCTCCTTAGTATTAAAAGCATCCTGTGCGCTTTGTATGCATAGTGCATCGTGTTTATTAAGTTTATTTACAAATACTTTAATAATATCAAAATAAGTTGCATAATATTCTGCTGCAGAAAGCCAAGTACCCCACCTTGTTATTACAGGCTCAGGTGGGAGAGGCACTTCTTGAGCAGTTTCCCTAAATATTTGTATGCGATATGGAGCTTTACAAACAATTTTTTTACATCTGAAATTATAGAGTTTACGCTAGGATATATTTCCCGCACTTTTTCCGCAACTCTATGCATTGCATGGGCAAGACAAGTTAAGTGGATCATTTTTTCGTGCAGAACTTGTAAGCCTGCTCCAACCTTGATCATGTACGGTGCCGCGTCGGTGACGAACAGGAGTACTTTGTTGTACTGTATGCCGTCCGGCCACAAAATAGCCATCGAATCATTAAACAATTTTGCCACAGAACAATGATTGGTGCTCTTGAAGACGTCCATTACTAATAAATAGGATTTGGGATTGTTCTCTGAATTTAAAACGCCAATTACAACGTTAGCCACGTATCTGAAAACAAAAATTTGATTTTTATTTTATCGAACTACATAATTAGTCGGTTACAAACAATTAGCCCAAACAGTTATTTAAAAAAATTATATTTTAATCAAGCAAAAAAAAGTTGTGATTAAATATGTAACTAACAAAATAGAAAATAAAACATCCGTAAATTGATCTGCTGTCTTTGATTAATTAAATTTTACTAACAAAACGAAGGAAATGAAGTTTCTACGCACCTTCCAGTAGTGTCAGTAGATTCGTCAATGGAAACCCATATGTAGTTATTCGCTACATGTTTTTTAATTGATTTTATGGTCTCTTCGTATAAACGAGGTAAATAATTTTTCCTGAGTGTAGACTCGTCGGGAATTGGCATTTTTGAAATTTCTTCCAAAAAATTACGAAATGCAGAGTGATTAATTTTACTTAACGAGATATCTGCAGCCACTAATGCACTACATAGTTTTTTATTAAATTCGATCGATTTGCTGGACTCACCGCGCGAATTATTAAGGTATCCCGGTAACAATGTTTGTTTTTTTGATTTCAGGGCAACACACTTTTGATGTCGAACCGTGTTCAGATGTTGTGTAACTTGAAAGCGTTTCGTTGCAGTCACTTTATCGTCGCACACTGTATAATACAACACCTTATCGTCAGTTGTAAGAACACTGAATTCCTTAACATAACTTCGAAGTGTAACAGACACAGACCGTTTTTCTTTACCCATCTTTACACTCTAAAATTTCAAACTGAAATGCAGTTTGCAATTTCTGAACTGTCTTAATTGAAAGATTACAAGATTAGTAAACAAAAGTACAGGCAAATTTCTCTATGAACAGGAAGTTGGCAAAGGGTCTTTGAAATTTCCTAATACCTATTTATCACAATACCGCAGGATGTAAGTATTTAAATTTCAGTTGAAACTTTTTCTTTCTTAGAAAATGTTAACAAGTACACAGATGGTTAAGGCAGTAAAATATTTTAAAGCCTAGTATTTAACAATAAGCTTAAATTATGGGTTTCCCCTAAGCCGCCCTTGGTTGGTTGTCTAAAATATTAAAATTATTTAAAAAATATTAGAAATTTCATAATTAAAGCATGTAAAACGCTCAAAAAGTGGTAAAATATGCACACTCGTTAAAAAATGCTAAAATATGCATGCATTTATAAAAAGCACCTAAATATGCATTTATATGCACTTTTAAATTGACATATGTGATTCATATGTGGCTTAAACATGTAGAAATATAACTCTGCATATGTTTGCTATAAGCAGAAAAAACATGCAAATGCATAGAAATCCTATACCTAATTATCACATTTATTATTAAAGTATGCAAAAGGCAAGTAAAATATATTAAATACTTCGTGGTATAGACAAAAGCTGAGATTATCTCCGGTATATACAAGATATAACACACGATAATGTTAATAAGGCCACCCACCCATCCAAAAACGATTTATTCATATTTGCAGTGTGCAAAATGTGAAACCATATCACAGGAGGGTCTCTTTTAAAAGTTTTTAAAGGTAAACAGAGCGTGGTAAACTTTTAGCCCTTGGAATTAACTTCTACAATTGAAATGCGCTAAGATAACTTCTACTAACTAGTGGTGTTCAAAATTGACGCCTTGACAATTTTTTCTAATAAGGAGAGCAACTAATTGGAGAATTATTTCATACAAAATCCAATACTTTTTGCTTAAGCTCGCCCAGGCAAAATTATTTTACGCTAGAAATATCATAATGGAACCAAAGATGTAAGTTACTGTTGCTTTGCTACTGCCTTTTATTTCCATAAAATGCATACGTACAAAGGCAGATAGGCAGTGATGGCTACGACATGATCAGTTCAATCAAGAGCCGCATGTAGGGTTCTCGGCTTCAACTGATGGCTTTTTATAGCACAGAAAAATTCCACAACATGCATTTTTTTCGTATAAAGCAGCATTGTATGGCACATTCAAAATCCCAACTACAACTGTGAAATTTGGCTAAATTCTAGTAGGGTAGGCCATAAGATCATAACAATCGATGCCAAGGTAGGACAGATGTTCTGCCATCTTAATGTCTCGGTCAAACAAGCAAACCTACACGTTTACTTTTTCGCTTACCGGTAAAGGGCTTCATGTAGATTTGTTCTGCAAATTTCGTTAAATGTTTTCTATATATGCGTGTCGTAATGAAGCCACTAGGACACGCATTTTGCGTGTCCTAAAGAGATTTATTAGAATACGGAAAACAGTAATATTTTATTTTTTAAAGTTAATATTAATATTGAACAGCTGTTCTTAAAATGTAAAACTATTTTATGCTGCTTTATGCGGAAAACAAATGCGGAATTTGAATTTTCAGATGGCAACTGTTGAAAAAGTTAACAAAGTGCCCTTAACAAATTTTATTTAAAATCAAATTTTTTCTTTTTTAAAATGATTAAAAATCAAGCAAATAGAAAAAATAGTATAAAGTATTCGTTTTATACAACGTTTTAGCGCATTTGTCCTTTAGAAAACTCTCCGCTACGTGGGTCGTTTTCTAGACTGGGACGCGTGCTCTAAAAACGTGTCTTATGAAACTAATACTTTAATATAAATACTATTTGAGCATTTGACACAGCATCTCTTTCAACGATTCTTTGAGTGATAGTGCGAATGGTTATAATCATTTTATAATTATTAGAGCCTATTCATAGTTGAATTTGGAGTCAAAGGTTGAATCAAGCAAATAGTTGATATTATACCTGAGCTGTAGAGGTGATAGCGAAACATAATGGGAATTTTTAAGATATCTGTCGAGTAATGGATATTCTGGATTGCTATACTAGGTACAGTTAGCACAAATGCATGATTTGAAAAATTTTCCCCACTACGTACATTTCTAATCTGAGATCAAGCACTTTCTTTTAAGCATTACGCGCATCATCCCGTCTACAGAAATTTGTTCAGGGATTCAATTACCTAATATAAAATAGCGTGCTTCGCTAAGCTACGCTTCATTGGCTCGGGCTTCAGTAGAGAGTTCATCGCCTACTTGTCCCAGCGATTGTCACGTGGTGTATTGACCTGAATTGATGTTTCAAAACCATTTCAGTATGTATGATTAAAAAAGATCTCTAAAACATTAAGAAGAACCATAAAAAATATAACTAGCTCAGATTGCATATATGACCATGGTGCCCCTATAGAAGAGAATATGCTATCCATTTTGCCTATGGGGTAGTGATATAGATTATATGGTTATTGAAGAACACATAACAACACTAAAAGATAAGTAGTGATCACCTCGAGTGGAGCATGCATAGTACCTAGCCAAATCTTTGTGTGTTCAAATTCCACTTGGGGGCGTGATTTTTCACGCGCATAATAACAAAACTCAAAAAAACATGTTTTCTTCTCGGATAGTGAAAATTCTGTAATTTTCAACACAGACTTTTGCCTGTCTTAACGTTTACCACATAAGCTTGATGAAGTTACTTATGTGTTGGGTGGATGGAGCTTACTAATTTCGACGACGTGGGGATTTTCTTAGCAAACACATGTTAAATATTTTAAAGTTGTGTCCTTTTTTTATTTAAATATTGAAGTAAAACCATTATTAATGTAATGGGAAGGAGGGGGGTAATTTCGATCACAAGAATCAGTTGATTTGTTTCTTTCAAACGTTTTTATCTCAATGCTGTTAACCTAGTCATATTCCATTTGTAATTTTGATTTTATTATTGATGGATTCTAGGAAATACGGTTATTGTTATTTGTTTTCAATTAATTATGGTAATACAACACCCTTTATCAGATTAGATTGATTAGATCGTAAACCTTATTAAATGTGGCAATTACATCAGTTTATTTACGGCTTTGTGTTGTTCCAGGGTTTTATCACTATTAGCCTAATATATTCGTAATGCATACATCACACAGAGTTTATTGAATAAAATTTCCTATCGTTTCATAAATCTCTATTTAATGCATTAATTTTGTAAACATTATAATAAATTGTTATTTTGCATTTTCGTGATGTATTATTAAATTATTATACCGGGTGGGGCAATAGTGTGGGGAAGCCCGATAGCTCCTAAACGGTAACAGCTAGAAAAATCGTTCTAATACGGATGTAAACAGTGAATAGAGGCGCATCTATAGAAATTATTTTCAAATATACAGGGTGTTGCAGAAAAAAGTGGCACGCATAAGGTAATTTCTTTTTAAATAGAATGCCCCAAATATTTTTGCATATTTAACACCTCTTTTGGCAGGTTTATTCATATCTAACATTTTAGCGGCATCTAATGACCGGTTTAGAAGTTATACTTTTTTTTCAAAAAAATTTAGTTTTACATTATCCCACTTAACAGTTTGCCGCTTTTAGGGCCGCAACTGTGAAAACGAATTTAAGTAGGGATTTTGTTGTAGGGGCTTGTAGGGTGCTTTTCTTTAAAAGAAAATGGACCCACCATGTACAGGGTGTTTAAAATTAATTTTTAAATTTAAAGAACTTCAAAGATAAAATTCACAACTTTTTCAAATGAAACACCCTGTATATTTTGTACCTTTGTCATGCAGAATTAAATAACGAACATTTTTTTGTATGTACGTCTCTATAGCTATCTGTAACTACTTTTGATTTATTGAGAAAGAACTGCAAGAAGTACACAATTAAAAACAATTATTTATTTAGTTGTCAAGTGTGTTGGTTGTTTTTGTTCAACAAAACATTAAAGCATCTAGCAATTGTTGTGCACGTATGCAAAACGTACATTTCTCGCAGTTATCGACCATCAGTGTTTAGTTCTAGTGAAACAACCAAAAAAAGGCTAGGCCCCGCGGAGGGCGCCAATTGAAACGTACTAAAAATCAAGCCCCACGTTGGACCGTCAATTGAAACATTCAAAACTCACAAACGAAATAACGCCCCGCGATTGGGCTCCAATTGAAACAATGGTTTTTCAACACGAGAACACAACTATAAAAATTGTCATACTTACTTTATCATAATATACTCAAAATATTCGCCACAGCTTGAGATTTAGCTCTCTCTTACAAATTTAGTATTCAGGTCGTAGGTATTGGTTCCACAGTTGTATAAATTGTGAAAAGAAGTAGATAAAGGTTTCAGAACGCAAATAATAACTCAAAAAGTGCGCCATCTGATTACGAAGCTTAAAAGTGTTTATTAGTATAAACAATCAAAGATTACAACAGAGATTACAACAAGATTACGACAATTAAATGAATAAACTTTAAAAAAATATACAATCCACTAACCAGAAAATGAATTAAATATTATATTGAAAACAAAAAGATTTAGTTTATGTTTTAAAATTTGGAATAAAAATGAAATAAAATGTTCATAATTATATGGTTCCGTTTTTAGATCTTTAGTATAAACTGAAAACATTTATTAAACAATACGAAAATAGATAAAAAAATAACAATACACTTGAATAATAAAACACACACCACATAGATATATTACAAGTAAAATCAATATTCCTTTAATAATGATTAACCTCTCTAAGATAATTACACCAAAATAACTCAAGAAAGATTTACATAAAACCTTTTAATCAGCCAAAATAACCAAGAAATTTATTAGATCGATCAAACAGAATTATTCAATAAACTTTATTTAATTATTAAAATTATGTATACTCGACTTCGTCGAAAAAATCAACAAACAAATATCTAAAGGATATTATGCAAATTAGATTAGTCAAAATATTATCAGCATTGATTAATTTAAAATTCTTTAACATTAAAGATTTGAATTTTCTAGATACTATAGAGAGCTCTCTTCCTAATGAAAAATTACAAAGTTCCTTGTATAAAGGATTCATGAACTAAATTGCAATAATAGACAATTTCTTATAAAGTACGATACCTTTAATTTTTATCCAACTAAACTCGTAGAAGTCAAACAAAAACAATCCATGAGAAACTGGAAAATGGCCTCTATTCCGGAGAATCGTCGTTGACATTAACTTGGTCTAGAAGTGTTGATTTTCAGGTAGCAGAATCCAAGGAAGAGATTCAATTTAATTACTGTCATTTGCGCATATGATTTCACAAATAAGTTTGATCGAGCACACATTAAACAATCCAATATTTTAAAATGTTTATAAATTGTAACGTAGTTACTTTTATTTACGAAATAAAATGGTAATGTTTATCAGAAGTTTAAATGATTTTAACCACAAATAACACTTAATGCCATTAAGTTCTAATTAACTGTATTAATTTATAGGAGAACGAGAATCTGTCTTTAAATTCTGGATCAATTTTAAGTGATTTTTCTTTATCATAAAACTGCACTAATCTTAGGACCAAACGAAACGAAATAATTGTTTTTAATAGTTCTTCGCCATAAAATAAACCATCTTTGTTTATTCGCGATACAAAATTATAAATCTTTCAAACACGATTTAACGAGACGTAAATCCTTTCAAAACTTGCACTTTGCAACAAAATAACACTAAGACTGTACTGTGCTGTATTTAGAATTTATTTTAATTCTAAAAGATTAATATCAAACTGTAATTCGGTAACATTGATTCAAAATCAACCACTATTTATCGGAGCTTGATCGATAGACGTCCGCGCTCGATGCTTGAGCGGGAACCTCTTTTTAAAATCATTCCTGTTACAACGCGCCAAGTCTTTAACATGTGTCCCGTCGTCTCGCGGAGTGATATGTCTTTACTTGTTCATAAGGGGACTTTTCGGCTAACCTTCTACAGGATTCTCGACCTAAAAGAATAAAAAATAGTACGCAAAACTACGCCGAGATTAATACAAAATAACACCCGTCTCGCCGAAATTGCTACGCGTCAACCCGTTTTAGATTTCAAACGCATATGGCAGACAAAGAAAAATTTGTTTTTAAGGCCTGTATTCTCAGAATATTAACAGAAGTGTTTTTATGAAATTGATGACCAAGTACTTCCCATAGTTTTCTGTATCAAGGTCTTACATTAGCTGTCCCACGGTGTAATTGATATTATCACAAAAATATAAACGAACAAAATACTAAAACATCAATTTATGACACTACGTTCTTTAAGTATATACAAATATGAAACAATCCTTTCTTGAAATGTTTTTAATTTATAGGAAATATTTACATGACGAAATTCTATTTCGAATAAAGCACAGTCTTACAGGACCGAACTTCGGATTTTTAATAAGTATAAATGTAAAATTTTACGTACTGAATGCCGGGGGAAAATGTACCGTTACACTAGTAGGTGTTTTACTTTTTCAAAATGAATTTTAGTAATGAAGAACTTGTAGACATGACTTTTGTTTTGGGCGAGTCGGAAAGAAATTGTTTGCTTGTCAGCAGAATTTATCACCAACGGTATCATGAACGGAGGCTTCCTAAAGTTCACAGCTTTCAAAACCTGCTCGATAGATTTGTGAGGTCCAGCAATGTACAGTATGAAAAAAGTGAACGAATTAACAATGTTGTGAATGAAGAAAATGAGTTATCTGTTGTGCTGGCAACGATTGAGAATCCCCATGTTAGTCAGAGAGAAGTGAGTTCATCTGTAGGAATAAGTAGACGTTCTGTTGGTCGAATCTTAAAGAAAAATAAGTTTCATGCATATCACATTCAAATGCACCAGGAATTAACTGATGACGATTTTCTAAAACGTTTACAGTTTTGTAATTGGGCCATAGGTAAAATGCAAGACGATGCTACATCCTTCAACAATGTTTTGTTCACTGATGAGGCAACGTTTCATAAAAATGGATTTGTTAACAGGCACAATTTCCATTATTACACTACAGAAAATCCCCACTTTCCAGACAACTAGATAACCAGTACAGATGGTCCATAAACGATGGGGGGGGGGAATTATTGGAGAACATGTAATAGGGCCACATTTTTTTGATGGTACATTAACTGGACCTATTTATCTTCATTTTTTGGAGAACTATCTGCCACAATTATTGGCGAATCTTCCTCAAAGGATCCGAAATGGGATGTGGCTTCAGCAAGACGGTGCTCCATCGCATTATTTACATGCAGTAAGAGACCTCTAATATCTACCAACATCAATGGATTGGAAGGAATGGACCCACTAAATGGCCTGCGAGATCTCCTGATCTTACAAAATTGGATTTCTTTTTGTGGGGATATGTGAAAGAAATTGTTTATACAGAGACACCAACCACAATCCGAAATATGAAGGATAGAATAATACATGCTTTTAGAAGTATCACGCCGGCAATGTTAAGTAACGTACAAAGATCGTTCCAAAGGTGCATCCAAATGTGTGTCCATGCAAATGGGCAACATATGGAGCATTTGTTTAGTTTTTTTTTGTTTTATTTGAAAAACCTTGATTTTTTTAAATAAATCATTTTTTAATTGTGTACTTCTTGCAGTTTTTTCTCAATAAATCAAAAGTGGTTACAGATAGCTATAGGGGGGACGTACCTACAAAAAATGTTCGTTATTTAATTCTGCATCACAAAGGTACAAAATATACAGGGTGTTCCATTTGAAAAAGTTGTGAATTTTAGCTTTGAAGTTCTCTAAATCTAAAAATTAATTTTGAACACCGTGTACATGGTGGGTCCATTTTCTTTTAAAGAAGAGCACTCTACAAGTCCCTGCAACAAAATCCTGACTTAAATTCGTCTTCACAGTTGCGACCGTAAAAGCGGTAAACTGTTAAGTGGGATAATGTAAAACTCAGTTTTTTTTTTAAATTTATAACTTCTAAACCGGTCATTAGATGGCGTTAAAATTTTAGATATGAATAAACCTGCCAAGAGAGGTGTTAAATATGCAAAAATACTTGGGGCATTCTATTTAAGAAAAATTACCTTAAGCGTGCCACATTTTTCTGAAACACCCTGTATATTTGAAAATAATTTCTCTAGATGCGCCTCTATTCACTGTTTACATCCGTATTAGAACGATTTTTCTAGCTGTTACCGTTTAGGTGCAATCAGACTTCCCACACTATTGCCCCACCCGGTATTCGTAGCTTTTCATAACTATCTATCTATGGTAGGCACAAATTGTGTTTAAAATTAATATTTGTCACTTGCCATAGAATCTCATATGATAAAACTAAAACGGAAAAAAATATTTCCATTTAAAATAATTAAACGCCAATAATTAAAAATATTGCAAGATTATAGACTGAAGATAATCAAATAAAATCAATATTGTCTTAGGTCTGCAAAGGTTGATAAATATATAAAAATATACTTTAAAAAATATTTACAAAAAAAAAAAACTAATTCATAAAGAACTTAACAGTAACTATATTTTTTTCTTTGATTAGATAACTTAAGGTTAGCCGTACTCTTCTTAGTTACAGAGATTCCGCAGGTATAACATCAACCAATTCAAATAAATGAAAATAATTGGCCTCAACCAAAATATTGCCATCTTACGGAAGAAAAGCAAATTAATACATCTGCCGAGATCAAACCTAATTAATTAAAAATTTAATTGTTTTAAGTTACTTAATTAAAAGTACATTAAAACTTGGGCTATATCGGAAAATATAGAATTCTTTTCGAAATCTTACCAGAACATTGTGAATATAACTACTACAACCCATAACCTAAACCAAGGCCCTAGAAGCTATAAGCTTGTGCGGGAGGGAGGGGCGATTATTATTATTATGTAGGCCCAATGTGCGGCTGCAGCCGACTTACAGATGGAAGAGCGCAGTGAAGATTTAAAAATCTGGAAAATACAATTTGATATAAAATAATTCGCCTAGCCCTTAAAAAACTTAGAACATCTTTTCTACAAAATAAGTTTTTAAGTAGGTACCTGCACTTTAAATTGAATAAAGTCTTTTGTTTCTGAAAGATTTCTTTTAAAAGAACGTTGAAGTAAGGAGCTTTACACACCTTGGAAATTATTTTCTTGCATAAGCCCGCATAATAGTTAGTTCCACTCTTTCACTCGAAGTTCCAACCCTTCAATTTTTAACCGCACTTAAAAGACAAACATTTAATTAAGAGAATAGTAGAAATCTTACTGTTTGTTCATAAGTTCATAAACGTCTTGAAAGTTTTTGTTATTTACAAATAACATCAAGCGTACTAGCTATAGTAATGTAAATAGCTAGTTTGTATTTTTAACTACCCACTCTCTTTTTAAAAGCTTTCATTGACTTGGAAATTGATTTAACCTTATACACTCTTCCTTAATTCTCAATTCAAATTGGAAGTTTTTATTTAAAATGTAAATGTAAAAATTATAAAAGGATAATCTATTTCAATTTAAATTGTTAAATATGCTATTTAAGAATAATTAATAAAAATTTAAAACAGTTAAAAGTTGGATGATACATTTAGGGAGGTGGTAGGGAAATTAATCAAAACGGTCGACCTGAAAGTTTAGTTGAATTTGTGTAATAAACGCAGCGTATCTCAATCTGTTTAATTAAATATTAATTTTCTAATTTAAATTTGATAACTTAATCCGAAATATAGTTTATAATTGCATTAGACTCTATATATCTGCTACACTTCTCTTATTGCTAATGCTATTTAATACATATAAATTTAATTTAGTTATAAAACGATTAGCAAGCTTTTTAATATAACTGAAAGAAAAATCTTGTATCTCTTTCCTTAAATCCATACTTAGGTATAGAATATTTTATTTATTTATCTTACATGGGAAAGTAGTGCACTCTGGAGATTTCGTACCCGTGATATTACGGTACCGCAATTCTGTAAGTGCAAAAAGAAGTACTCTGCTGCATTCATATTACAACCAACACCTGAAAATAATCAGAAAAATATATCAATAATAAATTATAAGATGTTTGTAGGATGGTTTTTATGGTTTATTTTGTAATGATTTTTCTATCGTAATATTCATGAAAGTAATTGCCTCATCTGTGGAAGTTGGTTAGATGATTCAAGGATTCTTATTGATAGACCATAAAGAAAGTGTTGACTGTGTGCCGTTTATCATTAATAATTGTTATTTGAACATTTATAAGGAATTTACCACAAAACAATTCAAGTTTCAGTTGTCTTTATTGATTTGTTATATGTACATTATACATAATAATAATTTGCACAAGGGAATTATCTGGGGTGAGAGGATTTTTATCCGCAGCTACTTCTGAAAAAGCAAATATAAATAAGTTTAAAAATATAAAACATTCTATATCTTATTGACAATGATAACACATTTGGGTTTGATATAACAATCCAAAAATGGCCTTGACTACGGTTACTTATAAACCAATCTCTGTATTAAAATGCAAGTACATAGTTTCCAACTAAATTACAATAAGAGAAATAATTGCAATCTAAAAGAAAGGGGGTTTCTAAGAGGTAGTTAGGTAAAGAAAAAAAGAGAATAATTTATTGAAACAGAAAGGTTGTAAAATTTATGTATCCTGTAAAAAATTGATAAAAAATTGTACATTTATTTTAACAACTCAAAGTAGAGATTTTAAAAGAATAAACTTTAAAACCTACCAGTAGACCATAGTGCAGTAGAGGCGGAGTCCTATTTAACGAGAGCTGTAAGACCCGGACACGTATCAAGCTGGTTCGATAAAAAGAAAAAGAAACAACAGTTATTTTTGAATGCTATTGAACGTTTTAGCTTCGGTTGTGCATCCTATGCTGGGGAAAGTTTTCCTGTATACCATACTGTACAAACGAATATCGATAAATTAATACATCAGGTTTGTGATTAATCAAAAAGTGATAAATAAAAGTAGAGCTAGTGTTATTCTAAAGAAAGAGAAAAGTGAAATCATTTTTAAAATTTGTTTTATTCAAGGTTAAAATAATTACCATAATTTCTTATAAAATCTTTTGTAAAGCTGTAAGTGATAAGCTACATCAACGAAAAACGTAATAAAAGTCAACTATAATTTTCAGATACAATAAAAGAAATAAAAACTTACTTCAGCGAATTATCACAATTGCGTTTCCCGTTTAATCATACTATTACAAAAGCAAATATAGATAACCATTAATTCAAATCCTTTTTTTATATAAAGTTTTATTTTGGATTATTTTAAAGCACAGCAATTTGAATAAAACAAAAACGATTATGATAGTCATACCCAGAATTGATAAACAATTCAAATTTGAAAACCATGCTGAAAACTAACCAAGAAGAAAAATACTTAAAAGCGTGGATAGTTTACATCGGAACGTACTGTATAATAAAATACAATTGAAATAAAAAATCTGAGTTTTCTGGATCTTACCAATTTTACTCAAATAAATGCTAAAATTACTCAAAATGAAAAATTGTGAAATATTTTTAGACTGTATTATGATGTTAAGTTCCAGAATTCTTCTAATCTACTTTTTTTTCGATGTTACAATAACATCTACAAACAATTTATTAAATTCTTAACGATATTTGTGTCAATATTTAATTCTGATAATAATTTCAATACATCAATTTTTCCAGAAAAAAACTAAAGTTTCACATATTTCTACTTTTCCAAAATCATCTTAAAATAATTATTATTAATTGCTGAACGCCATTCAACGTTTAAGTATAAAATAAACCAAAGTACCAGAAGTCTAAAATGTTAAAATTTGAATAGGAGTTTTTCCATTTGATGAAATTGTTGTCAAATTATGACTTATGCCCCCCACCCGTCAGGGACGAGATTTCAGTTTCAATTGTCATAAATGTATTGTTGCTAACTTTTTTTTATTTTATACTTTTTTTAATTGTAATATCTATTGTAAAATTACACTTCTAAAATTTTCCATTTTATATCAGATCATTACGTGCTAATTTCGTAGCACCCTGTATAGCTATGCTTTTGTGTTATTTTGTATAGCGTTAGAGATTTTCGCATTCTCTCTCCGTTTAGTTGCCATTTTGAATCGGAAGTAACTTCTCGTTGATAATACGACTGACACTTTGTTCGTTGGTTCTATCGTGAAGCAACTTCTTTAACGAATATTTTAGTGCCAACGCCGTTAAATTGATTATCCCTATAAGTTGTGAAATGGGAATTGCATTTGTGCAGATTTATGATTAATTTTTGGTGTGATTTCCAAGTTATATTGGTACCGTAAGGTATTTACCACTAGTTCTTTTGGAGGTTAGGAGCACTGGTTCCTGAAGGTTCGTAGTTTTTAACATTTCTTTACGTTCACTCTCTTATGCTGTAATGCTTTTGACAGGATTCGATATTTAATCGCCGTTAGCCGCATTTGGAAGCGGAATAACTTTATTACTAGGTCGCCTTCCATCTAAGGTACTTATTCAATGTTTGCTAGGTGATTTTGTTTGTTACAGACCTTTATATTTTTCTGTTTATTTTACCTTAACTTCATACACTCTTCGATGTATATTGTGGTTGTTAAATAATATATTAAAGTATTAGTTTCATAAGACACGTTTTTAGCGCATGCGTCCGAGTTTAGAAAACGACCCGCGTAGCGGGGAGTTTTCTAATGAGGACAAGTGCGCTAAAACGTGTTAAGAAACGAATACTTTATACTATTTTTTTATTTGCGTTAGTTCGTTATTAAATAATTACTTAGTTTTAAATAAAATTTGGTAGGGATATTTTGGTAAGTAGCATAGCAGTTGGCAACACTAGAAGTTATGCAATTTTGTTTTTTACATAACCTTGCTTAACTTTAGGTAATCCGCGCGACGTAGAAATTCCCATTCTTATCTCATACACACAACGCCCGCTAAGCAGCAGGACCTCGTTCAAATTTGCCAGGTGTATTATACGTACTGTTGAAAATTATTATAAATTCAAAGTTGAATGTATGCCAATATATTTGTGACTTAAATAATTGCTACTTAATGAATTAAAAACTTGGATGAAATAAGAATATTTATATTACATTTCATAGAATAAATACAATGTTTTTTAAAAAAATTAATGAGGTATAAATGCGATAGTATTTTCAGCAAAGAATGATTTTTGTTAACCAAAATAGTTATTCATTGGATCTTTTGGATATTATAACTTATAAGGTAAAGATATATGTATAATTTTATAAAATCTAATTTTATTACGTTAAGTTTATCGTGAGCTATTAATAGTAGATACACAACACAATGCATCTTTACGATGTCAGTATCAAAATTTACAATTTCGTTAATAATAAAACAAAAACTGTTACGCCCTTATTAAGACTAATTATTATTCGGCGCATTTATGTAGCCTGCAATACTAGTTTCGCAAGCGTTGCATTCCAGTTATAACAGTTCATTGCGTAAATTACATAAGTTTGACATTCTTAGAACAGCTGTCTAACAGTGATATCAACTTTAAAAAATAAAATGTTACTGTTTCCAGTATTCTAAAAAATTTCATTAGGACACGCAAAATGCGTGTCCTAATGAAGCCATTAGGACATGCAAATATAAAAAGACCATTACTCTTAGCTTCTTGCCCACACACGGTTACTTAATTGCTGATTGTTTCCTTGGATCATGCTACGTTCAACCTGTTTGGTGGCGTTCCTATTCAGATTGGAAGAACCAGACACACACACACACACACACATACACACACACCTGTATCGTGAGTCACTTATATTTCAGCAACTATTTATGACATCACTAACGTTTGGTTTATTGTAAATAAAACATTTCTGTATATTTGTATATTATAATTTTCTGTGGTAAATGGTTTTTCCCTAGTGTACGTGCAGCACTAAGATCTATGTATCTAGTTCACATATATTAGCAGTTTACTTTGTTAGAAAAAATTTAGTATTGGTGTTAATGATTGCGCAATCTGATTGGTACCAGTGGTCGCGTTAACTTTACTGCGCCCTTTTGATTACTTTGTTTTGAGACTAGAGTTTTAGAATAATTAGTCCCGCTCGCATAAATTCTCGCCCCGTTCAAATGTGTATATGAAAATAAATAACTTGATAACTGATTAAAAATATTGCACTTAATTGATTTGACTGTTAACTTGTTTTAATTGATAATAAAGAATGTGTATTTGGGGTTTATATTTACAGCGTTCCCAATACTTATATCGGGAAAAGCCGACCATATTGGTAGTAGTCGCAAATGTGTTGTTCTTTTCGGATTTTGTCCGGCAAATATTGAAGTTATTTCCGACGATCTTCTCGTCCATTACAGAAGACCTCTTGTGAGACCCACGACCTCACACTAGCTAGTTATCAGCCGATAGATATAATTGTAATTAAAAGTTGTTACCGTTTCCCAATTAGCAATCCCCATTTTATGGATAACAAGATGTTACAAAAAATTATGCTAGCACTAGAAGGGGGCCAGATATTTAATTTAAACGAAAAGGGAAGACGCGACATGAAAAGTTTGCGTTTTTCTCAACTTGTGATAATATTAATTTAGTTTTCTAATTTGTAATTTTTTATTTAAAAGGAATTCTTTTTACTGTTAGATTAATAAACACAGATAAAGAGATATAGTTTTTGATAAATTCAATGTATTATGGCGAAGCACAGTGGAAGCTGGGTTAATTTAAGTTCAACACCAAACTGAAACTTCTGGTTGTTTTTATCTTTGTTTATTTATTGTGAATAAAGATTGACTAACTAGTGACATAATTTTATAGCAAATTCATACATTTTATTTGAATTATTTTATCTGTCAAAAATTAACAATAATAAGCTGCCTTCCTTCTTCCAACATTTTGTCATGGCACTCGAGACAAACACAAATTTAAAGAGCTTTTTAGACATTTTAGAAGCTTTTGAAATATACAAACATAAACGCACAGTACCTTTAATGAATGAACAAACTGGGCTTAGTAATTTGCCTTTCTTAGAAGTGTTAGAGATTTAGTTTTTGTATGTATTGAATCTAGTTACCTATTTTCTGTATTATCCTTAGCAACGTGTTTGTTTATCAACCTTATCTGCCTTTGATAATGACATTTAATTTGTAACAACTGCCAGGATAAGAATTTAATAAAACTTGTGAAACTTTTAACTAATCTTTTGATTTTTATTATATTTTATGAGTATGGAGTTCCACAAAGTAAAATAAATTGCAGGGTTAGCTGTAACACAATGAGTTATATATTATTTGGAAAACAAAATGGATTAATTGATAATCAGTTATGAAGCTCCGGCAAAAGATGTTAATAATTACCCAAAACCATTAACAAAATTGTTACATCATTAAGACAAAATAGTTATTTTTATTGTTGTAGTAAACTTGTATTTTCTTCTTAGTGCAAATGAACGCTATCATAAACGCAAAAGTTAATAAGAAAATAATTACTAGAATGCAGAATATTATTTTATTATAAAATAGTTATAAAACAATGCAGCTGAATTGTTTTTATAAATTTTACGTTTTGTTCATATCTGGAATGTTGTGGAACTACACGTCGCGAAACTTGCAAAATCGATTAAACTTCAGAGTAGGAAACGCTAAATCGGTTCCGGTAAAGCTGCGACCTCAAGTAAAAGGCTTATAGATGTTACATAACACTTCGGGCATTCCATAGAGGCAACCTCTAAGTTGTTTAAGAACACATGGTTACCCGTTGACCGCAAATTCGCAGGGCCGGAGATCAGTTCAATCAAGTGTATTAGATACGTTCTTTCAAACAAAAATTTAAAGTGAAATCGTATAAATTGACCTCAGCTAGAATTTTACATGCAGATATTGCAAAAGAGCACGCATAAAAACATGTATTCGATGTGTATAAAAGGATATTATCCCTGGAGTATTGATCAGTTTCATTTGTTACCTCGAGCTAGTCGCATTTAAAAGTTTAAAAATGAGTTTAGAAATTCTAATGTGTGTACTTTTGAGCGTCGCGGCTTCAGAACAAACTAAAATGTACGTGAGAAAAGCCAGAATGGAAGATCAAGCCTCGGCTTCTTCGGGTTATATGTATCACTCTGATTCGAATGGTCCCACGAGTTACGTCCATTTTTCGGGCACTTCTGGGGATTTATCTCATTTCGGTTATCCTCCCATGGCGATCTCTCATTATACTCAAGAAATTCCGGAGGCACACGAAAGTTTCCAACATTATTATCCCGACTACCATCATTCGGATTATTATTTTAATCCCTCGTCACATATACATCATGGTTTATTCGGAGACGATTTCGATTCTTTCAAATACGGATACGGTTATGGCGGTGGTTATGGTGATAATGGTGGTTATGGAGGTTATGAAAAAGAGTATGACGATTTTAAATATGGAAAGGGTGATGGTGAGAAGTACGGGATATCCAAATACTACGACGGCGGTGAAAAGGGACAAAGCGGCTACCAAAGCAACGAAGGATGGTTGAAGGGATCTAAAGGCGAGCATGACAAAGAACAACATAAAGGATATTATAGTAAAAAAGGTGGTGACAAAGAAGGACACCACGAAAATTCCGAACATTATGGCTCTAAACATGAAGCCGCGAAAGGTTCTAAAGGGGCGAGCCACAGTGAATCTAGTGGCCATAAAAAGGGCTCTAAAACAACTGGTTTCCACAAAGTCTATCATAAGGATGAATATAAAAAGGACCATTCATTTTATGATGAATCTGACAAACGAGGGCATTCCGATAAATATGGAAACGCCGATTCGCACCATTCCTCTGAAAACGGTGCGTTTGAAAAGGGTGGACATTCCTCTGCCGGTTTTCATGAAAATGAACAAGGCAAAAAGGGCGCTTTTGATAAAGGCTATTATGATGTTAATGATAGTAAATTCCTTGGACACGATGGTGGAAATAAATATAATCAACATCATTCGGAATTTGAGAAAGATGGGGGAGAATCATTTAAAAAGTGGATCGGTTATTAAATTTAATTAAATGCTTTATTATGTAGTTAAGAATAAGAAAATATTGTTTTTTTAGAAAATAACTGACTGAGAGACTGTTGCCAAACAAACATACTCCTTTATTTTTATTATGAAATAACTGAAAAAAGTCTTCTAATACTTGGAAAATATAAGAATAAAATTTTAATTATATTTCCTCATTTCCCCTTGGGAATATTTAAAAGTTTAAAACGTTTTCATTTTCAGCAGTTTTGATTGTAAAAAAGAGAGTTTAAAAACAAATGTGGAATGTAGCTTTTAATTTCTCGTTGGGTTTTCTTGACGTGAAAGAATAATAGGAATTTTATTAATATGGAATACGGGATTTCAGGACGAGAGTTTTCAGCAATTATATAACCATTGTGTTACTCATTTTTATGTGATATTATATACTTATATTGTAATTGTTAAATGTAATAAAATTTTTATTTATAAGTAAAGACAAAGTTTTTTATTAACGTGGGTTATATATGAGTATGTACTGTATGAAACAAAAAGTTTTCCAGCAACTTTTAATTTGAAACATTGTTTTTGTTTCTCCGAGTTTTACATAAATTGGTAATTACAATGACTCTGCGGACAATAAAACTAAAGTACAAGAATTTTAGAAAGTTAAACTTTAAAACAAACATTTATGAATATAGTTTTGGCAGTTTTCATTTTCCCGTGTGTTTTCACCAGTAGATTACAATGCTATTCATACAAGAAGCTTTTAAAAATATAACAAAATGCATGCATAAGTACATAATCAATTCCCCTTTTACCGCATTTGCAGTGTCAGGGTTCCACACAAACTCTTATGGGAGTGCAACGGAGGTAATGGAGCTAGTACAGCAGTACATTACGCTCCCCCAATATTTCATCACTCATACTTTATCCTAATGAGCTCAACTACGAGTGCACTATTTTTTTTAAATTTAGTCAACCTACATTTGAACTCATGTTTCCCTGATCGAGAAGCAGGTTCTCTATCACTTGACCACGGAGGGCCTAATACAACAAAATACGTCGTTTATTTATTTGGTATTTCTGAAATTAGGAAATGTTTTCCAGAAAATTATGTGATGAAAGAATTGTGATTATTGATTAAAAAAAAAGAAATTTGACACAGTCGATATAACGGTCTAGGCTAACTGAACGCGGTCAAGTGGACGCTGCCATGTGGGTGCGGCCAACTAGGCGCGGGATAAGTGGATGCAGGGACAACTGGACGCAGGAAGGTGGACGCAAACACAACTGGTCGCGAAAATCTATTATGTATACATGCTACGTTAAAATGTTTGGGACCTATCCGTAATCTCAAACCAGAAGTATAGTTTTTACTCCCTACTTCCAAATTCATAAAGAAGGACCATCGAGCACCAAGCCCATCCGCTTAATTAATCGCGTGGCCACATTACAAATTTAGAATTCCCATGAAGTATTTTTCCTATGATGCCCATTCCGGTCATAGCTCAAATCGGAAGTACTCGTTTCAGGAAATCCATAAAGAAAGACCGTTGAGGACCAAGCACTTCCGGTTAACCAATCGCAACCATAACTTGGAACTAGATGAGGATTCCTACCTATGTCATCTATTCCGCTCCCTAACTCAAACTGAATGTGCACTTGGCATCCGCAAAGGAGGACCGTCAAGAGCTGGCTGTTCACAACCACAACTAAATTCCATACTCGAGACCCCAAGTATAGGACACCGGGGATGATGTCATAGGTAGATGACCTCATGGAGATCCTAAATATGTTATACGGTGGCTATTGAATAACTGGAAGTGCTTGATCTTCAACGATCTTGTTCGTTCCCTTTTTAGTATAGCTTCTCAGGATAGCATGCCGTTATTATTTTGAACTTTAAGAACTTTCATTGTTGATAAGATTGAAAAGGTAGTAACTAGCAGACTGTGCTCACTGGCTCAGATTTGGAATTGATTCTCTCCTCCCCTTTCTCTCTGGGTCGCCACTGAGCAACCTTTACAATACCTAATTACTAATAATAATGTTAAAGCATGCTGATGTTTTTGGTATGCCCTTTTACAATATGTATGTACACTATTGTACAGGGTGGCCTGTTTATTACGGGCTTATATCTTATCTCGGAAGCTATAAGCTTTGTCAAAAAAATGTTATATAAAAGTTGCTACTATTAAGATAATCTACAATCTCCTAGAAATGTTATATTTTCTGCATTAATATACAGAGCGATGAAATAAAGCTCATTTTTTTAAGTAGGACACCCTGTATATCATTACATCAGCGAATAGCGCTCTTGAAGACAAATTATAACTATATATAACGTTTTGAATATTATCTTCATTAACTATTATCTTCAGTAAACGGTCAATATTCAAATTGAGCTGGTCAAGTTGCTAACTTTTAGCACTCTTAACTTTTAGAGCTCTTATTTACGCCATAAGAATTAGAAAAAATATATATAGTCTGTTTGGTTTTGTAGCAACTTTATTTTCGGTCAAAAATGGTATAAACCATATATTATTAATTGGCATAAAACTTAAGAGAATTCTTAGAGAATTGTCTATTTACTAAATTAGCGTGGGAGTGATGACGTCAACAAACTTTTTTAAATTATATGATAGGTATTTTTTCTTACTGAAATCGTTAGAGTATTGTGATCTCTTTTTAACCATAATAAATATTTATCCTCTTACATAAAAAAAACTTCAAGAAAAACGTGAAAAATGATTTACATCTAGTAGGCTTTGTATTTAGTTTGTAACGAAGTTACAGAATTTTGGTTAATTGTTGTTGTAATATAGTGAATATGTTTATCTTCCCGTGCAATCTGAGACCGTTCGGATAAGCAGCCGACTCTAGCGAGAGCACGCGTCCCTTCCCTAACCGATATCTGGCGTACGTCGCTCCGTTTCACTCTTACCATTTACCCCACGCTCCGAGAACACCTATATAACGAGGTGCGGTCGCTCGATTTGTCCGGTCCGCGTCCAGGACTCCCAGCAGGACCAGCCAGCCCAGCCGACCAACCAGCTAGCCCAGCAGAGCGGACCGAGCCAAGAAATATAAGAGTAAGTCCTCTTACCGACTTTCCGCCCGAACTATTCCGTTAAATACCTTACCCCTTTTTCCGAGACTTCACTGTGCGTAGCCTGTAGGTCTCATCGTTACATCGCTACCTTTTCCGAGATTTCACTGTGCGTAGCCTGGAGGTCTCATCCTCTCATCCCTTACCCTTTCCGAGACTTAACGTGTTAACCTTCGAGTCTCATCATTTCATCCCTTACCTCTTTTCTAAAAGCTTAATTTTTAAGCTTTTGAAATATACAAACAAAAACGCACAGAACCTTGAATGAATGAACAAACTGAGCTTAGTAATTCTCCTTTATTAGAAGTGTTAGATATTTAGTTTTTGTCTGTATTGTATCTAGTTACCTATTTTCTGTATGTATTTATCCTTAGCAACGTGTTTGTTTATCAATCTTATCTACCTTTGATAATGACATTTTAATGTCGAAACAATATTGTCAGGTTAAGATAAACTAATAAAACTTGTGAAACTTTGAATTAATCTTTTAATTTGATTATATTTCATGATTATGGAGTTCCACAAAATAAGGCTGGAGACAGTAAACGCTATTGATTATTCATTAAATTTGTAGGTTTTCTTCGACATTTTCTCCAATTGAAGATTAAAGACCATCAGAATAACTAAAATGTAGTTATTTTATCTAAGCTTGCTGGATAATTCTGTTTTATTAATTGGAATAACCAGAATACAAACCCTACTAGACGTAAATCATTTTTCACGTTTTTCTTCAAAATTTTCTTATGCCACAAAAGTCTATCGATTTCAGTTAAAAAATACCCACCATATAGTTTAGAGAAAGTTTGATAACGTCATCACTTTTATGCCGATTTAGTAAATACAAAATTGTCTGAACAAGAACATAGAGAATTTTATGTCATTTAATAATACATATATAGGTTTATACCATTTCTGAGATAAAGTTGCTACAAAGCGAGGAGCTTTAAATCAAACAGACTTTATATTATAATCTTATCTATTTTGTGGTTTAGGTGCCCAATATTAATATTGAAAAACTGTTTCACAGTGTTGTCAACTTTAGTTGCTGTTTTGGTTTGTTCGCCTTATATATGAGACTTTCTTTATGTTGTTACTGGTGGTATATAGGCGCTAAAGGCGTTTAAATAAGAGTAAATGGCAGCTGTGTTGACTGTAGTGTTATTGATATTCTTAGTGTTAACTAAACAGATCGTATTTAAGGTAGTGCAATATGAATGTTACTACAAGGCCTGGTTCTGTTCTCGACTTAGATGCAGCGAAAACTCTGAATATCTTTGTAACTGAATAAAATTGTAATATAATATTTATTTGATTTATCCATTTAATTGCACACAGTCCGTATTTGAAGCTTTTTGGTAGACTTACTTGTATTAGTAAAATTGCATAAAACGGTTTGCTTGTTGGAATGCATACAAATCCGCTCTATAATTCTTGTTATTAAACTATTTTAGTCAGCAGTACAGCAGAGTGGTTATAGTGGATTTCTCGCGCTTAACATAGTTAAGTCGAGCTTGCGTCGGTCAGGACTCGGATGGGTAAACCACGACCGCAGTGTACTTGCCTATATGGCTACGGTGCCTCGTCCCACACGCACATATCCACTCTGCGGCTCGGTGTGTCTGACGCCTCGACACTGAAATGTATATGAGGTAAAAGATTATGTATGTATGTATTAAACTATTTTTAATAAATCTTTCGTAGGAGAGTGTACTTTATAGAAATTTCACTTGGTATTTTGATAATTAAAAATTTAAATAAAATTCGTATTGCCTCTTTTAAATGCATTATAGCGGTTCTTAACTATTCATTATAATTCTTCCCTGATTAAATTTAAGAATTTATTTAAACCGCTCTCTAAATCCATATAAGGTACTAAAATCATACCATCCCCCATAGCCACCTTTCTGGTTAGGTGGGTTTGTCATTAATTTCTGCTGCTTGATGTTACGTTTGAAGCCGTTTGGGGATGTACCAGTTTGGTTGATTTTTGCCTAGTGGGGTGTATTCCACGACGCTTCACTTTACATCAGGTTAGGGATCTGGACCATTCTTTCATAAGAATTATTGAAAGATGTATGCCAAGCGGCTAGCTTGGCGAATTGTAGGAATAATTAATGCTTTTGTATGCCCATCTTTTAATGGAAGAAAATTTAGTGGAAATTGATTTCGTATAATAACCTTTTGTCTTGAAGTGGCTTATTGTATTTTTACTTATTATATTATGGCTTATTATTTCAGTATACGACGCAATAACAACAGACTTTATTTAATCTGTCAGCGGTAAGATATTACTTTATTCATACCCTTCCATTCATTTTAAGAAGTTATTAGCCAATATTTGTTCTTGTAACATACTAAGGGTTAGTCGTATATGCGGTTTAGCTTTAAACTTGGTTCAGCTGCAGGTTTAGCTAGTATCGATTGACAGAACAATCGTTGCCAAGGATATTGAACTTAGTTATTAATTAGTAAACTTAATCTGTGCTCATACAATGCATGTTTAGAAAACAGTTATTTATTTTATATAATTTTTGAAATTATGTTTGTTAAAATATTTATAATATAGTTTTGGGATGACCGACCTAAAGGTGCTTTAAAATGATAGTTTATTTTAGACAATCAAAATTAAGTTTCTCTTTTGTGTAAACTAAAAATGATGCATTTTTAAAATCATAGCAATCGAGTTTCTTCACGCCGCACAAATTATCCTTCTCGGCACTCTTTTCAAAAAACATGTGAAAAGCCACGCACGCTCAAGTGTTTTTGGAAATATGGCGGCCCCTGTTGGTGTCTTTAAATGGAAGTAACTGGACGTCATGGTGCTTCACTCTTAAAATACCTAATCTTATAATAAATTGGTGAACGTTAGTGTATTCAAAAAAGGAAAAATAACTTGTGGACGTAGCCAAACTACGTTGAGAGCAGCAAAGAAGAACGAGGGCCCTCTGTATACCACCACGGCTCAACAGTCAAAAGGTGTAAGAGTGTCAGGAATTCTAAATTTGTGCGTTATTTCTCTTTTTGTCAATTCAATTTAATAAAATCCTAACCAATTTTGGGAAATTAAATACAGTCTGCTTTTTTACGTGCGTTTCTGCATCAAGTAAAGTAAATTCGTTTAAAGTTTTTGGAACCTGTAACGTCGTTTTTGTTGAACACGTGTTTTTAGGTCGAAGGCTTTGTCTACCTGGAACACTTGGTTTTTTATCTTGGGTCTTTATTTATCTTGATACCTTCTCGGTTGACTCGGGTGAATACGTTGCTTTGAATGTTGGATCGATCTGGTATTGTCTTGTAAGTGAAGATATATTAGTAAATTGTCTATTTTGAAAAGTAAGTGCTAGTCTTTAAGTTGTTAAACTAAACAATATTATAACCTTTATATTCTTTGGAGAAATTGATCTTGTTCTCTTAGAGCGAATAATATTGATTGTTACATCTTATGTAACCTAGTAGTAAGATGTTTAAACAATCTCGTTCAAATTCGTACGTGTAGATGGTACTTAATATTGTAACCTTCGCAAAATACTGAACACAAATGTCTCACGCATGGGCGCTTGAAAAATACTGAAAAAAAACTTAACAAAAACACTTAGTAAATTGCTTACTTCACACTAAGAACTATACTTACTGTACATTAATGCACCAATTTAAGATCTCTTGTTGACAAACTATTATTCAGGCGTAGGTACTGATTTTTATAGCTTATAGATTGTAAAGAAAAATAAGGTTTGTAGAAATAATAAGGAATATGGGCGCCATTTATTCGAAGTCATTACAATTCTGCTTTACTTTTTAAGTTTCTTTTGTTTAATTGTAAATCTATTAACTCGAAGGACCACACAGTATTATAAGCTATTAGCATATAATTTTACGGTAAACGAGACGAAGAATTGACCGCAAAACAGACTCAAATCTCAACTGAATGCACTTAACGGACTACAACAAAATCTCGCGGTAGTTGACAAATTTACTTTTCACAAATCAGAACTGATTTTAACCCTCGCATGCGTTCTGCTCGGCAAATTGTTTCAGACTTCCTAAAAATTCCAATTTTCCTCTTGTAATAATATTTTAAGAGAGAGAAAATAGACAGCCACCCTATTAAAGACAGCACTGACACATTTTGGGCCAATCGGAGATTTTGTTCTAGAATGTTGCACCAGGGTTTACAGGGTCTACAGACTTGCTTCGTTGCATGAAACCAGATATTTACAGACTATTGCAGGCTATTTTTTGTATATATTTTTTGAAGACTTTAATCAATCGAAATGAAAATAGGCTTGTAGAAGACACATAAATTTGATTTTAAATGCATTTTTAGATATATTTCGTCAAGAAATCATTTTTATCTCGTATTTTCCCTACAAAACAATTCATTGGCGTGAGAACGCTTTGGGATGACCTTTGATATTAATGAAAACACCATTTGATTTAAAATAACATCTGCAATTTTAAACCAACTAAAATATACTTAATTGTACAGGACCGTCTTAAGATTATTGACTATAAATGCGTTTTAAAATTGCATTAAAATTGAATCTAGAATTTTAATACGTTACAATATTAACCAGTTTAGGTATTTATTGTCTCTAATTTTAATGCATCACCCTATATAATGATCAATATGTACCACAGTTAAATCTCATTTACAATTAATTTTATTTAATCTTGTCGCCATGCAATCACTAAGAAATTCCAATAAACAATTGTGTTGTTACACATAAGACTACAACAGGGAAAGCACTACGTAATCTCATTAATCCATTGATGAATATAGTCATACTCTGTTAGGGCTACAAGGGGCTTTGCTCAACTACTTCAATCAATTAAACTTCATCACATTACATCAGTAGCATTATCAACACGATAGTACGTAGCATTTGGTTTATTTTGAGTTTCTATACTAATACAACTCATACAAAGCTAAGAGACTATAACACAAAGCTCATTCAATTATATCAGTTGTAGAGTACCTGTATAATATATCAATCGTAAATATGCTCGACATCTCTAGATGCACTTATAAAGTATAATATATCTAGATATATTATTAGATTATATTCAGCGAAATTGAATTCTTTATATTAATTAAACATCTAAAATTTTTAAAAGTTTTTACTTTATCTGTAGATCTCGCTTCCGACTTCTTTTTAGAATTTTCTTTTTGTTGTTTACTGCTAGTCTATATCCAATTTCTTATCTCATGAATCTACCTTAGACTACCCCGTATTGTATTTCTTATTTTTCTTGTTCGTCTTTCAAAATAAACAAAACCCTCCACAGTAGATCTTTTCAAATAATTATTTTTTGATTTTTTCTCCAATATTAAATCCGAAAGAAACAAAGGATTCTCATCTCTTATTTAATTACAAAGAGATGACTGCACCAAAATAATGAAGAATTGTTCGCCTTGGTCTTTTCTTTTCTTAATTTTCTTTTAAGAGCTCTTTCAACTTATCGTTTGAATAATTTTTCTTTAATTCAAAAGAACTCATTCGAGGCGTCTGCTCTGTATTCTCTAATTAATTAGCTGGTGATAATATATTTTTTAGATTGCTTGCTCAGATTAGTTTATTTTTTCACCGCGGCGTTTTATTTGCCAGATTTATTTATCTCTCGCGGAAAATATACGCATAAATATGTGATTTCAAACGCGCACACCGTGTTATTATCAAGAGCGACCTTTTAATGGCACAACTGAGATAAGGGTTGTAATAAATGCGCGATGGTGTAAACTATCCATCAAGTTCATATCAACGCAATATAAGGCAGTGTATAAATGGTAGAGAGGGTATAGATAGTGCCGCCTCTCGCGTTTAACCTTGAATGAGGCATTAAACCCCTGAATATTCATGAAAGATAAAAGTAGCGCCATGCATATAATTATGGTTTTAATTAAAAGCTGGATTAGCTTCCTTTTAGACGGCTCAGTTCGTCTTCAAATCTACCTAACAAATGATTTCTAACCGCCTGTTTGCATCTTAAGAGATTTTAAACGGGTTTTTCGACTGAAGTTCCGACTTAATGTTGAAAGCAAATCTTTGTTGCGGAAAATAGGACTGTAACGGTTTTTAATAAAGGTAATGAGAGGAAAATTCATTAGGATGAATTGGTGTTTTGTTCAACAACAATATAAGTCTAATTTTATTTAATTTTTACGCATTTTATACAGGCAAAATGTAAAATAACAAGAACAAAGAAAAGAGAAGAAAAGAATCTATGGATTAGATGTACAATGTTTGTAACTGTGCCGTGACGACACAATGTACGCAATCACAGTAACTATATTATGGTTATACGTTGGTACGTATTAAATACGCCACATCCGTTTTATGAAATGTCAACATGCAAACAAACAGAAATTCAACAAAAATCTGTTGTCATTGTCACTATTATTAATGTAATAGATGTAGAGTAAGTTCTTATGAAGCTATCTTTTGGCCAATGTGAAATTAGGTAACACCCGCTTTTAGCTAAAAATAAGTAATTGAAGTTTTTTCGGGTATCTTCGGAATTAATGAAATAAGGCGCGGAAGGCTTCCACCAGGTGATGACTAGGCCACAAGGAATCATGGTCAGTAGATTTTTTAAACTACCAGAGAAATTTAGGATGCTGATTCGGTGTATCTTAAAAGAACAGATGTAAGGCGTTACTGGCCCAACCGTTAAACAAGAAGATCATTTAACAGCCGCTTTAGGTCAGCGGAGCCAGACGGTTGTTACCCACAAAATGGGGACTGCTTATTGGAAAACGGTAACAACATTTAACCGCAGTTAAATCTGTCGGCTGCCAGCTAACTAGTGTGAGGTCGTGGGTCTCACTAAAGGTCTTCCGTAATGGGCTCCAAGAATCGTCTAAAATAGATCCAGTATTTGCCGACAAAATCTGAAAAGAACAACACATTTGCGACTACTACCAATGTGGTCGACTTTTCCCAATAATGGCTCCTCGATAGCTGAAAATATAAACCCCAAATACCAAACATATAAATAATAAGTCGTCAAGTAAAGGATGTACAGTGCTTTATTAACAGTTAAATAAACAAATTAGCAAGTAGATCAATTAAGTATGGTTATATCTTAATCAAGGACATATAGCCTTGGCGAAAATTAATGTAGGTTATTGGTTTTTATATACAAATTTGATCGGGGTGAGGATTGATGCGAGCGAGGCTATTTATTCTAAATCTGACTTAACTTCAAGTCTCAAAAATGTAACGGTAAATTAACTAGCACAGTAAATTAACGCGAATACCTGTGATGTAGATTGCGCAATCATTAACCTCAGATTCTAATTGTTTAACCAACACATTTCGGAGCAAAGTCATACGTATTCACTCGCAAATATTCCTAACAATGTAATAGAATAAATAATATGTGACAAAATTATATATATGAAATAGATACCTAGATATAAGTGCTACCCGCACACTGGGTAAAAACCATTTCACACATAAAATTATAATATACAAATATACAGTAATGCTTTATAAACAATAAGGGTTGTCAAACGTTATTGTTGTTGTAAATATTTGCTACAATATAACTGACTCACGATACAAGTACGTGTTCTTCGAACTGAAGAGGAAAGTCACCAACCAGGTCAAATGTAGCGTGATCCAATGAAACAACAGCAACCAAGTTAAGGTGGTGTTTTAACAACCCAATATACAACGTAGTGATGAAGTTAACGTAAGATTTATTATAGAAAAAGAAAAAAAGGTCTGTAACAAACAAAACCAATTACCAGAATGCACCTAGCAAACATTTAATAAATACCTTAGACAACAGTTGACCTTCTGAAAGAGTTATGCCGCTCCCAAATACGGCTAATGTCGATTATATATCGAATCCTGTCAAAAAAATATAGTATAAGAGATTGAATAGTATAAAGAAAAGTTAATCTATAAACTTACGAAACGTGCTCCTAATCTTCAAAAAAGAACTAGTGGAGAAACCCTTACGGTTACCAATAAACATGGAAATCATTACCAAAAAATTAATTATAGATCTGCACAAATGCAATTCGCATATCACAACATAAAGGAAAAACTGATTTAACGGTGATGCCACTAAAATATTTTTTAAAGAATGTTCTTCACACGAACGATCAAAACAAAGTGAAGTCTTTTATCAACAACAGGAAGTTAGTTCCAAACAAAATGCCAACTCAACGGAGAGAAAATGCGAAAATCCCTAAACGCTATACAAACTAACCCAAAAGCATAGCTGTACAGGGTGCTACGAAATTAGCACGTAACACTGTATCGATAAGTACCTAGTAATTCAAAAAACCTCGCATAAACTAAGCCAACAATCATAAACAAATAAAAAAAGTTGATTAAAATAAAGGCTTCCAATTATTACTGTTTAAAGATTTAATACTTATAGTCTGATTAAACTACAATTAGAATTTCTGTAAAATGACCTTTGAATATCCATCAGTTTCACAAGTAAAGAATATTGCATTTAAATTCGAACCAATAATTAAAAATAACTAATTGATTAACACATGATTATAAATAGTGATACAAATAGTTTTATCCCACCTCGTTTATTCAAACCCATACAGGTTAACTTCTCGTCTCGTCTAGGTTTTGCTTTAATATCGATTGGATCCAGGGAAATCGTGTCTTACCAAAATGTGGAGTTAAGGTCCGGCCTTGATAGTCCGGCAGAAAAACTGCTCAAAACTTACAGTAAGAGTTGGTCCTCTGTAAGTGGTAAATAGTCCAATGGCAAAGGTAAAACGAGAAACCATGGAAAAAAGAAACAAAATCCGGAAATAGTCTTACTGACGATTTGATTAAATATACAAAATAAATCACTCGCTCAAAACTTGAATGATTTGCTTGAATTTGATGAATAACATAACAAATTTCTTGACCCAATGCCCGAGAATAATACCAGAAACAGTCGTAAACAGGAAATTATTATCTCAATCCTCTATCTCAAATCCACGTAAAAGCTATCAAGAATTTTCGAAATCAGGAAACTTATTCGCTTTCTCTTCAAATTTTCTGACTTTCACTTTGCCTGCAGTGTTTTCGATGCTTCTTTTTATGTTGCTCCACTCTTCCTCAATAGTTTTACCATCTCTGTATGAGGATAGCTGCTTTCCCATCTCCTTTTCATATTGCCATTCCTCTCTTTGATCTTCTCAATTTCCCATTTTCTCCTCTTTGCGGTTGTTCTTCTTTTATCAATTATTCTTAGCTTCATTTTGGTTATTACTAGGAAGTGGTCTGTGCCACCTTTCGCCCCCTATATGATCTGACATCGTGTATAATTCTTTGCCTCTTTCTGGATGAATCTGGATCAATCTGGTTTCCTGTATTTCTTCCTGGGACCATCCATGTCATCTTATAATCCATTTTATGTTTGAATTTGGTGCTGGCTATTATCATATCCATTTCAGTTGCCAAGTTGCCCATCCTTTTTCCATTATCGTTCGTTTCTTCATGCACTGTTTCCTACCCAGCTGCTAGTCTCATGTACCACCTTTCCTTTCCTACTTGTGCATTCAAATCTCTAAGTATTACAAGAGTATCATGCTTTGGTATTTTCTCACAAGTTTTCGCTAGCTCTTCATAGAATTTATCCTTCTCATTTTCTTCTGCTGCCTGCGTTGGAGCATACACGTTTATTATAGTGATGTTGGCTACTGGATTTCTTATTCTTAGGTAAGCGATTCTTCCATTTACTCTCTTGAATTCTAATATACTTTTTCTTATATTATTGGCTACGATGAAGCCTGTTCCTTTGCTGTCTTGTTTATTTTCACCTCCGTAGAACAGAGTGTAGTTGTTCTTGTCAATTCTCAGTCAGTTCCATTTCATTGCCTTGTCGTTTCCTTTCGTTCCGTCCCGCTTTCCTTATTCTCTTATTAGTTTTTTCTGTTCGCTTTTATAATTTTCCGTTGTTGCTGATTCTGTTTTTCATTTCCAAGTAATTTTTCACTTACTGTACGCTCATTGTCTTTTTGCGCAGCTGTTTCTTCAAGTTGCTCTAATTTATATGCATCTCCATTTACCACCAGTTTGTTGTATATGAGGATGGCTTTATGTCCTTGTTGCCTTGCTTCTTACGGAATTAGTTTTGGCAATTACAGTTATTCATTACCTACTTTTGCTTTATTGCTGTTTTATTATATTTTGCAGAACTATTGCTTTACCGATTAGTATTACTCTTACATTTATTGCAATGTTAATCACCTTAATAACTTCTATTTTATTTATTCTCTTACATAGTATTTCACACTAGCTCTAGAGTTAACCGATTATAGGTCCATTTTAGATCCCTTATTGCTGATACAATTTTAAATACAACTGTTCTTTTGTTAAACAAAGCTACTGAATAGTTTGTCTGTAGTTTCGGCCATTTATGTGTTACATCCATTCTTATAAACTGCATTTATTGCATTTTCGTTTCTGGATAACCTAAAAAGTGTCTCTTATATTATCTTTTAAATTTTTATATTTACTAAATAAAGTACCTTTACACTGTTGGAAAAGATTCATTAAATTTTATAATAACCAAAAGTAGAGACTGAATTATACTACCGGGTGATTTTTTAAATTTCTGATCTAGAAAGCCATGACATAATTTTAAAACAAAAGATGCGGAAAACGTAGGGCGTAGTTTGAATCGTTCGATTTGTCACAACTGTCAGATTTCAAAAATGTTGACATAAACATAACCTACTCCAGTGTTGTTCTCGCTTTTGCCGTCTTTTGTGCTTCACTGTTTCCTCGTGTTTTGAATTCCGTTTCGCCAGTTATTATCTCGGTTATTATCAAAAATCAGTCTTTTTCAAGACTAACCTTTCGTTTGTGATTGAACGCTTAGTTTTCAACGTTATTTTGGAGTGTTTTTCATCACAACAAAATGGTGTTCACACAGGAACAAAAAACATTTATGATCGAAGCTTACTTTCGTAATGGTCATCAAGTTAATGGTCAATGGGTGTATGAAGCCGGAGCATGTCTTCGGGAGTTTCAAGAAAAATTTCCAGATCTTGCGGTGATAGAGGCAAATTTTCTCATGACTCTGTCTTATGTGGTGAATCTATTCCGAGAAACTGGCAGTGTTCAGCGAAAAACTGGAAGTGGCAGACCAACAAAACGAATTCCTGAAACTGTTGAAAATGTAAGACAAATAATGGAAGATGACCCTCATACGTCCTTAAGAAGACTTTCACAACAAGTGGACTTATCTTGCAGCACATGTCAAAAAATTGTTAAAAAAGACCTGCACATGCGTCCCTACAAAATGCAGGTTTATCAAGAACTTCTGCCGCCAGATTATGAGAAAAGGATATCCTATTGTAATTTTTTCAATCGGACAATGGATAATGATCTTCTGGACTTGAGTTTCTTTAGTGACGAAGCTTGGTTTCATCTTTCGGGGTATGTAAACTCACAAAATATGCGGATGTGGAGTGCAGAAAATCCCCATTTTTTTCGAGAATCGCCTTTACACCCTCAAAAAATTGGAATATGGGTGGCCATTTCACGAAGACGGTTAATTGGACCCATCTTTTTCGAAGAGTCTATCACAGCTGAGCGGTATCAAAATATTTTAGGACAGTTCATCAATCAACTTGACCCTGAAGAGTTACGTGATGGTTACTTTCAGCAGGATGGAGCAACAGCACACACAGCCCATACAACTTTAAATTACCTAAGACAATATTATGACGACCGTTTAATCAGCAACCACACCGAGAATATTTATCCACCTCGATCACCAGATTTGACGCCCCTGGACTATTTCTTGTTTCCGACTTTAAAAAACACCATTTTCAAAGAACCAGTACACACAATTGATGACTTGAAACAAAGAATCAGACAAGAATGTGCAAGGATTTCACCAGAAGTGCTTATTAGAGTGTTCGAGAATATGAAGCGCCGAGTTAATTTGTGTATAGATGCTGAAGGTCAACATTTCCAACAGTTGTTGTAAATTTTGAATAAATATTGTGTTAACAATGTAAATTGTTATAATTGTGAATAAATCTTGCTATTTCTTAAATCCAAGGAATAAAAATTGAAGCGAGTTGTAACCATAACCTAAACTTCTCAAGCCAATAATCACATCGAAATTGCACTTAAACTCGCAATAAAATGCACACTTTGGTAAAAGCATGTTTCGCAAATGATCACTGTTTAAATATTTATCAATTTGTTTAATAAATGTAAAAGTAAGTAGTCAATTTGTCACATAAATGACATTTGGAATAGCAGTGTGATCAACGCTACGCCCTACGTTTCGGTGACCTTCGATACGGCGTAAAAATCACGACTTACTAGATCAGAAATTTAAAAAATCACCCAGTATGTACATTAAGTCGAAAAACCATAAGGAATCTGCTTAGTTATTTAAGTGATTGTTTACAAAGAAAATATGGTAATTTCCCTTTACGGCTTTTAAGTTACCTTAGTGCCCTATAATGGAGTTGCCTCGTCTACTGTTGCATTTACATATAGATTAGAAGGATGGCATTGGCTATGCAGTTTCGTGAGAGTGAATATATTATTATTTAAGTACAAAATGATATTTATACAAGAAGTTTATAAAAAACCTAATAAACGATAAGAGAATAGAGATAAGCGAATTTACAGTGACGAGCTTTTATAATGACGACTTTTGAAGGTTTCAACCATTCATCGTCTTATTTTTATTAGTTTATCATTTCTATTAAACTTTCAGCTAGTGCTTACAACTAGCACAAATTTAGTATACAGAATCCATAAATTAAATCAAATGTTGCTTAGATGTGGGTATTATAAATCTAAATCAGATTGTAATGATGTTTCTGCAAAGTTAAATAAAAAATATATAAAGGGCATTTTGAGTTGCACTTCATTTCTTATTATTATAATTATTAAATTAAATAGACATTTAACCATATCAAACATATGAACAGTATAGGAGTCTTCGGTTTTTGATGACAAATACAAACATATAAAAACAATTAAATAAAAAAATATACGATTACAAAATATGAAAATATAAATAATTCTTTAGTTATTTAAATTTTGATACATTATTACGAATATTATTATAACGTTCTTTTTAAAATAATAACAAAAATGCTGTTTAATCGTCTATTCACAAGAGAAATATTATTTACATACACTATTTAAAACACTATAATTATAAACCGTTTAACGAAGTTAATGATAAATATTTACAGTTAAGTGGACAAAGTGGTTACAAGTTAAAGTGGATTATATAAGAATTATTTTTGTACTATTACAACAATTATTCAACATTTATTTATTCACTAATATATTTGATTACTAACTAATTACACAAAACACATTTCAATTCACCGGTTGAATATTAACTGAACTCTCTTCTACCAGCGACGTCAATTTATATCTCCCATATAAAAGTTCTGGAACGTACTCGATTAGACTAGTTGGTGTATTGTTTTGTGCAGTCATCGATGACTCACGCCGATGAATCATACATGCAGGTGTTGATGAATCATACATGCAGGTGTGGATGAATCATACATCTTGCCGCCAGAATCTAGAATGTTCGATGATGGCGTATGAGGGTTTTCTATTCGTTACATTATTATGTATACCTTAAAGCTTTCAAAGCGTTTAAAACAACGCTAAAGAGGAAAAAGTAGATTTTTCCTCGAAATACGACTGTAAACAAGTGTACTGTAGTTTTCCACTAATGTGGGTAGGTTGTCTATTAATATCAAAAAGTGGCCAATATGAACATTTTTAATATCAATTCAATGTAATGGTTTTCTTTTATCGGAAAATAGATTTCTGAATAATTAAGGATGTATAAAAATTAATAGGTGATTTATGGGACAATATAGAAATAAAATTGCAAAAAATGACTCGACATGTCTAAAAGTGTCAATGCTAAAAATTGCGTGAGTGTCCCATTCAAAGATCGAAAGTTGAGGTCCGGTGAAACCAGAAATGATAGAAATTTGTTCTCATGTTAAAAATGAAAATGAAATCTTATACGTGCTCTTCAAGATTTGACGCTTCTACCTGAAAAGATACAGATTTGGCAGGAAAGAACCATCTTCAAGAAACATCCGGTATAACACGATATTAAGCTGAATTTTATTCACTCGTGAAATTAGGTTCCAAATCGTCCTAACGGGCTTGGATAATAACCTTTTTCCCTCACAAAGATTCCAATTTTTTTGATCTGTTTTTACATTGAATTTGAAAACCCCAAACCCGAAAACTATGAAATTCTGTTTATAGAAATTAATTTTCAAATTCAGAAATTTTTAATTATATCGGAAACTTTTAAAAGGTACGTGAAAATCTGGAACCCTGCATTTCCCAAGCTTTTGAAAAAGCTTTCTGTTAAAGTTTCCCTTAAGTTTAAAACCCTTAAGTAGCCTAAAGGCAAGTAGCAGTAACTGGGATCGGAAGTTTTACGTAACTGTACAACTAAATTTATTACTTTATAGATTTAATTTTTCAGTTCGGAATATTTTAGTAATTATGTAGTTTTTTCTACTATTTATTGGAACTATATAGTTTCATTACCTCCGAGTAACTTCTAAAGTATGTGGAACGGTATTGTTACTTAGCATAATTACTTTAAAGTTGTTGCAACTTTAAAGTGGTATTATGATTGTAGCAATAACTTGCCCGAAGCTACTCTAAAGTGTTAAAAACTTTAAAGTAGTACCGACAGTTCCTGCCTCCTATCTGAAACTATTGCTTAACATTTTAAGTAACAGAACCTTATAGAAGTATTGAAAGTATAACTGATGTTTTTTGCTAACCAGGAGAATCACATTAAAATGATTTTTACTGGTTGTTTTGCATTAGAATTATTACAAGATTTCAGATACTATTAAATGTTACAACGAAGTGACAGTAACTTCTATTAGGCAGTCCAAACGAATTCTCGTCTGCGCCATAAAATCACTATTTGATAGACTATTGGATTACCTATTAAATTACCTAATCGATCCAAATAATGATTGCCGCTATTGGCAAATAACTGCAAAGTAGAACAAGTTTAGATTGCCTACTTTGGAATTTGGAGGTTAATTGTGTTTTTGCACTAGTAGTAGTTGAGGCGAATACAAAATATTATTTTGCTTTCATTTATAGAGAACAAGGGTGAAGTATACACTCTTTTTTTCTTTAACCTTAAAATATGCCATATTTGATTATTATGTAGTTGGTAGCAGTATAATAAATATATTATTCATGTTTATGGTTAAATGTGAGGTTAAACTTAAACATTCCAATGGGAACTTTGCAGTAATATTAGGTACTGGAAAGTGATTAAGACAACGTTGACGTCGTTTTATAATAAATTACTTGAACGTTCCTGAATTTTTCAACTTATTTTATACTTTGTGGTAACAACACCTTGAAGTAGAATTTGTTTAGTTTCCGTTACTATTAATTAAGTGACTTTAGACACGCATTTTACAGTGAATATTACTTTAAAGTGATTTTTCGTAAAATACTCCATAATTACTTGTAAAATGTTGGAGGCCATTAATCAATTTGGAATTTATTATGATTGCTAATAGATGTATAATATATCACCTTCATGTATTTATGCATTAACCTTCCATGTATAACTATAACATTCAATAAAAATAACAAATTGGTGCCAAATTGTGCCCTAGAAGTAATATAAAAATGATTTATATCATGTGTAACTCAATCAACTTATAAGTATTTGTGTCATATTTTATTAAAGATATATTTTAAAAATATAGTTGTTATTTTCGATCTATCATCATCACATTTAACAGAAAAGTTGCAATGGTTTATAATTTTGGTATACTGGAATAACAAAATCATCAAATATTTCATCTCTCTTTGTATTATTAAGTACGTATTACAAATAAAATAATTATCCATTTTGTGACACGATCGGAGCATTAGTATAGAAAATGATGGGATATTTTTTAAGTTGCAAGAGAAAGAGAGAACGACAACGCGATACGATGTGTCAAAGAGAAAAGAAGTTCCACGAAAGTAGCAATTACTACGCTGTCACGTTCTCGCTACGTAGCGTAAACGTAGGTGGACAAGTTCCAGAGAGGTCTGCAACCTATCTGCTACTCAAAAATTGTTCCCCATTTTGGTTCCAGACACGTAATAAAACTGTGTGGCATTTACGTGCTTGTGACTAGTGGCAAAAACTTAATAGTTGCACCGGTGGTAGTTGCTGGTACGTAGCGATGACTAAAAATTGCTCGATATTGCATTTAATTCCCATACAAGAAAAAGACAGACTACCTGATCTCGTTATGCGCGATCCTGCCTCGTGTATTTGAATCGCTGACTCTGCAATCTTTACACGCGCCAACGTCAAAGAAAATTGTTATGTGTCAGGTTTTATTTCAATAGGCTTGCCACAAGAACTGATCTAGTTCATTCCTCGAGCGCATCCAATAATGGCCAGTCTAGTGAGTGTCTTGGATATTCTATTTCGTTACGTCAACTGCGAATGTAATGGTGGATTTTTCATCAGTAAGTTGGGTTTTTCATTATAACTATCTTTTCACCCACCGGCTTGTTTCTTGATAATGGATAAGTTAACTGATAAGTTAATTTTTATGTAAATCCGCTTGTGTTTTTGTTGTATTATTTCGATATGTACAATTTCTAACACAATCTCTAACTACAATCTCTAAGTACATTTGGCAGTACTTCATATTAATGCAGTTAACTATACTATAACCAAAAAATGAAGGATCTAAACCGAGTGAATCTAGCAGGCGCAGATTAGCAGTCGGAGTTGATTGTGAGCGAGCCTTGTTCCCAAATTGTCAAATTTAGACAGTTTGAAATTAAAAATTGTCATTGCAATCTGTCAAAGTTTTAAAAGGTTTTTCACAACTCCAATTGCTAATTATTAAACTACTATTAATAGATAACATTCTGATAGCAAAAGTGTGTACGACATAGTTGCTGCTTAAAAGATTTTTCACAACTCCAATTAATATTTATTAATAGTAGTTTAATAATTAACAATTGGAGTTGTGAAAAACCTTTTAAAACTTTGACAGATTGCAATGACAATTTTTAATTTCAAACTGTCTAAATTTGACAATTTGGGAACAAGGCTCGCTCACAATCAACTCCGACTGCTAATCTGCGCCTGCTAGATTCACTCGGTTTAGATCCTTCATTTTTTGGTTATAGTATAAGGAATTTTCTTTAATTTCTGCTTAATTCTTTATTCCAAATGCAAACAGAAGCAAATTAAATCGTCTAGACATTTTCTTTCGCGACACACACTTTTAAGACCCTTAGAAGGAGCCCATTAACTTTTTAAATTACTTTCTTATGCTACTAATACAACTTTTAGTAACTTCATAAGAATAAATTTTGCAAAATGGAGGTGACGAAAGAAGAAGATGGTGATAAATGAAATCTAAATAGGTGACAAAAATGTGGATGGCAACACCCAAAGCAATCTATCATGCGTAATATACCATTAAAATTCAGGAGGTAAGTGTGCTGTTATTGCATCCATATGGATATAATTTGAAGCAATTTTAAAATTTATCATGTAATTTGCAAATAGAACGCCCTGAAACGTCATCTTAACAGGTGCTTCAGAGATTTGAATTTGCTAATGAACCGCTTTTACAAGTTCGTACCGTCTTTCCTCGCTAGTGAGATTATCATTCCTCGGTTACCCCTTAATTCCAACGACCTCTTCAATATGGAGGTGCTATAAACGCTTTGTTAAGCAAATGGGTTTTCCCGGACGATGATAAAAATATTCCAAGGTTATTATTATGAAAATAGCTCGTATCAATGGTTAATCGATTTATTTATTACGTTTTTTTATTTATCTCAAGGGTAGGATAAAGATAAACAACCTACGTGTCAGCGTTAACTATAACAACCTGTCAGGTGCAACGAAACGTAACATAAACTTCAGTGGATTCACTGTTGTAGGTACAAGAGCGTTCTAATAGTGGACTCTATCTGCTTTTAGTAACACGACCAACCCTTGTAGATGATTAAAGAGATTCTGCTTGGCACACTGGATGTATATTAATATGTGTAACAGTGTAACTTTAACCGATGGAAACAAACCTCCAGCATCAGGGGTGAAAATTTAATTGAAATTTAGTTGAGTGTCCATCATTTAATAATTTATAATTTTACAATGACATAACTTGTGGCTAAACGATTTGGTCATATAAGTAGAAAAAATAAGGTAGAAATTCCTACCCTTAAAATATCATTACATTGTTCTCCAGTACTTATACAATATTTTATCGGATTAGGTTAATCGGTTTTGGCAGGCAAAAAATGCAGCTTCCTTCCCTTCTATTTAGCCAGTATCTTCTTTTCTCTACCTTTAATTGTCTTCTCTTTAATTAATTCTCCAGTACTTAGGTAATTACTATACAGAGCAGTTACTACTGCACAGGGTGGAGCCATCTACTCCAAATGTTACGATACTCGCATATACGTTGCTAACGCGTGCATTACACTAATCACATTATACATATTGCATCATAATACGGCCTTGATAGTGTAATGTCTAGCGTGCTGGACTATCACCCAAGCGGCCCGAGATCGACTCCCGGTGCCGGCAGCTTTGGTTAAGGTTTTCTGCAGGTTTCTTTAGCTGTGACACAATATGGGATTTGCGCTGGTCCATCTGTAAGTCGGCTGCAGCAGCACGTAGGGCCTACGTAATAATAACAATCGCCCCTTCCCCGGCAGAGCTGTAATTCCTCATAGCGGAGAAAAATTATAAACATGCCTTCTTCTCGGATAGGAAGTCAAACTGTAGGTCCCGTGTCAATGCGATGTTTGGCACTATAAAAATCCCTACTGGCGGTGGAATTCCCCCAGATTCGGCTAAATTCTAGTAGGGTCGGCCAAATGTTCATAGCAATCGGTGCCATGAGGTACGAAGGATGCGCCGCCATCCTAATTCCTCGCCCAAAAATAAATAAATAAATAAATAAATAATCGCCCCCTCCCTCCCGCACAAGCTTATAGCTTCTGGGGCCTGGTTTTAATCTCTTAACTCTCCTTTGTTTTTCTTCATTCGTTCTTGCTTTGCTCTAAGTGTTTCCTCTTTTTTCCAAACTTTTTGGTATTGTATTGTCCTCTAGGTTTCCATTTTCTTTGTTTTTCTTAAACCCTGTCTTCATACGTATATTTATCTGTTTTACTACTTTCGTGTTATTAGTTTTCTGCAGTAGTTCCCACTGACTTAGTTGTCTGTAGTCAAGTTGTTATCAAACACTGCATTTTTAATTGAATATTGTGAAACATATTCAGCTCATGCCTCTTTCCTATCTTAGTCCTGTTGTGAAAGTTAGTGATTTTATGCAGTGTTTGTGCTAGCATTAGGATCTATCGGGAAAATGGCCCAGGGCCGTAGTTTGTTCTATAACTAATTGATTGTTACGGCTACTTTCTACTGAGGCAGTAAATTAATTCATTACCGGACTAGTCAGGTAAAGTTTTTACTGAGCGATCGCTTTCCTGATAATTGCAGAAAAATAATTTTTTCTTCTAAACCATCTAAAAAATGTATTATGTATTATGTGGCTAAAACAGAAAACGTCGAGAAAACAGTTATAATAATATAATTTCAGGGTTAAGTCAAACGATACAATGTGCATATCTTTCAGAGTGTTGCTAGCTACTATGTCAATAGACCGGTACACCATGTCAGTAGTTTCTCTCTTTCTACTTAGAATAATCAAGTGAGATAGAAAATCTCTGGGTTTCTTTAAATCGGAAATTACCTGCATTAAAATATGTTTAACTTGTCAAATCTTGTCAATTTGATTATTAAGTAAATGATTGATCGTTAACTTAGGTTTACATGTCTTTCTGTAGTTAGTAAACAAAATAATATACGAGATAAGTTGATAAAATACTTAGATTGTGTCAAAATTTAAGCAGTTTCTTATATAAAAAAAGTCCTAGAAATAGTAGAATTGTGCTAGTAAGAACAATCAATACTAGTGGGGTTTTATACTAAGCATTTTTATCGCAGCGCACCGGTCGGGAATTTCTGGGAACTTGGAAATGTTTGTCGAAACTTAAGATTATTTGCAGTTTTGGTACAAACAGTTATACTTACGACTAATTTCACTAACTTTGCTTAATTCTAACCCAATATGACATGCCATGAATACGTTTATTGAAATAACCTCTGGTTAAATATAGTTAACTGAGTTGGTGAAGCTGAAGTCAATGAAAGTAAAATATGAACCCTTTCTGTTTTGACCTTTTGTTTATAATTTATTTAATGATAAATAAACGATTATGTACATTTCTTGTGGTGTACAATGTTGATTCTATTATTTCTCTTATTTCTGTAGCATTACTTCATACATTTCCATGCCTAAAATACTATCATTAATAATAATATCATTTAAGCTTTGATGCAAGATAATATTTTATATCCACCCCCTTACACGTAAGCTTATGTGAATTTATTTTCTCTATCGTTGTCAGTTATTTTTGTATAGCTACAATAGTAATATTTAACGACGTAACTAAAATGTCGATTTCCGGTTATCAGTTGATTTGTTGTTGCTTGCAAGTATAAAGGTTCAGATTTTAAAGTATTTAAACTTAATCATTGAACTTATTTACTTTTACGAGTGAAATATATGGGGTTGAACTGAGTGTTTTCTGGGATCTTTTTTCTACATCTCTCTCCATCTCGTTTTCTTTTGCCAGCTTGTGCTGCTTCTTCTAGCTCTATTCATCGATTAAATAACATTAATATTAATAGAAATATGGTTTTTCCTGTACATTTTCATGTTTCACTTTTAAATGAAATTCCAAATTACGATGTTAATCCATCGACACTTTCTGAATTTATTAGAGCTGTTGATACAATCACAGGTCAATTTTGTATAGAAAACCCAGCAGATTACATTAATCAATTGATTATTTCAGCAATCAGAAATAGATTAAAAGGTCAAGCATTAGAAATAATTACTGGATACGAATATGCTACATGGAATGCATTAAAGCAAGTATTAATAGAAAATTTTGGAAAGGTCAGAATTAAATTTATTAATCGATTTAACTAAATTAAAACAAGGAAAAGATTCTCCAATAGATTTTTATAATAAAATTAGAACACAATTAGCAATCTTTTATTCTAAAATTGCTTTAGGAAACGAAAACCAAGTCATTAAAAATTATAAACTTCAATCAAATAAAGACTTAGCATTGAGAACATTCACTAGTGGACTCAATGACGATTTTGGAACTTTTATTCGCAGCCGTAACCCAAATTCACTAGAAGCAGCCCTTACTATGATTAAAGAAGAGCTCGATATCAGATACTCTCAAGCTCAAAATTCAAAATTATCTTCAAATTTAAATCAAAGAAGATCTATTAGTTTTTCACCAAATAATTTTAAACAAATTACAAATAATTCATTTAGGACCGCTTATCCACTATGACAACCCCAACTTTGTAGGCAACCTGAACCTTCTATACAACCCCAACCTTTTATACAACCTCAACCTTCTACACAATCATTTGTCCCTAGACAATTTAATTCTAATTTTAATAGGCAAAACAATCCAATCAGCCATCAACATCTAAATGCCTTCGCCCCAAAACAAAATTATAGGTCAACCAATAAACCTATACCTATGGAAGCGAACACAATAGTAAAAAGACCTCCCTCTACACAATTAACCAACCATAATAAATTTCGAGCTAATTCTCAAAATATAAGGAATTTGCATACTCCAGCTGGTCCACAACGAACTTTTATCTCCGAAGAATTATTCTATCATAATGACGATGAACCTGAAACTTCGACATACCCCCAATATGACTATGAAGATTCTATCACTAGGTCTGAACAGTGCCCTGAACAGTACCTTGAACAATCAACCGAAGAAGAAATACCCACTGAAGAATTGGAAAATTCTTATTATCAATACTCGAATAACGACAATGAAAATGCCGAAAATTTTCATTAACTTCCCCGGAAAACATTGAAAGCTTTAGTATTAACCCCAAATCTAATCCCCATATTATCATACCGTCCACCGGACAAAAACTCCTAATAGACACTGGTAGCTCTAAAACCATAATTTTCCCTAAATTTGTTAATGAACATTTCCCTAATTTCGTTTATAATTTTAACTTTGAAATTACCACTTCTCATGAAACCACCAGACATAATTTAGTTACTAATCTACCTCTTCCAAACATTTTTTCAGACGATGGATTTCATCTTTGCTATTTATACGATTTTCATTCTGCATACGTAGGCTTAATTGGCTCAGATCTACTTAACAATTTATCAGCCAGAGTTGATTATAAATGGATGCATATCCAAACCGATAGCACTACAATACCGTTTTATTATAATCCATCCATGATTAAACAGGAAACCCAAAGACGTAATCAATATAATTTTTCCAAATTAAAACATAACGAAATCCCAATAAAACAAATTGAAATACCCCCACGTACTGAAATGTTTGTGACTTTATCAGTCGTTGGTAAAAATTGAATAAAAATAACCCCAAGATTAAATTTTAGTAAATATGTCATGATCCCTTCTGCATTAGTTAAATTACATAATAATTGGTTTCAAACTAGTGTAATAAACACTTCTAATGAAATACAAAAAATAAATATATACTCCCCATTAATTTTAGATGAATATGAGACTAATAATGGAGAATCAATACAGATCAACAACATAGACGTTCATAATTCCAAATTAAACATCAAAGCCATTCTTAATGAGAATTTACAAACAAATTTAAGAACTGACCATCTAAACGAAGAAGAACAAACATTATTAACCAATCTTTGTTATCAGTATAAAGATATTTTTTATTCCCCAAATATCCCTTTATCTTCCACCAATTTAACCAAACATCATATTAGAACCAAAACTGATGTTCCTATATTCACAAAAACATATAGATACCCACATGTGCATCGAGAAGAAGTAAAAAATCAAATTCGTAAAATGTTAGATGACAAAATTATAGAACCTTCGGAAAGCCCATTGTTTAGTTTATAAATAAAATTTATTATTAATTAAAATTAATATTTTTTGATGTATACTTGTAAGTGTGCAACGATTGATAATCATTTATTATTTATTTTATATAAAGATATAAGATAGCTTTGAAATGAATAAATTCAGCCAGCTGGACGGGCAGTTGTAAAACAGCTGTGAGAAAGTCGCGTCGTAGAACTCCCGCTCGCTTACATTGATTATAATATATTGCTTTTAATCCGTTCTTTAAACAGAAAGTGTGTTCAAACTATTTAGCAGGGTGTAATATCTCCAAATCCAAACATCCTTTAAGCAAAATTCCTTAAAACAACACCTTCCCTAACCAAAACCTACCTCTTCTGTTTCAATACACCAAGCTGAACGAAGGAATCGGCTAATAGGGTAAGTTATAACTAATAATGATAGTTCTGCTCCAATATCTTTCTGTTAATCTCTAACAATCTAATTTACTATCGCATCAAAAAACAAAACATAAATTTGGTTCTTCGAGTCTGGATTTTATAAAATTAATTTCTTTAAAAATCGCAAAAAAAGTACTTTACTTTAATTCACTAAAATATCCCGCTATACGGAAATACTTCATTTGCATAATTCATTTGAAAGATATTAAATATTTATAATTATAACTAGCGAAAGTAATTGACGAGTATATTTAAGTTTTGAAATTAAATTTTGAGCATTTTGTCGCTTTCTTCTTCAACATTTGCAGGATTTGTTCATTGTTCAAGATATTGTATGCACCATTTATTGATTGTTGCTCATTTTGCAAGTGGGGCTCAGTACTAATTTTCATTTATCTAGACTAATATTCTCGTTCTCTATCTAGTAAAAATAAAATAGAAGGTTGGCCTTCTCATTATTTTACACAAATTTCACTCATATGGGCACCACTCGCGGTCTCTCCCCGACGACGTCGGCGAAAACGTCGTCGACGACGTCGGGGACAAGGTCGAAATAATGAGGTAATGTTTACATTTACTGTAATTTAATGCATAAACAACTTGTAACTTCCAGCTGGAAAATGAAAAAAAGCATTATTGATAATAATCATTCATAATAAAATGTGTACTGAATCTCTTTCTTTATTTAGACGTTTTTCGAAATAGCTTATGCAATTAACAAAAGTCTTCATAAACGTAATAACCTTGACGTCACCTTTCGGTGGAATTACAAATCAATCTTTTATTATGAAACGAAAACCTTAGTTTTTTTTTATTTCATTGTTGATTTAGTTCAAAAATGGATATAATTAATTAACGCAGGATTTAGGATTCCGAGTTCCAGTGTGCAAACGATGTACAATTTTCCGAAACCAAAAGGAAGATTATCACTTACCAAAGGACAATGGTAAAAATCTGCTGATTTTTATCATATCTGTCATCTTTTATTAATAGTAGTAAAAGCATTTGCTACATTTTATAAGTTGGCTAAATAATACCTACTGTAGTTTCAACATTTATAAAATATTGTACCTACATAAATAAAATTAATCTTTCAAAAAGTATAAAATTCTCAGTACTTATTTCCTATTATACAAGAAAATAGATGTGTTCAGGTGACAATTATTGGTAGTACAAATTGTAATTATCTTCCAAGGTTATCAGGTTATGACCCATATTGTAAACATGATTTGTAAAATTAAGAATCAGTTTACATCAAATTCGGTTGAATTTATTAAACGGTCTCTACAAATGCAACAAAATATTTATTTTACTAGAATCAGCACATTCTTGATGAACAACGAAAAAATGATATCTAATACCTATATAATAATTTGTCCATTGACCTCTCCTATACCAAAATCAGCAGATTTTTACCAGTGTTCTTTTACGGAAAGTCCTTTATAGGAAATTATTGTAGATCGTTTGCGCACCAGAACTCAGAATCCTAAATCCTGCGTTAATTATATCCATTTTCAAACTAAATTAAGAATGAAATAAATAAACAACAAAAGAGTTGATTTGTAATTCTACCGATGGATATCAATATTATTCCGCTTATGAAAAGTTTTGTTAATTGCATAAGCTATTTCGAAATACTTTAAAGAAAGAGATTCAGTAAGTGCGCATTTTATTATACTCAATACTACTTTCTTTCATTTTGATGTTTTAAGAAATTCGATATTCATAAGTTTATTATACAAATTGTTTATGCATTAAATTACAGTAAATGTAAACATTACCTCATTATTTCGACCTTGTCCCCGACGTCGTCGACGACGTTTTCGCCGACGTCGTCGGGGAGAGACCGTGTATGTCCTATTTTAAAGAAATTGTTTATTTATTCTTTATACATTAAAGATAAACTATCACGATGTCTAAAGAAGTAGAGAGGAGAATTCTAGTATGAGAATCAAAAAAGAATAGGTACACTATTTCAAAGAATTCAACGCCTCTATGATGACGCAAAAAATATTAATGATTCCAAACACAGGGAGTTTTTTAGAATTCGAATAAAATCTTTGGAATCCACAATGTCTGAATTTAATAAAATCGTTGAAGAAATCGCCTATTTAACTAAAGAGTTGGATCCTGATAACCCAGTTAATTTCCAGGAATTGTCCGCAGCCGATGATCTCTTTTGTTATATAATGTTAACGTCAGACAAATTAAATGCTTCCTCAAGTAAATCATCAGAGCCAAGTAAGGAAACAAAACCCAAAATTAAATTGCCTCCTTTAGAATTGCCCAATTTTTCAGGAGAAATTAATGAATGGCCGGTCATCTATCATTCCTTTTTAGCTATACATGAAAATAAAGACTTGACTTCCGCCGAAAAGTTAAGATACCTTTTAGGAAAATTATCCAAAAAAGCACTCGCTTTGGTTTCTGGTTTTCAACCTACCACGGACAATTATGATTTAATTTGGAATACTTTAGTAGATAAATTTCAGGATAAACGTAACTTGGCGTCACATTATCTAAAACAAATTTTGTATTTACTCTTACCGTTGAATCCTCCAATGGTCTAGATGAATTCCTACAAAAATTTGTCTCTTCGGTCAAAGCTCTCCAAGCATTAAATTTGAATGACCTCTCCGATTTCATTATTTTACATTTGGCCTTATCCAAGCTGGATCCTGAAACAGTTCGATCCTTTGAGATGTCTGTGAGACATATAGATATTCCAGATTTTGAGCATCTTCTTAATTTCGTGAAAGAGCAAGCGAAAATTCTTTCCCGACATGCAAAAATCGTATCTCCTGCAATTAAGAATTTGAAGACTTCTCATTCTTTATTGGTAAGTAAGAATAATCCCGTCCTTCTATGTAAGATTTGCAATCTTGAACAGCATCCAGCTTATCATTGCAAAGAATTTACGTGTCTCACTCCCGAGAAGAGGTTTAATCTAGCAAAAGATAAAAGATTGTGTATAAACTGCTTATCTCAGCAACATACCTCTCGACTTTGTAAATCTAAAAATTCGTGCTCCTTGTGTGGTAAGAAACATCACTCAACTTTACATTTTTCAAAACCAATAATAAATACTAATGCTTCATCTTTAGCTTCAGTTTCACAAAATGAAACTCCCGCTTCCTCGCAAGAAATTAATGTACATTGTTATACTTCCGAGAAAGATAACAAGACGTTAAGTCAAACTACGGTTATCTTATCCACCGCAGTCATAAATGTATTTGACAGATGGGGAAAACCCCATAAAGTACGGGCCCTGTTAGACTCCGCTAGTCAATCGGATTTCATAACCCGCAAACTTTCCCAAAAACTTGGACTTCCAAAATCCAAACTTGATTCTTCGATTAGTGGCATCGGGTCCATTAAGCAGAATTTACATTTTCTTCCGTATTATCGTTTTCATCTAGATTTGATCTCGAGAGAAAATACACAATCCACCCACTTATAATAAATACTATAGCAGAGAATCTACCAGCTTATGAGACAATTTCTAGTCATTTTGCGGAATTTGAAAGCCTCCCGTTAGCAGACTACGAGTTAGGAAATTCAGGTACAATCGATGTCTTGTTAGGTGCAGGGATACTACATAGTATCTTTGGAGAAAATAGAATATTGTCGAAAAATTCCTCTTTATCTGCTATCCAAACTGACCTTGGATATGTCATTATGGGAAAAATAACCGATTCAAATAATGCCGAATCAATGTTAAAAAATTCTTTATGTTGTACCGAAGATAAAGTTTCACTTGAAAACTTGGTAAAAAAATTCTGGGAACTTGATAATGTACCGGATGTAAAATATTCCGACAAAGATGATGAAAAATGTGAAAATATATTCGCAAATACAGTCCATAGAGCCCCTGACGGTCGGTACTCTGTTTCTCTTCCTTTCCAAAGGCCCTTTTCCGAAGATTAAGGGACGACTCTTGTCTTAGAAAAGAATATATTGATTTTATGCGGGATTATGAGATAAAAGGTCATATGTCTGTTATGGGAATTCCTACAAATGGGCATTATTTACCTCATTTAGCTGTCATTCGCCCCGAAAGTGCAACTACTCGCTTACGCGTCGTGTTTGATGCAAGTGCCAAAAGCTCAAATAATATCTCGCTTAACGATATTTTGCATACAGGTCCTAAATTACAAGCTGACCTTATGGTTATACTTCTAGGTTTTCGCCTTTTCGAAATTGCTATTACTGCCGATATAAGACAAATGTATCGGCAGATAAATGTAAATCCAGAACATAGAATAGCCCAAAAAATTCTGTGGCGCTTTTCGCCTGAAGAGGAACTTGAGGCTTGGACATTGAACACAGTTACCTTTGGTGTTCGATCTGCTCCATTTCTAGCCTTGAGAGTAGTCAAACAATTGGCTGTTGACGAAAGAAAAGCTTTTCCAAAGGCTTCTGAAATTGCATGCATGCAGGGACTTGTATATGGATGACTTAGCTTCTAGCGTCGAGAATGAAAAAATTGCTTTAGAGCTTTATCACGAATTGGTTGGAATGTTCAAGGCGGGAAAGTTTGATCTTGTTAAATAGTCCAGTAACTCCAAATTTTTAATGGAAAATATACCAAAAGAAAATCATTTTCCCCATGCCGTAGATTTTAAATCATACCCACACATAAAAATTCTAGGGTTACAGTGGACAGCGAACAATGATTTTCTTTCGTTCAAAGTCCAATGTCCTGAAGAAAAATGCACCAAAAGGAATATTCTTTCCACATTGGCTCGTATTTTTGACCCACTTGGGTTCTTAGCTCCAGTAACATTTAAAGCAAAATTGCTAATTCAGGAAATGTGGTAATTAAGGCTAGACTGGGACGAATCTCCTCCAAATAACATTATAAAAATTTGGGAAAACTTTATAACAGAAATCCCCTCCTTAACTAATATAAAAATTCCACGCTATCTATCCATTACTTCTTTATGCGTAGTAGATTTAATAGGTTTTGCCGACGCCTCCGAGAAAGGTTTTGGTGCTGTGGCTTACGCGAGAACATGCTTGCAGGAAGATATGGTTCAAATCAATTTAATCTGTGCCAAATCCAAAGTCGCCCCAATGAAAACTATTTCAATCCCCCGCTTAGAATTATGTGCCGCTGTTTTGCTCTCTCGCTTAATGAGTTCACTTATTACTACGCTTTCTTCTAGGATTAACCTCAATAAAATCCTCGCCTTTACCGATTCCGAAATTGTTCTTCATTGGATTAATTCCACTTCCTCAAAATGGACCACTTTCGTTGCTAATAGAGTGACTATTATACAAGACAATTTAAATCCATTGCATTGGTCACATGTAAAAGGCATGGAAAATCCTGCTGACTGTTTGTCAAGAGGTTTATTCCCAAACAGTTTAGAATCTAACAATTTGTGGTTCCATGGACCTCCATGGCTTCGTCAAAGGTATTCAGAATGGCCCACTTTTCAACCTAATAATTGTCCTTCTGAAATGCCTGAACAAAAAATGAAAGTTTTGCTAATGCCAGTAGAAAAGGAAAATGTGCTGCGTAAATTTATAGATCGGTTTTCTAGCTATAGAAAGCTCTTAAGATCCATGGTATACCTACTTGTATTTTGCAAAAAGATTCCAAAAAGCGACAATCTTATCAGTCCTGACAATCTACAAGTAGCAGAATTGGAGTTAATAAAATTTATTCAGTATTGTAATTTCTTAAAAGAAATACAACAGATTTCTTCGGGAAACGTTTGTGATTCCCAACTTCAAAAGCTTAATCCCTTTGTTCACAATAACTTATTAAGGGTAGGAGGGAGGCTTGCAAATAGTTCCTTGACTTTTAATAATAAGTATCCTTTACTCCTGCCTAAAAAAGATCACTTCGTTGATTTGCTAATTACTCACACTCATGAAAGCAACATGCATACTGGTCCAAATCTGGTCCTTTCTATCATTCGTCAAAACTACTGGATATTAGGAGGTCGAAATTCTGTTCGAAGAGTGCTCCTAAAATGCAATTTTTGTTTCAAATTTTCTCCTAAACCATGCGTACCTCTCATGGGTAATTTACCGGCAGCTAGAGTTCAGGAAGCAAAACCGTTTATGACTACTGGCGTGGATTATGCTGGTCCTTTTCTAATTTCCATGACCAGACGTCGAGGTGTTCGACCTCAAAAAGCTTATATTTGCTTGTTCGTGTGTATGAGCGTAAAAGCGATTCATTTAGAGCTCGCTTCCAATTTATCTACACCCGTTTTCTTGGAAGCCTTTAAAAGATTTGTTGCCCGTCGTGGTCCCTGCCGTATCATTCACTCTGATTGCGGCACTAATTTCATAGGCGCTAAGTCAGAACTTAATGCAGTGTTTTCATTAATTAAAGGAAAAGAGTATAATGATACTATAAGATCTGAACTAGCTAATAACAATATAACATGGAAATTAAATCCTCCAGCTTCACCTCATTTTGGAGGCTTGTGGGAAGCCAATGTTAAAAGCATGAAAACCCACCTAAAAAAAGTCGTAGGTCAGCAAATTTTGTCATACGAAGAGTTTACTACTGTTCTTACACAAATAGAAGCTCTTCTCAATTCAAGGCCTCTTTCGGTTCTAAGTTCAGATCCATCGGAGCCTTCAGTTTTGACTCCTGCTCATTTTCTGTTACAACATAAATTAACAGCGTTGCCATCCTCTCCAGTTCTCGACGTGTCCTTAAACAGATTGTCTAGATTCCATTTACTGGACAAAATGGTACAGGATTTTTGGAAAAGGTGGCATTTAGAATACCTCCACAATCTTCAAACTCGTCAAAAATGGAGGTCGAATTCTGCCAATATTAAAGAGGGAGCTATAGTTCTCCTAAAAAATGAAAATACCCCTCCTATGACTTGGCTGCTAGGTATTATCGAACGCGTACATCCTGGTACGGATAACATAGTGCGAGTAGCAACAGTTCGCTCCTCTACTGGCACTTATAAACGGCCATTGGTTAAGATCTGCCCTCTTCCTTCTCAATAACATATAAAACAGAGGAAGGAAATTATATTGCGGCATTGTTTGTAAATATAAGAGTACATTTATTCCTTTTATCTGATTTTTTCTTTTATTATTTTTTTTTATTTTACTGAAAATTTCCTTTCAGGGTGGGGGAGAATGTTTAGTTTATAAATAAAATTTATTATTAATTAAAATTAATATTTTTTGATGTATACTTGTAAGTGTGCAACGATTGATAATCATTTATTATTTATTTTATATAAAGATATAAGATAGTTTTGAAATGAATAAATTCAGCCAGCTGGACGGGCAGTTGTAAAACAGCCGTGAGAAAGTCGCGTCGTAGAACTCCCGCTCGCTTACATTGATTATAATATATTGCTTTTAATCCGTTCTTTAAACAGAAAGTGTGTTCAAACTATTTAGCAGGGTGTAATATCTGCAAATCCAAACATCCTTTAAGCAAAATTCCTTAAAACAACACCTTCCCTAACCAAAACCTACCTCTTCCGTTTCAATACACCAAGCTGAACGAAGGAATCGGCTAATAGGGTAAGTTATAACTAATAATGATAGTTCTGCTACAATATCTTTCTGTTAATCTCTAACAATCTAATTTACTATCGCATCAAAAAACAAAACACCCATATAATTTTCCAATTTGGGTCGTTGCTAAGAAATTAGACGCCTCAGGACATCAGAAATTAAACGAACAGACGATAGAAGACAAATACCCTTTACCACGAATCGAAACCGTTTTAGACCACCTTGGTCGAGCCAACTACTTCACGACTTTAGATCTCGCATCTGGTTTTCACCAGATTAAAATAGAAGAATCAGACCGCGAAAAAACAGCTTTTTCGACTGAAGAGGGCCACTTTCAATTTCGACGTATGCCCTTTGGATTAAAAAAATGCTCCAGCCACATTTCAACGAGCTATAAATAATGCTCTCATAGGACTAACCCCCCAACAATGCCTCGTTTATCTTGACGATATTATTATTTACTCTACTTCTTTACAAGAACACATAACCCGCTTAAAAAATGTTTTTAATCGATGTCGACAATCAAATATCAAAATTCAATTAGATAAATCCGAATTTTTACATAAATCCGTAAAATATCTTGGTCATATAATAACCTCGGAAGGAATAAAACCTGACCCTTCTAAAATTTCAGCCATTAGAAATTTCCCTGCCCCAAAAACCAAAACAGAAATAAAATCATTTCTAGGATTATTCGGATATTATAGAAAATTTGTTAAAGACTAAAATAACTAAATTCTTAACTGTTTGTCTCAAAAAGGATAGTAAAATTATACACACCCCTGAATTTCTTCAAAATTTCGAACATTGCAAACAAATCTTAACTAATGAACCGTTACTTCAATATCCCGAGTTTAATAAAATTTTTGAATTAACCACTGATGCATCAAAATATGCGTTAGGTTCAGTATTATCACAAGATGGAAAACCTATTTGTTATGCATCAAGAACCCTTAACGAAGCTGAACAAAAATATTCTACAATAGAACGAGAACTGCTCGCTATAGTGTGGGCAACTCAACAATTTCGCCCTTACTTATACGGTGTAAAATTCAAATTATACACAGACCATAGACCGTTAATTTGGCTTAGAAATTTAAAAGAACCAAATTCAAAATTAACCCGTTGGGTACTCAAACTCGAAGAGTATGACTTTGACGTAAACTATTTACCAGGAAAACTAAACAAGGTAGCTGATGCTTTATCACGCATTCAAATTTATCCTATGAATGTTGAAACCGATAGACTTGAAACCCCCGAACCACAAACTTTCACCAATATGATAGTAGACTAGCAAGCAGAGCTAGCACCCCTGATATTACAGAATTATTCGACATACCAATCATAAATCCTCCTGTGTTAGATAAACCTCGTATTAAAACACTTTCTGATGTACAAGTAAAACCACCTGATAACAGCCCCTACATACCAAGTACTAAAAACAAAGACGAAGACAGTAAATCCCTTACAGATACAATACATATCCAATTATCATCAACCCCAGTAATAGATATCTCTGACAAACCACTACAACATTTTAAACATCAAATTGAATTCATAAGAGCCCAAATTCCAAGAAAAATCCGTAGTACAAAATATGATGGAAACATCCATTACACTGTATTTATCAATGACCACAATAAAACTGATATGTTTAATAAAATACTAATCGAACATTGTGAACCTAAAACTCATTACTACTGTCACTTTCCTGATAACGAACTTTACCTTGATTTCTCAAATTTCATCGCAGAAATCACTAAGGAAAACACACCCAAATTCCATCGCTGTACCATTCAAGTTACATATATTATAGACCCCGAAGAAAGACAAAATCAAATTCAAAGTTACCATTTAGGCAAAACCAATCATCGCGGAATTAACGAAACTTTAGAACATATTAAACGCCAGTATTATTGGAAATCTATCAATAAAGACATCACTGAATTTATTAATAAATGTCAAATTTGTAAAACTCAGAAATATAATTGTAATCCGATTAAACAACCTTTTCAACTTACACCGACTCTTAATAGACCATTTCATACCGTACATTTAGATATCTTTCGAATAGGCAATAAAAGTTATTTGACCATAATCGACGCCTTTTCCCGATTTGCTTAAGCTTATCCTATTAAATCTCATAACCTGATAGATGTTATTGAACAATTACTAACTTATATATGCCTCTTCACAGCCCCAAATATAATTATTGCTGATGGAGAATTTAATAAAAACATATTTAAAGATTTCCTAATTCTTCACAAAATTCAACTACACACTACAACCCCCGCTCACCACCAATCAAATTCGCTTGTAGAACGTCTACATTCCACTATCATCGAACATTATCGTTTATTGACTAATATACACTAACACTAACACGAACACTAAAAAATTCAATACTGTATCTTGGCTTACAATCACACAATCCATTCAAACCTTAAGCTAACACCTTTTGAAATAATGTTCGGGCACACAGAAAGCAAAAACCCATTCGACTTAGATTATACAAAAACCTATTATCATGATTATATGTCGGAACATAAAACAAGAATGCGCTATCTATATGAATCATTGCAAAAAGAACAAACGGACACCAAAGAAAAACGAAATATAAAATTAAACCAAAAGCGCGGAACAAAAAAACTTGAACTAGGAAGTAAAGCTTTCATTACGACTAACACTAGAAATAAAAAGGACCCGAAATTTTCTGGGCCATACACTATTTCCCAAATTTTTGAACATGATACTTATGAATTAACACCCCCTAATGAAGGACCTCAAATTAAACGACATATAAACAAACTATTACCATTTTCAGGTTATCCATTATCGCCTGCTACATCCTCACAACCTAATTTGTGACTAGTGACGTAATTATCGAAAACTTAGACGACAATCCTGGACTTTATCCATTAAACTTAGGTAACGCTATCCTAAAAGAAAGCGAATTTACATTAATTAAGACTATAGATTATACACCTGTCATTACTCAATATGGTATGCTTAAAGAAAATTTAATAAAAATCATTATTCTTTTGGAAAATCAACAATACCCCATCGAACATAGGCAGTTCACTAATATTACTGACCTATTAATTAGTCATAATAACATATTATTAATCATTAAACAATATTTAAACAAAGCTGACAAACTTATCGATCAATTATTCCTTCAAACACAACATACAATCCAAAAACGAGGACTCGTAGATGGTTTAGGAACCATTTTTAAATTCTTAACTGGCAATCTGGATATCAAAGATGATGAAAGATATGAAACATTGATTTCCAAATTACAAAAAGTTAGTGAAACACAAACTAACGTCATATTAGAACAAGCTAAAATTCTTAATGACACTATTTCCACTATAAACAATCTAGCCAACAATCAAATGCTACACTCAATGAAAACCTAAACAAAATAATTTTAGAAAACGAACAGGTGAAAAAACATGTCGCCACAGTATCCAAAAAAACAGTTTTACTCGAAGCCGTGCAATCTTTACAACTTCTTATAAACACCTACTTTGAACTCGAAAACGCATTAACTTTCGCACAGAATCAATAAATGCATATGTCATTAATTGACAATATTGAACTAATTCAAAATCTAAAGGATATTTCTAAACACTTGTCCCACCAAACAACATTAACCATTCCATATTCCGCAGATCAAAGTTATCTACATCTATATGAAAGTATCATTATTACCAAAGCCTATCAAATTGCGAATAGAATCACCTTCATTTTTGAAATTCCTCTAACCTCTAAAACTAACCAATATCAACTTATACAATTGATACCTTTTCCAATATTTATTATCACCCATCATTTCCGTATGATTATTCCAACTTACAATAATATATTGTTTAATACTAAAATGAGTATCCCTATCGAACTCGATTATTGCAAATTAGTTACAATAGACACTTACTTTTGTAACCAAAATAATCACTTTGAAATTCCAAACGATAAATTATGTGAAACCCAATTACTTTCTTTTAATAGTAACCAAACATGTACCCCATATCTTTTTGATCTAACTCATATTAAAATCTCTCAAATAGATACTGCCACTCGGCTAGTAACTGTACCTTCCAAAGCAATTCTAGATATTAATTGTAAAAATCAAAATTTTCGAAAAGAACTTTATGGTTCTAAAATTTTACATTTGAGCCCTGATTGCACTGCGTTAATTAATCACGAGCAAATGTTATTTGTAGCTAAAACTACGTCAAACAAAATTATCGACCTAAAATTATCAAATATTGACCAACTAGTAATATCTGAATCAAGTAATGTTGACATCTCAAGAGTCGACTTAATTCCGATCGATACACAAAAGTTAAGACAATCAAATCAAAATTACCGATAACGATTGTCTACTAAAATCAATTGATCATGTGACTGCTAATCATTTAAGCATGCTATTATATTAACCATAATTGCTATAATTTTAGTTATAAGTATTTTTCTATATTTATACTGTAAACGTAATTCCTTAAAAATAAAATTCATCGACTTTCTAAATAAAGATTTAGTTGTGATAAATAAAAACACAGAAAATTAAAATTTTCATTTTCTTTTTTCTGATTTTAATATTGTTTTAAATAAAAACCATATTAAAACATTTTAGCATTGAGGAGTTACGTAGAAATACTGCTTACTATCAGCAAGCAGATAATATCATATTACATTTCAAGATAAGAATAAAGTATTATCTATCGTGGGAACTGCTTAGAATACAGTATTAACTTTCTCATGAGAATTGCTTATCATGCAGATAATATTGTATTACTTTTCTCGTGGGAACTGCTTAGTAATATTTTATTTAGATAAGAGAATCATATATAAAGAGTTTTAGACAGTAGATTCATTAAGTTTTGATCAGTTCATAGTTAAGTTTACATCTAAGCTCTAATGAGCATTTATATTATTGTGTATTATAATTGTCATTACTTCCGCTGGTTTAAAATAAAGATCCAGGGAAAACAAAAAAATCTTTTTAAAAACTCGTTTCATTTGAACACAAACGAAACTTGCAAGAACTGCATAAGTAAAAACATTTAGCAAACATATTTAATAAATAAAATAAAATTATGAAAATTGCAATTTAAATTAAAAAATTATATAACAATAAATAACAAAGTTTTAAATAAAAAGACATTCTACAAAACTATTAATTAGTACATATTAAATTATGTTGGTAAACTGGTTGATTTGTCAAATTTTTGTACTTTTCTTCTGCTTTTGGGCGTAGTTTTATCTTTGCGGATGTCATTTTTTACTTTAGAATAATTATTAAGCAAAATGTTACAGAATGTATTGATGCTGTGGTTTGAAAGAGAGAGTATTGAATTCCCACATTCGTATTCGGGATTTTCACTTAGGTTAAAACCTGAAAGTTCTAATTTCTTTAACGCTAATTCTACAAAAATTCTCTTGTGTGACGTAAAACTTAAAAGGTTGTTTCGTATATCTCAGAAATTAGCACTTGAAACAAAGAATAAGTATTTATTATTATATCATTAAAAAACTGTTTGGCATATTTCAGGCCACCTCGATCAAGCAGTTTAATATAACTATTTATGCTGGCCGAAGTATCCAATTCTATGTCTCTTTCACAAGTCATAAACAGGAAACATGGTTTACAGGTTTGTTTTATTTTGTGTACTATATATCCAGTAATATATACTAAAATCATGAGGTCTGTTTCGGACACATCAACATTATTTTCAAAAACAGACTCGTCAAACTTATCGCAAGTATCAGAAATATTTTCTTCCGATTTTGCTATTTGGGAACTGTTTAAAAAGTCTTTCAGTAAAAAAGATCCCTTAGAACTAGACGACAAATTAGTTAAACTTAAAATCTTTAACTTTCTTTCAGACTCCAAAATTTGAGATAATGACACATGATAGGTAGCTCCGCTCATTTGGCGATACTGTCCAAAACGAGCTTCCAAATCGTCTGTTTGAAATTTTCCAAAAGTTACATATTCAAAGCCTAGTTCTTCTAAAAGAAATTTCGACAATAAAATTAATGTTTTAGTTGTATGAGCGAACGAAAATTGGGTTTCTTTGGTTAGTTTTCCATTGCGTTTGTTCTTTCCTTTCGTATCACAACCTGATATCTCTAATGTGTCCCATTTATCTAGCCAGTCTACTACAGCCTCTAAAAACTTTAAGTTTTCGTCGTTCCTGTGAAAAACAGCATTTTGATAGATATCTCTTTTGAAGTGTCCTTGTAATTTAGACTTTACGTTAACAATACGCCACCATCTTAAGACTATCTGCATAAAATGTATAGTACCACAGACTTCTGCATTTTTAGTAGTTTCTAAAGCAGCTATAGTTTTTTCGTCAAATAATTTGACACACAAGTTTACATTTTGTCTCTCAATGTTGGTTGGAAATAAAACCTTTTTGTTTAACGCAGGCGCTAGTTTGATACTGTTACCTTCCTCATTATTATATAATTTCTTTAAGTCACTAAATTTTGCAGGTATTCTTTGAGTATCAGATACTGATAATAAATTCCAATTTTCTGAAAATGGTGGAAAAATTAAAGTTTGATAGCTATCACACTGATTTAACCAATTATTCCTAATAGATTTAAATATGTGAACTGTATCAAACAGCAAAAATATTTTATGATTTTCTTTGAATGGATTAATTATACGAGCTCATGATACCATTACACATTAAATCAAACATTTTTCTATTAACGCGATTGTTATCTGATATAATAGACACAATAACGTAACCTGCTGTTGTTAGAGCTTCAATAACTGCCATGGGAAGCGTCCTTAAATGTTCGGAATTTAAGTTTTTTACTGGATACAAACCAATAACGTCTTTGTTTTTTGACAGAATTGAAGATAGCATAAAGGGTTGCACAGTAGTAGCAATCTCATTACTAGAACCTTCACTGCCAAATCCTTCAATTGTTCCTCCTTTGTATGAAATGAATGGTTTAATATATATTGCATCCAACATAACGTTAATATATTTTTCGTTGTCATTTAAACATTTTATTTTTTCTGTAAGGTACTGTTTGTGCGTTTCATCAAAACCTGTATTAGCAGTACCTAGCTTTATTTTCAGTGAATTTAAATGCCTCGTACTAGGAAGACTTAATATATGTATTACTAGTGCGTATTTTTGTATATGCACCTGGGAAAGTAAAATAAATTAATCTAGACCACATTAAAATGTCAACCGGATATCTTTTTTGCTTACTAAACACTAAGGACAGCTGATCTCTAACAAAGGTCAACTTACTTTTTTCAATGGCATAATCTTCACCTAAATCACAAAAAATATCAACAGATTTTCCTATTAAAGAACATGCATTTTTGGTAAGTACGATAGCCTCATCGAATGTTTCTTCAATTTTGTCCAAGTATTACAATTATAGTTCCCCGTCAGTAATTCCTTAACGGATACACTTTCAGTTATATTAACGTTTTTGTTAATTACAGTAAGAGATAAATCATTTTCGATTGTAACTGACATAGAAACATGCGGCATTTCAGCATCTACATTTACTTTCAGAAAACAAATTTTATCAGCTTTTACTGCTACATAAAAGTTTTCAATACCACTTAATTTAGAAGGATACCTAGCTCTAAAATCTTCAAAACTTATTACATTATCTTCGGCTTCTTTTTTCCTTTGTCTTTCTTCTTCTCTGCTTTTAATTTATAATTTTCTTTCTTCGGGATTTTTACGTGTTTGCGGTAATGATACATTCATATAGAACGGCTGGTTTTTAAAAATTGTAGGATACGCATCATCTGCTAGTTTTACTCTTGTTCTGGGAACTGATAAAATTGTCCCGTCGGGTCTTACAGCTGAGTCGGTTCGAATATTTTTCATCAAAATATTTAATGCATACTACTGATGCATTTGTAACTACAAAGCCTTTGCGGTGTATGGCACGCAACCACTTCCCTGTTCTTTCAAACTCTTTAGGAAATTTAAATACTGTTACGCAGTCTGTTTTCAAATAATTACTAGTGCTGCATGGTACACAGCAACTTGACGGCATTTTCTAAAATGAGATTTCTAACAACATTATGCATTAGGGAAATTATTATAAAATTACCACAAATATTTACAAAACGATTCTCTTGTACTAATAATATATTTGGGAGAAGCTAAACTAGTCTGCTGGTTCTCGCGGCAGTGTGAATAATTCAGTCGGATCATCGACTATTTCTAGGTCACAACGGTAGTAGGGATACAGTTCCAGGCACATTAAGCTATAGTAGGCTCTGCCTCAACTAAGGGATCCGAATTTTAAAGAAGTGACTACGTTACATCTTTCTAAAACAAATTATATTTTAGTCCACCAAACCTCTCCCATGTTAAAACCTGCGTCGTCGGGATAACTGAATATCACTCACAGCTGCAGTCTAAATTAAACAACCTGTTTTGGAGAATATTATTTTTGCACTCCGTAGACTAAAAGTGCCATTTTAATCTTCCGTTCGAAAGACTAAAGTGTCACTTTTAGTCCCAAGGGATTAGAATTACTTTTAATCCCGGGGGGATTAAAAGTAAAACAAATGTTAATTTAACGTCGAAGTTGGCCGCGAAACAGTCATTGTGAACATACCACAAAACATGCTAACCTTACTTTGGTAATGTCAAAGCGTTATCATATGTCACACATTTACACAAAATTACAATAGTAAGGTTAGGTGTGTTTGCGGCATGTTCACAATTAACATTTCTGGAGGGATTAAAAATAAACAAACAAATTAATGTTACTATGCCAACTAGTTTATTCAAAATACTAGTTTAACCAAATTCAAAATACAATATGAGTTAATTATTGTGATTTATATGTACAATGACATAGACATAAGCACAATTAACAAAACTAAATAGTCAATCTTCAGGTTTATGAAATAATGTGGAAGCTGTTAGATTATCAACCTTCAATTCTTCGAGTACAATCGGGATGTCAGGTTGTTCGTAGATGTACGGATAGAGGAATTTGTACCGGATCAAATTTTATTTTAATATTGAATCGTCTGGCAATACTATACTTAGCATTTCCAATCAGTTTTGTAATTGTAATTGCATTTATTTAACAACTATACAATTAGATTGTACATTTTTAACTATTTTTTTATATAATATAACTTTAACTCAATGTATTAGGCAAAACGGAGTGCAAAAAATAGCGTATATACCACGGAACTAAAGTGCCTTTTAATCCCTCAGGTGATTGTTGCCCTCGACTACGTCTCGGGCAACAAACTGCACCTTCGGGATTAAAAGAGGCACTTTAGACCCTTGGTATATAATATACTATTGTCGGTATTTGAACAAATGTTCAACCACCATTTACTGAAGCTATAAATTAAAAGCCTTAATGGATTTTTGACTGAAAACCTTTGATAAGGAGAATAATCTTGCTTTTTCAGCCTGAATAAGTACAATATTGAAAACAATTTTGTTCGAGAATATTCCATTCCACAAGAATAATTCTTGTTGTCCATCGGAACATGAAATGGTAGATGCTAACACGTGCAGGAACGGTACTTTTAAAACGAAATTTGCAGATTTTTCTAGAAACAATTTTATTAGTCTGGAATAATTCTTGGAGGTGACCTTTGATATTTTGTAGGACTTATTTTATGCAGCATACCAACGTAGTTTTAAATCAAGAAGAAATATACAATAATATGCAGGACCGCACCAAGGTTTTTCTTATCTATTATACATACAAAATGATATTTAGTAAAGTTAAAAAAACGTAACGTTACAAGTAGAGGTATTAATGCAGACTTTAGGTTACATTTGACACTGCTTATATTTTTATTATTAAGCTATCATTAAGTAATTGGTTAAAATTAAAGAACAAGCCATCGAATAAATTTATTTAAAAATTTTATTTACATTTAAAGGCTACCTTAAGTCATTGGTCACTCATTGGCTTATTTAACTTTTTAATAGTTAAGAATAAAAGAAATTCATTTGTAAAAACGGTTTGTTTATTACATATATGGTTACCGAGAAAAACGCTTTTAAAGTGTGAAACCTGTGATGCGATGACGAAGGCGTAGGCACTACCATTCAGGCAGAAACGCACTCGCACACACACTGCATTATTATGCGTAATCGTCGGTTTATACAGCGCTATTAAATTGAATTGAATTGTAATATATACATGTACAATCTCCCTATGTTGCATTTGAAAATAATCAAGTAAAAACATTAGGCACACTTACGCAACCAATTATACAGCACGCTCTTTTATACGATTTACAAATATTGCATAGTAAATAAATAGTACTGTGTCCTGGATTGATGCCGTTTTTAGTTTAATAACCAAATACACATATCAATATGAATTCGTGTTGTGTGGTTCAATGCAAAAGCACAGTGATGATCAAATCCTAACATAAGTTTCCATATGTTCCCAAATGGCGATAGGCTGTCAAAGTGTTGCACGCTTTGGATGAAATTAATAAATTCTGCACTTGAATTTTAGGAATAATTGATATTATATTATTATAGAATTCTTTTTGTATTCAAAACAGTAAAGTGTAATTTCCTCAGCCATATTATTTTACAAATAAAAATTAGTACCCGACTAACGGTACAACATGTAATGTGGAAGCTATTAGCACATAATGCAGTATACAGATACAGAGCATCTCCCCTCCGCGCCCTCCGGTAACTGGTTTGTATGGGTAGAAAATACGTCATCAAGATTGTTTAAAATGGCTTATTTTGCGCGATATAAAAGTGCGGTTTTCACTAATATTCTCAGAAAGAATCACATTTTAATTAGTTGTTTCATGGCTTAAGGGGGTCTTTAATTACGTATAGTAACTACCAGCTTTCTTCTTCTCTGCGCTTTTCTTGCTAAACAAATAAATTTGCATCTTTAGTGGATTAGTAGATTAACATGCTTGCTTCAAAATCCAAGAGCCGCAGCTTTGATCACAGGCGATCCCCATCATTAAAGATTTAGTCGCGTTATTGTTTAATTATTCTTTTAATAATCTCTGTGACCACAGATGAAAAGTAGGGCTAAACACTTCACGGGCGCCTATTAACGCTTCAAGAGTAAAAATTACACTTTTAAAAAATGAAATTTACAAATCACATACGGTTTCACCTAAGGTCCAAAAAATTCTATTTCTCTTTCCTTAATTTTTTTTTCTTGTAAACTTTTATTCTTTAAATGTTGGAAACTAATTAATTTAAATCTCTTACAATAAAAATTGAATTATTGTCACTTACGGTTTTATTCTTTAGCAAATAACAATAAAGCTTGAATGATTACTTAATGCAGCTCTTTCGATAACTTACGATAACTGAAATTTGATCTCTAAACTACTTAAGTGTTTCATCACATCTAATTTCAAGATGAAAACTAGAGTTCGAAAAAAACTTTCGGACGATCCAACTACATTTTAGAAAATCCTAGCTACGGGCCGGACTCAAGGACAGATCTAACAAAATGCACGCGGAGGTAAAAAAGGAATTTGGGGAAATATCTAAATAAAATGAGTTTAAAATTGATTATTAAATAAACAAAGATTGAATAAAAGTTTTTTTCCTGTGAACAGTACATTCATAACTAGGATAAATAGAAAAATACCTTAACGTTCTAGTGTATTGAAGGTTTTGATTCAGTATTCACCCAAGAACAGGTGCCAAACAAAGAGAATTCTATTAATTGCCAATAATCCTCAAATAATGCATTGGTTATATTCAAAACAATTGACGGGTACAGACTAAGAATGTGCTAAGTTACTTGCTATGATTAAGTAACATCAATTGTTAGTTCTGCAGATAATCGTTTTAAACTTGCTGCAGTATTTTTCAATTTTCTATCAATTTTCCAACTTTTAGTTGTGTTCACAGAACATATATTATAAAATTATTGCCAAAAATTAATTTTTTGTATATTTTATGACAGTATGTAGTTTCATTTGAGCACAAAATAGACTTCACCACGCCAACACCTTTTACACCTGTAGTCTTCAGTTGTTAATTACCACAGTGAATTAAATTCAACTACATCGTTACATTTAACGATAAAACAACTTCACAAGATGGAGGCATCACGGTTTACCTTTAACCAAAATATCTATCTGTGTTTTGTTTTGAACAGTACATTTTCAAGGGATTGAGCTCTTAATAAAAATGCTTAAACATGTCATGCCATTTTTATCCCTTCCATATGTGTGTTAACACTAATTAATAATTACGAAAGGAGCTTGTAACATACTTAAATATAATTGAATTGATTATTTCAATTTTATTTAAATTTAGTTGCCAATACAATTTCACAACTGTAAACAGCATCAGGAAGAATGTTTTATGTTTTTTCATGTTCCATGTTAGGTATCCATGCACTGAGAAAAAAAATTCGTTGTACCAAACAAAAAAACTTTCATTTAACACTTTTCGAACTTTAAATACGGCCAACTAGTTTAGTGCATTGAAGGAACATTATAAAAGCATTAAGTTTTGTTGGTTCACATAATGCATGGAAACAATTAAAACAAGGTATAGTTTTGCATTGTAGAAAATAAAATAAAACTTTATATCAATGCATTCACCTGTGTTGAACCAACCGAACACGATGTAAATACAAAAACGCCTGGGTGTTGAATTAAATATTCCTAGTGTTGAATTAAGAAATTAAATTGTTGAATGATAGGGGGATTACTACTAATAGAATGTTACTTTAGTTACGTTTATTAATATTACAGAATAAAGAGGAACTAAAAATCATTACAGGCGAAAAGTAATTAGAATTACTATATTAATATGAATAATAAAAGCTTGTGATGATACTTACCTGACAATTGTACACAAATGCAAAACACTTACAACTATTATACGATACACCACATTGTACGTCAACTATTTACTGACAGGCGCCATCAAAATCAGCACCAGGTCAGCAAAAATTCATTCTTCTCAATTTTTCGTTCGGTTTAACAAACATAAGTTTTAACAGTAGTAACCATAAGGGTTCAAATAACATATATCGATGTTAAATCAACTCCTTAATTTTGTTGATTCTATGCACTCTGTCTCACTCTGTTTAAACTTTTTATATTTTGCACTAACATGTTTTAGTTTTATCTGTACGCATTTAATACATTACTACAAATAGAGCATTTCATTTCTTCAACATTTCAGTGTCTTTTAAAGCTGAAGATCTATTATTGTTTGATTCAAAGCAAATAAACTGTCAGTTCAAACAATTTAAACACATTCCTTGAGCGAAGTGATTGTCTATACAACAAATATCTTTAAATGAAATATAATATAAATACAAAGAATAGTTAAAGTTTCACAAGTTTTATTAATATCTTAACCTGACAATATTGTTTCGACACTTTGTGTCATTATCAAAGGTAGAACTAATATGATAATGACATAAAGTGTCGAAACAATATTGTCAGGTTAAGATATTAATAAAACTTGTGAAACTTTAACTAATCTTTGTATTTATATTATATTTCATGATTATGGAGTTCCACAAAGTAAGGCTGGAGACAGTAAACGCAAACAAATATCTTTGTATGGTCTTTGATTAAAGCTTGAAATTACTTGAGTCAAGCGAAATTAGTGTAACAAATATTATAGATTGGCGGAACCACCTCCAATTTCTTAAAATAAATAAATGTCTTGTGTGAAACCAAAATTTGTCAACCCAATCAAAAATAATTCAACATATGGAAATCTGTTGTTTTAACAACACCTTTTTTCTCAGTGTGCTAGTCTCTCTTCTTTCATAAATAATCATGCTTTGAATGACATGGAAAACGATTTTCTAGATATTATTGTGGACCATATCGTTAACATCATAGCATCATAAATTATAAACCATAAAATCAATGCCATTTAATCAAAATCTGACAGCCCAAAATACACCAAATATATATAAATATATGATGTAAAACTTGAAGTTTGCAGCTCGTCAACAAAAACGGAAACAAATGTGTACATAAAAATATCGTAGCACGTTCTGTGCAAATAGTTCTTTCAGAAGCACCATAGCATTTTAAGCTTTTTTGGGAGGAATATCATACAAATGGCAGATTTTTTTGTAATATCGATAAGTGGCTATAAACTCTAACGAATTAATAAATTGGTTAATGGAAAGTTCGTTTGAAAGTAAGTTGACTCGCTGAAAATTTAACTAACTTTCAACTGCCTTTATTGATTTACCATTTCGCTATATAGAAAAATTTCGTCTGTTCATCTTGTCTGGGCAACAATAAATATAAATGGTTTGATAGATAGATATGAGATTCGTTGAATAAAATTTCAATAGCTCATGCGACAAATGCAATGGTAGCAAATCAAATATTCTATGTGACTGTCTTTGAAAACTGTCACATAAAAGAAACTTTTGATTTTTTTATCTAACTGTAAATCGTGAACGATGTTGATCGAGTAGGTATTCAGAGACTCTGAATTTTGCTATAACAAATCCTTAGAAGTCGACGCTACTATCTTTTTTATAATAAAACATTTGATAAGAAGAATTCAATTTTAGTCACGTTTCTAACTTTGACACTAACATGCTAGTGTGAACACTTCAATTAATATCAGAAAGCTTTTCAGTAGTAGTCACCGATTCTTCCGTAGTCCGTTCTCTTTCAGAGACAGTTAATTGTTGCATGCTCCATCCGCTATGAAAGAAGTCTTGACGGCTTGAGTTAGTCCTCGTAATAATAAGAATAAAACTGAAAAAGCTCACTTATCCCCTTTTTTTCTTTTGTTTTGCCAGTTCTATACAAACATTATTTGCTTTTTCATTCTTTACCAAAGGCAATTGCAAATAGATCTTATTTACTGAAAAGTAGGCCCATTCATATAGCCTTCAGTCTCAAGTTTCTTAAAAAAAGAAGAAAAAATAATAATCTAGAGCGTATTAACTAAAGAGGATTTCTCGTTTACACAAGAAAGCACTAAGGTGTCTTAGAGAAGGAACTTCCATTGCACTCCTTAACCTATTTATTTTTCTTTATTAATGTTTTTTGTTCCTGGCCTTTAGAAGGAAGAGAATTAATAAATCTTTTTAGTATTGGTCTAAGGCTTTTAGGGAACAGATAGAAGCAGGAAAATAAATTAATATTTATTATATTGTCTAAAATATACTTTTGATTTATTTACTTTATTTAGAAAATTATTTATGTTTGATTATATAGAAATAATTTATTAACGTCTACAATTTTCTTAAGTACATTAATAAATAAATATCAGCAAGGTCTGAAAGAAAATACTTACAAAAAACCAACTATATATAAAATACATAAAATTCGTCTTGAGCTTTTTCAAGCCTCTAATTCAATTTCTAAGTACTCGAAATAATTTTAATTTAAATATTGCTTTGCCTCTAATAAATGTTTTGTGGAATTTGTCGAACATTATTACATATATTTTACCTTCTAAATAATCAATTACGTTATCAATATTATTAAGCTGAGCAAAGTTTAAGTTACACAATCTAAACAAAATTCTAATAAGATACAAATGGTAAAAACTAGTTTCAATAACTTTAAGTACACGAAATTACTAATGAGGCATGTAAGCTCTCCTAATCTAAAATTGCCGCAGGTGCTTGTTTGTGTAATGCTCAAACTATCATCGAATGTATTATCTTCTATATATTTAAAACACAAGGCTTATTTTTATTCCAGTTTGTTTGAGAGTTCAAACAGGCCGATTTACGTAATTCTTTTATCATATTATAGCATTCGCTGTGTAGATTAGTTAACACTATTTAATTTTTATATTTTTTTAATCTTTATATTTTTAATTAAATAAATATAAAATGTTTAATTTGAGACGCATGAATCGGACAATTCACTTGGTGCGCCCTCTCACTTTTTATCGTGGTAAGTCTTAGAACTATTAACGATTACTAATCTAGGTATTAGTCAACACTACTTACTTTTTATTTTTATTTAACTTTTATATTTTTAAAATCGTTCTTTTTTTAGTCTGTGGAGTTTTAGTTTTGTGATTTTTTAATTATTTAAATTTTTAAGCAATATTTGTAATTGGTGCATTTCAATATTCCCAAGGCCGATTGCTTCGTCACGTTTTGGTACTAAATATCCTCTCTGTACCTGCTTACTAAGCTTTCAGCAATTCTCAGTCGAGTTTCACAGTATTTGCTGTGTAGCATTTTCACATTTCAACGTTTATTTAATAAATGTTACTATTAAAACTAAAGTAAAACTAAAAATGTTACTACTCTTGGAAACCCTAAGGATTGTAATCACACGATGAACGTTGTTAAGGAAACTCTTCAATAAATTAGCCTTTGGCCTTTCCCTAGTTAATAACTAGGGAATAATTTAATAATTAAATTGACAATCAATTTCAAATTGTAGAAATTATTTGCTATACTTATAATGAAATAATTAAGAAAACAGAATAAGCTACAAAAGCAAAATAACAGTCTTTTAAATACTTAAAAAATTCTTTAGTGGTTCATGCAGTCACGTAAATGCAAATTTACAAAACCTTAACTCTAATAATAAAAGTTTGAAAATTTATTTTCAAACGTTGGACCACTATGCTCACAAAATTTTAAAATGATGTGTATGTAAATCACAGACAGCACCCTAAGACAGACTGTTTCGAGCTATTGGCTCCCATCAGTTAGGGGTAGCTGCCCGTGATTCCCATACACATCATTCGAGCTTATATACCAGCTCGGAAATGGATCCTGTAATGGATAATCAGAAGAAAACCGCTTAGTACGGTCTGATTCCTACAGGAGGCACCACTATTATTTGTCGGTGTTAATGTTATTTCCATACTCCTAACTGATGAGAGCCAATAGCTCGAAACAGTCTGTCTCAGGGTGCTGTCTGTGATTTACATACACATCATTTTGAAATTTTGTGGGCATAGTCGTCCAACGTTTGAAAATAAATTTTCAAACTTTTATTATTTTATATATGTGAATACTCACATTAATAAAACACCATGTGTTTTAAATTTTTATATTTATACTTAACTCTAATAATATTATATTTTCTTTGTTTTCTCCCCAGTTGATTTTACTTAAGTGCCTTAACCTACAAATTTTAGTTAAAGGCTTTTTTCACGTTTAATTTACCTTATCTTGTTTACAAACCTTGTTCTGGTCGGTTTGTTTTCCATACTATTTTATTGGCTAATACATATATACCAACGTTTTAATTTACGATTATTTATTGATTGATTTTGCCTTATCATCGTTTCTTGCAAAACTTTGTTATAAAAGATTCTTCCTGTAAACTATTTTAGTAGTGGCCTATCTGTGTCTTCCATTCACTATGTGAGATTGTTGTTGAGAGCTTTTGTTTTCTCATTCTTTTTATGTTATTTACAATATTAGTAAGTTACATTAACATGACAGTAAATATACTGTGATAGTAATTTTTCTTTAGGGTAACTGATCGGATAGACCAATTGGAAGATTACATTGAATGAAAAGCTTATACTGTAAATCTCAAGTGAAAGACTTCACGTTGCAAATTAACTTAATTTGGTGTAAATCATTCTGTAGTAGGTTTTTTAAAACAACCTTATGGATTTTTGTACACTAACCTTTAACTAGTATAGAATGTACAACTGCAAACTCGACACTGCTAATGCGGTAAAGAGGGAATGAATTATTTATGTATGTATTACTATGAATATGTGGGAATTAAAAATAATTAAGTACAGACAAAAAATGATTTGCAAAAAGACGTGACATGGAATACAACTTCTTACCTTATAAAAATTTACTAATTATAATACAATAGTACTAATAACAAATTTTAACGATACTAATAAAGATATTCCATTGTTAAAAAATAGATTCCCATTATATATTCTTTTGGTAAACAAAAGAATTCTCTCAAAATAATTTAAATCAATGAATCATCAGACTTATAACATTAAAATTGAACAAAACTTTATTAAGTTGAAAAAATGCATATACGATGCCTAAATCGTTAAGTTATGAGAAAAACTATCAATTTTCTATGAAAATCTGAATTCTCACATATCCCTTATCTGCCTAAAGAGTTTTTGTGAGCATGTTATCTTAATTAACTACATACATTTATTTTTATTAAGAAAAACGTTTTCAAAATCTATTATTGTAAAAGTGAGGTTATGCAACCATTAACTCGGGTAGTTATAGAATTGCATAAAATCTGCTTATTAAATATTATCGTGATAGTAAATTCTCTTTAGTATGATCAACTATTATGACAGCATGTACAACTGTAAAAATATAATGGTCACCATTACCTAGTGTTTATTCAGATGTTCAAATGCTTTGCTTGAGTAAAATCTACTAATTGATCAAAGATCAGTTATTCAATACTGATGATTAATATCTGTCGTGTCTTTACTTTATTAATATGAACTTTAAAGGTATTATTTTTAATCAGTCGTTATAGTTGTGATAAATTATACAATTGATTTAAATGGGAGCACTTAAACACATTTTGTGGTCATTTTTAAAAAATTGATTTATCTTGGAGCTTTGAAGGAAATTTAATAACCAGCAACATTAATTACATCTCAGTAAAGTACCTACTCTTTTTAGACAATTTTCTTATTTTTATTAAACAATTCCAGGGACAATATTTCATTAAATTGAATCCAACGCCTCCCTTTTGTAATAGCGTACGGAAAATTATGTCAAGGCAATTTTTCTTTGTAATTGTTAAACGGGTGTGAGTTCAGTAAAAGCCTTGATTATGTTATTAATACCCTTCTTCCCTCTTTCATTTTAGAATAACTTGTATTTTGTGTTACGAGCTGTTCTAACATTGATAATAACATTTATTTACGACATAAAGAATTACTCTCCTCATCTGCTTTTATTTGTAGAATTAATACTAATTAACAGATGGCGCATTTGCATTATCATTTTCCTCGTAATGCTATCTTTTCATTTTAGTCCCGATGTTGAATAAATTTTCCTCTGTTTGCTTTGCGTTTTTAATTTTATTTCATTAACTTCCTAATAAAAAAAAGGTTTAACTGTCTACAGAAATATTTTTTGGGATTACACGTTAAATGCAAAAGCAATATAAAAAACGTAAAAAAGAACCACCACGTCGAGTTTTTAAAACTTTCTACTCAATACTGTTTTCATATCCCTGCTTTTTGTGCTTTAGAACCTCATTTGGTGTGAGAACTCAAAAAGGTGGTGTTTATTGGATTTATTGACGACATATTTCACACCCTAGAAATTTCGTCATGATAAAGGATCAGCCTTTTTGGTAATTTTATTTCATAAATATACTCCTAAATGGATTCGCGTTCGAGGCACAAAAAATTCTTCAGAATATCATTTTGGAAATGATGTAAAGATGTACTACATTTATTATTTTTGAGAAAACAATGTTTTCGTGCTTGTCGTTTTTCTAATAAATTATTTGTGTTTTAATTGAAATACGAGTGCAATTTCAGATTAACATAACAGAAAATATATTTTATTTATGGTCTTTTATCAGACAAAGAATTACGCAAATTGAAAATACTGTATTGCAAATTTAATTTAAATGATTAGTGAAAATAACTAATTACGAATAATATTGGCCTCACATAAATTCAAAAGACTGATTTGCATTAGTTTTACCAACAACTAGAGCAAATTATTTTGTAGATTCACCTTAAACAATTAATAATAACAATTACCACACTGCCCTCATGAAGAAGAAGGTTCTATCTGCAAAATACTGATTTTGAGTAAATTTATCTTTTATATATTTTTAATGGTGCCACTTCTTTTTTCTTGGCAGATTCAATCTTCACAATAATTATGTAATACTTTCATTGCGCATAGAGTAAATCTAAAATAAGTATTTAGTGTACTTAGGAACATTATCCTTAGTAAAGATGCTTTTTTCCCACCGCAAGTGGTAGATCGGACCACCAGAATTAACTGAGGAGTAACAACAATTATTATCTGCATTCGATTAGTGGTTAGCAAGTTTACTACACAATTCAAAGGTTGCACGCTCGATCCACAATAGAACTTGTATTTTTTCATAGCAGAGATAAATTAAAACATGCCTTCTTCCCGGAAAAAGGAAGTAAAACCGTAGAGCCTGTGTCATTGCGATGTTTGGCTCGATAAAAATTTCTACTTGATGTGGAATTCTAGTAGGGTTGGCGATAAGATCACAGCAAATCTTGCTATAAGATACCCATGGATGTACCGCCCACCTGATTCAGTCAAATGGAATATAACTAAAATGTTTTCAAAGCTTCGTAATATAAGTAAGAACGGACCTTTAAATAAGGATGCATGTAAATAATGTATTGCTTGTGTAAGGTTTTGCGTTTATTGCTGGTAAGCCATTATTGAAATAAGTATATTTCACATTAGTCTATTTAAACACTATAATAAACTAAACTGATACGAAAATATTAGGAAAGTACAGTAACTTATTATGTCAATTAGGCCTAGAAATTAAACTGCAAGAAAATAAAATATTAAAGACTTACCAGGCTGGTCCCAAGATCTTTGTCGGCGGCTTGGGGCGAGTCTGTTTAAATGTGGTTTTTATATTCATATTATGTTGACATAAGCAATTTTGTAGATATATGACAATATGAGTAACAAATAGACGCATGAGAAGGTTACAGCGTCAGTGTCAAGCTTTAAAACTTTAAAATATTTGGAGATTAGTATTTAATAAAGTATTGGTAAGTACACAAATTTGTCTAAGTCGAAAAACTTTACTTCTACAATATTACAAGATTAAAACTATACTACACTTTCGTTGCTCGGTGGTCAAGTATGTTGGTGCTTCGATGGTATATTAACTCTGACAAGGTTGCAGCTCGATGCTGTATTTATAGCTTGTGCTTCCAGTATGTGACCGGATACAAGTTTCTGTGTTTGATGTCGTTCTTAGTTTGACTTCCAAACGTTCTGAGAAGACCTATGATAGCGAACGAGCCTGTGACACGCTAGAAGTGACTTAATAAAATAACATTTACATTACGTGGAATATAATTTATGTAGTTTAATTATTAAAAGAGAATTAATGTATGGAAATAAGAGCTATATGTAACTCGTGCGGGTCAGGATCAGATCTCTTGCCTCTTTCTTGCATGTGGATTAAGATGTAATACAATGAATATATGTATACGCCGGTACAAATGTTTATAGCAAATGTTCTTTTGCTGATACGGCAGATTGTCTATTTTTAGTAACAGGCTTGCATCCGGTTTCGACTGATCTGAAAACGCATCTTATGACTTGTAATAAAATAATTGAATTTGAATTATTTCATCCGTGACAATACACGTCCATTTCTTCCATTCCAGCTTGTACTTAAGTATCGATTTTCCTTTTTTTTTGAAAATGTATTCCTCAGTGATAGTGCCATGCATTCTATACACTGCAATAAACTCTGCAGTGATGCCGAGATTTATGCGTCGAACGAACAACAACACAGTGTTGCATCTGGCACATCGATACATTTCTCGTGTGTGAGAAGAAACAACTCAAACTGCTTCGTATTTTGATTCAGCCAAGAAATGATATTGCTTCCAATGTATTTCATCTTTGATACAATGATGCCCGTAGCCATACTTATAGTGTTGAATGCCTCTACCACATTGGAATCTCTTTCTCCAGCTACTGCTGCTGCTACTATAGTTCTTAATCAGTAAATGTTGTTTTCCTTTGCTAAGACATGTTCCGCACAATACTAACTTATGTCGCAATTTCTTATTTACTACATGCATTCTTGAACAGAAACTTGTGATAAGACCACTTTTCAAAAATTCGAATCTACCTAAACGTAACTTACCGGTAATTAGATTTTACTTTACTGGAAATAAAAGTTTTACACCCCGGACATGCATGCGTGCGGGATCTAAAAGCCAGATACATTGGCGTCGCTGACGCTCTAGGGAATTGAGGGAAGAGGAAAAACCAAAAAAAAATATGCGGAAATGTGAGTTAATGAAGAACTTCTGATTTTCGTTGTAGATATTCATTCAATTGAAATAGAGACAATTTCACATAGTCTTAGCGTAAAGTTTTTGTACGAGACTCGATGTATCAGCGGCTTGATTAAGTGGCACCGCGGGACTTAAATCAAAGATTCCGATAAGAAAAAAATTAAAATTTTAGAGGAGAAAAGATTTATTTCTATTTTCGCTTATCTTGATGTAAATTGCTTTTAGTAGAAGAAATCTCTTATCAAATTGTTTATGTGAAAAATCTTAAATTATGCAGATATGTTACATTAGAGATATTATACACACGCTGACGATATTTTGTATTAACAGTCCTTAATTCTGATATTTACCCTACTTGAAAACAGAAAATTTCTCTTATTATTTTGGTTTAATTCTGATATATTTATGAACTTCCTCGACTAACTAAGCTGACTGAACTAAACTAAAACAAATCGACAAACTAACAAACTCACCATAAATATTGATCAGACGAGCAAGCTCCTGTTGAATTTACGCAAATTGCATCAACAACCTCAACATCATTGCCATAAATATTTTCTTGAATCGCTGATCAGATATTAGCTTTAATTTTCTTTTCAGAAAAACATATACTTCACTTTTAATACTTCAATTTTTTTGTATTTACTAACAATATTTTCTTATTTCTTTTTTTAAGTGGTTTTAGGTTTTCATTCTTTAAACACGATCATTTTGAAAATGTTTCAGTTATTTTTTAGGACTCTCAATTGCAATCAAATTTAATTTTACCTTTCTTTAATCTAATTAAGCAATACATCTAGATTAAATTTTGCGTGGAGAAAGCTAAACTTGAGGTAAAGTCAAGATAGTACTGGAAAATGCTGGCGGGAATATTCAGATTAGATTTCCAACACCAATGGCATTCTGACAATTCATATTTCTGCGGTTAACTCAAGAGACAGATTTTGCATTAAATACAAAGTAAATTATAACTAGATTAAGATTTATTCATTAATTAAATTTAAATAATTTGTTCAAATTTACAAAACAATGGAAAAATATTTATTATTCAATATTAAAAAGGCTACTTGTTCAAAGTTCTGTTGTAGAAGTTTACTGAATTTATAACAAAGCAATGTTTTATTTAAGCTGAAATGAATTGTAGAATTGAGATTAGTGAAGAATTACATCATGCCAAAGAAATAAAAATTTTCCTGGTAGTAGGAGTTGTTTAGTAAATAAACATTTGTGACTGCACAGTTTCCAGAACTGTTTCCAGAACAAGGGTAAATCTCCATCTCCCTTTAAATCATTGCTCTGCAAATTTAAACCTTTTGTTTATTGACTAAATAAATTGACATACTGTATATAGTAGTAGTAGTAGTAGTGTCCGGTAGTTGCAGATATGATATTGTTTCCTTTCCTAACCTAAGATTACTTCATAATAGTCAAAAGAAGTTAAGAATGTATATAGGACTCTTTAAATATGTATTTACAGTGACACAAATTGAATATGTATATTTACATTTACGTAACATAAATTGTTTTTAGCACAATAACCAATATTAATTAAAAGTAATTTTAGTTTTAGTTTGTACTGTGACGGGCGTAAGTAACAAAATAAAACAAGAATAGTTTAGAGTTGTAGCGAGTTGTAGAGTAGAATAGCGTAATTAATTTCAGAAAAACAAGTAATTAATATTTAAAAACAACACTCTTCTTGTAACTTATATGTTAAAAAATACGTGATATGTAACAAACAGTTTTATATTACAGGTATATAACAAGGTACACATGTAGTACCACAGGCAGTATGACGTATTCAAGGGGTAACAAAAAGAAATATCATCTTGAATGGTTAGAATAAAACGATTTCCATTTTACGAAGTTACTGGTAAGTAGGTATGGGGGTACCTGGGCCAACCCCCACTCTTTTTATGCAAATGACCCGCGATCTAATTAATATTCAAATCAGGCGTGATCTAATTAAATTCGCGAATTAAATGCGCGAATTAAATTAATTCACGATATCATTTGCATATCTCATCTCTCATTTACATATATCATCTCTCATATGCATACGCGAATTAAATTAATTCACGATATCATCTGCATATCTTATCTCTCATTTGCATATCTCATCTCTCATTTGTCATCTCACCTCTCTCCTCTCTCATTTGTCATCTGTCATCTCTCATTTCTCATCTCTCTCTCTCTCATCTCTTATTTGTACATTTCATTTTTATATATCATTTGCATCTGTCATCTCTCTCATAAATTTATTTTAAAATAAATCTTATGTTGTCATTCCTAATTGATATTTAAATATAGATCTATACGTCATATGATTAACATACGTGTAATATAATTAACATGTACCCTGATTAATGCAACTTCTAGCAAAATAACTTCAAAGATTTTAACCTGTTAATTGCTTTTACATCTCTTAACAAATTTTTAGAAAATCTAAATTCCTTTGAATTGTTCAGTCGTCTGTAAGAGCGTTTTGCTTATTTATAGTTGAAAGCAGTTTTAAGGAATGTTGAATAACAACGTGACTAATTACCTTGTATGTATTTCATGCAATAACATTAGTTTGAAAGTAACTTCTTAAACAATTATAGCTACAGAAAATGTTTTGAATTTTAAAATAATGCTATACAGTATTTTAAAAGTTTTAATTAAATAAATTTTTAAGAAATCATAACGAACGACCCTAATTGTCTTCTTTCAAATAGAATTTGCGTTCCTGAGAAATAATCAACTAAATAGTTGAAAGCAGTTTTAAGGAACGTTTGTCAGTCGTATGAAACAATATATTTTTTTACTAGATAATTATAAATGAAAAGATGCTATGATAATAATTACATGACCATTATCGATTTACTTGTAGACTGTATTTTAAATGTTTATGACGTATATTTAAACATGTCAAAATGCAATAGAGATAATCCTCCGACAGGTGATTGACAGTAACCCTTTAGAGGTACCTTGTATACTTGAAAGTAAGTTTTTCTCGTATTATTATCCTAGATGTTTCTACATGTTAATTATATTACACGTATGTTAATCATATGACGTATAGATCTATATTTAAATATCAATTAGGAATGACAACATAAGATTTATTTTAAAATAAATTTATGAGAGAGAGATGACAGATGCAAATGATATATAAAAATGAGATGTACAAATGAGAGATGAGAGAGAGATGAGAAATGAGAGATGACAGATGACAAATGAGAGAGGAGAGAGGTGAGATGACAAATGAGAGATGAAATATGCAAATGAGAGATGAGATATACAGCTGATATCGTGAATTAATTTAATTCGCGCCTGCATATAAGATATAAAAAATGAGCTAGGTAAATGAGAGATGAGATATGTAAATGATACCGTGAATTAATTTAATTCGCGTATGCATGCGAGAGATGATATATGTAAATGAGAGATGAGATATGCAAATGATATCGTGAATTAATTTAATTCGCGAATTTAATTAGATCGCGCCTGATTTGAATATTAATTAGATCGCGGGTCATTTGCATAAAAAGAGTGGGGGTCGGCCCAGGTACCCCCATACCTACTCTGGTATAAGACTAATAATATTAAGAGATATTTTTCAAAAGATTGAGAACTGGTAGTAGTAATTTCCATTGGTAATTTAGTAGGCTATCTATTGACCTTATTAAGTTGGCAAGAATGGTATTTAGATACATGCTCACGAATATCTCTAGTCATATTCTTCCAAAAATAAGTTTTTTTGATACGAGATAAGGTTCGATGATATTCAGGGTGTCCTGCTAAAAGTTAATCGTGATTATTTCGGAGAATTTTATGACTGTACATAGAGATAGTTACCTCAGAGTAAAATAAATATCGCAACATATCAAAGAATTAGGGACAAAAACTTATATTAAAAATTTTGTTTTGTTTACAATAAACAGATGTATTGGAAAGACATTCAAAAAGACGTAAATATGGCGAAGGTTGTAGATCCACTTCTTTTAAAATATTGTATCTTGGAAAATTTTCTGAGAAGTCTTGGGGTAGAAACAGGTTTTTTAAATCTGGTGAACTAGTAATAGACTCATTTTTGATGTCAATATGCATTTGTGTAATGGCATCTAAATTACGAGCTTTCAGAAATTCGCTAAAAGTTAAAGTTTGAGAAACAGCAGAAGTAGCAAAAAATGGGATTATCGGCATTTGAATTTACTCGACCTTGTTTATAGATGATTTCATAATAATATTCCTCTAATAGTAAACGCCATCTTACAAGCTCGGAATTGGGATATTTGCAATTTTTTAACCAAGCTAGTAATCGATGATCAGTGACGATTTTAAATTTACGATCATATAGGTAAGGCCTAAACTGTTTTATACTCCAAAGAATTCAGTTCTAGAAGCATATGCTACAGGTAAATCTTGACCAAAATAATACCTGGAGAAAGCACGAAATCTATCGCATACTGAGAAGCGTCAGTAGTAAAAACAAATTCTTTCGAATAATTAGGGTATTGTAATAAAAGATCTTCAGAAAGGAGTTTTTAAAGTGATCGAATGCTAATTGACAAGTTTCGATCCAAATAAACTGATTATTTTTATGCAAATGTAGGTTTAAGGGTTTAATTAAATATCGTAATGAATTTGCGATAATACTTAGTTAAGCCTAAAAAAGATTTTACTTGTTTTGAAGTGGTGGGTTATGGAAATGAAGTGACCTAGATAAGAAATTTCCTTACATAAAAATTCATATTTGTCAGGTTGTAATTGTAATTTACGCAGACGACTTAGAATTTCTATAAATTTGTTATGATGGTCAGTTAATGAATTAGCATAAATGACAATATCATCTAGATAAACAAAGCGCCTATTTATTACCTTGTGTATGAAAGTACAGCATTTATTAATCTTTGAAAAGTGGATGGTGCATTCTTTAATCCGAATGGCATGCGTATGTGTTCGAAATGACCCTGGGAGGTAGAGAAGGCTGGTTTTGGTAGATCTAAGGGCCTCATTGGCACCTGATGATAACCACTAGCTAAATCCAAAACGCTAAACAAGGTAGAAGAACCTAATTGACTAAGAATTTCCTCGATGTTTGGCAAGGGATAAGCATCACCTATAGTAACTGCATTCAGGCGCCTATAATCTATAACTTTTCTGTTTTTCTTCCTTCCAGCAGCATCAGCCTTTTTTGGAAAAACAATAACAGGAGAAGACCAAGGTGAATTAGTTGATTTGAGTATATTTTGTTCGAGCATAGAAAAAAACTTGTTTATTTACTTCCTCTCTATAAATATTGGGATCACGATATTGTTTAGGAAAAATAGAAATTTTATTTGCAACGTGCAATGTTGAACAGAGTCGGTTACACTAAAATTATTTCCAGGGAGATGGAAAACATCTTGAAAATTTAAACAATCTTGTAGGATTAAATGTTTTTCTTCAGAATTTGAATGGGCTAATTGTAGATTTTCTTGAAGTAATTTCTTTCGTGTTTTGGAATTAAAATCTACTTTAGAAGAAATCGAATTTACCTCGTGAAATTGAAAAATAGATCTTACGTCAGGTAAGGGTAGTAAATTAATTGAAGTTAAGGTATAAGCTCGATCAGATTCGCTAGTATTGGCAACTGTTGCCAAACATTGACATTGGACAAAGCCTTAGTAACTGCATTGACTACATAAATTCCTGGAAAGGTTCGAATATGTGACAGTAAGCCTTCCTTCAAGTGAGGATTTTTAACGTGGAAAGGAACAATTGTTTCTGTTTTAGCCTTAATTAGAAATTGTTGTGGTTGCACATTAGCATTAAAATTTAATAGAATTGCAATTTGGCTAAAATTTAATTCCTTCATTTGGAAAATAGTCACATTATGTGACATTAGGAAATAATGACCTAAAATACCATCGTAAGGGATATTAAATTATTATTTAATATATACTATTAAATTAAACTGTAAAATATTGCATTTGAAAATAATATAGTAATAGCATTATGCATACATAGGCAACCAATTATACAGCACGCTATTTCATAAGATTTATATTGCATAGCAAATAAATAGCACCGTGGAAGGGACCATCTTACACGGTCTCAGAATGGTTTTTTATTATTAGCCACCGTGAAAACTTCTCAGATATAATAATTATGTATCTAGGTAAATCAAACACTATCCGGATCAGTGGGATCTCCCACTAGGGTTTTTAGGTACCAAAGTAAATAATTCCCAGTAGATTGGAAAAACAATTATTAATCATCATGTACTGATGCGAAACGCGCAAAAACAGTAGTTTCTTTTAAGGCACGTATAACATGTCCAGCTAACACCTATAGACATAATTTTGCTACACAACATCAATAATCATTCTTTTCTAGTAACATGTACAATTAAAATTAAATAAAATCCCAATTTACAAAGACATGTCAAAACAACATTTATTTATTATTATCATTGGATTTTTGAATTATCTAAAGTTTTCAATCAAGAGATTCAGGTTAGAGATTAATTATTGAATAGAATTTGAAAGACACAGCTTGCTCAACATCCAAGGGAACAAATAAAGTTACTGCGGACTAAGTGAATGCACTGAGCACATATGGAGATGCCTTACCTTAGTACTGTCTGGGCAGCGGAGAGACTGTGATCTATATTTGTTCATTTCTGTCACCTTCACAGCGGCATCTGGCCGATAATTGTTTTCTGATGAAGCAGATTGTCAGTTTTTAGTACCGGTCTTGTATATGGTTTCAAATTCCATGGTGCACGTGTGCGATCTTCGTGGATTTATTTATAATTGTTGTGTATTGGTTTGAAAGTTAATTCGTATTATTCAATTCATGACAATAATCTTCTAAGAGGTCTTCTATCCGTTTGAATTTAAAAGCTTTAAAACTATGTTTTTCAAAGAATTTAAATTTTCCAATATTTCTAAATTCACGCAAGTAAACTGAAACATTGAAAATATGAGACTAAAATATTGAATGTATTAAGTTGAATATCTATATGTCTTCAAAATCTTATACCTACTTAAGCTCCATTTTCGAAACCTAAAAGGTTGGACCTTTCAAAATGTCGTAGCAGTCCCTGAAAATCGTAAGCTTAATCTTTAAGATCTTTAACAGCATAGAAAATCTGAATATTTAAGACTTTTTCAACGTTTACGTCTTTGTGAATGCAAATTCCCAGTTTTATTATTTTTAGACTTCAAGAAACTTTTCTGGATTAGATATTTCGTGCTTATGGAATCTTTGAATTTTAGTACTTATTGATTATTGATCAGATTTTGCATTTAAAATCTGAATATTTAAAATTGACGGTCTTAGGTTAGGGCTATAGGTCTTAAACAGTTCTATAATTTAGAAATACAGTTTGTTTGATATGATAAGATGAAATAAAACTCCGAAAAATTCTAAAAGCAAACAAACTCGATTAACCAAACATTTTGCTCAAAACAACTAATTCTATTGATTGAAGCAGTACGAAATTGACTAAAAAAGAAGCTGCAGCTCCGAAAGTTACACCAGAGAAGAATTCTTGTTAAATGCCTTATTCTAACAAAACAGAAAATAATTTAAAACGCAGCTTAAGAAAAATTACAACAGCATAATTATTTCACCACTTAAAGAGAAAAATGGAAAGTAGTTCAGAAGTAAATGAATAAAAGGCTGCTACATTTACTGAACATATAGTAAAAGTATTTAAGTCATTTGCTGTGAGAATCATTCTTTAAATGCATTTCTATCGCAAATAAAGTTTTCCATAAAGAAAGTAAGGTTTTGTTAAGTGAAAGCAAGATAAAAAGGAGAGTTAACTCTAAAAAGCACTAGGATTCCACCCTATAACTAATAAGATTGTACAAGAAATACCTAATACGGTCTTGTAATCATGTTTTGATGTAGATTACTAATAAGGGCAACTTTTATTTGATGTACGATACGTAATTTTCAATTAGTATTTGGGTTTTGCGTCCTTTTTATCTTCTAAAAAGCCGTTATAAAAATAGTTTTTCTTTTTCCGTAATGATGGTTTTTACATTGAACTAATCAAAATTTTAAGCTTCTTAACTTTTATGTTGGTAACTCTACAAATGGTAAACCAGAAAGTATTTGATAAAAAAAAGTTAAATGTGCCCTCCCTCCATGCAATTCAATTAATAATTTCTCGAAATAGATGTTTTTCCTTCCATTCAAGTTTTCCTTCTTATAAAGTTACAGAAAAATTATAATCGATTTAACGTCTTCGGGTAGTAAAAGAGTTTTAGATGTTTTATTTTTGCGATAACCAATACGATATTTCAAGTAGTTTCAACATGAAAATAGTAACCTTTTTATAACTTTGAAGATTTCTAAGAAACGTTTTTGCATTTTACTTTATATTTTTTACCTAGTAGAAAACTTGCGAGTTCAGCAGATAACTATCCGGATATGAAAATGTGTTATACAATATTTTCTTAGCGGCCACATTAAATGACTCAAATGGGTAGAAATAAAAAGTAACGCTTTTAGTTTGCTTTATTTAGAAATGTAATAGTAACTGTAGAGGATTAAACAAAAAAAAACTATTTAATAGAGTTGCAATATTAAGAATCGAGTCTGACTATTACCTGGTGCTCCGTTAAAATGACACTTTCTGGACTGAAAGCTGAAAACTAAAATTATAAAACGTTGTAGTTAACACATACTGATGAGCAAAAGTACTTACGTATATAACTTATTTTTGCCTCGGTTTAGCTTGAATACGATAAACTGAGGACTCTCTCCCTCTTGTGAGATGAAGGTAGGTCATACGTGGATTGGAGCATCGTGAAATTCATATAGATATGGATATATGGGCGCCAGCATAAATGATTTAATTTTAATAAAAGAAAGACGTTAATGCTCTACAATACGGAGCTCTAGATCTTAAAATGAACCAGTCTCAATTATGCAGAGACCGATTTCCAACATTCTTGTTATTACACAAAAATAGTATATTATAATAAATAATAAAAAAACTGGAAGGCCTTTAATTGTTATTTAGATAATATCTTACTGTGGATTATAATAGTACATCTTAATTAACAATACGTTAAAAATTCTCACTATGATCGTTATTCGGTTTGAAAACTATTAATATATTTGAAAAATATTAAATTTAAAATCTCCTAAAAATTTACTTATTCTCATATCAAAAATCTTCTTTAAATTGCAACAATCAAAATTTCTATCCAAAAATATAATACTCCACTCTTAGATTTTGATTTAGTTAACCAATTGTCGCTTCCACAAAAAATAGGATATAATTAATAACCCACCTGATTATCTGTATAAATTTAAATTGGTTTACTAACATTACTTCAAATAACTGCTGAAGATGTCAACCAGGCGCATCAGGAGATTATTGTGAGCCTCTCTGGAGAAGGTTCTAGAGAACCATTTGTGGGGTTGCAAAAGTTTATTGATCACATCATTAAAACAAGTAGGGACTTTAATTAATATTCAAAGATGACTACTACCTTTTTCAAATTCTAAAGAGGTTGAAGATGGACGTTCCAAAGCGTAACTTCGTAGTGCGGAGAAAGCTATAATTTCACTACTTTTCAAACTTTCAAATAATGATTTCGTACCTTCAATGAATCACAAAACCATTCTATGCACTAATAAAATTATAATTGACTCATTACAAGGAAATTTAACTATTTAAAACCAAAATGTTATTCAACCATCAAACAAACGTATTGCACTCTCAAGAGAATTTTTACAAGACTGACCGTTGTAGAATTCCAGCGGGGGAATACAAGAAATTGTTTCCCACTAAAAGAAGCGTCTGTGATTTTTTATTGCTTGTTAACCAATTAGAACGTTAGAAAACATTTATAACCATATAGGGATTATTGAAAAATCGATATTTTGTGGTTGAAATACCAAACGTAGATGACGTTGCAAATAAACATTGAAGTTGAATTAATTTGCTATACATAGTGTCTTCCAAACAATAATCCAATAGTATTTTTTATTACTATACAAGGTGTATTTAAAATAAAAGGGTAGACAGAACTGTCTGTTACAGCGTACAGTTAGAGCACTATGATAAAACACGTGAATAAGCTGGTTTGATATACGTATGCTAAAACTTTAACGAATATTGCAAAAAAATAACTAAATCCATTTATATTTTTATAACAAGGTAACTTATAAACTCTCTAGATTTATTATTTGAATGATTAATCAAGATAAAATTCTTAAGGACCACTTGATTTACCCAATATCTAAGAGGGGAGTAATAAATTACATTTATTATAGCATCCAGCGTATTTTTGCTAAAAGAACAAATCCCAAAAGCGAGATGAACACGCCATTGATTAATGTTGAAACATTTTAGATAGATTTATGATTTACTAGTTATCTTGAACTTTTGGTTCATTGTTAACATAACTCAGATTGATCGGTAGTACCTATGTACAAGAAAATTTAATAATAATTTTTCATTTTCCTTTTTCTTGCTAAAATGGTAATACAAAAGCCTTTGTGTGTACGTCAGATTGACAGAAAATTAATTTTTAATATTTTTTGCTTCAGGGTTAAAGCGGACTACTAAGAGGAAGGGACCTTTGTGTGCTACTATTCTTCCATAAAAAAATATGCTCCAACTGTGGATTTATTCGGACTTTTAAAAGGTAAGAGTTTACTTATCTAAAGTGGAATTGAGGCAAAAGCCTGAAAATACTAAGAGGGGGAAATTTGATAGAACCTTCTTCTGTAATGTAAATACGTGCACGTGAAAAGCATAATATTTTCTTAGTGTTTCGCAAAGATCCTGTAAAGCTAAAACCAGCGAAACTTGAAACAAAGGCTTTTATAAACAATACAAAGAGATCGGTCAGAGGTAAGGTAAAGCTGTTTTACAAAGGACAGGTTAACGAGGACGATTGTTTATTTATATTCGATGGGTTTAGTTTCGTTCGAAGGTTAATGCACGTTCCTAGTAGTTCACTTTGTACTTTAGTTAATCATTTCACTAAAAAGGTCTGAATTTGAAAACATTTGCTGGTTCGAGCAAATATTCACGAGATATGTAATACGTCAAAAGGAAAATCTCTTTTTTATTTTACGAATTTTTAACATTAGTTTAAATATCATGAACAAAAAGGTAAAAATATATTGAGTTGTCAAACGTTCTTTGATCTTTGAAATGAAACTGCAATTGCCTTTCCTTTGTCGCCTTTTAGATTTGTTTGATTCTACCGAATTCGGTGTGTGTGGGTTTTTCTTTTGCTTTATCATAGGATCCCGTTCTGTTTCCAGCTAACGTGCATTTCATTAAATTCTGAAGTGCAAAAACGCGTTAAGCCTAAATTCATTGTCCTTCCAACCTTGTCGAACCAACCAGGCGTGTGCATCTCGACGCTTATCCGTATATCATTCCCTTCCATCAAAGCTTTATAAAGCAAATTTCTTTAATATTAAGGAGGGAAAGATCGGATAATTACATTTATTATTAAAAAATAAAATTTTCTTCCACCCTAAACTACTTATTGCTGAAAATGGGGAAAATCAAACGATTTGTAGAAAACAAGATCTAGAATACTTTAGGATTTTCAAATATAGGTGTCTTTACACGTATAGTGTTTGTCTTTGGTTTTTATATTCTAAAACCATGTCATGTTAAAGTGATATAGTAAATCAAAATCTGTCTAAGAATTAGAACTTGGAAATTATCAAGAACTTTTAATTAAAGCTGTTAATAACGATTCTTCGCTATCTAAAATATGAAATAGAAAATTAAGAATTTGTGAAGAAATCATAAGATTATGAGCATCAATTAAAATAATTAATAATTAATTGAAAGTTACTTTGTAGAAATAGAAACAATTTTAGAATTCTAAAGAATGCATTCACTTGGTTTATAAATAATCTCGAAATCGAACTCTTCTAGAAGTAAGCGCTACCATATTAATATAGAATTAGGACTATAGTAATTGTTAAGATAAATTAGAAGCTGATGGTCTGTAATAATTTTAAATTTTAAGCCATAAAGATAGAAACGAAAATGCTTAACTGTGCAAATGATCGCAAGAAGCTCTTTTTCTATCGTGCCATAATTTTGTTCACATTTCTATAAAACATCTAACATCTTCATTAGTTAAAATGTGATCTACATAAGATATTTTTTATGCGAAAATTAACATTTATCGGGATGCAATTTAAGATTATTTGTACTCTTTTTTAGAATGTCGGATACCTTGCAATTATGATTTTTAAAGTATCGACGTAGTCAATACAAAGCATTTGGTTTCCCTATAAACCGGCTAAAGCAGAACTTATTAAATGTTGAAAAGTAGCAGAAGCGTTTTTCAAGCCGAAGAGATATGGGCATATTCGTAATGACCTGTTGATGTAAGAAATGCGGTTTTAGCTATATATTCAAGATCTATTGTTGAATAATCATTTGCATGAACGCATTGTGATAAAATTTATTCGATATTTGGTAAACGGAACGCATTGCCACTTATAGTTTAATTGAGTTTGCGATAGTCTATAACTAGTCTCCATTTTTTTCACTACTTGCGTCTCCCTTCTAAGGAACCATTCAGAGGACAATTCCAGGAAGAGATAATAAGAGAGAATAATATTATCAGAAAGCATTTTATAAATTATGTTGTTCACTTCTTGTTAGAGAACTTCTAGATTCTTATATAAGGATTTGGAAGTAGTTCGAACATTTCAAATGGTAGGAATTTTATGGGTAATAGCGTCGGTTAATAAGTAACAAATCTCCAGGTTAATAGAAAAAATCATGGAATTTGCAATATAAATTCAGAATGGATTGTTTTTCTTCATCAATTAAATGTTGTGATCTACATCTCGTCGGATAATTTGTTCTAATAATTCTAATTTCTACAATTTGAATTAGAATTAAGTATTAATATTAGAGTTTAAACGATTAATATTAGAATTTTAAATGAAATATTGGTTATCCTATAAATGGAAGAAATAGTAGAACTACCAGATGAATCATAAAAGCTGGAATTAGGATAATCATAAAAAATAGTAAATAGTTTGCATGAACTAGTAGAATTAGAAGGATTGATATAATCGTATAGAAACTAATATTTGAGGTTTTATGCACACATTTAACAGTGAAGCGACTGTTAAAAATTAGAAATATAATTAGAATTGAATCTAGAATTAGAAATAGAATTAGTAATTTGCGACTTCTCGTTTAAATTAGGAATATTAGTAACATCTTTATTAAAAGTATCAGACGCATTACTGAAAATTTGAGAAATTTGTTTTTCGAAAAGAAACAACTTTACAGAAGTTACAATGTAAGTTGCAATTGTAGCTAAACATAAATTATTATTTGACAAGCCTTTGAAACAGCACGATAAATATATGCGCCAGAGATCGTGTTAACCTGTAGTATTCTTTTTTGATTTCGGCATTTAGAACTTGCACGGCACTAACGTATTGTTTCAATACGTGCTCGAATTCTGTAAGTATTGGTTGCGTAAAATCCTTCAAAAGAAGTCAATAGTAGACAGGATTGGAAGTAGAAATTTTTTATAAAGAATTTGAAGCGCCAGCGTTAAGCATAATTATAAATAGGCTGTTATTATTAAGCTTGTCGAGAGTTTTGAAGGAAACAATCGGTTTATAAGAAAATTTTAATTATAGGCCAGAGTTAAACTGACAGTCTCTTTCACGTTGGTCACCGTAGGGAGGCTTGACCCGTTTAAAGTGCTTACATATACTGCTATACATCGTTTTAGCTTAATGAAATTGAATTTTGATTGAAAATTTAATTGAATTAACTTGAATTTAGTTTTGTGAGAATCTTTAATGAGATTAGCCAAGGAATCATATTAAATGCAAAAATCTTTCTCGAACACCTAGACTTCAATTAGAATTTTAATTTGAATAAGAGTTCCCGATGTTTTTGATTGAACACACAATTCTCTTAGTTTTATTTCTACAACATTTGCCAATAGAAAAGGGGATTTACACTTGTGCATTTGTATGCTGCTTCTTTAACTGTACCCGTGATTACAAATTTAATTATTATATACAATAAAGATAGAAAATGTATATAAAACAAAGATCGATAGTATTAATAATAGTAACATTTATAATGATTATTACATGTAACATTATATAAGATCAAAGCCAAGCTGATAAAGTAAACATTTTAGTGTTATATATACAATCCGAATTCTATATCTCTGAACATGTAAACTTCCTGCATAGAAAAGTCGTATGTTCAATTATTAAAATAAAACGTCAAATATATTGACACCCCTGAGGGTTATGCAATAGATCTTATCTATTTTGACACATCTATTAAAAAATGAATTGCTTCTCAAATAAAATTTAATAACCTCATTTACAAAAATTGGCATTATTTTTTAATAAGTATATTTAATAATAATAATGTACACAAAACAAGAAAGAAATAAAAATTCTACATTGGTATTTTGACAAAAATACTTTGAGAAATGTCAGAGATTTATTTGCTTGCAGCTAATAAGCTTGTAAAATCATGTTTTTGCATAATAGGTAGTAGTAGGAAATAATAATTATTTCTATCGTTGTGTAACGCACAGTAACTTCACACAGGTGTATTCAACAGTTCACAGCAAATGAGCAAAACTTCATTAGACGGATGAAATCTCTAAACACACAGCTGACCTGTAAGATTGATTGCATAATTGTCAAGTATGTCAATGCGTTTGACGTGTTACTTTAATAATTGAATATCTATGCACGAAATTTGTTCATAGATAAAAAATTCGCGTTGTAGGTCACAACGCATTATGAATGCGGGTCAATTTTTAAATAAACACTTATTTCGTTATAAAATCAAGTTAGCTATTGTTTCCCATGTTTATAAGTCTTTGATTATTATTAATATTTCTAAAAAACACAAATTAAAATCATTACTTTTTAGTTCTACTTATTCATAAAGAAATTTATTTCGTAACAACAATCGAGTCATGCCAATGATTCTAAATGAGGATGGAGCCATGCTCGCTCTTAATATTTAACTTTATACATTTTAAAGTTTTTTTGGTTATAGCTTAAATAACTAGGATAGTACTATTAATTGATCTAAAAAATAAATTACTCTCTTTGATTTCTAAATGAACTGAACTTGAAATAAACCAGTTGAGAATGCGCAGAGCTAGCATTGCCATGACGAACAAAAACAACTGTATACTTAATAAACTATTTTATTTTTGAAAACTAATGTTGACGTAACACATTAGTTGTCATAAAAACTAAAATTCTAAGTCCTAAAACTTTTCGTTAAAAAAAAGTTGCTAAAAATGTTTATTTTTTCGTAAATTTTTAAAAAATACAAAATTTTTCATTTTTCAAAAATTTACCGAAATTTTCGGTGGTCATTTTGACCACTTTCCCGAAGAGATACAAAAGAATATTTCAACCAAAAGTGTTTTAGAATTTGATGTACTATAAGATTCCAAAAAGGAAAATTCAAAAAAGTCAACAGGGAAAAAGGCGACAGACCGACAGACAGACAGACTTCACGAATTCAGAGACGAAATTTCTGTTCGTCGAAAATAAGATATGTATAAACATTAAAAATGAACAAATCAAATACTACTATCGAATGCAAAAGTTCTGAGCCCTGAGTTTGAATGCACTTACCAAAATAAGTAACCGCTCAAATTAATTTAAACAAATCAGTTAGATAGACAATTCATTTTTGTATAAAGTAGTAAATTTGTAAAATTATCTGATTTTAGGTTTTTGAATTTTTGCGAATTATGTTACAAAAAGTCCGGTTTTTTGGGAATTTTGACGTAAAGCGTGTCTTTAATAATTAATATTTCAATAACTACTCGACAGAATTGAATGTGATTTTATATGCAAGTAGCTAACAGTGTTGTATGTATGAGAAAATTATTGTCAAAACTCTCCAAAAAACGAACTTTTTGTAACATAATTTGCGAAACTTCAAAAAACAAATTTACTATTTTATACAAAAACAATTGTCTATCTAACTGTTTTGTGTTTGAATTAATTTGAGCTGTTAGTTTTTTCGGTATGCGCTATTGAAACTTAGAACTTTTGCATTCTATAGAATTATAATGTCTAGCCCATAACAAGTTTCTGTGTATGTTAATATTAAATATTTCCCAAAATCGTTTTCTTTGTTTTTCCGTTTTGAGTAAGTAAAGCTACAAGGGCGTTATTTTTTGCTCTGCTTTGTTGATTAAATTATTTCTTGTGTTGGATGAAGTTATTTCCAACCGTTAGATTGTTTCGAGACTTTTTGTTACATTTTTTATATCTCACGTGACATTCATTTTATCTAAGGTTTTTCGTAAAATAGGTTTTTAGGTGAATCTTAATTAACTCTGGTGATCGAAACTATTCAATATTAATATAATGTGGGTTACGCGTATAATTAAAAGAACTGCAGAAAAAGCAATCGGTTGTGTATTAGTTCACACTTAAATTAACATATAAGTCATTATTTACTAAGATCTAGTAGACAGAACGTAGACTGGAATATATTAAGATGATATAAAATGAAATAAATAAAGATTATTAAAAGTTTCACAGTTTTATTAAAATATACCTGACAATATTGTTTCGACAGCTATGCTGTCATTATCAAAGGTAATATAATTATAAACAAACACGTCGCTAAGGTAGATACAAAATAGGTAACTAGATAAAATAATAATAAAAATTAATAATAAAAATCATAATTAAACATCTAATACTTCCAGTAACGGAGAATTACTGAGCTCAAGTTGTTCATTCATTAAAGGTACCCTGAGTTTGTGTTTGTATATCTCAAAGGCTTCTAAAATGTCTAATTTGCGTTTGTTATTACAAAAATGTAGGAATTTAATATTATTTTGAGGAGTCATTGTGTGATTTTGTTCTAAAAGGTGTTTGGCGTAATTCGATTTTTCAGGATGTTTATTTTTGTAATGACGTACGTGTTCTTTATATCTTATGTCAAAATTTCGAAGTGTTTGTCCAATATATACCGAACTACAAAAAGAACAATTTAAACGGTAAATGCCCGATTTCATGATATCATGTGTTCTGTCTTTAGCATTAAATAAAAATGAAAAAGTGTTAGTGTTGGTTTTAAATGTTATTTTATAATTGTTGGTTTTTCTTAGTATATGTGCAATTTTTTCTGATATTTTGCCAAAATATGGTATAGATATGTAATTTGTGTCTTCTGTTTGAATGTCAATGGGATATATTCTTTTGATAGCTAACCTATAATCTTTTTGTTTAATTAAAGTGTCAATCATGTTCGGATTATAATGATTTGCATGTGCTAGTTGTTTAATGGTTGATATCTCTTTGCTAAAATCTGATTTTGTTAGTGGAATAGTTAAAGCTCTGTGTACTAATGATCTGTATGCTGCTATTTTATGTGTATTGTGGTGACAAGATTCATTTGGTATTGTTATGTCTGTTTGTGTTGGTTTTCTGTATATGGAAAATTCAAAAAGATTGTCTGCGTTAATCTTGATATTTAAGTCTAGAAAGTTTATAGCCCTGTTTTGTTCTGTTTCTAGTGTAAATTTTATATTAGGATGGATATTGTTTATAAGAATTAAAAATTCATTGATAACCTCAAAAGAACTGTCAAAACAAGCTAAAATGTCATCAACATAACGAAACCAGAAGATAATGTGTTTAGAGAGGTTTAATTCAAATATTCGATCTTCGAACTTGTCCATAAATATGTTAGCTAATAGAGGACTTAGAGAATTACCCATAGGTAAACCATCCTTTTGTAAATAAATTATGTTATTAAAAGTGAAATAATTTTGACTTATACAAAGGTCAAATAATTGAATTAACTCTAACCTTTTAACAAATTCTATATTACTATTTATAAAGAAACTATCTAATAAAGGAATACATTCTTGTGGTGGTATTCTGGAGAACATGTTGCAAATATCAAAACTAACAAGTTTTGAATGTGGTGGAAGATGTATGTTTTGCAGCTTATCTACTAATTCTAATGAATTTCTAACAGAGTATTTCGATTTGTAACCTATCGTGTTAATAATCTGGTTCAGTTTTTTGGATAAAATGTGATTAGGTGCATTGATGTATGATACAACTGGTCTTATTGGCATATTCTGTTTGTGGGTCTTCACTAATCCATACAGTTTAGGTATTTGTGGGTTTTTATTAATGATTTGTTGCTTTTCTAATTCTGAAAAGCAGATATTGCAGTTTTCTAAACCTTGTTTTATTTCTTTTTGGAATTTTGTGGTTGGGTTTTTGTTTAACGTTTCAAAATTTTCTTTATTAATAAATTCATTAACTTTTTGTATGTAAATATCTTTAGAAAGAATTACCAAAGTGCTACCCTTATCTGCTTTAACAGAAATTAGATTGTTCTCTGTGATTTTCTGTTTTATAGATTGAAGAAGTGATATGTTAGATGTGTTGTACATTTTGTCCTGTTTCAAAGACATCTCTTTTAATCTAATTTCTGTTAAAGCAGATAAGGGTAGCACTTTGGTAATTCTTTCTAAAGATATTTACATACAAAAAGTTAATGAATTTATTAATAAAGAAAATTTTGAAACGTTAAACAAAAACCCAACCACAAAATTCCAAAAAGAAATAAAACAAGGTTTAGAAAACTGCAATATCTGCTTTTCAGAATTAGAAAAGCAACAAATCATTAATAAAAACCCACAAATACCTAAACTGTATGGATTAGTGAAGACCCACAAACAGAATATGCCAATAAGACCAGTTGTATCATACATCAATGCACCTAATCACATTTTATCCAAAAAACTGAACCAGATTATTAACACGATAGGTTACAAATCGAAATACTCTGTTAGAAATTCATTAGAATTAGTAGATAAGCTGCAAAACATACATCTTCCACCACATTCAAAACTTGTTAGTTTTGATATTTGCAACATGTTCTCCAGAATACCACCACAAGAATGTATTCCTTTATTAGATAGTTTCTTGATAAATAGTAATATAGAATTAGTTAAAAGGTTAGAGTTAATTCAATTATTTGACCTTTGTATAAGTCAAAATTATTTCACTTTTAATAACATAATTTATTTACAAAAGGATGGTTTACCTATGGGTAATTCTCTAAGTCCTCTATTAGCTAACATATTTATGGACAAGTTTGAAGATCGAATATTTGAATTAAACCTCTCTAAACACATTATCTTCTGGTTTCGTTATGTTGATGACATTTTAGCTTGTTTTGACAGTTCTTTTGAGGTTATCAATGAATTTTTAATTCTTATAAACAATATCCATCCTAATATAAAATTTACACTAGAAACAGAACAAAACAGGGCTATAAACTTTCTAGACTTAAATATCAAGATTAACGCAGACAATCTTTTTGAATTTTCCATATACAGAAAACCAACACAAACAGATATAACAATACCAAATGAATCTTGTCACCACAATACACATAAAATAGCAGCATACAGATCATTAGTACACAGAGCTTTAACTATTCCACTAACAAAATCAGATTTTAGCAAAGAGATATCAACCATTAAACAACTAGCACATGCAAATCATTATAATCCGAACATGATTGACACTTTAATTAAACAAAAAGATTATAGGTTAGCTATCAAAAGAATATATCCCATTGACATTCAAACAGAAGACACAAATTACATATCTATACCATATTTTGGCAAAATATCAGAAAAAATTGCACATATACTAAGAAAAACCAACAATTATAAAATAACATTTAAAACCAACACTAACACTTTTTCATTTTTATTTAATGCTAAAGACAGAACACATGATATCATGAAATCGGGCATTTACCGTTTAAATTGTTCTTTTTGTAGTTCGGTATATATTGGACAAACACTTCGAAATTTTGACATAAGATATAAAGAACACGTACGTCATTACAAAAATAAACATCCTGAAAAATCGAATTACGCCAAACACCTTTTAGAACAAAATCACACAATGACTCCTCAAAATAATATTAAATTCCTACATTTTTGTAATAACAAACGCAAATTAGACATTTTAGAAGCCTTTGAGATATACAAACACAAACTCAGGGTACCTTTAATGAATGAACAACTTGAGCTCAGTAATTCTCCGTTACTGGAAGTATTAGATGTTTAATTATGATTTTTATTATTAATTTTTATTATTATTATTATTATTTTATCTAGTTACCTATTTTGTATCTACCTTAGCGACGTGTTTGTTTATAATTATATTACCTTTGATAATGACAGCATAGCTGTCGAAACAATATTGTCAGGTATATTTTAATAAAACTGTGAAACTTTTAATAATCTTTATTTATTTCATGATTATGGAGTTCCACAAAATAAGGCTGGAAACAATAAACAATGATATAAAATGATCATATTGAAAATTTAATAACTACTATAATAAAAATAGAACTTTTAGTCTCCGATAGTGTCGGAAAGCAAAGAATTAAAATAATTATGTTTATTTAAAGCACACATGCAATAAAGATAACTATAGACATGCTACGACACTAGTTTTATTTATTAAAAGGACATTTACATGCCAAATTATGCATAAAATCATTAATATAAAGCAGGATAAAAGTAGTACGATCTTTTAAAGCATACATAACCTTACTTTATTAAAAATCATTAAATAATGAAGAAGGAATATGAGTCAAGTTAGTTGTTATATTATAAAATATGCTTTAGGTAGCTTAGGCTAGAAGATTAGGATTTTCGTGCTTTTCTTGGATGATTTATCTTCATTTTAGATTTGAGTACTATCGTAGAATCGTCGTTAGTCTTTTTCATTTACTAGGTAGCTGACAATTTCAAGTGGATGATTGACTGATAATTGATAAATTAAATCATTATCAGTAGATAGGCAACATCAATTCGGCGGCAAAATTATTTTAAAGGGGCCTCAAAGTTAGCGAAAAGATCACAAATTCAAGATGGTGACTGCGCTCTGATTGGCTATCCCCACTCCTGTAGACACGCCTGCTGCTCTCTGATTGGTAACTCCCACTCCTGTAGCTCCTCCCCTTGCTTCTGATTTGTCGATGGCGGCCAATTTGGAACGTCGGGTGCCATTGTACCACGCCCGTCATTACGGAAATCTGTGTTACCGACAACCTGTGCATCGTCAATAGAGGGTGTCATGAAGAAATCTGTATTATCGATTACGTATGTACTGGGTGATACAGGGCGCCAAGATTTATCATTTTATATTAATAAATTTCACCGATTTCTCAAATAATTATCGTCATTAATAATTTAATTACATATAATTACAGCATTAAAAATTTGAAATTCAGCTTTAAACGCAAATCACGGACCTGTGCGATATAAACGACCCGTCAGTTTTCTATCTATCTCTACCATTATATAAATTGTATACCTTTTAAAATTTCTAATATAATATTTACGTCGAGAGATTCATTGATCATATAGTTGATATATTAATTAGCTACATTTTTCTCTTTCACAACCGATCAATGAAACATTTCCAGTGTGTATTTCTTGGTATCCCTTACAACGCTAATATAATTTTACATACGATGGTATTTCATTTTGAAATTTGTCATTTTGAAGTCGACATCTTAGATTTCCCACCCTTGAATTTTTAGCTCTGGGATTGGATTGATCATCTTTTATCCCTTTCACTAAACGGAAACTCTCTATCTCTCTCTCTCTCTCTCTCTCTCTCTCTCTCTCTCTCTCTCTCTCTCTCTCTCTCTCTCTCTCCTTCTCGCTGTCCTGCGTACCTTGCTATCTCTCTTTCTCTCAAAGAAGAAATCTGTATTATCGCCTAAGAATTTATAGATATTTGCTAATAGATGTAGCGTTAGTATGAATACCTCTATAGCCCCTCTATTTCATATAGTAGCGACAACCATTGATCTCGCCGCTGGAGCAAAATCACGTTGGCGACATTGAATATTACCAGATTTGACATTCATGTACAAAAACATTCACAGTTTAATATTAATTTGATAATGGACATTCACGTTCGGTAAAAACGACCATATTAATATGACATATATTTCTGTAATTCTAATTTTTTAACTTCTTATTAAAATTCCGCGACACCATGTATGTAGTAATTTTTTGTTTATTAAAGTTTGTATCAAGTTTGCTCCACGATATCGCTACTATATGAAATAAAGGGGCTATAAATACCTCGTAGACACGCCCATTCGTGATCTGATTGATCGATAGCTTTTATCCATACCCAGCTGGTGGGTCAATCATCTTGAAAAACGTTCTGAATGGTTCGGCCATCTTTTTCCCTACCACAGGCGATCATCTTGGAATACGTTCTGGTTGGTTCGGCCATCTTTTATCCCTACCGCTAGCGTTTAATGAACTGCGTACCTAGCTATCTCGCTCTCTCTCTCGCTACTAATACTTACAAGTTCTGCTACCTTTCTCTCTCTCACGCACACACTGTACTCTTTCTACCTCTAGAAGAAATAATAATGCCACATAGGAATTAAAATTATGTTTCTACTTTTCGTGTACTCTCTCTCGCGGATAACGATCTACCTTTTGTATAGTCGCCCTTCTCCCTTAATCATGCTAGTAAATGAAACATCAACGTTTAAATATATTATTTATTTATCTCTCTCTCTCTCTCTCTCTCTCTCTCTCTCTCTCTCTCTCTCTCTCTCTCTCTCTCTCTCTCTCTCTCTCTCTCTCTCTCTCTCTCTCTCTCTCTTCCTCTCCCTCTCCCTCTCCCTCTCCCTCTCCCTCTCCCTCTCCCTCTTCCTCTCCCTATCCCTCTCCCTCTCTCCAATGGTTGCATAACCAACTTTTAAAAATTAAATTTTGAAAAAGATTATTTTTATGAAAACAAACTTAGTTAATTAAAAGTGACATGCACACAAAAACTACTCTTTAAACGGATAAAGTATATGGGGAATGCCTGGTTTTTCATAGAAATTAGATATTTTTTCTTATAACTTTGGGAATCGTTTATGCATTTTTTAATTTAATAAAGTTTAGTTTATTTTTAATGTTATAAATCATCTGGAACAAACAAAGTGTGTTGTATTGAAGGTGTATGCAAATGTATAACAACTTACCTTGATTAAATATTGTTGAAACATAAAATCATCGAGATATGTTTAATTTGCAGTCTTATTGATTTGCAAAATTCTAAAGCTGTTTGCTAAATATTGTTTTAGTGGAAATTAATGGAGTAACATTATATCCACAGGAGTGATATAAATTTTAATATGAAGGTTAGATTTTGTTGATGGAATCACATAAAAACATGTTTGACAAGCTGCGCTTTTCTAACTTACATTTAATTTATGTAATTTGGATTGTAAATTAAAGTTTTTGATAAGATAAAATAAGTAATGATTTAATGCTTAGATTTGCTTACGTTAGATTTGCGAAGGGAAATTTTTTTCTTAAGAACTTTTTCAAAGAAGTCATTTGTTTTCTAAAAAAGTATAAAAAGAGAATACATTTTTTAACAAATACGTAGCAATCTAACTTCAGAGAAACAAGGTGTGTCTCTAGCAAATTCTACTATTGAATTCTGCTTCTATGATTGAAATTTAAGATTAGATTTGAATTTTGATGGTGGTAAAAATATAATTATTATTACTATGTTATGACATAATAATTGGTCAAAAATTGGTAATCTTGTTGAAGTGTTTTTGTTTTTAAGTATAAAGTTGTTCATTAAATTAAATATTGTTTTGATTAAACATTTTAAAATAAATTATTGTAATAATAAAAATCATAATTTTTTAAAAATACATGAATAATTTAATTTTCAATTGGATTGGAAATTATATTTGAATCGATCAATTTCATTGTGGGTCGATTTATATTTGGAGATGGCAGAATAATTTTTGACAGTATGGTTTTGAATAGAGATGCAAGTGGCGCCAAATAGAAAAACGAAAAGTGAGTTTTTAAATAAAAATTTATTTAATTTGGATACCTATAATTTTGGTTATTTAATAACGTTAATTTATTTCATAATAACTTTATATAGTAATAATAACTAAATTATGGCAAGTCGCCTCGATAACCGTAGGAGCTCTGGCTTAGCAAGCAGACTGTCCAGGGTTCGATTCTCCGCCGAGGCGATAATTTTTCTGGATGGATGTGCATTTAAAATATAATTTAATGTAAAACATTAATTAAACAAAATAAATTAACCTTTATCTAAAATTTATTACTTTTATATTTCAAATAATTAATAATCTATATATTTAGAACACAAGGTTTATTTTTGTTCCAGTTCGTTGGAGCGATCCACCTAGCCGATTTACGCGTTTCTTTTTTTAAATTAAATTAGCTTTCGCTGTGTAGATTAGTCAACACTACTTAATTTTTACATTTTTTTAATGTTTATATTTTTAATTTGAAAAACTCTAAAATGTAATGTAATTTGAGACGGGCGAATCGGACATTCACTAGGGTCACCCTCTCACCTTGCACGTGGTGAGTTTAGTAAGTACTCTTCGCTTATAAATATGAAGGGTGATGCAGGCGTCCACTTCCATCATTAATAAGCGTAGACAGAACCTGCATAGTTGAAAATTATGAACACACGCATTATACAAATAATAGCTGATGGCAATTGCTTATTCAGAGTAGTTTCATATTTTTTGTATAAAACATAGAAAATTTGTCAACACTATGTTTATATCATGTTTTTGAAATATGTACTAATAGACGTTTTCAAGAATGTTTTAAACAAGATCGATTTTTGATTTTATTCCTATCATTTCGTAAGGTAGAATTTCCGTGTGTATGTATTTATGTAGAATAAACCGGCAGGGAGCGGTAAGCCTGAAAGGAATATATGTCGGAAAAGAGGAGGGTAAGCTGGGAGAGAGGAGTGCTAGGCTTAGAATTTTCAAGTGGCTATGTTTGGTTACGTTTATTTAAATAATCACTCATGAAAATCCAAAGGATTGTAATAACACGTCGAATGTTGTATATAGGGAAATCCTTCAATGCTTTTGACCGTCATGTCTTGACGAGGTTTCCCTAGTATTATAATATTGCATGTGATGACGTCTATGGCGTTTTAATAGAACTACTGATCGTGCGATCATTTCGCACGGCCATTTCCGTTCAGTTTAGAGATTGTGAGCAATGAGTCATTCTCATGGTTACTAGATGGTGCGAAATGTGTAATTTTCTATCGTGGTCGTATATAAAAGATTATTATCTATTTATAATAATTTTTTATTTGTATTTGCATCTAAGTTTAAAATAATTTACTGTCATTAGTAATTATTAATTTCATTCGATTTCTTTTAAAAGTATCCTTTTAGACCCTTTTGGTATCCTAAAAGGCTTTAAGCAGTAAGCCTATAACAGTTCTTTGTTGGAATAATCGGTATTATTGTAAAATACCGGTCATATAAACTAATTTCTGCAAGCTAAACTATACTAAATGTTTCATTTTGAGCAAAAAGCTTACGATATTAAAAAGACATATAATATTTAAAGTACACCTGACAAATATCTATTAAACACACTATACTACTGGGCTACTTATAATCTTACTCTACCCCATATCGATAAGGAATCTTAGTGATTAATACAAAAAATTGTAAAAATAGGAATTACAAATACAAAAATACCGAGATTTATTTTTATTTACGAAAGCGCAGAAAAAGGAGTACTTTCATAGTTTGCTAAACTGCTTCTTATGGAGAAGTATAAAGTGTAAGCTAAGTGTAAAAGGGAAAACAGATTTATCATGATAATGCTAATTATCCTAGTAATAGTATCTCATGAAAATAAATTCTTATTTTCCATCTTTGCTTGGCTTTTATATTCTCTAGGGGCATGTAAGCGGAAGGCGAACTTGGGCCGCAAAATTGTATATAATTTGTATACTACCACCTGCTTCATTCTACGGAAGAGATGTGAATTGATAAAATATTATAACAGTTTGTAATTTATTTGAATTTCTAACCCCGGTATTAGGAAGTAAATTTAAAAAGTTCATTCATGACCCTCCAGAGATTTAAAGTTCCCCAAACAATCTGAGAAGGTTTTTAGGGTGCTACGCGTAACGTTTATATGTGTGCGTCTGTGTTGTGTTATATTTCCCCGAGAACTTGTAAACGCTGCTATTGTTGTGAATGTTATGGGGTGCTTAACATGAATTGTTGCATATTAGAGTGAATTACACCAAATAGTGATAGTAAAGCTTGGCGTTTCTGAAACGGAACCATATTGTTAATAATTCAAAGCATTCAAGAACGCCAGGGAACATGAGCTACACTTTGTTGTTACACTGTTTCTGTAGAATACGTAAGGGTTTTGCGGATTATTCCCAGAATTACAGATACATTCTACTTTAATACTGTAATACTCTTACATCAAATAGGTCGTAGCTTGTATTACCACAATTGAGTAGGAGCTGTTTACAGCTACAAAAACTGAAAACTTTGTTATTCTATGGTTTGCAATGAGTTACTACTACCGTTGACTGAGGATACTTGCAGTAGCATTTTTTCATGTTTTATCTTTCTATCTAACTAATAACAATTACTTTGGAAATTAGTGTTTACAAGAAAACTAACGTTTAAATAACAGACTTTGTTGATATTTGCGAACACTTTGTTTCTCAAACACGAAATTGTTGGTTTTGTGTGACAGATTTCTTATTGATCTTCTAAAATGTAGTTATAGTTAACTCTCTAATAGAAACTAAAAGAGCACAATCGAAGATAGCTACATTTTATACTGCAAATAACAGAGTTGAACATAAAAGGAAAATAATTGTCACACTAACACAAGGTGAGACTACTATAATAGTCCAATAACGTCCTACATATGTGATAAAAATAGAAACCTAGTTCTATCTTTCTGTTATAGAAAGCCGATTAAATGTGCTACCAATTTTTGCGTTTAAATCTTATGCCCTTGTACCACAATTTTGTCTAATAGTAGAGTGCAATTTGCATCAAATTATGGATTTTGTGGGACTTGTAAAAGTGTATAAATCACATAGAATTGTAGCGTTGGTTCTGTAGATTCTAAAACTGCAACTTGTCAAAAAATTCTATGATGCAAAAGGGCACCATTTAAAAATTTCGAGTTAAGTACGTAAATGGAAAATAGAAGATACCTCTATAATAAAAAATTATGTACATTTTTGTACAGATTCTTATTGATTTTAAAGTCTTCATAAGAGCTTTCGGTTGGAAATGCACGTAAATCCCATAAGCGAAAATTGAGACGGTTTCACATTTATACAAATTGCTCATTTTAAGCACTGCACAAATTTAAGTTTTGACTAGTTTTTGCTTTACACCGTTTTATTTCGGGAAAGGTAGCATTTAACAATAAAAATGTATTGGTGTGAAATTGTAACCACGTTTTTCGCAATTACGATGGTCCATGATTTTAAAGAAATATTAATGAAGATGTGTAATAAAATGTAAGACACCATTCCCACCGTGATGTGCCACCGATCGTAGGTGCATCTTGTTGAATCATATCGCGTCTGCACTGAATCCCTTATGTACAGCTACAGAAATAAGTAATGCGTTGCCTCCTACGTGCACCTACTCAGTATGCAACACATCTTATACATTCAAATAAAAAAACATAGCTATCTGTTATTAAAAATATTTATGTATAAAATCATAACATGAAAGGTAGAGGAGAATAATATTACGGATTACTAGAAAGAAAAGACTAGTTATTAGTTTTCCTGTCCTGATGGTTACAATGCTCGTTTAGGGTAATAGGGCGGTTTGAGTTTCGCATCGAACCTCGGTAACCATAAGTTTTATTTTTTAAATAAATTATATTTTTGTATTATGTTAATATTATTATGTTGATTACATTATTTAATCAGACTTTTTATTGAAATATAATCTCTAGAAACACTAGATATCTGGATATTTCTATATATAAATTTTAGACTGCGAGTAAGCAATTTTACAAAACGGCCACCGACGACAACAGCTGCAGAGTACATCAGCAGTACACCAAGCAGACACTCGCCGCACAAGTTATTCTCAGGTTACAGATATTAGTTGGAAGACATACTAGTTAATTAAGAATTAAAACAGTAACAATAATTGAACAAGAGAAAGACATTGATTGTCACCAAATTCTTTATTTATTAACAATAAAAACAACGACTACTACGAAGTTTGTGAAATCCCACATTTGTGTGACAAGGAAAACTGCAGAAAATCATAATCAGATTTGCCGGCATCGTGAGTCGATCTCCGACGATTTGGGTGAAAGGCCAGTCACTAAAGGCCAAGGTTATAATAGTTAATCTCAGCTATTATACATAATTAACATGATGTTAAATTACATTTTTTTTTCGGAAACGTGAATCTACAATTCGGAAAATATACGTCATGATTTAATTTTTAAATGAATTAATACAAGACATAAATTGAGAAAATTGTTCTAGAATATTACGCGGCAAATAATTTGGTGACCGTTGCACTTCTGTTTACTTATTATTATAAAGGCAAGGCTTTATTTGATATTGGTCCTTGGTAGTTGACATACATACTAATCAATAAAAATCAGAGAAACAAAAATTAATCGGGAATGTAATCATCAGAAACAAAGAGAAGTTTGCTTTAAAATTGCTTAAAAATTAACAATTGAAGCTATCTGAATTATTAACTATATTTCAAGGTTATCAAAAATTAATGTTAACATTATTTCTCTAACAAACTTAACACGAGCGTGCGAAAGACACTTTCTAGCGAGTTATGTACACTGTTTTTCCTACGATCCCACAAAAAAAACGATAATTTCTTCGTGATTTATCTCGATTTTAACTTAAATTACAACAAAGTGAAATTATTATAGAGGAACAATTTTTTAAGTAACTTATAAATTTCTTTGATTTATAACATTTATAGTAATGGTTTATTAATAATACGTGATACAGAATTTCTTTTATATTTATTACTGTTTACATTTACCGAATTACGTCAACAGCAGTAGACGCATATATGACATACGAACCTAACACCCCTCTTTTAAATAACTTGAACTCGACAACACGCATGTTGGAGTTGGGTTACACGTGACGTCTTCTTGACAATTGATATTGTCCTACGTTTATTCAAGCAGAATTGGTCTGCATTCCACCTATATGCTATAATTATTTATCTTTATATTAATTTAATACTAATAATTTATTGAAAAAATCTGATGTTATTTTCGTTTCCATTCATTATTTCAAGTCATTCTAACATATTCTTATTTTGATTTATTAATATTTTACGTGGTTGTTTAACCTTTGGTGGTCCTTTTTGAAGTATCCAGCAGGTAAGCGAAAAACTTCAGTATATCACTGACAAAAATCATTTGCAGTCCTTAGTTGCCTGCTGCCCTTGCTTTGCCGGCTCTTAATGTTTTACTATTAGTTAATATTTAGTAAAAAAAGTTCATTGAAAAGATAAAAGTTTAATAAAATATGGAATAATTAAAATTTTGCGATGTGTAGTGACATTAGTGTGCGGAAACTAATGACATTTGTGTGCGGAAATTAGTCATATCGCACGCAAACGTCATTTATCAATTGTTTTTAGAGGATGATTGATATTGCCAACTTTCAAGCCTACCTTATTGTTGAAACGATATTGTTATGTTTCCTATGGTGGTAAGAAAACTATATTTTGTTACAATTTATACATAATTAATTGAAAATTACCGCACAGTTCTTTTTTACAAGATAACGTAATCAACTAAAAGTTAGAATCATAACAAATCTATTGGATTAATAATTACTTCTCTTAAGTTGTAGAGTCATAATTAACACATATCACAATTTAACAATATAATGGGTATCAAAATTACTACAAACTACACAAGTATCAGGATGAGCAGGCCCTTAGAAATGATTTACATACTAACACTAACGCTAGGGTGGTCGAAACCTTTCTAATAACTACATATTACTACTAAGCTTAGGTGGACCAGGTAAGCGGTGCCCCTGGACGCTAGTTTCCTAGGCTCTCATTAACTAAGCAGTAGGGGGGTCAAGTAAGCTTCGCCCCTGGACGCTAGCTTCCTGAAACCCTACCCTTAAATAATATAAAAGTTACTCAACAGGCTGGCCAACAGATTGTCACCAACGGAAATTATTTCCACTTGAATTATTTTATACGTTCTACAACTTGCGCAAATATCGTGCAAGGACACACTCAGTTGCCCTCGTTAGTCAAGCAGCCGCGGTCTCGTCGCTTACAACTTGAGCCAGCTGCGCATTCCTTCGAAGAAACGCCACCGCGTCACCCACGTCTGGCCATTCCAATGCATTTTATCTATTAAGGTTGCTTCGTCTATACTGAACAACCCAGGTTCCCCTACAAGCAGTCAAGTCGCCTACGATTCACAACCAGCTGCGCAATCCTTCAAAGAACTCAGCATATTTCCGCTCAGCCCATTTGCACACGCGACCTGGCTATTTATTCGAAGAATTTCCGCTCCAACCTACCAGCCTGCAACCAGGAAACGTGAGCTTTCTTGGTTTCATACTTAGAACACCAACCTACAGATTCCCACTATTATGCTAACCTCTTCCGCTTCGAGCAGTATATAACCAACTTGCTTTGAGCTTATAATTCAGTCAGTGAAATTCACTCCAACACTACATCTCCAAGCAAGCTGGTGAGTACCTTTTAATTTATCTACTGCTTAGTTCTGCTTAGTTATGAGAGGGTTGCGATATAGCCCTCTCTTGTTTAGTTATGGGGAGTTGTGTCCAGGCTCTCTTACTCGCTTAGTTTGTAGATCACCAGGAGTTTGTCTCCTACGCTTAGTCTGTAGATTTAATTCTAGAGCAGGGTGGTTTCGACCACCCTTATGATTATGTTAGATTTAGGAGGACTGTACGTCCTCACATGTAGAACCAATGTGTGTAACCTTTTGTATTCTATTGTTTGTCGTTAGTATATAGTTGTTTTTATGACTTGTGTTTATTTTTCTTTCTACCTCTGACTACGTCCTCCAGTCACGAAAACCCCACGTGACAAGATCATGGTTGGATGAACTCAAGAACTCAACTGCCTTATGTCTCGTATCAAGCCTGCCTTTGTATGGTATTCTCATGAATATCGTGGAAGCCATTGATGCATAAATGCATGTATTAACGTTTAGTACTGAATACATTATTTTATTAATGTTAACTCGTAGGTGCTGCTTGTGTTTAAGGTTCCGCGTATTCGTCAGCACTTCTTATTTGAACATGTAGGTGTTTCTTGGTGTAGATTACAACCTACACCACGTTATAAAGACGTTTGCAAGCTTAGTAAACATTTATACTGGTTGGCTGGCTTGAGGAATAATTAATTGTTTCTTCTTGAATAATTCCGTCTGTGGCAATATACAGAATTATAAAGCTTGTATTAAACACATTTACTAGTCTTAATCTTAACATATGATTTAACACATTTAAACAGCCAAGCATTAAACTCGTTCGCTTTTATTTGCTTAGCATATTGAGCTACTGCGAAAAGATTGATAAATGACACTATTTAACGTGAATTAGACAGAGAAGGGGTGTCTGTAAAATATTCTGGAGCTGATGAGGTTTTCTCTTTTTCTTGAAACAACCATGATGCAACCAATAACCGCGAAATGTAAATTGACTAGAGGATACAATGTGACTCTATTTGATGTTTTCAATTTTATAATAATAAAGATCCAATATAGCATTTTATTTGAAATTGTCTTAAAAAGGCAAGAGCGTATAAATAATGCTAACAGACTGACTAGACTACCGGATTTAAACCCAGTTGATTTCTGTTTATTTCCATTTTAAAAATATACTCTAAAAAGAGCACTAAGTAAAAATAAAAAAAACATCGAATTAATTTTGAAATTCGGATATTCGAACTTAAGAATAGTAAAACCTTAATACTACAAAACGTTTTATTTATTTTTATAAAAATAATAAATTCAACTAAAGATGGAAATGTTGAGTCTAAGCAATTCCAAATTACGTAATTTATTTAATAGTAAATTCGAGAGAAATTCTAAGTTTAAGCAGAACGTCAGATCGTAGCCAGAAATGAGAATCTGGAGTAAATAAGATTAGTGGTCTTAATAATTGTCATATAATTGCAATAAAAACGAAAACACAGTATACAGGTATCGAAACTTAATTCTTACCTAACCAAATCAGCCCGAAACAGTTAGTCTAACAATTTCATTTTGTTGTTTGGTTTTCTGCAGCAATTTTTTCTTTTATATGTAACACGAATATAGTTGAACTGTTGTCTAATTAAATGTCTTTAAAGTGCAAGAACTAGTTTATTAAAATTTGAAAAGCGATTTATGCTGTTGTAATATTTATATTTATGTTATTACTTAACTGTAGCTAGTGCTTAATTAATAGTATAAGTAGATAGATTAACTGAGGGGTACACCGATTTAGTTGTAGTTCAAGTTGATTTGAAAGTAACCTATAAACATTTGTGCTGGTTTTTATGTTATTATTTAATGTATAATAAGCACAGATGTGGTCTTACTTCTTCCGAATTGAAGGTCGTTAACATGGTCTTTCTTTGGCACTCTCGTTTAATATTTGATATGTTGGAGTTATCTATATAAAACTGAATTTGGTGGCGCCCTAATAATACCGACTGCCACATTATATTCTGACCCTCTATAAACCTGTATAACTTTTGAACTAATTGAGATAATGAAATGCGGTGTTTACCAGTCTTCTTCTTATCCTTTAGGTTACTTTTATACGAGGATACTGTATACCGGATACTGTATCCGAAATACAATCTATTGCAAGAATTCTTGCCGGATACTCCTCAAAGACTGTTGGGAAACTTATTTTGAACTTGCATTGACTTGAAATGTGGAAAAAAGGAAAGAAGGAACTATTCAAATAGTTCACAGCCAACTATGATTTTTATTTAAACGCAAAGGATACGAAAAACCATTTTTTAATTAGATTGTAATAAAAATAAGAAATTTGATCCTACAGGGAGATATGTGATAACTATAAATCCAATAAGTGATTCAAAGTTGATTTCAGTAATTCAAATTCTGATAATATTGTTGCCTTCCGCTCAAACAAATTCCTGAAGAACATAAAGTTCTCTAAAGAAAGAAACTTATCCGAGATATCGCCAAGTATCGAAAAGTCGAAAAACACAATTATTGGTTATAACTCGAAACCAAAGACAGTAGCAAATTTTGGTTTTAAGCATTGAGTTTGTCTCCAGAAAAAAAGTCATCGACAATGTGCAATCCATTTTCCTTTATCTATTATAGTAACCGAGTTCCTCTATATAGAAACACGGAAGGAATTAATTTATTTTTTAATTGTTTGTTTAAAATAGTTAATTGAAAATCTTTTCAACTTCTATTTTTTGTAATTTTGTAAAAGTATTCATAAAGTTTTCCAAACGCTATTAGTTGTCTAAAGTATATATAATATCTCCTACTGTCTGGAAACTATTTAGAAGGGTTTATGTTATGGTTCATTATGCGCAATGTAGTGAAGTTTGTGACTGTAACAAAGTCAAAGCCATTCATAAATTACAATGTATTTAAATTTAGAGATTAATTTTGCTAATCCAGGTAGGTAACATTAAATGTGCTTGTGCATGTTGTAGTTGTGAAGCTGATATATATTCAAGTTTTGCATTTCCTTTACGTACGTGACTAAATTGCGAATGTAATTTAGATACAATTTAAATAGTTTACTTGTTAAACATGGTAAGTTGCGGCTAACTTTGTTAACTGCTGCTGAGCAATTTAAACTAACGTACTATAAGACAGTTTGCAGTTTATTTACAGAATTTATAGCTTTTGAAACGTTTTTCGAATCTAACTAACGTTTTCACTAAATTTTCATTGTAACTACTTTTGTACCAATGGGAAACCTTTTCATGTAATTGCATCATAATTGCTAAAGCAGCGGATTTTTCACCCATTTGTTTTATTTTTGCAAAATAATTAGTCGTCAGGTAGCGCTGTTCTGGTGACGCTTTGGTGGAACTACCGTCATATAAGTTACAAAATCTTGCGACTTACCATTGCAGTGTTACTTTTATAAGTAGTGCTTTTGTTAGTGCTATAAGGAAGTGTCAAAGGAGGACAAATCTTCTTTATATAAAGTATTCTTTAGAACACTTCTTAGTGTTATCAATATCCGAATATAACAAAATTACAAAAAAAAACGATAATTTATATTTTTATCTCATTGCACTCTTGCATATTTTTAAAATAAATATTTTGTTAAAGTGCAATATTGTTTTTACAATTTGCATTATGCGGATGTAAACTCAGTAAAATCGACAACGGTTTCTATCTCTGTATAATACGCTTTGTATTATGTTGCATAAAATATTGGATTATCAGATAAGCAAAGATTCGCCAACACTACTCACCCTTTGCCTCCAAGGCTCTTTGAAATATTCATCGAAAATCTCCCTCATGTGACATAGTATTCGACTATGTACTAAAACAAGGTAGGACTCGAACAACCTTAAGCACTTAGTTCTTGCACCTCATTCCTCTTCATCCAAAAATAGTGCTGAAATATCCATCTAAAGCCATACACGTGTGGTAGATTAATCGACCCTCCTCGACGGGACGCGACGTCACAGGCCGAATTATAACCACTCCTGGGACATTACTGGACCATTTATATCGTGGCAAGGGCCTAGTAACTTACGCTACAAGGGACCAAACATATGACACATCAGTCGACTTCTCTTGGTATCACAAGATGAGTCGTAGTACTCTCTTGGAGTATTACAATAGCATACTTGGAAAGTTATGACATCCTAGAAACAGACTTGAGTAGTCTATTTCAGATAAAGGTTTCATAAAGTTTCTGGACCAAAAACGGAACAAAAATTAGCGTACAGCAGATGCTGTGGCGACTTTACTGTTTTTATTGCAATTCTCTTATACGGATTTCTTCGTGTTCACTTTGATATGCTCAATATTTGGTGCCGAAACATTCTCCAGGGACTGTAGGTTTGTTGCATAAGGGCATTTTCCGATTACCCAGCACATTATAAAAAAGAAGTTTTGATATTATAATTACTAGTGAAAACTTACCGGTATACTCGTTGACCCTCACTGTCTTGGCGGAGTTTAAGAGTTGCTTGAGATCTTTGTATGCACGCTCAGTGATAAGTGTGTTATCGGACTGGGTAAAAGTTCATTGCAGAATTTTGGATCAACTGGTGAACATCTTGCTGAATGAAGCTGGGGGCATGGTGTGGGGAAAGAGCCCTTAAAGTTGTTGTATTGGTTTTTGTGGTGCGTTGGAGTCAACTCCTATGCCACATTAGGGAAGTTTTAGATGAATATTCTAAGGAGTCTTGGGGAGAGCGGGCGAGAGAGTGCTGTTTTCATACTTTTAAGTTACATTTTGTGTCAAAACCTTCAATAAAAAGTAAACTTGCAGTTAGTTGCATTAGATAAGGACATTTTAGCAAAATAAAAACCATTTTATACTTTAAAAATGGTTCAAGATCATGGTCTTTGTCATGTTCTTGCTCAAGGTGCACTAGGTTCCGGCCCAAATCTATGCGGTTCTGAAATCATTAAACTTAGATCAATTATATGCCAGTTTTGACTGCTTAACTGGATACTGCTTAACGAAATAGGTCGTTTTAAGATTTAAGCTTTTATAGTTTGAAAGTTGTAAATTGTTTTAAAGAGGTTGCAAATTTAATGTTCTAAGCTATTGAAACTAATTTTTTGAAACTCATAGCTCCAAGTTACAAAGTTAATTTATCGAAGCTTTTAACTTTTCAGAGTTCAAGATGAAGTTTTAATATACTGTTTATTGTTTCTAGCTTTATTTGGTAAAACTCCATAATCATGACATAAATAAAATTAATTAGTTAAAAGTTTCACACTTTTTTTTATATAATCTACCTGACAATTGTCTCGACAGCTAAGCTGTCATTATCAAAGATAATATAAATACTAATAATAATTACTACTACTCATTACCTGGAGAACAATGTCCCAGAAGCTATGAATATTGTACAGGAGGGACATTATTATTACGCAGGCCCAACGTGTGGCTGCGGCAGACTTACAGATGGTATAGCACAAATTCACATTTGTGTTGCAGCTGAGGAAAACTGCAGAAAACTTTAACCAGATCGGCCGGCTCCGGGATTTAATCCCGGTCCGCCTGGGTGAGAAACTAGCATGCTAGCCGCTAGACTACCAAGGCTTTTACTACTAAATATTAACAAACACATCGCTAAGGTAAAGACAAAAAATAGATAACTAGATAAAAAGATAAACATTAAATGTCTAACACTACCAGTAACGGAGAATTATTGCAGAGCACAATCTGTTCATTCTTTAAAGGTACCCTGAGTTTGTGTTTGTATATCTCAAAAGCTTCGAAATTTCTAATTTGCGTGTTCCAAATGGAAAGGTTTATAGTGTGATTCTTTCGTAATTCAAATGCACATTTTCGACATGGTATTTTCCCTCAAGCAAAAAATTATTATTGACCCATATTTTTAAAACCGTAGAGGGGGGAATTTTATTGTTTTTTAATGTTACCCTATTTTTCTCTTGACACCAACACACTAATCAATGTAAATACAGGGTGTCCCACAATGCTGTTTACACGCAATATTTCCCTTATTTGAAAAGATAAAGAAATCAACCAGAAACTATTGTGAATGACTCAAAATGGACCTTCAGAAAACATCCTTAAACACTGGTTGCATAGCAACGTTTAAGAAATCATGCCAACTTGATTAATTTTTCAATTTGCATCGTTTGTCTTTTTTCACGGAAATGTGTTCTTAACTTCATTCTGCATACAGTAGTATGCCTTACTTAATTATCTAATTTGCATTTAGGGGTTGAAAAAAATATTTTTTATAAATTGAATTTATCTTAAACTTAAAGCAAATGCTGAAAATGTCCTCCTGTGGACTCTACACGGGCTTTAAAGTGCCTCAGTAGTTCCCTTGTAGACACGGCTCTAATCATATTTTATTAATAAATAATTTAGTTAGTGAATATGAAGTGTACAATTTATAAAAAATATTTTTTTCAACTCCTAAATGCACATTAGATAATTAAGTAAGGCATACTACCGTATGCGGAATGAAGTGAAGAATACATTTCCGTGGAAAAAGACAGAGGGTGCAATTTGAAAAATTAATCAAGTTGACATGATCTCTTAAACGTTGCTATGCAACCAGCGTTTAAGGATGTTTTCTGAAGGTCCATTTTGTTGATGTGTTTCGGACTACGGAATGCAGCCAGCACCTGGAGTCGTTTCATGGACACTGTATTATAAGGGCTCCCATTTTGTTTTTCTTATCTAGACGATATACTAGTCTTTAGTGCTGATTCGCAGCAACATATTGAACATTTACACAAAGTGTTTTCCCGATTAAAAGACAATGGCCTAATTATAAACCTACCAAAGTGTGTCTTTGGAGTCAATGAGCTCGATCTTTTAGGACATCACGTTAATATACGCGGTATCAAACCAATGGCTTCCAAAGTCCAGGCTATAATTGATTACCCATTGCCTTCAAGTCAGAAAGCACTCCGGAATTTTATTGGCTTAATTTCGTATTACCATAAATTTGTACCAAACTGTGCGAAAACTTTGGCACCGTTAGCCTCTATAGTTATTCCTGATAAAGCTTCGCTAAAGCCGGTCCAGTTAAATCATGAGCAAATAGAAGCCTTTAGGCACGCGAAGAATGCTTTGATCACCGCTACTTTATTGGTACATCCGCGAATTAATAACCCTCTTAGTATAGCTGCAGACAGTTCGTCTTCCACTATAGCTGGAGTATTACAACAGTTTGAAGATGGCATGTGGAAACCACTAGCTTTCTGTTCCCGGAAGTTAACCACCACAGAGCAAAAGTACAGTATTTTTTCTCGGGAACTTCTTGCAATATACTTTGCCTTAAAGAAGTTTCGTTACTACGTTGAGTGCAGAGACTTTCAAATCTTTACGGATCACAAACCTTTGTGTACGGCGTTCAAAAATAATGGTGATCAATATTTACCACTTTCGACAACTAGAGTTTATTTCTCAATTCACAACTGACCTCCAATATATCAAAGGTCAAGAGAATATTCCGGCGGACGCTCTGACAAGAGTTAATCTTATTAACGTCCCTGGACCAGATCTTAGTTACGACGAAGTCGCTCTATCTCAAGAACAAGATCCCGAGTTAAACCAGCTCCGATCTCGTAGTAATTTTCAATTCATTTCCCTTCAAACTGCCAACAAATCAAACCTCTGGGTGGATGTTAGTATAGGCCAACCACGACCCTATATCCCGCTCAAATTCAGGTATCCCTTATTCCAACAACTACACAACATCGCACATCCTGGCATCCGTGCTTACTAAAAGATTGATTACTCAGCGATATCTGTGGCCATCTATGCACCACGATATTCAGAAGTGGGTCATATCTTGTGCTGAATGTCAGAAACATAAACTTCGGAGTCATACGAAAACCCCTCTACAATCTATTGTAGAACCAGATGAACGTTTTACTAAGGTCCATCTCGACCTAGTACACCTTCCTTCTTCAGGAGGTTATAAATTCCTCCTTACCATTATTGACCGCTACAATCGGTGGCCTGAAGCAATTCCTCTGAAGGATTCTTCTGTGGAGTCAGTAATCACTGCATTTGTCGACACGTGGGTGTCCCGCTTTGGAATTCCCAAGTATCTCACCACGGACAATGCAAGAATATTCCTTTCTCATGCATGGATCAACGTCATGGCCATGTTAGGAATTAAACACGTCAAATGCACGGCCTTCCACCCGATTAGTCAGGGCGTTATCGAACGTTTTAATCGGACACTCAAGCAATCCATTCAAACCACAGGAACTTCCTCCTGGTTAACGAATCTCCCTTGGACTCTCTTGAGCTTACGTGCAACACTGAAATCGCAAGTTAATGTTTTTCCTGCAGAAACCCTGTATGCTACCCCTTCACGACTACCTGGAGATTTCTTTGAAGAAGAACAACTGGCTAACGACATGAACCTCCCTAATTTCATAGCCAATCTCAAACGTCGTATGAGGAAGCAGAAGCATTTTTTTACAAAAACGTATTCCGGTCAGTCCTTCGTCCCCAGCGACTTGACCAACTGCACACACGTGTACGTTCGTAATGACATGCACACTCTGGGCATGAAAGACAGTTACTTAGGCCCCTATAAAGTTTTAGAACGGACAGTTAAATATGGCACTTTAGAAAATCACACTGGCCCTATCTCTTTAGATAGGCTAAAGCCTGCATATTTTTTAGATTAGTTACTTTCTAATGTTAAGCCAACAATCAACTGATTTCAAATGCTACGCGAAGGCATCTTTTGAAAACCTTTTATGTGTTGACTTTGAAAATTTGAACACTTTTCTGTTTTTTCTTTCTGTTTACAGGTTCCAAGAGTTGCCCTCGCAAGTTCCGTATTGTTAGTTAACTTAAGTTTTTTATTGTATACTACCTAGTGGAGTTTTTGTAGCTGGAGCATTTTACAACTTTATTCAAGTTCCTTTAAAATACTCCATTTTTTCTCCAAAATACTATTCCGTATTTTTTCCTTTTCATGTATTACCCTCGTTTCAGACCGGGCGGGGTAAATGTTGTGAATGGCTCACAACGTAGATACGGAATGGTACTAGGCAACGAGAATAATAAACAAGTCGAATAAATATTTCATAAAAGTTATTACTTGTGTTTTACTACCTCCTAGAAGAGAGACATATAAATAGCCCTAACACTACATTGGTGTTAAACCATCGCTACATTACCACAACTTTCCGCTATGCATAAAAATTTGTTCTAAATTTACTGAACTAATACCAATCTTCGTTCTATATACCTATATTTAATTCCATTTTAGTATATTATCATTTGATGAATTTCTTTTCAAAGGTAAATGAAATGCAAACCTAACAAAATTATACTGTAACTACATGCGAAAGAAACAAAAGGAGATTGTGCAACGTAATTACGGCTTTGCATTTTAATGAACCCGGCATTGATTTGAATAAAGATAAGAGGATGCGAATAAAAAAGATTCCCACTTTTCAATTTTCAGTTTTTTGCAAAAACAAGTTAAATTCATGTATTCTGTGCTACCTTTTTGTTTCATTTATACCTACCTGCACGGCTATTTTATTCTATGTAGAGCTTTTCCCTGTGGCATATTTTTACCTTAAACAATGTTGAATAAAAATATTAAAAAAATAACTAAATAAAATTCAACAGCACTAATTATAATAGTGGTGTAGTATTAATTGGACGTTTACAGTTATTTTAGTTAGATTGTTTATTTTGAACTAACCTGTTAATTGTACATTGCATGCATCAGCACTTTTAATTATTTGAAATTCAGAGAGAAATTAATCAAACAAGTAAATATAAAGAGAAACAAGAATAGCTTACCTTGTTTACCCCCATAACTCAAAATTGGTTAGGTGGTAAAATGTTTCTTAACGCACAAAGTTTGTTCTTTCTTGGAAAAGGTAGTAAAGCCATAGACACTGTGGCAATGTGATATGAGCCGCATTAGCTCTTGGTAGGGACGAATCCCCTAAGAAGCAGTTATTGTCTATTTGATTCTAGAAATAAGTATCAGTAATACAAGAAGTATTCCACAATCCAATATCTCATATAAACAAAAATAAACAGAACTGAAAAACATCGAGCGATCCAAATAATTATATAAGTAAAGAGCCTGTAAAATGTAGGTACCGAATTTATTTACAGTAACAAGTAAGCACATTTAAGGTAATTTAGCACGATGATATGATTAGGGCTGATTTTGATATCAATTAGGGAAAGTACGAAACTGTATGATAACGTAGGAGATAAAAATTGATTAAATACAATTTTTAATAACAAGCAAAATTAGTAGCGAAGAATGCCAAAGAGCTAGTTTATTCTTTTTAATCATTTTTACATGAAATGTTATTATTACAAATAGTAAATTATACAAAATAAAAGTTTTACGTTCTACCGTTTAACATAACTTTTTTAATTTAAATTTCAGTAAGAGATCTTTCAAATAATCATTTTAGTCTTATAGACTCAGCACAGGCACCTAATAAACAGCTAATTAACAAAATGTTATAGTTTGAAGATTTTCAATTATATAATTCACTTAGATTCCAAATGTTGTTTTGAGTTTTTTCTCTTTTAAGTAAAGGATGTGATCGTTAACAGAATTTATAATTTATTCGTATGTAACACTCCCTATAATGAATTATGAAGGAAATTTGGTCATGGTGTGGAATGGCTTCTGTGCAATTTATTTCGTCTAATGTTTTATTGAAGTCTTTTGAATTTTTGTATAAAGTACACACTATTGTTCTATCTAAAGTTATCCGATCAGTACGTTACGTCGGGTAAACAATGTGTTTTTTAGTTTTCAATTATTCCTTATGTAAGTAGTTAGTTGTACATAATGTAATTTTATTTAGGAAAGTAGAATCCTACGCAAGTGAGATCGTATATTTGGAATGTAATCACCGTTTTAGAAATACATTTGACGGTTGCCATCGAAGTTGACTTACAGCTTTATATGTTAATTTAAGAAATTCCATAATTTTTATTAGTTCAAAGTCAGTCAGTAAAAAGTCAGTTATTTTAGTTTAAAGAGTTGAAGGTACGTCTCGCGCTACCTCCAAATAGTAAATTTGGAAAAAATAGTTCTTAGAATATAATACGTACTTACCATTTATAATTATAAAAGAAACAAAAGATGTTATCATCCCCCAACGAGTTTATTGGAATTTCTATTATATTATAAATTCAAGGAAGATTGATTTTATAAATACCATCGATATTTTAGTTTGACATTCTGGAAGTTGTCAAAGAAAAAAGCGCGTGTGGTGTAACAGTAAAGTTTTTAACGGAAAAATATAGTAATAAATGGTGTTTGTGTACAGACAAATTTTAATTAAAAACAAGTACTTAACTATGTGCTTTATTTATCTTTTCTGATACCAGTCAAATAAAAGATAGGAGTAAATAAATAAACACAGACTTTACGACTTATAGTTGCAGATAATAAAAGTTTGTATCATTGCTTTAATTTAGGTTTATTTTAATTTAAAATTAAATAAAAATTATAATAGTTTGATTTAGCAGTTATTTAAAATTTAATTTTTAGTATTTATTTTTATTTAATGTTAAAGAATTGTGCGTTGAATAAATAAAACTTTTCTTGTCTCAATGTATAACTGCTTATTTATTTATTGTGTTATTGATTTTATTATTGAAAATGTATTTGTAAGAGATTTAAGCATAAAACATTGGATCTCTTTCTCTAGTCGTTTATTTCATAAATGAAATGTCGTGACGTCATGTTGTCCTGTCATGTCGCTGAATTGACGATTTCTCTCCAGTTTTCCCTTTCTGTAGCTGTTCTTATGTTTGTTTGGAAGGAAATCTCAGTTATTTCTTTGACCTGGTCCACCCATCGTTTCGGAGGGCGTCCTCTGGGGCGTGTTCCCTCTACTTTTCTTTGAATTAGAAGTTTTTCTAGGTTATCGTCTTTTTTTCGTGTTATGTGTCTGAAGTATTTCAGTATTCTTCGCTTGACGATGGTTGACAGTCGCTCTTTTTTGTATAATTCTGCCAGAATGGAGACGTTAGTTCTGTGAGCCGTCCAGGGTATTCGCAATAGTCGTCTCCAGCACCACATCTCAAAAGCGTTCAATCTCGCTCTGTCTATTGCATTTAGAGTCCAAGTCTCGGCTCCACATATTGCAACAGGAAAAACTAACGCATTGACAAACCTTATTTTTGTATTGTTTGTTACTTGTTTGTCTTTCCAAATTTTGTTGAGGTTCGACATCGCGCTTTCACCAAGTGCTATCCGTCTTTTGATTTTGGTAGACGTAGTGCCAACGTATTAGCCAAGGTATATTATTTCATTGATGTTTTCTATGTCATGTATGTTCGGTATATGATCTATGTTATTCCATCGATCAATTATTATCATTAGTTTAGTTTTTTGACGGTTTAGTTTCAAACCAAATATTAGGCTTTCTTCTTCTACTCTCTCGATGAGTTCCCTCATTTCTTGTTCATCTTCTGCAATCAAAGTCGTACCGTCTGCGTAGCGTAAGTTGTTGATTCTCTTTCCTCCTATTACTATTCCTCCTTCCCACTCTTCCAGAACTCTTCTCAAGATAAACTCAACATATACGTTGAACAACAAAGGTGAAAGCACACAGCCTTGACGGATGCCTCGATGTGTACTAAAGGATTCAGAATCTCTTCTATCTATCCTTACAATTGCTTTGTTATTTTCGTAGAGTTGCTTCAGTAAGATGACCAGATATTGAGGAGTTCCCATACCTAACAAAGATATCTATAACTGGTTCCATTTCACATAATCGAAAGCCTTGCAGCAGTCGAGGAAGCAGAGGTAAGTAGGTTTTACAAAGTCTCTTACTTTATCTATGATTTGGCTTATGTTCATGATTTGCTCTCTCGTTCCTTTATTCTTTACGAAACCAACCTGTTCCTGAGGGATTTACCAATCTAGGAAGTGTCTGAGACGTTGTAATAAGATCCAGAAAACATTGGATAAGTAAGAACAATTTATTTTAAACAGTTCTCGTCAAGTTATACAACAACATAAGAGAATACAACAATATCAAAACCATAAGACTGAATTAACTTATTGGTGTGTTCATATCATCTTTGTAGGTAGGTCTACAAAAACAAAAATATTTTTAGAAAAATGTTTACGGCAGTTTCCGATTTTATTCAATTTACTGAAATTGTATTGCAAAAATTATTTATTTTTAGTAAGATTAATCAAAAAATAAAAATTTAGATCTTCTGATATTTGACTGTCTAACCTGAAATAAGGGATAACCTAAACTATCTGTGATACCAGGCGTTTCAAAGTAGGCCTGTGCGAAAGGACTATAATACTTGTAGGACTAGGCACGGGTTACCATTTTAGCCTGGACCTGATCTCTTCAGAAGAAGATGTTTCGTTTCTATTACCCAAATTTGTTATTTAGACAGAAAATTTGTTAGTATTAAGTAAAATCAAATTTAATGCTTTTTGTAAGTTTTTTTGACACATAAAAAGTTCCATTGTTAAATAAAATAATAATAAATAAAATATATTGTTAAATATTTTAAAATTGGAAATTAATTAATTCCATTGTATTTATTAAATATGAAATACAGAAAAATAAACGTTAAATTAATATTAAATAGAAAAGGTATTTTTAGCATTAAATACATTTATAAAAATCTAAATTTAAATTGGATAAAACATCTTGTTTTAAATTATTTACAAATAAAAGTTGACCAAGACTTTACTGGTCAGATTTACAGACATGTAAAGGAAATTGTTAACCACTTTGTTGCTGTTGCTATAGTAATAACTTACTTTAAAAGGTTTTTAAAATGTACATATTGCAGTATGATTGTGAATAATAGTTATTTACTTGGCAAGCTTTGTAAATTAATCTTTATGTGCGAGCTGGAATGCTTGTGGGCCGAGCGACAAAGGAGCGAGCCTCCATAATCCAGTGAGCCCTGTAAAGATTAATTGCAAGGCGTGCAAGTTTTATTTCTATCTTTACCGGGTTTTTCTTTTATTAATTTATTATATATTTTATATAAAAAAAACATGTTATAATACATAGGCGACAGGGCAATTTATAGCTAGACATTGTCATTGTGTCATTAAGCAACAAATATGTTTGTATTACCTTTTTATTGATGAGCATTGTAAAAGCAACTTAATAAGTCTCCTGTAGGAACCCGTAAATTTTACAGGGCTGTAGCTGTACCTACTCATTTACTTTTACTCATTTACATAAACGCTGTAAAGTGTCATTCACATAGGGAGTGATAGAAATTACTTTAAAATCAATCTTTGCTGTGTCGGGTGGATAAGATGTTTATTGTTTTTCTCTGTTAGAAATACTTTTTCAATGCAACAAGTTATTTGCGAAATTTTCCTGTCGGAATACTACATAAATTAAAAATTAAAGATTTTGCTACCTACATACATACTTATGCATGGTGATGAGTGCAGTTAAAACTTTTCGAATTTTAAGTAAAGGGTATATAAAAATCACTGCACGAGTTTTGCAAGTTTTACGTGGTTATAATTTATACTAATTTAAGTATCTTTTAACTTATTGAAAAAAAAACTATAGGTTAGCTATAGAGAAAATATTTCCAATTGAGACTCAAATACAAGACACAAACTACATGTCAATACCATACTTTGATCAAAATATCAGAACAAATTGCAAATGTACTACGAAAAAACAACAATTACAAAATAACCTATAAAATTAATAACAACATTTTTCTATTTTTATTCAATGCTAAAGACAGGACACAAATATCATGAAGTCCGGCATTCACTGTTTGAATTGTTCTTTTTGTAACTGGTTTTATATTGGACAAACACTTAGAAATTTCCACATAAGATACAAAGATCACGTACGCTCTTATAGACCTAATCATTCAGAAAAATCGAATTATGCCAAACACATTTTGGAACAGAATCACCCAATGACACCTCAAAATAACAGCAAATTCTTACATTTTTGCAACAATAAACACAAATTAGACATTTTAGAAGCTTTTGAAATACACAAACATACATAGCACAGTACCTTTAATGAATGAACAAACTGAACTTAAGGTGTTAGGTATTTAGTTTTTATATATATTGTATCTATTGATCGTCTCACGTTGAGACTACAGTGTGTGTTCTTATGGACAACGGGGTGGCTAAATATCTTGCAAGCAACTTTTAAAAACACTTTCTAAATATTGTAAATATTGTAAAAAATTTTCGGGATAATTGCTTTTAAAGTTTTAAAACAAAAATTAAAAAACAAATCAAGAGTTCCAAGTTTGAAACCAAATAATTATTTCTGTATTAAGAAATTTGCTTATATGCGTTCGGTGACAAATAATAGTGCCGACAAAAAACGTTATACTATAATTTTAGTAAGTACAAACTATATTATGTAGTTCCGCGAAGTAAAAGTAGAAAAAACCAGAAGGGTTTATTGTTTACTAAAATCCTTTGCATTTGCTGCTAATCCTAAATTTCCGTTTTGCAAGTTTCTTTTGAAACAAGTTGAACAAATGAATGATTTTATCATGATGAAATCATTTTACCGTTAAAATTACGTTTGGGACTTCTTGTATTTACCTGTGAATTAAAAGATTGAAAAGAAGATTAAAAAGATCATACAGTAGCCAACCAGCCGTTATTTTTATGTTGAAAGAATTTGAAGACGAAAGAATTAAACAAAAAAATATACATAATAAAATATCGGATATTTAGATATATGCACGATGTCAAAATCCCAAGTAATGTTTAAGAAAATAACAAATACATGTTAATAAGACTTTCTTTTAAATGCTTCTTTTGTATGGTTACGATTACACTTTTTCGGTTACTGTTTTCAAAGGTTTAGAACTTCTGGAATCTTAATCCACATCTCTATAGATTCATACAGTGAAATAGGTGGCAACAACGAAGCACAAACTCCTATAAGAAATACATTGGCTATCTTTTCTTCGCTGTAGTCCCAACGTGAGACGAACAATAGTTATCTATTTTCTGTATTTATCGTTAGCAACGTGTTTCTTTATCAATCTTATCTACCTTTGATAATGACATTTAATGTCGAAAAATTGTAAGGTTAAGAATGTATTAAAAACTTGTGAAACTTTAATTACTCTTTTCATTTTTCTTATATTTTACTAATATTATTAGTTAAAAGATAGTGAAGGGGATATAAACAATAATCTTTTCTTGTAAACTTTTTAAAATGAAGTACAATTTTTAGAAATTAGAATACCTACAAATTTTTTGTCGCCCAATTTACATAATTCTTAGAACACTAGCAACAGTGTACTACAGTAGGGTAATTCTGGGACATCTATAGTAAAAAGGATTAAAAAGATTGACATTTTTATGTTTACTATTATTTTCACACATTTCCATAGAAATGTTTGTTTATATTGTAACCTTCTTTTTCAAATAATAATACAAGTGCTGTTTAAACCGTCTATTCACAAACAAATATTTATTTCTATACACTAATGAATACACTATAAATTAACGCTATGATTATAAACCATTAAAAACTATTATTTACAGACTATGAATTTCTAATACAACATTTATATTCACTATTTATTTTGTAATACACAGTTAATGACTTCCAGTTGACTGCCCCTCCTTTATCCGCGAATCCGCTTTTATACCCTAATATAAACGCACCAGAAGTCGCTGGAACCTTCTATGTATTCTAGAAAATGCTAGAATAAACCGCGTCTGGTTTACATGCTTGTGCGATGCGTCATTCTCTCGAAGGCGGTAGAACACACCATTTGTTGCTCGAAAAGAGGTTCTTTCTTTTTCTCTCTTGTTACAATATGTAAAGGTGGACATGTACTGAAATTTTTCACCAATTAAAAAACGGTGGAATTTGTACGTTTATATTTGTTTTTATCTTGCTAACCGGTAATACGTAAATAAATCAAATTCTTGACTATTTAAATATGAATCGATGGTGTAGATTAATTTAATCCAGTTATTTGATAATTTATGATAATTTAACGTTATCGTATTATATATCATTTTAAATTTACAATTAGATTGTTTAGATAAATGTTGTAGAAAAAGTTGTTAATCAAAATTTACCATAGCAAAACTTGAAAGTAGAGAACGCTGATGCCATCCTGCATACGATAATAGCACTACAAATTGTATTTCTTACATGTACAAACAGTACACGTAGAAACTCAAAATTCTCACAATTATCTAATGAAATGTTTAATTTATGATAAAGGTTACTTGTTACCACGAAACGTATATCTTAAAGCCATTACATCTTTCTTTTGCTCCGTTCTCTTGCTATACCGCAGTACAATTTCGTGCTTCTGATAAGCATGTCCCAGAGAGGAAATAATTAGAGTAAAACTTACATTTCTGCAATTAACTGTACTACTCGTAACTGAATATTAACGAGAAGTTCTGAAATCTATGAACTGAAGTCTTAAGTGTTATTAACACAATGTAAAAGATACATTGAGATGGTTTTGAAATTCAAAGAGCGTCTTAGTGAATGACTTCTGTTTGAGGCTATTGCCGTTAGCAAAAGGTGTTATGATCAAAAGGAAATGTGAGTTGTTTTAGAACATTTCTAAATGTATTCTAGATTTTCACATAAATCTGCAATCTATTTGATCATGCCAGAAAATCTCTAAGCGACAAATTATCAAAGGACGTATAATGTAGAAGGGTAACATTTAGTAGAGCAGAAGCTATTTTTTTGGTACTTGGAAGATGACCTTAAGTAAAGGAGATTAAGTTTCGTGGTTTACGTTTGAGGATATTTCTACTTAGGTAATTGTTTGTGTCCTTCACCTTGCTTTTGTTCAGCATTAAATTTGATATTCAACAATTTATCTTTAAATTTTTAGATCATGGATGTAGAAAAATTTTATACTAAATTATTTTCTTAACTATACTTGCTAACTTTCTAAGTCTAGGAATTACAATGCTGTGGAGATTGAAAAAAGTGATTTGTATTAGATAGATTGCAGGGTGCTTTCCATCTAACCTGCCAATAACAGGTTAAGGAAAACGAACAAAACAAAATAACCGTCTACGTTACATAAGCTGTATTTGAGATACGCACCCGACAAGCAAATTGTTGTGTATATTATACTAAGGTAAAAATTAAACGCGTTATACTTGACAATAAACTATCGCATCCAATAGTGAAATAACAGAGACTCTTTGCACTTGTTTACTTATATTAATTTGTTCAAGTCATGAGCAGCTAAGAGTCTAATCGGAATAATCAAGAGCATTGAATCGGATGAATTCTTGATGCGCAGTCAATATAAATTTTGAGATAAATGAAGATTAATAAAAAGTTCCACGATATTTATTAAATTATAACCTGACAATTGTTTCGACAGCTAAACTGTCATTACCAAAGGTAATATGAATATAAACAAATACGTCGCTAAGGTAGATACAACAAAATAGATAACTAGATAAAAAGATGAAAATAATAAGAATTAAGTATCTAACTGTTAAATACTTAATAATTCTCTACATATTATTTCTTAGTCACTGGAAGTGTTAGATTCTAACACTTTCAGTGACTGAGAATTACTGAGCTCAATCTGTTTATTTATTAAAGGTACCCTGAGTTTGTGTTGGTATATTTCGAAAGGTTTTAAAATGTCTAAATTGCGTTTGTTATTACAAAAATGTAGGAATTTGATATTATTTTGGGGAGTCATTGTGCGATTCTGTTCTAAAAGATGTTTGGCGTAATTAGCGTTTTCGGGATGGTTATTTCTGAAACAACGCACGCATTCTTTATATCTTATGTCAAAATTTCAAAGTGTTTGTCCAATATATATCGTCCAATATAACTACAAAAAGAACAATTTAATCGGTAAATGCCCGATTTCATGATATCGTGTGTTCTGTTAAACAAGAACTAGGGAAACCTCGTCAAGATATGACGGTGAAAAGGCTGATTTATTGAATGGTTTTCCCTTAACAACGTTCATTGTGTGATTACAATCTTTCGGATTTCCAATAGTGATTATTTAATAATAACATTTATTAAATAAACGCAATCGAACTAAAACAGTTGCAAATACTAAGCTTACCATTCTCAGACGAACTTTTGAACGCGTTATTTAACAAACACCCCCTTACCCTTCCAGCACCAATCACGACTTATCCTATCTTCCTCCTTAAGTTACCCCCATCTTACTGTTTTTTCTCAGACTTACCCCCCCTCTCTCCCGGTTTAGTTTGTTTGTCTACTAAGCTGGTTTGTGTACGGAACCTAATAACAAATCAACCGTTAACAGCAAGTTTCGGTTGCAGCAAACTTTAATAATCGTCAATAGTTCGTCAAAAAAGTCGTACATCTTTATCAAAATTTTAACAATATTGGTTGAAATCTGCATGAAATAATAAGAATAAATAAATGCTTTGTTTTAAGAGTGAGTCTAATTTAAAGCCGAACATGTTCAAGGAAAAAAATATAGTTAAAAAGTGATAACAAGACAAGGACAACTTTTCGGCATTCCAGATTCCGTCAAAGAAGTCACTTAAAAAATTTAAACTTAACAGTGCACTGCCCTGCAATACGCCAATTAAGCATGATAACAAAGCATGCCGGTATCGCTATTGCAACAATGACATCAATATTACATTTCCGTCTTCGCCTGCACGTGTTGTTTGCTTAAATTACTTGTTTATTTCGTCTTAAAAATTACTCACTTACACCTCTTTGCTTCTTTAGTATTTTTAATTTAATGTAAGTACAACAGGGGCGTAATGCGATTTTCTCGAAAACTAGCAGGACTCGACCACATGTTGATAAGGAAAATATGTTTTAAATCATTACAGCTACCCCCCATTACGAGATTTCTAATTACATTAGTTACACCCTGTATATGATTATGTGGTTTGAATGCGTATAGCAAAAAACTAACCGCTTAAATTAATTCAAACAAAGAGAGACAACACAATTGAATGTAATTTCATATGCAGGTAGCTAATAGTGTTGTATATAATTATGTGGAAATTCTTTTATCAAATTATTCTATGAAATAGAGAGATTCTGGTGTTCTCACCAGAATCAAAATCTTTTTTACAAAAGATTAATTTTTAATAAACAACAAATACGTCAAGAAATTTTGATAATATTCACGAATTAATTAATAAATAATTCTTTAAAAGATTATTTTGAAAACATTCACGAATTACTTAATAAATGATTATTATTTATTAAGAAATTCGTGGATATTTTCAAAATTTCTTAACGTATTTGTTTTATTAAGAAATACTAATCTTTTGTAAAAAAACATTTTGATTAAGACACCAAAATGCACGACCCTCTCTTTTATAGAATAACTTAAGAAATAATACAGATATCAAATTACCACAATTTCGACATACTTGCATATAAAATACATACATACAATTCTGTCGGTTAGTTATCGAAACATTAATTAATAAAAACACGCTTTACGTCAAAACTTCAAAAAAACGGACTGTCTGTAACATAATTCGCAAAAATTGAAAATCTTAAAATCATAATTTTACAAATTTACTATTTTATACAAAAATAAGTTGTCTGTATTTGTTTGAATTATTTGAGTGGTTAGTTTTTCTGCTATGCGCATTCAGGTCATTCAACTCAGGTATCAGAACGTTTGCATTCGACAGTAGTTAAAATTATTACATTATAATGAATTATCCTAATTAAAATGATCAGATGACCAAATTTATGGTATGTTTAACGCTTCCATCCGTTATGAAATCGGAACTCACCCTTCTAGAAGTTGTTGGTTATTTTCCTCTTGATTTTAATCCTTCATCAACGCATAGCCGACAATGTTTAAAGCATATACTTCAAGCACTGATGGATCTTGCATTGAAAGTTCAATACTATTAAGCTGCGAATGCAGACATTCGCTTGACCTGCAGAACCCTCTTCGGCAGTTTACAGTCACCGAGAAACTAATCTTTAAAAATTTAATACTGTCGTCTTTACCGAGAACAATTTCGCTATAATTAATTTATGATATTTAAGTAATTCAAAAGTAAACAAAAGATAACGCTATGTTCTCAGTGTTCAGTTGAAATGTAAGAAAATCGATGTATACTTACTTACCTTCAATGAAGCTTCTGAACATAACGATATGTAAGGCCAGGAAACCTATGTTTCAAACTGGAATCGGTTCATGGAAGTTCTATTTTAATGACAGTAAAACATCATGGGCTTGAGAATGACTAATAAATTGACACTGTCAAAACATGTGGCACAAAAAGATAAAGACGGAGGCCAATGAAGAAAGTTGACATTATAAACTGTAACGTTTAAAAGTTTCTGTTCACACAAAATAATTAAGTCCCATGCTTGGGTATCAATTGTAACGATTACTCTAGTTACACTGAAAATTACAATAACGACATACATTCAGAATACCGAATACTTAATGTAAAGCTCATTAACCAATACTTACTGTAATGCTCCGACGTTTGAGATCTCTTATATCAAATTGTAATTCAGGCGTAGGTCTGATTTTCATAACTTACAAATGGTGAAGAAGAATAAAAGGTAAAATACACAAGAAAAATTGATTTTAAATTTTTCTTTATTCATAGGTAAAATAATGGATTGTTATCACATAGAAAAAATCACAAGAACAAAAGTAATACTGTTCTCTTAAAGGATCCTTAATGAGAAAAGAGTAATTAGGTAAATAAACAACAAGAATTTTATAATTCTTCAAAATGTCACAAACAACACTTGCACAAAAAAACTACCTCAATTCACTTAATCACTAGGTACAGTACCTCGAGTTATAGCTGCAAAACGGAAACAACTTTATATTTCTGTAAAGATGCTGCAACAATGAACTAGAATTTCTTAAATGATGTTATAAAAATTATTTCTGAAATAATTCGACACTAATCCACGATAATAAAACCCCCAAACTGCAATAGTTCCAGTAATTGATGTAATAGTTACAAAATTAATTCATTAACCAAATTTCGTTATTAAAAGGTTGTATCAGTTCGATGTAATTTTTGTAGCGCTAACACAAATTCTGCTAATCTACTATACTACTATTAAAACGCAAACCCCCAAAGGTAAGGGTTATTAACGTTAAAATTCAGAATGCTGTAACCGATCTTCTTAAGTTTGTAACTAATAAAACTCTAAATTAAACATAAGTTCCTTAATTAAAACGAGAAGCTTTAAAATTCAATTTCAAATCAAATTTTTCTCGCTACTTTTTTAAACTCTAATAAACCGAATTATTTGTGTTGATTTATTAACACCGAAAATCAAACGATAAATTGAAGCACGTAAGCTTCCGGTACTACACAAAACGGCATTAGAAGTAATTAGTCCTTTTCAAACTGTAACTTTATTCCATACATAAAACTTATAATTTTGGGAACGCCAACTCTCATAATAATTTCGCCGGGGACCTCCCAGAGGAGAGAACCCCGCACTCGATTCTGTAAGTGAAGCTTTAATCTAGACTGTATGAAGTTTTAATCAAGACTGTCTGGAGGGTTGTGTCAAGAATATGGTCGCGCCATAATCTTTTAGAAAAAGAATTTAAAACTGGCCTATCCGAGAAGAGTAGATGTTTCATCGGCCAATGGGAGAGCCGACGCGTAAAAAGCTTCGAGAACCTTCTATGTAATTTCAAGGGACACCGCAACTAAAATCTGCTTATGGAAAAAAACTCAATACCCACACGTGTTTATCAACTATATACCATTTATACGTCTGTATTCGGGAGAATTTATTCAAATAGCACGTACAGGAACTAATAAATTTTAACTAAATATCAATATCAAAGATTCTTGTCTTACTTATTATTCAAAGTGCATTACTCACTAGATATTTAGTGCGCTTTGGATACTGGATTGCATGTCACTGTGAAAGCCACCTTTGTGATGAAATATAATGCAGAACATATTGAGGTAATGTAGTGCAAGTACGAGACAGAAGAAGAAATTTTCCTAAATCTTGCCTCGTCTTATTAAACCGTCTGCGTTTCTATAAACAGTTTATTCAGTATCTAAGACTCAAACTGAGCAATGAAGCGATGTTGCTGGTAATGTTATAAATAGATCTTTCATAGCTCTACATACTAATCATTTTAGTATAAATTATGCCGTGTACAAAACTGCAATCATTCTTGAACTATACGTCAAAACTTTTCCTAAAGTAAAATATGGCGAAAGAAAGGTCTGTAATCCAAAGACTAGATTCAGTGAAAAACTGTTTTATTATTACATTAATCACATTAAATGTAAACAATGAGTATACATTTTTACATTAATACACAATAACAGCGTTTTAATTAGGTGTGTTCTCAATTTTAAAGAAAATACAAGCAAGGGCATTTTTTGGTGTACGATTATTGAATATCTTCCAAACAAAATGCAGTGTTCCAAATGGAAAGGTTTGTAGTGTGATTCTTTTGTAATTCAGATGCACATTCTCGACATGGTATTTTCCCTGAAACAAAAACTTATTATTGACCCATATTTTTATAACCGTAGAAGGGGGATGTTTATTGTTTTTTAATGTTGCCCTATTTCTTTCTTGACACCAACACATTAGTTAATATAAAAATATGCAACACAGGGTGGCATTGTTACCTAGGGTGTTTACTACTTAGTTGCCACCCTAGCTCAATACGTAACACGTAAACGATATGTTATATATATTTTTTATTTAAATAAACCAAATATCCCCTTAGGTAGGGTTATTTGGGTAGCTAATGTAAACGCGAATGAAAGTTAATTAGCGTTCGTTTGGAGGGTAGTCGACTAAAAAAAAGTAAAAGAAAAATACGATATAAATTGTAAATACAAATAAATAAATAAATATAAATTGTAGAGTATTTATTTCAAAATAAAAGTAATAACAAAAATAACAACATAAACATGTAATTTCCTTTACAAAACTATAAAATAAAGGTTTTCAATCAAAATACATATTCGAGAAATCCTCAGAAGGGAATTCGTAGTGCGGGCGTTCTGTTCTATTCCTACCTTAGAAGGGCTGGATAATCTCCTTGGATAGTCTTTGGATATGACATCCTTATCTCCTTCGACATTTATAAAATAAGTTCTCTTTCCAAGATTGTTTTCAGAAATTTTATCTCGTAGTACATTCTCACGTTATATCAATTAACTGGTTCACATATCTCTTTATCTTCTTCTTTAAGTATTCTACATAAACCCGGTCTCTTTTTGTTAGTAGATCTTCAGTCTCAAATATATCTTCTGTGCTTAGGTTTGCTCTGTTACTTTAATTTTCCTTTTCTAGTTTATCAAAGGATTTCTGTTAGTATTCCTTTTGGCTACATTCTTCTTAGTGTAGCATCTTCTTCCACGTCAGTAATTCCTTCCAATATTTTTCCGACATCAGCATATATTTCAAATGAATGTAACTATTCAGGAAGATTGCACACATGCAGTATGGAATGCAAGTCCATTGCAGAAAAATAGTCTAACACATCTGCTTTGAACACCTGCATCCTGCCTGGTAAAGAGTGAGCTACTTGCAACACGTGTAACTTTACCATGCGAAACAAACTCGCCCACATTAAAATTTACCTCGCGCCTGTGCCACTTGTAAATTGCTGATTCTAAAGTTAGAAACCCTATATAAACGAGGTTTTGCTCTAAGGGAATTCAGTTTCATCGGAGACCATAATTTTAGAACCTACCTCGGTAAAATGAGTTGTTTTTATATATTATTTATTTTTGGCTTTATTTTAGTTTATTATATTACGCCAGTTTTTTTGTATTTGCATTTTAAGTATCTCTGTGTTCATAACCGAAGTGCAGTAGCCATAAAATAAAGATCAAAAAGTGGCAGTCTGGACTGCGAAGTTAATTAAATTAAGTCTCAGTCAATACAAACCTGACTGCATTAAAAATTATGAAGATGATACTGTTTCTCTTGTAACTATCTCTATTATTAAATGATCATAGACGAGACAATAAAATAAGATTATGGATACAATCATTTCGGTAAGATTCTATTCGATTTGAAGTAAGAATTTTGGTTAGTTTTCTGTTCAGTTTTGTTGGAAAAGGAGCTCCATCCGATAAGGAAATGGTATCAGAGGACAGTCAACGTAGAAATGAACTTGTTCTATTAAATATTAAACCATTTTAAATATTATAAGAGATGGTCTACTCAAGCTACAGTAACGTGGTGTTGTACGAAACTATAACTGCACAACATAGCTACATATATGTGAAAGATGGTGAGAAACTATTTTTAAAAAGTGAAGAAAATCACAATCATTTAAGTAAACAGACAGTTAGTGTCGAATTCGGATAAAATGAAAGCAGTATCAAGTATCTAGATGTCTAAATATACTGCACCTACTATTTACAAAGAACAACATATATTAAGAAATTATTATAAATATTATCAGTTTGAGTAATTAATATCAAACCCATCCTCCTGCGTTGTAACGAGCTTATTATTCTAAATATTTAATTCGATTCATTTATAATTTAATATCATATAAAAAAGAAAAAAAACTTCCGCATTGGTATGTGCAGTCAAGTTAAAATCATGGATAATTTTAGTCTATTTACGACAAAAATAGTTAAATAAAATGTAGATTTATTGTTACACATTTAAACAAAGTTACTGCTTGTGTTAACATAATTGCATTAAACACATGTATCAAATTCTCCTTTCGGTTACGTATTTAAACCATTTTTGTTTATATTATTGCAGCAAACGCTAGCTAAATAAAAGTTATTTTTTAAGCACGTTAATAAATTTGTTGTATCAAATCATACAGCATTTTATAGATCCCATGTCAGGCATATAGATTGTTTATCTTCAGCCAAACTTTCTCAGCGTTAAATGTTCACTAATGAATATTTGCACCTATCTGCTCCTTTTATTAAAATAAGAGGAAACTTCGAAAAGAGGTCATGACGTCAGACTTCAGACGTCAGACAGAAAGCGTGATTGGTTGGAACTTTCTGGAATATAATCGCCTCTTTTCAAATTTTAAGAAATATATAAACTTTTACTCTGCGGGGATGATTTTGTCAGTGTGGGTAAAGCTCACGACCTTGGCGAAAGCTTGAGTTTTATTTCCCCCGCAAGTTATCGTGTCGTCGGATTTATATCTACTTTAAATCTCTAGGTGGAAATTAAGTGTTTTAGTATTTAATTTGAAAGTTTCCAGTTTATTATTCTGGTAAATTTCATGCTAATGATCAACAAATTTAGCGGTGTAATCTGGCCTTCTTTACTTGTGGCAGCTTACTGAACTTGTTTCGGTGGAATTATCCCCCCTGTTAATACTATGTATTTTTATTAAATTTGAGTGCATTCTGTAGAGGTGTTGGTAGACGGTTTATAACCATTTTTGATTATAAAATTTTCAGTTTAAATTACCCCGTGATTAAACGCGCATTTTCTTTTTGAAAACCAACTAAATAATCAATGTGTGATTCGACTTTGTTTTGATAACAATTCCATTAATCGTGCAATAATAACTAAAAGCTGATAAAGAACGTTAATAAGTCAAAAATCGAAATGATCGTGGAGTTTGAACTTTTATTTAATGCAGAAAGTTCTGAGTTCAACAATACCCCTGTTATGTGTTCTTCCAGCAGCAACGTTAAGGTGTGAAGTTTTTCTGTGCGGTTTAAATAAAGGCTAATAAGTGTTTTAGTGTCTATAACAAATATACTGCATGTAAGTCATTTTGCCGAACAAATATTCTTGAATTTCAAAAAACACGTCTTGATTTATTTTTTTATTAACGTAGAAATAAAACTTTGTAGTTTAGAAGGAGATCTCTAGTTAAGCTTACTTTGTAGTCATTTTTGAATGTTTTTGTGTTACCAACAATAAGAAAATGTCCATATTTGTCACATATTAAATGTATTTAAAAACATTGCATTGACATGAAATGCAACACAGTTAACTCAGCCATTGCATCTCTATATCTTATACTACTATTCATAAAGAAGCACGAATTAAATACGAATTAATCGTTTCATTCATTCATTCATTCTGGGCGTGGTCTTCACTCTTCACCCACTGCACTGAAGCTCTAGGCTTATTGTGCCCCAATAATTAATCGTTTGATCGGTGCATTGTAGTAAAAAAGACGTTAACAGAAGTGGTTTTTGTATAAATAAAAATATTTTAAATTGTGATGAAGAACGCCATGAAAAATGCCTTGCGAAAGGTCGTGTAGTTTTGATTTTTGAGTATATTGTATGTAGCCAGGCAATAATTGAAAACCCAGTTTTCGACCTTCTCGTACATGTGCGGGCTTTGCTGTAGCGAAAAGAACCATTAAATCTTTCGACTTTTTTCGATTTTTGCTCAATAACTCTTTACCGGTACGTTCTACAAAAAAACCATTCAGAACGTTCTCGTAGAGCAGAAAATTTCGCATAATTTATCCCCGTAACATCTTTTGCTAAACCTCATACTGAAATACAGAGCTCCAATGGTACAAAAACTTGTCATGTCTTTGTCATTTAACTTTGTTCTTTTAGGCTTATATGAAGTATCACCTTCATCCCATTCTATAACGAAGGTAAAGTTTTCAATGCCTTTATTCGCTTCGGCGATCATTTAATCAATTATAGAAACCTCTTCTTTCTCAGTGTCATCCTCGCTTAGAATAATCTCAGCAGCATTTTCACATCATTGTACAGAACAATGCTTACAAATATTCGAGCACTTCAAACCATCCTTTCTGCAACTACAGGTCCTAGCACACACTATCTCAACAACAACTCTGGTGCTTTTTTTTAGTTTTAACCGGAGTCAACCCTTGTGTGCTTGTCGTTCAGCCTTAATCCAAAGGATTCTTTTCTCTCCCCAACCATGTTTGGACTTGATGGTAGCTGCGGAATGCCATGATACCGGGCTGCGTCTTGTGTTGGTGCCAGTCTGGTAGGGTGCAACATACTTTTTATCACTAATTTTGCAAATAGCTGATAGCAAAGATCATCCAGTGTTTGAGTACTTATCTGTGCATCGTACAAAGCCACAAGAAGACCTGCTTTGGCAATTTGCCCAGAAGTAGCTTCTGGGTCTCTGAATACAATGGCTATGTTAATTAAATGAGGGTGTTTCTGAAGAACACTGCAGAATTTCGTCTTCCCTTGTCCAAATCGTACTCCATATGAACCCAAAAATCAAAGTTAAATGGCTGTATTTCTTCTTCAACGTTTTGAAGAATTTTCGTGCCATTGGAGCTTTGTACTTTGGTTCAGGTTCCGTTAAAAAAAAGTTCCGAATGTTTTTTTTCTCAGGACCCAATGATAAAGCGTTATTGATCTGAAACCAAAAAAAGTCAAAATATTTAGTGGTTTTTTGCCGTACCAAAGCACACACATGTGCGAAAAGGTCGAAAACTTGGATTTTGAATTAGTGCCTAGATACATACAACATACACAAAAATCAAGACTACATGATCTTTTGCGATTCAAGCCCAATTTTTACGACAAAGCGACTAGACCACAATCTTACATCACTAACCATGTCTTCGTGGCGATTAGTGGTGAGAATTCGTTGGTTTTTCATTAAGTAACCGTAAGAAATAAATTAGTAATTATTAAACAATTAATTAATTATTAAATAATAATACAAATTTATAGTTTGTGTTTAATTTTCAAGCGTTAAGTCAGTTGCAAACAAGCGAAATTGAAATTGCCTCGCCACTGCACCAGTTACCTTTGAATCGTTCTTTCACTAAAAAAGCATTGGAACAATTGTACCTTGAATTATTTTTAATGAGTTTACTTCTGTTGTAGCATGTAATTAAAGACGGTAACTTGGATTAATTATTTATTTATGCAAGACAAAAATAAGATTAAATTAATAATAAAAATAAAATAAATCTAAAACAATAAAAACTAATGAAAAATAGTAGTAAACGTCTGTCGTCTTTATCGTCTTAACAAGTATTCAGTCAGTGAACGCGACCGTACTACTTACTTCACCACCACCACTTGTACCACTTCACATTCTACAATCCAGCCATCCACCTAGGATGATAGATCGGCATCGCGTCGCTGGTCCATGGCTTCATGTATTGAGCGCAGGTTGTCCAAACACCATCATGGGTCCGTCATAAGTTCTTTGAGTTTGCTTACCCTATAGGGCCCCATAAACTTAGTTTTTAACTTTAAACCTGACTCACACTCTCTCGAATAGCCTGCTAGCTATGGAGCCGTTTGATTTGTAAATTTTGGATTTTTTTTCACCTTCAGCATTTGACGCTTCGCCGTTTGCAGCAAATCCTTTCCTGTGATACTAATCATTTTCATAGAATTATGAACTTTTGAAATAAATTCTTGCTCGTCTATTTTGAAATTAACTAGTTCCAAATCAGCCTAATGTCTCTACCTTTTACAAAACCATTCAGCATAATCTTGGGACCTCTCAGGTTGAACACTTTGATCTTCTTATACAGTTCTTTGATGACGGTCATATGGCTTCGTCTGTCGATTACAGCTTCGAAATTGTTATCTTGTATAGTAACTATTTTACCATAGAATATTTTATTGATGACATTTATCGATTGTGCTTCCTTGCTGAGTTATCGTTCATTTTTTTGTCTATTTACGGCACTCACACGACACTCAAACCAAAAATCGTCAAACTGATTGCATTTGAAACACGTAAACCTTTTACTTTTTGATAACAAACCGTTTGCTCGGACTTGCTTTATTTATTACAGGTTGGATTTATTCGAAGGTTTTTTTTATTTTGCTTCACTTCTGTGTATACGCGTAATTTCACTTTTAGATCATATCAATTTTGGGCCGTATACAGCACAATTTTCTTGTCGAAATTAGTACATGTTTATTTCGTTGACGATGAATTCAATTAAAGCCAACTCTTCAATTTTAGCACAAGCAACTAATTCTTTCGTGACCAAAAAATATTTATGAATCATTCTGCTTTTTGTAATTTTGCGATCTACTAGTATTTTATGCAACTGAGCACTGCAGCTTAATTTCGTATATTCAAAACACAGAGCTACATCTAGCGCGTCTTGTTCTTTGTATGACTAGTTTGAGTAATTCCATAAGAACTTTCATGTTTTAATGGTTTTCGCGTTTTGGTGAGTTGATTCCAGTTTTATATCTTTACCATTTTCACGTTTTCGTAATTCAACTCGATTTACATATTTTTCGTCTTACCTGTAGGCCGGGTGCGCAATTCAATAATGATTTAAATTTGTTAAACATTTTTTTTGGAACATTTGTTTTAAAGAATTCTAATTCTCGCAAATCAAAGTTAATCCCAGTTCTGAATGTTACATTTGACAGGTCCTTTCGGGTCGTGTGACTGCTTACTCCTGAGTGGGCAAGAACGGTCGGATACGTTTCACTAGTAACAATTCATATGCGTGTGCCGTGTTGAGACCAAAACGTAAAATACCACAGGGACGGATTAAGGCACACATGAAAAGATTAATATAACACATTAGTCACGTACTCTTTACATGGAAATTAGCAGTACTTACAGGGGGATTGGGGATCCCCTGTTTAGTCCCACGTTGCTTCTGAATGATTGGAGTCTTCGGGAGTGAAGACCTTCAGTGCACTATCACGATTATGATGACCTGAAACAGATGTTTGCCCCATTCCCAAAGCCAAGGTACACACAGGGGCATCGTCATGTGTTCATCTCCCCCGTGACCGGCACTCGTCGGGATTGACATATAGAAAACTAGAAGGGAATAAGCATCCCAAGACTTCCAAGTGATCAGCCGGGTGCCACTGGTTTGACTTAACTACTGTCATCCAGGTCGAGGTAGACTTTGAGATACGCCCATCTCTTCGTCTCCAAGCAAACAGTATACTGTGCGGTTAGTTTTACAGAGCTCAATCAACATATATCAAAACAACAACAAAAGCAATTCCACTAATTGGTAGCAATCAACATAAGCTAATATAACACATTGGTCAACAATCATAATTCAAGCAACGTCTCATGTTGCCAAATGATAACAACAAACGGTTAACAGGTACCAGCACATATAAGTGCCATATCACAAACACTGTCAATATTAACATTACGCATCTGCGTTTTTGGACCGACCGTTCGCCCAACGCAACTGTCACTTTAAGCGTAATATCACCGATTGATACCCGAATTCTTGTATACTTTTGAATGTGTGTTTTCTATGGCTTCAGAGGGTATGACAAAAACTATTAAGACGTAGGGTCAGAGGGGTGACTAATTTAGTACTTGACATTCCTTCGTATTTCTTAAAATACATTTTGGGTTATTTACAACAAATTCAAAACTGTACTTCTTTAAGTTTTTACCTACATTAACTATTATCATTAGCTACTATTAATTAAGCACTAAAGATGCTAAATTCTATAATAATAAATGTCTCACATACCATTCATTAATGCGTCTTTCACTTCCATCTTGTACTTTGTCGTTTTTATTTCAAGTATTGTATGAAAAAATATTAAGTCCTTTCTGTATTATCAGGCACCTGAAAAAAACATGTCCACAAATTTCACAAGACTTCAATAAATGACTTGGGTATCATTTGTCACGATTAATCAATCAGTTCCAGCTGCGAGACCTCATAATTTGTGATGATAATGAAAATAAATAAATAATAAAAATAAAATAAATCTAAAATAACGAACGCGAATAAAAGAAATACCAGTAAATGTCTTTCATCTTTATCTCCTTAACACGTCTTCAACCAGTGCACGCGAGCGTGCCAATAATTCTCAACTTTTCACCTCTGCATATCAGTTCACTTACTTTTATTTTTTAAACTTTTGTTAGAGATCACTTAACAAAACTCGCTTTCTATCTTTGAAAATATATTACTCTACTGTTTACTATCTTTGAAAATTGCAGAATTCAGTCTAAAAGATACACTGACTAAATCACAAAGCAAGTACTTATCGATTATCATGGAAAAAAGAATAATTCGCGTCAGGACTTTTCACTCTGCTAAAGGTATAATTAATTATAATTTATTTTTTCTGGACCACTTCAGATGGATTGACCCTTACACATGTAAAAATAATTATGAGTAAAATAGGGTGGAAAATCTTACTGCTGGTATAGGGCATGCTCCTGGAATTAACTGGGCAGCTCTCAAAATATTGTACCAGAATTCTCCTAGATATTTATTCATAGCCAAACAGAAATTTCTTTCTCTTATTGTAAATATGGACGTGGATAAATTTTGTCCCATCATTCCATCAATTTTCCATGTAAACTAAATTAGTTTATTGTTTAGTAAAATGTACTATTTCATGTAACGTGTAAAAAAAACTTTACCCCAACATTCTCATCAAGATTTATAGGTACCTCGAATTTACTTGTAAGATACTGATTCTGGCCTTGAGTTGTAATATTTCCTTTTATTAGCAATGGAGCATTATCTTGGCATAACTCAAATCTGGTGATTTTAAAGTTTGTTCTAGATTCTGCATTTGCCTATAACCACGTTACATCTATTTTAGTAATAATTATTATAAGTTAAAGGTTAGCATCTACATACCTCACATATGAATTTTAGTAGGAATAAACTTACAAATAATGTCTTTAACATATTTTCTGTATTTTTTTTTATTAATTGAAATTTTGCTTCCGTAACCAACTAAACGGGAAATGACTAGAATTAGCTCACCGAGCACTATTCATGCTATCGCAATCAACAGTTTACATCTCTTTTTTACTTTTATTTTTGTCAATGGCCAAATAATATCTGTTGCTATGATCAAACTAATGGTGGTACGACATAGTCCGTAATTTAAATAATACGAAGGTTATTTAGATCAAAATTATTATTTATCCTTATATTTTGCGAAGTAATTATAATATCAATATTAAATAATACATAATACATCAATTGATGGAAAATCCTTAGCTAGAAGTATTATATCCTCAGGTAGTAACTGTTTATATTTACGGTTCTATTAAATCAGCACAGTACAGTGTACTCTCCTAAGAATTAACTTGGCAATACGAAATTCTCACCCGACTGGCACCAAGAATAACAATCTTGCCTGGTAGATTTTGCCGAGAAGATGCTTAGGTAAAAGATGACTGGACCAAAAGATCGCGTCCGGCTCCTCTCAACGAATGTTTCTTAGCTACTTCATGACGAATATGAGACCACAAAAACTTACATCCGAAAGTTCCTTGAGCAAATTTTACTGGTAAAAATTGCTGATCCATGTATCACACATCTTCTTTCTTCGATAACACAAAAAGAAAGCGAGGCACGAAAAAACAGTCCGACATTTTTGGTAGGGAATTAAATAAACTTAATTTTACCTAACCTCCTTCATCTCGATAAACCTAATAGTTTCCGGAAAAAACGACGAAAACCGTAAGAGGGCGTTGTTTACTGGACTTTTAGGGGGTTATTTAACAGTTCTACAGTTTTTTATAATGTGCTGGACTACATTGTTTACATGAAAATTTGACTTTCATCTGTAGTGAAAGTTGCATGTTGCTATGGAAACGATTAAAAAATTAATAGTTTGCACACGACAATTTTCATTTTGACTATGGCCAAAAATAAATAAATATTTTTAAATTTAACGGTTCTATAATTATAATTTTTGAGAAAAGTAGAAATATATTAAGGAAGTGATGATAAAATGTTATAATTAAATGACGCATGGATTAGGCGTAAACGGGCACCATGTAAAAAACCGCATCTTCATTCTACCTCAAAGATTGTTTATACATTTGTCACGTGCGCAATAACGACACTAACAAATATTGCCGATACTCAGCTACCAGCTGTATTTGACTTCGACTAGTTATAACTGTTAAACTTTGCAATTTCAAAAGTTACTAAAATTGTGGGAATCTTAAAATTCTACAAATCTGTAAATAACTTAACGTAGCCGTATAATTTACAACGCAATGATTAATTAACCAAAATCCAGAGATTAAAATTATATTGACTAGACCAAAAACAGATATCTGTACATAAATAATAGCGCCTACACTAAGTTTAGATTTGTAAAATTTTGAAATTCTCGCTAATTTTAGTAACTTTTCAAATTGCAAAGTTTTAACAGTTGTGTTAGCGCAAATATGTTCACGTCTTTTTACTGCGTGTGAATGTAAAACTTCACAGTTTGTTTTAATAATTAATATAAGGTAACAATTTTACATTTTAAACATTTTATTAGTATATGTATTATTTTTACTTTAGTAATTAGTGTTACTTAGGATGAGTAAGACGGGAGCACTTGGAAACTTATAAGACATGTTCAACAGTAAACTATTTAATATTGATGTGCAACGGGGTTGTACTTTTTTCAATAATTCATATTTAGTGTTTTATTTTTAAACAATAAACAAAGATATTAAGAAATTAGGCAAGTAAAAGCAATAATGATAATTATATTTAATTCGCACAACAAAAAAGCAATTACATCATAATTGAAGTAATCTTGAACTTTGGTGGAGTTCACGGAGTGCTGCAAGGGAATTTCCTAATAGAAATTTTAGAAATTTCAGTAGTTCACTCTAGCAACAATTAACAACCATACCATGGACCAAAGAAAACAATTTCGAAGTAAAGGCACCGGGGTGTCCTTTAACCAAAATAGAAGTGTCCCAACTGGGCTCGTATATGTTTTTCAATGCGTTGTTATGTTTTAATTGTATATAGTATATACTTTTAATGTATGTTTGCATTGTAATAAATAAATAAATAACTTATTTTATTATTGATCTTGGCCTTAGAAAACTACACTATTTTCACGCTAAATTTTAATCTAAACAGAAAACAAATTATACAAAAATTTTATAACAATCCACTCTAAATAGGCAATATTTTTCCCATGTAGAGTAAAAGATTCCAAAATCAAGAGTAAAATCTTACTAGGAAACGATTAGAAATTTGACTGATAAGATATAAATGGTTTAGAGAGTAATTTTACACTAACATTGTATTGAAGTTGCATTGAAGTATTGAACTCTATGGTCTACACGAAGATACAGATTAGATATTTTACTCTAAATATATTGGAGATACAATGAAATGTGAAGGAGATGAACTTTTTGGTGGAAGATTAAAGTCATATGTATAGCTATTAGAAAAAATGAAACATTATTTTAAGTAAATAAATCCATTATATATTAAAAATTAAAATACTTAAACACTCATTAAGTTAAAAGCAATTCATTAAATAGGGAATGACATCTATTCAATCCAGGATGCGAAAAACAGTAGATATTTTTTAATATCTAACATCTAAATCTACAAAATATAAGGCTACAGAGTACATTATTTAAATATTGCCTGAAGCATGTTAGTTAATATTTAATGTTGGCTATTCGACTTTAATTATTTAAAACTATAACTTACAGCAGTGGCGGATTTAGGCACAAGCGTTGGAAGCGGCCGCTTCAGGCCCCACAAATCAGGAGGCCCCGCAGAGGCCTCTTGCCAAGGACCGCACTGGACACGCGACAAATAAAAATTATTGGCGTGGGAATTCACTTTCTCGAAAAAAGTGAAGCAAGAAACAGATCATATCGTGCACAGGCAGGTAAAAAAGGTGTACGGTCGACGCAATATAGAGTTTAGTGCGAAAACGCAAGCATTCAGAGTGATAGGTAAAATTTTATAATGGAATATACAGTTTCGCAGCAGACCTACAAGGAATGTATCATCTCCGTCGCTCCGAATGGCTTCCTTTCAATGCCTTTTAGCCAACTCTGTGCGGTCGTCCGACTTACATTCGGGGAAGGGGAATTGTACCATGCTTTCGAATGGGTAAAATTCCTTAATGTCATTTGTCAATTGTCAACATTTTCAAATGTTGAAACAATTTTAAAAAAATCTTAACATTACCGATATGTAATGCAACTGGAGAATAATCTATCTTCGTTCTTAAACGTGTAAAAGATTAATTAAGAAATAATCTTGAACAAAGTCATTTTAAAAATTTATCAGCAATGTTTATTGAAAATGACATTATGCAAAATTTTTTGTTTTGAAAATATTGATAAATTTGATGCTTCTAAAAGCAGAAAAGTTCCATTATATTTATAATGGAACTGTATTTATATTATAATTATATTTATATTTATTTTAATTGATTATGCAATAAAATGTTTTTCTGAAATAGTACATAAAGTAGAACTTATACGGACTCATCTGTCATTTTATTTGCATTGTTGCACATGTATATGACATATTTCAAAATTTCACGATTTGAGAAAAAACGTAATTTACATCTCAGCACGAAAGCTGATTTTTTATCACTCGTTATGGCTGTTCAACAATCTCCATATTCGTGATAAAAAAGTACAACTTTATTTTGTATACAAATAATTACTTTACCTACGACCACTATAGAAAATTACACATTTCACATAGTCTAGTAATGATGAAAATGACTCATTGTTCATAATCTTTAAGCTGTACGGAAATGACCGAAGGAAATGATTTCGCATTCTCAGTGGTTCTATTAAAATGCCAGAGCTGTCAGCACATGCAATATTTCTAATTATTTGAAATATACATAGTTACAACTTTTAGATAAAGATTAATTTATTTCTAAAAGTTAAAAATTGTTAATGGACGACTATTATACTCACAATTTTATAGTGATATGTGTATAGATCACAGACGGCATCCTAAGACAGCTGTCTTGAGCTTTTGGCTCTTCTCAGTTAGGAGCAGCTAGTCTGTGAATTCTACACACATCACCCGAGCGTATATACTAGCTCGGAAATAACATTAACACCATCAAATAACGGTGGTGCCTCCTATAGGTATCAGATCGCACTAAGCAGAATAATTTGATTACCCAATACAGGAATATACAAAATAAAATCATCCGGTCGAGCGTCCTACCGTATAAATAATATAAATAAAATACAAAATGAACACAAACGTGTTTTAATAAAGTGAGTTTTTAATAAATTTAAAAGTTAAAAATTGTTAATGGACACTCACAATTTTATAGTGATATGTGTATAAATCACAGACGGCACCTTAAGACAGCTGTTTCAAGCTTTTGGTTCTCCTTAGTTAGGGGCAGCTCGTCTGTGATTTATACACATATCACTATAAAATTGTGAGTATAATAGTCTGTCATCAACAAAACTCACGTTATTAAAACACGTTTGTGTTCATTTTGTATTTTATTTATGTTAATTTATTCTGTTTAATTAATGTTTTACTTTAAATTATATTTTGAATGCAAATTCATATAGAAGAAATTAACACTCCCGCTAGAAATAGAACCCTGGGCTTTCCACTTTCTGAGCGACATCTCTACCTCTGACCTACTGTGTCGACATTCATAATTTCAACGCTAAAGGTCAATTGTTAGTGTTACATGGCTACTGGATTCAAACAATCTTTAAATAGCAAGCCTAAAACAAAAACCACATAAACAAATAGAACATAAACAAACGAAAATCAGATTAAATTGTGTTGGTGTCCAACTTAAATTCCCTAAAAATCAGTCTAGGGGCCCTAGATTTTGTAAGCAGTAAAGGCATTTTCACAATGAACCTCGCCTTATTCGTTGAATAACTAACCATGCCTACAAATGTGTGGGTGAAACAGCAATTTAGTTAACCAGAGATTAAATTATATTCATAGAATAACTATTCATTGATTTATTTAGCGTTGGCGAAACCGGGCCTAAGACAGCTGTTTCGAGCTTTTGGTTCTCCTCAGTTAGGGGCAGCTCGTCTGTGATTTATACACATATCACTATAAAATTGTGAGTATAATAGTCGTTCATCAACAAAACTCACTTTAATAAAACACGTTTGTGTTTATTTTGTATTTTATTTATGTTAATTTATTTTGTTTAATTAATGTTTTACTTTAAATTATATTTTGAATGCAAGTCCATATAGAAAAAATTATCATCCCAGCTGGAAATCGAACCTTGCGACTTCTACTTTCTTCCACATCTTTACATGTGAGCTACTGTATCGACTACCAGCATATAAAGTTATTATTACTATATAAAGTTACACAAAAATTGTTATTGAATTAACGCAAAATTGATTTAACTATATTTATCCTTCTGATGGCTTTAATCCATACATTTGGAATAACCGGTCTATTACACGGAAATCTAAAAATGTTTTGGGAATTTATTATTTCAAATTACATTCAAATGAAGCATTAAGTATTCAACGTATTTGTAAAATTGAGGTTATGATTTACTTACATTAACAAAAAACAGCGCCGGAACAACACGACGTCCAAAATACATTTAAAAATGTGTCTATGACATTTAAAAAATTGATGACACCAACAAAACTACCATTATCAATTTAAATAATTGTTCAAATTTCAGTATTAATTTTAAATAATAAACGATTATTACATTAAGTTATACTTACGCATTTCTTAATTTTTACAACTAACACCTGTTTTCCACAAACTATGGGCATTGTCTACTTTTGACAATCCAGAATCTCAATCTCAAATCATCTTCTAGGTTAAATTTTTTTTTAACTTTTGGTGTTTTATTACGTTTTTGTGGTCGTAGTTAAAAAGTATAGTGTGTAACACTTACAAAAACGCCAATTTTACACTCCTGTGACTGCGGCATGAGACGAAGTCGGATTATTTAAAAAATCTTGAGGAGGCAATTTCCTCCATCCCCCCACCGTGAATTCGCGCCTGATATTAATAATTATATGTACTTAATTTTTGATAAAAAAATAAAAGGTATATAAATTGTAGTAATTGATTTATACTATGGGGGCCCCAAAAATTTGTAACGCTTCATGCCCCTTAAGTGTTAAATCCGCCACTGACTTACAGCCGTTTGTTTGTTTGCAAATAATTTTCTAAAAGAAACTACTTCTAATCCTTCCTTCCTATACCGTTAACATCATTAATAACTATCCTGTGATTATTATTAAAATTATTAATTGCCAAAGAGTAACGATACGTGCAAGCAAACCATAAAGTTTGCTTTGTCGTAAATAATGCACCATGTAATCTCATGCACTTACGTAAATTACTCCAAGCTTTTGCCTCCAATATCGACGCCATAAACCTTTTGCTATAGTTTACGGTCGTCTTCGTTGGGGGGATTATTTTCGAAGTTACTTTCTGTAATTTGAACTTGCAATTCATTTTATATTAGGCGAAGATAAGGCGTGAAAAATTGCTTTTTTATTACGTGCTTTTAAATTACATCACCTCTGCCGTTTTGATTAAAAAAGTAGTGGATTTGATTATTATTTTTTGTATTTCTTGTTAATTTTGATTGGACTTTGAATATTAAAATGTGGATTATGGTGTATAGTACATGCGATTGAAATATAAATTACTTTTTCTGGCAAAAAAGCTGATGTAGTAACTCGCAACTGTAATTAAATTTAAGATAATTCTTTGTTTTCTTGCAATACTTTCCTCGGTAATCTCGAACGTCTAAAAATCTAATATGTATATAAATGTGAAGGTGGTGAAATTAGTATCTATAAGTTAAGAGTTGATATTTACAACCATGTAACTTGTTTTCTAATGGATTAAGCTTAAAGCACATTGATCCGGCCGGAATCGGCCAGCATCGATCAGCATCCGTACGGAAAAATTGCGAACCCATGTCTCATAAGCACACTAGTCCCGAGTTTTTGCCGACGGAGATTTCCGGAGAGGTGATTAACCCATTTAAAACCACTACTAAAGAAAAACTACAAATTCAATTTTGTTGTGTTTTGATATTCTTATTAACATTAACTGAAACTGTTTAATACAAAAAAAAATAAATAAAATATTAGAACATGAATACTTTGCCGACCGACGACACTAAGCCGACCCTTCAAATAAATCTTGCTACTGGACACTTTTCCGACCGTAGACACTATGCCGAGCGAAAGCTGTGGACACTTAGCTGACCGTGGAAAGTACGCCGACCGCATCCTGTGGACACTTTGCCAACCGTGGACACTATGTCGACAGCAAGCAGTAGACACGTTGCCGACCGTGGACACTACGACGGCCGCAAACGGTGGACACTTTGCCAACCGTGGACTCTATGCCGACCGCAAGCGGTGGACACTTTGCCGAACTTGGAGATGACGCCAACCCCTTAAATAAATATCGCTGCACACCTCACCGATCCTCGACACAAAAGGGTGACCCTTAAGAGCCGTCCATAGTTACAATTCTGATGTGAATACAAACATAAAGTTTGTTGTGTTTCTGTTTAGAATTGATATTTGAGGAATTAGCAGGGGAATCTGCTAGAATTTGTACAACTTCATTATCCGGAGTTTTGCTCATTATGGAAATGTTTTTAAAATAGTGTCACAAGATTTAATACAAGCAACTAAAGATAAAGGAAACTTTGCACTTACCAAATTATTTATTATCCAGCGTTGTAGAATTTGGAATTCTCTGTAATAACCGCTTTGGAGTTTTTTTTTCTTTTCGTCACTTAGAATTAGAATTCTTCCCTTGAAACCAGAACAGATGTTGCTGTTTTTTTCTTTCTTCAATTGGTGACGTCCTGCCGACCGCGCCAAATTTTATGTTGTGTTTCTCAAGTTTCCTCGGTTAATGTTGCGTTGACCGATCCCCGAAATAATAAAGATGATTGTCTTTAGATATATATTTTATTAAATTTTACTAACACTTATTTTAATTATTGATGAAATAAATTGTGGTTGTTCTTGGTGCCTGTCTTGATGATAACTTACTGATTTTAGAATTGTCATACATTGCTGGTTATCGATTTGTTTACGTGCCGATGTTCATAGGGGAAATTTACTATACTGACTATGGACGCAAACATTTACTGGAAGTGAATAACAATTATATTTACCCAAGATTAAATGTTTGACAATCATGAATTACTTCAAATAGATCAATAGTAAACAAATAATAACAACTTGCACTTAGAACAAATTAGTAAAAATAGATCAATGCATGAACAATTATAATGATAATGAATCAACCAGAAAAAACAATAATTAACACTAAAGAAATAATGAGTATCTAACACTTCCCCTGATAAAATTGATTTATGGGGAGTTAATTTAACCATGAATCAAATAGTCTGTTTATTTATTTTAGTTTGAAGTCTATAGATGGTTCACGCGAAATAGATTTTCTCGACTTCGGCGTTAACACAATAGGTACACTTTCACTAAATGCGCTATTATCTTCAGCTCCACGATGAGTGACTTCTTCTTCTAGGATTTTAGACAACTGGAGTTGAGTGACAGGTACACCGCTTATGTTCGTGTTGAAGATCTTTGCACAACAAGTACCACAGCTTGATCTTGGGTTGGTTTTACAAATTAATTGTAATAGAATTTTAAAGAGTCCGCACTTGTAGAAGAGGAAGTATAAGAACACAATTCCGATGATTGAACCAAAAGCCGAAAAAAGTGATTTATACCGACTTTGATAATGATAGGCAGTTGGATGTTCTAATTGTTCCTGAAGGAGATGGTCGAACTGGTGTATTTTATGTTTTGCGTAGCTTAGTTCATCTAGGTTGATGTTCGTTATCTTAATAGGTTGTAAAGTAATTGGCTCTTGACTGACGTTTAGAGAGTTGTGGATGCAACAGTTATCCTTAATAATATTGATCTTCGGTGCTACATCGATGTCTACTGCTGAGTAATTCGTGCTGGCTTGTAAAATATTAGTGTGTGTATATGCTTTACAGTTTTCCATGAGTTGGAATATTCCGGTAGTTTGTAAACTGATTTCTTCCATCGGGGTTGTTAAATATGAAATGGTAACGAGAATAGGTTGTGTTGATATGAAGATCCATTGGTTATTTAATATGGGTTGCCAAATTTCAAATTCTGCTTGGATGCTTCTAGTAGTGCTTGTTGGTGGAATGGTCTTTTCTGAAGAGGTTAGTAACAGAGTTTCACAAACGGGCTTTTCATTCGTCCTGGACACTTCATTTTGTTGACATATGTAGTTATTCTCTTGGATGTTTGTACAAGTACCTAAATCTTTGAGCTGTATATAATAAAACCTTGTGGCACTTATGATTAAATACTTAAAGGAAGGTTCTATATAGGAATATAGGTGTGAAATGTTATGGGAAATAGGAGTGGGTAGAGTTTAAAAATATCGTATTTTAATTCATCTACAAGCGGAATTTTTAGAGCAAAAATTAAATTTTTGTTTATGTATACTACATCAAGATGTATGATATTGAAATATCTGTAAATTGTTGCATATGATAAAGAAAGAGGTAACTGTTGTCCATCTTTAAGTAAAACTTGGGACAATTCTTTAAATAAACTTAGAGGAGTAATAACATTAGGATGTAAGATATTTTTATGAGCAAGTGTAATTGAAGCAATTAAATTGTTATAGTAATATATAACGTGATCAGATGCACTGATGGTTCTTGCATGTGAACAAAGACTAGAGGTTTTGAGATAAAAATTGTTTATCTGATTATATCTTTGGTCACTAACCGTCAAGTTAAAATGAATTAGTAAGGTGAATTTGCTATTAGTCATCTTAGCATGTCCTAAATGATTGTAATATAACCCGGTATGGTGATTAAGGTAATTTATTTTGTAAGGATTTCCGATTGCAGAATGAATTAGAAATAGTGAACTAAGAACAGACGTTATTAGGAAGAACAGGTTGAGATTTCTGGTCCCTTGATTCTTCATTTTGGTGATCTGAAACAAAAGGTTTCAGTTGATTTACGTGATATGTAACTAGTTTTTTGTTTTTCAGAATTTGAACAGTATGGTCTGGGAATATTTGCGTTATTTTAAAAGGTGCTAAGAATTTCGGAATAAATTTTTTATTTAATCCTAAAGTATGAGCTTTATTGATTATGCAAACTAAATCGTCTACTTTATAATCGTGAATACGAACTTTATGGTCATAATACCGTTTAGATTTATTTTTTTGGTTCGATTAATCTTTATTTAGCCGCCTTATGAGTGATGTTTAATTTTTGTTTTAAATTTGTAATGTAGTCGTCGTAAGAATAACTAAAACTTGGTTTTTGAGTAATGGTGTTTGGTAAATAAGGTTTATTTCCGAATAAAGTTTCGTACGGAGAGAAACCGGTAGATTTATGTACATGTGAATTATATGCAAACATCGCAAAAGGTATGAATTCATCCCAGTTATTTTGTGTATCATTAATGTAATGTTTGAGATAGAGTCTTTTAAAGTTAAGTGTGATCTTTCAAGAGCTCCGTTAGTTTGGGGATGATACGGCGAAGATAGAATGCGCTTTGTTTGGAAGAGTTTCATTAAATCTTTAATTAATTTAGAAGTAAAGTCGGTTCCTTGACCAGAAAGAATAGATTTTGGAATACCAAACATTGTGATAAATTTAGATAGTTTCGTAGCAACAGTTTGAGATTCATGATTCGAAATAGGAATGGCATATGAAAATTTTGTTAGGTCGTCCTGCATGGTAAGAACAAACCTATTGTTATTAATAGTTTGCGGTAGTGGTTCTACAATGTCAATGGCTAATCGTTCGAAGGTTTAGATGAAGTCGATGTAATTTCCATAGGCGCTTTACTAGGCTTGAAATTTGTTTTGTTCAGTTGACATGACGGGCATTGTTTTATGTAATCGCGAATATCTTTTTTCATAGGGTTCCATTTGAAAGTTTCACGTATTCGTTTATATGTTCTGATAAATCCTGAATGACCAGCGAGTTTTGAATCGTGATTATCGTGCATTATTTTTAAAATATCTCCCTTTGAAGTTGGTTGGATTCTCTTCCGATCCAAGATTATTGGAGTAATGTTTGTTACATCTTTAAACAAGTAGTGCAACATTTCTGCGAACATTTGTATTTTAATATTTGCATTATCAGTTGTTACATCATGTATATACAGTGCGAGTGTAAAGTCTGGAACTATCGCAATAAATCGTTTATTAAACGTTTTTGAAAAAAAATCCTCGAACACGTCAATTTTTATATTAAATGAGACATATTTTACTGTAATCGTCACGTAAAGATCGTCGTTTGTTTTTGAGTTATGACGTAAGCGATAATTTTTCTAAATGAAAACCCTAATGTTTTATGATGAATTTGGAAAGAGCATGAAACTCTAAGACCAAATATGCTAAAAAAGTATGGTACTGTATTTGGAAATTTTCGAGATAATTGCCGTTAAAGTTTTATAACAAAAATCTAATAACAATCAAGAGTTCCAAGTTTTAATAAAAAAATCAAGTAGCCATGTAACAATTGACAGCGTTAAAATTATGACAGTTCTTTATCAGTTTGTTTATCTGTTTTTATCGTGGGCTTTTTTACGTAATTCAGTAAATAATGGTGCGATATTTGACTGAAAAAGAGCGAATTGAAATTTTAATATTGAGGGGATGTGGCGACCGTACTAGAACACAACAAGAGGTTTGTGAGATATTTAATAACAAGTATCCTGATAAAGAACCTATCACAAGAGCGACAGTTTCCAAAATAGGAAGAAAGTTTTCTGAACTCGGACATGTGAGAGATCGCCATAGGGGTGGTCGTCCAACAACCGAAGAAGGTAACGAATTAGATATTCTGTTGTCTCTACAAGAAAATCCCCATGGAACTACAAGAGAACTAGCCGCAAATAATGACATTTCTCAAAGGTCAGTTATAAAGTTATGGGGCCTGGTTTCCAGGCTGTGGGTTGTAGCAATTTATTATTATTATTATTAAAGATTTTAAAGAAATATAAATGGCATCCCTACAAAGTTCAATTAGTGTAAGAGCTTAACGGAGATGATCCTGATCGCAGAAAAGAGTTCTGTGAGGTAATGATGGAGCGGTGCAATATCGATGGCGACTTTTCAAATCGCATCATTTTTTCTGATGAAGCAACATTTCACCTTAATGGAACAGTGAATCGTCATAACTATCGATATTGGGCACCTGAAAATCCGCGCTGGATGAACGAGATGCACACGCATTTTCCTCAAAAACTCAACGTTTGGGCAGGAATTGTAGAGGATAGAATTCTAGGACCATTTTTTATCGAGGGTTCATTGACAAGTGAAAAGTATTTGGATTTCTCAAGAAACGATTTAATTCCTGCTCTTGCGGTGCTTTATCCGAACAATGAAGATCCGGATCTACCAAGCGATACATTATGGTTTCAGCAAGATGGTGGAACGGCACATTTTGCTATTGGTGTTAGGAATTATTTAAACGAAATTTTTCCTGGTAGATGGATAGGCAGAAAGGGAACTGTTGAGTGGCCTCCGAAATCACCCAACCTAACTTCGATGGATTTTTTTTATGGGGCTATCTAAAGAGTAAGGTTTACATAAACCGCCCACAGACAGTAGAAGAGCTACAGCAAAGAATTCGCACAGAAATAAGATTAAATCCACCCGAGACTTTGCGTAAAGTTCGTGACGAATTTCAGTACAGACTCGGATACTGCCTTGCACAAAATGGTGGTCAGTTCGAACATTTAATTTAATTGTTTTTCTTTACTTTGTTATTTCTTGTTTCTTTTGTATTTCATAATAATTTCAATACATTATACGCAAAGAAACAGTAAATAAGCTACCAAATCATTGACCTATTTGACGTGTTTTCGATTTTTCATTACTATTATGTACAATATCTTCCAAATAGAAAAATGGAATATCACACTTTTTTATCATATTTGGTCTAAGAATTTCATGCCTTTTCCAAATTCACCATAATAAATTAGGGTTTCCGTTTAAAAAGATTATCGCTTACGTCATAACTCAAAAACAAAAGACGATCTTTAAGTGACGATTACAGTAAAATATGTCTCATTTAACATAAAAATTGACGTGTTCGAGGATTTTTTTCAAAAACGTTTAATAAACAATTTATTGCGATAGTTCCAGACTTTACACTCGCACTGTATATAGTATATGTTTCCAGAATAGTTATTTTTAATTAATTCTGTACGAAGGTTACGAAGACCATAGAAAATGTCTTTGTACGAGAGTTTATCGAAATGGAAATTTTTACAAATGAGTAAGAAAGTTACTTTAGAAGTACTTGATAGTTTTATAAGAGAATGAAGATTATTTGGTTCTGTAATGGTCGAAAGATCTTAATTATTTCTAAGTATTTGAGAATATTGATTATTATCATCAAGATCTTTTGAATAAAACAATACATTTGGAAAATATTCAAATTTATCAAATGGAATAGATTTAATTAATTCGCGGTATATTTTCGGTTTTGTAATGATATTGAATGAAATTCTCGAATAGATCATCCTTCTTTATTATTGTTATTAAGGTTGATTTATTTTGAGAGGATTGGTAGAGTGAACACAATTTAATTTTTATCTGCGTGTCTTTAAAAATGAAATGAATCATGTTATTGATTTTAGTCCAGTCTAGATTATCTAATCCACAGCTAATTTTTGGCATTGCTAGTTTATGAATTTTTTTATTCACGCAAAAGGATTTTAGATTATTAAGTGTGGTAAAGACAACTTCGTAAAAAGGTTTATGAAAAGATTTATTTTTAGTGAACATATAGAGTAAATAGCGGTTACGCTGTTTTAGATAAAGTACTTTATGAATTTCTGGTGATTGGGTTTTTAAAGTTTCTATTTTCCCAAATAAATTTTTGAATTCTTTAGCGATTCCTTCGTTGCATTTAAGGTCTCGGCTGACACAATGAGCGAGGCTATAATCAGTGGGGATGTGAAAAATATTTTCATTTGTTTCAGTAATATTCGAATTAGGAGGTATTGATTCTCCTTTGAGTTGAAGAAATTCCTGATATGGGGTTGACAATGTCCTTTCTTGATTATGTTCATTGGGGTGACTATTTTCTTCAATTTTGATCCTACTTAAGGCATCGGCATTGGAATTTAGTCGACCTGGTTTATATAAAATCTTATAATCATATTCAGACAGTTTTAATCTCCACCTAACTAATCTGCTACCAGCGTCTTTACAATTGAACAACCATGTTAGAGGTTTGTGGTCCGTGACTATGTAAAAAGTTCTGCCAAACAAATAGGTCTAAAGTGATTAACACTCCATATAATGGCGAGTAGTTCTTTTTTTGTAGTGCTGTATTTTTGTTCAGATGCATTGAGTGTCCTAGAGGCGTAAGCAATTGGTTGATCTTTACTTATTTAACTTTGACTTAGAAAAGATCCTATAGCATAATTGGAGGCATCGGTGGTAAGTATGAATTCTTTAGTGAAATCTGGATATTTCAACAGGGGTTGAGTCTTCAATATTTCTTTGAATAAATCAAATGACTTTTGATGGGAGTCTGTCCATTCGAAGGTGGACTCTTTCTTGAGAAGAAGCGTTAGAGGTTTAGCCATTTTTGCAAAGTCGCTTATGAACTTGCGATAGTAACCTACTAACCCTAAAATTGACCTGACTGATTTTTGATCTTTGGGAGTTGGGAATTTACAAATAGCAGAAACCTTATCGGGGTTTGGTCTTAAACCTTCTTCTGATATGATATGACCCAAGTAAGATACTTCTTTTCTGAGAAATTCGCACTTATCGGGTTGAAGTTTTAAATTATTGATTCTAAGACGATCGAATATGGATTTGAGTTTCTGGGAATGCTCTTGCAAAGAAGATGCATAAATGACTATGTCGTCCAAGTAAACAAAACACTGTAGCCCTTGTAATCCAGACAAAACAGAATTCATTAACCTCTGAAATGTTGAGGGGGCGTTTTTTAATCCAAACGGCATCCTTGTGAATTCATAATGTCCCAGGGGTGTAGTAAATGCTGTTTTCCGCTGATCGTTTTCTTTCATAGGGATTTGATGGAAACCAGACGCGAGATCTACTGTTGTAAAGTACTTGGAATGACCCAGTTGGTCCAGGATGTCTTCAATGTTGGGCAATGGGTAGCGATCACCTACAGTAACATCATTCAATTTCCTAAAATCAATTACTACTCTCCACTTATTTTCGCCTGAGGCATCCATTTTCTTCGGTACTATCCAGAGCGGAGAAGACCAAGGAGAAATTGAGTGTTGTATTATGCCTTGCTTTAGCATTTTGTCTATTTGTCTATTAACTTCTGCCTTATGAACTTCGGGATAACGGTACGATTTTGTGAAAATGGGTTGTGGATTAGTGACGTTAATTTCATGTTCTACAGTGTTTGTACAAGAAAGTTGGTCATTGGGCAAATAGAAAATATCATTGTAAGTTGATCATATTTCTAAAATAGAATCCCTTTCTTCCTAATTTAAATGATTTAGATGAAGGTTCTTATTAAGCAATTGTTGACGAGAAATATTAGGTTCTGAAGTAGAATTTAAATTCGTAATTTTGAAATTGGTAGGCATTGTTTCTAAAGATACGGAAATTGGAGGTACAGTTTGATCGATTATGCGAGTATTTAATATCGTTGCGAATGCTTTACCATTTTTATTTACTTTGACTAAAGCCTTGGATAGATATATACCTTTAAGTAGTTCAACATCTGAAGTAACTCCTTCTAGAATATCGGGATTTTCAATATTCATTTCGACTAAAGTTTCAGTTCTAGCCTTTAAATGATAATCAAAATTTGATGTAGATGATTGGGTTCTTAATTGGATTGGAAAATCCAGAGACTTTAATGACAGAGTTTGATTTTGAAAATTCATGTTTGCGGATTCTGTCTGCAAGAAATCTTTTCCTAACAGGCCGTCGAAAGGGACGTTTGTAGCTTGGTTTAGTATATGAAATTTTGCATGCAGAATTTTATCGTTTTATCGCAACTTCCTACTGTTTGTATAGGATTATTTGGACTGAGTCCGTGAAGAGTGATTTTTTCTCTCGAATCGAACGTAGTATTAGAAAGAAGTTTATTAGCTTTAATTAAGGAGGCTCCCGCACCTGTATCGATTAAGAATTTAAATAAAGAATTTTCGTTCTTTGAATTTTTTGAAAAACTTCAATGTAATTTAAATTATTATCTGATAGAAGAATTTCTAGTTCTCGAACACCGTTAGATTCGCAATCTAGCCCTTGAGTGGGGTGTTTGCCGTCGAGGAGGCTTGGTAGTTTAAATTAATTTGACCATTATTTTCATTACATTTGGCATTATCAGTATTTTTATTTCCAAATCGTTTATTATTGTTATATTGACGTTTACGACATTCTTGAAATCAGATCATTATTATTACTAGCAGACCTTTCTAGCACGTGATATGGAATATACATATATGCTTTTAAATAAAACACCCTGTATATTATTGCTATTTTCGAATAGCCCGTTTTTCTTTGATTCTAAATATATAATGTTGGATAAATCTATTATTAATACTTTCTGACATATTTGACTTTAAAGATGTAAAAAATCCTCTATTGAAAGAGCAGTGAGTCATATTTCTGAAAATGTGGTTAAACTGAAAATAACAAGGTAGGCTGTGGGAGCAATTAGTTTTTATGACATTTCTTTAATCAAAATGGGTTATAGTAGGGCTAAAATGCCCTACTACTGTTTCAAGAAAGGCTTTTACAGTCAAGTATGTTAAAAACTATTAATGATAGACTTATCTAACATTATATATATTAGAGGAAAACGGGCTATTTGAAAATGCTTGCTAGAATATACAGGGCGTTTTATTAAAAAAAATATATGTATATTCCATATCAGGTGACCTATACCCAAATGACATTTTTAAAAATATAGGTAGAACCATTTTTTATAGGAAATAATAACAAAGATAAAGGGGAGTCAAAATATCTAAATGACTCTGTACATATACATTATAAAGGGTATCTCATAGCCCCTGCACCAGACTTTACCCGCGCATTTCTGATAGCATTTGGAAGAAAAAATCTTTTTTGATTAGAGAAAGTTCAGATTTTTAACAATTTTGACCGACGTTTTTATAAAAGTACGTATAAAATTATAACGCGCTTATGGTGGTATTGATATCATTAATAAAAAATAAAGTTAACTGTATATATACGTGCAAGGTTTGAAATTTTAAAACCAGACAAAACATGATGAGATCACATACTACTGGGGGGGTTACCCGATTTTGCGAATCATCATCGTTTAGAATTACGACCTACACCAATATCCTTTTCTTAATTATCTGCGTTTGCGGAATTATCATTTAAGTGACTGGCCTCAAAATTGTATTGTAAAAATGATCATGTTGCAGAATCAGCAATGTAAATATAACAAACCATAAAACATCTTGTTTGAAGAACATAACAAACACTACTGTATGTGCTAACAACATTATACCTGTCCTTATTTGCATTTTTTCCCGAAAACTACGCTTCTGAGAAAAAAATGTTATAGGGATTTTTTGTTTGTCTTATCGATGTCTATATATCTGCCGTGTTTGCTGTCCTTGTTATGAGCCACCCTGTATAATGTATACAACTTTAAACCATATTAAAATTTGTATATAGAGTTAATTGCGAATTAGCTTCTTTTATAATGTTTTTTTTTTATAAAAAAGCGACTTTTTAGATTCAGGAAAGGTTAACGTACAACAACGTAAGATGCGCAGATATTTTTGAAATAAAATATTTTGAGTTAACTAATCTTTGGGAAAGTTAACACGAACGTTAAGTTAATTACAAACGAATTTAGCTTTTGACTATTTACTTAGAAATAAGTTACATACAATGCATACTAAGGAAGACAAGTATCACGGTACAGATAAAACAATAAATTTCGTAAAAAATAATAAACGTAAATACTCTTAAAGTGAATTTTTGAAAAAAGATCCCTTCAATCTCTCGAATTCTCTCCAAAAATATTTTGAGATAATTATTCCAGATCTAGGGGAATGACAGGGAGCCAACACAATACTAGCATAGGGAGAATTATCTGGTACAGTGATGATGGCTGAGGCTTGCCTGCGCTGTTCATAACAAAGACAATACACTAGCTGTCCCCATGGTAGATATGCATCTGTATTTCAAACAGGGACATATATGCAGTATTACAATGTGCTAGGATAAACTATGAGAGCAGATTCATATTTTATTTATTTATTTATTTACATTTCTCAAACAGGCGTAAGCCTTTTTACATGAGAATACAATATGTAAGTACATACAATTGATACAATTGATGCGGTATAAACGTTTGTGTGTTTTGAAATACATATACCGCAGGAATTTCTTTTGTACCTTTTCGATTAATTGTGTATCCATCAAAAATCTAGGAAGCCAGACTATTGAAGCGTATTCCAGTTTCGGCCGTACAAATGTGAAGTACAAAGTTCTAAGAGTACTTTCATTATTAAAATATTTCGAAGATCTAATGATAAACCCCAGTACCCTAAAGGCAGAAGAAACCATGTCCATAATATGTTGCCTAAATTGCATGTGCTGGTTATATGTAACTCCCAGATCCACTACATTGAAGTTACGTGTTAGTCTTTCTGCGTTCATCATGTAGTCATACTCGACAGCAACACCCCAACGAATAAATGACACGACAGAACACTTATTTATGTTAAATGGTAGCTTATTCTCTATACTCCATTTATGTACCTCGTTTATATCATTTTGTAGATGCTTACTGTCATTATTTTCCTTTATGGTTTTAAAAATTTTTAAGTCGTCTGCAAATAATAAGCTTTTGGCATGAGAAATACATTTAGGTAGGTCGTTAATAAAAATGATAAAAAGAAGGGGTCCTAAATTTGATCCCTGTGGGACACCAGAGTTCGCTGTAAATTTACCGGAAGTGTTACCATCGAATCTGACCACAAATGAACGTGACATCAAGTATGAAGCGAAAAAGTTTAACAAATTGTTTGACAATCCAAAATTTTTCATTTTTTTCAGTAAAATATCATGATTAACTTTGTCAAAAGCTTTTGCAAAATCTGTATATACACAGTCTACCTGGTTATTATGTTCAAAAGCTTGATGAATATAGTTTGTGAAGCAAGTTAGGTTAGTAATTGTGGATCGTTTTTCTACAAATCCATGTTGCACATCAGAGATGTAAGGAGAGATGTAGTTAGATAGTTTTGTTTTTAAGATATGTTTAAAAACTTTAGCGGGTGCCGAAAGAATGGCAACTGGTCTGTAGTTCGTTATGGAAGAGGAGTCGCCGGTTTTAAATATTGGAGTAACTATTACATTTTTCCACACATCCGGAAAAGTATTTGATTTTAAGGACAGGTTGTAGATAAAAAGCAAGGGTTGCTGTAGCCAATCAGCACAAGCTTTGATAACATAGGGTGGCACCCCATCGGCCCCTGCCGCTTTCTTTGGTTTTAAATGTTTAATTGCCGACTTAAAGTCTTGACTATTAATCTCGGTTATACTTAATGTACTTCCTACTGAGTGATTATCTTCTGCATTGTCATCCGTCTTGTAAGTACCTTTGTCCTTGTCGTATACAGAATGAAAGTATCTTCCAAAAACATCGGGAACCTCGGACTGCTCGATGGGTGTACTCTCCCACGTCATTCTATTACCTTCAGATACCCCTGAACTCTTTAATTTCTTCAATATGACATTCTTAATTTATATATGACAGAACAAAACAGTGCGAATATGGACACTATAAGGGTGATTAGGAAAGAAAGAAGGCGATGAACTTGCAAGAATAGGATTAGCTACACCTTACTTTGTCCCACAATTTGTTCTGTGTATACCTAAATGTATGAACAGAACATACATTATGAGTATTGGAAACTGGTTCAAGAAACAACATAAATCTACTGGGAAAATATTCCAGGCATAAGCATGGAAAGCCATTCCTTGGAGAACCATGTAACCGTGAACGGAAGACCTGCTTAAATTAGGTAGGGATCAGTTGAGAATTACAACAATACTACTAGACTGCAAAAGGCAACACATATTATTGGGTAAAATAAATCAAAATGTGATCAGAGCCAAAACTGACTACAGGACAGTACGGTAGAATGCCTACCCTAATTTAAAAGTTAAAAATCTCTTTAATTGTACTTGAATTATAATAGTTCGTTCGTCTTCTCAAAAATTATACTCATATTATGCAAAACTCTAGTTTGTGTACTTGTGATGTAAAACTATTATTAATACATTTAATCGTTTTCTTGACTGTTTATTTCGTTAGTATTGATCGATTGGGTTGAAATTTTTGAAACAGTCCTATCTTTGAATATTTTCAGGACTTTAACTACATTGAAATTCTAACTAAAACTATTAACATAAAATACATAATAAATAGAACATTCAAGTAACCAATTGTTTTCTGTTTGTTTCAGGTGTGTAAACAATTATGTTCAATCAAGTGCTTTCGAAGAAATGTATATCATCAAAAACCGATTAAAAATGGTACGTGTAGTATAGCTACTTACTTAGTGGATGTTTTATCCTTGATAATCTTTGATTTAACGCAATTATTGTTTTAATGAATTTTATTCAATTTTGCCTTATAAAGTCATATGTATTTCCTTGTATACAGACCATTAAAACCGTTGTTTTAAAATGAACAAAATAAAAATTGTATTCCTCTAGCGGTTTAAAAACTATATTTAGTAAGAATTTTTTTTGAAAAATCGAAGATTTACAAATTTTCAAATGATATAATAAACACATTAAAGCTCTTAATTCATTCTTCGTTATTTTATCGATAATAAAAGGCTGAACAACTCGCTTATTTTCTTTTGAATGAGAAAACGCTGGAAAACATCTGTTTAAGTTTTTTTGAATTTTTTGATTATTTAGAAACATTCTCTCGTTGCTATGATTACAACACAATCATGACGATGCGATAATTGTGATTGTCTAGAAAACGCATAAGATTTTGAACCTCTCTTGTAATTGAATTTTATTAATGGTAGGTCCAAAGTAGAAGAAATAAACAGTTGTATTACACTCGCGATTAAAATAAAGGTTTAATTCGCTTCTAGCGCTTGCGCGCTCTACGGATTAAACTATACTCTCATTAAACCTTTATTTTAAACGCTTGTATAATAAATAACGATTGTAGGGAGAAATTCAGTCGAATTTTGTATTTATATTATTAAATTAAAACATTAAAAATGTAAATGGGTTTATTTTTTTCAAAATGATCATCTCCATTCTTTTTTCAGTTGATATAATTATAACAAAATGTTCTTTTTTTAATAAAGTCTTTTAAACTATTAAAAGCTAGAATAAACAAAACATTTTTAAATGTATTGTGTAACTACAATATTATTTTTGATTATAAATTAAGTTTTTTGGTCATAATTAATTGAAAACTGTTGAAAGTCTGTTTTATTATTTTCCTTTATAACATAAAAGTAATCTGGTATTTGCCTTTTTTATTTTTTAAATTTAAAAAAATTTTTTTTTTTACAAATCACAGATCCTTTCAGGTTTACATTAAAAAGAGAAAATAATTAAAAATTTTCAACAGTTTTCAATCAATTATTACATAATAAATAAAATTTTATAATTTTTAGATAAAAATAATATAACAAACAAAAATTGTGGTGTGCTAATTTCACCGCACATTATATTAAAAAACTTCTTAAAGATGTTTTGTTCATTTCAATGCAGGGGTCGGTAACGTGCTGACCACGGACACCCGCGAGTTACATATATATTTTATTTCAACACATCAATTCACTTTAATACTTAAACTGCAAGTCTATTTGATACAGTTTAATATAATATAATTTATTCTACTTATATTCCATAGTATATTATAATTTATTCTAATCATATTCCACTTAATGAAAATGTTATTTAAATTAAGTCAGTTATAGAGTGCCAAGGTCCCTTTGAAACCGAGCACAAGCTAAATATAGCAACTTTATCAGTTTCGCGTTCGCTATGCATTTCTGCTGACAATCGTGGGAGTCAAAGAACGAAGTGAAATAAAGAAATTCGCATCCAGCCACACCCTGGAGGCACAACCTATAAATACAGCGTCGAGCTGCAACCTTGCTAGAGATAATCCAACCAGCAAGCAGTAACGTACTTGTCCATCGAGCAACGATGTGAAGTGTTGTAATACGTAGAAGTCAGATTTGTCGGCTTAGACAAATTTGTGTATTTACCAATAAATACTTTATTAAATTCTAGTCTCCAAATCTTTTTTATAACTCGCGTGAGCGCAAAGGGCATTTTGGATGCATGTCGCATAGCATATCACATGTATGTGTATTTTTGTTAATAAATGCAGTTTCCATTCTGTTTTTAATTATTTTTTAAATATTTCATAATTAAGTGTATGTTGAATTTACCTTAAAGTTCTAGTCTCACAACCTTTTTATCCAGCAAAATTAAGACAAGGTGCCCCCTGTTCTAATCCTTATAATTTTAGTAAGCTTTAATATAAAAAAATGTTTTCGTTATATGAACTGAAGAATAAATTAAATTCTGAAATGATCATTTTGAAGAAACCCAATACACCAATTCACATTTTAAGTTAATAATATAAAAACAAAATTCGATTGAATTGTTCGCTACAAAATGCATTAAATTAAAAGACAGTCGATTTGAATAAGAAAATTAAATACAATATTTTGTAATTTTTTTTTATTAGTATTGTAGTCAAATTGCCGAATATTGTTTACTATTGTTATAAAATAAATACAGAAGCTTCTTTTCCTTTTATATTCTATTTCTATGAATCCTTATTAATGGAAGCAATCTATTCTACAAAAAAATTTAAACATTAACAAATTAAATGCACTATTTGAAAAATAATACTGTATTTCTATAACATGGGTAGTAAAATGATAGAGTGAAATAAGGCATGCTTTCTGCTTCAGAAAGGATAAATTTTAATCTTACCATATTTTTAAGGCCTCTTGAAATAAAAACGAGTCATATTTACTTTGCAGGCGAATATGTTTTGCATTGTGAATCATATAAAAAAATTAAAAGCAAGCAATTTAATTTAGTGTTTAAAATAAACAAATTTTTCCATTTGACATAAGCATACCTACCAAATAAAATGATACGTTTTGTGCGTTTTCAGTAAATAAAAGAAATGTGTAGTAACATTTTTATTTATTTTGCTTTTAATTAAAACAACTACGTATGTATAAATTCATAAAGTACTTGTTAAATTTTGATCGTGTAAATAAATTATAGCGACCCTTTGAACTCCCACACCATGTTTTTCCTTAAACAAACAATAGAGACATTTATATGAAATCATGTTATTTATTTAAAAGGGACTTGGATAGTGGTATTACCCTTGTAATATACAATCTTAAAATAACAATGCAAATGCGTATGTAATATGTATCTCTGTGGTTCAACTGACTTTTTGTACCTATATAATCAAACTACATAAATGTACAACAATTCTAATCATAATCGCTAAACAAAAGACGGACAGGTAAGACACACTATCTGAACGTCTGTACTCTCAGAAGTACATATTTTAAATCTTCCAGTTCTTTACGACTTTGAAGATTACTTTATAAATGCGTCAGTTGATTGTCCCTAATCTAAATTATGACGAAATGATAAATTTCAGTTTATGATATACCTGAAATTAATTAAAATCGATTAAAAAATGAAATATATATAGGCATTAAAAAGGAGAAAGCAATTTAATTTGTTTCACAGTTCCTATTTGATTTCCATGTCATTGAGTTTTACTTAGGAAAATGCATTCTCAAAATTATTATTCATATCTAACATGCAAAGCAATAGCTGTACTTGGTGGGCTAAATAAAAAAATATCCCATATAAATAAAAAAGATAAAAACGATATTTTAAATTTCATCGTAGGCAAGATTTGACATTCATCTGTAATTGGTCAAAACAAGGATAATCTAAACAAGTTATTCCAAATTAAATACATAAACGGCCGTCATTGTACAATTGTACCGTCAATTGTAACTTCACTTCTACTCGGCAAATTACATAAAAATCAATCAAACACATTATGCCTATGTAACGATACTTACGTTAAATCTTGTTGCTCCGGCAGAGATCTTTCGTTATCCAAATTATAGCTCTGGTTGGTAGGTACTGGTTTCTCAAGCTTGAAACTCACTCACTTGTTTCGTTCTCTGGATGACTTCAGAAACTTACAAATAAGAAGAAGTTTCTGATTGCTTAAATAAAAAACTTTAAAATAATTTTTGTCACTGCAATGAATTGAATAAAGCCTAGAATATCAACAATTGATTGGTTCAATATTATCTTAACGGAGATTAGGTTGAACGATATTTATTTACTTAATGAAAATAGGTTTCAGTCAAGAATGAATCTACATTGTTATCAAAAATACGGATTCTTTCAAAAAAACTAGCTTACTTATTACATTATTAGACAGGTTACTTATTACTAAATAATATAGGTTATCAAGTGTTAACTTTGTTGATTTACATAAAATCAACTTACATAATTAATTAGAGATAGCCACTAGTCCTTGTTACATTTAATTACGACATAAATTACAATAGCACACTGTGCATATCGTGCATATGGCATCATTATTAGAAATTGTTAGAATTTAAATGATGTTCTAGCATTCACAGCAATGCATTTTAGTTTAATTAGATGAAAACTAAAATATGGATCCATAATAATCCTATATACCTTCAACCCTATATACAAATGAGAATGTCCAAGAAATTCTTAAAATTCCTCAACTTCAAACTTGACGGATACCTTGAATTAATTTACGGATTTGAATTTATTTCGTTAGAAAAGCGTAGAAATCATGCATCTGGTCTGTTTCTACACAAACTATTAAATAGTAATGTTGATTGTCCTGATTTTCTTCGCAAATTAATATATTGGTATCCAGATTGACCTCCACATAATTCAACTTAATGTCTAAAGCCCCAAGTATGAAGTTGTTAATAAATCTTTAATAATTCTTAAAATGCTAATGAAAATTTTATTCCTAAACGGTTATCATTTAATATCATTTAATGGGGCAATTTAACTAAACAAACTGGTTACCACTAAATAAGTCCTTAAATCTCAAAAGACTCTATATTATGTAATATCTTTGAATTTATGATTTACTGCGGAACGGGAAAGTTTGATTTTATTAGATTCGAAACAAAAATCCGCAGTCAGTGGTTACTGAATATTTTTTCTTTAGTGTATTAAAAAGTGTTAAATGACTTTAAACGCAAACTAAATACTTTCTTTAACACTAACAGCAAACCACAATATTAATAGCTTAATTCTCCGTAAATTCATATATTGCAATACGTAAGACGAATCTTAGCTCGGGGCAACGTTTTCTAACCCGGTAATTCGCAGTAATAACCGTCTCGTTGTACAAATTCTGCCGGACCCTGCTCTTACATGAAATATACGAGACAAATCATTCCAGACTAACTTGAAGGGATGCAGACTTAACATACTATTTTTAAAGCTTGGAGAAGGGTGAATTCCATCTGATCCCATCAGAGCATATCATAACCTATTTTGCTCAAATTGTAATCGGCACCTATTTTTTAAGGGTGTTGCGGCACATACAGAAGAACTTGCCAAGAGTAATAAATTTGTTTTATTATGAGGGTATGAATATCATCAATATCATGCCCAGTTTTGTTATCGTAATGTCTTTATAAACAAGCTTTAGAGGTAAGTGGAACAACAAGCTAAATGGAACACAAAATATCCAACAAGAGAATATTGGAATTATTCTAGACTAATAAATTAGCTCAAAATGCCTTTTATGCGTGCTTTTTATTTAGAAGAAGATCAATATATTTGTTTATTGATGATATTTCTATGAATCTTCGTCTGCAAACTGAATGTTGACTGTGATAAATGATATGAACGCCATATTAAATTAAGCTTTTTACATCTTTGAAAATTTCGTCAGGGTACAACTGTTACTTAATACATGACGGAAAAATATTCTAGCGTGAGAATTGCTTTAAATTTAGCCAAGACGAAATACTTAGAAATTGTACGAGGGTATTACATTAGGTAGTAGTAACTAAATAAATAAGAAAATAATAACAAGATAAAAAGTGGAAATGGTTGTAAAAAGTGAAAAATTTACTGCAGAAAGTTCCGATTCAACGATAGCTGTACTGTATTCCGCATCTGTAAGGTGTGAAGGTGTTACATGTATATTATAATGAATATTATGCGTCAGTTTGTAAGTGATTATATTCGAAATTCACCAAGAACATCATTAATGTTTGGGTTTATTCTTTATTGAGGTTTCGACAAATTGTTTCTGGTCCATTCAATACAAAAATTAAAAAAATGCAATCTAGTTCAGATCAAATTTCTTTTTGACAGATTGTAGATTCGCGTCGTTTCTTTTGAAATAATAACAAAACGTTTGGGTGGCGCCCTCTATATTGTTTAATTAATCCTGTATCCAATCTGAAATTAGTAAGCCTTTGTGATTAACACCCACGACACCTGAGCATAATTCGAATAAGTAGTTTCGGGTGCGAGCTATATTTTGCGTAAGCATAAGATTTTTAATGTTTTTATTTGTTTGTGAGATTTTGAATGTTACAAATGGAGCCCAATCACGAGGCTTTTTTTGTTGAATAATTCGTTACAAATTGACACCGACTGAGTTAATTGTTAGAGAAATTTGTTCGTTACAAAGTTACCAACTTTTTTGGTTGATTTATAAACCAACCTTGAATTTAGTTCGAACTTCTCTGCAATCATCATCAATTTTCCCAGACAATCTATACCTACCAGAAATCCTGAGAAACTTAAACCCGTCTCATGCTGCAACAACACGAATATGTCGTTTTCTAATTGTAAAAAGTGAATAAAAAATTAGAAAGATTAATGTAAAAGATTAAAAAAAAATAAATAATTAGGCTTGAGCTTGATTACTATTAACTAAGAATTTTTAAAAATGTTTATAGTATACATGTATTTGTCACAGAAGTGATCTTGATCTTACACTTCTTCATTTTATATATCCAAAATGAGAGAAAATGAATATTTTTTCTTTTAGGTATATTTGAATAAAAACTTGGTTGCAAGAAATGCAAATCAATTCAATGATAACACTTTTAAATACATTAAATACAAGTTGCGTAAAAGCAAACTTTTAAACGTAAACACGCTCGAAGCTCAAGATAATTTCGCGGTTATCAAACAAGTGAGTTGTTGCTCCGTTTTTTAGCAATTTCACTTTCCGTGGTCGATGCGTAGTTTACTATAAAATTTCGTTAGTCATGCATGAATAGTCAGTGGAGAAAAAGGAATTTTACATGCTGTGAACTGGCAAGTCGAACCATAACAATTATTACTGACCTGAAAATAGAGCGTAAAGGACACTTTTTCAGTTAACGCTTTTACGGCCTAATTTCGTCGTTATTGACCTACAATATTCTATTTCAACGTTTTAAAAATAATTAACAACACGCCTTACGATTTGTAGGAACATTTTAAAATAATTTTGTACATATTGTTTCTGTTTTTCTTTCAAATTGTTTGCATTAGTAATACCAGGCATATATTTAAAGTTAACGAAAGTCAAACTTGGGTAAATAATGTTTTCAATTTTTCATTTTGGATTTATTTGCATATATTTCTACTGGTGTTCTGAACTCAGTTTCTTTTTTATAAGTATTTGAATTGGAACAGAAAAATCACTTTAAGCTTCAATTTCTATTTGCTTTTCTGAGGCTGTTATCGTGGAAAGTTAAAGAGCTTACAGGAAAGTTTTAAAACTAAGCATTTTATCTTGAATGGTGGTTGTTCATGAGCAGTTTTATGCAGTATTGGCTGTACTACATAAAGTTATTCGTTCTGGATCTTATTAGTTTTTAAATTTCGTAGTTGTTCCCAGTGTGAATTTGCTGTCTCAGTGAATATAATAATTAACTACTAAAGCAGCACTTTATCAATCTATACGTGCTCCCATATTTACAAAAATCATTCTTTTGCGAAAAAGTTCTAAACATATAACTGGAAAAATAAACGTTTGACATGATGGTGAGTTACCATCAAAATTAAAATTTAAGACTGACAAATATTAATCATAAGGTAAAAATACCAATTATATCAATATGTAACTAATTTGATATACTTCATACAATGCAACAATTTAAGTAAATCAATTTAAAGGTAATTTAGTTAAGATTTTCCAATTGACCCAAATTCCACTTGAATTTCTAACCTGGACAAACTTTCAGACATTCCTGCTTGAGTTAAAATAAAGCCTTATTAATGAGGGTATACGAAGGAGATTTTCAGTGGTTCAGTTTTGTCAGAAAAATGTTACACTTTTTTAGGTGTGTTAGGGTGAGAATTTACAGGATTCGTTCTTGAGTTAGGTCTAAGACCTATTAATTAATGCAGTCGTTGAACTTGTATTTTCTTTACCTAAGAAGCAGTCTCGAATATCGCCAATTTGAGTGAAACTCTTCTAACACTTGAAAAAATTTTCATACTCATTTTTCATGCACCAATTAGAAACATGTACAGAAGTGCATTTTTAAATAAAGATTGTAATGAATCGGTTGGATAAGATGAAATCTAATCTCATTAATAATAATAGATCCTCCTTCTAGTAATTAACTTTTCAGACACAAAAATATTCGGATCGAGCGTACTTTACAGTTATTGGTGAAGAATGTGTAGCAAATTCATTTATAACTTACACCGCCTTCGTAAGGTATCCAATAAGCATTTGTTTCATTTATTATTGAGCTCAGAAATGTACGGTGCAAGCTATTGGGATCAATGAATTGCTCAAAGTGCTTAGGATCTTAGCCCAATATTTAAAATTGTCAACTTTTAAATCTTATGTTTATTGGTCTTTTCTGGATCTGAGCTTTTGGCACTAAAAAGATGCGGTGAATGGAAATCGCCCTTTGTAGTAGAAAGTTATATTAACAAATTAAATAACAAGTTTGAAGGCAGTCTTAAATCAAACGAAGTAGCTTCAAGTCGAGGATAAATTTAACTTGTAATGAATAATCGGTAATAATTTAACCTTTCGATATTTAGGTTCATCGACCTCCGGAAGATCTATGCAGAGAGAATTTAACTGCTGATGCTGAAAATCTAATTATATTCTTTCTTGTTTTAAATTTGCAGACAAAGTTATTTACTAATACTGTTTCATTTATTTATAACCTGATTTATTCTCGAAGATTGTGCAAATTTTCAATTGTAACCCGATAATTGCGGATATTAAGTTATTGTTGATGTGATTAGATTGATAAAATGATTCAGTTTTACTGTTTTTACAATAAATTCATCTGGTATTATTTGAAGTAAAAATAAATTTAAAATCATCAAAAACTAAACTTTAATATACAGTTTTGAGATACTTTTAGATCATTTTTGAAGTACCATAAGCATAGTTAAGTATTTTCCCTTGTTGTACTTTAAGGTTAAGCGATTGTTGATTATTAACAATATTATGTTGAGTATTTTTTCTACATATTTGACTCCTTGTTGTTAATGTGCAGAACTTGAATAAATATTCCTAATACCCTAAGCTTGGGGAATTTTTTTAGGTAATTATTTGAATTGATCTTCACTTTAAATTTAAGATACTTATATATCAAGAATGTAAAATATTGACTCATCGAGTGGTGAAAGATTTGCAAAGAAGTCAAATAATTCCTATAGTTATCATGAAGAAACTAATTTTGCATGCATAGAAGTAATTTTACGTTCAACTGTAAAGACGTGTGTGGCGCCCTAAAATAGATCGAAACAGTGTACCTGTTGTGCTCAATGTACGTACCAGTCAGCAAATATCTATATGTTGATGTTTTGTGTAACTATTAAATGAAACTCGGGAAATATTTCAATGTTAATATTCAGTTATCTGTGTCGTAATTAAATTTTCTAAATGCCTCTATTTACCTGAAATCTGTTTTACCAACGAGATATCACGTTACATTATTTTAATAAAGACTTATTTTACTTATGTAATATTTAAGAAGAATTATCTTACAATAAAACAATATGAAATTTTTCAAAAGTGAAAGTTAAATTAAAGTAAGTATTCCCTGTTAGTTTTTTTTTCGTGTAGTTCTTCCGGAGGCGGTTGAACTTAAACCTAAAGGTTTAATTAATTTCATACTTGGTTATTTTTTTGATAGGAATAAAAAATGAATTTCTAAAATAACAATACTTGTGTAATAATTAAAGATCGTAATATAAGCCTAGCTGGCAATGTAATGATGGCATTTTATATTTTATAAATTCTAACGTACGGGCACTTTCAGACGATAAATTCATTTACACTCGCTGTATTTACTCTACAAAGAATTTGTAGATAGATTAACTAGTCCTTTCATGATGTACTATACACTGAGCCTACGATGAGTCAAAATCTCAACGAATTCTTCAGCAAAAAATATTAGCAGATATTGACCTTGAAGATTTTGTTTATAAAAATTAAAATTTTCAATTCTTATGTTTAAAACTGCATTTCTTAACTATAAAGCTTAATTCTGAACAAGTTATTCTGTATTTTGAGAATTTACAACATTTTTTCTTATTTTACCTAGAATTTCTGGAATTGCAATCTAAATCACTGTATGATCGTGTTATCGAACCTGTCGAAAGCTTTCAACAAAGTTTAGCACCAACCGTTACTTTGCTAGATGCAGGAAACTAAAATTGCACGCGACGAGCGCTAGGTCAACTACTGACTGTCACAACCATTAACGAAACGACTCATAACAATGTTCGACATCAGGGGAAAAAGTAAAAGTAACAACAGTTTTAACTTATTGTTGCGTAAACTTAATTGTTTACTACAAGATTTAATTTCACAGGATTAAAACGTCATGCAACTTTCTTTGCAATCAAGGGAAGTAGAGCTTGTTTAATTGTTTGAATTTATTTGAAGAATTGTTAAGTAGCGGAATCACTACTTTATTCGATTTCCTGTTTTTCCGTCTGTCTGTCTGCTGTCGGCGATTATTCTAGATCTCAAAAACTGACCGTCTAATTTTACAGGGCTATACGCAGGGTAATGTACAGCTTTAAGTTTATGTTTGCAATACAACTCGACAAAGCGTTGGGGACCAAGGGCCATAAATTTTTTAAATAAAGACGTGGGTCACGTAGGGGTATCATCGAAGAGTTCATTTAAAAAGCAATTCAAAGACATATGACTTAGCGCGACCTGAAAGGTCTATTTAAAGTTAATGTTATTGACATATTTGGACACGAGCTATCATGACCTTGTGTCCTGAAAATTACATATTTATATGGACATACTGCTACTGGGTCTTCCGACTTATCTTTGAAGTATCTTATTCAAGAGTAATTGAAGAACACATGTCGTCTTGCGGTTTCTTCGCCTTCTTACCAGAAAATATACATTCAGAATATATGAATGACAATTCCGCTAGTTGATTACTTCGTTAAGCCGGTTTATTTGCAACAATATCTTTTTTACCAATTGATTATAGGTTATTAGAAGTAATAGTTTTATCACTTAACACCTCTTCTATAACATAAGAAGGCAAACTGCGTAGTTTACAAAGTTGCATTGCTTATAGTTTATTCTACATCTGTATTCCATCCTACATCCTATATATGCAAAAATAAATAAATCTTGGAGTTGACGTGATTGAAGTAGATTAATTTCTTGGAGTACAGGAAGAGCTTGCTAACTCACAACCATACAAATACTAATTTATTAATAAGACAAATAAATAGCTTACCAAAGTAGATAACTTTTATTACACTAGTATTTTACACACATAAATATTTGGAATATTAGGAGCCCCTCAATATTTTACCGCACTTAAGTCTGGTTGCTTAATATTATAATAGATTTCGTACTAGATTGCTATGGTAAGATACCACGCTAACAGATGTTTGTAAAACTGCAGCAAAAGATAACAAACTCAAACTTGACACTTTAAAAAACTGTAATAGGAGTACTTATTGAAGGCCATCACATGCCATGAATAAAATGAAGAATTTATTTTTAACAGCTGTTTACATTTTAAAAAAATCCATTACATACGTAAATATTTGCCGTGTTTTGAGAATTTCTCAAAAAATAACCTTTGACACAATAATGCATTGAAAGTTCATCACGCTAATAACCACCAAAAAAAATCTTAGTTATAAACATATTTCTAGTGATGGCATTACTATATGGCACATTCTCAAAAATGGGCGCATTGTTCAAAAGAAATTTTTACATTTTTATTTGGAGAACTAAAACAGTCTAAATTGTAGTTACAGTTTTCCCATTATATCAAACTTACAAGCCAAGCTATTTCCACCTTAGTTTCCATTATAGGAAGAAAATATTGCAGTACAAATCTAAACCAAAGGTAATACGAGATATAATATTTTTTAAGATTATGTTGTCTAACAGATAATTTAAAAATGAATTTGGTAGTATTAAGGTACTAAATTACATTTTCAATTTATTTTGCGTTCTTGTATAGTTATTTGATAAAATTGTAAATATGCACGACCATAGTATTTGATTCGACTATTTTTATATTAATTCATACAACTTTCCTTTGTGACGCACATGCAATGTTAAAGTTTATAGACAATACATAAAATCTATAAAAACTTGAAAAAAAGTTATTATATCACCTCCTTAAATACGTCATCTTTGTGGATACCCATGATCCACGCAAATGAAATCCATGGAGGTGACATTTTTCAAACAAATATTTTTTGTTACTAACCTCTTTGACGGATTTCAAATTCTGACAACAGACTATGAAACTACGCACTGTCACATATGTTTTTATGCCAAAAGTTAATACTTTCTCACTTACTTTCTTTTTTATTAATAAACCACAAAAGTGACCAACATAAAAAATATATACGTTTTCTCTCACCACTCCACCATTAACTTTTACCAAGTGACAGAATATCAAAAAACAGCTAGAGGGCGTCGTTGGCGTTGTCTATAATTAGTAAAATTCCGTACACGCGTAGTTTTTCAAATGATAAGATGCGTTCATAACCATGGAGGTGACAATTCCGATTTGCACAACATTAAAATATCGCTATAAGGGCCAAAATAACAATTTTTTTAATATTTGATTTTTTCTATGCAATCTTGAGTATTCCTATTTATCAAAATTATTACCAAATGTGATACCTAAACAGCGAATACTTTATATTTTTATAGCAAAGTTATAGGCAGCGGAAATTACACACTGCATGGAGGTAACATATTCAAGAAATTTTATTCGTGTACTTTTAAATAAAATTATGAATTGAAATAAATATCGAAGTTCCAGAACATATAGGAGGTGCTTTCAATATTACAAAAAAAACCGTTGCATTTGATTATTAGCATTTCTAAGACATGTGCACAAAAAAAACCCAAAATGAGAATGAGTCATATTTAATAATAACATTCTGTCCGTAGGATATTTGTGACAAACAAACAATTAAAATTATTATTATTAAATAATTACTCACTTTATTTTAAACACTGTTTGTTGCATAAGTACCGTTTAAACTCCAATAAGAACATATTTGCTAATATTCAAATTCTTTAAAATAAAATATAATATGATTAAATAACAAAGATTCTAAATAAGACAATCATATCATATTTCTAAAATAAGTCAAAGTGTGACAATATTAAACCCACAAATATAAATGAGATGTGTATAATTCACAGGAGACACTCTAGGACAGCTGTTTCGATCTTTTTAGATCTCATCAGCTAGAGATAGTCTTCTGTGAATTATACACACATCCTCCAGGCTTATATACATAGCCGAAAATAACATTAATACCGAGAAATGAATGTTGCGACATCTGTAGAGTCATATACCACATTAAGTGGTGTTCTCTATCAAACAACAATAAATATGAATGGTTTGTCCTCCATTCGAGTTTAAAAATCAAAAATTATAATACAAAATATTTGCATTATTAAAAATTCAAAGTGGGGAAATTTCAGTGACAATGTGACAAAAAAAAATTCCCAGGATAATTCACAGGAGACTATCTCTAGCTGATGAGATCTAAAAAGATCGAAACAGCTGTCCTAGATTGTCTCCTGTGAATTATACACATCTCATTTATATTTGTGGGTTTAATATTGTCACACTTTAACTTATTTTCTAAAATTTCCCCACTTTGAATTTTTAATAATGCAAATATTTTGTATTATAATTTTTGAATATCATACTTCTGTTTTCAATTCCAAGGTTACCTTCTGTAGTTAATTCAAAATTCAATAAAACTTCAAAATTTATTTTATGGAAAACTATTTATTTTTGACTCTTGTTTGTCCAAGTAAAGTTGCTCTACTATCTTCCCTCTACCTACCATTTAATACTTTAACGGATATCAGTTATCTCTGATTCACCCTGTATAATTCCTCCATCAATATTTCAAGTGTTTATCGACATTTAAATATTTGCACATAGTGATTCATAACATAAGAAATCAATTTTGTGTTTTTTATTTGCTATTGCAATTAATTTATAATAGTGTTATTCAGTAATCTGGCTCTTTCCTTTTCTATTTATGTTACATATAAATTCTATATATAATATTAATTGATCTTTAATTAATTCTAAAAAAATTCCAAACACACTGCAACAAATAACAAACATTTGCATGCTAAATCCTCAGATTCTTTTCTTTAACTGTTTAAATTATAAATAAAATATAATAACAAGGCATGTTCGATTCACAACTACTAATCTATTCAGCAAAATAAATATACTATAATTGACAATTTAATAGCCGCCAATGCGACATGTATTGGAAGTACGAGGTCTGGCTATTAAATAACGAGACTGCTTATGAAAAAGAGTTTTATTTTAAAAATTATTCTGCAATCGAATGCTCCCCTCCAATGTACTCCCCTCCCCTCGCCACACACCGTTCCATTCGTTTTTTCCATTGGTCAAAGCAATGCTGGAAGTCTTCTTTTGTAAGAGCATTTAGGAGCTCCGCCGATTTTCGCTTCACCACTTCGATCGACTCGAGCCGGGTTCCTTTTAAGGCAGACTTGATTTTCGGAAACAGGAAAAAAATCACAGAGTGCTAAATCAGGCGAGTACGGCGCGTGTTCGAGCACTGGAGTGCCTCTAGCGGCTAAATAACGCTTCACAGACAGCGCGTTATGGGCAGGTGCGTTGACCTGGTGCAAGATCCACGACTTTTTTCCACAACTCCGGCCGGTTCTTACGAACTCGATCTCGCAGTGTTGCCAAAACTTTCAAATAGTAAGTTTGGTTTACCGTTTGAGCCTGTGGCATCCATTCAGTCATCACGATGCCGTTGATGTCGAAAAAAACGATTAGCATTTTAAATTTTGATTTCGACATCCTTGCTTTTTCATTTTGGCGATGCAGGAGTTTTCCAGTGCATGGATTGCCGCTTAGTTTCAACATCGTATTCGAAGACCCATGTTTCATCGCAAGTGATGATGTTTTCCATCAATTCAGGCTCTTCATCTAACCTCTCAAGAAAATCTGAGCAGATCTGTTGACGGACGAGCTTTTGTTCAGGGGTCAAATTTTTTGGGACCAACTTCGCACGAACTTTCTTCATGTTCAACTCGTCATGTAAACTTTTTCTGACAGTTTCTTTATCGGCGTTTACAGTCTCAGCAATCATTCGAATGCTCATACGACGATCGCCGCGCACAATTTCATTGATTTAGGTCACTGTTTGCGGAGTTGAAACAAAGACAGGTCGACCTGGACGTTTGTCATCTGCGGTGCTCTCACGGCCTTCAGAAAACCGATTATACCAAAAACACGCGCGAAAACACATTCGAAAACACGCGCACGAGATAGAGAATTCTCACCATAGGCCTCTTTCAACAACTTATAGCACTCAGTCGGAGTTTTTTTTAAATTTAACTAAAAATTTCACATTGATCCGTTGCTCGTGTTTTTCGTCACACATTTTTATCGACACCAGAAAAAAAACACGTTCGTTTCTAACCTCTATAGAAGAAATACTACTACAGCGACAAAAACGTGTTTTCGTACTGGCATGGTAGACACTTCCAGCTATCTAAGGCTGGATTCGTTTTCCCCCTACCCCTCTAGGACGTCTTCTTTGCGCGCAGTCTCGTTATTTAATAGCCAGACCTCGTATAACGTATAATGCTGCAACTAACTGCTTTTACCTGCATTCTTAGTGATATCGCTTGTTTTTCAGTTTAGATGAATGGATATTCTTGATTTTCCTGCAGCTACATGTCAGATGTATACATGATATACCCATGACAAATAAAAATTCAATGTAGTCTCTCTATATAACAATGCACTTTTAAATAAATACTAAATTTCTATTTTTCATTTATGTCCGTGAAGTACACTGAGGTTACAAAGCAACTCACTGAGCAAACTACCAAAGCAACTAACGTTATTTTTAAAAGTGTTGTATGATGTTTTTAATACGACACTGTTTATTTGGTTGATTAGTTCTTACGCAACAAAAACCATACATGTAAAAAGCATTAATGATCTTGGCTACATTATGGAATATAATTACCAGTTGATTATCACAAAATTTTAATTCTCTACTATTTTCTAGTATTATTATGTTTTATGGTAAATTTTAAGTATAGTGTATACATAACAGCTTAGAGTTGATAAAATATGAATGTATGCGTTTTTAATGATAATGTTAGATATACAATTATTATTATACATACTATATAGCTATGATATTTACTTCCAACGGTGTTAAGTACCAGCTTAAATATGTATTAGTTGGATGATTTACTAGGTGCTTAATTTGTGCTTAAGGCTTTGTTTATGGTTTTGCTGTTGTGGCTATAGGTTACTGCATTATTAAACAGCTAGTTATTAAATTATTGGGTTGTTTATGCAGTAAACTATTCACTCTGTATACAATTTGGATGAGTTTACCTTTACTTTGTAAGTGCATTTTCATAGCATTCTGAATTATAAACTATTGAATATCTAAAAAGTTGCACTTCTTGAATATGTATGTTCCTTATGAATTTGGAGGATTTACAGGATAAACTCTTAAACTCCACGATGAACTATTCCCAATAATTCTTAAAAACAAACGCACTAGCAATCGTCTGAAAAGGTTACTTTTTTGTATCAAAGATATAGTTGTCAACAAGTTAAATCACGTTCATATGAAAATAATAAGTTATCTACACTCTTCAAAAAGAGATATATTACACAGACGAAATTGTTAGGACAAAATTAATATTTACATCAGAACATGCAATCTAAAGACATGTAATTCTATAATATAGGTGCCTTCGAAGTTTTTATACTGTAAAACTATATAAGAAAATAATTAGTCATTTGAGCATTTAATTTATAGAAAACATACCAATTTATGATTTAAATTTTTTACCTGAGTTTTTTAACAAGTGAAACCCTGGTTTCTATTAAGAGATCGCCACGAGAATTTCGTCATGTCGCGCGGAAAAGTTCGCTGCAACCCAAAGACGCTGTCGGTGGGGTGAGATATGAGTCACGTGGTAATCCCGAACTATTTTTTAATAGCTTAGATGCAACTATGTTTTCCCGCATAAATTGTGGCCAGGACATTAATGGTCTTTTAACGAATTGAAGCAACGGACAATCGCTATGTCCACATTGGGAACAACAAAAAAATTGATACTGGTGTAGCTAAATTGCTCAAACTAGATGGCACTTATTCAAAAATATAAAATTCGAAGGACATCGAAAGGCAATATTGATTAAGGTGATATACAGGGTGATACCAAATACAAAATATAATAACTTAATGACAATATACCAAAAAAAGGAGATACAAAACATAATAGCTTAATACAAGGTGTATAGCAAAAAGACAATCAGAAAATTTGACTATTACATGATTAGATAGTCTTTGCTTTAATTTTTGACTAATCTGACCTATATACAGGGCGATTCAGAAATACAAGTAATCCTTTAAATGGTAGGTAGAGGGGAGGCAGCAGATCTAACTTACCTTGACAAGTATAGGTCAAAAACGAAGTTTTCCAAAAAATTTATTTTAAAGTTTTATTGAATTTTGGGTTCGGTACTGACCTTGGATCTTTGAATCCAAAATTCATTAAACTTTAAAATTCATTTTCTGGAAAACTATTCGTTTTTGATCTATACTTGTCAAGGTAAATTAGCTCTACTGCGTCCCCTCTACCTACCATTTAAAGGATTACCTTTTGTTTCTGAATCACCCTGTAGAGTTTATTACATTGAGTGCAATTAAGTTTATAAACTATAGTAAAAGAATCCAATTATGGAATCCTACCTTTTACTTTAGTAAGGGATAAAAAGGGTCACTTTTGTATAATTATTTATAGTTTTATACCTGTTGGTAAGATTTTCCAGATTATAATAAACAACCTGTCCGACCTCCCCATAACAGGGAATTCACGATCTACCACTTATACAAACTAATTCCAAAAGCTGAAAAGGCAAAACAATGAGCTTAAAACATCCAGTACTTTGTTTCAAAGTGTACAACTTAACGTTGATCAGCAGCAGAAACTAAAACTAATTAAAACTTATAGTTTTGGTATACTGCAACCAGAGAAGACATCAAAGTGTGGTGAATATCTTGCAATTGTAGAATTTATTTTCATTACTTCATTGATTGGCGTTGCGCTTGACAGAGTGTATCTATAAATGAATACTACCAATAATTTTGGCCTCCAAATCATTAAATATACAGTGTGTTTGTTGTAAGCGATAATATAGGAAATCCAATGAAATTTTATCGTTTTCTTCTTAAATTTGTGTATCAATTGCAAATGTCAGTAAAAGTTTCGGTATTAACGAAAAGAAGAATTCATTTTACGTCAAAAACATATCAAACTAGATGAAGAATATCAGAAACTGTTAAATACTTGAAAATACTTAAAAAGCTTGTTAGCCTAATGGCTTTGGTAATATTTATAAGGAAAAGCTTAAAGTTGTACATCGAATTGGTCTGGCGGCTAATGTATCAGACTCGTAATCAGAAATCACGTGCTCGAATCGCACCCTTGTGTACTTTTTTAAAATTGTATTACTAGTTATTACGTATTATTTTTAGAACTTGATTTTAATCATTATTATTACAATTATTATTAGTTGTATGGTATTTTTTCATTTACTTTTTTTATAGTACAAAAATTAACACTTATAGCAAAAAATACATAATGATTGAAAAACTAATAACAATTGTAATAATAATTAAAAGCAAGTTCTAAAGATAATAAATAACAATTAAAAAGTTATACAATAATATAAACAGTATACGAGGGTGAAGTTCGGACGTGCGATTTCTGATTATGAGTCTGATACATTAACCGCTAGACTAATTCGGTGTACAACTTTAAGCTTTTAAAACCTTATATCCTATTACCGAAGCCATCAAACTAACCAGCTTTTTATGTATTTTTCTGAACAGTTTTTGATTTTTCTTTATAAAGGTTAATATAACCTTTAATATGTTGTTTATGTTTATTATGTTTTTGACGTAAAATGAATTTTTCTTTTGATTGATACCAAAATTTTTGCTTAAATTTGCAATTTTCTCCGTAATATCATATTTAAAAACAACAGCAGTACATATAAAATGAAACAAAAGCACTCTCGACTAAAATGTATTTTTCTGAGTAAATTCAAAACCCACATGTAGTACACTATTTGCTCATGGCAATGCAAATGTACATATACAAACATCATTTTTAACACATCACTACCAGTACACGTACGTTTTAGTCACGTCAAATACTACATATTGATAATAATCACCATTGTAAATTAATATAAAAGGGTCCGTCTAGATATAACGAACGGTTATTTAGAGAAACCTTAATTTTCTTTAATGGAATTTCTAATTCGGAACATTCAATTAAACTTCATTTGTAAACGTGAGGCCGAGTTAATTATTAAAATAAATCTATACAAACGAATGCTGCACAGGAATTTTAGATTTTCCCTGTTGGTTTTGAAATCATTGACTTATTATTAAAGGAAACTCTCGTTAATTTCCTTTTATCGTAAAGGAACTACGCACGTATTTAAGTAGCAAGACACACACAGGCACACAAAATAAACGAACGCTTTTGTTCTCCTTAGCCTATATTTTCACGTGGTTTCAGTGATCCATCAAAATAATATGACTTTGCTTTGATGTGTTTGGAACCACATGAGTTATTTACCAACAAAATTTTGAAGAATGAAAATTGATAAACAGTAAAATTGTTTATATAGGTTACCAAACTAATGGACATTTCAAACAATTCTTTTTCATTTTGGATCTGTACATTTACTTTTAGTAAATACTAAGAAAACTACTGAATGTGCTTTTATTTATTATTATCTCAATTATTTCGAATTATAGTTATAAACAAGCAGAAAGAGAAAACTGACATTGATAAAAACTGATGTGAGCTAATTAATAAATAGTGATCTGGGTAATATCTTATTTCCCAAATTAGAAAATATTTGAAATAATCGAAAACAGCAATTTTTATACTACCTTTTCAACATAATCTTTGCTTAAATAACTTACGAGTTTGGAAGGTTATACATTTCTTCGATTAACAGACGATTGTGTATCTATTTTGTTTGTGCTCTATGGTTGCAACTATTATTATTATTATTATTATGTAAATATCGAGTTAGTTAGGTAATTGGGAAGTATGAAGAAGCAATTTAGTCTCATTCTTTCTTTTGATTTTTTACGCCTATGCTAAGATAGAACCAACAGCCTAGATCATATGTCCCTCATCTAACATGCAACACACACGCCCATAGTTGAGGTCGGAGCCGGACATTTCGGCGCGGGGACACTTATGTGCAAGGACACTTTGGCGCAGACCACTTAAGCGGAAAACAGTTACAGATAATAAATACAGTATGATCGATGAAATACAGTATTCGTTAAATGCGGTATGACCAATCAAAAAAAATCAATATTTGCTAATCAACAAAAGCTTGTATGTATTGCACGAGGGCTTCATAATTATTATGTGAATATTCTTAGTGTTCTTAGTGTTGTTTAATTTACTAGTAGAAATTCTTTGGCATCTGAAAATGAATGTCGCCAAAGGACAATGTCTCCTAAAGGATCGGCCCTATTCATATCCAACGGAATGGATAATTCGGAACTGATGCTATGTAATTAAATCAACGTTAATTACAAACGCTGTTGCAGAAATGATAGTTCTCACTATATATTTTTTGTTTTTTTTTTATAATAGACATAACTTTAGAAACTACTTTTTGATCATACTGTTTAAAACAAATAAATTTTTTTGCAATATTAATGGTTTAGCGAAATACGATAATTATTATTTAAAAATGACATATTAATGATAGAAGTATTATTAAGGGTGGAAATTTTATAAAATTTCATATTTGAGGCGTATAATTACAAAACTCGCCTATTGCTAATTTTCTTATTTTGAGTTTTTTGCATAAAAGTGGTTTGAATAGCCATTAAATTTAAAATTTTGGTATCACAGAATGAATTTTGTTCTAAATCTGGATGATTGTGAGTACTATGTAATTTTTTGTAGTTTTGTAAAGAGTAAACTAACGAGTTGAAGCAGGTGTACTCGAGCCGCCAAACAATGGAAAACATGGCAGTTTAAATAAAAAATAACGAGAGAAATTAATAGAAAGATCAAAAATTGGTATAAATGATGTTAAATACATACTATTTAAGAAGCTGATGTGTCCCGAGTTCAATAAGGTGTGCTCGAGCCGCCATCTTGGCAGAAATGGCGGTTTAAATGAAAAATGAAGGAAAAAATTAATAGGAAGCTGAGAAGTGGCATAAATGTTGGCGAATATATACTATTTAAGAAATTGATGAGTCCCGAGTTGAAGAAGGTGTGCTAGAGCCGCCATCTTAGAGAAGAATGAAACAAAATGAAAATTGTTAAATAACTCCATTTTCTACTACTCGATTAAATAACTTTTTTGAATGTAAAGGTCATCACAACCTGGTTTTGTCTTATTTAGCTACGATTGCTAGTTTTGGAGAAGTAGGCTCAAAAATGTCGGCTGAAAGAACTTGTAATGGTGATGTATATAACGGTAATTTAATTGCACAATACTTACTTACACGAGTCTGAAAAGTCTCAAAACAATTTGCAGATGTAGGAAACACCTGTGGCTGATTAAACAGTTGCAGATGTTTACAACTTTAATTTTGCTATACACAGTATCGATGGTAGCTCTATATTTTTTATAATATAACCAAAGCACTCTGAATACTCCTAAAAGAACTTGTATACACTGTATAACCTGTGTGGTTTGTTTTAGGCGAAGTTCTATAACGCGGAACGTATAGTCTATAATAATAACATTATTCGTTTTAAAGTTTCTGTTTATAACAAATTTAAATAAAATGTCTGGAATCAGTACTGGTATCGTCGTTGCTTTAATTATTCAAAAGATCAAACTAGATGAGAAAAAACTAACTCGTCAAGTTACCGATAATAATAAATTTAAAAAATTTCACCTCTTGCATTTTTTACGTAAAACATACCAAAATCGAGTTATTTGAGATTTTTCAAGATGGCTCTAGCACACATTATTCAACTCGGGACTCGAGACTCATCAATTTCTTAAACCGTATGTATTCGCCAACATCTTTGCCAATTTTAAGCCTCCTATGAATTTTTTTCGTTATTTGCTTAATTTTGATCTAATTTTACTATACATTGACCTTTTGTAGTCAATGTCTGCCGATGAGTCATATACGTTAGAAAGTACATAAAATTACCTTTCAAATGATATATAATATGACGGATTTTGAGTGTCTCTCATTGGATATGTGTACATTAAGTAGTCAGTGGCGTAACTACCGCCCCCGCAGACCCTGCGACGCGGGGGGGGGCGACCCTCCGAAGGGCGCCGGCTGCTTTCGTGAAACTTTATTTCGTTGGCAATAGAAATCTTAAAACAAGCATTGGAGCTAAAAAACATTTTATGGACTATTCTACGGTAATGAATTATTATTAATTATTGAATATTTTATTTTAACAAAAGTTATCTACGCATGATATTGTATACAGGGTGACTGATTTTTCATTGTCCAGGTTATATCTGCTGAAATATTTCCGAAAAAATAAACATTTTTAGCAACTTTTCTTTTCTTTTCTTTTTTTTAACGAAAAATTTTAGGACTTAGAATTTTAGTTTTTATGACAACTAATGTGTTACGTGAACATTAGTTTTCAAAAATAAATTAGTTTATTAAGTATACAGTTATTTTTGTTCGTCATGGCAATGCTAGCTCTGCGCATTCTCAACTGGTTTTGATCTGAATTGATCTGTCTCACGACAAAGGTCAACGAAGACCACTCTCGGGTGCTTTTACACAGAGCGCTCGACACAATCGAATACGCAAATCTCGATGACTGGAAATGCTAGGTAAACCAATCACATACGAAATTGGCTCTCAGAGCAATCTAAGAGCACCCCAGAGTAGTCAATTGAAAACGCTATAAATGTCTTGTTTTGAGGGCATTTAGGGCTTTTTTCTGCCATCTTATATCAAATATATATATACTCTACACTGCTACTAAATAGATACAGATCTAATGAATTTTCTCAATAATTAAAAGTTTATTATTATTAGCTATCAGTTTAGTTTTTGTGTTGCTTTAATATTGCGTAATATTTTGTTAATAAATAAGTGATACAGCATTATTATATTATTATTGTTTAAATTAGAACAGTAAAACACGCACATGACATACGAACGGAGCACCCCACTTTTAAATAACTTGAACTCGACCACGCGTGACTTGTGTTACTGCACATAATCATGTGCTCCAGTCTAGACTGGACAGTACGACTCAAATAGTGGAGGATTACCCATCTTATATTTATGGTCTTATGACGATTATGTTAATTTAATAATATTACTAAAAAAATCTTGCGTTTTCTTCGTTTTCATTCACTCCTTCTCATCCCTCGAACATTAATTTATAATAAATTGTGTTATTATTTAAAATCTGGAGTTCCGTTTTAAAGTATAATAGCAGGTAGGCGAAAAACCTTGGTATGTCACTCGGGCAGAAAAGCATTTGCAGCCCTTAGTTCTCTGCTGCCCTCGCTTCGCTCGGGCTGCAAATGCTTAATTTCTGCCCTTGAGACACAAAATGCTATTGAGATTACATTTTCCGTCATATTCCGTTGTTAAAAGTTTTACGAATGAGTTATGTTTTCAATGTTAAAGCACCACCTCATAATGGAGCCGGGTCAAAAACGGATCGGTAACAGAGGACCCGTTTTGTGTTCTCCTAGGTCACTTGACTTTGTCTATTGTTGATCTGATCTGATAATTTTATTCTTTGAACTGTAATTTGAACGAAAAAAGCCACTTGAGGTATATCATTATAAAGAGAAATTTATTTTGAATTTTTTGAATTATTGAATGAATGAAGCAATGTGAATCTGTTGGTTCTAGCGTACGTCATTGAATTCTTAGCAACGTGAAATTTGCACTCTTATCTTATCTCACCTCGGGTTGTATTTCTTTATTCCGGTGTGATTACGAAAATGACTCATTTCATGTATTTATGGTTGAAGTATAGTGTGGATTCAGAAATTTGTACTAGTGTTTATATCAAATGCCTGGTCCAGTATATTCTTACAGTAGAGTCAAAATTCGTGATGTGAACCACGTATTTATTTATCAGTGGTATGGCATCCAATATATTAATATAAATCTTTTTATGTCATTGAATAATAGTAACCAAATCCTTAATTTACTGATTCTATAATATTTATGATTTTTTGAAAGTTATTAACAATAACATTATTTCGCAACGATTTAAGAAAAATTCTTTTTTCTAAGCTACTAAAAACATTAAAATAAAAATATTTCGACAAATTTCTGCGTAAGGGAAAAATTTGCAATAAATAAGAATTTAATTTGTTTATTATAAATCTCTTATTGTTTGTAAGAATATCATGCTTGATCAAAAATATTTACTTTTTCTTAATCTTTATTTCTTTATGCAGAGATTTGCCGAAGAATTTTGATTTTAATGTATTAGTAGTTTAGTAAAATAAATTTTTCTTAAATCGTTGCGCAAAAATGTTATTGTTACTAACTCTTAAAAATCGAAAATTTTATAAAATTATTAAATTAAGTATCAAGTTGCTACCATTAAATGACATAGGAAAATTCGTATATAAACATTTAATATCAGTTATAAGCATCTGATAAATGCGTGTTCCACTTCAGGAACTTGTCTCAGCAGGTAACATTTATAATTTTATACTCTTAGCGCTTTTAGTACAGTGCTTAAGAAAGACAAAAAGCACTGGAGTAACGCAATTTAACCAATCCAAGCGAAATTAGAAACTTTAGATGCACCGAACCGTCTTCATCGAAGTGTGGCTGCGCTCAAGTGTCTCGGCGCCGAAGTGTGACTGCTCCAAAGCCTGTTACACCGTAGTTGAGGTGGCTAAGAACTTTTCAATTTAGAAAAATCCTGCCGCCCACAGTAGCACTTACGATCTTTGGGACACGACTGATGCACTGAGACCACATGTCTATCGCCGTATTGTGGGACCGATCCGTCGAAGGGTGTAATTAATATATTTACAAACTTCGTAATGTGGGGGGGGGTAGTTGTAATGATTTAGAACATGTTTTCCTTATCCATACTTTCTGTGAATGTGATTTTGTTTATAATAAACGAGAATTTGAATTGAATGAATGAATTTTAAATTGGCTATGCTAGTGCCTCTTATCAGCAGTCAATCGGATATACGGATGTCTTATAATACGTACATCAAACGCAGCAAGTAGTTAGACACAGGCGAGACAAACAGAAAATCCCTACAACATTTTTTTCAGAAGTGTAGTTCTCAAAAAAAACTACTTAAAGAAGGGTATAATATTTTTAGCACATACAGTAGGTTTTACGCCTTATGTTTTGGTATGTTTACTTTGCTAATCCTGCAACCTGATCCTGTTTTGTTGATAAGCAATACAATTATGACGGCAGTCAGACAGATGATAATTCCGAGAACGTCGATAATTAAGAAAAGGAACATTGGTAGAGGTTAAGTTTTTGTAAACGATGACACCAACGGCATAAGCGTTTTTGTAATCATCTGAAAAAAATCATCAAATGAAAATTAGATGGTGTTTTGTTTCAACTAAAATTGATTATTATGTAGGCCGGTGGCGTAATTCAATAATGATTTAAATTTTGTTAAACATTCTTTTGGTATATTTACTTTAAAGAATTCTAGTTCTCACAAATCAAAGTTTAGTCTAGCGCTAGCAGGACCAGGTACACATCGGGGCAGGAAACTAGAGGAGAATAAGCACCCCAAGACTGCCCGGTGATCAGCCGGCGCCATTGGAGTGACTCTTACTAGCCACCCAAGTCGAGGCCGACTTCGAGATGCGCCCATCTCTCCGCCTCCAAGCAAACAGTATACTGTGCGGTTAATTTTACAGAGCTCAATCAACACATCAAAACAACAACAACAATAACAGTAATTCCACCAATTGCAAACGACATAAAGCCAACATAACACATTGGCAACAATCACAATTCAAGCAACATGTCATGTTGGCTAACAACCAGTTAACAGGTACCAGCACATATAAGTGCCATTTCCATTTCCATTTTACAAACGCAGTAAATATTAGCATGTTCGAAACCAACCATGTTCACACCACCATAATGCAACTGTCCCTTCTCGCATAATATCACCGACTGATTCGTATTTCGTAAATACATTTTAGGTTCCTACAAAGAATTCAAAACTGAACTTATTTAAGACATTACCTATTACGATTTATTATTAATTAATAAAGATGCTAAATTCTCATACAAAAAATAAATATCCCACATTTAGTAAAAATTACTCGCACTTAATTTAAACATCGCCCTTTAATTGAACATTAATTTACATAATTTCCGTTTCTCTAAATTTTGTACTGTTCGTAAAATTCGCTGCACATGCAATCTGAAGTTCACATTACTAAAAATGTTTAATTAATGTAGTCAAAACAAGGCGTCATAATCCAGGGCTTCCCCGCATCACATCGCAAATTATTATAATACATTTTCTTTAAGTAGCATCTGATAAATCAATCTTAACTTTTATTGCTCAAATTATATTGTTATTAGTAACTCTACTTTCGTCATAAATATGTAAGGGTAAAATAGGGAAAGTATAAGGTACTTTATAGGAATAGGCCATACTATTTTATGGTTACTTACGGATGCACACAAAAAAGCATGTTAATTATTTTAAATTAAAAGCCATTCAATCAGCATTTTCATGTAAAAGTTGGTTTATCAAAACAGTTACTTGGTTGCTTTTAATTGGTTAAAAAGTTGATATTTCTTCCGTGGTCTTGTTGATTACTTTAAATGGAAATTTAGTAAAAACACCTTGTAAGTTCCCGATACTTAGTAAGTATACTCCGTAATCATCCATGAAATTTCTTTTTAATTTAATTTCTAATTTAATAATCAAATTTCATATTTTCAGTGCTCGTACGCAATTTATCCTAACCAGATCCGACCAAATTCTTTTAATCTAATTTCATCTTTATTAACCAATTCTAGTAACCAATCTTAGTGTAAAAATGTAAAGGGAATAATAAAAGAGCTATACGTCTTATAATTTCAATTAGCAACAGCAGCGACACAAAGAAAGACTCAATTAGTCTTAGTTAAACGTACGGTTGTTTAATTAAAAAAATCAAAGTTTAGGTTTCGTCTAACAAAAAATTCTAATACTTAATGCAATCATAAGGACAATAATGCAAACGAGAGCCACATAGTTCGAATTGATTTGAAAAAGTAAAAGCTCACACTGAAAAACCAATAGAACAAGGAAAATAATTATTGGTAAAAAATCGAAAACCTGTGCTACCTGCTATATATTAATTTGATGGGGCACAAATGGTTTTGTATTTCAATTTATTCATTTTGAATTTAGTACACATTGTTTTCGATTAACTTTACAAAACGGGTCTGTTGCATATGTCCCATCAAGCATATCAATCGCCCTTTACAAACACTTCTTACGTAAGTTTGATAATTGTACTACAGTGTTTCTTGGTTTGTTGGAAGGGATGAAGACTATATTTATAGATAAATTCGTTATCTTTTAGTAGAAGAATAAAAGACTTTTGCTTGAAATTGGTTTTATTGAAGTTTTTTTTTATTATTGGTATAGTAACTTGTTTGTGTGTTCAATGCCTTCCTGATACATAGTGGTATCACTACATTACAAATTTACTAAAATCTGTCATTGAGATTCTTGCAGAAGAGCCTCTAAAATGAGAGATTAATCGTTTTTGGATAACTTTACTTAACCAATTCCTCATTTCCCGTACTCTGTAAGTCGTTTTCCGGACTAAAAATGATTTAGCATTATGTGTACACCGTATATTAGGATTACATCTTTTATATTGTATACTTAACGTTTAAGTTTAACGTTTAATCAGATTTAACGTCAAATGTCAAATAACGTTTGGAGGTAAGTAGTTCAGATCACTGTGTATGCGAAGCTAGAAATACTTTATAGCCCACTAGGTATATATTTGAAGTTTACACGCATATTGTTGGTTTGTTTTTTTGCGAGAAATCGGGATGATCGAACATTTCTAGTATTTTATGGCACTGATTATTACAATTATATGACCAATCCTACTAGAATTTTTAACCGAATCTGGATGAATTTCACCTCCGCAGATTTTTAATGTGTTAAACATCGTATTATAAGGGAGTCTACGGTTTTACTTCCTTGTCAAGCAAGAAGTCATGTTTATAATTGAATCGATTATTGTAGAATAAATCTTGTGGAGTTTGTTCGCTTTATACAATAATCGATTGCGATTCAATTGTTCTGTGCTATAAAACCTGTGATTCTTGAATTAGAGCTACTAACATCCTAACAGCGTTTACAGGAATATGTTCTTGTGTAAAGATTTTTAAGTTTTTCGATGCTGTATTTAATTTCATTTTGGTCTAATCTTCGTTTATTTTTTTAAGTACTTCCTTTGCTCTTAATGTATTATTTGTAATGCTGTACCTAAAAACGATTTGTTAAAGTAATCTAAAACAATACACAAAGCAACATTCCTGTAAAGATATATGAAGGTCTAGACAACCACTCATCATCCATTTTTAAAGCGATACTTCATTCTTTCAACCCACACGCCTTAACGAGATTTGTGTTTCCTGATGCACTTTAACTCAATCTGCAGAGATAAAACGGAAACGACGCGATGTCTAATATAAAACCCTGATTTTCTGCGTCTGTCATTTCCTAAGCTTTTAAATCTCCCTTCCAAAAATTTATTAATGTAACCACATTGTTTCATTTTGCATTTTCAGTCTAGAGTTTGGTAGTAAATCTTTTTTGGACATATTGCAATATGCCACCTGCAAATTACTGTTCTAGTCTCTTGATTAAAAAAGTTCTTTATGAAAATGGTACTTCAAAGGGTATTATTTATGCAGGATTCTTTCTTGTCGGCGAGTTTCTTTATTAAAAACTAATATTTTTGTTTTATACAGCAGTTTTTTTATCACAACGACTTGAACAATCTCATTTGCTCTGATTAATGTTACAGATAAAATGCAAGTTGAAACTTTTTGTTGCACTGCATTGTTGTACGTGCTATATTACATTTTTAATATCACTGCTGGCGAGATTAATGCAGCATTTTTCAAGTAGACATTAAAATTTAATCATGAGTGAGTGTGATTAAGACGTGCAACTTTTTAAGTGTTACTGAGAGAGTGAAAAAGGTCCTCGTAAAAGATAACACGAAATAAAAATTATATGAAAAATAAATAATAAGCAAATTAGAATGGTTACTGTACAGCGTAATAACAACCAGTAGATACACCCTTGCAAATATTCTAAGCCGCCGTGTGTGACTTTGTTGTATTCTACGGAACAACAGTTAAGCTGTGATAACCGATAAGTCTCGGCGAACTGATCGTGGTGTGTGCGATATTCGAAGCTATCTGAACAACTTCAAAATGCCGACAATCGAGTGAATATGCATACAGTTTTAAGCTGTTGTTGTTGAATAAAGAGATGGTGTATAGGCTTTTACAGATGTTAATAAATATTTGACTTTATGGAAAGTTTTAATTTAAAATAATCCATCTGACTGCGTTGTTATGTACTGTTTTCAAAAGGTTTTGCCATTATCTAGCACCTTTTAAAACCAATTCCAATCTATTTATTTACTACTATTCTCTTTATTTCTTCTCTATTTCTTCTCTACAACTCTTTTAATTCTAATAAACAAAATTTATCATTCGTTGATAAACATTCTCGTACAACAATATCAACTATTAGCTTAATTATCCTACAGCGGAGAACTGGTTCGTAATCATATGTTTTGTTATTGTCATTAGGATATTGAGTCTCGAGATTTCAAAGTTTCAATGCTTTAACTTTAAATAGTAAAATCTTCTTTCATAGTTTTAAATACTGACAGTATTTAGAATTTTTATCGTTTTAAAAATTCGCAGTTTTGATTTTCAAAGTGTACGAAAAGTCTAGCCTTTTAGTTTGACAAAGCTATAAAATTCCAATGTTTAAAATATAGTATCAGATATTCACCTTAAATGTTTTGAATTTGGCAGTTTTAAAAGACCAACTTACTGGATTTTGATGTTTCAAGGTTTAAAATTTGCATGTCTTGGTCTAAAATTTTATTGTTGATTTTTACAGCTAATCTTTTGGAAGTTTTAGAAACTTGAGTTTTAGATTTCATAATATTAAGTTTCAAAGATTAGCATTTCTTAATTTCAATACTACTAAAAGTCTAAGAGTTCTACTACGTTTAATTATTTCAAATGATGATACGGTTTCGGAGATGAAGACAGTTTTGAATCAGTACTGAAAAGTTTGAAACATTGAGGTTTTAAAGTCTTATAGCTTCAAAACCCCACATGGTCATTGTTTCAATGAACCAAATTACTTAAGCCCAGGCCAAGCCTTCAAGGTTCCAGAGATTAGGTTTGAGTGAATAACAATTTTCAATTTTCTTCGTAGATTAGAAAACTTCAAGTTTCAATTGTTGAAATGTTGAGTGCTGTAGTTTTAATTAAACAGGTACAAAACTTCTAAAATGTCTATTAGCATCTACACTCCAAATGTTATTGTAAACGTTTGAAATCAAACTCTACCTAGTGTGGGAGAAGTGTTTGCAGCTGCTTTTTAGCCTACACAGTATGCAATTTTCAAATGAAAAATCTTCAAAACTTCAAGACATTAAATTTCTCTGTTACATCTTTTCATATTGTCAATTTTCGTCATTTCTAAAAAATCATTGGGATATAGAAATTATTGTAACGTTCTTTTTAAAATAATAAAAAAAATGCTGTTTAAATCGTCTATTAATAAAGAAAAGATTATTTACAATGCACTTAATTAAAAACACTATAACTATAAACTATTTAACGAATTATTATCTAAATGCTAGGTATTTACAAATTTATTTGAGGACTATTTATATGAAAACTATCTATGTGTTACAACTATTAACTAATTATTCAGAGTACATTTCAACACGACGCCGGTTAAACATTAACTGCCCCCTTCTACTCGCGATCTCAATTTATATCTTTCATACGATGACTCATACATCCAGAATGTTCGATTACGTGTTGATGAGTCATACTTGCAGCTGTTGATACGTCACGTCGATGAGGCGTGTCGATGAATCATACTCGCAGGTTTTGATTGATGAGTCATAAAGTTGATGACTCATACACCTAGAATGTTTAATGACGTCATATGTGGGTTTACTATTCGTTACATTATGAAGCCACATAAATCAAAGCGTGGTTAAAATGCTTGTTGCGCGCCACTGTGTTGATTTATCGACGGCTACTGTTTAATACTTAAATGAATTAAACAAATTAAACAAATACAAGGAGTCGATGTTAAATAAGCAAATCAACAATAATACACCTAACTAAGGTATAAAAAGGTCGTATAGATAAAGTAAAACGCTAACTATATGTCGGATACAAATAAAATGTTAAAGAAAAATTGCGTTGTTAATCTGATACTACATATTTTTAAAATACTAGTGTTACTAAAACAATCTCATACTCAACGGACCTTTGAAGACGTTTACAAAAAATTCCTACCGATTTTTTATTTCAGTCAGTTGATTTATATATGTAGATGTATCGGCATAGTTACTACACATCGGTACGAAAGTTAGATGCTTTTTATAACTGCATAAACGTTAATAATCAAAATTATGCAACTTAGATATAATTTGATCTTATCGGGAAAAATAAGTTAATCAAGTTCCCCAAAGCTCACAATTGTCCTCAAACAACCGAATAGGAATATTTAAATTATCTTGGACGACTGTGGAACCGGCAGAACGCGTCAACTAAACTAGATGCGAAGTCTATGAAGCTGCATCCTATACCTAAACCATAAATACAAGAAATGAGTCATCACAAATCACCTGGGCGACAGCGGGTTGTTTCCAACGCATTATTGTATTCCATCTTTTTCTATTGTGTAACGAATATATGAAAATAAAAAAGCAAACAATAGAGAGAGTAAAATATTTCTAGTCATCTTCAGGAGTAGTGTAAGTAGCCATCGTACTGACAATTATTACTTCAATATTTAATTTCGCGACATAATTTGTCCTGGTCTCAAATATTAAAATACGAAAGTTTGCCACCATAGAACATGAATACACTTTGTCACGTATTATATACCGGAGTTAATGAACAAATAATAACTTTTGGGTTTAGAGCCGTGTCATGTTAGGAACAGTAGAAAAACTATTCAGAAGAGGATAAAGTGCCTAAGAGAAATATCCAAACAAAGGGAATACAAAATTACACAAAATAATGAACATGAAGGCTGTAGAGACTAACTGCAGATAGAAGATAGAAGAACTGAAGATGTGAACCATGGTTGAGACGATTACCTGAAGACATAAAAAATTATATAAGATAAAGGTGGTGGATTACCCTGGCTGGCGGAGTCGATCAACCGTAACGGCCCGATGAGTTCTATGAATTCCCACACTCTAGCCTTCAAGTCCTCAATCTACCGGCGGTGCACGGTTCTACTATTTTTATCGGTATCGGTATCGGTGGTGTATCTGGATTTATCCTATATCAACACTATCCTGGAAGGACGAGGCGAGACGTTGCATGGATGCGGTCCAGCCGTCCGTACGTCTTGTTTCACCGTAATACATGGAAATATTCCAGATTGCAATTGAAAGACATTAATTTACACTCATAAAACGTTTTCGAAACTGAAGATTACAGGTATGCCATCTTCTTCGCCACACAGGCTGACGTGATCACAAATCTCCAACGGAATGAGGGCCACATCTAAAAGGGCTCTCGATCTGTACTACTGACTGGAATATCTACGGTAGATGCGTACCTCGATGGCCTTATGTGAAACGGGCGATTAAACAAAATAAATAATTAGTTCATTTTCTTCTTTTTTGCACACCTTGTGTCTTACATGAAAACGACGCTCAAATCTACCTTTACTGTATTTTTTAATAACTCCACAATACCACTATTTATACATTCAGAATTTAACCCCCATCAGTAACATAACACACACTCAACGTAAATATTCCAAGCACTCTATGTTATCAAAATCAACGGTCATCGCTTTTCTGTGATGGTTGGAGAATTTTTTTAGTTTGTTTCATATGCGAGGATTTTGGCCATACTGGAGTCTAACTTTTTTTGTATGTTAGCTGGCATGCGGGATTGATTAAGGCGACCGACTAGAAACCCTGTTTTTGTTTCAGTTTATTAAATTTTTATTTGAATTTCAGCCCAATCTAAATTTCCAATTAATGGACCATTCGGACTAGGTATAATTATTTTTCTCGCCTTCTTTCTTCTACAACATTTTAACACACTACATTATATCGTATATATGATCAGGTGGCCACAAAGAGGTGTTATTAGTTATATCACAATAAACCTTTATTTTCTAATTGCTCTTTTTTTCCCTATATTTTCTGCTGCTTTCTTTAAGTGACCGGAGTGACTTTCGAGTCGCGGGAGTATTGGGGGAGGAGTTTTTGTTCTTTCTTCGCATTTAAACCTACGTCCAACCTTTACTAGACGATCAGGTATTGCAGATGGGATAGTGTGGATTGTGCACGGTTTGGCTTTTGCGAAAGTCACACGGTGTTTACATAATGTAACTGTGGTTCATGACGTTCCGGTGACCGCGTACGACCGTTCTGGACTCTCTAGAGCAGCGGTTCCCAACCTTTTTCGTTCGCGGACCGCCAAACGACTTAGCATTTGCTTGCCGGACGGTAGGGTAAAAAATTAACGAAAACATTTCGCAAAATAAATCTTATAACAATAAATTTACTTTTACACGGTGCAAAAACAATCTAAAATAAATAAATATCCGTTCTTCATAATAACAAAAGTTGGTTTTTGTACCTCACCGCTTCCCGCATACCAAGCCTCAAACGACCAAGAGGGCCCGAAATCGGCGGGTACTGAAAGGCCGGAGTTTTTCTCTTTTTGCCGGGTGCGGCGCCGAAGATCATAACTAGGTTCTAGACACATAGGGCGCTCCATCGACACATGGAGCGGAGATATAACCGAAAACGCTGGCAGTGGGAGCTGCGGTCAAAAAAGGGAATTGGATCAAACGACCCAGCAGCCAATCATATAAGACCTCCAGAAGTAGTTTCCACTTAGGAGTCCGATAAGGCTAGTGGCGGCGATATTACTTTAGCACGATTCTTGGGTGAAAAAGGAAACATTTTGAGATTGCTCGTCGTTTGACGCCGAGATTGTAGTTCTGGCTCCTATAGTTTCCGAGATACCGCCTCTCAAAAACGGGTAGAGAGGGCTAGAGTTACGGAAAAACCAATAGGTGCACCGCTCGTAGCAAGCCGCAACACATGTTTGATCGCCTCCAAAAACCCCATGTCACCCCTAGCCCCCGCCCCCGGAAGAGTGCAGAAAATTGCGGTAGTGCGATGGCAAACATACCGCGATCAGATTTTTGCTCCGACCTACCGTAAGGCGGGGTCAATTCTTTCCCGCCTCCGCCTAAACGGTTTACCGGAGACCTCAAATCTGAGACAGGAACTACCCAATGCATCGACACTCAAAAAATGGTCCGGGTCGAAGTTTTGCAGCCCCTCTAAAACGCAAAACCCGGATTTTCATCGTTCGCGTTAAAATTCTTTCGGTACCAGTATGCCTAGAATAGTGCGCGCCAAACCCGCTTAAAAATTCTAAAATGGGAGATCCTCTTTATTACCTATTGCTGAATACTACTCTACCACATAAGTACGGAGCCGGCGCGTTATGTATCTGCAAGTATGTATGTAATACATAGCGCCGGCTCCGTATAAATTTATTCAGAGTTTACTCTTGGTCAACTCCGATAAACCATTTGACCCTACGTTAGCTCCAGGATAACACGAATTAAAAAACTTCGTTTAGTATAATTTTGAATCATGTTATTTCTCTGCGGACCGGCAAAAATTTTTGACGGACCGGCACCGGTCCGCGGACCGGCGGTTTTGCCTAGGTGGGCCAAATTGTAAATTCCAAAATATTTGGGGGGCCAAAAAAAGTTTTATGGAAAAATACGTTCAAATCGATAAAAAGTTAGACACACGGGAAAGATTTAAACTAATTTTATAACACTTAATTTTATAACACATTTCAAAAATAATTAAACAAAAATAACTAAATAATTTTAAATAAAAAAAAATACTAATAAATTCATCAATCTGAAGTATGCAGTTGTTGTTTTCTTTTAATAATATCATTAAGCCTTGGTTCTAAGTCAGTTGAATGCATTTTTAACACCGCTTGTAAAGGTTCATCACTTAATTTTGATCTCAATTTGGACTTATTAATGCTCATGATTGCAAAAGTTTTTTCGCATATATAAGTGCTTCCAAATAATGAAAACATTGGTTGAGCATATTTGCGCAATTTTGGAAAATCCTGTGAAGATAATCTTTTATAAAACTCGATTCTAGCGATAAGAATTCTTGATTTCGACATTTTACTGTAATTCAATCAGTTCAAATTGCATATCTTTAGAAATATTTTGTGGATCGCAAGAAAATATGAATCAAAAAATAAAGTAAACTCTTCTTCATGATTCTTAAAATCATTAAAACGTTTATCAAATTCTTCTAACTAATTCTGTATAATTTTATAATATTTTTCCGACTGAAGAATAGCTGATGCTTCAGCAATTTCTGTTGCTAATATTCTACTCGATTCAAAATGAGATAAGTTTCCCATTTGAAGTTCTTCTTATAATAATCGAAGTTTTCGTTCTGTGGCTTTCACACAACCAAGAAGATCAAAAATAAACTTGCCGTTATCTTGTAACTTTAAATTTAAATCATTCATAACACCAATTACATCAATTAAAAATGTCAAGTCCCACAACCAATTAATATAAGATATTATAAGATATTATAAGATATTATAAGATATTATAAGATATTATAAGATATTATAAGATATTATAAGATATTATAAGATATTATAAGATATTATAAGATATTATAAGATATTATAAGATATTATAAGATATTATAAGATATTATAAGATATTATAAGATATTATAAGATATTATAAGATATTATAAGATATTATAAGATATTATAAGATATTATAAGATATATCGACATAAGGTTTTCTTCAATTACAAAATCTGTTATTTCTTTTCTTAAATTGAAAAACCTTTTTAATGTTAACCCTTTACTAAGCCATCTAACTTATGAAAAATGTATAACATCATCAAACGGAGACTCCAACTACTCCAAAAAACTCTTTAATTAGTGATGATGCAAAGCATGTTTCCTGATAAAATTTACTGTCTTAATAACTTCCTTAATAACTTCATCCTTAACATTATTCATTTTCAGAACTACAAGGGCTTCTTGGCGGATGATACAGTGATAATGATATAATTTATTGGTATTATTACAGTCCTTCAACTTGGTTTTCAAGAAATGTATTGTCATAAACGGAATTATTTCAAATATTGAATAATGTTATAATTCCTTAACTTGTATTCCGCTAATGCAAATGTTATTAAGGTTACATTCATATTGCCACAGCTGCCTACGCTAGCCGACCATCTGCGGCCACTTGCCCTACGACTTGCCATTTAAATGATAATATATCCTATTAAGATAATCTAAGTTGCATTCCAACTAATGCACTTATCAACCAAGGTGACTACATTTCTTCGTAACTTTATATCGCGTTGGCTTATCGATAACCACACACGCGAGCCAGCTGCTCTCATTCCAAGAACCGCTAATCAGCACGCCAGCTGCGCTTATTCAAAGAACTTCTACTCAGCCCACTTGCGATCGATCTACGTCGTACACGCGAGCCAGCGGCTGTCTTTCCAAGAACCTCTACGCAGCACAACATGCTACGTGCACACTACGCTAGAATGCAGCTGCTTCCCGCACAAGGAAACAACGGATATGCGGAAAACCGCACCTACAGATTCGCGTTAATATGCTAATGTCTTTCGCTTTACACAGTATATAAACAGCTTGCTTCAGGCCTAACATGAAGTCGTGAAAATCACTGCAACGACCAACATCTTGAAGCAAGCTGGTGAGTAACTTTTATTATTATTTATCTAGGGGAACTAGAATCTGGTGCCCAGGGGCATTGGTTACCTGTTCTCATCCGCTTAGTATTAGGGGTCTAGAATCTAGTACCCAGTGCTACCGATTACCTGACTCCCTAATGTGCTTAGTTGTAGTATTCTAGGAACCCAGAATATGGTGCCCAGGGGCATTGATTACCGGGTTTACTAGCGCTTAGTTGTAGGACCTAGTGCTAGTACAGGGTGGTTCCGATCACTCTTATGTTCAATGTTAGTTTTAGGAAGACTTATACGTCTTCAGACTTATATTTGTAAACCAAATGTTTTGTAACTTGTTGTTTAGTATATGATTAATTGTCGTCTGTGTTTACTTTCTACTTCCAACTCTGACTACGTCACTCAGTCACGAAAACCCCACGTGACAGTATTAGTCCCTGTTTTTAAACCAACATAGCTGGAGCACCATCTGTACACACACACTTTTCGGGAAACGACATTACACTTTAGCGCACATATCCTAATCATCTGACGGCGGCCATTAAGACCATAAAATATATATACAACATAAATATATAATAACAAGATATATTACATATAAAATTTAGTATTTTTTAGCTGAACAATTTTTAATTATAATATGACAAAATTCATTTATTTTTTTGTAAAAATGTAAATTATCTTTATGAATTCAAGATCGTGGATGATCTGACATTGCGGGCCGCATTTCTAGGGTTTGAGGGCCGCGTTTGGCCCGCGGGCCGCACTTTGGGAATCTCTGCTCTAGAGGGTTTACTGGTTCGACTGTTAAATTTTGTGATTTAAAATTGGTGTTGTTGCTATTCCATCATCATCTACAGCTGAACCTGGAGGACTATCAGCAACCTCCTGCGCTTCTTCTTTCGACACCAGCTGCCTCCAAAACAATCACTCCGGGACCTTTCTCTTGTCTTGTTCTTCTACGATTCCAACGGCCCATTTGGGGCGTTTATTTATCCAATTATTAAATCTTCACTTCTGCTCAGTAGGCGCCCTTTGGACTTCTTACCCCACAATTAACACAAAACGTTGAAAGCTGAACGGAATAAATTGCAAATGAGGCAAGTATGGGTAGAAATAAGGCTGTCTGAACGTTTGTAGTCCTTGGCAGTTTCCCTGAATTTTCTACGCAAACGTGGAACCTACATATAATAAGAGGTTTATCGAAAACAACCTTTATTCAACTTGATACTGGTGTTCTAAACTATCACTGACATGAATCGAACGAGCTTAACGTCGTAACTGGCAACGGGTTTGAATAATGAACTGCCTTTTCTAACGTCTGATCTCACTAGTTACGAGCTTATTTAAAAGTGGTGGCTTTTCATTATTCTGTATAGCTTCGTCGTCTGCTAAAAACAGGGACTAACAATGAATGTTAAAATATGATTACCTATGGTATATTATTTTATTTTACAAACCACAAAGTCCTTTTGATACATTTATTTATGTATAATACGTTTTGTATTACCTTTAATGTAAAAAGGACTAACAGAAAATTCTTGTCAAATCGAAACTTATTTTTCCTCCAAGACACTACATTACAATGCGCTGTACAATAAGAAAAAGCTTGCGCTAAGCTGCAAAAACACTACCTCATTATTTTCTTTTAGCAAAAATCGAATCCAGACAAAAAAAATCGGAAATCTGCTTTTTGTATTCCGGACGTGATCTTTAGGTTATAATATTTTCTGATAAGTATATAAAAAAGCCCCTACGATTTTTAAGAATGGCTTTAACAGCGACAATGCTCGTTTAACAAACGAGAACGTAGAGACGATTTTTCACAAACAATGATATCAATAGCTGGGCTTAATGTTTAAAGGGGTTACGTGTAGATGAAAACGGTCTCAATTCGTTGAAGTGACAAATCCAATATACGAGTGTGTGTGTTTATCGGTTTATCCTGTGCTGAAAAACTAACAAAAATCGTGGCAAATTTCTTGTTACCGAGAACTGTAAATATAAACAAGATTTAAACACAAAATCGTAAAACTGTGCCGATAAAAAAATACATCAGCCTATAAATCGGTGTATCGATTTAATCCTAAATTGTGATTAGGTGTGGATTTATTTTATACGTATAGAAAACAAAAATTTATTTGTTCGTTCTCTCAAAGGGCTGTTCCGGCTGCTATGTCATTCGTAAACAGAACAATTATTCAATTCTATTGTGAAAGTCCAATCAAATGAGACTACCAAGTTGCAAGGCGACACTGTTAGATAAGTAACTTTTCTTATGTCTAGATTGCCATTTGGAGGTGTTTCTGATGCGAACGTTACTCTCTGTCCATGGATTAGTAACTTCCAATCATGAACAATATGTCCGTCAGATGTATATACTAACAGTTTAACATTCGATTTCCTGCGAATGATATGTTTTAAACGGACCCATAAATATTAGGTGTAATGGTTGCATTTTTTGAATTGGATGTAGTGGTACACTCATTACAGTGACACCGGCGAGATCTGTAATAAATAAATTACGGGTGCGTAAATAATGATGGGTATCTACTTGTTAGGATCACAGGATCATAATCAGTTTAATAGAATGATGCAGCCATTGCAAGAACATATGTTGTATAATCCACCCAAAGAGTGACAACCGGCTGTATTTCCTGGTGGCACCACCTAACGCTCTAGTTTCGTGTTCTCCATCGGAAAAACGTATATTGTGGTACTATTGTGATAAGATTGTTTATATGGGTCTTGTACACAATCTTAGAAGTTATATCTTTTAGAAGGTAATAAAAGACGTGTATCTTGTATGAGATATTTATTTATTCTTCTTGTTGATCATTACAGTACGACACCTCCAGAAATGTTCCTATACGTCTGGGGCTGCTTTATGCTTTAGGTCGTAGCTATTAGGTAGTGCCTAGGGCCTATGAACCTTTCAGCGCCTATAATATTTTACTCAAAAAGGTAAATGCCTAAAAAGAATTTAAAAAACTTTAGAAAAGTTCACGGTACAATATAATTTAAGATTAATAAAATAATTGTACGCGCGATAATATAATTGACAAAATTAGCATAAAAGCAAGTTCAAATAACTCTCGAAATCAGTTTATGGTGTCTACAAATGTTTTAAAACGGCTCTGCACACCTTAGTCAAATTCTTTACACCTTTCTAAAACTTGAAGAAGATGTACAATAATGAAGAAATCTGCAAAGCTTTTTTCATTAGCAGATGGAAATTGAGTAGGAATACCATTTCCTATAGCTTTTTATTCCGTACTCAGTATGGTAATATAATTGTTAATTAATGTTTACTAATGTACCTGGAGAAAATTGTTTTGACCAATTGGTATTTTTTCTTTTGAGAAGGTTGATCATAATAAACCATGTTGTAAGTCGATGGTAATGAAGAGTTTGCATATTTAGCATAAAATGTCATGCATTCTTCTTTTTTTTCCTATCTTTTCCTCCTCTCCTTCCCTTTCCACTTTTCCTTCTCCTTCCACTTATCCTGCTTTTTCCTTCTGTTCCTCTTTTATCTTCTTATTTATAATATTGGAGTCGATAACAGGATCGCTAAGAATCCTCTTGCTAAGAGGGTCTCACCTACATTCACCTGTTGTGTTCTTTGAAAATAGTCCTTGTTCGCTTCTCTCACTCATGCAATTCAAAGATATAACAAAAATTCGGCATGGTTTTGAGATCTTACTACTGAAAATTTGTCGCTTTTTGGGTCAAGTCCATAATCATTCATGAAATACAGACACTTCTTGTAGCAAACTTCTGAACGCCTAAGACGATCCTTAATGTAAGTTGCGAAAGTTCATTCTATCAATCCATTTTAGGAGGACTACCATTGACTACCACCACTACGATTCTGCGGCAGCTGGTGGAATGTTACAAGATGAGATCAAACAGAAGTAAGCTAAGATGAAAAACACAGAAGGTGATTTTCTAGGATTTGGATTCATTTCTACATTTTTTGGGCATACCAGTGCGTTTAGTTGAGACTCGTCGCTTTTGCATTGATGGCATCTGGTAATCAGGTCTGGCGCTTTTTTTTAAGAATTATTTCTTTCCTGCATCTCACCAATAATACAAATATTGAGCAAAGGTCTTGTTGAATGGCTAATTTGTGGATTATCCGCTCTATTCTCCTAATGTACATCGATTTAGTTAATTGTCAACTGGTTTAAATTATTAATTGGAGCCAATGAGTTTTATCACTACCTTTTCCTTTCTTTTTCTGTACTAACAAGTATTCATAAATAGAAACGATTGCGAATTGCCTATAGAAGCGACAGTGTTAAGCTGTTTAGAAGTTGTGTTCATTGCGCTCATCAATCAACACTTTTGGTCGACTACATCTGCGCGGCAAATACTGCTTTACTGCGCAAAAACATTCAATACTGCTGCTGTTAAGGGTGTGTGAAATTGATATTTCATTTACTTACGTAACAAAAACTGCAGATAACTCCTCAATACGTGAGAACCAAATGATTCTAAGGCAAACATATGAAAAACTGCTTCCTACTAGGCTTAACAACAACAGGATATTAACATAGCAATTGGTGCCATAGGTACGAGAATATTCCGCAACTCCGATTCCTCGCCCAAAAAAAACAAACAAACAAATCAATATTTGAAGGGCAAGTTGACTTCAAAAGTCTTTTAACACGTGATACAGATGAGCATAAGTAGCATAAATACCTGACCGGGATTTATAGATGAGAACCTTTGTTAAATAACATTTGATATTATAGCTCATTTACTTTTCAAACAACTATTGCCTCAGCTCTATAGGGGTCTTAATGCATAGCGGATCGGGGTCGTGGAAATTTCATCGTCTCTATCTATATATTTCTTCTTATCTTCTATGCTACAATTTTCTGATACATTGTTACGTGTTAATTTCGTAGAACCCTGTGCTAGCTATGCTTTTGTGTTAGTTTGTATAGCGTTTAGGGATTTTCTCATTCTCTTTCCTTTTAGTTGTCATTTTGTTTGGAACTAACTTCCTGCTGTTGATAAGAGATTTTGTCACTTCGTTTTGATCGTTCGTGTGAAGAACATTCTTTAAAGAATATTTTAGTGGCATCCCCGATAAATTAGTTTTTCCTTTATATTGTGATTTGGGAATTGCATTTGTGCAGGTCGATAATTAATTTTTGGTGATTCCAAGTTTATTGGAACCGTAAAGGGATTTTTCTACTACTTCTTTTTAGAGGTTATAGTAGGAGCACGTTCTCGTAAGTTTATAGATTAACTTTTCTTTACATTCAGTCTCTTATACTATAATTCTTTGACAGGATTCGATATATAATCGACGTTAATCGCATTTGGGAGCGGTATAACTCCTTCAGAAGGTCACCTTTTATCTAAGGTATTTATCAGATGTTTGCTAGGTGCATTCTGGTAATTGATTTTATTTGTTATAGACCTTTTTTTGTTTTTCTTTAATAAATCTTACGTTTGACAATATTTTATTGTATGTAAAACATTACTGTATATTTGTATATTATAATTTTATTTGTTAAATGGCTTTTCCCCAGTGTGCGTGTAGCACTTATATCTAGGTATTTATTTCATATATATAATTTTATCACATGTTACTTATTTTATTACTTTGTTAGGAATATTTGCGAGTGAATACGTATGACTTTGTTGCGTAATGAATTCGTTAAACAATTAAAATCTAAGGTTAACGATTGCGCAATCTACATCACAGGTATTCGCATTAATTTACCGTGCCTGTTACATTTTTGATACTTGAAGTTAAGTCAGATTTAGAGTAAGTGATCGCGCTCGCATTAATCCCCACTCTGATCAAATTTGTATATAGAAATCGATAACCTACATTTAATTTTTGCCAAGGCTATATGTCCTTGATTAAGCTATAACCATACTTGATTGGTTTACTTTAATTTGTTCTTTTTGACTTGCCTGATAATTTGTTTAATTGTTAATAAAGCACTGTGTAGTGTGTATCTCTTACTAAAAGACTTATTATTTAAATATTTTGTATTAGGGGTTTATATGTACAGCCACCGACGAGCCATTATTGGGAAAGTCGACCACATTGGTAGTAGTCGCAAATGTGTTGTTCATTTCAGATTTTGTCGGCAAATACTGTAGCTATTTTAGACGATTCTTGGCGCCCATTACAGAAGACCTCTTGTGAGACCCACGATCTCACACTAGCTGGCTGGCAGCCGACAGACTTAACTGCGGTTATTAGTTGTTACCGTTTCCCAATAAGCAGTCCCCATTGAGTGGTTTTACAACATTCGTGATAGAACCGTTCTCTCGGGGTTTTCAAACGACCTCCGCAGCTTCTATGATGTCAGCATGATAAGTTCTGCAAAACGGTCGCCATTATCTTTCTAATGATTGAGGCCACCCTTACTTTTGGAGTTCAAAAGGTTAGGTTCTTTTATTACGTGAAGTGCATGTAATACAGCTTAACATTTGGTCTCAAATCTGCCTCGATAATCATTTCCATTGTCAACGGCGATCAATGTTCCATAATCTAGGGACTGAAAATGATAACACACTAAATGAGAATATCATCGAGTATTGGTTGAACTCGCCTTAAGATGCTTGTACAGGGTCATCAACAAAAACCACAAGCCACGTGACTACTAATTTTAAAAGTGGCGCCAAATTTATTTTTTTAGCGTTGCCAGTACTGCAAAACGAACACTTCCATCTTACTTTCTAACCTCACTAACCATTGGCGTTCGTTGTTGTTGTTGTTGTTCCTCGTGGTCGTGTTTATTAACTTTTAGAAAATTATTATTATTGTTTAGTTTTGTATTATAGTCCTGTATAGTGTAAATATTAGGGTTGTGAATCTTGTGTATTGTTTAGTTCAATTAGTTTTAAGTTTTCTTTCGAAATATAGACTTGTAATTGTAATGCTACACCACTGGAAAACTCAGTTTTAATACTACTTGTCAGGCTTACCAATAGTGTCAGATGTGTTGCCTATATAACAGTAGATGTATGGTCACGTGGCTTGTGAACAATCTTGATGACCCTGTAGTATCTAAATGTTTCCCTGGTTGATATAGGCTTCAATCGTACACGACGTACTATGATCATTTATATAGCAAGATCATTGCATAACAATAATTTTATACACATGTCTTTTCACTTTATTATTCTTCAAAATATATTACCGAAGTCATCTTCAAGTTTCCGGTTACCACGTTCTGGTTTGCTTAATACTTGGCTAAATATAACGTATTAAAGAAGTTGTTGTTTCAGTTGAAGTTGTTGAAGTTCAGCATTGAAGAAGTTGTTTTCAACTACACTTTCTTATGAATCTCCTTTCATGGATTTAGGAAACCCCATTGGAGTTCATTAATAAGGAAATGTTGACCATAGACGAGTATGATTTAAAGTAGTATATAGTTTCGAAGATACGACCGTAGCGTTGCTGTAGCTATTGAAATAGGATTCATCAGTAAGTAAACAAGGTGGTAAGTAAGATCATGGGACACTTAGGCAGATTTGATGGTTTGAAAAATGCAAAAGGATTCTGCTGTAATTTTGCTTATTTAAGTTTATATATTACAGTGCAGTGTTTTATCTTCTCATTGCTGAAATGACTCTACTAGTAGATGACATTCGCTGTTTTACTTTATAATGTTCTAAGAAATAAACTTGTAGTAGTAGATCTTTATTAAGCTTCTTAAACTATATGAAATGTAACAACTTTGGTGGCTACATTCTATGGGGGAGATACCAAATGGTAGCTACCTCCATCCCCCTAGCCCAATATTGAAATTAAAGATTCCAATTTTCCCCATTCGATTTTACAGTCTCACTTAATTGTATCCCACCACAGGCTCTGATAAATTACTCCTGCAACACCTACTGACTTCTATCAATATTACATAAAGATGGGGTAATTTACATTGATTGATTTGTCCAGAAAAATACTTTTAGTGGGGAATTCTTAATATAATATCTCTCTCCCGAGTAGTTCCTATGCCAAATCTGGAAACGCTTGGCTAAAGATTAGAGATTAGAGGTTCAGTTAAATATAAAATTGTGGTTAGGTAATATATGAGCAAGGCAAGGTTAAATTCCGTTTTTTCGGTCTATATGATCTATATGACATCATACGTTTCAACACAGCTTCGTAAATTAATTGGAATTTAATCAATTAATAATTGAATGTTATAAATGCGGTTTCCCATAACAAATCTGTAAGTTAATCAAAATAACGAATTAGCGCGTAGAAGGCAGATAAAATAGAGTATCACGCCGTGATAATGTCGCGAACATGGTTTTCTGATAAATAAGTTCTGAGATGGTTTGATTTAATTTAATTTAATTTAAAAGTACTTTCAACGCTGAGTTAAGACAAATGCATTAAGGGTAAAAAACCTTGGTACGGTTCTGTATATTCCTATACATTTCCGTTGGTTAAAAGTGCAGACTTCACATTAAAGCAAATGGTGTTTTCTTTAATACCAAAGTTAATTTTCAAAGTGTTCTCACGGTTACGAATTGTTTGTTCGTAGAGAAAATACAGATAAAATTGAGTTTATAAAATATCTAGAAATAATATTGCCTTTATAACAAAGAAACAATGTGTCTGTAAACACATTTAGCTCAAATTTATAGTTCCTGTACATGCTTATCTACAGTTTGTATGAATAGATTCTTCTAAACGCAGACAAATAAAAACCGGCCAGAGGCCACATGTAAAATATCAAATTTTACCCTACAAATAGAGTTTGAAGTGGTAAAAAGTCCCGCGGGATTAAACAGAATGTTCCAGAGGTATCCGAGGTGGTTGTTCCTTATTGGTTTAAGAAGTGTTAGCCTTATTCTGATAGGCTGGTTTAAATTCCCCTTTCTTAAAACTCATAGCTAGAATACTATTTTTTGCACCCTAGAGTCAGTCGCAGAGTCTCACATACAGAGTTAAGTCAGATACCGGCCTCGAGCCGAGCTGTAGGTGTTCGGCTAGCGGGCGGTAGCCCTCAGCTCCTTTGGTGTTATTATTGTATTTTTCGTTATTACAGTTTTAAAGCCAAGTCGCTAAATTTTGATGCGTCTTGAAAGTTGATTAAAATTAGCCGAAGGCATTTGAATACAGTGCAGGGATCTGTTAACGTTAATTCAGTACAGTACAGTAGTCGAATCAATCGATAAGAAGTGTGATTTGTAAAAGTTTTCTTTAAGTGAACCGCACACGAATTTTAAACTATGTTTTGCCGTGTAAACAAGACAAGGAAGCACGTGAATTTACCGTGGAGTGTAACAAGTGGTTGTTATTACAGTTTAATTTTCAAGTTAATGAATTTAACGAATAAATTAGTGTATTCTCAGTACAGTACCGAAATCTAAGAAACCGTTTAAAATTAAAACACGTAACGAGAGGTTTTAATAACAAATAAAATTATTCCAATGTGTTATAAGTTAAGATTTACGAGGATAATTCATAAGTTAGTTAATTTTGAAACTAAAGCATTAATCTTTTTGATTCTGTCTTGCCACAGACATAACCTCGTGTTTTTTTTGATAATTTTTATAAATACCTAACGGAAGTTCTTAGAACTTCGGAAGTTTTTAGTGTTTTTGAACTTATACGATTTTAGTTCTTCATTAAGGGATTATTGATGAATGTGAATTTGTGAAACAACTATTGTGGACTTCAGTTCGTTAACTTAGAGAGCAACCGTTGCATGGACGATCAGACTTTCCAGGTTCTCTTTCTTTAATTAGTGAGGTATTGTTTGAATTGTTTGTAAAGGGCATTATTGTGAAAGTGAAGTTGTGAGAGTTATAGGACCACAAAAACACTTTAATGCTTTGTCAAGGACTGATGGATAACTTGCATAATAAAAGTAAGTTCTGTATTTAAAACTTATTTGTAAGATTTCTTGTAAAATTATTGTTAAAATTATGTAAACATTCTCTCCCTTATAAGAATTCTTAATAGGACTTTACTAACAAAACTATTATTATTGACATTTGAGACAAACAAATGCATTTATTTACCAATAAATGAATATTTAAGTTAAATTCTGTTGTGATGATAATGGACAGATCATTAATTAAAGCTATTCAATTATTTAACTTGCCTTAACGTCAAATTAACTAATGCTGATTAGTTACTCTAGTTCATTAATTTTAATCTATGTTCTATGGATTCTTTTTTATTTGGGAATCCAGGTCAAGAATGACTTCAAATAAATGGCGCCCATATCCTTTTATTATGTCCACAAAAAACCTTAGTTTTCTTTACAATTCGTAAACCATGGAAATCAGACCTACGCCTGTGAGATAATTTGTTAATGAGAGATCTTAAGAGCCGGTGCATTAACGTAACGTACGTATCGCATTTATGAGTTTTTCAGTAAGTATTCAGTATTTGAATAGTTTTTATAGAGTTTACAGTGACGTCCATCACGCGGTGTATTTTATGCTTTATAGTTGGAATAATTTAGAGTAACGAAAGTGTTACGTTTCACTTGCATTTAATTGTGCATAAATCAAATACCGTCCCTAATACATCGTCACGAATGAAATCATTTAATTATTATTAGAGCATCTTGTTCCCAAGGGCGCATGTGTAACATTGGTTCATAATGTAGCCTGAACCTTGACACTGAAACTAATTTATAGTTACTTCTACAAGAACGCAACCAGCTTTAACATAGAGCCTATCCACGCGCTTAGAACTCTTGGTACTGGAATCTGCTTCAGCTAGAATCTCAGTCTACGTTTTTAAAAGGCTCAGAACTCTATAAATACCGCCATCATGCATTAATTAGCTTGTCACAGTCTTAGTTTAGTTCAAATTCTAAACTTATTTAAGATGATACTGTAGCAGACCTGGTACGTGTTTTGAGCATGTTATAAGCATGTTGTGTTTTATTGCTAATATTTCGCTTAGTTCTTGACTTTTTTTGTACCGCTGGCAATCCCCTAAGTCGTGTAATTCTATAACGTAGCTGTATGTACGTTATTACTCAACAGATAAAGGCAAATAAAGGGCACGCATAAGGAAGAAAGCAATATTGCAATTTTACATTACAGTAAATATACGAATGTAATGATAAATTTGATGAGTAAACGACAGCAATTAGAAATGAGCTTTACAGTATCCAGAAATTAGCATGTTTCATTAATAAAGCCAATTGCAATGCAGGGACGGATATGTATGCTTAGAAAAACCTTCAGGAGCAGGATGAAGTGGTCAACAATTGTAGAAAAATGTAATTCTCGTCCCAGCATGAAGTTGTAAGGAAAACGAAGCTGCTTTTATTACCGACCGAGACCCTCCGATTTTCCAGTGAGTAGCTTAGTATACACCATCGTCCGTGCGTCACCTTGATCTTTCCACAACAAGAATATAACTGCTGACTATTGTGCGAATTTTTTCGTTTTTCGAATTTTTTCAATTGATGGTGGTCGTTAATTCAATACATCGTTTGAAAGCTATTATTCGCTCACAAATTGTCTGTCATTTATGTACTGTACATTTACAATGTGCTAACATCCTGGTTTTTATGAATTGAATTCAATTTTTCATAAAATTGGATTATTTACATACATACGTATACGTACACACATCCTTTTAAATTCCTTTTGAATCTATAAATATGTATGTATGCTTTAATTTAATCTACATGCAAAAAAGGTTTATGTTATGGTACATACAAATTAAACCCACAGCGTTAATGAAAAACCTACAAAAGATCTAAACACTTTCTAAAACTATGAACACATTCCAGGCAGCATTCCCTTCCTGGCAAGGTTTATCCAAAAAACAAACTTTAGGCAGCCACCATTTTCATTTTCACATTAAGACACTCTATACTTCCTGCATCCATCTTATTATACAAAGCCTTTTGCTTAAATACCGAAAGTTCGCCTCTTCTGAAGTAACTAAGAAGAGCATAAAACAACGAAAACGATACCTTTATATATACAACAAGCCCAGGAGTAAAGTGAGACTCTGTTAAGATCACGGAATAAAACAAATTTTTATGATTTATTGAGGTAAAACAAAATTGGAAATAAACTTGCGGAATGGGAACGGAATTGCAAAATGTCTGTTTTATGCCGACTTCTTTGATTTATTGCCTTCAGGGTGTAACAGTGTAAAATATGTATGATTGGTTCCATTTATGTGTAGGTTGTGGTCTTGGCTTTTATTTCTTGAAGTGTCTTGTTTTGAAAGAGAACACGAGTTTCCTTAGGAAAAGCGATAACTGTCAATTTAAAACATTTCTTTTAGAAATTTTTCTTTCTTCTCTCTTATTTCAATGTGGACCTTTGAGTCAGGGTGCAAATCTGCTCATAACAATTACAACATTCTTTAGCTGAATCTTTTCAGATAGAAATTAGAAAAAAACCACTACAGAGTTTTGACTATTAAAAACGTGTGGAGTTGTTTCTGTATGGAAAAGTTCACAGCATTTTTAACTAATGAAGTAGATCAAGCAGATGATCATGCGTTTAAAATCATTTTTGTCTACAAAAGTACGGAAAGACAGTTTTTTGACAAGAAAATTGAAATAAAGCCCAAGGTGTAACAAACACACATTACCCCTCATAACTAGACGTAAAGGTTTTTACGATAGACAGAGATTATTTGAGCCAATCGAAGTCGACAAGAAACCCCTATAAAATTCTTTCTGGGCATGGGAAAATTGAAAGGATGCCTTATATGAGCACCACCTTGTTTAAAAATAATGTGGAGATTCTTAAATATAAGAACACAAATTAAAACGGTTTATTCAAAATTAAAGCGAGGAAGTCTTGTTGAAAACCAAATGTTTTTAATAAAATAAATAAAGATTAATAAAAAGCTGCACAATATTTATTAAATTATAACCTGACAATATTGTTTCGACAGCTAAGCTGCCATTATCAAAGAAAATATGAATATACAAACACGCTGCTAAGGTAAATATAAAGAATAGATAACAAGATAAAAAGTTAAAAATAATAATTAAAAGAATAATAATTATTTTTATTTTTTTATCTATTTTTTGTATTTACCTTAGCGACGTGTTTGTTTATATTCGTATTACTTTTTATAATAACAGCTTAGCTGTCGAAACAATCGTCAGGTTATAATTTAATAAATATTGTGAAGCTTATGTGAATCTTTATTCATTTCATAAATATGGAGTTCCACAAAGTAAGGCTCAAGACAGTAAACGCAGTTGTTTTTTAGTTTCTTTATACAATAAAAGTAGAAACAACTTAAAGACTGGCACTTATTCTTTAGCAAACAATAAAAATTAGAATAATTGCTGAAAATAATTCCTTTGTCGTTACTCAAGCCACCTTAAACGTGGATCAAATAAAATTAATTCTGGACCCATTTAAATTTTTATTTTATCCAATTCAAGAAGAAAACTAGGTTAATCCAATCTGCAAACGATCCAATTACGATTTACTCAAGTAGTGTCTTAATAAGATAAAGTCGGGGTGAAACAAAAACTCAAGGGGAAAACCTATAATAACCAAGATTCTAACACAAACAAAGATTGACTAAAAACATCTTTAACATAAAAAGTATATGAACAAATAGAGAAATACTACCTTACATTCCAGATTATCGTGAATTTTTATTGCTATTCGCTTAGAGAAGTATGCCAATAAAGTCGTTAATCATTTTTCGGACAATGCAATAAATATTCTCAAAACCATCTAATCACCACAATGGTTTAAAATTCATCTAAATCGTTAATTTAACGATGAAACAACCACAGAAAGCAACTTTCTTACAATTCACAAAATGGACGCTTTTATGATGAATCCTTCAACCCGGTGAAGATCAACGGGATGTGAATGGGTGTTCAATGGGGCGTCAAATAACACATCGATTTTAACGACTTTGTTTACGCATCATGAAGTCATATTGCCAATATAACTTATACGTTTTAGTACATTTAAAATACTTCCGAGGTGTTGCAAATAGATTTTAGATTTTAGAAAATTTTACCAAATAAAAATTATAATAATAATTGTATAATGTATATTATACTTTACTTACACTTTCTATAAATCAGAAAACTGTTAAATTATTCTTACATTTATATTTCGCAATACAAAGGAGATTTTTTATCAAATATAGTCTGATATAAGGATTTTTTTAAAGTATTACGCTGAATGTATTAAAATTAATAATAGCGAGTTTGTTGCGTTCGAATAAACGGACTGTTATACGCATAGCTATTATAGGTACTATAAATAGGTTCATCAGTAAATTCTAATCGTGAGCTGGGGAAAATTAGACGTATAGTTTAAGAAATAAAAAATAACTCATTACGCAGAGCCATCGCCCAACGTATCCGATCCAGCGAGCTCACATTGCCTTGCAATGCTAAATGTATTTCTACAAGGAATTCTAGATCTATTTTCTAATACAAATTCGGAATCAAGCTTGGAGAATAGTTTCAATGAAATCATTTCAAGAAAATTGTCTTTGTCTTATGACCATCAAACATTCAATTAAAAATATTAAGCTTAATAATTCCTTTTGACTGACAGCATAATTATTTTTGCACGCAACAATGATCTCGATGCACCCACAATACCTTACTCTGGCCATCGACTTCCTACGGAAAAATACCTCCTAAACCAGCGCCGCTACCATTGCATGTCACAGCAGAAATAATCTCAAATTAAATTATTGATTATTTTTCAAGTTGCACCTCAACTAGTTAGTATAAATGTTCTCCAAGGTTGCTTAAATATATTTTATCTCGTGCGTGCTTGGTGCTAGTAATAACCTAGCATGCAACTGCACTGAACACCTGCATCCGGTCTTAGCCAAATGCTAAAGAGAGATAGATAAGTACTTGCACACATATGGCCTTAACACGCGCTCGAATCTTCCACATTGCAATCTCCTACTTTGCAATCCCCAGTTTTGCTTAACTTTCATTTACAAAAGGTTATAGAACCGGATGTTTTCGTACCGAGAGCTCAGTTTTTCCTTTGGGAACTTTATAGCATCATGGATCCTGGCCTCGGGGTAAGTGCCTTTAATATTATTTTACCTGTAGAGATTCTAAAAACTGGTATAGTTAATACATTGTTTACCTAATTCTCATACTGCTTATTTAGTAGGTCTATAAACTGCTATAGTTTATATAGTGTTTACCTGACCTTCTTAATGCTTAGTATTAGCTTGTAGTTATTTTATGTTTATTATATTGTTAAGTTGAACTTTGTATTTTATTCTAACTCTACCCTAATGAAGTCCCTAGTCACGACAACCCCTATTGTGACATCACTCTATAGTAAACGGCTTTGAAAAATCTGTAGAACATAGTACTGGAGATCTGTCTAAAGAATCTTTAATTTTTATAATAGTAGCTTCGGCTTCATGAGGCCCAACAGATAAGTTATTTCTTTTCGCTTTTTTGACTTGACAAGAAGGCGAAGCCAGCGATGAAGATTTATCAATAAACCTACGGTGCCTCAAACATAGCTTGAGAAATGGCTTTACTTCTGTTAGCAGCAGATGGACGAGGATAATTGATCAGAACAGTCAGCTAGTTGGGATCAGTGTGGAGACCTTTGGAATCGATTATGCAACCTAAATATTTCAAGGAAGTTTAAAAAAATCGCTTATATTACTGGCTATTCAGTTTTGTTCCGTGGCAAGTTCTATATATGAGACATATATGAGACGTTAAAGTAACCGTTACAATCAGAACGGACAACACGTCTAACTTGGCGTTTGCTAATTCGCTTTGAATGCACCACATAGAATGCTTAAATTTAAGTTACCTACAGAAATTATTACCAAGAGTAAAAGAATGTGGCAGTAGGAGAACGACTAAACTATAATTATGGGCAAATCGTCCACTCCATCAACGTGTTGGAGAGTGATTAATCGGCTGTAAGGACATCTTTGCACTGTGACGGCCGAATTTCAAGTTTAAACCTTTTTTTTCCTACTAACTATACTCCTATCTGCTAATGCGCCACTGTCTAATAATCCTACTATAATCTGGTCAATTAATTTAACTGAAATATAAGATATATTATCAGTTTTTCTTTTTATTAACAGAGTTGAAACATTTCTTCAAAGAAATATATTACTGATTAATTTACAAAATTCCAACAAAACAGATCGCATTTATACTAAAACTTAAAAACTTGAAAATATTAATAACAAATTGGATAATATACCGAGCAATTTCTAGTGTTCTCCTACTCCAAAACTGCCAAGTATTGGATATTAAATTTGTGATTGGTATAAAATACATCTAGAAAATGTCTAAAGCTACGGTTTGACGGTGAATGACGTCACGAAAAACGTTTTCTTAGATTTAAATCGTTGTGGTTATCTCGAGAGCGACCACATGCGCCGTTACATAAAAAAGCGTCAACGTCATTTTTATTACGATCATTAATACGGCGAGAAACTCTTGTTGCAACGTTTTAGTATGGTACGGTGGCAATTGCTGTGAAGTATTTTTATGCAATGTCGCAAAATATTTCTTGGAATAACGAACAGGACAAATATTAATTGATTTGGGCGATGCGTTCTCTCCTGTGTCATCATCCTTTAAATATTGTCGGCTTCATATAAAAAGGGCGTAAGTGCCAAAATTGAAAAAATTGAGTTTTTAACGTTATCTGGTTAATTATTACTTTTTCTATAAAATAAAATGAGAAATTCCGAAAATAATTAGTAGAAGTCGCTTAAATAGCAAAAATAAAAATTAGGCACAAGTGCAAAAGCATTGACAGGCAACGTGAAAAATGTTACATTTCTTGTACAGGTTTTTCGGACTTACGCACTTTTCATGTGAAGCCGACGATATGTCAAATTCCTTTAAACGTTCTGTCTCTTCTTCTGGTAACTCTTCCCAAATATTAATAATATTAAATCAAGATTATCCATTATAATAATTAGAAAAAAATACGCTCTACTTACGCACCGTCATTTTTCTATTCCTCTTTTTTCGTCCAACGCTACGTAATGTCAATACTGCTATTTTACTGCCGCTACATCATGGCACCGTTACCCTAGGAAACCTTAGCTTAAGCAAAGAAGTAGAGGTAGTAAATATTAAATCTAACAATATTTTATAAAATCTGAAACGTTTATAGTGAGAGAGGTCTAAACCTTATGTAGTAACTAAGTAGACGGAACGGAGGTAATCTTTTAGTGTGCTACATTTCGTAAGTTTTTAGTCCCATATTGAAGTTCCTATGAAAATAATGTTGGAAAAATACTCGTAAGTATTGACTTACTCATAAGAAGTTCAAACAATTAGTTATTTAGAAATTCGACGGCTGACTGTACTTGTTACAATTTTTTTAAGGTTTTTCCCCAGTTCAATTTCAATTAATGTTTAACTTAAAATTTTTCTTTCTTAAAAGGTTTTTCTCCAATGTGTTTATCATATTTTTGTCATTCCAAATATGGAAGTGTTTATGGGCACACCCTTTTATTGCCTATTCCTTATTTGGTAATGTTTCTGTTCAGACTACCTCATTGGTGAATTCAGCTTTATCTCGGTTTTCTAGAACATGTTGATAAGATACTTTTCATCTTTTAAAAAATGAGTTGTAATTTGACTTGCATATAGAGTGTTTGCTTTATTCCCGTTTTAGGAAATTTTGATGATTTCTCTCTTTATGAGTTTATTATGGAATAAAGTGCATTAAATTGCTGGTGATCAGTTTTTCACAGTGGTGATTGTTAGGGTCGCAGGAATCCAACTTGTTGGTATTTTAAGCGCTGCTTCAAAATACACCTTTTAGTTACTCTAATCATTATGGTTATCTCTAACAATTCCTTGTTTTGTAGGAATACCTTTCAACACAATTATAACAAGGGGCGATAATCCACCCGTTGACTATTGTTTTAAAGCCGATAAAAACATCTTTTCCGGTAGGCTTTTGGTTATGTTTATAGACCGTTAATCTATACAGAATTGCTTTGTATGCTCCTTTCTTTTCCGGCATCTACTTTTACCTCCTTCTTTATACTGCCTAGTTTTAGCTGCGTTCTACCGTGTTGCACCGTCCAAGACGTTGGGTATTTATTTATTGGCCACCAGCGTAGCTGTTATCTGAGCCGCATCTATAATTAAATTATTTTACCAGCTACCAACAAGAGTAGAAAGAAGACAAACCAATTTCATGACCAACACAGAACTCAACACCGAAACTATATAAACATTTTCTTCCTTCTTAACTTTTAGGTTATATAACAAAGTAAACTTCCTTAATTCATTTGGTTTTAACAAAGTATATTAAAGGCGCAGTTGCCACTTGTACCGCATTACTTTTCTGCAGAAAGCGTAAGTCTTATTCAAATATCCATTTTAGTAAAGATATGTAATTAAATTATTGTTATTTCGATTATGTGAATTTATTGTATGTAAAATTGTATAAGATTTCTGATTTCGTAATATTATTTTTATATTATTAGGGGTTTATTTACAACTAATAGTTTTGTTTAATCATTGCATATTGAGTGTGGTATGAACCTCACAATTCTTCTTTGTGTTTTGAAAATAAATAACCTTCTGTTTCTTTTGTATCTGTGTCTTTTATTTCTTCAACGCTTGTGTCGAGTTCAAACGGCGGCTGCTATCTTAGAGCAGACGTTTGCCGGACCCACAGATTCAGTCAGATTAAGGTTAATGTTTTGTGAAATAAATTTTTAATATAACTGGGACTTCTTTTAACACCGCGACCTAGCCGGTCAGGAAGTTCCCGTTATATACTGAGGAAAGAAGTCTCTTTAACCTCCGATGCTTCTTGTTAATACAAAGAGCAATCGTATGTTTAACGTTCATAAATAGAAATCGAGCTTAGGATTAGGCGCGGGAAATTTAAATAGACGTGAGCCTTTTGGAGTAAACGGAGCTTATGGATATACTATTTCATAAAACTTGTCATAGACCGTACCTAAAACTTGCAGAAACTCGGGGGTTTGAAATTTCGCACTTCAAAGGTATTTAAAGATCGAAATAATTGTAAATAAAGATTATCATGACTATATTTCAGGCAAAGACAATGCAACTTATTTTTCTAATGCATGTATTTGATGTACGGTGACTGCCTGAGATGGTTCATTTCTACAAATAATGTATTACTATCTTTAAAGATAGGTTTTTTGCAATTTTATTTTTGATAGAAATGTTTGAAGACAACTTGATGTTTCCACCTAGACGGTAATGTCCTTGACAGCTTCTAATACCTTTTAATTATCCCATTAGAATAAATCCTCTGGTGTTCAGATTGATCTAATCGTATGATTGATTAAAGATAATTGATACATAAAACTGTAGAAACAGAATGAGAAAACGAGAAACAAGTGGCCAAATGATGCTTTACACGTGTTTTTCAATTTTTACAACTAGCTACTTTTGAAAGATTCAGACCTTTCAAAAAAGTAACCACCTAAATTCTCGCTAATTAACCAAACACAAAAGTCCCGCAATTTGGGCTTCAATTGTGACATTTTTAATCTAAATAAACAACTAAGCACAATACATAACTTATACTTACGTAAGCATATCTATCGACATAGACTTCTTACTAATTCAAATTAAGCCCAGGCGTCATGGGTGATAATCACAAAGAAGGAAAAATTAATAAAATAGGGGGCGCCACCCAAAATATTTTATGTTGTTAAGTAATAGCAAAAGTTGAAAAATCTTTGAATGTTATGTTATAAATGTCAACTGTAATTAACATTGCAAAACCACTGAAGTAAATACATACTTGTGCGTGGTATACGGCGGTGTTATTCTTAACGACAATCACAGGTAGATGTTTGTGTACTTTTCGAGACCGACTGCTTAACGTGCCCATCTTACAGCACGGTAAAGTGTACTGCGGCTTTACATTAAGGTTATGACTTTTGAACTTTTTTCAAAATAATAGTTTTCCTGGTGTTTTGTGGTGTTATTCTCTTTTGGTCATGTAAATACCTTTCGCACCCAATATCATTTCATTTTTGCTGTATTGGGAAATAACGAGAAATAACAGGAGTTTGTGATTTCTCAAGCATAATGAAAAAAAGTGTATCCTCCAGGAAAGGGTTAACGTATGCTTTGCATAACATAAATTCGGCCAGCAAGGTTATCGAGTCTACGCGGGGATTCGAGGTCCTAAGCTAAAATTTGATAATGAGCTGCATAGGAAGGGAGAGGGTGTCACCAAAAATATAGAACGCAACAGAATGAAGAATTGGAAAAGTCTCACTCACCTTTTCGATATTACACAACCATGTGGAAAGTGGCTTTGCAGTGAAGACAAGGACCTTTACAGAAAACAAATTGAATTAGGAGGCCGAGTGGGATACAAGACTGAGAAAGTGGCTTCTATGTCAACGATCCATCCTTCAAAACGACCAATGAGCTCATTAGAATCATCAACAAGCCAAATGGAGGTTGCCGAGTCCAGTAGTAGTAGTACTGCAGAAGACAAGAGCAGCACTGATTCTGATGTTACATAAGAGTCTCACGCAATGAATCGCAAGTATCAAGCAACGAAGCTGGTGTCAAATGTGTTGTGTCAACAAGGAAAGCATCAGATTACTTCAAAAATTGACTGAAGAAGTGATAGATGTACCCACACCATCACAATCGCTAATTTGGCGACGAGTGATCAATGATGCAGAAAAATTCAACAACCGGCTGAAAGAACTTGTTGGTAAAGAGGAACTCCGCTTGCATTTTGATGGGAAAAAAATTGACAATAAAGAATATCAAGTGGCCTCTGAAGAATTCTACAAAAACTCTCCATCTTGGCGTTTTGGCTTGTCAAAGTGGATCAGCTGAGGACATCTTTATCCCACTTCAAGCCGTGCTGGATGAATACAATGCATGGAGGAATGTCAAAATGATAATTTCTGACACCACAGCAGTGAATACGGGCCACAACAGTGGTGTTGTGAGACTCCAGAAATAGTTTAGACAAAAGGATATCTTTTGTCTAAGGACAGATATCTGAACAGCAAGTTCGTAAACAGTAATTCACAAATTTTAAACAGTTTTTGTAATTTACTGTATGCTTTATTTATTTTCGAATACAGAATTTGTAAATAGCAGAATTTTTTATGATGCCTAATACATATATCGTTAGGGAGTTTTTTTTCACAATTTAATAAAATGAAAGTTATGTGTGAGAGTTACAGGCAAAAGTTTATCGTTTGTCACCACAGGCAGACTATTTACCGCGCGGCATCCCCTTCATAATAAGAATAATTTTACAATATTCTAATTTTCTTCTACATTATTCCTTAATTTGGGATCCCATTCTAAATACATTTTTCTTTTGAATTTCTTATCTAAAAACCAATCCAAGTTTTTGGTATCAACAAATTAAATTTGGACAAGAACAGTTACAAACAACATACATAAAACATGTGTGGCATTCATCATTTTATACAAGAATTCCTAGCAATTATTTATTATACTAAAACTACCAAATAATTCACTAAAACAAAAGCCCAGTGATCACACAATCAAAAACCACTAGCAACGTTTGTCCGAAGAAAGAACTGCGGAAACAACAACTGAATTCTTATTTTAACTTTGGTGTTATTATTATTAAATGTTTTTAAACTTGAACAGCGGGATTTGATTTGAAATATTTAAACTTTTAGTAGCCATACTTTAAAGGAGATAATGGGAATTAACTTATTAATATTAAAACACATAACATTCCGCGTATTCGTAATATTCAACACTATAAATAAGTCCTCTAGAATTTGAATAATTTCAATCCAAGGATAGACTTTATGGGACGATTTTAAGAGGGGTTGTATGAACTTAACCTTTCAGACTTGAATATGACAACAGGCCTAGCCAATTGTTTGAATAACAAAAAAAGAGTAAAATTTCGAAGGACCTTGAAGAGTAATTAAACTGATGGGTTTCTTCACCTACCTGAATAATTAAATGAACTGTTTCCATAGGATGTGGTCCGGGGGATTTATGAATCCCTGTGGCTTGGGTCTTTAGTTATTATAGGGGACACTTCCACTAACACTTGTCGTCAATTAACACCAAGAGTTCCTGATATTCGAAATAGGGTTTTTTACCCGTCAGTTTGTTTCTCTCAATTTTTGTTCAGATTTCTCTCGTTTATTATTTCAAGAACCTTACAGGGCTAATAAACTCAATATTCGTAGCGATAAAACTGTCTACCAAATAGGAATTATTACTTGAGAGTACTAGAATTTTAAATTTCTACGAAAATTAATACAATATATATAAGTGATTATTTCTACAAAATAGAATAACGAAAATGAATTTTATGGGGAATATTGAAGAATACGTGCCTAAAGCAAGATTTCAACTATGTGAATTATATTTCATTCCTACAAGTTTTAACTTTGTTTCATTTATGGCCTGCATTCTTAAATGTTTGTTTAAATGCAGCTGCCTTTTACACCCAAAAATAAACCCTTTTATGTTTTATATACCAACTTAAATTCTAAACAAAGCTGAATAATTCATTATTATATTGCGGTTTGAAGATTTAAACGAGATAAATTAAATAACTTTAGATTTGAGTTCGTTACAAATTTAAAATAAAGCCCCTTTTTTCTCATTATTTGACTCCAGCACTAAACTTAAGTTGTACTGAATCTGTCAAATCAGATTTGTTTAACTTTCTGATTACGCATATGATACAGTTATTCTCTAGAGTAGCTTTTTGATCCCACTACGTTCTCGAAAATGTAAAAACTCACTTTATTGTGTCTTTGTAATATATCAAAGTCCAAAGAACAGTCTCCAATAACTTTTAAACCCATCTACAAATCTACAAATATTATTCAAAGCAAACTTGGAACTCCATTAAAGATTATGATGCAATTTGTAAATAAATCTTAAACATTTCCAGCGTGTTGTACAAAAAGATGTTTGCACTATATCTACAAAAAACAACAAGACCATAAACTAAACTGAATTCTGCCACCAACGAACGGAATTTCTGTAGGAAAAGCCGGTTGACATCATAATTCTATTATGAAGCCATTAGGTGCGGCATATAAAAGTTATTTCGCAAATGTAACAACATTGAAGGTTCGTAAAATATAGAAATAGCTTTTTATGGTTAAACGAAATGAATGGGTCTGTTTTAACTTGTAAATAAGTCCTTTTTGAATCTTGATGGTTTGTTAGTTTGGTTTGACTGTGGTAAAAATATTCAAAAAACTTATGACTAAAGCACAAAACGATCCTCTACATTTATTTACAAAAATCCTCAATTCAACAGCTTGACCCTTTCAGTGAATTCATTTAATGGTATTTCATTCAAGCAAATTCTATAGCTGTCTCCTGATGAAATGAGGGAAAATATTACCTAAAAAGCAGAACTCCCACTCAACGGCAAAAAAGAAAAGAATAAAACGGATAGACGGGATCCTTTAATTTGAAGGAAAAAAGCTGGCATTCAATAACATTTCAGTGGCCAACAAGAGGGTCTAATTCCAGCCACAGGTTGTTCATCAAAAGAATCCTTACGAACTACGAAGTTATAAAGACTTTTTAAACTGATCGAAACGGTACCCTTGTACAGTTTTACAATAGTTCGGATTAACAAGTTGATATCAACGGCCACTTTACAAGCTCGTTTACCATAATTAATTTCGTCTTTTATGGATCTTCCTCAATATGCGAAGACTGCGAGGAAGCCCCAAGTTTTCTTTAAACTTTCGCTTTTATAACTTGTTCTTTGTGGAGATGTTTTCAAAGTATCTGTAAACAAGAGCTGAGAAATTAGACAGAGGCCGCTGTATAAACTTTGTAACAGTCAGTGTTAAAGCTTACCCCTTCCAAAAAAACTAATAGAAGCGTTGGAAAGTTTTGATTTATAGAAAGTTATAAAATAAATATAGGTTTTCTTTCTAGGGGCACGCAGCTTTTCTTTGAAAAACTTGACACATAAATTCCTACTTTTTTCAGTGATAGATATAAAGTGATGAATCATAAAATAATATAAATTGGTTTCCAAGAAAGCTGGTTTTTGCCTTATTAGAAAAACTGGATGTTCGGGATTTGAAATAAATGTATGTAGAAGGATTTCTGGGATTTTCTAGCAACAACTTTGCGTAGTAAATCTCCTTAAGCAGAGCAAATCCACGTTTCTACTTAGATCTCTAAAGTAAAACAGAATTGAATATAGCGCGTTAGGAAATAACTACAATGTTATTATTTCAGAACAAAATCGTGATTAGGGTTACACTAATACTCCCAATTTTAGCTGCATACGAGTTTGACTTAAGGAACATAAAGAAATTGTTAGGCAAATGGGTTATCGATTTAATGTCTACGAAATATTTCATTATAGCCTTCAAAAATAATATCTTCATGTAACAAATTCAAAATATATAAATTATTTCTTGTACATGTTTCTTTAGTTCTCATTGCCCACAAATATCTTACGATTTTGTTCGAGGCATATGAACAAAAAGTATTTCTTACTTGTTTATTTTATTATAGTTTTTTCAGTACGATTGGGCTTTTGTATGCTCCTTTTTGTTCAAACTGATTCTACTTGACTATTGTCAAAGTTGTACTCTTACGGTGGTACATTGTATCAAGTAAAACACTAGCACCACGAACGGGCTTCAATTTGTAGCTAACACTCTTTGATAAACAAAATGTCTCACGATAAGACTGTCAATTTGAACATTACTTTTACAAAAAACAAAAGTACTTACGTTATACAGCTTATATATGCCTCACCTTAGCTTAAATACCATAAAATGAGTGCTCTCTCTCCCTGTTTTGATATTAAGGCAGGCCATAGGTGGATTTGAGCATCATCACATTCATAGAGTTATGGATATCGGGGCGCCAGTATATGCTTCACAATACTCTAGATCACAATACAGAATACTCAATTATGCAAGGGCCAAATTCCGGCACTCTAGTATTACACAAAAATAGCACATGATAAAAAGTAAACAAGAAATAACACAAATAATACCATTCATTTATTTATTTATTTGTTTGTTTGTTTGTTTGTTTGTTTGTTTGTTTGTTTGTTTGTTTGTTTGATTGTTTGTTTGTTTGTTTGTTTGTTTGTTTGTTTGTTTGTTTGTTTGTTTGTTTGTTTGTTTGTTTGTTTGTTTGTTTGTTTGTTTGCTTGCTTGCTTGCTTGCTTGCTTGTTTGTTTGTTTGTTTGTTTGTTTGTTTGTTTGTTTGTTTGTTTGTTTATTTGTAGGTTTGTTTGTTTGTTTATTTATTTATTTATTTATTTACTTATTTATTTATTTATTTATTTTACATAAAAGAATCATTAGATAATAAAAAAACTGGAAGACCTTCAGACAGAAAAACTGTCTATTACAACATACGGTTATCTATACTCTAAACCAGTGATTCTTAACCTTTTTAAAGTCAGGGAGCACTTTTGATCATAAGAAAGATTCGCGGAGCACCAAAATCAAAGAGTCAAAAAACATGCAGACATAACTTTTATTAAAAATTAAACTGTCTACTTTGTGCTAAAATAAAATAATTTCATGCATTTATTTTACATAATAAAATATTACAAACATTAAAACGGTTTATTCATATATATGCTTCCGATGGGATTATATACACAATCGAAAACAAACCTTCAGAAGGCTGTAAAAGTAATATTACAAAGGTAAAACTTAGTTTACTAATTTTAGATTTTTATCCGTATCAGAACTGAATGAAATCTCTTCACTTCAAAGTTCACTTTGGCTTTACTATGTGTATTGCAAAGATTAAGCTAAATTACTTAATTGTTGCAAATTATTTCATTTAAAGTTATTGTCATGTGGGGTGTTCGTGACTGGAGGACGTAGTCAGAGGTAGAAAGGAAAATAATCACAAGACATGAAAACAACTATATACTAACAACAAACAATAGAATACAAAAGGTTACACACATAGGTTATACGCGTGAGGACGTACATGTCCTCCTAAAGCTATCATAATCATGAGGGTGGTCGGAACCACCCTGCTCTAGCCCAAAATCTACAAACTAAGCGTGTACACATAGGGAGCCTTGACACAATCCTCTATTAACTAAGCGAGACAGAGCTTGGGCACAACTCTCCCATAACTAAGCAGAACTAAGCGAGGTGAGGGGTATGGTAATCAAGATCCCTGGATCCCAGATTTCAACCCCTAACCATAAAATAAATTAAAAGGTACTCACCAGCTTGCTTAGAGATGTAGTGTTGGAGTCAAATTCAAAGTATTGAATCAAGTTTTGTAAAAGATTCCGGTGATAACGATCAGCTGATAGGTATACAACGGATCTTATTAAATATTAAATTAACCAATTATCTGTCATTCACTGTTTACAGAATAATAAAGTGCACTTCAGTGTTGGCATAACTTTAGAATTAACTTTTACCACCATTTGTATGATTACGACATTTTGGGATACCACCAAGTACCTTTTGAGTTTATCTTGTATGTCTTCGAGTTCAGACAGAGCTCACACTTAGTAGTGGTATATTTGCATATTTGATGCACTTACATTTCTACTGAGTTTGCAATAGCTAGTGGTAATATTTTGCTTGTAGTTAATGCAACAATTGATAACGTTTGTAAAGCAGTCTGAATTGAACCCTTGCACTCAAACAAGCACATGACCTATGTCCTTGCTAGATCTGACAGCTCACGGGTAACATTCTTTTCATGGCTAAATATATCGCACACATTCTACTTAGCCAATAAAAACTTCAACCATATTAAAACTAGTTTATAGTGAAAAAGTCTCTAGTGGTGTTCAATATCTGGAAAAATTACGTGGTTTTCTCGCTTGTTAAAGCAATTAAAAGTAATACTGTCACACCGAAGAAAATGTGACCCGCTATGTGACATTTTTAGATTTTTTTTAGGTTTTAACTGTTTCCGGTGTCATGATGTGTGAAAGTCTGAAAGGTAACATGAAAATCATACTTCAATCGAAATTGGTAAAAACTGTCGAAGATTTCCGGTAAGACGAGAATATATCACGTAATCGCAATTTTCCTGTGATTTTAAGTTGATAGTTAATTCGTACTACGAGTAGTTAAATTAAGATAAACCTCTTAGCATCTTAACTAGCACTCATAACCATCAAATCCAAATTTATCGGTAAATCATGGTCACTGGTTATAGGTTATATTACTTTTGAAGAGCATGAAAAACTTTATCGATAGACATTACACAATTAGACATTACATTACAACTAGTTTATCATAGAGATAACTCATATGAACTAGTTAGATGGCCTTTTTTACATAGCCGCAACAGCCGAACAAGCATTATATCGAGGAATTGTTCTAACTGCCTCTGTAGATATAAAAGCGACCTTTGATAAATCTCGTCTTCATACACATACATAATATAAACGTAATATTGGACTTATCCTCAGGGGGAAAGATTTTTCGAAATAATGAGGTAGAAAAGACCTAAAAACCCAGCGAAAGATGCCAGGGAAAAATTGCTGGTCTATTCGATTAAAATTTTAGATGTTTTGACTCATAAGCTAAAGTTCACGTTGCGGAAAAAAAATATTCGCTAGATATTGGCCATAAAACAATTCTAATGGTGTGTCGGTTGTATATTAGAAGTTGTTATATTTATTTTCGTTTGCGCTCACAACAGAGTCGTACTAATTACAAAAAAGAATAATATTCAAGGAGCTTTAGCGAATTTATTTGAACAGAACAGTTGAAATGAGAAGTAAAAAATGTTAACAAAAAAACGAATAAACGTGGGGTTAATATGAAAACAAGAAAAATGTTATACAGTTTATTTGTATAAATATTTGAATGGTTCCGGATTCCCTTTTTTAATTTCTAGAAATTGTTAACATTATTAAATAAATATGCCATGTTAAGAAAACATCTTTTGATGCTTCCAGTTTGTGAATTGTAGAAAGTTATTTTTTTGGTTAGTTCTTCGTCAAATGTAACGATTTAGTTGAATTCTAAACCAGTGTGATGATTAACGACCGTTTTGATTATAACTGTCGTATTATTTGGAGGATTATTGGTGAATTAATAGAATTTTGAGTAAATCGTAAGTGGGTCGTTAGCATCGGTTAACCCGGTTTTCACATTGGAATTGGGTGGAATGGAAAAACAAAGGACTCTAGAAAGCAAATATAAAAAATTATGAAATTACTTGGTGCATCGATAACAATAACCTGTTTTTAATACTTATTCAAGTTATTATTATTATTTGTTAAAGAAGGAATGATAAAAGACAGTCTTTCGGTTGTTTCAACATTTATTGTGAATGAAATTTTAAGATAATTAATTACATTGCATCAATAAAAGTATTAAAGTTTGTAAAGAAACGGATAATTAATCCAATAATGAAATTCAAAGTTAAGTATTAAATTGCAAGGTAGATTTTAAGTGTAATTCTATTTAAAATAAAATAATTTCATTTAATAATGTCACAAACGGAATTATTCCAAATGGAAAAATCTTTATAACTTCTCAACTTGTATTCGTTTAGTACAAATGTTGTCAAGGCTCCTGCAATGACTACCCACATACATGCACGCATTTGCATCTCATTAGAAGTAATTTATACAGTCTGCATTTATATTTGTATCTTATTATTCATCCCATTATCTGTAATTTATTCAATTATACAGTAAGGCTTCCGCGATATTCATGAGGATATGGTACCCCTGTCCCTCTGAACGAGGGTACGATCTTTACCACTCGACCACGGGAGGGAAATTTATAATTATTTTTTATTTTGATTGTTTTATTATTTAAGTTTAATGGTTGTGAATAAAATAGTATACATGTTTCTTTGGTTAAGTTTTCCAGCCTCGTAATATTGTTTAACCTCGACGTACCGTTTCGGTCAAACAATATCGTTTGGTTTGTAAAGATGTCTTTTACCAACTCAGCATGTAATACACTATTAAAGGTTCATGCTGTTTGCAATAAGTGGCTAGATTTTTAAGTTAAAAGAGTTTGACCTTGACTTGCGAAATTTTTGATAATAGGAAGTAAACATTTTTTATTTTTCAATTTTATTAGATCCCGAAGATTTCTCCATTAACTTTCAGCAGGCAGAATCAACATTTAGGTGAGACATCAATGGCAAGGCCGTTTTAAGCGGGTGTGCAGATAGGAAGTTGCACATGAATAGCTTAAATCTCTTTTTTAAATCTTCGCACGTAATTATAAAATGTGCACTTTACCATCAGGTCTTCAACAGAATTAAGTGAGTAGTAAACCTTGCGTGTCGTATTATGGAAGATGTCTACGAAGCTCTGGCGATCCATATCATTCCACTATCGATGTAGTAAGTCAGTATTCGTTGCAATCTGTTTAAAGATGCTGGGTATTTGGCAACTTTTCTTCGTTATTACGTAAGGAAATACTTTTCAATACTAACTCGTTCAAATTCAGAAGTAATATTAGAATTATCGAAACGTCCTTATTTTTAAGTCTGCGCTGGTGAAGTAATCCCAAATGCCTACAACAGTGAACCTGTGGGAATATTTGATTATTGAAAAGAAGTAGTTTCCGGGAGATCGGTGGAGGAAGCTAGCGAATACATTTCTGGATTAATTTTTAAATTTGATATTTTCATCATTTTCAGTTTTTTAAAAGGGATTAAAATTTCTCTACGTTCTTCTAGTTTCGTTTATGTGGACTTCGTAAAGACGCAGGGGTGAAGTGTGTCTGTAAAAACTTTCAACAAGTATATAAAACTTGGTAACAGAATTCTACAAATAATCGTCAAGAAAGGTTAATTCTGATCTAGATACCTTTGAAACTTACAAAAGTTCTCACTTCACTATTAGTTCCAACTTACTGTACGTTCCAATTAGTCCATGCCTGTGTGTCTCTGCGCTTTTTCTTATTAGAAACTTTTTCCTCCTCGTTGGCGTCCTCGGAGCAGGGGATCGTACTGAACAAACCAACAGTAACTGAGATACTAAAAGAATGTCGATCAATCACTGCAATTTATCTGCACCAGTTTATTAAGTGATTAACTTACATATGTGAAAATCTGTTTCTTCAACAATCTAACTAAATTTTTGAAATTACTTAAGATTTTCACCGTTCTATCTTTCAAGAGGTATGTATACTGGCGGAAGGGGGGGATTTAAGATTTGCACACGAAATTCAGAAAAGTTAGCTAAGTAAGGCATACCTATAATTTCTTTAATAGCAACCCGGATCAGAACTTTGTTGCTATACTCTGAGATTTTCAATTTATTTGATCTAGAAGTCGAAGGAAGGGTTGTTCGGAATCAGTTAAATTTTTAAACGAGTTTAGAAGTTGCGCTCTTACTATATAATATATTGAATTTTCATGTTGGATAACAAAATTCAAATTCTTGTTAAGCACACACTGCACTTTTAAACTGCCTTTATAGCTGAAGGGCATGTACACGCACAGGGATGTCGATAGATGCAGTCGTGCATACGTGTGCGCAACGCTTGGAATAATTATTATGGACAAAATTTCATGTAACTCAGAGATTTTTTATATTTATTATGTATTGATTGTGAAACGACTTCTTATCAATATAATTTTATTCTAAACGCAGTGACATTACAATTTTTGTAAAATAGGACACCTACATAATGAAAGTCTCTATTCTATAAAATGGGATATTTTAGTAAGATTTAGCAAGGGGACAAACGTAAAATAGCAGTTTAATAAATCAGTAGAATTGAATTAAATTAAATTATCGGTATTTATAAAGATTTGCTGCTTGACGTATTGAACATTTTTTAGTTTATAGACGCGAAGTGTCTCGCTTCTCGAATCTTACTGCGCGAAGCACTTTTGTGATCGAGAGCAGAGTGCTTACGAAAACTTATTAAAATAGGTGCTTAGTTTTCGAGCACTTCACGAAAAGGCTTGGTGCCTAGCAATCCCGAAAAGTGGAATCCAGGATTCTAAACTTTTCAAGCGCTATTCGATTATATTACGAAAAATTCAAAACATGGTGATTGAAAGTTGCGAAACTATTTTGACCACTTTGTATAAATATTTATTTCTTGTCATCAAAAATATAGGGACAAGCATGTCATTTTGTTCAGTTTTCAGTCGTTTGAATACTAGAGCCAGTTAAAATTAAAAAAATGTTATTTTACAATGTCTGTAGCTGCCACACTAATCACTTGAGACTAAATGCAAAAGGGCACTAAAATCAGCTCACTTATGAATTCAATATGTTAATTCAAGAATACAACATGTCGGGTGACAACGAGACTTAGCTCAAGGCTTGATTGGATTGTTTTAAAATTTGGTGTTTATATTGCAATGAATTGCACTTAGATGGAAGTATGATAAATAAACTAAAATATTTCCCACGTTGTGCTGTAAATAAATATACGATGAATTCGCTCTTGTTCCACGTTGGCTAACGAAATGAATAAATATGCGGTTAATCGCACTCAGAAAATTAAATTAAATTTGTCCCACTTGGGCGCCAAATAAATATGCACTATGATGGAAGTAAAATAGATAATCTAAAATACGTGCGATGTTGGCTAGCCAACCAAATAAATATGCGATGAATCCGCTCTAAGAAAAATTAAATTTGCCCCACATTGGCTAGCAAATTAAATAAATATGTGGTGAATCTGCTAAATTAAATAAAATTAAATTTTTATAAAATTTACTTTAAGTTAGATTTTTCAAATATCAAAGAATTTAGTAACTTTTGTAGTAAATTTCAAGTTTCCTTTTTTTAATATTTTAAATGAATTTGGAATACTTTTAAAAACAGGTTTAATAAGCGTGATTCATAAATAATTTATGTAAATCATAATTTGACTTAAAGCTTATGTAGTAAGTTGGGCGTTACATATCTTTAGTTATATGTATAATAACCTTAAAAGTATAATATTTATGAAAAACTTATTTGAGTGCGACGTTGAATTCTCTAGATTCTGAGGTAACTTCGAAACTAACTGGCTATAAATTATGATCAACGATCAAAATATGATATATTTTGATCGTGTAAATATCTTTATTAATTGTCACTCCACAACTCCACAATGATCTTAGTTGAGTCAGTCCTTTCCTTTGATTTGTGACAATTGTTCCAAATCATTGACAGAGTACTTAACTTTTACTCCTTTATCGCCATTTACAGTGCCGGTATACTTGCCTTTGCTACTCAAATTATATCTTCCATCACCATATACAATTTCGATATATTCACCATCAACAAGTTTTCCACAAAGGAAATTATTAGTGATTATTTCCTTTATATACATAATAATATGTAATTACCATGGCTACTGTCACTGTAATAACGATAACAATTTAAATGTTAAAATGTAACCGCGGTTAAAAATGTGTCAAAATTTAATCACTTCTGAATAATTTTGACATCATTATCAAAGGTGCTTAGACGAGTATCTTCGGATGCATATGCAGAAATTGGAAACATATTTAAAAAATTGTATTTCTTTTTATTAACTGTACTAGTGTAACACCAATAAATAATTTACAAACAATATCTATTTATTCAGAAAATAATCATGCCTAATAATATACTGTGTGCATGTAAAATAGCCTGCTTATATTTTGTTGATTTTTTGTCAAAATGTTTTGCTCTAAAGAAATACGTCTCGAAAATGTTTCACCTAAAATTTTATTACACGATAAAGGAATTTATTTTTGAACTAAAATAATAAAATCATTTTTTCATCATCTACCATTAATATTTAATCGATTTCACCTCTTCCGAAACCTTCCCCCACTCACCTATACCTCTTGTACCTCTCTAAACTACTAGATAACCAAAATTGAGAAACAGTCTTGCTAAAATATTTTTGCATGTAAAAAATGTGTAGTACCCTTAAAAAGTCATATTTCTTTCAGAAAAATGCATCCGGGTTACCTCCCCCATTAATCCCTTCCTCCCACTACTTGGGTTTTCGTTGATTTTGAAAAGGTATGGGAAAGTAACAGAGGGAGCGTAAGAAAATAGCGGTGTGTGATTTTACGGACGGTTACGGATCGAGCTTGTTCGTCCATCTACATTTCGCTTCGTTTAAAACAGGAAAACTATTCGTACACCCGTACACTCAGAGCAGCTTCATTGTAAGCTGTCTGTAGCATAACAACAGCTTCTGTCGCAGTTTTCCCTAACAGGAAACAAAATTTCACTGTCGCACTTGCTCGTGTAAATCAGCCATCACAAAATAGGCAAACGCGGTGAAAGAGTCTCAAAAAAACTTCACTTAAACCTAAGAACGCAACCTCTCATAACAACGCCACTGGTACTGGTACTCTGATGCAGAGGGGTCCCAAGAATACTTACTTCGCGGCAGAAGTCTGTAGTACTATAAGGGATCCGTCCTCCAAAAGATAATCCAGGTTTTTTGTCTCCCCCCCCTCTTTAATTGTATATTGTTATAAAAAATGTTTTATAGATTTTGTAATTAGCTTTTGTTCTATTAAAAAAATAAATTGACAAATGAATACCTACCAACGCTAGCAAACTTCCTACTTTTTAAAAAAATTGTTTTGCACCGACTTTGATTTATTGGTGGGTAAGTCTTTCTCACATAAGTTGTATCAGACGCTTTTTAGGGTGGGTCGCTTTGCTATTTTTTAAACTTGTAATGAAGAAAATAATAGACAACAAATAATACCATACCAAGTTAACAAGAAAATAAATTAAATGATTGTGATACCAATTAATTTATTTTATTAGACCGAGCAAAAGATTATTTAAATGAAATAATAATCAATCATTCTATTTTTTTTACTTTTCTTCACACAAAGTATTAGTATTTAAATCAAGAAAAATAATTAAATTAAACTAAATAAAAATAAAAAAAAGATTATAAATGGACAATCTTTTTATTTTTATAATTTGAAATAATTTCTCAGGTATCTTTATGTTAAATATTTTGACCACAAGACAAATTTTATATTATTCACCAGAATTGGTATTTAATTAAATTAAATAGATGATTGTTTAAAAACTGGGGATAGGACCATTCGCAATTGGTTATAAAGATGTTGATATTAATAAATGTATTAAATTTGTTTATGTTTTCACAATTATTCTTGTGACTATTTCGCAAGAGAGGGCTTCTTTAAAAAAATATGTTCGCGGACATAACATAAGTATGACAAATTAGAAACTCACGTATCTATATCTTATTAGTTATTAGCAGAGACGAGAATTAAAAGCTGATAAAGAAATAAATGTAAAATAATGAAATGGGTGTCCAAAGCAACGATTCATTTATAAATGGAATAAACACATGTAAATAATAATTTAAATGTGAAATTTTATACACTCCTAATGTTGTTTTGTAAATCAAGTGGCAAATATCAAGAAATGAAGCAATTAGATAGTCGTCCAAACAATTTTATATGTTGATGTTCATTTAATTTATAAAGAAACCGGATGACTTCCGAGGTGTTCCACTGCCGCACATGTTCGTTTTAAATTTTTTATTATCAACTACACCATACAATAAAATTAAGACAGTGGCGTGGAGCTTGTATATAACATCAACTTCATGTATGAATCTATCACAAAATGGAGTAATATTGACTGATAAAATTATTGTGATGATTGTGAGTTGAATTATTTTTTATATAACACTTTTATTCCGAAACATTACTAGACAAGATTATTGGAACGTAGATGATCCGCCGTATTGCACAGGCTTATCAGCAAATCTTTCTCGTCTCTGGTTATTAGCATTAACTTACGCACCTTTCAAGCAGAGTTATTATAAAGACTAAAGTGTTTAGAAAAAAATGCTTCTCACAATTTGAACATCGCACACAAAATAGAAACAATAGAAAAGTAGAAAAATTAATCTCTGAACGAAAAGCCTAGTATTTTATTTTTATTTGCAATAAACATCTCTTTTTCATTAAAGTTTTCGATTTCTTTTATTTTTATTGAATCTTCTATTGACAATATTGCCAATACTGTGAGAAAGGCGGTTCTCACAGATTATATTTCTCAAATAAGATTTTAAAATTTTTATTCGTGTTGAAACATCTTTTGGACATTCTCAGATGTGGTCATATGAAGAGTGATTAACATTTTTAATGTTTTAGTAATTTATTTTTTCTAACGTTGTAAAGCTCTACTTAACACAAAAAATTGCCCCACGAGCAGGCGTCAATTATAACGCTCGCTTTTCTACAAAACACAAAAAAATTCTTTAAATTTCAGAAGTTCTTACGCAAACTGTCCTAGACAAAATATTTAATACTTACTGCAAAACTCAAAATTGCCTCGGCTTGAGATCTTATCTTTACAAATCTTACAAAGTTCAGGTCGTAGATATTGTTTCCATTAGCTTCAAATTATCAAAGGGATGAATAAAGGTTTAAGACACAAGAAAATACATATATTTGGGCGCCATCTGATTATGAAAGTTTGATAATAACCTGATACCATTAACCAGAAACTGGAGTCAGATCTAATAAATTTAATTCAACTTGTTAGTCATATTCGGTAATATCAAAATTAAGTTGGATAAAATACAAATAAAGACTTTCCTAATTATATGGGCCAATGTTATTCAGTCTAATTAAATTTAAAAATTATGTTTATTCATGAACCAAAGATTAGAAAAGATAACAACTAGTCATAAAAATCATTAAGTAAAGTCACAATACCCTGCATAAGAATTCTTAGTAAATGGGAACATTTTCATACAACAGAATGACAAAAATAATCGGTACATAAACAATAAGCAACTTATACAATATTCACAAAATTCAAAGAGTCAACAAATCACAATGCCTTGCTCAAATTGTTCAAACTACATACGGAATTAGGACGAACTTAACACTATATTGCCCTTTACACACACTCAAATGAACAGCTATCACAAAACTGTAGAAAACTGGAAAGCGTTATTGATCATACAATCACTAATAAGCTGGAACTACGAAAATGAAGTTCACAATATGGTATTTCTTGGGAAATAGTCATTAGTAAAATTCCCTCTTTCAAATAACCGATACAGCCAAATAACTGGAATAAAATTACTTGTTTAAATAAATTTGTAGGAAGAATGGACTGTCTTTATTAACAGTCACGTCCGCTTAAACATACGATTTAAATTTTACTTAGTTTTAACTTTATCCGATTTCAAATTATATCCGGACAAGATTTTATAAAAACTGAATTCATTAAGAATTGAACTAGGTGACGATAATCATTCATATTATAACTGTATCCCTTAACAAGATTCTTACGACCACCAAAACACTGATTACACTCTATTATTTTTACCAGGAAATTGTACGGTATTAAACTTTAGGTTTCGGTAAAAATTGATTCTCCAGAATCACTGTATTTACTGTACGGTAACATTAACTAAAACACCGCGAAAATATTCTAAAAATGCCCTCGGAAATTTACTTTAAAAATACTAATTCGTGATACGGGATACGAATCTCGGCCTAACACGTGAAGGCGTCTCGACCTGTGTGCGTTATCTTCTTGCTTTATTAAACCCTGACTGTAAACACTCAAGATATTTCGACAGCGGAATTAATTTTAGGAAGGGTACATTTTTAAATATATCAATAAGAAGGTAGCGCGGCTTGGTTAGGCCAATGAAACTCGTAGCTGAAACCTGCACCATATGCAAAAAACAGACATTTGGTAAACGAAAATTTGTCTGTCTAGAATTGGTTGACAAGCACGTTCACGGAAATCATAAATTTAAACCAGATAGGTTTTATTAGTACTATGTTTTTCGTAGAAGCTCAACTGATTTAGATGGGAATATTCGCAAATACTCGTTCATATCGACGGAAATTGCTGACAATTTAGATTTTAAAAGACTAGTCTATTCGAAAATATTCTTTTTCGCAAGTGAACAATATGAAATGGTGGATACTAACACGTGTGAAAATAATACCTTTATTTGAAATAAGATCCGTAAATTCTTATAAAAACAATTTTATTAGTCTCGAATGCTTCTTTGAGATGACCTTTAATATTTTATGGGGTTTATTTTATGCAATATTCCAACGGCGATTCTACATTGAAAGAAAATATATGAATACGCAGGACCGCATTTAGAGTTTTTTGTTAAATATGCATACTAAATTGCATAACGGTTATATTTTTGTTTGTTACTTCAGGTCTTAAATAAAACACATCTAGCTCCATTACTAAAAAATTTCCAATGATAGTTTTACAATCAATAACTTCCGTTTTCTTAAAAAGCACTAGAAAGATGTGGACAAATGTGACAAACTGAAACCTGATGCTTTACCAAAAGGATTTATTCTTATCGATGAAAGTTCACTTTAACATCATTATTGACCTCCATGAAACGGTTTTAGACAAAATCCTCCTGTCCAATAATCTTCATTTAGGTCAGTTCTTGAAAAAAACTTGAAAAAAGTATTAAATTAAGCCAAAATACTACATGATGACAAACATGCATTCCATAGAAGTACAGCAATTAATTTGAATATTTCGGTCTAGTCCAACAAAAAGGAAAATACAAAAAACAAAGCTAAAGAAATCCTCGGAAGAATATTTTTTCAATCTCAAATGGATACGAAGAAAACGATATTCCACAAACAATTAGTTTGAGAACAACCAAGGAAAGATAAAAATCAAATGTATTAGTATTACACTAATTCCCCAAAAAATATCATGAAATTCTTAGTTGACTTTAACTTATATCATGATGGATCATTTACGCGAGACTAGCAGCTACACTACCTTAATTCGGATAAAAAGTTTAAATCGTAGCACTTCGTACTTTACATGCTACACTATTCTGCATGATAGTTAATCTTTTCAGGCATTACATGAGTTTCAAGATACCTATTTCGATTTTACCTGTTGATAATTCTTTTATTTTAAATATAGTTTGAAAACGTCAAAAGCTAGAAAATCTTAAACTTCGGTGTCGATACGGAGCTTTACTGTACAAGTGAGCAGTGTTCTTAGATTTCAGACTAGTTTCGGCGTTAATCTCTCAACAAAATTCCACTAGGATTTCCTATTCTAAGTTCTAACCTTGCAAATGCTTTAGTAAAGCTTACAAAGCACCTTTAAGCCAGGTTAAGAAGTTTTATCGATTACTTTGCTGTAAGAGATGCCCTCGAATAGTTCACTTACAATTTCTAGTTTCATAGTTATCTTCTATAAAATTATATTTAATTTGCTATAAAATCATTTCTCTAAAGTATTCTTTTCCGTAATTATATTGCTTTGTTTTTGCAGAATTTATTCCTATGAGCAGAACTGTTACATATTCATATTTCATTTATGTAAAATTGTAGCTTAGTGAATTGAATTAATTATTTAGTTATTCCAGAACTCTTTAATACGAATTACTTCTTTTTAAAAGCTGTTTCTATTTTTAGCATATTTATGGGGATGTTGTTTTCTTAATTAGAAAATTAACAATATTTTCTAATATTTAATCTTTCGTGAACCGAGGCAGGTCCGTAGAAAAAGTTTATATTTTGGAGAATGATCAAAAATAGGCGTTTCTGAAGTATTTTCTAACGCTAAAAGCGGATCTCAAGTCCAAATCACGTCGCATCAACGTTAGCTGGACGTTGCGTTTATAATTCTGGCATCCCGACTAACATTTGAACTTATTCAGAAATCGGATGTAGTCAAAGTTAAGTCAGAAGTGCTACTTGGGAGGTATTTTCAGCTGTTTGTCTAGAGAGCGAGAGAGGAGTGGGAATTTCTCCAAACGTTACTTTATTGGAAAGTTGGTGATGTTTTAATGCTGAAATAAAGCGGCATTTAATTTAGTTTGGTAACTGATATAAAAAAGGAAACTTTTATTTTTTTTACCTGTAGATTATTGGAAGTTATTCTTATAATTAATAAATATCGGGTCAACTGTAACTTAAGTTGCAAACGTGATTAAGCATTAAGTTTATTACCTTAAACCAAATTTAAAATTCATTTAATTTATAATCCAGCATTGACGGATATTAGTAAATAAACTGCATTTATAGGCTTTATGGACTTTGTGATCACAGCAACCCTATTCTTTCCCTACTTCCAAAAAACTGTAACAATTGTATCAAGATAAATGTTTGATACAAAATTGTCTAGTATAGTGTATTTTTTACAAATTTTATTTCAAATATGAAATGACCATCCGAACAGTACTAATAACAACGATAATAGATAGATTTGGCCTAATAAATCATAATCGTTTCCGGTATTGAACGAAGTATTCTTGACTTTGTATTTGAAAGGCTGGAGCGAATATGTCACCCAAGCGACATTTTTAGACATCGCTACGTATCAGCAACTACTAGTGGAAGTTTTTGTCACTAGTCATAAGCACGTAATTGCTACGGTTTTATTACATACCTGAAACCAAAATGGGGAACAATTTTTGGGTAGCAGACACGTTGCAGTGACCTCTTTGGAACTTGTTCAATAACGTTTCGGCTACGGTTAGGCTACTTAGCGGGAACGTGGCGGCGCGGCGTAGTAATTGCTATGGAACTACTTATCTCTTTGACACATCGTGTCGCATGGTTGCTCTCTCTTTTTCTTGCAACTTAACAAATATTCTATCATTTTGTATACTAATACTGAGATCGTGTTACAAAATAGATTTCTATTTTATTTGTAATACGTACTTAAGAACACAAAGAGAGATGAAATGTTTGAATATTTTCATTCCAGTATACCAAGATTATAAACCATCGCAACTTTTCTGTTAAATGATGATGATAGATCGAAAAAGGACAACGAGCAAAATGTATTCTTAAATATGTCTTTTAATAAAAAATGTCTTTAATAATATATGAATAAACTACTTATAAGTTGATACACATGATAGAAAACATTTTTATATTATTCCTAAGGAACAATTTGGGACCGCAATTTGTTATTTCTATTGAAAATTATAGTAAAACATTTATTAAAAAAATCATAACAAATTGCAAATTGATTAATAACCCCCAACATTTTACAAGTAAATACGGAGTAGTTTTCTAAAAATTACCTTAAAGTATTTACTATAAAATGCGTGTTTAAGGTTTACGTAACTTAATTACCAGTAATGGGAACTATGCAAATTCTACTTTCAAGTGACTCTTACTATAAAACGACGTCAAGGTTTCCGTAGCCACTTTCTAGTTTCTAATGTCACTGCAAAGTTTCCATTGGGATTTAAACTAAAAACGTTTAAGTTTAACCTCACATTTAACCATGAACATTATATTTTTTATACTGCTACATAATAATTAGATATGACATATTTTAAGGGTGTAGCAACCAATTTGAAAGATGGAATATACTTACTTCACCCTTGTTCTTTATTAGTGGGAACAAAATAATATTTTGTATAAGGCCCCAACATTTAAAATTTTCAGACCGAGAAATTTTGAGGTTGGATGCAAATAGCTGTCCTGGTGTACAAACATGGAAAGAATTTAGGATAGAAGTTACTGTCACTTTATTGTAATTTTTTAATAGTAACTGGAACTTTGTAGTAATTCTCATACAAAACAAGTAGTGAAAATCACTTTCAAGTGAAGGTTCCGTTACTTTAAAGGTTTAAGCAATGGTTTCAGTCAGGTGGCAGGAACTTCCAGTACTCTTTTAAAGTTTTAAAAACTTTGAAGTAGCTTCGGGCAAGTTACTGATGCAATCATAAAACTATTTTGAAGTTGCAACAACTTTAAAGTAATTATACTAAGTGGCAATACCGTTCCACATATTTTAAAAGTTGCTTAGAAGTAATGGAACTACATAGAAGGGTGGAGCGAATATTTTTTTCTTGAAAATTCAATTTGGCGGTATGCGGGAAAGATGCTACGTGAAGATACAATTCAAACATATTATAAACAATTTTTGATATCTTCACTCTCAATACTGCCACAACGAGACTGAAGTTTCAAAATTTCTTGAAAAATATAGGGAACCACAAGACATAATAAAACAATACTAAATAATAATTATCAAGATTTTATTAGTTTATTTATGATAAAGAAACTTTGTACGTATGACAAACTATAAAGAATGGACATTTTTTGTCGAATTCTGAAAAAAAGGAATCCCGAAAAACGCTAATTTATTGCCCACGATATTCTATTTTAGTAGTTAAAAGTCGGCCTAATACGATGGTCTTCCAGTTTATTTGTTATAAACCCCTTACGTCTCTCTGGCCCACAAACAGCAGCACAGACTTCAATTACTAATTCCACACATATCTCTGTTGCTTGAGTGTGACAAGGTAGGAGACGATGTTTTTCCAAAATTTCTCTTTCAATTTGGTCGTGGTGGCAAACTGCCTCTAGAATTACTTCAATACTATCAATAGTTTTACAGATTTCGAATAGGTATAACTGATCTGTACTTAAGTCTTCGCAAGATTTAGTAACAGTAGGTAACGTGCATTCGATTACACGAAAATCTGCAATTGGTAGGTGCTCACAATTCTATAGCGATTTTCCAATAGGTCCAGTAAAACTTTTAGGACCACTTATTGTCCCATCTAGGTATTCAAAAAGATGACGCAATGTTAATTCGTTCGCGTGTAACAGACAAATAAGCTACTGTAGTGGTCGCTGAAACCTTTCTTCCACAAGACGAATAACACCTACTTTGCATCCCGTATATGTTGCAGTTCGATCACAGCCAACAGCCAAAATATATTTGAAATTAATTAATTTAAAGGACAGGAATGAAATAAGATTATTGCAAAAAGTTTTAGCATTAACATTTTTTACCAGAAATATATGCTACAGTTTAGGTTCAGGTATTAATACATTTTTTTCATGTTTCACGTTGAAGCTTTCTAAACATATTTGCTTCATTTTTTTGGTAGAAACTAGGTCTAAAGAACCTGTCATCATTTTCCGAGTATCACGCTGGTCGCTTAGAAACTCTCGCTCTTTTAAAGGTACCTTTCGGCATTTTTTCACAAGAACAACTATTAATTGTTTAACATTTACAAATTGCAATGCCAAATAGCCTCTTACTTTCGTTTCTGAATTTCAGTAACTTAGTTTTATAACTGTCCACATTCTTTCTACTTTTATAAGGTTTTAGCATACTTCTATACTCATTGGGATAAGTCTTAATTCATGCTAATATTGTACGATGTTCTATAATAATAGGTACTGAAGTATTGTGGCATATTTCTTCTAGTTTTATTGCTACAATTTCACTAGTGTTATGCACTAACTAACTCTTTATTTTGTTTTTTATCTGCACAATGAGCGACTAATATAGATAATTTCATAACAAGTTCGTAGGTACATAGGTATTTGGTAATTCACACTGTGAATCAAATATAAGACATTTCACATCACTTCTACGTAAACTCATTATTTTAACAACAATACTACAATGATGAATTATTAATGTATCAAATGAAACAAAAAACCTATCACAGCAGAGGTAGAACAACTTACGTTAACAATAAATCAAGTGATAATGCGGTAGGGTTGGGAAGGAAGTACATACGAGGATGGTCTGAAAAGTTTCCGACCTTAACGTGAAGATGGCAATACTCGTCAATAAAAGCTAGGGAATGTAGTTGTGCATCTTTTGACAGGTACTCACCAAAATTTCAGCCATTTTGGACGGGCAGTTGTTATTTGACAATCGTTTGAGTGAGTCGATGTGAGTGTTTTTGTGAAAATGGAAAAAATCGAGTATCGAGCTGTCAATAAATGTTGTTTTTGAAAGGCAATACGCCTACGCAAATCAAAGATGAGTTGGACTCTGTGTATGGGGACTCTGCACCATCATTTACCACAGTGAAATTTTGGGCAGCTGAATTCAAACGTGGCTGTACCAGCTTGGGAGACGATGAACGTTCGGGACGTCCAAAAACTGAAACCACTGACGATAACATCGCTAAAGTTCACCAAATGGTGCTAAACGACCGTCGAATTAAAGTGAGACAGATAACAGAGGCTATGAATATGTCCAAAAAACGTGTTTGTCACATATTGAATCAAGATTTAGGCATGAGAAAGCTGTCCGCGCGTTGGCTGCCGCGTTTGCTCACGTTAGACCAAAAACGTGTTCGAATGAACATTTCCAACGCTCTGTTGGCGCAGTGTAGGCGCAATGAATCAGAGTTTTGGCTCCGATTAATTACTGTAGATGAAACTTGGATACACCATTATACGCCCGAAACAAAAATACAGTCAAAACAGTGGACTGCGAAGGGGGAATCGGCTCCAAAAAAAGTAAAAACTGTTATGTCAGCTGGGAAAGTGATGGCGACTGTTTTTTGGGATAGTCATGGAGTTATCTTAATCGATTATCTTCAAACAGGAAAAACCATTACAGGAGCATACTACGCATCATTACTTGACAAGCTGAAAGCAGAAATTGCGGAAAAGAAAATCCTGTTTCACCAAGACAATAAACTCTTCTCACACCTCCGCGGTTGCCATGGCGAAGATCCACGAATTACGGTTTGAACTGCTTGACCACCCTCCTTACTCACCAGATCTAGCCCCAAGCAACTTCTTTTTGTTCCCTCATCAAAAAATTGCGCTCGGAAGACAGAGATTTTCGTCAAATGAGGAGGCAATCACCTTCGTGAACAATTATTTTGCAGAGAAAAACGCCGAGTACTATTTGGACAGGTTAAAGAGATGGGAGCATCGCTGGGAGAAGTGTGTAGACTTACAAGGAGACTATGTAGAAAAATAAAAATAAATTTAAAGAAAAAATGTCTTGTATCTTTGTTAGGTCGGAAACATTTCAGACCACCCTCGTACGTGCAAAATAAGTAACATGAGGAAGGAAAATAGTAACACATTAACACATTAAATCACTGAATTATTTTATTAAACAGAACTTAAATTATTTGTGTAATTTTGTTGATCTAAACCTTTAAAGTGTACTGACACAAATAAAGTCAGTTTTCGTACTTTCATAAAACTTCAGAGATCTTGGGGCAGTACTAAATATTAATATTTTTAAAAAATATTTTTACCAACACGATTATTAAATGATAGAGCATCAATCCCTTGTCCCGCAAAATTGATAATCAAGAAAAAAAAAATTCATTCTATAAGGACCCCAACCTACTACATAGTTCCAATAAATAGTAAAAACAACTACAAATTTATTAAAATATTCCAACCTGAAGTAATTAAACCTATAAAATCATAACTTTAGTTGTAGTTACGTAACAACTACTCAAAGTTCCGATCTCAGTTACTGCTACTTAGATGCTGTTTGGGCAGTAATCCAATCGCTGGTCTATATATGGCAAATCTTATTTTTTTCGGTAACACATAAAGAAGACGAGATACGTCAGAAACGTATCTAGCTTTTCTCGTGCGAAATTAAATATTTAGGTTTTATTTTACCTTCATATTCATAATCCCAATAGTTCAAGAGAAAAATTTAAAAAAGATTATTTGTAGAGTGGATTTTCTTCGTTCTCTTTCCGTTTATCACCTATGGATTGGGCCTTTTAGTGGTTATTTAACAAGCGGCAGGAAAATCTGCACAAATATCGATAACTCCTTTACTATTGAGGTTAGATAAGCTGCAATTTATAAACAAATGATGAGATATTTATACAACAGAATCAGCACTTTACACCATCAAAACTTTTCTTACGATGTTTTATCTTTGCATGACCCACTAGACTTGCAAATTGCAAATATTAAGTTTGACGGAGTTTTTAGTTACCTACTTTTGCTTTTTAACTATCCCTGTCTTGAAATCACCTAACCTTTATGTGAATTTTTCGTTTGAGATTTTTATTATAATCCTTAACAACTAACAATTTTCTATCATTTAGGTTACCTATGTATAATTTGGAATACACATATTTTTGGGTTGCTAATGACAACCTTCCATAGTTCCTACCATAGTTTATTTCAATAATAAATCTTCGACCTAGGATTTGTATTGTTTGGTAAAGCTTTCTTTAAACTGCATTGACCAATATAATTATCAGAATCAATTTTTTGGGGGGGAGGCTTATTTTTAATCTTCTAATAGGCAATTGTCTTTTATTACAATACAATATAGAATTTCAATTTTAGAAAAGTAACTTACAGGAAAGTTTCTCAAAGTTCCATACCAGGAAATAAAATTTTGCAATCGTCTTCTTGAGTAGATTCTTGATTAGGAAGGCATTAGCAATTATACCTATTCACAAATTATAATTCTGCTATGTAAAGCAGACTTTAAGTAAAAAACAAGTGAAATATTCATAGCGTTCTAGATGCATACAGACAATTAGATATTGGCAAAGTTTGTGCTGATTTCTTGTCCCAACAACCTTATTAAGGACAAGGTTGAAAGTGATGTGATTCTTGATGGATATGGTAGATAAATGTAAGTAAGAACGTGCATAAGAGTCATTATACTAACATTATGTTTTTCCAATAATAATGGTACAAAACCAAATCATTATAATAGAAAGTATATCCTAGGCTGGACTGTTTGAACTCAAGAAGCATTAGATACCTTGATGACATTCGAACTAAACTCACATCGACAATGGTCTCAGTTTTGTTAGGCAAGCTTTGTTGTCTTTCAATGGACTGATTATTGTGTATATTTTTATGTTTTATAAAGTGGAGATGAAATATGTTTTATTGTCTCAAAGTTCATTTTACATACTGTCCATAGAGACATTAAGTAAAAAGTATATTTACATTAATACTACTATGTTATAACATAGAGAGAGTTTCCCCTATGGCAAGCCCTTCATCCAATTAACGTACAAGCTAGTTATGTTATAGTATATTGACGACATGGAATTAGAATTGTAGTTTGTAAATGTGGCAGCTACAGCGGATGCTGTTTAAGTCTTTTCACAGGCTGAGTCTTCAGAAATTTAGCTCTTAGAGAATTGGAATGAATTCTGGATTGAAAGCGTTGTATTCTAATTAAGTTGAAATAGCTGGCTGCACCGATTAATATTCTTTGCTACGCTCCATAAGGAGTAAGTAATCTCTAGATTCTGTAGACGATAGCTTGCTAAGGTATTTCTGAATGTATTGGTTTTGTTTCCATCTAGTGGCCTTCTTAACTGTTCTATTATGTCTGTTTTTATCAGCAGGTACACGCGAGATTTTCCTTTTTTCTAGCAATTTCTTTTTTAATCTTTTTCATTTTCCGTAACTCTTATTCACAAACTTTTTGTTTCCGGAATTGCTTCAGGAAACTTCCTGAATAGTCGTTGTCAGATTGCTGCTTCGTCTAGCTTATATTCACTCTTCAGTGGAGAATTTTAAAACAGTTTTGAATTAATCAGTTTTCTGAAAATTACCAATTTTACCAATTCTCAGTCAGTTTGTTATGCAATGTTGGTGATTTTGATTTTTTCTTACTTCAGCATTAGCAGTAATAAATACAGGACTCAGAAGGGAGGTCTAGGTAGGATTTGGCTATGAGATGGTCCTGAGAAATATCTTTTAATAGATAGAAGTTCAACAAGTATCTCTTGTTTGTGCTTGGCGCTAAAGTCTCTCCTTCTGATATGAATCCTGTACCTAACGAATTGAAATAATTTAGAAACTGTTAATTTAGTATATTGTAGATAGTGTTATATTAATGGTTGGCTATTGCTAGTAGCTTGAAGATCATTTTGGGAGTCCTTTGGCAATTTATAATGTTATATGTTGTTTTTTTTTTTAAGAAATGATAGCACTTTATCTCTGACCCTTTCACTCGATAGTTTTGTGTCATATCTAATGTAGTTGGGTATTTTTATACATATGTCAAATAAGTTTCTGAGAAAGCATTAGGTTCTCTTTTGTACCACTTTGTAGACCAAGCAACCTTTATAAAATGCAAAGCGACTGCCATCAAATAGAACGCATTTAATTAGATTAAGATTAAATCATAAATACAAAATAAAATATTTATCACACTGAGACCAGCCCTGTTTTAAGTAGTCTTTAATTGAATAAGGAGCTGTCAAAAGTATAGGATTATCATTAATTTGCCCAACTATGAAATAACTTGAAAAAAACTTTCGTTCTGAAGAAAAGCGGAAAATAGACGGTCAAAAGACATTCCCTTATATAATTTTTAATGTAGTTGCATATACTTATCCGATATTGTCAGCTTCGGTAGATTACTAGCTGAAGCTGGTAACTCTTCTTGGACAAGGAAGTAAAATTATAGTTCCCCTGTCAATGCAATGCTTGAATTTTCCAGACTCGCCTACATTTTAGTAAGTCGAGTCGGCCAACTAATCATAGCAATCGGTGCATGAGGTACGAGGGACAGATGTGGCGACTGGTGAGTTTTTAGGGATAAAGGATAGAGAAGAAACAACTCAAAATTAAAGAAAAAATCTTACCTTAATTTTGTTAATGGCGGAAAATAAAGTCCATGCGACGATTTTTGTAATTTACTTCAACTTTATAACTTTCGAATTACAGCGTTTAATATTTTAACAAACTCAAACCAACCAAATATTTATAAATAAGAAATATTAAAAAGGCCAAAATTAGCAACTCGTGCTCTCTTAGTTAATAATGGAACGTTTTTTAGTCGACTAATAAAAATTTAATATACTTTTTTATAATAAACCATTTTTTTGTTACACACGTAAATTAACTTTTCTTGACGTGGAAAGGAATTTTTAAATAATGTTAGACTTTATTGAAAACACGAAAGACGAAATCTAGTTCACAAAATGAACAGTTTATTGATGTTAATTACATAACAACATATTTATTCTCTTCTTTAATTATGCAATATGAACTTGTATAATTATAAATTGTTACATATAATAAACAATATAATAATATAATGTTTTATAATGCAGTTTTGAACTGAGATAACGTAGAGCTATATTTACTGCAAGATGCAAACCAGAATTAAATTATCTACAGATTTTGTTCTTAATATATTGTAGTATTATTTTGTGGTAAATAAGAAGTATACAAAAATAAGAAACGTTTTATAATGAAATTTTATTAAATTTCTTCTTTTAAGAATATAATACAGCGAGTAATCTCGTTTTCTAAGTACATAAAGTAGTAAAAATATTCCAGGTACTAGTTATTGAACAGTGTATTGAACAGTCCTCGTATCATACATAATTTTATTTAAATAAATGATTGGAATAAAAGAATTTAAACTTAGACTAAGCAATTTAAAGCAAGAAACTTTTATTTTTATTAAAAATAATGATACATTGGTAATTACGGAAATACTAAGCTATAGATAACATTATAATTGATAATAATTATGTTTAGGAACAGGAAAATTTTGTATCGTTTATAATGTGTTTAAATTCTTCAAAATTAAATATCTGCTATTGACCAAGGAAAATGTAAAAGATTAAGGTATGAAAATAAAATTATTATCAGTCTATTTTGGGAAGGGATAGAGAAGGCATATAGAGTGCAGACATGCATTTAAAAATGTATTATTTTATTTATTGCTAAGATGAATGCAAAAGTACTAATTATGTTTAAAAGAAGATTATTGTTTGAAAATAGTTAATTGAACAGAATTTGATAAGTAGAAGTATTAAGTTGATAATAATAAGTTTGTTAAGTGAAAGATTACAGTGATTTAACGGAAAAAGCGAATTTGTGCATAATCTGAAAGTGTTGAGTTTTCTTAAAAGGGAATCTACAAGAATTAGTTTGTTGTTTGATCAATGAATGATTATTTTGGTTTTATCAATGAATGGAATGATTATATGGTTAAGTTAAAGTATTGATAATTTATAACAACCACAATTAGTTAATTAAATTTTGGTTTGTAAAATTGTTAAAGGAGCAGGTTATTTACAAGTATTTATGAAATAAAATGTTGATTTCTGCTTAACTAAAGTGTATCATTGACGTCATAGAGGAAGTCCTGAATAAGTGTTTGTTGAACTTACCTAAAATAAAAGGAAAGAATTAAGCGTATAAAAAAAGAAACAGTAAATAAAAAAAACATTTCATTCTAAAGTACTTACCATAGTTTGTGTTGGTAATGAGCTTTTTGTACAGCATGCTTGGTGTGCTTTTCAACAACCGCATAAGGAAGCCGTTCCAGTACCACTATCCAGCAGCAGTCGCATGGGGGAAGGTGATTACGCAATATAGTTCAACATCTTCGTGGCGATAAGCGAAATAAATTCTGTGAACATTTGCAAATTAAATATTGGACGCATAAGTTTAATGAACATAAACAATAATTAATTATACTTACTTTATTTAATGTTGTTTAGAGGTAAAGGCAGGCATATTTGTAACACAAAGGTGCATTTTATACCAATTTTTGTTGAAATTTTGGTGAAAATTTTATGAATTTTAAATCATGACAAAAGACAGGCTAATTTGGAATAAAATATGAATAACAGTAATATCAGAGAAATAATTGCTATCTAAAAGGGGGTTTCTAAGAGGTAGTTAAGTAAACAAAGAGAATTTTAAGTATTGAAACAGAAAGGTTGTAAAATTAAGATTTCCGGTAAAGAATTGGATTAAAAGCAAGCTAAATAAAAAGTTTAACCGTTTAACAAGTGTCTAAAAGGTGTACATCTATTTCAATAACTCGAAAAATTTAAAAGAAGAAAAGTAAAAATCCTATCGGTAGACCATAGTGAAGTAGAGGTAGAGTCATATGCAGAGGGAACTGAACCCGAGACGTATCCAGCTGTTCCTATAAAAAGAAAATGAAACAAAATTTATTTTTGAACGCTATTCAAGAGTCGGCATTAAAAGGTAAAATTAATTAGGTGCAATTTACCTCAATTCTTAGTTTCGGCTGTGCTTACTATCCCGAGGAAAGTTCCAGAGTCCCATAAGTAGTAGGCACATTCCAGCGTGGTGATCTTCCCGAATCGCAACCTGTACACAGGAATCTCATAAATCAGGTTTGTTATTAATTAAAGATTTAAAAAAAAGGAAAAAACTGAATTCATCTCTTCAAGATTAGTTTAGCTAAAGTTCAAATAATTCACCATAATTTCTTATAAGATCTTTTGTAAAGCTGCAGGTGTCAAATAACCTAAAAATAATAAAATAAATCAAAACTTACTTAAGAGTCATCACAATTGTGGTATCCAAATTGTGGTAATTAGAGGTTTCCCATTTAATCAAACTATAATAAGAGCAAAGATAGGTAAGCATACCATAAATTCAAATCTCTTTTTATAAAAACCGTAAATTTTCAAAAGAACCCAATTGAAGATTTATTGACCATTGTTCGTCCCATTAAGAGGGCAAGAATCAATTAAAAGGTTATAGAATAAATGATAATCAATAAACGACCTGAGATAGACACATTATTACTTTATTGTTTCCAGCCTTACTTTGTGGAACTCCATCCATCCAAGATAAAATTAATAATAATCAGAATTATTCTGATTATTATTAATTTTATCTTTTTATCTATTGTCCGTCTCACGTTGGGACTACAGCGAAGGAAAGATAGCCAATGTATTTCTTATGGGAGTTTGTGCTTCGTTGTTGCCACCTATTTCACTGTATGAATCTATCGAGATGTAGATTAAGATTCCAGAAGTTCCAAACCTTTGAAAACAGTAACCGAAAAAGTGTAATCGTAACCATACAAAAGAAGCATTTAAAAGAAAGTCTTATTAACATGTATTTGTTATTTTATTGAACATTGCTTGGGATTGTTACATCGTACATGTATCTAAATATTCGATATTTTATTACTTATAGGTACTTTTTTGTTTAATTCTTTCGTCTTCAAATTCTTTCAAAATAAAAATAACGACTGGTTAGCTTCTGTGTGTTCTTTTTAATCTTTTAATTCACAGGTAAATAAAGGAAGTCCCAACGCAATTTTAACGGTAAAATGATTCATCATGATAAAATCATTCATTTGCTCGACTTGTTTCAAAAGAAACTTGCAAAAACGGAAATTTAGTATTAGCAGCAAATGCAAAGGATTTTAGTAAACAATAAACCCTTCTGGTTTTTTCTACTTTTACTTCGTGGAACTATATAATACAGTTTGTACTTACTGAAATTATAGTATAACGTTCTTTTGTCGGCACTATTATTTGTCACCGATTGTATATAAGCAAATTTCTTAAGACAGAAACAATTATTTGGTTTCAAATTTTGATAGCTTGTGCGTCTATAGATCTTCGCTTAGTTGTTTGGGTTTTATCGTTTGTAATTATTGTTAACATTGTCGTGTTGTTTGCTGTAACTATTCGTATTGTAGTATTACATATTTGGTCTTAGCATTGCATTATCTTTCCAAATCCATCATAAGAAATTAGGGTTTCCATTTAAAAATATTTTCGTTATCGCCATAACTCGGAAACAAAAGACGATCTACAAATAACGATTACACTAAAATATGTCTCATTTAAGATAACAATTAAGTGTAAAGATTTATTTCGATAGTTCCAGACTTTATACGCGCACTATATGAACAGCTAGTTTTGAAATCTTGTTTTACTACCACTGTCACAAGAAGTGACTACCTGCAATATAACTTGCTCGAACAATATGGATTATAAAGGTTTAAATGCAGTTAGAACTACAATATTTAGAAAGTGTTTTTAAAAGTTACTTGCAAGAGGTTTGGCAACCCTGTTGTTCATAAGAACATACACTGTAGTCCCAACGTGAGACGACCAATAGTTACCTATTTTTGTATCTACCTTAGCGACGTGTTGGTTCGAAACTATATTGTCAGGTTATATTTTAATAAATACTGTGAAACGTTTTACCAATCTTTAGTTATTTCAACATTATTACTTGATTTATGTTTGCAGATTAGTAAATCAAATTAAAATTTTCAAAACATTGCAATATACACTCATTGTTCGATTGTACACGTGGCGATAAGGTTATAAATAGAGTAATTATCTTGCTAAAGCTAATTCTATAAATGAACACATTGTTTTATTAACGTTAACTCGTATTCACATTTTCTCTCCTTTTATGATAAAAAAACAGGTTGCTAATCGGTCGAAGGTACTAACCAATAAAAAAATATCGACTAAAAATATATTACTACAAATTTTATTGACAAAATTATAACAACAAAATTTATATTGAATTTAGGTAATTCTACAACGATAAGAAACACACACAAAAAAACCTGTAAACACAGAAAAATACACACGACCAAACTTTGCCTTTAACTACCGTGCTATAATACCGGCAGCCCGGTGTCAACTATTTATGCTTTCAACTATAGTCTGGTATTTCCGCATGCTGTTCGGTAATTCGAACAGGGCTAAAAATTTACCATCCCCGAAAATTGAAATTTTCGCATTATGTAATTTTAATTCTGCGCTATATTTTCGAAAGCTATTTAATAAATCTCTAAGTTAAAAATATAATGTAATGCTGTTTTAATTAATACATAAACAAAATTACTTTTTATTTTTTATTACTGTTAATAACTTTTGTAAAATTTAGTCAGTGTCACAGCACTGCAGCCCTTATTATACCAGCCGCCACTAACGAGATCTAATCCCTCACCCCGATTCTTCGCCCAAAAATAAATAAAAAAACTCGGTATTGTTTCATATCTCATAAAACATGTTGAAGGACTTTCAAAAGACTTTCCTTTTTGGAGACGAGCGATTAAATAATTCAACTAATTATATTAAAGAATGCAATATTTCATAGTCTCTACTCCCTAAGTCTCACACAGTGTCATTGTTGATCTCTGTTACTCAAATTCTGCCATTTTCTGTAAATTATTTCCCCCAGAAAAAAAGGATCCCTCATAAACCGGTTTTATCTTAGTTTAGATCTGTATTGTGCCTTTTCTATTTTGTAAGACGTTTTATCGCCCGCCCTAAATTCAATCTTATCCCTTTTTAGTGTTTGTAACTTACCGTCTCATAAAAAATTGAATTAATAGAAATAAACCCAACAATTGGGTTTAAATGTACGCTTATAAACGTTTATTTTGCAAATACAACAGAAATATTTTTCTGTTTTTTTTTTATTAAAGTAGTACATTTTGATAAATCTCTTTTTTGCTTTTCATGCGATCTCAATCTGGAGTTTGTATCACTTGGTTAATTCCATTTCATTCTACCCTTTTCCCAATATTACAGTAGAAGCTCTATTTAATTTCGCTGAATATATTGTATATGGAGTTAATTGAACGAAACTGTTTGTATAATCGCAAAATCTTTGTGGAGATTTCTGAGAATGTCGGCTAATAACAAATTTGCGTAATAAATTCTCTCATTTTGCATACACGTTGAATCGGAGATTTACAACGCACATTTCTCAGCAGATGAAATTGGATCAGAGATTTAATCTTGTTGGTGCACATCACTTCGTTTCCCGCATCGTCTACTTCACACGATTATCGGTTTTATTCATTGAGAATTCTATTGGGGCGTGTTTACGTATCAGAGTTTGGATTTATAACCATTTTATAAAGTTTTCGCTGCCTCACTTAATATTTAACACCGGTGTCGAAATAATTCTAGATCATAAACGAATTTTTCTGTACACAAGTTGTGTTTGCACAACCGGATGAATTGATTTGAACTGACCGTTTGGGATAAAAAGGATAATGGAGATACTATCTGAACAATTTTTCATAACAGCAGGAGGTCGAGTAGAAGCAAACGCTCATTGGTTTTAAGGTATTCAATTATTCATACATTACAATTCAGTTTATCCAAATTCTAATTATACTGTAACAACATAATCTTAGTGTATAATAGCAAGCAAGCTAATTAAGGTGCCAAAAGTATAACAATCTAAACTTGGTTATCTAATAAAATAAAATCAACTTTTTCAAACTTGGACATAAAAGTCGGAATACTCACGTTACGCTTGTAATTTATTATTACGGCTTAGCTAGTCCAAGTTTAACTGAGCTCATTAAGATTATTTTTGGGCATGGGAAAATTAAAAGGTTGGCTGATTCGAATGGATTTACAATTGTTGTTATACCCTAACATATAAATGAAGGATCCAGGTCAACGCATGCACATCAGCTATGAGAACATTACGATAAGATAAAAATGTAGGCAGAATATTGTATTACCAGGGCTCTTTAAAAAAGTCAGTAGCGTACGTTCGGATAGTACTTTTTAACATTATGTAAATTTGTCATCGTTGAAGTATCTATTCAACCCTAATAACGAGTTATAATTAAAAATCTCATTGCGTTTTAAATGGCATAGGGTAATGAATACATTTAAAGAAAAGTAATTGCAAAAATTTTAATTATAAACCGCTAAAAGTAAAAAATAGGGAAGATTAGATCAATTTATGAAACATTTACTGCTTTTCAACATTTTCGAATGCTAAAAGTCCCTTTTGAACAGTATGCGTCTTAAAACAATAACCGGGGGAGGGAAAGAGTAAATGAAAATATGCCTAACTGTGAGTCAAATAGTATTTTATTTGTGTATATGTATCTTCTTAATTTGATTGTATTTTCTACTTTAATTTTTTTGTTGACTTATGCCATTCACTTTTGTGGTCTATACGGATGAAAATAAATTTTATTATTATAGATGGAATGAATTAATTCAACTTGGACGTTAATAATAATTGTTCTTATAGAATAAATTAATTTCATTTTCCCTATTTTGTACGTATATTCGATTATAATCGAATACACATTAAGCATCAACGTTAGCCTTATTAAATCAAATTTTGTGACGCTACTGAATCATTCGAGTTCATCTGTTGTTTCTGTTATCAGATAAATTACTCGAGTCGACCACGCGATCGTGGAGTGGGCAATTCTGCCCTCGTGATATCGGTAACCTTAAATCCTTCATTTGTTTGCGAGAGTATAGTCGCCCATTTGTTTGGTTTTAGGTTTAAATAAGTTCTAATAATTGAATTCGATTTAATACGCAAATTTTGAAGTTAATGAAAGTTATTACACATTAAATAAATGACATGGTAAATAAACAACAAGAAGTTTCATAAGTTTATTTTATAAAAAAATATCCTGTAGTAATTTAAGGGTCGTCAAACGAATTCTTAAACACTTAGATATTATACTAAAAAAATCCAAATGGATTCAAAGACTCATTAGAAATGTTCTCTGATCAACTATTATTATGGTATTTAGTTTTCTATTGATCGCAATTAATAAAAATGTATTTACAAAGGTAATCTAAATTGTTGAAAATATAAATTTTACTCAAAATAAAAATTCACCAAAAAGTTTAGTTACAATTAAAATACAATAACCTCAGATATTATGATTTCCTTTTTGGTTTAAACTATTTAAAAAAAACGTAATTATTACATAAATAGTAATAAATTATTGTAATTATTACATAATGCTCTTTTAAATGCTCTGTTTTTTGTTTAATTTATAGGTTGAAGCAAGTTAAAGACTAGCAATTACTTCGTTATAGTCCCAACACGGATATCTTTTTTTTTTAAGCCAACGAACTACACTTGCTAAAAAAGGCAACGTGTTCAAGTAAACAATGCTCCAGGTAAAAACCGCAACGTGATCAGTGTAGACCTACGAGCAAATAGAAACAGGAGAGAACATTTCAATGGTCGGGGGTAAGGAACCGACGCGACGGAAGTCGGCCATTATATAAACCACGTTGAGCAGGTCGGGGTTGTTGACGTACGACGTTCGATATTGTCCGTGTCAGGTCGGGGTTGTTGACGTATACAATCGATCGATATTCATCGGGTGCCGGTACCCTCTCTCACTCACTCGTACCCTCTCTCACTCACTCTTATAAACCACTTTTTCTAGCAGTTCCGTCGCGTGGAATATAATGCAATGTTCTCTCCTGTTTCTATTTGCTCGTAGGTGTAGACACAGATCCAAGTCTCAAAAACAACGTGTTTAAGGTTAACGACGCTCCAGGTCCCAAAAATAGCGCGTTCAATGCCAAACGATGGTTCAGGTCTCAAAACCTTTAACTAACGAAACTCGATTTGTTACAAGAACAAAGATTGGTTAATACCTTCTTAAAGTGAATAAGAGAGAATCATCAAAGGTATATCATCCCCTCAGATTAAAGGCAACAAAGAAAACTTTTATTCCACTACGAAATTTCTCGCAAAAATACAATAAACCACTTCAAAACAAGAGGTTATTATTACATGAAGTGAAGTTTTTCACAATCAAGGGATAAACTCCCAGAAATACTTAATTTTACAATTCAGTAAGATGGATCCTTGGCTTACACCTTTCAGTTACCTTTGAAAGAGTCTTACAATTATCTCGCTCAATGCGAGTTAAAGCTTGTTGTCGCAGTCACGTTTGTAGGTAAAAATCAACTAGATTGGTATAACCATCAACGGCTACAAACCAGAGTTAGTAGCGAAACTATCTTTCCGGAGAAGAGATTAAGGGTAAAACACGATAGGAGTTTGGTAGCTAATACGAATTTAGGGATCGTTGTAAGCAATTTTTTTAATTTAACTGAGGGAAAAATTATAAGAAATTATTAATAACTGCATTACATTAAAAGAGAAAATACGAAAAGTATTTAATTATTTAATTATCAACACACAATGGGAAATTTCTATAAAATACACTCTCCTACGAATAGTTTATTGGAAATAGTTTATTAACTCACAAAAACTACTGGCGAAATTTGTATGCACTCAACGAGAAAGCTGTTTTATGCAATTTTACTAATACAAATAGGCCTACGAAAAAGCTTCAAATGCAAAATGTGTGCAATTAAACAAATAAATCAAGCATTACAATTTTTGTCCTGTTACGATCCAGTATCGCTTATTAAAGCCTCCCTAAATATTTATACTTATGAAGATAAATGGTCTAAGGTTTTTGGAGATCATTCTGTTAAAAACAAAACGTTGTAAAAAGTTTTATAAAAGTTAAATTATTAAAATATTATGTACTTGTTGGCAGTAATCAAAGTGTTTTATTTTATAACAAAAATATAAATAAATATTAATGCATTGTAAATTTTAGTTTAATTGAAAGAAAAAAATAATTAATAGCACTTGTGTACTACTGTAATAAAGTATTTAACGGAGCCAGACATTTCGGCACGGCCGTTTCGGCGTGAGACACTTCGGCGCGAGGACACTTCGGCGCAGGGACGCTTTGGCGCGGACCACTTAGGCGCAGGGACACTTTGAAACGACACTAAAATCTGGCCCACGTTGGACCGGCAGTGAAACGAAGCTTTTTTCTTACACAAAAGTAAACAATAAACTAACTATAAAATTATATAAAATGATTCATACTTACTTTATCAAAGAAACTCAAAATATTTGCCACAGCTTGAGATTTAAACTCTCTCTTACAAATTTATTATTCAAGTCGTAGATATTGGTTCCACAGCTGTATAAATTGTGAATAGGAGTAGATAAAGGTCTCAAAACACAAATAATAACTCAAAAAGGACGCCATCTGATTATGAAGCTTAAAGTATTGATTATAAATAACCAATCAAAGATGTTAATTGAATAAGCTTTAAAATTTATTGAATTTATTAACCAGAAAATAAATAGAATATTAAATTAAATCAAAAAGATTTTGTTTATATGAAATTTTGGAATAAAAATGGAATGAGATGTTCATAATTATATGGTTCCGTTTTTAGATCCTTAATATAAATTGAAAACATTTATTTAACAGGAAGAGAATGGATAAGACAAAACAATACATATGAATAATAAAACACACACTCATAAATTTATTACAAGTATAATCAATATTCTTTAAATAGTAACTAACCTCTCCAAAATAATTATACCAAAGTAATTCAAGACAGATTTACATAAGACCTTTCTTTAATCACCAAAAATAACTAAAAAAGTTTATTAGATTGACTAAAAAGATTATTCAGTAAAATTTACTCGAGTATTAAAATCTATGTTGACTCGACTTCGTTGAAAAAATCTACAAACAGATATCTAAAGGATATTATGCAGTTTAGAATAATCCAAATATTATTAATATTGATTATTTTGAAGTTCATTAATATTGAAGGTTTCTAGATAATGTAGAGAGCTCTCTTCCTAATAAAAACTGCAACATTCCTTGACTAAAACATTCTTAACGAACTGCAATACTAAACAATCACTTAAAAAATACGGTACCTTTGAATTGTTTATCGAACTAAACTCGTAGAATACAACCAAAAGCAGTCTAGTAGAAATTGGAAACTGGCCTCTATTTCGAAAGATCGTAACTGACCTCTATGCTGTCTTGAAGTGTTGATTTTCAGTAACGAACACCAGAAATGAGATTTAATTACTGTCATTTGCACATATGATTTCATAAACAAATTTGATCGAGCACCATTAAAAAGAATCCAATATTTAAAAATGTTCATACGTTGTAATGGATTTACTTTTATTTGAAAATTAAAGCGATAATGTTTCTCAAAGATTTTAACTAATTTTTAACCACAAGTGGCACTTCATACGTTTAATTCTTCGCACGTAGTTTTAATATAAACGAACGAGAATCTATCTTTAAATTCTGGATCAATAGTAAATGATTTTTCTTTATGAAACCTGCACTGGTCTTAAAACCAAACGAAACGAAATAATTGTTTTTAATAGTTCTTCACCATAGAGTGAAACACCTTTGTTTACTCGCGTTACCAAATTATAAATTTTTCGAACACGATTTAGCGAGACGGAATTCCTTTTAAAACTTGCACTTTGCACAAAATAGCACTGAAACTGTACTGTATTTAGATTTATATCAAATCTAAAGGGTTTATAACTAACTGTAATTTGATAACAGTGATTCAAGATCAACCATTATTGATCGGAACTCAAACGATGAACCAGCACACCCCAGACTAAAGTGGGAAAATCTCTAATATCGACCGCAATCGACCGCTTGATGTAAGGGTGCCGTGGCGAATCTTTTTGCGTCAACTCCAGCGAGGGTTTTTATCATCTCGGATCACGAATCTCGCGCGTAGAAACATATGTTTTTATACAATAAGGATGCTTTTTGGTTGACCTTCTATAGGATTCTCGACTTAAATGTAGAAAGTAGAACCTCAGAAATTGCGCGCCAAACTAATACGAAGTGGCACCTCATCTGGCGTCGAGACGAAGATTACTACGCCTTAACCGGACTTAAATTTTAAAACGCAAATAACAGACAAAGAAAACTTTATTTTTGTATCCTGTATTCTCAGAATGTTAACAGAAATATACCTTTTTTTTGTGAAATTGATGACCAAGTACTTCCCATGATTCTCTGTATCAAGGTCTCTCTTGAAGTAATTGATATATTATACTAAAATGCAATTTAGCAAGATACAAAAAGGCAACATTTTTATGACGCCACGTTCTTTAATTATATCAAATATACACAACAATCCTTTCTTAAAATGTTTTCTATAGGAAATATTTACATGACGAAGTTTTGGTTTAAATAAAGCGCTGTCTACAGGACCGAACTTAAGATTTTTAATGAGTATAAATACAGAATTCTACACACTAAATGCCGGTGGAAAATGTACCGTTACAACTTGTCAAAAAATTGTCTAGTATTATTGTAATGAACAAAATCTGTAGGTACTTACAGGTAATAAGTACAGTATGATCGATTAAATACAGTATTCGATAAATACAGTATGATGAGAAAAAAAAACTCAATATCTGCCAATCATAAAAGCTCGTATGTACTGCCAGATTTAAGAAAACATTATTTTTCTAAGCTGCTAAACATTGAAATCAAAATTCTTCTATAAATCTCTGCATAAGGAAATAATTTGTAATAAGAACTTAATTTGTATATTATAAATCTCTTATTGTTTATAAGAATATCATGTTTGATAATTATGTTAATATAAATTTTAGAAAATAAATTAAATGAAATAGTGAAATTGACATTAACATTGAATACCGTACCACTGATAAATACGTGTCCTACTTAACGAATTTTGTCTCAGTAGGTAAACACTTATAAATGGATACTGCTTAGTGCTTATAGTCCAGTGCTTAAAGACAAAAAGAAGAATAGAAGAAGAATAACGCAATTTAACCAATCCAAGCGAAATTCTAGAATTAAGAAGGTGTATGTGTGTACATAAAAATAAAAAACGTTACTTTGATAATAGGGTAGCTTGTCCCAAAAATTAGACTAATGGTTCAAAAAACGTTTTATTTAAAGATCTCCGAAGGTTTCACCCTAATTTGCCACGGCAAAATGTACAGTCCCCGGAATGCTTTTAGTCGAAGTGTGCTCGCGCCGAAGTGTCCCGGCGCAAAGTGTACCTGCGTATTAACGGTGTAAGTGTATTAACGGTAAAATTAGTCTGATTGATTTTATTTTATTTCAGGTTGGTACCTTAGCCCATGCCCATTGCAATAAACCATAAAAGTTGCATAAAATATGGTAAGCTTACATTCCATAAATAACCTTTATTAATTTATTAATAGTTCTATGCATGTACTGTTTAGTTACAATTCAAGCTCTGATGTGAATACCAATTTATTTTGCTTTTCATTTATTGATTACACTGTGCTACAAATAATAAAAACTAATATACAAGACCTCCCACCTACATAATTGTTTTGATATTGCAGAATAAAGACTTTCCATACTTGCAGAATTTTTCCATCTCTTCGAGTTTTCTTCCCAGTCCTCTTCTAGTTTTGGTGCCTTGCACTACTCTAATGACTAAAACGTAGCCATTTCTTGTCACATTTTGGAAATCTTTTCTCTACTGGGAAGATAAGAAGTGTAGCTTTACAATAGTTAAAAAATAATAAGACACGAAAAAACTTTTTTTATACGGCCTATATGTAAAGCTTCCTACAAAGACGGAGTAAAGTAGCTATTTTTCTCCCTAGTGAGTAAAGTAAAATAATCGCGTTATATCCAAGGAATCCTACTGTACTAAAATTATGTGATTATGGTATATAAAAATTTCAATTGTCAGAATGACATTTAAAAGTATTTTCGAAAATTACGGGGATTTTGCGATTAATAAAGAGCTTTTCAATCTCGCGAAAATAAACTTTACATTCAGGATTAAAAGATGCGCTTTAGTCTATTGGTATATAATGTAATTCTTTCAGAAATCTTTCATGTTTCAGTGATGAAGTTTATAAAAGGAGCTATCAAATCTTTTTAGAAAAACCTAAATTTGTATTAATAGTCCAGTTAATCTAAAAAATAGGCCTTACCTTGCAGAAGATCGGGTTTTGATATGTTTTGTATGTTGGGGTCCTTAGTAAAAACCTTGGCGCACCACCGCCATATTGAAAAACAATGAAGATTTCAACTTTCCTTCGGTTTTCGAAGAATATCTTGTAAACGAAGTGTTAAAGCGAAATTGGTTATTTTTAATTTTAAAGTAGACTAGATTAGCTACACTTTGAGTGTTGCAGAGATACAACTAGGAGAGAATGGGAAACTGGGCTCTTTATCTTTTTTTACGTCCAAAAATGGCGCCATTTTTTCATGCACTTTTTTATGTTGAGTGTGCACTTCTCTATTTGCAAGGCATGTTGACATAATTGGAAGAAAGAGTGGATACTATTGAATACAATAAATTCACAACTGTAGGATATTTATTTCACCATCAGATGGACAAAAGAGTTTTTGTCCGGTATATGATCAGATATGACCATAGAACAGACACTGAGGAAGACGATAAAAAGCTCTGGAGGACTGGAACCGTAGTGGTAGCATCACAGACAGTGTGTTTATTGATAGAGTTTAGAAATTGTACATCTTCAGAACATCTTTGATGAAGTTAAGAAATACTGTGATATTAACTCAGTAACATCTGAGCAAGATGTAGATATGAGGCTTTCTCACATTACCCGAGATAATGGGATAATAACATGGATAAGCTCACAGACTGGTTTTATCAACATCCCCCATTTCTTAAAACTGGCTTGATCATTAATGATGATCAGAACTACCAAAACTTTGAAGAGCTGTACCTTGACAACTATTGGGTTTCGAAAAGTCATTCTGCATTCAAACTGTAGCAAATTTAGTCTACTTTAAAATAACCATGTTTGTATTAAAACACATCCCTTGGGAGATGTTCGAAAACCAAAAGAAAGATCGAAATTTTCCTTTTTTCTTCAATATATCAGATCGCGTGTTAGAAGTCCCCAACATACAAAACATATCCAAAAACCAAAAGTACTTGAGTTTTTGCAAGGTAAAATGTACAGATTTGACTGGACTATAATGACATTAAAATAATGGAAAAAAATTGTTTTGTCATAACAGTAATTTGTTAATCAACTTAAAAAAACAAAAATTTCCTAGAAATGAAACAAAATATATCTCCAATAAATGAAGAGAAATAAATTTTATTTATAGAGTAAACCTCATTTTGAGCCACTGAAACTTAAATATTTCCAAAAAGAAAAGCTTTTTTCGTGACTATTTCAGGCTATAACTCAGTTATTTTTTTACCGATATTCATTATTTTTCAACTTTTGTAAAGCTACGCTTCTTATATTTCCAGTAGAAAAAATGTGATTTCCAGATTTCCAAAATGTGACAAGAAGTAGCTTTGGCCATTAGAATAGTGCAAGCATAGAAAAAAAAGCTCGAAGTGATGTGTGAAAAGGTTTTATTCTTCAATATCAAACCGTTTATATAGTGTAACACCCTTCTTTTGCTACACCCTAGCAATGTTTACTGCGACTAGCTACAGTGAAGACGGGGTGGTTCGGTAAATTTTAATTACAGGGCGCCACGAGTTCCAATCCTCTGATACCTACCACTAAGAGTGTGAGCTTATCTCTCTGCCTGAACTCGACAACAAATGAGTAAAATCCAAAAGGTTACTTGGTGTCAAATCACAGATGGATAGAAAAATAAACAGATCCTCAGACAGGATCCCAAGATTGGTCCTTCGCCGGTGTTATTCGTAGGCCTGATCTAAAGCCGATGATCAAATCATACGATAAAACTACCACTAATAAGATAAAAGACAAACTGTCAATAATAACAGATCTTCAGGTATCGTTACAACAGTATTATTACAAATAAATCAATTACTACAATTATCCCTGCTGGTTTGGTTAATAACCCCATAAGTTCATATAAGTATCGTAGCTAGATTACTCTGACCTGGCAAATCTCCTTACATAGCTTGAGATAATTTGGATACATAGATACTGGTCTTGGATACCTTCAGTCTGCAACCACGGTCTAGTTTACCACGTTCAGTGACAAGCTAAGATAAAGACGGATCTTATAACCAAAAACTCAAAAGGTGAACAAAGAGCAGTAATTAACCTCAGAACAACAAAAGAGTAAAGGTACGAGAAGAGCCTATAGATGGAGAACGGCTCCAAGTGAAATTTTATGTCGTAGGTAGCATTGCATCTTGACATCCAACAAATGTTGATAAGAAAATCTTAAATTTTCTATTTAGAAGAGCCAATTTCCAACAGCCATTATTTACCTCATGAGTTATTAAAGTGCTTCAAAAGATTCTCACAGTTTAAACCATCGCTTTATAACATTAAACTTTGGAAAGAACACACAAGATTTCAACTTGCTACCACGTAACAAAACAATATCTTTATTGTCAATCTCAAAAAAAAAACAGGTAGTCAGATCCATTTTAATCAATTTAAGAGCGAATGGGTTGCCTACCCCTCAGGCGTTAACGTTCAAATAAAGACTGTTACAATAGGTAGGAGGTATTGTATATTTCATGTGTAGCACAGGACAGTGTTATTTTATTTTGTTCCTTTCTTCTCGTTGAGTGAATTTAGCAATTTTGTTCATAGCTGACCGTAGTAGTTGAACCCAAATTAATTATTAGCTTTGAGGTCTCGTTTAATTTCTTCATTATTTAAGTATAGTTTTTGCCAAACACTAATTAGTTAAATTGGTTAACCTAGATCAAGAGGTGTTCCGTTTATAAGTTTATTAATGCTAAGAATACATTGAAAATTTGGTTTGAGGCATCGTTAGGGAGCAACTTGCTCTTGACCAAATGTATTTAAAGTCGAGTTAATATTTTGTGGGTTTGCTTTAGTATTTTAATTTAAAAAGATAATCTGTAATCATAATCAAGAAATAAAATACACTAAATATAATGCTTCATTTTCAGTATTTGCTCATATAATTTAACCACGTAAATTATCCTTTAAATTATTATTATTGAAAGAGATAAGTTAAATTAACTTTAAAGAGATAAATACATCATAACATTTTCATACAATTTTTTGAGAGGAAATACGTATATCGGTGTAATACCGTCGCGTCCTCCTTTAGAAAGCAACACTTTTATTCCCTAAGCTAGTCAGCAAATCCTTGCCCGACACTTTGTTACGAGAGGAATATAAAGGATGCTAGATAACGGGATGTCCACCTCAGACGTATTTATTGATATTGAGCGGGCTTTTAACAAAGCCCTTTTGATAGTGTTGAGAATAGTGTATACTGTATAGTAGTGTGCCTGATACTACTACATAGATAGAATAGACTTTCTGTGTCATGTATGTTCAAAATATATCAAGAAGGTGAGATGGCTGGAATTGCTCCTACTACAAAGCAAAAACCGTACCTTGCAACTAGTGCAATAAACTTAATTTTACTACAAGGCGTTTTCAAATTTATAGTCAGAAAGGGAAAAACGAGATTTTTGACAGATGTAAAGGCTTTTATGCAGACAACTTAGTTAATTCTTAAATACTTTACTATTACCCTTAACGCCTTGAATAAATTTGTAAAACTGAATTTGCAAACCTTTTTAAATTATAAAGCAACACTTATTAGAATAATCTACAGCTGAGAAGAAATATAATAAAGTTCAGAGCAAAAGCGACATAATAATATTGATGTTAATTTAAATTTTGTTAGCAGATCTCAGACGGCATCGTTGCTCCAATTATGTTTTAAGTATTCTAATGTTGCCTTTTTATTCGCATCTTTTAGTATGTAAACATTATTATTCAAATCTTGTGCCGAGAATAAAAAAGTTATTAAATTAATATTGCTTTTATTCATTATTTTATCTAGAGAATTATACATTTTTGTAGTAAAAGGTGATTCGATCGAGTTTACCCTCAATAACTTTATCGTATATTTATAATTTAATGTATGACAAATGTGAATTAAAAATCGTACGATTTGTGTACTTGAATAAGAAATCATGCCTCAGTAGAAGAGCAATAATATTTATTTATGTACCGAGGGCGTTATAATGAGAATGCCAGGAGAGAGACGATCGTGAAGTCGCCCGATGGCCATTGTTATCAAATAGTAACGCACGTGGTGCATACAAAATTTTATTTTTAACGAGAATATGTATGAGTAGAAAATTAGTTTTAATTTATAATTGTTGTTGCAAAGGACGTTGTTTATATTTATTTTGGACGTATCGCCGGCGCCGATTTCAAAGTTAACGCTGAACGGGAGTTATAAATCCTAATGCCTGCTTATAATGCCCTAGTTGTTATGGAGTTGTATATATAGCTCGTATCACAATATGCAAGTGAAAAATAAAATTTTCAATCAATCAAATAACTTTTTCACTCTTCCCTTTACGAAAATGTAACTTTCTATCTTGATAAGGCAACCGAAAGCGAAACTAAAACGTGCGAGGTGGTTGCTAGGTATGAAAAGCTTTCGGTCCGTGGACAACGAAGTAAAACTACCAATTTTTTTAAAATATAATATTATAAGGTGGCTATTGTCAACATTACCTTGGTAACAATACTGTTGTATATACAAATTATTTTTTTATAATCACTGAATCATCATTGTATTTATTTATTTACGGTGGTTAATAAATGTGAAGGGGAGAATGAAAAGTTTAATACATTACACGCTGCGAAAGCCCTTTCAGGTGCTCGGTGTTTTTAACTAATCTCGGCTACGCTTGCGCTTCGCCTCGGTCAATCAAAAACACCTTGCACCTAAAAGTAAACTTTCGCAGCTTCTAATGTAAATAACTATTTGTGTCGTTGGATTGTCAAATGATTTTTACGTACAGATTACACGGGTTGAAAATCTCTAATAAATAGCACTATATTGCGGTGACCGCAAATCATCAGATTGAAAATTTGAACAAAACAATGAAAACAATGAATAATGTGTTTATTTATAGTACTCATGTAATAATAACAATTTTAGACATGCTTGGACACTAGCTTTATTTATTTAAAAGATTACATGCTAGGTTACAGATAGAATTATTAGTATAAAACAGAAATAAACCAATACGACCTTTTCATGCATACACAACTTTATTTAAGTAAAAATGAAAAAATTTAAAGAGAAGGAGTTAATTTAGTTGTTATATAAGAACACATCCTTTAGGTAACATAGGTTACAAGATTAGGATATCATTTAAGTTTTTCTTGAATGTTTATCTTCATGCTATATTTGAGCTTTGACGTTAGGCAACGTAGATGATACTTCATTTGCCAGGAAGCTAAGACAGTTTCGGGTGGACGTTTCACTGAAAATAGTTTAATTAAATCATTGCATTGAATTCCATTATGCTACAATTAACTTACCCATTTCAGTACCTACGCATATTTGTGTTTTACTCAAAAAGGTATCGGTAGAAATTCCATTTCATGATTTTTGAATTTATTGATATTTATTTAATGCTTTTTACCATTGCTTTGATTCAGTTACCTGAAGTAGTGTGATCTGGACGAGAATGGTTGGGGTTTTGATAAATTTATGTTTTTATTAATCCAGGACTTGCACATGCATCATTGTTCCATAAGCCGTGATGGTCAGATTTTAATTTGGATTTTCTGTTAGTATTTAGTTATTATCTTGTAACCTTTATAGGATTAGGTTACCTCAAGTAATAATGTAACTATTCCATATTCCTATATAGTTAGCGATTATTTAGTTTAAGATGTAATTAAGTTTAATTAGTTTTGTGACAGCTGATAGCTTTTGTTAATTTTCTTTGTAAATGTTGATTTTGGACCATAAGTATCTTATATTATTTTATTCGTCTCTTCACCAGCTATCTTTTTATCTATTTATAATAATAATAATAATAATAATAATAATAATAACTACTACAACCCATAGCCATAGAGGGGGCGATTATTATTATTATTATGTAGGCCCAATGTGCGGCTGCAGCCGACTTACAGATGGAATTTATAATTAAGAATTTAGTTAATTATAAAAAAATGAAAAAATTGCGGTTCACAAATTTGCCTGTTTTTTCAATTGTTTTGTACAAACATATAATAGGGCCTTCGAAAAGAAACATTTGAGCCGGTCAAAAGCATAAGTGGAATCTTTGTCGGCTCCGGATTTAAAATCTGTAAAAAAAGTTGGGTTAGGTGTCCATATGATCTTGAAAAGAAACAAACGTCAATAACAATCAAGGAAGATACTTATCTTTATGTTTTATGGAACAAAGAAGAATTAACTTCACTTTTAAATACAATCACAGGGAAGTGTGATATGACTTCTTTTATTTAAATTAAAGAAGGAATATGTTTTTGTTCATCGACCAACATGATTGATGGATTTGGACTACAGCTGAATGAGAATTTGTGGTAGTGCGTTTTCACCGATTGTGTTTCTAGAAATTCTAGAAATAGAAATTTTTAAACCAAAGTAGCGACATATATAAGATTATTTAAAAATATAAAAGTAAGTTATTTTAGAATTTGTTGTCTGACCAGAAACCTTGATTAAATAATTTTTATAAACAATTCGGCTGCCAATTATAAGAAGTTCAATTAAGAACACAGTTATTTGTTTTTAATTAAGTCTTTTTAAATTTGTTTCATGTTGGTTTGTTAAATAAAACTTGTTATATCACCTATGTCATGTTATTAACAAAATAATAATTCATGTAAACAAACTAAAGAGAGGTTTAATTGATGTATTTGAATTTATTTTATTTTCACCGTACTTTGATCTATAAAAATAAAATTTGTGTTCACAATTTTTTTAAAAGTATTTATTTATCTTTTATGCGGTATGCAAGTATCCATACATTTTTAGGAAATAACTTGAATTTATTTCTTGTCCAGAAGCAGAATTCCAGGTGTGGTTTGTGATAAGTTTTTCTTTTCAGGGAATTGAGATTCGTGAAGTTAATTTTGGTATTTATGTTAGTCTCATGTTCAATCAAATTAAGACTGAACTAGCCTACTGGGAAAAGGAAAAGCTATTGGGAAGTTGTATTTTTATTTTTAGTAAAGCTAGCCAAATCAATTAATTTTATTAGTTTAGTCAACATCTTGATATATATTTGCTTTAATAATTCATGGCCCAGAATGATTGTATTCCGCAGCTTTTGTAAATATGAGATAAAACATTTCGCATGGCTCGAACTGGCTTCGCTAGTTATTTTAGAGGAAGAATCACTACACCAAAGTTATATGTAGATCTTTTTGAATACTGTTTAAAATACCATTACTTCGAGGTAGCGTTCAAGCGTGGTAGCTTGCTTTGTGTGCTAAATAGTTTCCAAGATATTAAATGAATTTTTAGTATAAGAAATTAGCATTCTTTAGTCAGAAATTCACTAATAACATTTACCACACATTAAGTGTACATACAAGAATTATTAAGCACAGTTTCGTAAGGCAAGACCATAACTCACCAGAATGTTACTATCGCTACCAGTGTGTAAAAAATAGATACAAATTCTGCAAGGCAATTCTAATTTTTAACTGCATTTAATTTTTTATAGTGTATATTTAGTTACTAATTTTATTAATTATTATTATTAATAAAATTAATTATTAATTATTTATTAAAATATGTCAAGTAATTTATTAAAATGAACTACAACACAAAAGAAAAAACGAACTTTGGTAAAAATTTACTCTAGCCGGGCACGCCCAAAGGAGCGGGAGTTCTTGTGCCAAAGTGCGAAGACGAGCCGTTAAAAAGTTATGCCACGTCTTTTGTCCCGTGTTTGTGGAATTTGTTTCATTGAAATTGATTGGCGCATTAAATTTAACGATGCTCCGCAACCTAACCTAACTTTCTCCGCACCTAACCTAAACCTTACTTAACAATCGTAGTTGGTGACTTTGGTGAGTATCACGAAACGATGTAATGTGTTACAAAAACTTGTTTTCTACTAACCTACCATACCAAGATCAATTAAGAGCTATAAATGAAAAGTTGTCAATCAGTTCGCGAGTTCAACGTCCACACCATTGTTTTAAATAATGATGTCATGTCAGTTCGTTAAAAGTTCTAAATTAACATAATAGATAACAAAATGTCGATGCCATCGAGTGAGGAAGATGATGCTAGAATTGCCTGAGTGTACAATGTACCTGTGAAGTTATAACGCCTTCGCAGCGGCTCTTCTATATTGCGGTACAACTACGGCTAGCTTTCGCAGTATTTCTTTCAAAGCCACATTTACCATCACATCAATTTGTCGCATTGAGTCCTTTTTCATATAACGCTTTTGGTTAATTAGGGTTTTTTGGAAACGCTGTAGTGACTTAAAAACTCGTTTTCTACTAAACGTAACCTAACCTTTTTTCAACAGGACGTAGTTGGCGCACTGCTATTAATAGTTATTACTTAATAATTTTTTAGTTAAATTATACTTACATGCAGTTCAGGAATGAAAGAAAGAGGGAAGTTGATCCGATGTAATACAATGCTGCGGTTCCAGATGAGTTTCTCGTTTCAGTAAGGCCACTTGTTGGTTAGCAGCAGCAACTACGCCCTACAAAAAAATAAAACAAACCTAACCTAATCTAATCTAACCTAACCTAACCTAACCTAACCTAGCCTAGCCTAACCTAACCTAACCTAGCCTAGCCTAGCCTAGCCTAACCTAACCTAACCTAACCTTGCAACCTAACCTAACCTAACCTTGCAACCTAACCTAACCTAACCTAACCTCACCTAACCTAACCTAACCTAACGTAACCTAACCTATCCAAACCAAATCAAACCACGCCTCATTGATTACTTTGGTGAGTGTCACCAAATGGTGGAGTGAGTTTCAAAAACTCGTTTTCTACTAACCTAATTTAACAGGGGCATAAAAGCCACCAAAAGCACAATTGCTTTCAATGTACCAACTATTGATTTTTAATAAAAAAATCTCTCGCAAAGACGTAACATAGGGAGCAGAAAGTGGCGTAACTTTTGAACGGGATATTTTCTCACCTTGGGACTGTTTTCATTTGACTCAGCTCCGTCAACGGCATGCATGGATAGGGTGCGTTAGTGTTCGTTTCTGCCCGCTGAAGTAAATCTCAGTCTGTCTCACAATCAGAAGAATAATAAATCATTTTGAGAAACATGGGAATTGGTTTAGTATTTAAGATCCTCGATCCCTGCAACTCCTTACTGACCTAACGTAGACGTGTAGCTTAGTGAAGATTAACATTTGAGCGAAACTGGTTTAAAACGCAAATTATCCGTGGATATTTACTTAATAAATAATGATGTATGCCTTACTTTAGACATTTCATCTTCTACTTAGTAGTTAGTGCTTAAGATTAGCGATTATATACATCTGTACAAATATTATTAATATCACAGCTATGACAAAGCAACAAGTTGCTGAACTAGTTAAATAAATATGAATAAACCTTAGTTAGAATTTGAGCTGTCTGTTGTATTCTAAAAGATTTACTGGTTAACTACTTGAAATATTACATGTTTACCTTCTAGGTATTCAATTCACTTTGGAACAGATTGCAATTCCCATTAAGTCGACAGCTGAGAAGAAAGGCACCTCTCCCTGTGTGTTCGGTGGTGGTCCTACATGTAAGATTTCAACTTTACAATTTCTTACCGCAAAGGAAATATGTTACCTTATGTTGACTGCCTCATTAGTCAACACTTTGTTATCGTTAAACGACTTGCCGCTGACAAGAATTGCTTGTACGTTGAACAACGAGGCGCGGCCGAAATTGACCTCTAACATTACGTGTTAAAAACTCCGGAAGGACCTTTTACGAATCATTTCGTTCCTGGGAAAAGCAGAACTGGATTGCTACATATGTTCCACGACTGGAAGTGTCACATCGGAATGGAAAAAAAACTATCGAAACAAACATTTCTAATTTCTTCGAATGTATCGTTTTGTTAAAAACTATGTCAAGTACTACCTCATTTGTGCCATCAAGAAAACCAGAACGTGACCCTTGCAGTGATTCGTATCAAATGTTAAACCGGCTGAAACACTGCATGTAATGTACGTCTAGTTATTGTTTGCGTACTACCAGTAAAGGTTATAACCACGTTCAGTTTTGATCGATACTTTACAAAATACTGTGTGTTACAGCCGCTGAGAACTGAAGATCGGACAAAATTGAGCTTGCCGTTCACTCTTTCATAGCTTTGTTCGGGATGCCGAAACAAATGTAACAGAAGCGGGCTCCAATTTTAAAAACTTAAAGATCCCTGGTTATAAGCTGATTTTATTATTACTCCTGACATACATCGATGTAACAGATAAGTGAGAACATGTGAGAACAATTATAAACTATTCCGAAGTTGAATATCACCTCTGAGGGCTCTAATTGGTGTTCTTAGTGCAAATCTTTTAATTAAAACTTTTGAGACTGATTTACACTCAATCCTCAACTTACAAATAGATCGTGAAGGTGTAAAGAAAACCAATAAACGATATGGATACGCTCGAATTCAAAATTTGAGATGTTGTCCGGATGCATCGTAACATGAAAAAATGCAACAAGGAAAACTAACATATGAGTTTATAGTATGTGGCTATCATCTCAGAAGGATCATATAAACTGAGAAGATTTGGTAAGACGATTATGACCAAAGCTATGGTCAAAGAACAGCTAAAGCCTGTGGTAAACAGATTGGTAGTTGTGATTGAAAATATCAGAACTAGCAGGAATTGAATATGAGGTGGGTATCTTTGCAAATAACAATGCTGAAAGCTCTTACACTTTACATTTTGCTGAAAGCTCTTGTATTTTATTGTAAGCTCATGATGTTGAAATCTCTCTTATGCTATACATTTTATCGAAAACTGATCACGTTAAAAGCTCTTACACTTTGCATCTTCCAACACTTTCCATTGGACGCTTAGAACACTATATTCATTTGCATTATTATGACATGGAAGTAAATAGTATGTATGGTATATAAAATAGCGCAAGCGTACAGAAAATAAACTTTTATAATTACCAAAAGCGTTAGTACGTTTTTTATTTTTTTTTAATTTCCATATCCCCGGTTAACAAATTAACAAATTAACACAAAAACCCGTTGCTTTAAATCTATTGTAATAGTAATGCTAATGAAATTTGTTTGCATTTTTCATATATTAAGTAAGCTCAACACCATTTAACATTTTGTTTTTAAAACAAACACGTTATTTTACTCTTCTGCAAAAAAGTTCATGCATGTGCATGCACAGGTTATAATAAAGTTTAAATTGAATTAAAAAACTTTGAAACTGTTGAATTTTGTTTGCGGTTTTAACATGCAATTAGTGAATGCATTAGTACTATCCGATGTGTAGAGTATCCGAGTATCTGGAGTGTTCTAAGATATTAAGGTAATTATTGAATGTTTTGTAGAATCAGATTGCATTATTTGATAAAACATATAACTTCATTAGTTCTCTAAGCAACTTTCAAGTAGATCTACCGTAGAAACTTTGGTGCAATCCAGTGCAATGTCTTGTGGAATCCTCGAAAACAATTACCGAAGTTCGAACAAGTTGTCCTAGATAGAATTAAATTATTGCAGTTAATGTTTCGCCAACTTTTAAATAATTGCATGAGAAAACTGAAATGAATAAACTGTTACCAAGGGATATTTTTTTGCAAATCACTTTGGAATATTTGCAGAAGAGTAATGGTTCAAAATTGCAAAAATGCCAGACACCAGAGGGAAAACTACACGCGATTTTATTAACTCTATACGAATTGATTCATGGGACGTTCCGTGTCAAATGTAGTTTTTCTAAATAACTACAGCTATGTACGAGAGAGCGCAATGAATTTTAGAAGTTTAATATTGGATTTGTAATGTTAACTATGAATAATCATATTAATAAGGAATCAATAAAACACAATATTAATGGATTCTTTGTAACATTACATCAATGTGTTTTATGTAAAATAATTTATTTTGATCAAATAAATAATCACAACGAAAATATACATTTATTTAAAACATAAGAAAATTCATTTTAAATATCTAATAAATGGAAGATTAGTGGCTGTATCTTTGTAGGAATTATTCTCATCTGCCTAATATTACAACATCGACTAAAATTAAAAGACAGTCGTTGAGTTTAAACATCTTAATTACTACTTTTATTACTTCGTAAAACTACGCGACTTTTTAGAATAATTTGAAAGTTTAATGTCATTAAGCGGCTATCTATGAAAGAGAATTTTATTGTGTTTACAAACATCTGTTTTTAATGTTTGCAGAACTTAAAAAGATGCTTCTTGAAAAAAATTAAAGAAAACGGCTTCGGCAATAACTAATAAGTAAATCCTTTTAAATACATTAATCTCCTAAATAACTTTTAATTACCCCTTGTGTTAGAGGTACATTATCTTAAACATGAGGAATGATTAATTAAAAATAGATTTATAATAAAGCCCGTAATAACATTTTTTGCATCGTCCAACGTGCAAAATTCAAAACGATACTGTGAAATCTACTTTCTGGAAGAAGTGATGACCACGTTTAAAGTACATAAAACGGTAGCTGACATTGAGTTTACATAAACTAAATAGGACGAAACGAAAATAATAGTCCAAACAAACTGTGACAACACCTAATAGTATCAGCTGGGTCAACGTATTAGATATCCAGTTCCAATTCTGATTCTTAATCCAGTGACCACGAAACCTACTTTTCAAAAACAGTTTTTTTCTTGGTTATTATGCTGTCATAATTACACCTATCTGTATAGGCACTGATTATATTAAGCTTTTTTGTTGTATTTTATATTATCACCTCTTGATATGAATTATATTTAGATATAAATATCTTTAATCTAGCTATAATATAAAATTATTATTGCATCGTTTTAAAGATCTCGTTGAGAGCTTTATATTATAGCACGCACAGTCCTTTTGAATTAACGGTTGTCAAGATAAACCGCGATATTGTCAAAATTGTTACCAGGTTCACAAGAAAATAATTTTTAAAAAATGTTCTCGTATATTTGAGTATATCACGCCGAGAGCTGTAAAATGTTAAACACAATCGTGTCGCGATCATAGTTGCCGCAGTAATAAAGCTTCAGCGCTTACGTGCAACGTCATCGGCCGCCGGTCTAATACCCTAATACTTATGAGCCCGAATACGGGAATACGGTATTGCACAGGCTGTGTAGCATAGCTTTTTTTTATTACTCTGAAAATACTGAACTAAAAACATAAGATACGTCGCGCGAAGGACGTCAACTGTAACACCAATAAAATTCAAAATACTGAATACTTACTACAATTGCTTACTTCACAATAAAAACCATACTTACTGTACTTTAATGACGTAGGATGACAAATTATAATGACTCTCTAATGACAAATGATCTCATAGGCGTAGGTACTGGTTTCTATAGCTTATAAATTGTAAAAACAAGATTTTTAGAAATAATAAGGATATGGGCGCCATTTGCTCGCAAGTACATTTTAGTATTCAATCCGCAAGCAAAAAAGGATTCTGACTTCTGACTATATTGATTGAATGCAATTACTAATCATAGTTAGTTTAGTTAATGTTAGGCTGATTAATATGTTTTTAAAACTTCCACAAGTGATCGGTCCAATATCATCATGCAATGTTTAGTTTAAATTAATTTATTTAAATTTCAAGAAATATTAATTGATAAACAATGAAACCATAATTTAATTATTATGATAAGAGGGATCCTTTTGAAAATATGAAGAGTAATTGTTCATATTAACAGTTTGAACGTAATGGGTAAATATAACAATCTTAAAAACTTACTTAACTTACTTAGGTAATAATGTTCATCAGATAATTCTAAATAGATATTAATATCTATTCAATCATTCAAGATCTCACTTCACTAAATTGCCTTTTTTATTCACATTAAATCACAATAAACTGTACACACCAAATACATCAAAATTCTTATAGAGTGAAGATTTATGAACACTGGTAACGATGTTCGAATTAACAACTGGATGTTAGAAATGGAGTTTGCGAGAATAATGTCGTTAATAGATTCACTATTAACTTTTATTAATAAAAACCCTTGAACTCATATGATCTCAATAAAACAGTGCTTATTATTGCCAAACGGTAGAATTGTTTCAACGCAACAGTATTAAAGTTTAGCGTGAAATTCCGCATTTCCACAAAGTGATTAATGTGACGTTAATCAAATAAACAGGTTAGAAGGTCTTGGGGATGTAAAAATATCTTTGCGCTAATATTTTAAGAGAGAGAACGTAATCACTCTATCAGAAACTAGACCGACACATTAAACGAATAGAAAAATTGTTTTAGAATCATCCAGGGCGTTTACAGGTTAAATTTGAGTTAAATACATTTTTAGACATATTATTTCCTTTCACATTAACGAAAACGTGAAAGATGACATTCAGATCAGTAAGAAGGACATGAAGAACTACCAAAAGGATCTCGTGCGGGAAGAGTGAGAAAAGGAGTGGAAAGGTATTAGTGCTAGTGCTAATAAATTAAGAAGAGTGAAAGAAACAACAAAAAGATGGGTTCCAAAATTAAAACTTAACAAAAGATATAGTACTTAGAAGATTGAGAATTGGGCATACTAAAATAACCCATGGGTACCTTTTAAAAAAAGAGTCCAGACCAACCTGTGAAACCTGCCATACTCAACTCACCGTACAGCGCCTCTTATGTGAGTCTAAAGAGTTTGAAGATCAGAGAAACCAGTCCCAACTGAAAAAGACACTCCAAGACGTGTTAAAGAATGACCATCAAGAAATACAAGGACTGTTGAAATTCCTTAAAATGACAGGCTTGCATGCAGTTATATAATTTAACTATTAAACTTGTTTCACTAAATACTACTGTAAGCTTGTAAGTAAGTGTAAGTAGGTGAGTTCGTGGGGTGTCAAAGACCTAAGTAGTCAGGGCACCAAAAATAGTTTTCTATAAAAAAAATCGAAAACACCATTTGATTTAAAATAAAATCTGTAATTTTAACCAACGAAAATGTATTGAGATATACAGGGCCGTACTAAGATTATTTACCATTAATGCATTTAAAATTGCATTAAAATTGAATCTAGAATTTTAACACGTTACGGCTGTTAGCAAGTTATCGGCGCACTCCTAATTTGCTAGACTAATTTGCTAATTTAACCGATTTAGTAGCTATAATAATAACGAAGATAGCAATAACTATGAACAGTCTCGTATGTTTGCTTGTAAACTTCATCTAATAACATATAGCAGTGCTACATACTATCTCCGTTATTATTGCAGCTATGAAGCCGGTTAAATTAGCTAATTAGCAGTATTTTGTCTGCTGACTAACATGATGAAGGCAAAAAAATTGAACAATTTTGTCTTTATCATAATAATCAGCAAAAAGATACTGCTAATTTGCTAATTTAACCGTCTTCGTAACTGCAATAAAACGGAGATAGTATGTAGCACTGCTATATGCTATTATATGAAGTTTACAAGCAAACATACTAGACTGTTCATAGTTATTGCTATCTTCGTTATTATTATAACTACTAAGTCGGTTAAATTAGCAAATTAGTCTGTTTTTCCTGATGAACATGGCGAAGACAAAAAAAACAATTGAAGGTCGTGTTTTCAAGTTATTCAATGAATGAATGAAAAATATGAAATGTGTCTCATAAGTTCTTTATTTTTCATTTTCAAGAGGTAATAACCCTGAACTTTTGCATTTATAATGTCCCCGTTCATCCATTTCTACAAAAATATACAGGGTGTCCTATTTAAAAGTGTTATTTTTGAAAATAACTCGAAAACGCGACGTTCAATTATTTGTTTTCTTCGCTATGTTAACAGTAGAAAAAATACTGCGAATTTGCTAATTTAACCGACTTGGTAGCTCCAATAATAACGGAGATAGCAATAGTGCGTCGATAAGTCCGAACAGCCTGTATAATGATTTGGAATAAAGAACAAAAATTTTTTCTTTATACTATCCGTTTTTGCCAGCAGTCTTTCACTTTAGATGTCAGCCTTAACTATTAACATTATGTACATCAAAAATTTTAGGTACTTAGTTATGTTTGTATTCTCTGGTACTCATTTTATCAGACCATTATTTAAAAAAACACGTTAGGTGTGCCCAACTAGCTATTATTTTCACTTGTCCTGGTTTTGTGTTAGTTATCTTAATTATAAACCATTTTTATTAATGAAATCTATTTTCATTATCAAAAGACTCATAAATTCTGTTCTATAATTAGTATCTCACCATATTAACCCGGCCTTACATAATATTTATTACTATGTATGTGGCGTGAATGCATTACAAAATAAAAAGCACATACAATACATGCAAGTTTTGCAATGCAAATAACTAAGGTAAACATTTAATTGTGCTAAAAGCAAATTACTTATCGTTAAATGTAAATTCCCACGAATACCAAAATATGTTAGCTGATAACAGCTATTTCATGCATTTTACTGTATTAACGGCAAAACATTTCACATAGTATTAAACCACAAAATAACTACAACATTCTAAATAACAAAAATGAACAATTGGAATTTAAATTCAAATTCCTAAGCATCTTCAAATTCTAACCATGAGTTAAAAAATTCATATTTTGTATAAACCTTTCAAACGGAAATATTTGATTTATGGAAGTACGACGAGAGATTTTCATGCAAGAAGAATGTATGTCACTTTTTAATTTAAACCCACTTTCATTTAGTGATAAATTTTGAAATTTAGTAAAAGCCTGAACCTTTGAAAAATCGACAGATAAAAGGAAACCCGATCATGTTCCCTGAAGATACTGAAAGCACTTTTTAAATTTTAATAACAGCTATTTGAGTAGGTCAGACCTATTTAAACAGGGACGCATATTTTGAGCTTGGGAATTGAAGCAACCAACTATGAAATATTTACATGTCTGAATTTTTTATTTGATCAAACTATTATTTCAGAGAGCGAGATATGTACATTTTAATATCGCTGAACAAAATTAAGTGTGTTTATTTTTTCTTTTTCCTGAATTCTATTTTCAGTCTAGCTTTTATGCTGAGTATGGATTAAAATTGTTTGAAATGATTTTAATTTAGATTCTTTTCAACTGCAACAAATTGCATCAGAGTAATTACATTTTTAATTTGCGGATGTACAATGGAGTAATTAAGTTTTGCATGGCAGTTATAGCTTACATGTAGGAGACACGGCCTTTGTATGACAGGTGGCATTTTTGAAAAGTCATGATTAAGTGTCTTACTAATAGTATGTAGCAATGGGACAATTTAGTACGTGCATGACCCAAATTATAGTTTTCTATAACTGAAAAGATCAAATGAAAGTAAATATAAAATTTAGAGTCAATTGTACACAATTTCCTTATGTGTGTAGTGTGTCCTTATTTAAATGTTGTCAATTTTTGGAACAAATATGTTTAACCAATTATGTACTGGTTCTGCAAAAAACATTATGCCAAATCAGGCCAAATATTGGGAGGCATTACCGAGTATAGAAATCAGCTTTCGTAACTTTACTCCTCACCAGTTTTATTATCTTCTGTGGCCGAAGCTTTTTTTTAAACTTTATTTATTGAATATAATAAAACACATTTATATATTTCGTTTGCAGTCGTAGAATATATTTTATTATTTTTAATCAAGAGAAAACTTTATATCTTTTTAACATTTATCATACAAATATATTAATATTACTTTGTCAGTAATTATTTAACGAGCTTAAGACGAGTTTAAATAATTAGATTTGAATTAACACACTTAACAGAACAATTTTAGAATTCCAATTTAAATGACATTAAACAAAATAATTAATCAAAACTCGAATGAGTCTTTATGTTTTACTAGCAGGACAATTTTAAAGTTCACACCTAGATAAATACTCACTCAGGATAAACACTTGTTGAAGAGACTTGTGAGTTGAATAAATACTTAATAAAGACTAAAGACTTAAGATTAAAACAGAGGTATTTATACCTTATCTGCCTACACAGTTCTCATGGTCATGAGAGAGTAAATGCTAAAGAAGTTCTCATAGAGATAACGTAGACTTATCAGAAAAATGTAATTTGATATCGTGTGTTCACATTCCTAAACAATTCTCATGAAACATGATCTTATCTATAGTGTGATTATACGTACGTTACTCACTGTCTTATGTAAGATTACATTCAAAATATGTTTATATATTCTTTTTATACCCAGTTTATACCGACATGGACATTATCACTTACCCATAAAGTACTAACATCTGTTCCCGCCATTGTTGCTTCCATTTTGATTTTCTCACTGAGCGTCAGTACGGTGTGGTGTTTTATATTCAATCTTCTACAAGGCTATTACGATTTTATACAAAATTTCGTTTTTAGTTTTAAAGGTAATATATCTTTTCTAATGTTCTTGTCTTATAAATTGTTTTCTAAATGACTACATATTTTAATGAATATTTTTTGTATTATTCTAGCAAGTAGATGGTTTAAAAAATTCTATTTAGTTATCGTAGTAGTATACTATAATACTACTAGAAGGGACTACCCATATGTAATTAATTTGTAAAGAGTGATAAGTGTGACTTTAGTCTAATATTTATTGTACCTTTAATTTGGTTGTTAACTTTGTAACGGTCAGCGATCTTTAAACGTTTTCCTTGGGTAAAATTCAAGATAAGAACATTATGGTGATGTAGGAAGAATATTTTAAGGAGTCGTTTTTATTGTTAAAATAAAATTAAAACGTTTTAAATTAGTTTTTTAATATGATCATTTCGGATTTATTAAATCCTTATAAATTCTGTGCTTGTTGTTGAATCAATTTTCCTTGATGATTCTAATCGATATTTAAATTTTGTTGAAAATTTTAATAACGACGTTGTTTTCTGTTAATGGTGATGTAGGAAGAATTTTTTAAGGAGTAGTTTTTATTGTTAAAATAAAATTAAAACGTTTCAAATTACGTTTTTAATATGATAATTTAGGATTTATTAAATCCTGATAAATTCTGTGCTTGTTGTTGAATCAATTTTCCTTGATGATTCTAATTGATATTTAAATTTTGTTTAAAATTTTAATAACGACGTTGTTTTTTGTTAATGGTGATGTAGGAAGAATATTTTAAGGAGTCGTTTTTATTGTTAAAATAAAATTAAAACGTTTCAAATTAGTTTTTTATTATGATCATTTCGGATTTATTAAATTCTTCTAAATTCTGTGCTTGTTGTTGAATCAATTTTCCTTGATGATTCTAATTGATATTTAAATTTTGTTTAAAATTTTAATAACGACGTTGTTTTTTGTTAATGGTGATGTAGGAAGAATTTTCTAATGAGTCGTTTTTATTGTTAAAATAAAATTAAAACGTTTCAAATTAGTTTTAATTTTTTAATTTAATTGTTTAATTTTAATTTTACCAGATTGTTTATTAGGGTAGTTCGAAAAAAATTTTTTTCTTGAAACGCTATAGCGCGTAAAAGTTGCCTCTGGTATAAAGAAGAAAAATGACTTAAACAAAAAAAAATTAGTTAATGTCTTCCGGTAAATTATTAGAAAATTTGTAATTTTTCTTAATTACGGGTCATTCAAATTTAAACGAGAATGATTTTTTCAGCTTTATTGAAGAAGACAAAAATTAACAAAAAAATAGCTCACTTTTCTACATAGTCTCCCCCTTTGTTTACACATTTTTCCCAACGAATTGGCAGTTTCTGTATGCCATCACTGTAAAAACAAACAGGGCGGGTGTGGAGTCAATTGCGCACAAACACTTCCACAGCGGCATTTTCCTTGAAGCGTTGCTCTCCTAAAGCCTCTTTGAGTGGTCCGAACATATAGAAATCACACGGCGACAGGTCGGGACTGTATGGTGGGTGTGCAAGGGTCTCCCAGAACATTTCCTCCAAGTTCGAACGTGGTTGGCTTGCCATATGCGGCCGGGCATTGTCGTGTAGCAAAATGACATCCCTGATGGGTTGTTGTCTCCTTTTCTCCGCTAAGCGGCTTTCACTTAATCCAAGAGAGTGCAGTAATAAGCTGCATTAACTGTTCTCTGGTCATGCAGAAAATCCAGCAACAGAACACTTTATGAATCCCAGAAAACCGTCGCGAGAACCTTTTCAGCTGACAACCACGTTTTGGCTTTCACTGGGGTAGTCTCTCTTCGTTTTCGCCATTCTTTGCTTGTCTGTTTACTCTCAGGGGTGTAATAATGCACCCAAGTCTCATCACAGGTCACAATGCGTCTAAGAAAAGGGTCTCCTTCAGTTCTATATCGAATGAGATGCCTTTGAGAAATGTCGAGGCAAACGGTTTTCTGTTCTTCTGTAAGAAGACGCGGTACCCAATGAGCAGAAATCTTGCTGAAACCAAGCTCATTGTGGATGATGGAATTGATTACTCTTAACGCTGATGTTTACCGCAGAAGCAATTCAAGTGACGGTAAGGCGGCGGTCATTTTCAATAAGGTCACCAACCGCTTGAATGTGTTCTGCCGTTAAGCTGGTTCTGGGTCGGCGATCGTGAGGTTCGTTTTCGACTTTCTCTCGTCCTTCAGAAAATGTTTTGTGCCAATAAAACACTTGTGCTTACGAAAGGCTGTGTTCACCAAAATTTCAGCCGGTCGGACTCTCTCCCTGACCGAAAACTTAATAATGATGCGTTGTGCAATGGATGGATGTACTTCGTGCTCGCTCATCTTCGTTATAGTCTAAGAGCTAGCGAACACGACCGCTTCACAACTCCGTAATGGATAAAATCCCTTTTATTATCTGTTTTCATAGTATATGAGTAGGAATACCCTTGTCTGGCAGAGCAACCATCTGATTTATGAAGGAAGAGGTCAAATAGGGTGGTTAAGAAATGTCACCTTTGAAACATATGTAATGGCTTTTCTAATTTTTATATGAATCAAAATACTGAAAAAATGCAATAGCAAACTTGCCAGACAAATATTCCTCTGATTAGTGCCAGATCAACACTCATTAATTAATTATTTGACCGTGACCTTGCTATATTATAGTAGAATTTCCGGTCCCGTGTAGTCCTGCATATAAAATTAAAAAAAGTGGAAAACGCTCTTCGTTATTTTTGGACTAAAATGTCAAGTCGGGCTCGAAATTCACAAAATAATAATTGGTAAAAATTCCAAAAGTAGATTTTATTTCATTTATGTCCGGTCGAGTGATTCTGGCCGGTTTATGGGCCTGTTAGAGCGTAAGTTGGTCGATTAGGCCGTTAGGGCTGTAAAACTTTTTAGAACCCGCTCAAGTCTAAAGGGCTAAAAATGGCTATCCTTGTTTACGGCGCGCACCTACCTCCTTGAAGTTTTGTAATTTTCAAATTATTTTTATTTTAAAATTAAATATTAATTCAGACTTCGACTGGACATAAACTAACGTATGCATTTTGGGCTTAATTAGTGTTTAAAAGCCCTTTATCGTCTTAGTGCCTTCGGCTTTCGCCTCAGGTGCTAACTGACTCTGCGGACTCTAACACACTCAATTAAGCCCTTATTACATAATATACTATTATGGGTATGCAGCGAAACTGTTTAGATATTTGAAAATTTTGAGTTTTGCACGTTTTAGTAATTCCCGTTTACTAATTTCCTGTAAACGTTGCATTACAACGCATCCTTTTTAAACAAACGGGCTGATAGGACTTGAAACGAAAGTATTAAAGTGAAAATATCTTTCAAAACTGATTTATAAATTTGCAAATATGGTAGAATCACAGTTTTTCTTGTCGTTGGACTAAAAATCTTCTAATGGTGAGGTTGCTGTAATGATTTACATATTTTCCTTATCAACACATGGTCCTTCCTGCTAGTTTTCGAGAAAATCGCATTTTAAATTTTAAGTACGCCTATTGTACTCACATTACATTAAAAATACTGAACAAGCAAAATTTTTTTTCTAAATTATTACAGCTTCCCTCCATTACGATATTAATGTTAAAAATTATTATTAAGGCATTTCCTTAAAAAAACTAATCCTTAATAAACTAATTATTTCTAACTTATTCCAAATTTATACATTTAAACATTACTTATGTAAGAAAATATTTATGAGACGGAAATAAAGAAAAGGGTAATTAGGTTTTTAAAACAAACCTTAACATAACTATGTCTTGTATTGTCAAAACTAGTCTTCTTTATGGAACGCACAAAGCAACTTTCATGAGGTAATTCAATATGTCTAAAACTCAAAATCTTTTATAAACTCAGTTAAGTGACAGGTAGCAAGCAGATTGCAGGTTGGTAGATGGAAACCTAAATCGAAATGGTAATTCCATATTTAGAAGTTTAGAACTCCATAACACTTTGAGCACTATATATTGTCATTTTTATATATGAAAATCTTTTACATGTAACAGTATACTTTCTTTTAACAAGCCACGAAAAATTTTTATAACCTAGTCATTATACTTTTATTGCTTTTTTTGTCTACTCCCAAAATACTCCAACTGTAACTTAATTGATATATATTGTCATGATATTTGATCATACTAGGGAAGAACTTACTCTTACGAAAATATTTAAAAAATAAAAATGAAAAATTTTTTTTTTATGAAAATAAATTTAGTTAACTAAGACTAACATGTACTCAAAAACTCTTTAAGCAGATAAAGGATATGTGGAAATCCTGTTTTCATAGAAAATAGATAATTTTTCTCATAACTTAACATTTGGGGATTATTTATGTATTTTTCTAACTTAATAAAGTTTAGTTCATGTTAGAAATCATCTGGAGCAGACAAAATATGTTGTATTGAAGGTGTATGCGAATGTATAGCAACTTACGTTGTTGAAATATAAAATTCATGTTAACGAGATATGTTTAACTTGCATTCTTATTGAATTTCAGAATTTTAAAGCTGTTTACTAAATTGTTTTAGTAAAATAAGTAGATTAACTTTACAAAAGTAAATATGTAAAGGTTGGATTTTGTCGATGGAATCATATAAAAACATGTTTGACAAGCTGCGCTTGTAACCGTTACTTTTTCTAAACTAACAAATATTAAAGAAATCTCAGTACGGTTCTGGTAGTTTAGTAAAATTTATTTTTGTTGGAACTGAAAATGTTATTTCAAGTACAAAAGAGTCACTTAGAAATAAACTCGTAATCAATATTTTGAATTTCAGCATTTTTAAGCGTTCCCATATGGATCAAATATTGCTTTCCTAAGAAAATGAATTATTTCAGAACAAGATTGTTTTTAATTTCGAGCTTGTAAGGGCTAAAATCTAATATTGGTGTTAACAAAAATCTCCTTATAGTTAAAACGTATGAAAGTTCGAATTCATAGCTTTAAAACATTCCCTTGTAAACAAAATGCCGTCAAACGAAACCTTCTAGAATAAAATTTGTTCTTATAAGAGCTAGAATATAGTACTAGTTTTAATAAGAGTTTCCTTATGGTTAAAAAATAATAAACCTTGAATCTGCAGTTTTAAACTACGTTGTCTTGAAATTCTACTAGTAAACAACTTACCACCAAAGAAACTTTCGGAACAGGCTGCCTAGACCACACGTGTGGAGGCTTCAGTTTTGTACGTATAAATTCAAAAGGGAATCCCCTTCAGTTTAGTTAGGAATGTGTTCGAACAAATGACATGGGTGCATTTCATTAGTTGACAAAAATCCCGCTATTTTTTCTATTGGACTGTTTAAAATTTTCGCCCCCCTCAGAATATCATACCACCGCGAAATAGTTTTTAGTTTAAAAGAGTTGACAGCAGAACCTCGAATAATAAACAAGTAGACGGGCCGAGTAGAAAATAATTTTTCGCGTTTTCCCGGGACTCTCTCTTGGAGGGATGCCCCAGGTAAAGTTTTTGTTAATCTTTATTTTGAACACTACAATTTATAATATGAACAAAGTTGCCGTCTTTAAGAGTATAATTAAGTTGTACTACTACCGTTTTTTGCATTTAGTTCCGCTATCGTATCGGAAGCTCACTTGCTTCAATTTATCGTTGACTTTTTGGGGTTAATAAGTTAACCAAATTATAAAGTTTCCCGTTCTTTAAAGGTGGTGAAAAATACAGAAATTTAAGTGATTAATTTGGAATCGCCCTTATCGAAACTTGATAAATAATTTACAGTGCAGTTAACGTTTAGCAGAGGAATTTTCAGTTTTGCTTAATGATCTTGTTTGATTAAAATACTGTTATTGGAATGAACAATTATAGTTATCAAATTTAACTTATCGTGAAATACGTTTCTTATTGGATTCCGTTTTTAACATAATTGAAACTCGGAAGTGTTAAACTAAATAATATATTTTAGTGTGGCGTTATTAATGAAGAATGTTTTTTAATAAACATTAGTTCTAATGAGAGACCGTTATTATGAACTTTATTTTCTTGGATCAAATAGCGGCATCAGTAAGATGTTTTCCAGATTCTTCAATTTCATCGAGCGATCGAGTTTGGTGATATGTGTTTGTTTTGATGGAAAAGCAATATTGTTTCAATTGCTTTGTAAGGTGGAATCAAATGAAACTATCTGAATATTACAGGACCATATATTTATGAAAGTCCTTAAATATTTTATTCAACCTAACTTTGACATAACCGATTATGACTAAATAAAATTAAATTTAAATTTATTAGTTCTGATTCCAGTTACTGGTTACTGGTATCGAATCAATATTTTTATCAAAATTACTGGACTTTCCTAATCAGACGGCGCCCTAATAATATGTATTTTCTTGTGTCTTAAACCGTTATCTATTATTTTACAATTTGGAGCTGTGGAAACAATACCTGCGACCTGAATTCAAATTTGTAGAAAGATAGGATCTCAAGCCGTGGCAATCTTGAGTTGTGCAGTAAGTATTAAAGTTTTTTGTGTTGTACAGTTTGCGTAAGAACTTCTGAAAGTAATTTGCTTCGTTTCGTTTCCGGAAAAATAACTTTGTTTCACGCTTTTCTAACGTTCCTTTAAATTATGTAATTTGGCTTGTAATTCAAAGTTTTTGGCATATAAAACATTAGATAAAATTAGTATTGTTTGAATGTTTAGATTTGTGGAGAAACGAATGTGTGAGAAGGTGTTTTTATGAGATTAAATTAATTTTTAGTATTAAGGAAATACTGTGTCGTCGACATTAAATTTAAAAGCATAATTCTATTTTTTTATCTAAGTTTATAATATCATTGAATTCGGAATTTTATTTTTTATGAGTTTATCTAATTAGTTTTTACGGTAATGGTTTAAATAATTTTCTTAGAGTTATTACAAAACAATAATAAATCAAAAGATTATCTATTTAGATATAATTGTTTTACATCTACGTTTAAAATAATTTACTGTCATTAGTAATTATCAATTTAATTCTGATTTCTGATTTTATTTTTATTTTGTCGTTTGTGTAATCTTATTTGTTAATAACCAGCTTAAATTTAAATATAAGAAAATTATACATCAGCGACCCAACCTGAGAGTCTCAATATAGTGGGATTGTGTTACTCACTGTAATACATTTATTTAGCCGGAGCATTATATTGCACCTTTTTGCAAGGTAAGCAAGTTATGTGCTTTTTGTCATCTTTTTGCATTTATATTTTGTCTGCATATACTTATATTCTTTTAAAACCACAAAATAATATGCTCAACTATTTCATTACTAAATACTTCTTGACTAAATGTTTAGAAATTCGCTAGGTAGGTTGCGCCTCAACCAACTGTATAAAAAAATAATTTGTTGAAAAGAGGCCAGTTAAAAAAACTTATTTTTCATGCATATTAAATGAAAACTGAAAACTCACCCGCATACGTTAAGGGAATATTCTTACCGATTTCATGCAACTCGGAGTAGACACATTTCGTGCAGGCAGACGGCTTTTGGATGCATAATTAATAAACCAAGTTGAAACTAGAGGAATTGTGAAATGGCGTAAAACATGACATTTTCGAGGTATATTTTACACCTACGCTTTAGCTCCACTGGCACAAGCTTAGAACCGTTTCAAACAGTGTTTAACACCTTTTTTTAAACAACACACTCAAAATTAACAAGACCTGTAAACGCAACACAAAGCGAAGGATTATATCATTTTAACCTTTTTATGACACTAAAGCATGAAACCTGAACTGAAGAGGTTGCTGAAATAAATTTGAGCACTTTTTAAACGCGTATATCAAGAGGTTACGTGGTATAAATAATATTTACAAGACATTAGAGTCCTTAAGGATAACAGATAACCACAGCTACGTTCTCGAAACTAACCACACAAACACAAGTAGGAGATAAAATAAGCATGAAATATTTGGTAATAAAAACGCGAGGAAACGCATTCTTGTTTAACTCTTTAGTTTTATTGGAAGACTCATAAGAAAAGGTATTTTGGTTATACCTTAAATACAACATGCTCGATTGAATTGTCAGAAAATTTGCAGCGTCTGTTAAACCTGGAGTAATATTCAAATGTGTAACGTCAAGGGTTGTACTGTTTTGATCTCCTTAGAACATGAGGCGAATACTGCACAAAAGCTCGTGAAAGCGTCTAGGATTTCCATGCATTATGCGGACACATAGAGGCTTTACGCACGCTCTATTTACATATGAACCATTTGTAAGGTATTTGTTAGTTCACATGTAGATGTTTTACAGATGAATGGAAAGCATTGGATTATATGTCCCTATTTTAAAAGTGTTTCGTTTATATGAAAATATTTACGTTTCCTGAAAGAAAGTTTCTGTGCAAAATACGTGCAGCACTTGAAAATCACCTTCGCGATGTGTATAAATAGTCCTTATGTCTCCAGCTTTGATTGCTTAAGCAAACTTTAAAATAAATATTGTGAAACAGTAAATTTTGTTCTTGACTTTATTACACAAACGCAACCATCCAATGCAGACGGAAAAGCTTCGTTCGGATAATTTTAAACTCATTTCGTAGTCAATTTACTTAAAAGCGTTTTCCATGTCTTACACTATATCTATATAGTACAAACTATTTTAGTGTGATCTAGTTCATCGGGAACGAAATGCATTGTGGGCTTGGAAGACGGAAGTTGTATAATAAAATGAAAAGAGGTTCTTGTTTCAAAAAACTTTTATTTCTTATTTCGTATCGGCTACTTTGCATTCTAGATGTTTTTCTAGAAACTTTTTTCTACTTGAACTTGGTCAAAAACTTAAACCAGGGTCCGGTGTTTGACAAGAACAAGGAATCGTCATCGAGTATAGTTACAGGCAAATAATTTGAAGTAAAAATTTGAAAGCAAAAGAAACCATAAATAAATATAGTAAAGCGAACAATAGAATGCCACAGCATAAAACTTTGTAAAAAAACACAGTGTTGCATATAAAATGAACTCATAAACTCCAGCGGTATTTTTGCGTCTCGTGCGAGTTGATTCGGGGTGTGTGCTCAATAATCTTTATTTATTTCAGATGTTTCTGTTCAATACTGATCCATACCTATGTTCTAATTCTCGGATTTCTATCTCTTTGCAGCAATAACATGGAAATCAGAACTGTACCACAATTTAGGCATATTTTTAATAGACACGAAAGGAAAATTAATTCAATTTTTGTCATTGGTAGTAATTGTCATGATCAACGTGTGGTCGGTTATAACCTCGTGAAATATAATCGCTCTTCCTAAAATAATGTTATAATAGGGAGCTGTTGAACTGGGAGAAGTTGGGAGTAGTCTGAAAGGGTGTGTAGATGGAAGCAGCAGTCCTCCTTTGAACGGTTTTGCCGTTTAGCTTTTAGCGATGAAAATTATTTTTCGCGCATTGTCACTGAAATTCCAGAAGGGCATCTCCTATTTTTGGTTTGCTGTTGCTATAGCTTACTTCCCAAGTTTTTACAATGATAGAAATGTATCTATTCAATATGAGTGTGAATAAAATATAGTTTGATTCGGTATTATTCAATTTCGTTTCAAGGCTTCTAGACTTTGATAAACTTTCATGGTTTCTGTTTCTTAGATTCCTGAATTCCGGACGTTTTAGTGCTTCGGAGTTCTACAGATTAGCTGATTCAACCGATGTAATTTAAAAAAGAAAGGTATTAAAATATTTTCCAGCTAGTTCAAAGTTAAAGGAAAAAATATTAGTTTTGGCATCGGTCACTCTGACCTACTTTATTGTATTTAATATATTATATACATGATATTATTACAATTGTAGCTAGGTAGAACCAATAGTGACAACATTTATTTGCGATACCACATTTGAAGAGTATTCATCCTTTTTATCTTCTTTTGTAATTGCAAGACACCATACAGCAAAGCTTCTGCAGTTGGAGGACAGCCAGGAATGTAGATGTCTACAGGGATTATTCGATCACACCCTCTAACAGTCGAATATGAATAATGATAATAACCACCGCCATTAGCACAGCTACCCATGGAAATAACCCACTTAGGTTCAGGCATGTGATCAAATACTTTTCTTAGGGCGGGTGCCATTTTATTTGTAACGGTTCCTGCTACTATTATGACATCTGTCTGTCTAGGCGAAGCTCTAAATACTACACCATACCTATCCATATCATACCTAGGCGATGCAAAATGCATCATTTCAACAGCACAACAGGCCAGTCCAAAAGTCATTGGCCATATAGAACACTTCCGGCCCCAATTCAAAAGATCATCTAGACGAGCAAATGCGAACTCTGCGATATTATTCCTGCTATAGCCAAATGGAGAATAGGGTCGTATGTCTTCTGGATTTGGAGCCTTTCGAATAGACGTTGATTTACATCTTTTGACTGTTGTAAGGATTTCAATGGTTAATAATTTCAAAGCATTATTGACTTGCAAGCTTATATTATAAGGCGTCACCGCTTTTTGCAACATCTTCTATTTCGTTTTTAGTATTTCTTTATTAGATCTATATAAATGCGTGACAGTTGACGTATTTTACATCGATGTTTGACAGATACTTATGAATATCTTACGAAATCTAACAAATTATTACTGGCTACTTGGATCAATATGTAAAAACCCAATTAGTTCGTAACCGATTTAGAATAGGCATAATGTACTTTTTACATAAGAGAAATGTAAAAAATTGACAAAAAAAGTGTCGATGTATTTGAAATCGCGATGGATTGGCAATGCTGTTGTTGCTGTGTTGTCACTGATTTGAAGACTAAAATTGCAAATGTTCTATGCACGGAAGAGTAGGGTTCTAGTTGGCAGATATCGCATTTTACGGCGTGTAAAACTTTAAATTAAAATAGAGTATTGAACTATTGGAAAAGCATTGTTTAGTATCATTATGTGAAGTAGGTGGCCGCACGGTAAAGAGTCCAACACGTACTCAGGCTGCCCGGTTTGATTCCCGGATCCGGCGAGAAGACTTTTCTCGTCGATAAAGTCTCAATTAAGCAGTTGGCTTCGACAACCACATAACCATCTTTCCGTGGTTGTCAGTAAACATAACACCGCCCTATACCACGCGCAAGTATGTATTTACTTCAGTGGTTTGGCAATGTTAATTACAATTAACATTTATACAATGATCAAACCGTCCCGATTAATGATTTAATACGCGATTCTTTTAAATAAATGATAATCTGAAAATTATTACAGACTGTTTATTACTGTGGAAATTTAGGTTGCGCCCAAAGGTTTGCTTGTTTGATTCGAAGTTCACTGTCTGAAATTTTTGTGTTATTTTGAGAAAACTTAACTATAATTTTAAATCTCAAAGAAGTTAGTGCTCATAGGCAGCCATCGTTGTATTCAAATCAGTCAACCTTTCAATTTTCCCATGCCCGGAAGGAATTTTATTGAGAACTTGTTTCTTGTTTACTTTAACTAGCTAATCGGTAGTAATTAATTGTAGGCCCAACGTTAGTATTACAGTTTCTATTCCCATTTGTGCATAACTGTATCTATGCTCTAACTGGTTTTATTTAGCCACATTTTGATAACATTTACTGTTTAATAGATTCTCACTGTTACAGATTTTGACGCCCAAGCGTGGGAAATACATTTTGACTGCTACAGCATTTAATGTTTTATGTGAAATAAAGAACGAACGCTCAATTTTTACGCTAGCGTTGACTGTTACGTTACATGATTCCCAAACAGTTGATACCTTATGACCATGGTTTATGGCCACCACTAGTTTATTTTCTACACGACTATCATTGCTTAATAAAATAGGTAATGCAAATCAATTATTTTATTATATGTCATTATTATATTGATAAGTCTTGGATTTATTGTTCTTAAAGAAGTACTAACGTACATCTCTACAACTATCAACAACTTTTAAGTACTAACAGTTTTAAAGTAAATATATTGCATACTACAATATATACTGGAACAAGCTCATTAAGGCGGATCTTTATCCTACTTTGTTTGAAATCTACTTTGGTATAGAAAACATAAAATGTTTTTTTCACTACTAGCTTTAAAACATACTATTATCTAGTCTGTTGTCACCTTGTGAAGTTAGTTTTCTTGCCTAGTGGTAAATAATTTTTTATTATTGACTACTAGTCAATAATCCAGATTTTAGTGTAACACGGGGCAAAAATACATCCCATTATACACTGGCATCCAGGAAAAAATCCGTGATCGCGATAGTACGTTTTTTATGTGAGAAGAATAAAAGGAATAAAAGTACTAGTAGTGAAAAAAATAATTCATAGATATAAAACTGTGTTTTATTCCGTCTAAAAGAATTAATAATAAGTGTAACATTAACACCGCCCAAGTGTTAACCGCGTTAACCTCTCATCTTATATCCCTCGATGCTGCGCATCTCGGGATCTAATAATGCTCGGCTCTAGAAAAAACTCTTCACAACCTTGGTATATAATATACTATTATCTTTTTGTTGTGAAAAAGTTCAGACAGTGTCATTTAATGTAAATTTCGTAGTATGTATAGTTGAAACCAGTTGCCAAAAATTGCCATTTGCAGGTACAAAATTTCTCGCGGTAGAAATTTTGTTTTAGGTACACATTCTTTAAAAATTCCCCTTTTGTTAAAAAAACGTGTCTTGTAGGCAATAAAATTGGGTACCAACGGAATCTAATCTATTTTATGATTTTATTTTGTGTAAATAATGTTTTATGCTGCAATTTTCTTAGAATTTTACAAGATTAGACTACTCTAATGGCGTTACACTTATTTATTGTTTCAAATGTTGGTTATATGAGTTTTGTGCACATATTGCTAAAATAATAGAAGGAAATTTATTTAATTTTATTATTGGCGACGCATTTTGTCATCTTCTCGCGGGAACTGCAGTTAAATCTGGCTTTATCTACAGAGATGGGACGGTCTTGAGAGTCCAGCATCCATGGCTAATTTGCGCGTGTTCCGCTAAAAGACTTTAGAAGCGATTATCGAATTAGTTTGGTTATTTGTGAAAAGAATTGTTGGAAAATCTGTACCGTTGGTTTAATTAGAGACCAGCGTTTGCGAAGAGAGTTTATTTGAAATTCCATGTCGTTTCATAGGTATAAGTAAAAACCAGTTTTTGTGAAGAGATTCTGTATGATAGTCTGCAGTGGCTAACCTTTGTTATAGGAGTTGAATTTAACGACGACAATGAATCGTACGAGCTAGTAAGCTTAGAAGAATTGGAGAAGTTCTACTGACTGGGTTGCACTTGAAAAGCTACGCGTTTTAGTATTAACGAGTTAATGTTCTAGTTTATTTTCTATGGATGGTTAGTAAAAGTTTAAATAACATTACAAATAATTATTTAGGCCGCAGTTCAGGTTTAAAACAATCTAATAATAATAAAATCCAGGTTAAAACTGAAAATTATTGCATCTTTCGAAATTTAATCAGCTGCTTGTTTCCGCAATGTTATTTGGATTGTGTTGTTATTGGTATTTTGTTTGTGTAGTTGAGTTAGTTGTGTTGTTTTAGTGAGTGAAGCATTTATTTTTGAGGTTAAAGTGAAATAAACTTGAAACAAACAAAACAATAAATAAATATAAAGTGAAATTTCATTTGTTGAGAATAAAAACTTAAAAGCTACTAAGAAATTTAACTGAATGTATTTAGAATGAAATCTGAGATTTAGTTAATACGTAGCAGACGATAATACGAGTAGGTTTTTAACTATTGCGTACATTTTTGTACTGTTGTAAACAATTTATTTTTGAACTTATTGCAATTTACAGATTTTAAAATTAATAGTCAATGATTATGAAAATAAAATACAGATTAGTTAGAATGAACTTACTATAAATTCATGAGGAATCTCTTCCCAAATTGTAGGTCTCCACTTTTACTATTAAATAATAACATCAAACATTTTGAGTGGCGCCCTCTAATATTTTTAATTATTTGTGTCTTGTCATTGAATTAATAAAACATCTCTGTCGGAAGATATGTTAACGTAAGGATTAGTGGTTTATTGTGTTTGTTTATTGAGATCAAGGTTGTTAGCATTGAAGACAAATACGAATAGGATTTTTGTTTGTTTAATTAGTGTAAAAGGCAGTAGGTTACAATACAGATACTATATCCGTTTAAAGGCAAATATGAAATGCTAATGGTATTTATTTTGTGTTATAAAGACAAATTACAACATGGAATAAACAGAGAATGAAACGTAAATAGTACATTCAATATGAAAAAAAAAGGCTATTTAAATTGTGATTATCTGATTATGTTTACGTACATCAAAAAAAATAAAGAATTGATATTAGAAAATGTTGGTCTTTTAATTTTACATGTACTACTAACATACCTTTACGTACTTTTTTTATAAAACATACTCTTTGTTTAATTTTTAATTGGAGTGCTTCGATATTAAACTGTTTTAAAGGGCGCCTTTAATTGGAAAGCTACTAATAAGCGGGACAAAGACTCTTTTACATTCAGTCCCTTCTGAAGCATAAAACAAAAAAGCTGGTCTATGGAGACCTACATAATCGGTCCTCGGAGAAATCGCCTTTCTATTTAACGTGCTTTGAATCAATACAACTCTATTAGGGATTGTCTCACTGATTAACAACCCTAAAGTATTAATTAGATACTTAGGATTCTTTCAAAAAGTTTATAATTTAAACTTGTAAATAAATAACGGACATTATATCAAAAACGAAATTTTATGAACAATAGCTTTCAAAATATTTTTTTATAATTGAAAGTGTCTGCTCAAAAAAGTTTTTTGTTTAGTTGAAAAGTTTTCAAAAAGTTTTCCTGGAATCTGTCAGCATAAATTTTCGTTCTAATTTGTTATTTTCTGTTATGTAAATACAAACTGTATCCAAAGAAATCCTCTTGTTATAGAAATTAGATCCCTTTTTTGCATTGAAATCTCTCTTCGTTGGAAATTTACTCGCATTTGTTGACATATCCAGGAGTTTTCTAAGTAGTACGATATCCTGGGTAGTCGAGAAAACTTATTAAACATTTGGGTTACAGTTCACCCGATTGCGCTCTTTGCGTGTAAATTTTCGCGGGTCTTCGCATTTCCTTTTCCGACCTCCTCCATTTCGACGATTACATTTAAAATTACACTTAGATGATCCCTCCTTATTTTTATTAGTCTGTGTAATTTAATGAAGCGTTTGCTTTTTAGGTCTTGCTCTTGTTGCACTGAAAGCAATGCTTAGGGAAGATGCGGCGTGAGGAACCCGTTAAGTTAATAAAGAAATTTAATAACAAAACTAATTAAGTCAGTTTACATTTAATCACGCTTTCTTAGCTTTTGCAATGCGCTGGGGAGCCCCAGACGTTTCCTCCTATATCACTATAACCTTGTCTTATTCGAACATTACAAACAGTCCTTTTTTTAATCGACTAATTTAATCAATTAGTTTATGCGCTGCTAATTGAAGTTTACTACCATCGCTTGCTTTCAAAAAGGTCTTTAATTTTACTTTTTCTTTTATTCTGTTCGAAGCAGCGCATTATTAATTCCTTTTTTTATAAGGAATTAAATTGAACTATGTAGCGATGGCTTAATTTATATAAATTTATAAATTAGTTAAATCAATTACAATGCAAATTAATGACGTCTATATACATTTTTTATTCTTATTTCAGACTTGTTTGAAAAGAATTTTATCTTTGTATGTAAATAAATTGTTTGAATGAATACTTGAACAGAATTTATAGGAATAAAGGTAGAGGAATAAGAAAAGAAACAGTGGCAGTTGAACAGAGCAGTGCAGGCAGACTGTGGTTGTTTCTTAATTGAAGGATTATATGCTGACTCAAAAATTACCTTCACAAGAAACATAATAGAGCAGTTAGTAGTTATAGTTACTGTGATGATGATTGACATGGTAATCATCATGGATAAGATTTAGTATCCAAGGCAACAAATGTAAACAAAAGTTAGAAATCAATCTATTAACAAAACAAGTAAAACATTAATTATCTTCTCTTCAACAGTAAAAGATGAAACAGAAGTTATTTTTCCGGGAACAAAAGCAAAACAGATTACTTTAACTTCAAAAATTCTTACACAAACTGTACAACACAATTTTTAATACTTACTGTACAACTCAAGATTGTCTCGGCTTGAGATATCTTTCTACAAATTTAAATTCAGGTCGCAGGTATTGTTTCCACAGCTCACAAATTATAAAAGACATGAGTTATAGTTTTAAAGACACAAGAAAATATATATTTTCTTGGGCGCCATCTGATAGGAAAGTTCAGTAATTTTTTGTAAAAATATTGACTCGACACCAGTAACCAGAAACTGGAATCTGATCTAATGAATTTAATTTAATTTTGTTTAGTCATAGTCGGTTATGTCAAAGTTAGGTTGAATAAAATATTTAAAGACTTTCATAAATATATGGTCCTGTAATATTCTGTTTAATTAAATTTAATTATAGATTTTATTGATAAATGAAAATAAAAAAATGAAATTTCCAAATAAAACATTGTTACAAAATTTAAATATATAAAAAAAACGATACCCAACGTAAGAATTGTTAACGACAGAACTAATATACTTCCAAAAAATATTAAGGTCAAAAATATTCGATACAAAAAATAATAGTTCATCTTACAATAACATTACCCAAAAATTAGATCATTAATTTACAATATCTTATTCAAATAATTCCATCCAACTTCACCTTGCAAAGCAATTGAAACAATATTGCTTTTTCTATCAAGACAAACATCAGTCATCAAGCTCGGCCACTCGATGGAATTTAAAGAATCTGGAAATCACCACTAATGCCGCTACGGAAATCAAACCAAAGAACTGAAGCTCCAATACTGTTTCTCAGAACTGATTATTATTAAATGATTATTAAAGACACTCTTCTTCAATAAAGGTAACGCCACACTTAAATGTATTATTTAGTTTTCAAACTTCCGAATTTAAATTATTTTAAAACGGAATCCTGAAAAAACTTGCTTCACTACAAGTCAAATTCGATAAATATAACTGTTCATTACAATAACTACACTTCGATCAAACAAGTTCATTCAACAAGACTGACACGTAACATTATGTTGCTAAACATTAACTGCACTTTGATTATAATCGATAGCTAGTACGGAGATAATTATTAGGATTCGGTAAAAGCGACTCTAAATTAATCACTGAAATTTCTGCACTTGTATCGTTAATTAAACACACAACTAAAACATAGGGAAATGCCAAAGGCAATCAACTTTCTTCACGGACAAGGCACACGGCCCTCCGCGCGGCAAACGCCACCTCGCCCAGTTGTGTCTTCAACCAGCCCCTATCTTGAACTATCTACGACTGATTGTAAACTAAAACTATTTTGCGGTGGTATGATTTTTTGAGGAGGGCGAAATTTTAAACAAACCAATAGAAAAATAGCGGGATTTTTCATCAGCAACAAAATGCGCCTACGTCATTTATTCCAGAACAATCTTAACGAGAACTTAAGGGGATTCCCTTTTGAATCTGTACGCAACGGAAAGCAAATAACCTCTACAGGTGCAGTCTAGACAGCCTGTTCCAGAGAATTCCTTTTGTCGGCATTTTATTTACTAGTGGAATTTCAACGCAATATGTTTTAAAACTACAGATTCAATTTAACCATAACGGAGCTTTTTGTTAAGGCTGGTATTATATTTTAGCCCTTGAGGAAACAAAATTTAAAAACAACTTTATTTTAAAATAATCCGTTTTCTCCGAAAAGGAACACTTAGTCGACGTGGGTACGCCTTAAGATAAACACTCGCATCAATAAAAATTCTGCTGAAGTACGGAATACTGCTCACGAATATGTTTCGAGGTGACTCTTTTGTAATTGGGGAAACATTATTTAGATTAAAATGTAATATTTGCAGTTTCAACATAATTGAATTTTACTAAACTGCCAGGACCGTACTGAGATTCCTTTAGTGTTTATTGGTTTGAAAAAACGTGACGTTACAAAAATAATAAAGCTTTTAAAGAACATTCCGTCTTTTACTTAACGAAGAATAACAGATATTATATGTGGTGACCTTCTAACGTCAAACACGCAACATCCTGTCAAAGAATTTACCGATTCTTTCAAATACTCGACGTTCTTGGTCTTGTCTCGGCCCTTCAATCGGAAATCAACTCCCGTTTCCTAATTAAATTAGGACAAAAAATAACATATGCAAGTAACAGTTAATTTCCTTCACATTGTTCAACCTGTCACTCAGAATTTAACAAACATACATAATATTCCAAAAGTCGAATTTCCATCATTTTCGAATCACATACCATCCACTGTGGTAACAGACAGCTCATCCCAGTTTCTTTCACGAACTTGGACATCTTTTCTCGCCTCTGTAGGAACGAAACACTGTAGAATAACTATTCAACATCTACATAACTATCAACGTTTACTCCAAAGGAAGTTCAAGAAGAAATCGCCCACTTAAATACCAAAAGGGCACCAGGGATGGATAAAATAACTCCCAAAAAAAGGAGTTATACTTCTAATGTACACATTTAACGCAATCTTATGTCTTAACTACTGGCCTAAACAACTTAAAACAGCCGAAATCATACTTATACTGAAACCTGGAAAAGATCCAACAATACCGTCTTCATATTGGCCAATAAGCTTCTTACCAGTAATATCAAAAATCTTGGAGCGGTTACTACTTAGAAAACTAAATCAAGATTTAGCACCAGATAACTAGATGCCACTCCATCAATTTGGATTTAAAAGTGGCCACTCGACAGTACCAACAGACCCACCGGATCATCCACGTCATAAACGAAGCACTTGAAAGCAAGGCATTCTGCACAGCAACCTTTATTGACGTTAGCCAAACCTTTGATAAGGTTTGGCACGAAGGCTTGTTATTCCAAATTAAGCGTTATTTGCCTCCCGATTACTTCCAAATTCTTAAATCGCATTTAAGAGACCGCGTGTTTAAAATAAGAGTGAATCAAGCGATATCAGAAATATGCGACATAAAAGCGGGAGTTCCAGAAAGCAGTGTCATTGGTCCACTTCTGTATGTACTCTACACAGCTAATTTATCAACCACAGTTAACACTACAACACTGGAACGTTCGCCGAGGCTACAGTGATTCTCGCCAGTGACCAAGACCCACAAATAGCCTCCGGCAAACTACAAAACCATTTAAACGAGCTGCAAATATGGTTAGAGAAATGGAAAATCAAAATCAACGAGCAGAAGTCCGTACACATCACCTTTACGCTTAGGAAAGATCAATGCCCGCCAGTAAACCTTAATGGCATAGGAATACTACAGTCCAACACAGCCAAGTATTTAGGCTTCCATTTAGATAACATCATAGACCTGAGAACAAAACATATGTACTGGCGGATCGGAAGGCAATCACATCTATCACTAGAGAATAAACTGCGCCTGTATAAAACTGTACTGAAACCTATGTAGCTCTATGGATCTGAGTTTTGGGGGTGTGCGAGCAAAAACCAATATAACTATCATTCAAAGGTATCAATCTAAAACTCTACGAATAATTACAAATGCACCTTGGTACGTCTCAAACTTGACTTTACACGATGACCTGAAAGTGCCATACTTGGGGGATGTTATCAGGAAGCGAAGCGTTAACCACCACGAAAATCTAGAAAGCCATACCAATACTCTGCTCCATTAACTCCTGCAACAGCGTAATGACCGACGTTTGAGAAGAAGCTGGCCAATAGATCTATTGGATGATTGACGAGAACATTTCATTGGAATGTTCCTCATCATGTCATAGTACTGTAATTATTACGTACTTAAGCGAGCACATTAGCTCATAGAATTTCTACATTCTGATAGCTAATAAAACAATTAAATAAAAAAAACATCCAAACTCTTTAGGTGTTGTAGAACGCTTTCATGGAAATATAAAAGAATCCATTAGAACTACCGGTATAAGGAACTGGTTAGATTATTTACCTTGGATCCTCTTAGGATTACGCACTGCTGTAAAATCCGAACTCTTAAGTGTCTCCGACCGAAATACTTTACGGAACTTCATCTACTATTTTTTGATGACCATAAAAATGATAAAGCCAATGCTTCTTAGTTCGCTGAACAACTCATGCAACAAATGAATCCAACAAAATACTTCTTTACTAAGGATAATTCAGATTACAAACCAAATTACGTTCCACCACAGTTACATGATTGTACACATGTTTTTTTGTAAGGAATGATTCCAAAACCATGAAATTAAATCCTACTTACTTAGGTCTGTTCGAGATCCCTTCACGAACAAACAAATACATGGTCTTAAAGAACTATTGAAAGACTGGAATAGTATCTTTAGACCATTAATAACCTGCTTATTTTGTATAACGCATTTTTATTATAGAATATTATCAACCTTCAAATTTTATGATCTGTTAGACATTCTTGTGTACATGTATTTCCCATTTTCCGTTTATGTTGTATATACCATGATCCAACGACCTATAAGTCCAACAGAAGCATCACACGTTCCTCTTAGGTTAAGTTCTGTAGTTTTTAGTTATTCACATTTGGTAACGAGCACTAAAGCTAAGAATTCGCTGTCTAATTTTAAGCTTTGTCAATTCTCCCATTCAATTTATTTTCACCTTATTCTCATTAACTCAATTCTAGTTCATCAGGCTCAATTACCAGTTCTCATACCAACTTAATGAAGACTTTTTCTGCTTGCATAGAAAAACTCTCAAGAACAAGGGGGTAGGGAATAAATGTGCTGATTACCATGCCTTGGATAAGATTTAGTTTCCAAGGCGGGTCCGTCGAGCTACAACCCCCACAGTAACGTAATCGAAAATAAACTATACCAGAATTAAGTGTAAATTATGTGTAATTTATGTGTAGGTTCAAAAATTTTTGTATAATAAAAATGACTTAGATTTTTAAAAAAACGTCGTGGGGGTTCTGAGTCCCCGGTGAGCCACAACCCCCACCCACTTAGAAACACATTATCAAAGAAAAAATTATACAGGCATTATCTGTAAATTATGTGTAATTAATGTGTAGCCACCAAAACCTTCTACGAAAAAGAATAACGTATTTATTAAAAAAAACATCGTGGGGGTTGCAGCTCACCGGTGAACCACAACCCACCCACTTAAAAATGCACTATTAGAAGAATCTATGTATTCAGGATTTATTGGTAAATTATGTGTAATTTATGTGTAGCCACCAAAACTTTCCACAAACCAGGGTTAATTAGTATTTTAAAAAAACATTGTGAAGAAATGGAATTTTTCCTTTTTTTAATGTGATTATAACGATATTTAAATACTGAGGGTAGGTTTCTGAAGTAAGGGTTGTTACACAAAAATCAGTGAGTCATCCTATCAATTACACATAAATTGCAGAGTCTTGTAGGTTTCTGAAGTAAGGGTTGTTACACAAAAATCAGTTAGTCAACCTATCAATTACACATAAATTGCAGAGTCTTTTCCTGTATAAATAGAATTTTTCCTTTTTTTACTGTGATTATACCGATATCTAAATACTGAGGGTAGGTTTCTGAAGTAAGGGTTGTGACACAAAAATCAGTGAGTCATCCTATCAATTACACATAAATTGCAGAGTCTTTTACTGTATAAAGAAATGGAATTTTTTCTTTTTTTACTGTGATTATACCGATATTTAAATACTGAGTGTAGGTTTCTGAAGTAAGGGTTGTTACGCAAAAATCAGTGAGTCATCCGATCAATTACACATAAATTGCAGAGTCTTTTACTGTATAAAGAAATAGAATTTTTCCTTTTTTTACTGTGATTATACCGATATTTAAATACTGCGGGTAGGTTTCTGAAGTAAGGGTTGTTACACAAAAATCAGTGAGTCAACCTATCAATTACACATAAACTGCAGAATCTTTTACTGTATAAAGAAATAGAATTTTTCCTTTTTTACTGTGATTATAACCATATTTAAATACTGAGGGTAGGTTTCTGAAGTAAGGGTTGTTACACAAAAATCAGTGAGTCATCCTATCAATTACACATAAATTTCAGAGTCTTTCACTGTATAAAGAAATAGAATTTTTGCTTTTTTTACTGTGATTATAACGATATTTAAATACTGAGGGTAGGTTTCTGAAGTAAGGGTTGTTAACAAAAATCAGTTAGTTTCTAAGATTCTATTTCTTTATACAGTAAAAGACTCTGCGATTTATGTGTAATTGAAAGGATGACTCACTGATTTTTGTGTAACAACCCTTACTTCAGAAACCTACCCTCAGTATTTAAATATCGTTATAATCTCAGTAAAATACGGAAAAACTCTATTTCTTTATACAGTAAAAGACTCTGCAATTTATGTGTAATTGATAGAATGACTCACTGATTTTTGTGTAACAACCCTTACTTCAGAAACCTACCCTCAGTACTTAAATATCGGTATAATCACAGTAAAAAAAGGAAAAATTCCATTTCTTTATACAGTAAAAGACTCTGCAATTTATGTGTAATTGATAGGATGACTCACTGATTTTTGTGTAACAACCCTTACTTCAGAAACCTACCGTCAGTATTTAAATATCGGTATAATCACAGTAAAAAAAGGAAAAATTCTATTTCTTTATACAGTAAAAGACTCTGCAATTTATGTGTAATTGGTAGGATGACTCACTGATTTTTGTGTAACAACCCTTACTTCAGTAACCTACCCTCAGTATTTAAATATCGGTATAATCACAGAAAAAAAAGTAAAAATTCGATTTCTTTATACAGTAAAAGACTCTGCAATTAATGTGTAATTGATAGGATGACTCACTGATTTTTGTGTAACAACCCTTACTTCAGAAACCTACCCTCAGTATTTAAATATCGGTATAATCACAGTAAAAAAAAAATTCTACTTCTTTATACAGGAAAAGACTCTGCAATTTATGTATAATTGATAGGTTGACTAACTGATTTTTGTGTAACAACCCTTACTTCAGAAACCTACAAGACTCTGCAATTTATGTGTAATTGATAGGATGACTCACTGATTTTTGTGTAACAACCCTTACTTCAGAAACCTACCCTCAGTATTTAAATATCGGTATAATCACAGTAAAAAAAGGAAAAATTCCATTTCTTCACAATTTTTTTTAAAATACTAATTAACCCTGGTTTGTGGAAAGTTTTGGTGGCTACACATAAATTACACTTAATTTACCAATAAATCCTGAATAAATAGATTCTTCTAATAGTGCATTTTGAAGTGGGTGGGTTGTGGTTCACCGGTGAGCTGCAACCCTCACGATGTTTTTTTTTTAAATAAATACGTTATTCTTTTTCGTAGAAGGTTTTGGTGGCTACACATTAATAATTACACATAATTTACAGATAATACCTGTATAATTTTTTCTTTGATAATGTGTTTCTAAGTGGGTGGTGGTTGTGGCTCACCGGGGACTCAGAACCCCCACGACATTTTTTTAAAATTCTAAGTCATTTTTATTACACAAAAATTTTTTAACCTACACATATATTACACATAATTTACACTTAATTCTGGTATAGTTTATTTTCGATTTCGTTACTGTGGGGGTTGTAGCTCGACGGGCCCATCCAAGGCAACAAATGTAAACAAAAGTCAGAAATCGGTCTATTAACAAAACAAGTAAAACACTAATTCTCTACTCTTCAACATTAAAAGATAATAAAGCTTTTAAAGAACAATCCGTCTTTTACTCAACGAAGAACAACAGATATTACATTACTTATAAAATTTTTATTAAAGTATCGTTAACAAGAAGCTTATACAAATATTCAAATAATTCCGAAAAATCTAGGTAAGATAATTATAAATATTTTAATCAAAAGCAGTGTATATTTAAAGTGCAATATAACCATTGCTTTAAATTTAGTTTCTGTTAATTAAAAATGGGCTAAATCCGCATAGTTGAATGATATCTCCCTGTATAAACTCATAGTGATTACAGTATACACATGAATTGACCAAAAGAAACACGTTTTCATCACATAGGAATTATTTTCATGTTCATGGGGAGTAGAAATAATGATACAGCTTGTATTATTATTTCTACTCCCCTTTGAACTTTTTTTTGAAAAACAAAGGTAAAAACTTTATAGCTGGTGACTATTTCGAAATATAATAACTCAATAAATCCAAGGAATTATCTTATTAGAATTGCTATCAAACAGTTTTTTTTCTAACAAAGCAATCAACAGAATTAAAGATTTCTAATAATTTGTCGTGTGAAATTATAAATGAATAATTTAAATATTAAATTTCTTTGTAGCATTATAAGCGTCTATAACAATAAATTTGCGATTCAACTGTATAATTATTAAAATTAGATTTTATTCGGAATTATCTCGGATTCTTCGAGTAATTATTCATTTTAGTTAAGATTCATTTCTTTTATTTAAAATGTAGCAAGCCAAAAAATTTAATTTTTTATAAACTAGTAGAGTCAAATAAATAATTCATAGAAGTAAACTTGCGTTTTATTTCCTTCTACAAGAATTAATAAATGTAGCCCTAACACTCCATCCAGTGTTAATCTCGTTACATATTTAAATAATATGCCAAAAAAGTCTACTTTTAATCAGTAACCAAATTAATTCAAAACAATAAATAAAGTCAACAACAACAACTATAATTGCATACTTACGTTACGATACTTACTAACTAATCTAACTAAAGAATCTAACTAACTAACATAACTAAATATCTTAATGCTCCGGCCGAGACATCTTATTAAATCAAATTACATTCAAGCGTCGTGGGAGTTAATCGCAAAAGCTTCTTATTAGATAATAGATTTAGGAACAAATAAAGAAGATAGAGGACGCCACCCAAACTAAGTAGATGTTACATCATTTAAAAAAGGCGGGAAGTCTACAGTTTGGGAAAAGACCTCCCTTTTAAATTTACCTTAAATTGATCTCAAAAAATCTTTTTGATAATCAAAAATTCTAATAATAAAATAAACATCAGCAGTTTGTTGAGCATAATTATATCAATAATTGCAAAATTTGAATACTGTATAATGAATAAAAAATAAACGTTATAAATATATTGCAGAAAAACCATATAGTATACTACTTAAATTCGTCAGTCCTAAATTCAATAATAATTCCTACATATTACTGAATTTCAGGATCACAAGCTAGATAAATTTTACAGAAATAACTTATTTTATTAAATTTCGTAAATTAACAAAGACAATCTGAAGTAAACATATTTAGAAACTTACATAAACAACTAGAATAACCTTAATCCTTGATACAGTTATCCTTAATACTTCTTAATTTCACAAATAAAACCGCTAACCACAACACAAAATTTTGCTGAAACTGCAACTGAAGCAGCAACATCGCAGAATCACTTCTTAAACGAAAATCCATAAATTCATTATTATTATTAACTTTAGTTGGGACGGTACTTTATAGCATAAATTATTTTATTACACAAAATATTTGATACTCATAAAATTAGATTGAAAAGCGTAACGTTACACTCGCCCAATCGTCGTTTCAAAAAGAAAAAAACAATAAAAAAAGAAAAGCTAGGAAACTCAACTTAGTTTATAATTTATTCTACTAATTTCCTATAATATGGGATTTGCGCCCACTTATTAAAATGTTTAAAAATATAATAAAAAGTACTACGCAAGTATCTAACCAAGACACATTAACCATTGTGGCTAACACACATAAACTTCTAAACTGCAATTGTTGAACGATCAAAACATAAAACATAACCTATATTTCAAAACATAAACAAAAACTCACTCGAACCCACGACCTCTGAAGGTCACATAACTATAAACTGTCATTACGATATGACACAGAAGATTAATAATAGATGGGTCGGCATAGAAGGACAAATTAAACCAACTACGCTTCTCCAAATAAATTAGTCAAAAGGACAAAAGATTTACTCGCTGAATGGTGAAGAATTATCATTCACCCCAAACTATACTACACTCTAAAGTGCAACAAAAAATACGCTAAACGCTTGATGAAAAATATCATCCAAACTGTACTGAAAACGAAACGATAAAAATTCGACATACACTTGATGAAAAATATCATTCAAACGGAACGGAAGACGAGATAGTAACAATATTCGCAGACATGCTTGATGAAAAATATCATCCAAACAAAACGGAACCGAAAAATCTGTTCTGAAATGAACACACAATCATAACATCAAATCATATGCTCAAACCAAAGAAGTCATAACCCGAAGGTTTGTTCTGGTAAGAACGACACCAAAAATTAGATACTATAACTCATATCTGAACTCATGGGATGACTCATAGTCAATACACCACACAAAACGGGAGATTGTGTGGTGTACAGAGCGGTACAATTACAAACTTCGATATACTTAAACTGGGCCTTGCCACTCAACTTAGGCAAACTCAAAACTTCTCAAAATTCTCAGACCACAAGGTCAAACACTGACATCTCAATAGGACTATGTAAATGGACAAATTATACCACCACGCGCGGTTCTCTATTAGACACTTCATCCATCAGACGAATTCCGACTCAAAAACACTCAATTGAATACGTTACAGCAAACTGTAACGGTACATAATGGTACATACAAAGCATCCTATGCCTCAACAGACAAAAACGATAAAACGGTGATCAAAATTACCAAACGGTACAGAACAGAGGCCAAACTGCCTCCAAAAAGCGCAGTACAAACAGCACTGAAAACGATACGGTACAGAGACTCTTAAAATCTTCATGAGAGCAGTACTAAACGGCACTGCAAAACGATACGATACGATATCTTCCCACATCCAAAAACAAAACACTTTTACTAAACCACAAAAATCCTAACGTCACTCATAACCTATATATGTTTAAACGTAAATATCTTATTAATCGGAAAGAAAAAAATCGGAATGATTTCCTAACTGTAAAATCTGACCTAAAATAAGTCATCAAAATTTAAAAAAAATCAACAGTAATCTGAAATCCCTATTAACATTAATCATAACTGAACCAATTAATGATGTCAAATAGTAATTTTCACAACTAAATTCTTCATTAATTATCGCCTACGAATAGAACGTAATTTCAAAAACACAAACAAACATTACCGCAAAATGATATCACTACAAATTTTTCAAACATCAAACTTTTATTCGCAAAAGCTCCTAACATCCAATATTTCTATAATTTGAATGACCTTTAATTATCCTTAATGAGTACTAAAAACTTTTTAGCCAAAACTTTACAAAACTGTAAATCCTAAAATTATTCACTCATGAATATTATATTTCCTAACTCAAACATAATTGCTAAATGCAAACAAACGGTACATACGATACGTAAAAACTTTTCAAATATTTATAATTCTTATCTGAAAAACTCTTAACACCTAATCTTTTCTTATTTCAAGCAACTTTCATGTAATTATTATGTATTTACTGAACCAAAACAGCTATAGAAATTTCTTATCAATATACTGCAAAAAAACACATATCCTGGAAATTATTGCATTTCGTAGTATTCTCATAACATATCAAACTTTAAATTCATCAAACTATAAATGATTCGCAATCATCTCAAAATCAAACGGTACATAACTGTTTTCCGACTGTAACTCTAAAATAAAAATTGAAACTTACTTTTTCCGACGGCGAATCACCGTAAAAGCAAAATTTCGAAAACATCTGTAAATACGCGATCAATAGTTCAAAATCCATTACAAAATCTTTACATCATAATAACCCATCAAAAGGTTCGTCACAAAAACACACAAATTCCTGAAAAAATCCAATACAATTCCTGCAAAGGTTTATTTTAAATATTTATTATTGTTCCTGTCTCCATTTCTGCCTTTAAGGTAACTTTCACAAAAGAGTCCAATTGGTCTAGCCATTTATAACATAAATTATTTTATTGCACAAAATATTTGATACTTATAAATGATATTTATTAGGTTGAAAAAACGTAACGTTACAACTTAAAGACTAACTTGAGTGCTGCTTGGATTTTTATTAACAATTAGATACAGAGATAACAATAGAGAATGTAATGCGTCATTTTATTATACAATGTTCAATAAGTCGTTGAATAACAACGTCGGTCACGAGGCATCGAGGCAAAAGTCCCTAACTCTGACTCGGAGAGCCGCTGTGAGATTGACTTGAAGCGTACTACTACTGAGTGAGCGAAAAACTACATAAATTTTGCAATTTAGGAGAGCAATTTTTTAAACGATCTAAACAAACCAAACTTGACGACATTTCTATCCAATGAGGAAAATACAGAATTACTTACTATATTATGCATTTAAGAGGTGCTTATCAAAACCTACCGGATATGAAATCATAAACTTGACATATAAAATGAAATTTATTATATTGTTGACTGCTAAAAACATTTCAATTGATGTAGACCAATAAATCATTTTTATGTGAGATCTTTAGGTGCTTTTAAACTAAAAAGGAACTCAATATCTATCTTAATAATGAGAAACGATATTGAATACTGTATTAAATTGAACTGTTTGCAATTACAAGGGTTTTTAAAAATACATACAACTGTCTAAATATTTGCCAAGAACGCATATTGACCGTGGGAATTGAATTTCAACTTAACGCAAACGAATTATCTCACTATAGACAGGGCCGTACTAAGATTATTTTTTATAAAATAAACACCATTTATATAAGATAAATTATTTTTAAAAATTTTTACTACGAAAGGTATTTATTATACATTTTTATTAGTGATAATAATCTTCTCCTTCTTTTTCATTGAATGTCTATTTGACTGGCTCGTTTCATAATAATTTTTATCGTAAAATTTTTAATTTTAATATGTAATCTTACAGAATTATTATTTCTGTTAATGTTTCAAGTGCCTGTAATTAGAAGTGAAATGTGAAATTAAAATAAATGTGAAATGTGAAATATGGAAAAATAAACATATGTCATATTTATTTTCGTAATTTGTCAATAGAATTCGTACTTTTAAAGCAGAATTTGAGCATAATATTTTTCACTTAAACAAAATATGTTAAATCGGCCAATTTATAAAGGGAAGAAGTTATCAGTTACATCTATCTACACAGTATTATTCGCGATTTCTCTCGTCGCTAGTAACTAGTTAGGTGATCACATAGCTTCTGAGTGAAAAATAAACGTCAAGCAAGCTTTTAATGGTTTAAACAATTCATGTTGGCACACGTGGAACGCGTAGTGCAAAATCTGTTGAGTAGAAATGTTTCAATGTTTGATGCTCATAGCAAAGCGAAGGGCTAACCGAAATAGAAACTTAACTGAAACGTACAATGACAAAATGTTTACCGATGCACTGTTATTTGTACTTACAAGGAAAAACTGAATTTAATGATATATAACTAGCTAATTCGTTGAATATGATAATAATTTTATTAAAACACTTATATATTAAGTTTGAGTCATCGGTCTATTGATTAAAATTAAAATCGTCGAAACCAATACGAGCAACTGAAGTAGATTAAGTCGTGGTTTAAAATAAGCTTTATTATCATGTTTTCTAATTTCTTCTATTAGTTCTATTGGTTTTCATAATTCTATAAAATAATAAAAATATTATCAGAAAAACCCTGGAAAAACGTGACGACCAAAAGACTATTTATTCAAGGATTTCCTTATATATTTAGTATATACCGCGTTTGCTGTGCGATTATAATCCGCTGTACTTCGGAGTTTCATTAGAGATAGTGGACCAGTTGCCAAAGTTTTGGTATATTTCTAGAATTTTAAAATTTACTGTAATACCTCCTTATAAACAATATTCAAAGTTCTGGTTCCATCTTCGAAATAGCGAGCACGTGATAGCACTACGTATAACTGACCATGTCCAAAAACGGGCTGAGGTAAATAAATATCTACTTTATCCAAAGTTAGTCCCTGTGCGTGCTAATTGTCATACAACAAGAATCGGTATAGGAAATTGCTTTCTTTTAAAACGGCAAAGTGGTATCTGATGGCGTCAGATCAATGCGTGGTAAGAGCACGGTTTGAATGTCAGATCGATTGTTAAAAAGCAATACGTCGTTATTCCCCGAGTCCCGGTTACCCGAGAATCGTAAACTACATGCGAGTGCCATTACCAAAAGTTACAAAATCAAGTAAATCTTGAGAAAAAAATCGAAATTGACAATTCGGAAAAACTTTTGATGATACTGCGATCTCCACATAGCCTGCATATTCCCCATCATTATATATAAGATTTCTATAATCCAAAGAATTTTCTATAAGTAGTCTGTGAGTTGGTTCCGCTACAATAGAAGTTGAGTATTCATCCCAATTACGTAACTTCGACAATTTGAGATCTGATTTCATTAAATAATGCTTTTTTATATATAGTTTGATATAAAAGGAAAGAAACAATTACCATCACCAACAATACGTTTTATTGTGGTTATTACTATTAGGTTGTATTTTATAGCCACAATAATAAATAATATTATTAGCCACGTAGGTGTAATATTGCTAAAATATATGTATTTTCGCTCGCAATCGCAAGAACACTGCGGCGATGAGGGCCGATCGGCAGATAGGGCGTCAGCTTGTGACAGTTCAATAAATCACGGACGGAATAGCAGCACCATTTATATCGAATCCGTGTGGAAACTGTTTACAACAAAAATTTGTAAACATAAATAAAAGGACTGTATAAATGCTTCTTTGACAATTATTTACAAATATATAGACGAAAAGATTTCCATCACTTCTGAAATCTGTAAATTCGACCAGTTAGAACATCAGAAATAAGCATTTCAAAAAAACGCAAATTTGAATATCTAGGCAATAAAAATTAAACACATTTAAACACTATTCATAAAACATTACAAGGCAAAAGGAGTAATTTGAAGCTATAAATGTTAATAACTGCTTTTTCGGTAATTATTTTCATGTCTAACTATTTGTTTAAGAAAGTTCCAACAAAAGCTATTATTATACAAAGGTTTAAACGTTTATAGTAAACAACGATCTTAAACTTCATTATTACCAATCAACGTCGTGTTATTAGATAATACATATTACCAAAGTAGCTGCTTTTCTTGTTTCGATTACTAAATTAGTTTTTAACAAACAGTCGCTACTTATAACAGAACACCTTAATTACACGTCAGTATAATGTATTAAACTTTGATGAAACTGTTTTCCATTTAGTTGATCCAACTGATCGGAGTAGTTAGTACTTTAGAAACAACTCCAAACTTAATCATTGGCTGTTACATTTAACAAGAGCACAATGTTCCCAAGTGATCAAATTGTACCGTCCCTTGCGTTATCAAGTAAGTATCTTGTTTTCGGATAATGCTGTTTGGTTAGAGCAATTGTTTTTCACGGAAATTTGTATCTGTCAAGGATATCCCCTGTTTAATCACAATGATCGTTATTAGAAGTTGACGGAAACGAAGTGGGTTATTTGAAAAATAAACTATAGTTAATAGAAACTCTTTATTTTAGATTTATTTAATCAGCGCGCTTCAATTTAGATTTTAACCAAATAATTAATTATTTTAATTTTGCCTATTAAGTTTTCTTCATCGAGTCTACTCCCCGTTATAATTAACAACAATTATGTATAATACTTAAGCATAGTAGTACTACCCTATGTAAAACATCTTACAATTTGCTATTAGAGATTTAATAGAATATTTAATTTAAAAATTGCCTAAATAAAAGTTCACTAAAACTCATCAATACACTTCCTTGAAATATAAAATAAATAAAAATAATTAATTAAAAGTTGTACAAGATTATTATGTCACGACCTGTTAATTATTTCAACAGCTAAACTCTCATTATCAAATGTAATAAAACTTGCAAAACTTTTAATTAATTGCTATTATTTATTTCTTGATTTTGGAGTTTCATCAAGTCAAGCTAGAATAATACTACTTATACTTGAAATTGGAATAACGTAATAAATAACATATATGGCAAATTTATGTGTTGGACAAATGTAGTTCTTAATAGATTCTACCAAAAAGTCCGGGATAACCATATTGTTATCATCAATTATTGGCCAATCAACAGCCTTGGTAGTGTAATGTCTGGCGTGCCGGACTTTCACGCAAGCGGCCCGGGTTCGACTCCTGGTGCTGGCAGATCTGGTTAAGGTTTTCTGCAGTTTCCCTTAGCTGTAACACAAATGTGGGATTTGCGCTGTTCCATCTATAAGTCGGCTGCAGCCGCACATTGGGCCTACATAATAATAATGATCGCCCCCTCCCTCCCGCACAAGCTTATAGCTTCTGGGGCCTTGGTTTAGGTTATGGGTTGTAGTAATTATTATTATTATTATTATAAATAACCACAGTCACTGTTTTTGCTTTTATTTAATATTAGTTTTAAGATATTAATTTTATTATTCAATATTGGGTAAAAATATTTTCACAACTTGATTTATTTTGTTCCTTATTGAAGTTTTCTTTATTTATATTTTATCACATCCTAGATTTGCAACTGCACTAAAAGAAAAGAAAAAGAAATTGTAAATTTATGTTACCTTTTCCCATGCATAAAGTGAAATATTTTGAAATATAAAGTAAGAAATAATTTTGGTTTTCTAGGAGACTTGGTTTCGAATAACTAATGCTTATTATAATAATGAACACCTTTTGCAAGTAAGAATATGCAATTATCTTTTAAAACGATTAATTGAATTTTAAGGTGTGGTCTTGAAAGATAAGTTTGGGATTAAATGTCTTCCTAGGAGAGCTATAAAGAAAATTGGATTAGAAAAGTAATAATAAAATCAATTATAAAAAAAATTACTATTTACCTGATAAAATGAGGTTATTATTTTGTTGACAGATTGATACCTTGCTCTTTTATGATTAACTCATTAGAGAGCACTTTATTTGGTAGCGAAAATTATTTAAAATTTTATTTACGGTTGACTGGAAGAACTGAATTTTAAAAAGAGAACAGAATCCCGTCATTTTTAAAATTATTATTAAAGCCTTTAATTTAAGTTAATTAGAAGTTAACAACATACAAAGAAATCTATTTTATTCAAAGTCACAAAAGGAATTTTATAGAGCAAGAGATTGGAGTCTCTATATAAAGGTACTCTCAAAACATTATTATTATTGCGATAAAGTAAAATATATTACAGGGTATTTTATTTACCTATTTATTTGAGCTAAGACGCTGAATTATTTTAATTACGGAGTTTTAATCACTATACACATAAATAAATTCGAACGTGTTAATTTAATAGCAACAAAAAAGTCTTTTGTAATATATAATTTTTAGACACAATTAATTAAGGAGTTCTTTTAGACGCTCAGCCGTGATGGCTTGTACAGCGCTTAAAGGCCGCTCAAATTGTCCTACATTCGCGCTGGCAAATTTGGTAAAATATATAAGTATTTAAAATTACTTGTAGCAGATCTCTACAGATAGCAGAATGAATCAAAATGTTGACATAAAACATTTAATTAATACGATAATAAATATGTTACAATTAAGCCAGTCTCAGTGGATAAGTGGTTTGCATGTTTGCTTCATAATCCAATGGTCGTAGGTTCGATCCCCGGCCGAACTGGTAATTTTTCATAGCGGAGAAAAATTAAAACACATGCCTTCTTCTCAGATAGGAAGTAAAACAGTAGGTCCCGTGTCAATGCGATGTTTGGCACGATAAAAATCCCTACTGGGGTTGGAATTCCCTCAGATTCGGCTAAATTCTAGTAGAGTCGGCCAAATGATCATAGCAATCGGTGCCATGAGATACGAAGGATGCTCCGCCATCCTGATTCCTCGCCCCCCAAAAAAAAGAAATAAATAAAAAATACAATTAAATATCCTAGTGCGCTGCTTTGAGTTTATTCTAAATAAAAGTTGATAAAACGTTCCGAACGGAAGTTAATACGATATTGCAGTTTAAAATTTAAAATTTTGTTCTTTTACAATTTTTCGGTTGCATAGGATTTAACCGATTAGTTAAATTGATATAGAAATTTTGTAGTTTTATCTTGAGAAGCAAGAAGGATTAGTATACACTACATATTGCTTTGTTTGTAGCCACTGTTTAGTCTTGTATTTTATTGTGAAATATTGATGTTTGCATTAGAAGGAAAAATTGTATTATTTTACAAAGACTCTTAACGTTTTGTAACACAAAATAGTAGTTGTTAGATAATAATTAGTCTTATAGACAGTAGTCTGTATAATATGTTTTATTCTTACTGAGAATTATTTGTTTTCTCTTTCAAGTAAGTTCTGAGGAGAAATGCGATGTAACTATTTATTGGTGACACGATGGGGATTTTATTAATTTCTCGCTGGTATAATCAGAAATGTAAGTAATTACTACTTTAAAAGTTCCTTTAAATGTGCTTGGTGTGAAAATGATTGTTGACAAGAGAAAGTGTGAGATGGTCAACTTGTAACAACCTTAATCTCAACAATTTAACAAAAAAATCCCCACTCATTTAGGCTTCTTGTAACTAATTAAAACTCCACAAAACCAAATAAATACAAATTACTTATTATGTCTTACGATTCCTTACGAAACGTCTTATTGATTCTAATTACTTTCAGGTATCGTGGGTGTTCATTACAAAAGCTTACTAATTTCAGATAGGAAGCAGGAGTAATTAAAAAAATAAAAAGGCGCCACCCAATTTTTTTGATGTTATTGTTCAAGATTAAAATATCTAAAGTTAACATATGGCATACCTCAATCTTCTATGATTTGCAATTTTGCTGAGCCTTTTGCCTATTTTTAATTGTTAGATTTCGGCTTATCTCACGAGTGATTTCTTCTTTAATCTCTTCTGGAGTTGTTATTTCCTCTAGATCTAGATTTTGTCAATTGCTTTAGCTCATAGCGTTTTCCATTCTGTCATGTATATTTTTGGATCTGATTACATCACCCGATTTCCTGCTATTACGATCTTTACACTCCCCTGCTTAGTTTCCTCAACGTTTATTCTCACTTCTTTAATGTCGATACTGTCTTCAATGGCACGCAACTTTTTTGCGCGTTTGGAGGAACTGTATTCTGTTGGTTTTATAATTTCTGTTCCCAATACATATCTTTTTCTTGTTACCCTCTACCACTCCCCTTCTCGGTCTCCTGCTTTGTTTTCCCTCTTTTTGTTTAATATTGTAATTTTTTCTCTTATCCCTTCTCGTCTATTTAGTTATCACTTCTAGAAGCCTTTTAAAGTATCATGTGAATTACCCGATATATAGCATATACTAGATTTTTTCTATTTTCTTTCATTTTTATTCTTTGTAGCACTTTTATCATGCTCCTAATTCCTTCTTTATCTCTCTCCTTTACATTTACTATCATAATGTACATTCTTATTCACGTTTTTTCTGTCGCGTTGTCTTCATCCATTACTAATGCACTCTTATTATGTAGTGCATATCATGATTATTCTGCTTGGTTTTAACATGTCTTCTTCAAGCACCGTTGTTACGCGTAGCCCCTTGCTTATCTCTTCCATAGCCAGCACTACTTTTTGTCTTGCTGCAACAGAATAAAAAATATTTTAAATACTAGTTGCCTTAATAACGGACTTTTAAAAATGTCATTAAAAGTGTCATGTTATAATCCAGCTGAAGAGAAAAAACTAATAGAAACTGCCGTAAATTTAAAATAGTTACCTGTAGTAGATTTTCAAAAAAATGTCATTTTAAATTTTGTTTGTAAAAAAGATTTTAAATGTAGCTGCTGGATTCGGTAACAAGTTTGGCTTATCATCAACCCGCTTCAACTAACTGATCTACGACAAAACATTAGCGCGTGCGCGAACCACATTTATTTTAAAATTAGATTGTATTTATTTAAATATTTTTTCTTTAAGAAGAGTATAAATGTAATGTTTTCTCTGATCATTTTGAGGATAAGTTTTTTTTTGAACAGAATGTCAAATGAAGCAGTAACTTAATTCGCGCCGGGAGAGTTTACAAACGATTTTTTTAAAGCACGTGTCAATCCCTATATTCTATACGACATAACTAAATATACCTATAACAGGGTGGCCAGCGAACCTAGAAAACTTGAAAACCGGGAAAAACTGGGAATTTGCACAATCTGGAAAAACCTTGAATTAGTGTTCAAATTTGAGAATTTCTTTTCCAACCATTTCACCATGACTTTGTGTGTCCAAAAGAGCTTTAGTTGAATACTGGAACAGTAACAATTTATTGTTTAAGTTGATAACATTATTGAATAGCTGTTCTTAAAATGTCAAACTTATTTACACAAATTTGAAAACCAAATGCAGAATTACAATTTTCAGTGTTGCCAATTGTTAAACCAGTTAACAAAGTATAAAAAATTACCAGTAGTGGGCAATAAGATATAATAACAAAAAGAGTCTCTTCAATTAGAGTCTGAATTTGAAAAATTTGAGAGAAAATGAAATGAGAAAATTGAGAAATTTGAAAAGTTCAGAAATGGTTACATGGCCAAATATTGGCACGCATGTGAACGGTATTTGGCTCAATTTAAAAACACGAAGTAATGTTTGGTGTATATAAAACATTATTTAGCATTAAAATTAGGATGTCAAAATCAGAACATTATATTAGAAATATTGTGATATAAAATGGCGGGCGCGGTGGCAACGTATTAGCCAAACTCTAATTGAAGGGTCTCTAATAACAAGATGTTAAACTCAAAAACAGAAATATAGATAAATCGTGATAAGTAAAGATAAAATAAATTGTGATTAAAGTTGAAATCTAGAAATATAATTGGATAAGATTTCAGGTCTCTTAAATCTCAGCCAATGAAATTTCTGAATTTCGAGTTCAATGACAATTAAGTTAGTCTGAACTTAATTAAGCTTTGTGAAACCGGCCACAAAAGAGATTTATTTGAATACCGGAAACAGTAACATTTTATATTTTAAAATTGATATTACTCGTGAACAGTTGTACAAATGTCAACTTATTTACGCTGTAAATTTGAGAAACAAATGCAGAATCTGAATTTTCGCTGCTACCAACTGTCAAAAAACTTAACAAACTTTTCCCTATTTAAAAATAAAAGTAAGTTATTTTTTAAAATGATTAAAAAAATAACGCAAATAGAAAAAATAGTATAAATTATTCGTTTTATCAGATTTTTTAGCGCACTTTAAAAAACTCCCCGCTGAACTTGGACGAGTGCGCTAAAAACGTGCATTATGAATTTATTTACGTCACGTTGGCAACACGAACATTTTTTATCCTTCTTTTATTTTACAGTGGCGTCTCAAAAATAACATAGCTTAAAAACTTAAGCTTACTTGATAATAACATTATCTAACAAACCAAAGTTCTGGAAGGAAACTGTTCTGTAAAATAAAAAACAAGGAAAATGAAACAAAAAATCAATGAAAACCCGGAACAACGTGGCAAAGCACAACGATGTGTACGAGAAAGTGACGAGTTGACGCTGAATTTGGCGCAACACGTTTCAGTACTGCTACACTAACAACGGAAAATACACTAAAATATATGACCCGAAATTCAAACCCTCCTCACTCGATTTGGGTCACTGGCATACTATTTTGCAAATTTCAGTTAAACTGATCTATTTTCGATCGTTATTTAGGCTCTTCCGGCAATAACAATGTCTTCAAGTTTTATGTTCCTTTATTATTAATTTTAAACTAATAATTTGATCATCGATATGGGTATGTATCAGGTACGTAGCTAAGGGAGGGGCTGGTGGGACTGACCCCCTTCCCAAGCATATAGGCAACTGATTGATATAATAGCCCCCCCCCCAATTTACTTCTTCATATTTTTTGACTTCTATTTTTGAGATGAACAATATTTTAAAATTAGCTCCCTTTCCCCGAAAAGAATTCTGGTTGCGTGCCTGGTATGCGTAAATCATTGAAGAAAAAAAACCGGGAAAAAACCTTAAATTCAAAAGTACGACTCTTGCTGGTCACCCTGTAAATAAAGACCTAATGTGACATCTGTCAAAGTTTAACTCAAAATTTACAATAAATGAGTGCTTTTTACAATCTTGTGTCAACAAATACAAAAAATATGGAATGATCCGCGTGCGCCGATAATTTTTAGGTTCTTGGTCTCTTAGTACGACGCGTTAGCGAAGCTTGGCCTCGAATCTAAAAATTGACATAACAGCGCACTTGTAACGAAAATAATGTCCATTTTGTTGTCAATCCTTTTTGTATGTTGACTGTTATGTAAAGAATCGCTACAAGGCCCAATGACCGAGCTTTTTCCAGAATTCCTGCTTTATTGAGGTGTTACCACTAAGTAGGCTAAAAACACTATTTTCAACCTTACTTCCCCTAAAGCTGCTTTTTGTTTTTCTTGTAACATTAAAAATTTGAAGCTCTAACTTAAACTAACGTCTCAGATTTGGACGTCAACTGTAACATACTATAAAACTCAAAATACTGAATACTTACTGGAATTGCTTACTTAATACCAAGAACGATACTTACTGTACTTTAATGCACCGACTAAAGATCTTTTTCTGTTGACAAATGATTATTCAGGGCGTAGGTGCTGGTCTCGCTAGCTTATAGATTGTAAAGAAAAAATAAGGTTTGTAGAAATTAATAAGGAATATGGGCGCCATTTACTCGAAGTCATTACAATTCTTGATCCGAATCCCCAGGTAAAAAAAGATTCGGATTATATTGATCAAAATTAATTAAATTAAATAACTAATCATAATTAGTTAATTGACGTTAAAGCAGGTTAGATAATTGAATAATTTCAATTAATGATCGGTCCAGTATTATCACAATAAGGATTGGTTTAAATTCTCATTTATTCATAGATAAAGATATTTTTTTGTCTTAAAAGACAATAATAAAAACAATCATAATAGTGTTCTAATAAGGATCCTTATTGAGAAGAAAATGCTTGCATTATTAGCAAAAGGTTTTCATACAAATGGAACAAATAAATTTTCATTACAAAACTTACTTCTAACATACAGTTTATCGGAAAATACTTGTTAACTCGTTGTATTTTACAATCCTTTAAATTCCACTGGTATCACTAACACAATAATGCCTTTAAATACTCTTAAACATTAGGTACAAAGTACCTCACACGTGGTAGAAATAGAACTTTGAATTATTGTTGTCGATGCTGAAGTTGTAAACCATTGTTTATGAACTAAGGTTTTATGGTAATTATGTCAAATTTGGCCATGCAATATCATTTCATTATTAAAGAATTGACCACATATAGTTTCAAAAGAAACTTTCATCATTTAAAAAGTTATCACGTCGATACAATTTTATTCCTCAAAAGGTTGCATTATCCCCAATACAATATTATTTTTTAATCCGGCACAAAATTTATGCTGTTTCCCAATACTAGCACTGCAATACAGAACTAAAATGTAGTTTCTTTATCTTTAACATTCAATTAACTTTGAATTCACTTCACAAATCATAAACTAACGGTGCACTAGATTAGTTATTAACTTTACTAAAACATAATACTAATCTTTAATCTAAAGCTTCTAAATCTCTGATCGGTAAACTGAACGGAAAAAACTCAAAATTACTTCATTTGGCGGTTCAAAACAGTCACACTTATGTGCGTTCCGTTTAGTAAAATATTACTGACTCTCGCTGATTGGGCGTATCCCAATCACTTCCTACTGGAAGGAACGTGGGGGTAAGTTCACACAGGTACCCCACGTAAAACAACCTTGACATTCATAACTCTTCTGTAGACTGTATTAGACTGACTGACTTGGCGGTCTAGGACATTTGTGAGCGGCTGTTTAGGCGCGGCTATTTCGGCGCGGGCGTTTTGGCACGAGGACAGTTGTCGCCGGACAGTTTGGCGCATGGACACTTCGGTGCAAGCACACTTAGGCCCAGGCACATTTCGACGAAAAGACAGTTCGGTGAATGTAAATTTCTCCGCGACAAATTAGGGTGCAACCTTCAAAGATCTTTAAACAAAACGATTTTTTGGATCGTTAGTATAATTTTTTAGGACAAGCTACTCTATTCTCAGAGTAACCTTTTTTATTTTTATGTACACACATACAACTTCTTAATTTCAGAGTTTCGCTTGGCTTGGTTAAATTGCGTTATTCCAGTGGCTTTTGTATTTAAGCTGGACTATAAGCACTAAGCAGTATCCATTTATAAGTGTTACCTATTGAGACAAAATTCGTGAAGTGGAACACGTATTTATCAGTGGTACGATAGTCAATGTTAATATCAATTTTCCTATGTCATTTAATTGATTTTATAAAATTTGAAATTTTTTAAAAGTTATTAACATGAATATCAAAGATGATATTCTTATAAACAACAAGGGATTTATAATAAACAAATTAAATTCTTATTACACATTATTCCCTTATGCAGAGATTTGCAGAATTTTGTTTGATTGTTAATATTATTATAGTTGTTTAATATTACCTGTAAATAATAATACTAGACAGCTTCTCGCGCCGAAGTGTCCCTGCGTCTAAGTGGTTCGCGCCGAAGCGTCCCTGCGCCGAAGTGTCCTCGCGTCAAAGTGTCCTACGCCAAAACGTCCGCGCCGAAATGACCGCGCTTAAATATCCGGCTCCGCTGGCTTGGGGATGCAAAAATATCTTTACGCTAATATTTTTAAGAGAGGGAACTTAACCACCCTATCAAAAACTAGACTGACACACATTACCGAATAGAAAAATTGTTCTAGAACCTTCCACGGGCATTTACAGGGTCAAAAAACTTGCTTCGTAGCATGAAAGCAGATATTTAAAAAATATTGCAGACTGTTTCTGTGTATGTATATTTTCGAATAATCTATTCATCAAAAACGAAAATAGGCAGGTATAAAATACATAAATTTGAATTAAATGTGCTTTTAGACGTATCATTTTGTTAAGAAGTCAATTTTATTTGTGTATTTTTATTGCAAAAACATTTTCATCTGCGTGAGAACGCTTTGAATGACTTTTTATATTAACGAAAAACATTTTTAAATTATAAATACAATAAATTCTGTAATAAGTCTGTAATTTTAAACCAACGAAAATATATTTAAATGAACAGGGTCGTCCTAAGATTATTTACAATCAATGCATTTAAACTGGCATGAAACTTATTTAAACTGACGCGCTTAAATGTTCGGCTCCGCTGGCTTGGGGATGCAAAAATATCTTTACGCTAATATTTTTAAGAGAGGGAACTTAACCACCCTATCAAAAACTAGACTGACACACATTACCGAATAGAAAAATTGTTCTAGAACCTTCCACGGGCATTTACAGGGTCAAAAAACTTGCTTCGTAGCATGAAACCAGATATTTAAAAAATATTGCAGACTGTTTCTGTGTATGTATATTTTCGAATAATCTATTCATCAAAAACGAAAATAGGCGGGTATAAAATACATAAATTTGAATTAAATGTGCTTTTAGACGTATCATTTTGTTAAGAAGTCAATTTTATTTGTGTATTTTTATTGCAAAAACATTTTCATCTGCGTGAGAACGCTTTGAATGACTTTTTATATTAACGAAAAACATTTTTAAATTATAAATACAATAAATTCTGTAATAAGTCTGTAATTTTAAACCAACGAAAATATATTTAAATGAACAGGGTCATCCTAAGATTATTTACAATCAATGCATTTAAACTGGCATGAAACTTATTTAAACTGACGCGCTTAAATGTTCGGCTCCGCTGGCTTGGGGATGCAAAAATATCTTTACGCTAATATTTTTAAGAGAGGGAACTTAACCATCCTATCAAAAACTAGACTGACACACATTACCGAATAGAAAAATTGTTCTAGAACCTTCCACGGGCATTTACAGGGTCAAGAAACTTGCTTCGTAGCATGAAACCAGATATTTAAAAAATATTGCAGACTGTTTCTGTGTATGTATATTTTCGAATAATCTATTCATCAAAAACGAAAATAGGCAGGTATAAAATACATAAATTTGAATTAAATGTGCTTTTAGACGTATCATTTTGTTAAGAAGTCAATTTTATTTGTGTATTTTTATTGCAAAAACATTTTCATCTGCGTGAGAACGCTTTGAATGACTTTTTATATTAACGAAAAACATTTTTAAATTATAAATACAATAAATTCTGTAATAAGTCTGTAATTTTAAACCAACGAAAATATATTTAAATGAACAGGGTCGTCCTAAGATTATTTACAATCAATGCATTTAAACTGGCATGAAACTTATTTAAACTGACGCGCTTAAATGTTCGGCTCCGCTGGCTTGGGGATGCAAAAATATCTTTACGCTAATATTTTTAAGAGAGGGAACTTAACCACCCTATCAAAAACTAGACTGACACACATTACCGAATAGAAAAATTGTTCTAGAACCTTCCACGGGCATTTACAGGGTCAAAAAACTTGCTTCGTAGCATGAAATCAGATATTTAAAAAATATTGCAGACTGTTTCTGTGTATGTATATTTTCGAATAATCTATTCATCAAAAACGAAAATAGGCAGGTATAAAATACATAAATTTGAATTAAATGTGCTTTTAGACGTATCATTTTGTTAAGAAGTCAATTTTATTTGTGTATTTTTATTGCAAAAACATTTTCATCTGCGTGAGAACGCTTTGAATGACTTTTTATATTAACGAAAAACATTTTTAAATTATAAATACAATAAATTCTGTAATAAGTCTGTAATTTTATTAGATTTTTTCCGGTAATGTAAAATCCTAGCCATCTTTTTTACAAAAATAATTCTGGGTTATTTGTGGATACTCTACTTGATGCTATTTACTGGTATAGACCTAATTTATACGTCAAATATTTTAACAAGAATGTAAATGAAGTGTATAGACAGGCAATTTATAAAATTATGGGAACAATTGAGTTAATAGCCAGAATGTAAATTGAAAGAATGTATGTTGCTAGGAATTTATTGGATATACCCACAGACTATTCTGGTAGATTACTACAGAGTGCATTTCTTGAATTATTCATTAGCTAATCCAAATATCAATACGATCGCGTGCTGGGAATTAAACCACTGCATGTATTGAGATTCGCATTCTTTGCGCTTTTATTATTTCCGACTGCTTGAATATTTAAAAAGTAAATATTTCGTCTAGTCTCATCCAGTATTACATAAGCAGTCATATACACTTTTGCGAATAAAACGTGAACAACTGTTTGTGGGCAATGCGTTGATTATACCCTGATAATTCTTCGAGTGGAAAAAGAGAGTAATAGTTTGTTTTCTCATGTCTTTATGGTTTATTCACTGTGCCTAGGTGAAGTTACCCTATAAAACTGGAAGTAAATTACGTGGAAATCCTGATAAATTGTTTCTTGTTTTTAACTGGAAGAACAAGATGGTAACAAATGTTCGCAATCTGTTGAGCTTTTTGGACCGAGGAACTTTTGGTGCTGTTCGCTAATGATTCTTTCTAACGAGCTCCTTTTGTTCTAATACCATTATTGTACTTTTTATATAAGAAATGAAGGAACGAACTCCAGATAGAAAAGCCAGAAGTTTTTTAATTTTCTTTCATGGAAGTTTTGGGCTCAAGCTGTTATGTAGTCCGATTTTTTCAAGTGCATTACTTCAAGATTGTTTCTATTAGAAGATCGTTAGGACCACATCGAGTTTGTTAAATTTCATTTCCTTTTCTGAACAAAATTTCTTTTGAAAACTTGCCGCACCGAAGTTACAAGGAAATAGTCAATTTCAAAGTGCTCTTAAATTCGATTATCGTGTACTATCTACATTTCATCGGGTATAATGCGATTTTCGAACATAAAAGCCTCATTCTGAAACTTTCTATTCCCTTTTTAAAGAAGTTTTCAGCGCGTCCTGCGGTTTAAATTTAAAATCTTGCGCTGTATTTTATTAGTGACTGACAGAAACTCGAATTCTACTATAATTTGAAATGTGACTTGTACTGACGTATAAAAGGCTTAAATTAATAAACTTCCTTGAGAATTATTTTCTTCCAATATAACTGCTTATATTCTCGACGGTGAATACTTCGAAAATCAATTTGGTAGAACCAAATTGAGGGAAATAAACTCCGAGTTTAGATGCTATTAGATTTTATCCTATAAATAAATAAGCAGTAACGGAACCCACGCTATAATAATCGTTTAATATTATTGTTATTTCCACATTTTTACCTCTTTTATTACTACTTTTCTCATCATCATTCTGACGCTGGTATTAAACGGTAGACTATACAATTTTGTAATCATCTTTCCAACAATCTAATCTGTAAATATAAATTTGGAATTATGTTCTTTACTACTGTTACGTGATAATAAACATAAATTACAGTTATGCAGGGTTTTTGAATGAAGAGACTGAAATCTAAAAAATATAACAAAAAGGTTAAGAAATTAAATCCGTCAATATTATATGTTAGTAAGAAAACCTAAAAACTAAGGAATCTCTTGACGAGTTGTTTTTAAACTACTTGAAGGGGGTGTAGTGCAAAAAAAATAAATTTTAGAATAAAAAAATCTAAGAAACCAAAAGTAACAAATGTAAATTAGTTTCGAACTACCAATACATAGGTGTGATAACAAAAGAAAATATAATTTTGTGAGATGATAGAGCAACCAGTACTGTAACACTTGAAGAATATTAAGGTTTTTCAAGTTTCATCGCATTTCTCGATCTGAGCGTCAATTTATAGTTTATAAAAGTTTTAGTATTTTATATTTACAGAATTTTACAAAAGAATAATGAAAATCCGAGTAGTTTTAACCGGTTCCGAGATAACGATCTTTTTTTGCCTCTTCCGCTCTTCCACTATAGTTAGTAAGTAAAAATGTGGGTTAGATTTCGGGTAATACTACTATAAAATCGTTCCAAGAATATTATCTCCCTTTTTAAATTTCCACGAATTCATGTTAATAGTAGTTAGTACGTAAAATTATGGGTTAAATTCTTTCATAGAATACTACTAGAAAATAGTTCTAAGAATTATTTCACCCTTTTTAAATTACCAGGAATTCATTTTAATAGTATCGAGTCATTTCATACGAAATCATCTAAAAAAAAAATTTTTTTTTTGTTGCTCCACTATTTTAGATTTTGCTCAAACTTTGTGAGAATCTTCTTTAGAGTTCCAAAGAATGAAATCCATTGTCATTTCATTTTCGCATGCGTCAGTTCCCGCCTGCCCTAATTAAAGCATTTAAAAATCATCATTTTTATGCTTTAATATTTTTAGCTGTAAAAATCGTTCTATTTGCATTTCAAAGCTAAAAGATAGTAATTTCTTTGAAAAGAATAGAAATTCACACAATCAACACCCCCGAAAAATAACACGGTGCCGAAAATACGTGTATTTTATTGATTTTTCGTAATTTTTAACTTACAGACTTTAGACTCCCAGCGTCTCGCCTATTGAAGGCAAACAGCTAATATTTCCCAGACATCAAGTGTACATATCGTGGAAGAAATTAAACCTACAATTACTTTACAAACCTAAAATACGTCTGCAATAAAAAAATCTCTGCTTGAAAACTTGAAATTTTAAAAAATCGCATTATTTAGGCTATAATATGAATGTGTTGGCTAGGAGATAAAAATTATCCAAGTAATTAGTATACTATATATACTACAGTAAGTATATGTACTACTAAATAAATTGTATATAGTAACGTATCCATTTCGAGCTTAATTAGTGTTTTAGAGCCCTTTATCGTCTTAGCGCCTCCGGCTGTCGCCTAAAGCTCTAAGTGACTCTGTGGGCTCCAAAACACTCAATTAAGCCCTTAATACATAATATACTATTATGTATCAAGAATTTTTGTTAATCTTCCTGTTAATTAACACCAGTCAACCATGGATTCCTTGCATCAAAGATATTAATGTTTTTAGAACAGTGAATCCCAAACTTTCAAACTCAAAGGTCCCTAGAAATAAAAAAAATCATCGGGCCCGCTTAAAACTATAAATTTAATAGCTTCTCTCAAATTGTGCAAATCAATCTAAAAATAATTTTTAAATATGATTGCAGCTTAATTAATTGGTTTGGTATTAATTTGATAAAGACTTTACAATAACTTCTAATACGAAAAAACAAAGTTTAACAAAAATATTATTAGTTATAACATAATTTTTGTGTTGTTCGCAAGCCCCCCTACAACCTGTTACGGACTCCACCGACCGCACTTTGGAAACCACTGGTCTAGGGTATCAAGCTAAATCCAAAATCGAGGCTTAATATAAGCGTGTTCGTAAATTCTCTTGCCAAGGAAACGTTTTTATTGTTGGTTTTTCGAAAAAAAAGTCGCTCTTTAAAAAAATGTTCTGCATCAGTTAAAAGCTCAAATGCTGCAATTAAAATTAACCTAGCGTATACAGGGTGATTAAATAATAGTGGTAATGAAAAGGAGCCGCAATGAATCATCCCTTAATCCTTTCTTTGAAACCTGTTTACTATTACCTGCTACTTACTGACACATTTATTGTTTATTTAGGCACCTTAAATACATAATCACACGACAACTACCTAAAATTTGCTAAGAATTCACATTTTTGGTTTAAAGTGTAATAAAAAGAACCGACAAAAGTTTAAAAAGATATGTAGTAAATATCTGTAGCCAGTCTACAGATTTATTTCAAGTTGTTAACAACGACTTGTTTTAACGTATAGACTTAGTGGTGAATCAGTGCAAACATTAATCTTTTTCTTGTTTACTGAGATTTTGATTTTTATGTTCAATATGACAGACTTTGACAGTCACGACAGTTAGTCGCCGCAAGCGGCTCGTTTCCTGACTAAGAGAAGAAAAAAGTTTTCGCGACTACTGTATGCATTTGGAAAATAACTATGTTTCCAAAACGAGCCGGCTCGAAACTCGGCTCGATTTCGAGGCTAGTTTCGAGTCGAGTTGAAAGAGAATATTTCGAGTCGAGTTTCGAGTCGAGCTTGAATATTTTTTTTCGAGTCGAGTCGACCACCATAACCGAATGCAGGGCACGCTAGATTTGTAATTAAAAAATCTAATTACTACCTAATTACAAGATCTAATCCCAGTTTGTCTATTTTTTTCTTAATAAAGTTATGAAATATATAATATGTTTTATAAATAAACAATTTTTTATAAATATAATTTCTTTCTTTCTTATTTCTTTTTTATTTGAACTTGTTAATTTAAAAATAAATATTTAATTAATTATTTGAATAACATTTTTAAATGTTATTTGTTTATTATCATTATAAAATAAAACTACCTAGCAGACATCGATCTTTCGACCGACGCGTTACGAAGCAATAACCTTACACATCGAGGCACAGGAAATAGTTGTTGGGTGCGCTAACGCGCATTGTATGCTATTAGAGCTAATGTTAGATTTTATTTATGCTTTACAGTTAAATATTAATATCGTTATATTTAATCGTTTAGTTTTATTTTTAGATAACATAAATATACATATACAGTTTAACAATAGGTTAACAATGACTATAAAATTTAAGGATAATTTTGCGTAATTACTTCTTTTCATAAATATTATATTTATAAAAATAATCTTTATTTATAAAGAATATTAAATATATATAAAAATATCCAAACTAGGATTATAACTTGGGTTTTGGAATTTCAAATCTAACGCGCCCTGCATTCGGCTTTGGTGACTGCTATCGTACCTTTTTTCTTCAATGAATTCTCTTTTTGGTTATTTCTATTCTTTCCTTCATTGCTTATTGCCTCCTTTATTAGGTAATGGTTAGGCAACTACAATTTTAATAAATACAACACCAGAGAACAATAGTTCTGTTGTCGATTTGCATAAGTAGTCCAAGTTTAGGATCTTCTTCAAATAAAACGTCAATTATATGCGCATGTCACCTAGGCTGTGCACTGGGTGTTGGAGCCTTATTTATTTTATTTTATGATCAACCCAGAGACACCTTGTATAAATAATTTAAATACTACAATAAGTTCATCAACTTTCCTTCCAAGTTTTGTAGAGCTTTTTAAACATATTCTAATTTTCATCGCTTTTAGTAGAATCTTCGGACTCACCAGTGTTTTGTAACAGATTCTTTTATTAGATCTTCCGTATGACGTTTACAATTCTTCCAAACTTCGGAAGTTATTTTGTTAAACGCCTCTTGTATTGGTTGCCTATGTGGTATGCATAATAAGCATTATACAATAAAAGCTTACCTGGTTATTTTCAAATGCAATATAGAGTAGGATATATATTGCACATATTGCATTTTAATTTAATAGAACTATATATCGCCTACCTGTATGTGCATTTCAAACAATCGCCTTGTCACGAGCATTTCATTGTGGACTTACTAAAAATTCAACGACTTGACGTGGTCCATGTGGTACACAAGATCTTTAGTCGCTACTTTAATTCCAGTGGGCACTTAAAACGACCATAGCTTTTTTTTACGGGAATTCAAATCTTTATCATTTATTTTCATATTCACCACTCTCTTCACGGTACTCGGTTGTAACATTCTTAAAATGTTACAAAGTTTTTATATCTATAGTGTGGTTGGTTGGGCGTGTGGTGGGCCGCGAGAGGGTGGTTGGTAGGGTGTTTGGTGGAGACACTTTGGGGGTATGCTCATTTTCTTCTTTCCGAGTATATTTCCCGACCTCTTTTTCAAGGTCTTGTGTTCCTTCTCTGTCCTATACTCTTCCAGTCAGCTATTGTACTCTTTTGTGCATTGTTTGTTTCACTGTGCGTGAATATCCTCTCTTCGCCTTTTTACTTTTCCACTATTATTGTTTAATAGCATTATGATTGATTAGTGTTAGTGTGGTGTATGATCAATCATGTGGTGGTTGTATACGCTAGAGTATATCTACTCCTTTGTGTTGTTTCTGTAAAAGTGAGGTTAGTTTCAGTTTAAACGATGTTTACATTTTTCTTAACCGATAATTTTTAGGATTGATCGAGTGATGTCTTCTCACTTTACTTACTAGTTGAGGTCCATTTGTCGACTCATGTTTGATTGTCTGTTTATAGACTTTTGGTTGATTTGATGCTCCTTTAATTAAAAGGGTGAGTTTATTTAGATTTCATTAAAACTTCTACCTTAGGTCATTCACCTGTGGTCTAATGGTTGTTTACTTTTCTTTATAGAGCAATTTTGTTGGATTTTAACAAATCCAGTATTTAAAGCACTTTAACTTGCCCGGTTACCAAATTATGGATTATAAATTAATCAAGCAATCGAGATCAATTAATTTGGGCCTGGTTATCTAATTAGTTTGGATAGAAAATTAAGCCTGGATTTATTCCTTATTTATTCCTTTTCGGTGACATACTGGTTACGAAGGATATTGGTGGCTGTACCTTCTTAGAGAATTAAAGAGCCATTTGAACTCTATTCCGACTACATCAAAATGTACCTTACGGGACATGAATTCACCAAGTAACATAGTAATTCTTTTATTTTTATTAAAAAGCTCAAGTAAGTTACAAGGTAACATATTTTCTAGTCTTAAGAGATAATTAAGATTATTAGTTAAGCTAAAAGCAATTACTAAAGTAGATTAAGCTGGTTAGACTTCATTCAGCGTTATGTAATATTATTAAATTTTTATTCATACGAGGGTATATCAGTATTTACGGTCCCTGACATAGTAGGCTTTGCATGATATCGTTACTCATTTTTCTATGAGAACTGTCATTACTAATTATTTGTTGTGTCAAGTTTTGCGTAGGTGCGTGTTGTTCTTTGAAAGTTATTAATAATTAAAGCTGGTCGATAACAGACAATTTTTAAAAATGGAAAAAAGTGAAGTCAGAGGTGATAAAGTATTTACAAAAAAAAGGATTAACACCTACTGAAATTCACAAGGATATGACAGACGTTTTAGGGGACTCTGCCCCTTCTTACCAAGTGGTGAAAAATATGTCTCGTGAGTTTAGATTAGGCAGAACAACTTGCGAACATGCGAAAGGTGCGGGACGTCCAGTCTGTGTCACCGTTGACAAAAACATCAATTTGATCCATGATATGGTAATGGCAGATAGAAGACTGACTATTCGCCATATCGCGGAAATAACGAACATCTCTTATGGGTCAGTTGAAAATATTTTAAGAAATGTTCTTGATCTCAGAAAAATTTCGGCGCGTTGGTTTCGAAAGATGCTGACCGTCGATCAGAAACGCTCTAGAGTGCTGCATTCGGAAGCCAATTTGGAGTACCTGAAGGCCAATCGGAAGCAATTTCTCACTCGCTTTGTGACTGTGGATGAAACATGGGTGCACCATTTTGATCCTGAGACGAAAAGACAAAGTATGGAGTGGCATCACTGAGGTTCTCCACCTCCACGCAAATTTCTTGTTCAACGGGCGGCTGGAAAGATTATGGCCACAGTGTTCTGGGATGCAGAAGGAATTTTGATGATCGATTATTGGACAGCGTGGACACACAATAACGGGTTCTTATTATGCAGGGTTAATTCCAAAATTGCGCGAAAGCATCGAGCGAAAAAGACCAGGAAAGTTGGCACACAAAATTTGGTTCCATCAGGACAACGCTCCAGTCCACAAGAGCTGCATTGTCATGGCTGCCATACAGAACGCTGGCTTTGAAATCCTAGAACACCCTCCATATTCACCAGACCTGGCACCCAGTGATTACCATCTATTTCCAAAATTAAAGGAAAACCTGCGTGGAAAAAAATATGGAGACGATAATGAAGTTATGACCGCAGTAAATGGCTGGTTTGAGGAGCAACCGGAAAACTTCTTCCTGAAAGGCATTGAAGCATTGGAACATCGGTGGACCAAGTGCATTGAAGTCCAGAGAGATTATGTTGAGAAATAAATATATAATGTTTTAAAAATTCTTTCTCTTTCTATATCAGGGACCGTAAATATTGATCTTCCCTCGTACTTTTTTATATTGTTGGTTAGTATTGTTCTATTGATGATAATCTTTGATTTTGTGGTACGATTAATAGTTATTAGTCTATTGTTGATTATTATTGTTCTATTATTGATAATTATTGAACAGTTTGTAGTATTATTAAATTTATGCATGTTTTTCTTTATATACATAGCAACTGTCCGCAGTTGCGCTTTCGAAAGGGGACATAACAGACCGCCATTTTCTTTCTCGCTGGTAATATACGGGTAAAAATTTTAAAAGACACTCACGATCTGCTATATATGCAGATGTTTACCACTTGCCATAATAACATCCAAAATCGGATGTTGTTCAAGAAGTAAAGGTAAATTTATATCCATAACTTCGATAATATTCTAATGTGGTTGTTTGGATGAAATCTTAACAGCTATAATAATGTTACCTAAAACTGGACTAAAAGCCCAAAAAGCACAAAGGATTTGTTAATAATATTTATTAATAAAATCATATAAATATACAATTTGTAAATAACGATTAAAATCCTATGCTATTGTTGATGATTGTGGCTGCTCTAAAAATGAAGTTTGTGGGCCTATATGTGCGACGAAATGTAGTTCATTGTAACTTTTACAGCGTAGTAAAAAAAGGCTAAATAATAGGAGATTTCCTTACATTTCGGAAAGTGTGGGAGTGGTTAGCTCTTATTGTAGTTATGTTAGAAACTCCATAAGCAGTTTTTAAATAAATAACATTCATGAGTAGGGTTTTCTTGCTTCACAACAAGTTTTTATCAGTATTAAATCACCAAACAGATACCAGAAATGAATGGATGGATTATTAAACTTAGTTAAACAGGTTTGTGTATACTATAGGGATTGATTGCTATTGAATGTTCTTAGACGGATTTCCCTAAGTGTTCACAATTTCGTAGTCTGAACAAACAACTGTTCAAACTTCAGCATACAGAGAACTGACCCGGGTTGTCCCTATGCAATTAGTTGTTCCATTTTCAAACTCTCGCTCGCTTTCTAAATAACTTTGCCTGGATTAATTACGTTTTACCAAAATGCTCGGCTTTTAATAATGAGTACATAACATGATTTTCGGGAACCTTTTACCTAATGAGGTTTGGCGTGAGTAAAAAGGAGGATTTACTTTTATTTAGAAATATTCTATACGTAACCATCCTACACCATGGCTTTCCTAAATCCGTATGTTCAAGAAATGCACGGCTTACCTATAGCATTCTATATTCTATCCTAAATCAAAATTTCTACAAATACCTCTAGGGACTATCTTTGAAATGGAATATGTAGCAGTAAGGAAATGAATATCGTGGAATAAATTTTCTCGGCCTTTGACAAGTTTATTGGTTTCGCGACACTCCCAACAATTTGTTATAAAAACATATTAACCATTTTTAATGAAAAAATTTTAAAAATTTGCAAAGATTAGGAATTTTAAAGCCCCTTTTAAAAGCAGCTTAAAGGAATTAATGTAGGAGCTGTATGTAGATGTAGGAGAACGTTATGATTATGTTATACTTTTTTAGGTTAATAAAATCTTTCAGTTGCAAGCATTCGGAATTTCATTTCCATCAACAACGTCACATTTAGAGATAAATTCGATGCAGAAGTTCTTTTGGTTGGCGGATATAAACAACTAGAAATGAAATAAAAAACTTTTAAGAATCAATACTTCATCAGTAAATGCATGTTCAATCTTTCAAAACTTCACATTTCATAAAGTTTAATCCGCTAAGAGTCGCTAAAAATAAACACAAAAATTTCTGCAAAATTAGATAGAATTGTAAATTATTGTAAAATACGTAGGAATCGATTAAGAATTCTCAATAAAAACAATTGTATTAAATAGAAGTAGTACCTCAAATAAAAGAAATGTTTATGTGTTTTTCGTGTATTTCAGTGAAGCAGTTCATTTGTCAACGACAGTGAAGGTTAATAAAATTTTGGAAACCCTTAGGGTGGGTTTCATTGATAGACACAATTTTATAGACAACTGAGTTTTGCTTCAGATATTTAGAAAAAAAAAAAGGATAAAAGGGAAATATTGGAATTCTCTACGTCTATTGACAATCATGTTTTAGAAGTAAATAAAAGATATTTTCCAAAAAAATAAATTTTATTTCTTTCATTTATTTCTTGCAAAATATACGTTTCTTGATATTTTGATAAAATCCGAAAGAGACAAGAAGTTAACCATCAGATGTTAACCAAGATCTATTTTTTAAATTCAGACCTTTTACATAAGGCCAATTTGAAAAGTAATGCAATTGATGTGGTTGCTGCCACTATCGTAGTTGTGATTTATAAGAATATTAAAAAATAAACGTCATCTAAGAATAATCTGTTCATAATACAAAAGCTCCACAAATGGACGTCAAAATATATAGAGAGAAAATTTAGTATAAATTAAGAATCTGTAATACTTATTTATATTGATGTTGAACATTCAAAGCTTTTAAAACAAAAACTCAAAACTAAACTAAAAAAATTGTTTAAAATTAGACTCAGGGATTAATGCAAAAAGCTTACTGGTTTCAGAGCTAAGAAAGAATAATAATTATATCGAAAAAATTATATGATGGACGCCACGAAAGTTTATGTAAAAGATCGTAATTAAAATGATGTTAAATTTATTTCCGCTCACTATCTAAAAAAAGATAGTTGGATTTTTAAGTTAAACCAAGATAAGCAAAAATATAAAAGTGTCTCAACAATTTCATGTTTCCAAAAGCATTTTTATTGTAATAAACACTTACTTTATTAATACTTTAGCCCTTGTTGACATAATTAAAAAATAAAAACATTTGTGAAATTATTGGTTCAGCGCAATAGAACAGTTTTAATTAATTTCTAATAAGAAATAAAAAGTTGGATTCCAATGGGTTGTATTGTCACGTGGGGTTTTCGAGACTGGAGGACGTAGTCAGAGGTAGAGAGGAAAGAAAACACAAGACATGAAAACAACTATATACTAACAACAAACAATAGAATACAAAAGGTTACGCACATTGGTTATACAGCGTGAAAACGTACATGTCCTCCTAAAACTATCATAATCATGAGGGTGGTCGGAACCACCCTGTTCTAGCACTAAATCTACAAACTAAGCGTAGGAGACGAACTCCTGGTGATCTACAAACTAAGCGAGAGAGAGCCTGGGCACAACTCCCCCATAATTAAGCGATAACTAAGCGAGGTGAGGGGAACGGAAACAATGCCTCTGGACATCAGGTTCCAACCCCTTACCATAAAATAATAAAGAGTTCACTTACCCGCTTGTTTCTTGATGAGGCTTCTTCCGAGTCTTGGCACATACTGCCTTCTAAGCCAAACAAGCGGGTTTATATACTGTTGAACGCGGAAGAAATCAGCATAGTAGTAGGAAGCCGTAGGTTGGTGTTCCAAGTATGAAACCAAGGAAGCTCACGCTTCTTGGTTGCAGGCTGGTGGGTTGAAGTGGAAATTCTTCGAATAAATAGCCGGCTCGCGTGTTCAAGTGGGCTGAGCGGAAGTGTGCTGATTTCTTTGAAGGAATGCGCAGCTGGTTGTGAATCGTTGACTGCATGTGGACGAACGTGGGTTGTTCAGCATAGATGAGAGCAAAAATGCATTGGAATGGCCAGACGTGGGTGACGCGGCAGCAGCTGTAGTTGCGTTTCTTCGAATGAGTGTGCAGCTGGTTGACTAACGTGGACAACTGAGTGTAACATTGCACGATATTTGCGCAAGTTGTAGAACTTTTAAAATTATTCAAGCCGAAATAATTTCCGTTTGTGACAGTATTCAATAAACTTCTTAGGGAATTATGAGCTAGTTTTACTAATTGTTTAACCAAATGTAATCATCGTGTACATTATTTTTGACATAATTTACATTTACAGATGTTTTGTTAAATTTTTGTACATTTCACAAGCAACTTCGTACAATAGTTAATTTTTATGAAACTCGCAACAAATCTGCAAGATTTGTTCGAGAACGTCATTATGTCACGATCAACCAATGATAAAAAAGTGGATATTAATATATTTCGAGACCAACCTTCAGCTTAAAATGTTTTTTCTTAGGCTTTTAAATTTTTATAATTATGGTAAACTCAGATGTAGTACATTCTTTATTTGTTAAGTAAGGTCAAAAATAAATCTAAAAATCAGAGTAATTTTAAATTTATTATAACAGATATGGAATAAAAATTTAAAAAAAATAAATATAACAGATATTGGAAACATTTCAATACATTGCTTGTGTTGAGTTTATTATAACTAGCAAAAAATAAATTCGAGATATTATAATACAGGATCGTATTAAGTTTTGTTTTAACAACAAATGGCAAATAAGTAGAGATATTATAATATGTGATTTATTTAAAAAATCCGAGTAACACTAACCTCGTTACACACGTAACTGTAATCGCTGAATTCAAATTGGTTAGATTCTAAGACTCTAGCTTAGTTGATACAAATCTGAGTGTAATGCTTGTTACACTTTTTACCAAAAATCAGCGAGATATATTGTCGAAAATAAATTTTTCAAGTATTAATTCAATTTGTTTTAACAGTTTATTAGCAACATTAGGGGAATAAAAGTATAAAAGTAGAATAAAAGATAGAAAGAATGTTTCCGCTCGCAAAATCGCGTGGAAAAATATTTTTGCAGCTACACCGTCAACCTTACAGAGCAACAAAATACTTATTAAATTATAACTTGACGCTTTGTTATAAAAAGTATATAAATAGTTGTAAGGTATGTGAAGATAAATGAATATCGATAATGTTCAAAGTCGTTCTATTGAATTCCGGAAAATGTATTCGAAAGATTGGTTCGAGATTAACTTTTGCATTTTAACCTAAAAAAATCAATTAAAGAAACAAACAAAGGAATTTCAATTTAAATATTTTAAATTGCATTTTCAAAATTCATGTTCTTGTAAATCTATTAATATGTAGTAATGAGTATATGACAGCAGTTTTAAATATAGGCATCAACATACGTAGAAAGTAATATTTTTTACTAAACTTAATCGATGGAAGACTAAAACCTCTATTTCTTTATAACTAAATAAAATGTAGATGAAAGTGTTTTACTCACACCGTCATAAACTAGTTAGTAAAAACCTGTTTTCATTTAACGTCCTCTAGCGACTGCGAGGCACAATTTTCGATTGTACTGCACCCTGAACCAATTTCAGAATACATGCATTATTGAATTTAAAGAAATTGGAAAAATCATGTGATCGAATAGTGAAAATAATTGAATCGCTGATTGCAGAAACCACCAAGTCACATTTTGCTACATTTTAGAAAATGAAAAAAAATTATTGTTATGAAAGTTAAATAACCATACGAGTGCAACCTACACATTGCTATAGTGATAAAAAATAATTAACAAAGATAACTCAAACATGGTGTTTCAAATCAAAATTAAAGTTTCGAAAATTGGACTTGGATTTTTTATGAAAAAAGTTTCTTTTTATATCAATATTTCAAAAACACAATATGTTAATGTAGAAATTTCCGTCTCATACAGGAATTTTCTGCTTACTGTACTTTTGAGGATAAACTACTTTCAATCCACGATTTGAGTACTAGTAAAGCATTAATAAAGAATTAAAATCTAACGAATAGCATGACTTAGTTTTTCTGCTTTAAATGAAAGAGGCCAATTATATCGAAATTGTACCTCACAATGAGTAACTCAAACATGTGACTTAAATTGTTGTTGGCAGTTACAGAATAGGGCTGGTACAATTTGTTTACTCGGTATCTTTGTTATTTATGAGTCCATTGATATATTTGTCGGACTTGGCTATGTTAATAGTACCCATATATAATGCAGAGCTGGCTTTAAACAAGTTTAGTTCCCTTTGGGAGCTCAACCAACCATTTTCGAGCCAGCCTCGGTAAATGATTTTATTATATTATTTAGTATACTTATCACTTGCTTCAGTATTGGATTAAAATACATTATTCAATCTTGATTCGCGATTTTTAAATAAACAACTTTTGTTTCGGTATTGTTTGTGTTTTTGTAACATTGAAGTGACCCTTATCGTAAATTGCCTTTAAATTGCTCTTCCTTTCTCACATTTATATAGGACATTGTCTTTCAGATGTTGTTTCCATCTACTTGTACTTGAGCATGTAACAGCAAATCATTTTCTATGATAAAATTCAATTCATAGAACTATTAGAAACTGCATGGCCCTTTAAAATAAATTCTTGCTCGTCTATTCTCATATTAGGCTCAAAACAGCCTATTTTTTGACTACACTTTTCCGAAACTACTCAGCATAATTTTGGGACTTCTCAGATCGAACAGGTCGAGCATCTTTTATGTATAATTCTCCTTTGATGAGATCTGCAGGGCTTCCAGTGTCGATTAGAGCTTCTTAAGTAATATTTTTTGTACCAAATTATTTTACCGTGAAGGTAAATGGTTACCTTGCCATCTACTGAATTACCGTTCATATTTCTTTCTCTCTATCTTCTACTCGCGTGACACTCAAAAACAAACGATGATCAAACTATTGCATTAACACTTAAACCCTTTACTTCTTGATGAACAATTTGAAGATAAATGTTTCATCGTACCACAATTATAACATTGTTAGTTTTTTTTTGGTTGGATTTGCTTATTACCGTCTCATACTATCTCAAATGTTTTATTTAATTGTTGTTTGGCTTATTCGACTAAACGTTTTCTTTTTTTGATTCAGCTCTGTGTGCATGCAAAATTTTTCTTTTGGTCAAATAAATTTCTTACCGTATACAGCACTATTTTATTATAAAGATTACTTATTCCATCATCATTCGTTGAATCGATTCTTCGATTTTGCCCCTAGCAACTAACTCTTTAATGACTACGAAATATTTTTGAATCTTGTGGTCTACTAGCATTTTATGTACCTGAACTCTGTTCATTGGTTTCGTCAATTCAGAAAGTAAGCGTTGCTTTTAAACTTGACCATCCTAATATGCTTTTTTCCTTGATCGAATAATTTGGCTAAACCGGGTTCATTGGCATTTTTCTGTTCTTAATAATTTCTAAGCTTTCAAAACAGTTAAGTTTTGTTGGGAAGTTTACATTTCTAATTAATTCTACGCCTTTTACCTATGTAGGGCGACACTAGATTTGTCAGATCTTTAAAATTTTAAGTGATCTGAATGTTCTTTGTACCGAACCTTCAAACATCTCTTTGTTTGTCCTATATATACTTGATTACAGTTATTACATGATATTTTATGTATTTAGATTTATCGATGTAATTCTCTTGATCTTTTGGGATTCCTAAAACATTCTTAAGGCTGTTATTCAAAATCGTAACTGTTTTTTAAACCAAATTTTGAAAAGATGGTCTTAATACCTTTCTTAAGACATGCATAAAACGACAATTTTACAATATTTAAATTACATAGCATCATGAAATTACCTAGTGTAGTAACTTGCTTAACTCTTAACTTATTTTTAAGGTTTTTAAATAATATTATATGCAATATCCTTGGAGTAACCGTTAGAAACAGAAATCTTAATAATTTCCTTCTATTTTAGTTCTATTTTATATCGAGATTTTGAAAGTGGAAAAATTAATAACCGATGAACTAAAAAGTTTACATTCCAAAGTATGATTGGAGACCTCGGGTATTGATTTCCTATAGACGTTTATTTCTATCTTAGTTATTCCTATTCCTTATTTAATAACATATCTTGAAAAAGTAATTTGTTGCCAACTTCCCTTTCGTAGGTAAATTTGCTTGCGGAGAATTTATAAATGAGTTGCTCAATGAAATCTCTAACTAAGCATTTACTTTTGTTAAAACTTCAAAATACATCATCTACATACCTAATCCAATGGTTTACTTAAATCAATTTTAAACTTATCTGTGAAGAGGTTAGCTACAAACGGGTATAAGCTGTTACCCATTGCTGAAGTTCTGTAGGTATAAGGTTAGATTTTAGATTAGTTTTTCAGTGTCGAGTACAGTTTTAATTAAAGCCAACGTTTTTGTTACTAATATAAAATTGTACGTATTGTTTGATCACACTTTTAATCCTAGTACTACATGTACCTTTAATCTTAGAAGGATTTGTTTCTTGCGAAGCTTCATTTTGCATTTTAATTTTTAAATTATAACCATGTTGTACGGTTTGTTTCTTATAACATATACATAGCAAAATGCTATGAATTACCGCTTACGTCTTACCTCTTACGTCGTAAATTGTGACTTAGTGCTTTAGAAGTATCTTAACGTAATTTAAGCTGTTTGCAGAGTATCCAAATTTACTAATAACTAATCTCATGACTTTTTGATCATGTTTTGACAAAGATCGTCAAATTTAGTTAGCAGTGCATGATAAGGTGCATAAGGAGAGCGAAAACTGTTCAGAATTCTTTTTAGTTGTAAGATCGGATCTGGGATCATCGATAGATATATAAAGTTTTGGTTCTTTTTGACAGAGGTCACCGAGCTTTTCCGTTACTAATGATCAAGACTCGGTGGAGACGACTCTTCTGACTACCAGATGAATACCAAGGGAAGAGCAGTAAGTTATAAAAGTTTATTAAAAAATTAATTAAATATAATGAATTATGTTTAGCTGTAACTTTAAATTATTTAATATAAGACATAATGTAGAGTGAAATTACAATTTAATCAGTCTAATTATAAATTTGCAAAACTTTTTACTCGTCCCTTTATTAAGCACATATGGCCACTAAAGCCTGCTGATGATTTGATGTAAAAGTTCAGGCTTTTTTTTATGTCAAGTGACTAGAAAGTACATAATTAAGTTTTTCCTAAATTTAAGTCTGGATCTTTCTACAGTTTGGCCATACAGTGTGTGTAGAGCACCAGAGTTAGGCTCCTGGCTTCTTTTTCATGCTAGCAATTCCTACGTAAGCCCTCTACCAGATCGGAGCTCCGAATAACATAGTGCGAGAGCTGAATTTCTGAGGGTATGTGGATTATCTCCCGAAGTAGAACACGTGGCTTACCTTAAGAGGTTATTCCTGGTGGAGACCTTAGCTTAAATCAGGAACCACGCCTAGGTGTTCTGTTCAAACTAAGATGGCCATTCCAAGTAGTGTTTAGTTCTCTGCTAGCCGAAAAGATAAAAAACTCTAGTAACAGTCTTTAAAGCATTTTTTTGAGATTGTTTTCTGAGAGAATCTTGTCGGTATCTCCTCACGTATAATACCCTGACAGAAGCCGGAAATGAAATTAGTTGTTCACAATAACTGACAAGTTTTTAAGCTGGCTGGTGGTAGTGAGGTCATCCGTATATAAGAAACTTTCAGTTTGTGAATCAATTGGCTAGTCATTTGTGTAGATATTAAACAATGTAGGAGTTAATACATTATCTTTTGATAACCCGATATCCATTTTCAATGTGTTGTGTTGGATTTACTACTTGAGCTTAGTTAGTACACATCTTCCCAGACCTGAACGCGTTCGGTTGAGTAACATTTTCTCAAACTGTTGGTAAAGCCCATTGCCGAAGTCCTTATTCGGTTTTGATATCGTAAAATTTTGATATTTTCCAGACCTTGTAAATGTTGGTGTCTGAGAAGCGTTGATTAAGGAGTTTCAAAATCCACTCGTACAACGACCATCTTTTTCTTCTGATCTGATAAGACGATTTTTTATTATTTCCTTTCCACTGGATTGCTGTGACACCGATTTGTTTTAAGATTCAAGAGTCATTGTTGTTTAATCATCTTTAGTGTTTCCCAGTCTTGGTGGATTGATTGTTTCATATCGATGTTAGCGATAAGGTTGTTCCAATCTTCCTATCCATTTATTCCATTCCATTATTATCCATTATTTTGGCAATCTCTAAAGACTGCCTGTTACCTAAAGCAACAATTACGTCTGAGAAGGAATCTTGTCGGTATCTCCTCACGTATTTCGCATAGAGATTGCTTAATCTTTGTTTAGACCATGGTGGATGTGCTTCCTAAGGATGGTCTTCGCGGTCTCGATAAAGGTTTCGTAGTTATTCAGTGTTGGATCGACTGTTTGAATAGCGCAATCCAGTTTATTCGCAAAGTCTTCTCAGTTTGTTTCGTTTAAGGTTAAAACGATGGCCATACGGTACAATTTTTATCTCAATCACTGCTCTAATTTGAAGCATGGTGGGGTTATGTTGAGAATGTGGAATGGGCTGTAAAACCAGTTTAGCACCAGTTTGTTCTTATATTGCAACTTACAAATAAAACGTCTAGGTTGTATCATCTGCGCCACCTATAACTACTAAAGGATGCAGGAAGCTTAGCATTATGCAATATAGACTCGAAAAGTAGTTTTCTATCTAGATTTCAACATTTCCCCCCATTTTGTTAGTTTTACTATATCCCCAAGTCATGCTATGGATACTAAAGTTCCCAACTATAATCATAGTATTTTGAAAGGTAAATGCTGGTTTTTTAATGGTAGGTTTGTTGGCTAATGGTGACTTGTTAAATGAAAACACAGAAATGTTGTCTAGAGCAACGGTGAGTACTTCAATGTTGTGGGTATTAGAAATACAGCTGTCTTTAATGTTCAGACCATTCTTAATAAATTATTTATTCCAATTATGAAGACTGCGCTGCTCTATTGTTCGTGCGGCCTATCTATAACAAGTGTCATCCGTTTCAGAGATTTTGCGTCTGAGGTCCGTGATTTTACGATGAGTTTCTTGGAGACAGAGGACATGTTATCGCTGTTCTTCGGAATATTTTATCAATTCTACACGTTTTATACCTGGTCAGACGTGGTTAGGATTGAGGGAAGCTAACTGTAAGTTACTTAAAAATATCGTTTGACAATCTTTGTCAAAAAGAAGAAAAATAACATGTCCGTTACGCCTCGAAATTCGCTCTAGAAAAGTTTAAAAGTTAAAGTCATCACTGTCGTGTAACTTGTCATATATTATACCCGAAAACCTTCACGGCCTTTTTCAATGAGCAAACAATGCTTCCGGATTTGGATCGTGCAATGTTGAGAAAACAATCGAAGTATTTAACATTTCGGTCGAAATTGCGTAGGTCTTCTTCAGGAGAAATTACATAATTGGGGGCATATACATACTAAGAGGAAGAGGAGTTTCAAATTGATCAATCGTAACCGATTAAGTAGTAACGTCTCGATAACTTATTTCCGAATGGCGGCCAGGGGGATAGTGGGTGTCGCGATTGAGGTTATGTGGATGTTTGCGAATTTCAATAGCTTTCCTGAGTTTCCTAGTATGAAAGAACCTGGATTTACATATAATAGATGATTTATTAAAGAGGACCTTATGTCCGGTATCGTGTTGATTTTTTGTAATAGCCGATACGGAAACAAGACTTAACCTTACACTTCTTTTATGTTCGAAGATTCTCCTCTAAACTGATCGCTTTGTTTTCCTAATGTAAACAAAGCTACAAGTACAATGGATACTAAATAATGGAGCAATGGATTTAAAAATGGTTTCAATATTATGCTGTTTGAAAAAGTTTTTCCATACGATTGGTAACTTTGTAAATATATGGTAGAAAGGCTGTAGAATTAGAGGTGATATGAGATTTGTCATTACGATTCTGAATGAAGATGTTTATTTACAACTTTTTCGATTTCCTTTTTATTGTAATTATTTCCAAAAAGACTATTTTGAACAGAAGATTGTCAGATTGTGAGGCTGTAACTGTTTTTATGTAAAAGTGAGTTAATAACTGAGTGTTTCTGCGTAGAATGGTGGTGAGAGTCGACGTGTAAATAAGTATCCGAGTGTGTAGGTTTTCTATAAACTAAATTATCAAACCTACTATCCGACGGACGCGTTATCAATACATTCAAGAAGGAGGGCTTTTGCATCGTTTTCAACTTCGATGGTGAATTGTATGCCTGGGTGTTGATTGTGAGAAACCGCGATACAGTGTCTCGCCTTTGTGGCCAGATTATAAATGTATCATCCACATATCGAAACCATACTTTAGGTTTCCGTTTTGAAGATTCCAAAGTCACCGTATCAGGATATTCCATGAAGATATTGGCATCCATGGAAGAAAGAGGAGAACCCATAACAGTGCCGGATATGCCATCTAGACTAGTAGTAGCTTCACAAAGTGAGCGTAATTTAGAATATGAGAAGGAGGTTTTCCTGTGTAACCCTTAAAATTATTCGCCAGATACTTGACCAGGTTATATGTAGGCAAGCCTATAGTATTAACTATAGATTGTACTGATAATGTCTTCTGTTGGCATATTCGTTGGAGTTACGGCAGACTTTAATCCTTTACTCACACTTATGTTTCTGTCTGGGTAAGTGGAAAAGACGATATAGTTATCATACATAAACACAAAAGCTCCATGATTGGGCTAGCTAAAATTGTAACGGTAAAATCTACAAATTAATTAAAAAATTGTTATATTGGCTTTAAAAAGTGTTAAAATTCCCAAAGCGGCTTAAGCTTATAAAAACAAACTTTTTATGATAGTTTTGTATAAATTATTTTTGGGTCGTAGGTTCAATTGAAAAGTTTTCTGATTTAAGAATGAATAGCAATTATTTATTTATTTATTTTATTTATTTAATAACAATTGAATTGGATGCAACCAAATTGTATGTATAAATGATCGTCTCTATTATAGTCGTATCTACTCCCAATTTGGAAAGTGTGAATTTGATTAATAATTAAAATTAAATCAACACTTCGCAAATTGATTTTTAAAAGATTCACAAAGGTTACGCGACTACCAATTTGTCGTTGCCAAGTTGTATTTAAAAACACTGACATTATTCTTGGCCAAATTTCATGTACAGCAATAATATTAAAGTTTATGTCTATTACAAAAACCTCGTTAAAGAAAATAGTTTTGCATAAAATTGTCTTTTAAATTTATTTCAACAAGTTTGTAATAAATTTTCAAATATTGCAATCCAAATTCGTACATGTTTCATTATAAAGCGTGAGAAAGAAAAACATGAAGAGTTATAAAACAGTATTGAGGTTTATTTTATTGCGAGATATTACAATACAGAGCCGTGTTCAGTTTGATTCTAACCATCGGAAAAATGAATTTGTAGTATTTTACACAATACGAGGATCATCGTACGAGAAATGGAGCGACTTAAACAATTAACCAAAACTGAACTCTTTACAATAGTGATGATCGTTTTGGAATATAATTTCGCAGTATAATGACAAATTTAGCAGGCCGCGTGCGACCTTTCTGTGTTCTCGGGCATTTGGTTGGCTACGAAACAACAGTTGCGCTTTGATATCAACTGCTTGTTGTTACCAGCATGCAATGACGATGACGATCGGCAAGCCTCGGCGAACTGATCGTGGTGTGTGCGATATTCGAAACGAGCTTAACTTTAAAGTGCCAACTATATGCTGTATATATAAATGTATATAAATATTTATGTTGTGGTAATTTAGTAGTATCCTTATTGATTGGATTTAGAGATTCACACTTGTCCATTGAGTTTTAGAGAACTCAATGGATTGATAAAAGCTCTCGAGATACGGAACTGAGTTCACGACTTGTTTGTTTTATTCGTTCGCCCACAAGAGATAAAATAGCACGTTCATATTCTTAGCGGCATTTGTAAAAATATGATGTTTAATTTTAGCAAAAATTAGCATAACACTATTATCGCAACAGCGACAGAGAAAAGTAATAAGTTTAACCTTTTTGTGTCGGAGTTTGAAGAAGTGAGAAATCATTGAAAAAATATCCTCGTACTTTCTGGTGGATCGCGTCATGTTGAGAAAACATCAAAGAACTAAACGTTTCGCCTGCAATTATACCTTATCATATCTTCTATATCCCTTTGCTTCACCAAATTCGCATGTTGACTTGATTCATTTTATATGTACAGTTCCTGTGCTGTTTTGTAACTGTCATTGTAATTTCTCCTGAAGAAGTTCCATACAATTGCGGTCAAAAAGTTTTTCGATTGTTTTCTTAACGTACTATGTCACGATCAAACCAGGAAATCGTCGTTTCTTGATTGTCATATAGTGTCATATTTTACGATCTTTGTTAAAAATACCGGGAAGCTCATTAGATTAGTCAATATCGTGTTTAGCGTACTTTAAAGTTTTCATTTTACCAGTTTTTATATGTGTATGTGTAACGTCACGTTTTTTTGAAAACAATAAATACTAATGGAATCCCAGTACGGTCCTGGCAGTTTAGTAAAATTCAATTATGTCGGAGCTGCAAATATTATATTAAGCTAAATAATGTTTTCTTTAAGTACAAAAGAGTCGCCCCAAAACATATTCGTAAGCAATATGTTGTATTTCAGCAGAATCTTTATTGATGTGAGTGTTTATTTTAAGGCGTTCCCACGTCTACCAAATATTTCTTTTCGAAGAAAATGGATTATTCTAGAACAAATTTGTTTTTAAATTTTGTGCCCTCAAGGGCTAAAATATAATACTATCCTTAATAAAAGCTCCCTTATGGTTAAAATATAATAAACGTTCAATCTGTAGTTTTAAAACATATTGCGTTGAAATTTTACTACTAAAAAATACCCACAAAAGGAATTTTCTGGGGCAGGCTGTCTAGATAACACCTGCAAAGGTTATTTGCTTTCCGTTGTGTGCATAGATTCAAAAGGGAATCCCCTTAAGTTTTCGTTAAGATTGTTCTGGAGTAAATGACGTAAACATATTTTATTGGCTAATGAAAATCCCGCTATTTTTTCTATTGGATTGTTTAAAATTTCGTCCTCCTCAAAAAATCATTCCACCGCGAAATAGTTTTTAGTTTACAGTCAGTCGAAGATAGTTTAAGATCGGGGCTGGTTGAATACATAGCCGAGCGAAGTGGTTTTTGCCACGCGGGAGGCCTTGCGCCTTCCTCGTGAAGAGAGTTGTACGAGGGTTGATTGCCTTTGGCATTTCCCTATGTTTTAGTTGTATATGTAATTAACGAATAAAGTTAATTCAATGGAGAATTATTCCGAGTTACAGTTTTAGTTTAAAGTTGTTTAGTTGAATTGGTGTGAAAAAAAACTTAAAAAAGTGCGGAACTCTCATTATGTCGTACAGGATGACCATTGGCACTTCCCAAATATTCAATTATGGATAAAAGTGCAGAAATTTCAGTGATTAATTTCGAATCGCTTTTACCGAAATCTAGTAATTAATTCCGTATGAGTTATGGAATTATAGACAAAGTGCAGTTAATATTTGGCGGCTACATTTCAGTTTGTTGAATGACTTTTTTGATCGAAATATTGTAATGAACAGTTAGTTAGCTTTTTTACAGGATTCCGTTTTAAAATAATTTAAAATCGGAAGTTTTAAAACTAAATAGTACTTAAATAATACATTTAAGTGTGGCGTCTCTTATGGTTATTTCGGCTATTTCTTTATAAGAAAAGAAGAACTTTATTAAACATTAGTTCTAAAAAGAGATTATTATGTGTGAACTTCATTTCCTTGGATGAAATTCAGTAACGGCCTCAGTAAGGTGATTTCCAGATTCCTTCAGTTTCATCAAGCAGTCAAGTTTGGTGATAAGTGTTTGTTCTGATAGAAAAGGCAATCTTGTATAGTGGTTGGCAGCGCCTAACGGTTGACGTCACCGACCACCCCTTAATATAAGTTGGTTAGTTCCAAGTTCCAGGTAGCGTCTGCGCTTTAACATGCAGACCTCGGCAGTCAAGCACATGCCGTGTAACAGGTTGCACGCTTGTACAACGTTAGTAGCGAATAAATGTATTAAACTAGTGTGTTTTATTATTTGTTTTGCTACAATATCAGGTGTGGGGTTATAGGTGATAGGTACATGGTTACAGGTACAGTGTTTAGTTACACTTGGTGTTGTGTAGCCGGTGAAATTATCAGTGAAATCAACGAGTTGGTTTTAAGACGGGAAAAAATTGCGTTGTTTTTAAATTTGCCGAGTCAAATTTAGTTTGCACGCGTCACGACAGTTTTTAGTTCAAGATGGATGCAAGTGATTTCGTTAATGAAGCGGGGGCTACTTTAGCTGAAATCGCCGGGGTAAAAGACGCAATTAAACAAGCTTCGGTAAAAGCAATTAAGGCATTTCATAAATTCGTGTTTGAGGCTGATGGTGATCGTCGAAACTGAGCACGACTGAGAGAGTTTGCCGGCTTTAATTTTGAAATAGGGTCAGAAGAATTTAATAAAAAAGTGCAGTGGGCAGTAGATGAACTATTATTTGGTGACCTTGCATCGATATGCAACATTTTATCTTTAGATTACGCGGGAACGGCGAAAGATGTGGCCCGTAGAATCTGTGAACATTTATGTGACATTTGATTGTTATGTGATCATGGTAGTGACAATGAACAAGAGGGCGATGATGAAGAAAGCGATTTGGAAGAAGCCGCGGTTAACCCAAGCACGCGTAATTTATTAAACAATGTAGGAGTGGAAGATTTTTCATCGCGTAGTAGAGGCGTCTCGTGGCCTACGCCGAGCGCGGGAAATGTGTTTCCGTTGCCAAGCGGGGGAAATATGTTTACGTTACCGAGAGCGGGAATTACAACGACTTTACCGGGCGCGCAAAATTCAAATTTGCGTGGTATGCAAAGTGCGGGCGCCGCTAATAATTCAGTTATGCAAAATCAATTGTCAGCAAATCCTAAATTTTCATTGACATTTAAAGACATTGAAGGCACTATTCGTTCGTTTAGTGGTGATGAATTGTACCCAATCGAAACATGGATCGAAGATTTCGAGGAAACGGCTATACTCTTGGGATGGTCCGGTTTACAAAAATTAATTTTCGCTAAGCAATCACTATCAGGACTGGCGAAACTATTTATTCAGGGTGAAAAAGGAATAAAATCGTGGGAACAATTAAAACAATGTTTATTAGATGAATTTTTGAAAAGGATCAATGGTGCGGAGCTACATTCGATGTTAGTTAATCGGAAAATGAAAAGGGACGAGTCGCTTTATGAATATTTTTTGGTTATGAAGGAAATCGCGTCTCGAGGAAATATTGATAATAATTCATTAATATATTATATTATTGAGGGTATTCAAGACGACCCATCCCGGAAAACTATGCTTTATGAAGCACGTGATTTGAAACAATTACGAGAAAAACTAGAAATTTATGAAAAGGTTAAGAAGAGTGCTGCTTCCCAGTGGCAATCGCGACAGGCATTTCAGAAGAAGGTTGGAGCATCGTCAACGGTTGTGTTTCCTGGTACTAGTGGAAAAATTAGTGAACCACGGAGTGTTTCTGTGAAATCAGAAGTGAAATCCGAAAGCACAAGTGATTCGCGTGTTAAGTGTTATAATTGCGGTGCAATTGGGCACACTGCAAAATCGTGTGTTAAACCAAAACGTGATTATGGTTCATGCTATGTTTGTGGCAGCAAGGAACATCAACGCAAGAACTGTCCAAAGCGCAGTTCCGTGGTGCAACAAGGAAATCGGGAGGCAACGATGACCATCGATCCAATATTTCCGACTCAGGCGTATGAACTACAGGTGCAACTTAGAAGTGCAAGCTGCATTATAAAAGTTCTGGCTATGTTGGATAAAGGTAGTCCGATTAGTTTTGTACGAGATGATGTTTTACCAAAATCTTGTATCAAATCACTTGATGATGATGAACCAAATTTTAGAGGTATAAATGGATCTAAATTAAATATTGTAGGTACTTATAATGATCAAATTTTAATTTATGATGTAAAAGTGCCAATTAATTTATAAGTAGTAGCTAGTAATACAATGTTTTCACCAATAGTGTTAGGGCGAGACTTTACTTGTCTAAACAATTTCAAAATTGTATTAGCTAACGGAAAACTTTTGGTTGAAAAGGTGGAAAATAGAGATGAATTAACTGTTGAGAATGAGAATATGAATATTCAAGTAGAATCTTTAAACGATTCCAATAAATCAATTATAAAAATAAATGAAAATCTTGATAATTTTAACCGAGACAAATTAGAATGTTTAATTAGGGAAAATTATTTAGACAATGAAAAACCTGATAAACCTGGAATTGATTATGAGATGACTATTGCTTTAAAGCACGAACAACCATTTTCATATAGGCCTCGTAGGTTATCATTTGCTGAAAAAGAAAAATTAAGAGCCATTTTAGATGATCTTTTACAAAATGGTATAATTCGAGAAAGTAATTCACAATACTGTAGTCCCATAGTACTTGTAAGAAAGAAAAACAATGTAGATTTGAGGTTATGTGTAGATTTTCGTCACCTAAATAAGTTAACCATTAGGGATCATTACCCATTACCTTTAATTAATGATCAATTAGACTTACTGAAAGAGAAAAATTATTATACATCCTTAGATCTTAAAAACGGTTTTCATCATGTAAGGGTTGCTGAAAGTTCAATTAAATATACATCGTTTATTACACCTTTAGGGCAATTTAAGTACCTTAAAATGCCTTTTGGCTTGGCTAATTCTCCTTCTGTTTTTCAACGATATATTAACACAATTTTTCAACATTTAATAAGGCAAAATCAAATATTGATCTACTTAGATGACATATTAATTGCCACCGTAACTATTGACGAACATTTTAAAATATTAAGAAAGGTATTGACTTTATTGTCTGAAAATCATTTGGAATTAAGATTTGATAAATGTTCATTTTTTAACTCCAGTATTATTTATTTGGGATACCTTATTAGTAATCAAGGAATACGTCCTGATCCTAGAAACACGTTAGCCGTAGAACAATATCCAGTTCCCGACTCAAAACTTCAAAAGGTTCAGCGATTTTTAGGATTAGTGAGCTATTTTAGACGTTTTGTAAATTCTTTTGCTGTTATTGCAAAACCTTTGTATGATTTATTAAAAAGGGGACACGTTTTTGAATTTGGTCCAACCGAATTAGATAGCTTTAATACTTTGAAGAGAATGCCAGTTGAAGGTCCTATATTGTCAATATATCAATCATCTCTAGAAACAGAGTTACACTGCGATGCATGCACAAAGGGTTATGGTGCTATTTTACTACAAAAACAAAGTAATGATTTTTTCCAGCCAGTGTTTTATTTCAGTAAGAGAACTACCGAAACTGAATCACGTTATCATAGTTATGAACTTGAATTATTGGCTATTATAAATGCTCTAAATCGGTTTCATGTTTATCTTCAAGGAATTAAGTTTAAGATTATAACTGATTGTAATTCTATTAAATTAGCGTTAAACAAAAAAGAAATTAATCCAAGAATTAATAGGTGGGCTTTAATTTTGCAAAATTATGATTATGAATTACAACACAGGGATGCCAAAAGAATGAGACACGTTGATGCACTTTCGCGTAGTAATAGTGTATTGGTGTTAGAGGAGAATACATTCGAACAAAATTTATCAATTGCGCAAAATTTAGATCAAGAAATTTCGGAAATAAAAAGTCGTTTAGAGACTCAGAATTTGGAAGACAAAGATTTTGAATTACAAAATGGTCTTGTGTATCGAAAATTTAAAAATAAAATTCTGTTTTATGTTCCTAGAAACATGGAAAGAAATGTGATTTTTAATTGTCACGATAATTTAGGACACTTAGGGATAGACAAAACCCTAGAATATTTAAATTGGTTTCCAGAAATGAAAAGCAAAATTAAAGATTACATCCAAAATTGTATAAATCCCTTACTTATTCAACTAATTTTGGTAAAGGTGAAGGAACATTACATAATATTCCGAAAGGTAATAAGCCGTTTGAAACCATTCACATTGATCACTATGGTTGGTCCATTAGAACCAACCGGTGATCACAAGAAATATATTTTTGAAATTATTGATAGTTTTACAAAATTTGTTAAACTTTATGATGTTACATCCACCAAAACTGTAGAAGTTATACACAAGTTAGAACAGTATTTTGTTAATTATAGTTATCCTGTTAGAATTGTATCTTACCAATTTTGTAAACAAATATGATGTAATTCATGTTAAAATTGCTACTGCTTCTCCAAAATCGAATGGGCAAATTGAACGTGTTAATTGTGATCTTACGCCTATGCTATCTAAGTTAACTGAATGTAAAAATAAATGGAATAGGTATTTGCACGATGTCGAATTTGCAATCAATAATAGTATTTGTAGATCTGTTGCAACTTCTCCATCAATGCTATTGTTTGGAATTAATCAAAGAGATGTTAATGATAAATTAAGAAATTATTTAGTAACTAATACTGATACCAATATTGATTTATGAGATATTAGGGAACAGGCAGAAAGTCAGAATAAAAAAGTTCAAGCTTATAATAAGCGCCACTATGATAAGAAACATAAAAGTCCTTATAATTATAAGCAAGGTGATTATGTTTTGATTAAGAACGTAGATACTACAGTAGTTGTTAAGAAAAAATTAATACCGAAATACCGTGGTCCCTACGAAGTAATTAAAGTTTTACAAAATGACAGATATATTGTTAAAGATATTGAGGGATTTCAGATAACCCAAAAATCTTTTGAAGGCACATGTACACCAGAAAATATGAGATTATGGTTACAGCCGTAAACTAAACTTTATAATCATTAGAATTGTACTACTTAGGTTTAAATTTATATTTGTTATATAACATTCATATGTTTCATTTTGTTTATTTTTCATATGTTATTTGTTTTTTTTCTCACTTTTGATCGAGGACGATCAACTGTCAGGTCGGCCGAAATTATAGTGGTTGGCAGCGCCTAACGGTTGACGTCACCGACCACCCCTTAATATAAGTTGGTTAGTTCCAAGTTCCAGTAGCGTCTGCGCTTTAACATGCAGACCTCGGCAGTCAAGCGCATGCCGTGTAAGAGGGTGCACGCTTGTACAACGTTAGTAGCGAATAAATGTATTAAACTAGTGTGTTTTATTATTTGTTTTGCTACACTTGTTTCAATTGCTTTGTGAGGTGAAGTTGGATTGAACTATTTGAATAAGATATTGTGACTTAATGGATTTTATTTTTGGGTAATGTTATTGTAAGTTGAACTATTATTTTTGTATCGAATATTTTGATATTTTTTGATGTGTATTGTTTCTATCGTTAAGAATTCTTACGTTGGGTATCATTTTTTATATATTTAAATGTGTAACTATGTTTTAATTGGAAATTTCCTATTTTTTTATTTCCTATTTTCTTATTTGTGTCAAAAGACATTTTCAACCTCAAATTTGTAATCAGTGACACCGAAAACCTTGCAAGTAGTAAAATTTGTATAAAATGCGAATATATACACTAAAACTTATTTTTTGACAGCGTTTTTGACAGCTGTCATGTGTCAAAACACATTCTTAAAAATGGTTTCCCCAAATTCGCATTCAGCAACACCGAAAACACCTAGAGGACATGTGCTGATGTCAAAACATTGAAAACCACCTTATAGTATCCAAAAGTGTCTAAAACTCATCTTAAATCCCATTTAAACTTCAACGGTCGTGGGGCACGAGTTAATATTAATATTGTTGGACGTTATTCCCCCCAAATTTTTGTTTTTTAATACAGAGTCAATCTAGGAGGTGGGACGCATGAAATTCAAAAATTTACTTTTTAAGGACTACCCTAGTGTATATTTCCCCTAGTGTAGTACAATATTTCCGTTACGAGATATAATGTTTAACTAAACCTTAGTTTATTTCTTATTGCTAGAATTGAATTATATTCAATTGCTGGTTGAAGTAAAACCTGAACGAAAGATATTCCTATAAAATTCTTTGGATTTTTGAATAGGGCGTATAAAAAAATTAAATTACTTTTAATGAAACTTTGTCAACTAACCGTAAACGAAAAATCTGGTTTAACATAACGAAAAGTATAAAAATTTTCCAAGTAGCAAGAAGGAAGTATTCAGGAAATTAATAAAGCAGGAAACTTTAGATAGAAATTATTAATGGAATCGAAACGATGGAGATAACATAACTTTCAAAATTTCATTAATAACGCCAACTTGAAAATTTTGAAAGTTTTGAAGTTGCCCAAAAACTTTTTTCTAAAGACACGTGCATGATTATGCTTTTAGCGACTAAAACCGTCCTACTTTAATGATTTGAATACCTTTAAATTACCGTGTTCGTGTTAATTATGGAGGACGATTTACATTTCCGCTTATTACAAAATAAATTAAAAGAGCTTTGCAAATTTATTTACTTGGAATATAATTATGTTGTTAAACTCCGTTTACTATTGTTGGTTTTCACTTATAATTCGCTTTTAACTGCTTGGTTTAAAAAAAAGAACTAGATGGGTATGTGTTTTGATATTATTGCCAGACTGGAGCATTTTGTTTACTCACAGATCCGTGCGCTTGTTAAATGCGAAAACCGAGTAACTGAGCGGCCATAAATCCGATTAATTGCATAAACATCTTCCCTCGAAGTGGAAATCGTAATCAGCCCGATAGCTGTACATAATCTGATGCGAAAATGTAAAGCCCAAATGAAATTAGATGCACGAGCTGCTGTTACAAGTTAAATCAAACTTATTCGATTGACCTTTACTAGTACTACTACACAAAAGCAAACTGCATTTCCAGAATTGCTAAAGTTTCCTCTATCCTCGTCCCTTTTGCTATAACGTCTCGTTCATATTTGTCGCATTGTAACACGAAATGCTATGCCATTTTACTTGAATCATTAGAATAAATTCTTATAAATTCTATTAACAATAATAGTTATTTCCGATACAAGCGCGCAGTCACGTATATTTTTAGGCTGGAAGACGAGATTTAAATCACGACGTGTTAGCGGAGTGCATTAAAAGATGCCAAGATGACAGAGCACGCGTATCGAACAATATTTTTTGTATTCATTTACACAAAATGGTAAAAACATTTTATTTGTTGTAAATCTTGCGGTTAGCTTTGACAGATGTCAAATTAGATACCTTTAGTCATAAAGCTTATATGTACAGGGTGTCCCACAACGCTGTTTACAAGCAATATCTACCTTATTGAATGACTCAAATTGGACTTTCAGAAAACATCCTTAAACGCTGGTTGCATAGCAACGTTTAAGAGATCATGCCAACTTGATTAATTTTTCAAATTGCATTCTCTGTTTTTTTCACCGAAATGTATTCTTAACTTCATTCTGCATACGGTAGTACGCCTTACTTAATCATCTAATGTGCATTTAGAGATTGAAAAAAATATTTTTTATAAATTGAATTTATCTTAAACCTAAAGCAAATGCTTAAAATGCCCTTCTGTGGACTCTACACGGGCTTTAAAGTGCCTCAGTAGTTCTTGTAGACACGGCTCTAATCATATTTTTTGAATAACTAATTTACGAGGGTGGTCCCAGAAGTACCCGACTTGACCAAGAGGTGGCGGTAGTTGTTTGAAAATATCACTGTATTGGAAAGTACGCAGTCTATAAAGCATATGTTTCAAGTTTGAAAGCGCCACGTTGTTCAGTATTTATTTGGCAGCCATCAATAGTGAACGTTGTCAGTGAATTTGTGAAAATGGAGAAAATGGTCATCGTTATGTGATACAATACTTTTATTTGAAAGGCCTCAGCCCAACCAATATAAAAGCTGAACTGGATTCTACTCTGGGTGAGTCTGCTCCTTCGTTTACAACAGTTAAATTTTGGGTAGCTGAGTTTAAACGAGGTCGTACGAGCTGCCAAGACGAGCATCGCAGTGGTCGACCAAATGAGGTGACGACTCCAGAAATGGTGAAGAAAATCCACAAAGCGGTACTTGATGATCGTCGACTGAAAGTGCGCGAGCTAGCAGACATTACGGGCATTTCAAAAAGTGCGGTACATCGCATATTATCTGAAAATTTGGACATGAGAAAGCTGTGTGCAAGATGGGTGCCGCGTTTGCTCACACTCGAGCAAAAACAGTGTCGTGAAAATGTTTCAATTGAGTGTTTAGCGAAGTTTCACAGCAACAAAGCAGAATTTTTGCGCCGTTTCGTAACAATGGATGAAACATGGGTCCATCATTTCACACCCGAGACAAAAGAACAATCGAAACAATGGACTCAAAAGGGAGAACCGGCTCTAAAGAAGGCGAAGACCGTTTCATCTGCAGGCAAGGTGATGGCGTCGGTTGTTTGGGATGCGCGTGGAATAATTTTTATTGACTATCTCGAAAAAGGAAAAACTATCAACGGCCAGTATTATGCAAACTTATTGCAACATTTGAGCGAAGAAATCAAGTAAAAACGGCCGCATTTGGCTAAAAAGAAAGTGTCGTTTCATCACGACAACGCGTCAGCTCACAAATCCATTATTGCAATGGCCAAAATTAATCAATTAAAGTTTGAATTGCTACCTCATGCACCATATTCGCCAGATTTAGCCCCCTCGGATTATTTTCTGTTCCCAAACTTGAAAAAATGGCTCAGTGGTCAAAGATTTTCCAACGATGAAGAAGTGATGTCAGCAGTTAATGGCTATTTTGAGGAGCAAGACCGTTCTTATTATAAAAAGGGTATCGAACTTTTTGAACACCGCTGGGAAAAGTGTATAGAGCTGAAAGGAGATTACGTTGAAAAATAAATAAATCTTTTTCCAAAATTTTTGTGTTTTCTTTGTTGGGTCAGGTACTTCTGGGACCACCCTGAATATGAAGTGTACAATTTGTAAAAAATATTTTTTCCAACCCCTGAATGCACATTAGATAATTAAGTAAGGCATACTACTGTATGCAGAATGAAGTGAAGAATACATTTCCGTGAAAAAAAAAACAGAGGGTTGCAATTTAAAATATTTATCAAGTTGGCATGATCTCTTAAACGTTGCTATGCAATCAGCGTTTAAGGATGTTTTCTGAAGGTCCATTTTCAGTCATCCACAATAGGTTTTGGTTGATTTCCTTATCTTTTCAAAGAAAGGAGATATTTCGTGTAAACAGCATTGTGGGACACCCTGTATATCTAGTTGTAACACCTTTTTATAGGTTATCTATTTGATAAAACGAATACAACAACAAAATAAATGGCAAAATACGTTTTAGTTGCTGCATTTTATTTTAGTTTCTGCCTCTGATAAATTATAATTTGCTTCCAAGATTTGTTCAACTGGTAAATTGCGATTATCCATATAAGTAATATAAATGGGAAAAACTTTTCTTTTGTTTAGAACCAGAAAGACAAACTAACGCAAAGCTTGGAGCTAAGTAACTTCAAATGTAAGCTGCACTTAAGGAGCTTTTATTTTGTGACTGGTAATTTTTATCCATTACAGCAAATAAATAATATAAAGGTAGTACAAAATCCTCTTTGGGGTTTAATATAAAGTTGTACAAATTCTACTACAAAGTTGTCTTAGGACTCAAAAAAGTTGAAGACTTACTCTTTGTTTTAATTTGTTCATTGGATATAACCGGTTGAGCTAACCACTATATGTTCAGACGATAAGTATTTTTCTATAGATATTGTTATTAGGCACTGTATTACACTTAAATTAATTCATACTAACTTTACACTTTACTAGAAAAAACCAATCAACAAATGTACTAATTCTACTACTGTGTAAAGTTAGTAGTAATCAATTTCAGTATAATACAGTAATAACAATATTTATAGAAAAATGCTCATACTCAATAGTGTTAATCATTGTTTGATATTAATTTTCAACCGACACGTTAGAATTATTGCCTAACCTCATCTTCTAATTTATAATTTCGAGAAATGTATCTCTTATGAAGCTAGAAATTGGTTTATTATGATTAACATGAACACTAGTACACAATAATTAGATAAAGGATATCTGTAAAGCTGGTTTTTCATATAATTTAGTTAATTTTTCTTATCTAACTAATGATGTTAGAGTTGATCGTGGAATATTGCATTAAATTAAGTTCAGGCCATAGTTAATGTAATATTTAACCTAGAACAGACAAGGTGTGTTGTAATAGGGAGGTATACAAGTATTTACCTTACTTGAGCATTTTATAAGAAAAAAATATGTTTTCAAGTTAACGAGATTGTTGGTTTCATTATATTTTTTCTATTTTAATATTTTATAGTTCTTGGATACCTAATTTTGAAGTATGATTGTGAAGTTGTTTTATAGCAGATTTGCAACTATGTTGAATGTAGGGGTTGCTTTTTACAAATGATATCAGTAAAACAACATACAAGTGTGTGCGGATATGCATTGTACACTGAAAAAATGTAATTGGCTTTAATTTTCATTTTGTTGATATCTAAAAATATGCAAATAATGTTTGTTCGCATATAAAGTTTAATTTTGTGAAGATAGAAAGGTGTAAAAAGGTATTTTATATAATTGAATTATTAAATAGTTGTGTAAAGATGAGATTCCATTGACATTCAATGCAGACCATATCTTGTAATAAGAACATGAATGTTATACACAATTAGATAGAGGTATTCTAAAAGCTATCAGTTTATCTAATTAGTCTTAGCATTAGTCATTCTGCTAGTTTTAGTCAGTGCAGTAACGGTGCATATAAATCAATCTACATAATAACAATGATTTCATACCCATTTTGGGAGCAACCACAGAACAATCTGCAAGTGAACACTACGGGTTCCAATTCAAAACGCCATAACTGAATTAGTTGTAAACATTTTTGCAACTACAAGATTCTAGAATATATGCGGATTTGATTAGCTGATGAGCACAGCAAGGATTTCTTGCGCTTTGAGTGATTGGATGATCTTTCAAAGAGATTTTAGACAAGCAGTATTGCGTTTAGAACGAAGCTGATGGATATATGGATATATTGCGTTTTGCGTGATCGCTCCTCATTTATCCGTTTTTTAGATTCCTACAAGAGATGGACCCGTTTGTAATTTTGTTAGATTTGATACTTATACGTGAACTCTTAAGGCACACCTTGCTCAGGAATTTTTAATTGGAATCTAAAGCTGGATATGGAAGGTGATGTTAGCGGGTCACGACAAGACTCGCGTGAATATTAGTAAATTTTAGAACTTGTTTCGTTGTTATGTGCTGATTTCGTAGCACCCTGTTTAGAATTGAATTTGTAGCAACCTGTATAATTTTCTTAGTAATTTTGCATCTTCGCTGTTTTTGTTGCCGTGCTGTCTAACAGCTACATTACATATACAATATATACATATGTCATTCTGATGTGAGATAAGTCTTGTGCGTCATAGATTATAGTTTAGCAAAAGTTTGAAAATTACGTTTTCCTTTATGGCTTATTGGATGGAAACGTATTGGCTGATTTTTCGCAATCTTTGGTAATATGTTAATTCATTCACATCTCGGGTTTTCCCTTGAACGGGTTTTATACCAGTATGGGTTTTTGAGGTTATGGCACCACGTGTTTGATTCTTTTTGAACCAGTAGTCGTGTTAGCATTGACCGTGCTCTCATATTGAGTTTTACTAATTTATTTATTATAAGATAAACAAGTTGATATCCCTTTTTAATACTGTGAGCATCTTCTGAGCATTCGCAAGTATTATTTTGTTATTCTTCTTGGGTACCTTAATGAACTTACTACATGAATCGACAGACTTTAGTGTTATAGCAGATTTCCCCTATTTGTACCATGTGCGCCAAAAATAGTTTTTTTTTATAATTTATATAAATTTATAAACAATAATTTAGTTTAAAGATTCAATGTCAGAGTTCTTTTGTTTCATCTAAGTTTTCCAGTAGAGCTCATTTATTTCCCAGAAACGTATAAATACCCGGTCATTTTTTCAACAATTTTTTTTTCAATTTACATTTTTTAACAGAAACTTAATTTTAAGGTTATGTTTTGAGTTAAGAACATGTAAACAGAGAAGATGGCAGAATTTATAGGTTATCATGTTTAAATAAAGTTGAAGTGTTTTAATACGTATCAAAGTTCTGTGAAAACAGGTGTTTTTCTTTTAATAATAAGTGCATTAAATTTATTCAAGTGACAATTTATTTAGAAATGATTTTTTTAATTTGATAATAGAATTATCAAATTTTATTGCGATTGAATTTTGTAAATGGATCAGCAATATAATTATTAAATTAATTGACTTACCACAATTAAACAAGCAACCTGAGTGACCTTTTTTTCATTTTATTGTTGATTGTTAATCGAATGAAAGCAGATAGCAGAGAATTGTAGATTTATAACAATACAGTTGGTAAACTGATGGCTCCAAACATTAAAATATTTAAACGTGAGGTATTTAACAATAGTTTTACTTAATTTTAGCACTTAAGGATTATGTTGATTCCAGAAGTATTAGTCCTCAGATAAAGAGAGTTAGATTATTTTCTTTAAATAAATTTGTGTTGTTTTAAAAAAATTGCTTTAATTTGTTGCGTACTACTGTGTTCCTAGATTTATATAATTATTTAGTCCCTATTGAAGTGACCCACATGAGATACCGCGAAACAAGTTCGTATTTAGTCTAGGGCTAGAAAATTAAGAATAATTATAACAAGCAAGTTGAGTGAATTCGGCCTATTATCATCTAGTGTAAAAATAAAGTCAGTCCATAAAATGAATGCTGTAATAAAGGTACATCTAATAAAAACTATTATTATCATCTAGCAATCTCGGAAATGGCGTGCATCTTTCTATTAATGCTAAAGTGATTTATTTTAAGGTATACAATTATGTATTACCAAAACTTCATAGAATCTAAATTATCTATCGTATTTTATATAGCATTTTTATTTTATATAGAAGTCAACTGATTTTTTTAACAGAGGATAAATATATTGCTAACAAACAAAAAAACCAGTGAAACGTTTTGCAAATATTGGCAAAGTGTATTTAAGTTACTCTCTGTCTTGTAGCAAAAAAGATTACACAATCAAAAAGGCCATGTTTTATTGGAGAAAATCTGATTTGGAAATATCTGGTAGATGTGGGGCAACAGTTGTTTGGAAATGAAAATGCAATAAAAAATAACAAAATTCCTTAGTCTAACGATATAATTGCTTGGGTCCGTTAACTTGCCCCCCCCGTTCATAATTGTTCGCCAAAACCTGTCACTACGATCCTGTTACCTAGCACCGGCTAACACTCACTCGCTAGCACTATTATCGTTCTAGAGATACTTAAGAGTGAATTTTGGGGGGCGCGGCCTAAGTTAACGCAAACATCTCCAATTTGTTCTATGCCTTTCAAAACCTAGCAGTAGATAGTCCATAGCTAGCACTAGTTAGCGCCCATATTAGAAAACTAGCATCACAATGCGAGTGGAAATATAAGGTTCCAAAGCCGCACCTATGACCTTTTGTACATTGTAAGTGGATGAATCAAATGCTTGTAGCTAGCACCTAATCTCTAAATCCGAAATTAGTACTACTATCGAGATATTTAAGGGTCAAATCGGACGGGAGTGGCAAGTTAGTACCAGTGCCACCAATCTAATCTGTCGCGTTAAAAACCTAGCGCTAGTTGCCTGTAAGTAGCAGTTACTATAGTCAACAACCGTATTCGAAAGCAAATACTACCACAAGGACAAAAATATAGTTTATACAAAAAATAGTTTGACAACTAGCACGGATTTACATAATCGTAAATAGGTGAATAAATGCCAATGGCCTAGCACTATAGCTGTTGATCTAACACTTAAATTTCAGAAATTACATCAAAACCGTTTTAGTCCAGGCGATAGGGTAAAAAAAGTCACAAGGCTTGATAACAATCGAATGTCATGATTGTTTTACGTGGGGTACCTGTGTGAACTTACCCCCACGTTCCCTTCCAGAAGGAAGTGATTGGGATACGCCCAATCAGCGCGCAAGTTGCATAACCGGCAGTACAGCAATTGCTACAAGATCAGCTCACTGGTCGGAGCGCGGTTGCCTATCCACCCTCTACTAGCTAACTCAGGACTAGTGCCGGAGCAATTAACACGTTGCTCACCCGCAGGTACCGAAGTACCTCGTCCAGCAATAGGACTATTCCCCAGCTATGTGCTATTGCAAAGTGGGACTACTGCCCAATCGAATCCAACCTCAATTGTGGCGGGACTTGGTTTTTTAATGGTTTTGCCACCCCGATCTACCAATTTTAGGCTTGGTGGGCCCTCGACGGAGCTTCGTTTAAGTCTACACGTTATAGACTCCCGGTGTGTACCCGTATTTGGTGAAGTTGTCTTGATTGTGAGAGGCTATGTATTCGCTTCAACTCTCCTTAAGTGTAATGGCTTTCCGAGCTTCTCCCAATCACTGTACCTTGTAAGACTTGATAACAGCAATTTTTTTGTTTAGTATGTAGGGGGGTGTGTGGTAAGTCTACATTCAAGTTTTCGTATTAATCGGAGGCAGTAAGCGCGTATAACGTTCTTCCTACTGGTAAGTTATTTATCTCCTTAACCATACGTCTAAGTAAAAAATTTGTTACCGCCATTTTTGTCGGCAATATGATTCTCTACAACTTCCTCAATACACTTCTTTGAGAAATGTCTGTAATAAAAAGTTATAAACAAATAACCGTAAAAATTTAGGGGTTGAGAATCTTTGGGGTGAAGTAACTATTTCATTTTTGGTCGTACGAGAAAAATTGTTCTTACCTTTCTTGTAGACAATTTAAAAACGAACAATTTAATGTACTTACTTTTTTGGTTCCGTTCTTTGATATAGTGGAAGGCAGCGGTCAAATCCTGCTTCGTTTTCTACTTACCTCCAGGTAAGTCGAAAACGAAGCAGGTAAGCCGTATAACGTTTTTCCTACTGGTAAGTTATTTATCTCCTTAACCGTACGTCTGATTAAAAAAGTTGTCAGCTCAACTTTTGTCGGCAATACGATTCTCTACAACTTCCATACTACACTATTTTGTGTCATGTAAGCAGTTACAAAGTTATTAAAAATAAACCTCTAAAATATAGGGGGGTGGGGGTCATTTGTATTGAAAGTATGGGGCGAAATAAGTATTTCATTTTTTGTCGCATGGAAAATATTATTCTTACCTTTCTTGTACTCAATGTAATTTTGATATACTTACTTCTTTACCACGTTCTTTGGTATAGTGGAAGGTAGGAGTTGAAGGTTTACCCATGGCATATAAAATCGAATTAGTTGAACATATGCATTCTATACGCAATTAAACAATGATTCGATAATAATTACATAGAATGTATTAGTAGGTATACTTCTCTAGCGATTCAAATTCTGGTCGATGGGTGGGAGAATGGTCGTGTGCCTTTAATCACTCGAGGCGAACTGCACAGGCGCTTGAAAGTCGTAGAATACACCATGAGTGCCATCCACTCAGGTCAGTCCCATGGGTCACTCGGTTTTGTCTAGCTTAGTCGAAAGCCGTTAAGATGAACGTCTGTTTCGTGTGCAAAACTTCTTTACGGGAAGGTGAAGTTTGCGTTGTGAAGGAGAGAGGAGTAAAATGTTTGCTCCAAAGAAGCATTGAAAGAGGAGATGAGGAGCACGAAGAATTTCTAAGAGAAGCATTGACCTACGGTTAACGAGATAAATTGAAAAACACTTTAACCTCTTTTTCCAAGATGGCGGACACTTCGCAGCCTCCGATTAATACGAAAACACCACACACCGCCCTACATACTAAACAAAAAATTGCTGTTATCAAGTCTTGTGACTTTTCCCATATACCAATTTCCCTGTCGCCTGGACTATTTATAAGTTATTCGGATTTAAGTTTAAACGGCAGCTAGCTAGGCCATGCCGTCTTCTCCTCCTAGGTATAGAAATGAAAGATAATGGTGAGGTACGGTAAAAACGAATTAAGCACACGGCGTTACACGAGGAGCGTTGAATAATTTATCTACCTGGGTATGAAGAAAGTAGTTAGCGTTTTTAAACAGATCTATTTGTGTGCGTTGAGACATGTCTCGAGGTAACTCATGGGCAACTCCAGTTCAGTGCAATTCTAACTTTTAAAGAAACGGCATGTTAAGAGACTCTAGTAAGAAATTGCTCGATTTAGAGCACCGTTCCGTCATAAAATTTGTCAAATTTGTCTGGAGAAGATTATTGAACGCAAGGCTGCAGTTGTATAATTTTTTTTTATTTTTCATAATCTTCATTTTCTTATTTTTGAAGTTCCTTGAAAATAAAAATAAATTATTCATACAAAATCTGTTCTACGAAAAATTAGATATTTTGGCACGATCCGTTTTAGTTTTACACAATTGGGAACCGCGAGTAATTTTAAGCCAAAAATTGAAACCGCAAGCTAAAAATAGTTAAGAAACCCTGGTTTAAAGGATCGACAATCTAAAACCTCTTCCGAGCAGTCGACTTTTGATAACAACAAGAATTATAGTAGAAAATAAATTACATCGCAATTTGCCCAAAACTAACACTTAAAAGAGCGCTATCAAAAATATGACAGCAACACAGCCTTCTAGTAGTAAACTGGTTGCCTATAATACTTATGGTTATAGTTGTAATATCTAGAATTATTATTTATATTTTTTTGGCAGTATACAGTTATTTCTACGGCTATAATTACGGCGCGCCAGCCGGAGAATGTATGCGACGGCCAGACATGCTTGCCGATATTATTTAACTCGTTACACATGTTCTTATCTATTTTATAAAGTAACAATGACTTAAAAATAATGCAGTTTTTATCTTGCATTTAAATAACAGTAAAAACTATGTTTATTAATTTTTCATATCAAGTAAGGAAAGTAATCTGCACCACAAAAATGTAAATACATAAATAGAGTAAATTACATTTTAGATGATTTATTTGTAATTATGTTAAACTATCTTTATAATGCGTAGAATATTCTGTCGTAGTATGTCTACGTATAATTGAGCAGTATACCGTAGGGTGATTAAAAAAAGGTTACTTTTAAATTTCTATGGGTCCACCTCTTCATGCCATTCCATGTTGAAGAAAAAATAAACGTAAACCGAGAAAATTAATGTTTGGAGGTCGCTACCAGGGATTTTTTAAATTATTCGATGATAAAATGACGGTTTTTGGGAATTAATTATTATTACTACCTACTTAATTCCCAAAAAACATATTGTGTACTTTGTGTAATTATTTTTCATCTAATGTGTAAATTATTATAAAATAAACAAAACCGTGTGCCGTGTTTTAAAAATACAAACGATCTCTGCTCAACATCGGCTCTGTTAAATTAACGCATAGGAAGTAGTAGTCACCATGTAAAATAATATATTTACTCAAAGATATTATCATTAAAATACAACATATTTATTTAGAACAAGATCCTTCACCTCCTTTCCGCTTTACCTCCTGCCATACACTCTTTCCTAGCCTTAAAAAAACTTCACTAGTATCGTGTAATTTTTTGTTTTCTTCTGCTAAATGTTTAAATCTTTATTGTAGAATTTGTCATTTTAAAAATTAATAGATATTAATGTATACAGCTAGCCCAATCTCGGATTACGTTTCATCTCGCCCAATATACGTTTCATGTAAAATAAAGAAAGGCTACTTACTTTCCATTGTATTTTACACTTGCGTTGACCCCTACATGATTTCGTGACAGAGGATACTGCATAACACCCGCTAGTTTTCTACACAACAATTACAGTTTAATAAAGAAAACATTTAATAACGTAATTTATTATTATTCTGGTCAATATTTCCAAAATCAATTCCACAAATAGAAAACTAAAAATTAGTAGTGTCAATAGTATTATCAGACATGTTTATCGTTTACTTTTTTTAATGGGATAAGATCTTTTCGATTACCTAATTGTTGAAGTTTAAATTTATTTTCTCTCTCAGGATTTTCAAACATTTTCTTTCTGAACGTGCAATTTCTTTTTATACTGAAATGACCAAGACAATACGACAAGGTGATTCTCTTGCAGCAAAGAGGAATCAAACAGTCTAAGAGGTAGGGTTTCATTAGAAAATTAAAATAGCACCAGCACGACATAGATTTAGCTTGAAAATCGGATTTTTCGTGGATTGCATGCATAGGTAATCCTCCGTCTAAGTGTTGTTATGATAGCATTGATATTGCTAAGCAAGAGGAGGTCTGTTTGAACAGACCCATACATTATTATGTATGGTAGGATTATAATGTTTCCTCTACTGTTTATTTTAAAAGTTTTATTTTTCATCTCATTAACTTAGTTTAATTTTGTTTTATTTCTAAATTAATTTATAATTATCGCTTTTGAATATTGAATTCTCTCAAAATTTTATCATTCATTTTTGGAATTAATTTTTAGTTTGTTTAAAATATTTAACAGAATAATAAGCAGTTGCCTATACAACCCAGTAAAAATTTAAAACGAAAATAATGTTTTTGCATTTTTTTGGTAGTTTTTAACTGTTAAGCACTCACTATTAGTCAATAGTCCTGTAGAAAATGAACAAGCGATGTCATATGTACTTCGGTGTCATAAAGCATCAACTGTCGCGAAATCATGTAGCGGTCAACGTTAGTGTAAAAATGGAATGGTGATCGGTGGCCTCCTCGCGGTCAACGACTTTCTAGAAAATAACTTTTTATTGTAGCTAAAACTAAGAACTGCTAATTAAAATAATAGAGCTTTTCGTAGAATCACTAAATACTTAGTGACTTATACGATCTTTACGTGCCGTGCTCTGTTGCAGATCGTTGGCATTTTCTTCCTATACTGGTGTTGTGCGTGTTCAGTGATCACAAGTATAGGGGACCTACAGCTTAAGGTGGACTCCGAACCACCCCAAGTACATAGTACTTGGATATTTTATTAATTTCAGGGAAATTTCCTGGGCAAAGTATACCTCGGTGTTTTGCCATTGCCTTCCGAGGGAGATGAGTAGGTATTGCGACACCTGAGTCCATCCCCTCTCCTTTTATGCAAATGACCCGCGATCTAATTAATATGCAAATGAGGCGTGGTCTAATTAAATGCGCGAATTAAATGCGCGAATTAAATTAATTGATCTAATTAAATTAATTCACGGTATCAATTACATATCTCCTCTCTCATTTACATATATGATTTCTCATATGCATGCGCGAATTAAATTAATTCACGGTATCAATTACATATCTCCTCTCTCATTTACATATATGATTTCTCATATGCATGGGCGAATTAAATTAATTGATCTAATTAAATTAATTCACGGTATCATTTACATATCTCCTCTCTCATTTACATATATAATTTCTCATATGCATGCGTGAACATATCTGCCATTTTGTATCTTTCATTTTCAATTTATCATCTAGGATTTCCCGCCCTTAGATTCAAATTTTTAGTACTACTACTGCCATCTATCGGTGACGTCATATGATCGGTATAGTAGATTTCTATGCGTCTGTTGATAGGCAACCCGCTATATTTTTTTTATAAAAAACCAATGGAGCCAACAGGATTTGAACCGGGGACCGGTCGAATGGTAGTCAGCCAATGCATCCACTACACCAACGAGGTAATCTATTAAAAGACTGTAAAAGTTGTATTTATTAAATAGATACGCGTCACCGTTAATCTTATACGAACTAAAATTCATATTAAGCATAATTAATCTATATGATTATTTGACAGTTACATCATTAAATGCGCGAATTAATATTCAAATGAGGCGTGGTCTAATTAAATGCGCGAATTAAATTAATTGATCTAATTAAATTAATTCACGGTAACAATTACATATCTCCTCTCTCATTTACATATATGATTTCTCATGGTATCATTAGTGTATCTCCTCTCTCATTTACATAACTGATATCTCATTCTGTACATCTCATTTTTATATATTATTTGCCATCTTTCATCTCTCTCTCATAAATTTATTTTAAAATAAATCAGTCCTATTTGATATTTATCTTCAGGTCATATATGTAGAATATGTAGAAACGTAATAATAAAAAATTTATTTTCAACTATACAAAAGTAACTCTTAAGCTACTGTCAATCAACTGTCGGATTAGCTCTGGTGCATTAGACCTGTTTAAATATACGGCATAAACATTTAGTTTGAAAGGAAACAATTAGGGTCGTTATGATTTCATAAAATTTTATTCAAGTGAATCTTCTTAAGAATATAGAACACTGTGAAGCATTATTTTTAAAATTCAAAAACATTATCTATAGCTAAAACTGTTTAAGAAATAACTTTCAAACTAAATGTTTTGCATGAAAATACGTACAAACTAATTAGCCATGTTTCGACATTCTTTAAAACTGCTTTCAAACCATAAATAAACAAACGTTCTTACGAATGACTGACTGAAAGGAATTTAGATTTTCTAAATAATTTGTTAAGAGATTATCATCTTAAAAGCGGCATAAATTATTGTTTTAAATAACAATTACTCACCCTTGTGTTAACCCGTATGCTAAGTATGTCCTAATGGTAAAACTGTAATCAACGAGATCTAATATCATAGTAATATTATATAACAGATTAGGTGACCTAACAAACTCTTTAAAGAAATGTTTATTTACATGTATGAGATAGTATTTAACATAATGTCCTTACATACTGGGTTACGATAGAGACGGGTAATCATACGATCTGTTGAAATGTATGATATATTATAAAATAACGTTTAAATAAGAGTTTACTTTAGATGCTTTCGTATAAATAAACAAACGTTCTTACGAATGACTGAAAGGAATTTAGATTTTCTAAATAATTTGTTAAGAGATTATCATCTTAAAAGAGGCATAAATTATTGTTTTAAATGACAATTACTCACCCTTGTGTTAACATGTATGCTAAGTATGTCCTAATGGTAAAACTGTAATCGACGAGATCTAACATCATAGTAATATTATAACAGATTAGGTGACCTAACAAACTCTTTAAAGAAATGTTTATTTACATGTATGAGATAGTATTTAACATAATGTCCTTACATACTGGGTTACGATAGAGACGGGTAATCATACGAGCTGCTGAAATGTATGATATATTATAAAATAACGTTTAAATAAGAGTTTACTTTAGATGCTACGAATATCTATATGGTGTATAAACAATAAGAACACATATTTAGAAACTGTTTACAAGGTAGTAGATATAACGAAAAAAGGCTAGCATTTGTTCAAAATTACATTACGTCTAGAGGGCGATATGAATATAACTTATAGGATTTAATCAAACTAGAAAAATACCGATATATATTCAGCGTTGAGAAATAATTATACTATGCGTTTAAATGTTTAAGTTCATCATAGCCTGCATCTCCTAAAATATGAGCGTTATACACATGTTTGAAATTCAATTCATCTTGCTTAAAGAGAATAAGTAAGTTAGCGTTGTCCCTAATCAGATGTTTCGGTATCTTTGCATATGTCTGACCTAAATAAAATGAATCAACATCCTTTATGTCTACTCATGCTAAAATATTCTCTAAGTTTTTCCTGTTTGTCACAGATAATATCATCGAAAATGAATACTGAATTAGGTTTCACATCATTAGGGGTGATTACATCATCGTTTTCGCCATATTTAGGTTGAAATAAAGACTTGGCGTATAGGTAGATATTTTCAAATTTTAATTCGTCTTCATTAGTTAGTAGACCTAACAAGGCATTAGTTTTACTACAAGAAGAAGGTACACTCAAAATTGCTCTATAGGAAACATATAAAAGCTTACAATGCTTCTTATCACCATCGGAATATTATCGAGAAACACGATGGTCTAAGTTAAAATTATTGATTTAAAAAGTAATGACCATTACTCATCCTTTGTGTTTCGCCATATTTAAACGTTATTTTACAATACATCATACATTTTCAATAGCTTCGAAATACGCAGATATGTAATAATATACTATATACTCTTGTAGGTTATTCAACGTATCTATAGTAAACTCTTATGACTAATAATAATCTGTAACCTTATTGTCTTTTATTACATCACAGGTTAGAACATACGAATATAATTCAGGTTAGATTAGGTTAGAGCCTACGAATACATTTTTAGGGCAGAACGTAGGGAGCAGAGTAAGTACAAAACAACATTCTTTCATACAAGAACGTTTATTGATACGAGTAGTTTCGACGCTACTTAAAACATAATACATAACTTATATATATAATATCTATTAAAATAGTACATTTCGTATACACTAATAATGGTACTACATACTCGACTATAAAGTAAACATGCTAGGTATAACAACAGTTTAAAAGAATAGATAGTAAATATAACTATATCTAATTATTTTATATAATACTATGTTAACTAAGAGGTTATATACAGAATATATACGCCTGTATTCGACCTCTAGAGGGTTCATAAGACTACAGTAGACCAGACCAGACCAGACCAGATCAGATCAGACCAGACCAGACCAGACTAGACTATAGATGATAGACAGTAAAATCATTAACAATTATACGGCCTGTAATATAATAGAGCTTACTTGATATTTTAAAATTAGTGGCTGAATCTAATTATTACAGAAATTCAATTGTAGAAACTGAAGTAGGTAGATTTAGGTCGCGCGACCTAAATCTAACCTAAAATATATTCGTAGACTGTAACCCAACTAATATAATATGTAGGTTTTTTCGAATGTTAATGACGATTTCGTAAGTAGCTATAATGGTCTAACGTAATAAATATTTTATGAACTAATCTTAATAGAGATTTTTTGTAAGTAGCTACATGCTCTAACCTAATAAATGTTTTATGAACTAATCTTAATAGAGATTCTTGAATCTTTGCAACAACCGGAGTCTAAAATCTATAACCTTAATATAATTTTTGGGGGTCTAACCTAGATTGCTTCATTTAATTTAATCATTTATATTAATATTATATCGATTTATCATGCAATTTTGGGTTTTAAAGTAAAGTTTAGAAGTTTAGAATCCTTAAAACTCTCTACCTTCCTTTTAACAATCAATTACAAAAACTGGATGAGTTTCTGGCGTATAGGTAGATATTTTCAAATTTTAATTCGTTTTTCATTAATTAGTAGACCTAACAAGGCATTAGTTTTACCACAAGAAGCAGGTACACTCAAAATTGCTCTACAGGAAACAGATAAAAGCTTACAATGCTTCTTATCACCATCGGAATATTATCGAGAAACATGATCGTCTAAGTTAAATATATTTAGCGACTTCTTTTGCTTAATAATTTTCATTACGGTATATGTATATGTCTAGTCACAGTTTCAGCAAACGCATTGTATTCTATCAACGAATCATGTAAATATCAAAAATTCGTAACGGTTATGCATAGGTTTAATACCATCATCAGCTCATTTAAAGGAAATGTTAGATTTTTAACAGTTTACGAGCAATAATCAAAGACTATTCTATAATGATGTATTATTTATTTATAAACGTTACATAGTATAGTAGCTAAATACATGACTGACTGAAAAAGTTACTTTTATTAATGATGACTATTGAATTCGATCTGTCACTAGCTTAACCTTTTAATTTCCACTTTTGACCAAATTATAGTTGATCTGATCAAATATTGCTTACAAATCGGAGCTCTAATCTAATGTCTACAGTAGAATCCTTAAAACTCTCTATGAAGTTTTAGAATTGTCGATTACTAAGACACCCGTTTCTTCTACCTCCTCCTTTAGTAAATTCATATTGTTAGCTTCTACTTTGTCAACTGTTACTAGAATGCTGTTCTTTAGATCCTTTACCTCGCTCTATGTATCTGTAGTCATTACAATGAAAGTTTGTACTGTTGTGTCGAATTGACGATTTGATTTGAAAATTTAATAATGTAATTTATCGTTTAAACTAACCCTTGTTTACTTCTATATATGTTTAATTAATATGTAATTAGTACATCAAAATATGTTCTTAATATGTTTTTCAATTTCCTTATAAAATATAACTATATATCATTGAAATAAAACATTATTAAAATATTAAAAAATAATTTTATTTTATCACGTCCTAAATATTTACACGACTGATCACGTTTCTCGTCAGCTTCTTTTCAAACAATTGCAGTCGTTTATCATAAACCTAATGGTGAGCCTGTATTATTCGTATTACGATATGGATATATTATTCAATTTTCATATCTTTTGCTAACCCTACATAACCTAAGCTTTACATAGCTTTAGGCATGTTTTATATTTCGTATTTAAACACATAAGACGACATATCTGAATGATATATTAAATAAAAATAAATTGCTACTAAACGT